>CM023825.1:10337313-11709720 GCA_013266295.2 Branchiostoma floridae x Branchiostoma japonicum | reverse complement strand
GCTCGATACTCCTGAAGTACTGGATGTCGTCCTCCACATCCGTGAAGCCGCTGTTCCTGACGGCCTGACGGAGGAAGGGGGCGTCCACGGAAGTGTGCCGGTAGGTCACTACGCCGTCAGAGTAGTGAGTTGCCTCCAAGTCACAGACTAGGATCAGTGTTCCGCCTGGCCTCACCAGAGAACCCAGGTTGGAAACGATCGCCTCAAAATCAGCCCTGAAGGGACAAGGATAAGAGTCATACGATGGTCATACGAATTCATTAGCTGATATGAAGTACGTTTTAGCAAGTTCATAAGACTTTAAAACGTTCAGAAAAAGGCATGGGATATAATGAAGGAAATGTACGTAGTCGTACGGGCACATGAAGGTTTAGTTCTCAAGAATATTTTCAATTTTGTTCCCAAAATATTAAATGTATAATGCAGCTTTGCAGAAAGTCCAAATTCTCGTATAGTTTTGCCTTTTATGAGATTAAAACACGTAAGAAAGCTGATGTTACATCTTTTATAATGCGGACACGATTACAACTGCCACGTTTCGAAACCGCTTCTAGGTAGCACGGAGAAGGTCCAATGTTCTGCATGTATAGTTATCACGTACTTGTCCTTTGCTGCTCCACATAAAGCGAGGATACTGCTGACGACGTCATACGGACCACCGTTCATTGCCCCGAGCGGGTTCTTTTCTCTGACGTCACAGAACACCACGTGTGGATGGCGTCACGCAGCGCCTCCTTGCGGGCTTCCCAGTCACTGCTGATAAAGTCGGAAAGCATCGAGCGTCATACATACAGTCAAAACTGCTCAAGAAGACCACTCTAGGGGCCGATGGAAGTTGGTCTATATGGACAGTGGTTACTATAGACAGGATTCTTAATAGTAGTGTCGATGGAAAAAAACTATCAAAGGGACCACCATAAAGTGGTCATATAGGTCAGACGATCATTTTTGCAGAGGTGATCACTTATACAGGTCCGACTGTAGTTACAAAGTGAAATGAAATGTCCGAAGTATCAACCCAAACATTGTCGAAGCAGAACGAATCGTCTTGCTTATTCTTCAACGCTATTTCTGACGTACCACCAAGTCTTCGGTCCTTCTTTAGGTAACTAAGACATTTGCATACTCACCCCTCCCCTTCCAGTCCACACACATATTTGATGAAAGGGTCCCAGTCGAACGCGTCTTTGTCTCCGCGAATCCACTTCTCAACCTCTTCCTGTTTTCCTGAGAGACAAGACGAAATACAAAACAACGCAAGTTTGTCTTCACCTTTATTTCACCTTCCAATAACTATGTCTACGAATATGAGACATCCAATCCGATGCAAATTCCCTCCATTTTCAACGTTTTCCCCTTCATGATCATTACGATCCCTCTTTGGCAGGTTTTTAAGACTAATGTTTTCTTATAGTAGATCTTTCGTGGCAAAATCTTAACTACTGGTAAAGAGCAGGCCCATTTTTCAAGGGAAAATCTGCTTGGGATTACTCAATACTAAGGATTCCTACCTGACAGAAGTCTGCACATGTGATGTTACGGAAGTGCCGGGCGGCAGATATCAGGTTGTGGATGGCAGGCCCGGTCCCAACATCCAGCAGCCTCTCACCAGACAGCTTACCTAGAGAGCAGTAAGTACGTATTAGTATGTGTGCTGATAACGAAGGTCATGGTCACAAAGAAACTGCCATTATTCACCCCAAGAGAGTGAAGTGTTCACGTGTCTGTCTGTCTCTTAATGTTTACTCTGGAATTTCTGTATGATAGGTCAAAATGCACTTACCGTCATGGGTCATACTGCTATATTGTATCTCTGATTGCTTGTGTTCGTTACTATGGTGGTAAATATTCTTAAAACTATTTGTATCTAACATTTTACAGATTCTCCGAAGATATCACTCGAGAGATATACAACGATGTCATTCTGTCATACACAGCTGCAGGTTTCGCTTTAAGTTGGTGTGGCCATTGCCGAGATTTCATGAAAGTACTGTCACTCTATGACTATGTCCTTTCAATTTCATTCTGAGACGTCGCCTAAAACAACATCAGGGCCCGTCAACCTGCATTAAACCGGGACGGGGGCCGCTACCTACTCTCAACCACCTTTCACCCGTTGGTCGCATCACAATGCCTGGAGATCACGTGTTCTGTGCAGTCAGTTATCCAGAGGACTGGTCTAAATTTCAATCTAATATCCTTTTTGTGTCTATTGAAAACAGCTGAAATCCTACCTAATAAAACTAGTACCTCATACAGTAGAATCCCTTACCCCCGCGAAGGTGTCCTTCAGGTTCTTGGGAGCCATGGTACCCAGTCTTCCTGAGAGTCAGGTATCCCATCAGGCCCCACGCGGTAGTGACGCTTTAAGTACCTCTTTGCGTTGAACTTTTCGTAGGAGGATGTTTCTATCTATCAACAGACGGGAAAAAACACTCTACTAGTTTTGCTTGAAGATTGTTTAGAATAACAGTCAATCAATATGCTACAACGTATAAACCCTCACCATTGATCATGAGCTCGTGTGTTACACGAAAGGGCGGTTATACTGGCTATACACAGTTAGATACTTGTCTATTTAGCTAGCCTCCTGTGAAGGCCTCCGAGCAGGTAGCAGTTTTTTTAAGCGTTCTTTTGCCGGCATCCTACAACCAGCCGGGACAGAGTAGGTCAAACCCACCACGGCGGTTGTAGAATGGCCAGCAAAAGAAACGCTTCTACATATTTTGTACTAAACTAAACAGTTCTCCTAGAGTCTAAACGCAGTATCAAACTGCCACCCGCTCGGCGGCCTGCACAGGAGGCTACTATTTAGCAACAATCTTATCCATTTGCTCTTCGATCTGCTGTCAAATTGTAGCACATACTTATGTTGATTCGTGCTACTTGTACTTTTGGCTGCTACTCTCAGCCAGATAAAGACTAAACAACCTGTTCAGATGCCATATTTTCGGTGCGTTCGGTGGACGTACTGTCTTACACTGCGGAGCACCCTGGGTCTTACTTCAGCAAGCAGATCTCAATCGTGCAGCTTAATGATGGCACTCCTGCATGGGATGCGTTGGTGAAGAATTATCAACAACGAGACAGAGTCTTCTAGGATTTCCAGTGATGTGCAAATGCACTAATCTAACCAGGGTCCTGGGAACACATGCCTTCGCCAAGTATAGACGTTTATTATGAAAAGTGCTACTATATTAACAGGGTTCGAAATATTTTTTGCCCACTAGCCAAAAGCTAGGTTGCCCATCAATATTTCAGGTTGCCCCAGTTAGATCTACAATGCTTTATTAACATGATAGCCTGTTTATTTCAGATGGCAAGCCGCTTGCAATTGTAAAGTGATCGCTCACATGCTATCCGAGGCTAGCCTGGATGCCATCCGCGATTTGTAACGGGGCTCCTGTGCACTCGATCGCTGGCCTACGCTGGCTACGCTCACTCGGTGGTTTATTCGGTGGTTATCGCACCTGACCAGGGATTATCTCACCATATACACCTCGAGGGGGGCATTAACCCTTAATTGCGTTCAGACGCAAATCGCGATCTACTCAAGGCGGTTCGAAACTACCTCCAGATGTGGTTTGGGATCGAGGCGCTTTCAATGCGATTTGGAGCGTTCAGATGGGGCCCACATGAATCCTATTCGGTGCAAACCACATCGAAGGCGGTTTTACCGACTTCATTTGAACGGGGCCTTTGTCCCACCTGGGTCTTACCACATCGTATACCTTTAAATGATCAGGAGACATCAAGGTATGATTTTATGGTAGTAGCCTAATTATGTACAGGGGGTGGGGGTGGGCTACGTTTGTCATTTTCTAGGCCTCTTCTGAGAATTTCCTCCTGGACTGAAAGAACGTTTGCTATCATAGAGGTGCACTGGGTTGGAATGAACTCACCCCTTGTTAGAACTGCATCGTCAGTCCTTCACATCACTGTGTGCACAGTTACATGTACGTGACCTCTGACTCTGAACCCTTACGACCCGGCATGGCCTCGATTACGAGCATGGGTTACAATTGTGCTATGATGTTTCATTCTGTCTTTCTCTTGTATATATTGTCAAATCTGCGTGAATATGTACCCAGGGCAACTCTGCAAATAAGGAACAATGAGTGCCAAGTCACTGAGTAGTGCTACCCTGGCTAAACAACACAAAAATAAATATATCCCACTCCTAACTGCAATACTGAACTAGCCCTAGCAATGACCTACTATTCAGTGGCGGTCCTACCTGTCAACCCTTGGTCAATCTATCAAAAGTGTTTCCACATTCTTCACTACAGACAGAGATTTCAGGGCCACCGCACAGCAAACTCAAACACCAACAATACAGATTTCTATCAACTCGTTATAAACAACAATACATATCAGAAGAAACAATAAATCCACCAACTGTTTCTGCACTGTTACAGTTCAGTGACTGTGACGTGATGACTGTCTTAAACCCAGCCGAAGAGAACACTCCCCTCACAGTCTCACAAGGGCAGACGTCACAATTGCCTTGCGCAGTGGCCGGCCAAAATACGATAATAGTCCCTTAATACCTTTGAAAATCCCTTTTTTTTTCTCAAAAAATTTGGTCCAGTCTGGAGACTTTTGGGCTAGAAGGAACAGGTAGGGTCTAGATTTTTCTATTTTGGTCAAGTTTTGTTTATTTCACCAGTTTAGTGGGCGTAATGAGAAATCTGAGTTGTTCGGCCTCACCTACCCAGAGCGGATGGATACCAGAGAAATGTAGGTCAAAAATGGGGTTTGTTTACTGTGATCAGCTGTCGCCGGAGAATGAGCTGGTCAACCCCGTTTTCTTTCTATATTTGGGAGGCAGACCCTTGTGACTTTCTGGTTTATTAGAATTTTTGAGATTGAAATATGGGTATGTACTTTCATGAGGCCTTGTTTCAATGTATTTAACCATTGGTTTCAATGGCCAACCGTTATAGTTATCTGTCCACAATCCTCAGGCTCGTACAGTTCTAACCCTCTTTCCAGAAATTCACTTGAAACGGGAACACTACGATGACTACGATAGTTCACTCCAACTACCACAAATCTTCGAGAAGTCCCCCCTGGAATCTTCCTCCGACGCACCGGCAGACGACTTGTCATTGATTAAAACAGTTCCCGCCACAAAGAAATCCTCTGCGTGGCTTGTTCCACTTTCCACGGCCCTCGTCTTTCCTACCCCAGTGCCTTGACCTGGTGTACCTGCCTTGAGTCTAGTTCTTTCAATCCTGCCGACAACGCCAATGTTGGGAGGTTCTTTTAAAGATTGAAGGAAACTTAGACCACCAGTTGCAATCCACAAGATTTTATTCTGTCTTGTCACTCTCAAGGTCTTTTCCAGACTCCGTCTCTTCCCACTCCCCCTCTGGGATAGCTGGCTGCCCTACTTCCTTAGAATACCCGGGGCTCATTCACAATACAATCAGGGGAGGGGAGGGAACACCTACTTGCTCAAACAAGAGTTCCGCGACCTCATACCTTCGCCAAATGATATTACCCGTTCCTACTGACGAAATTATACATTTTTCTCTTTGATTGCCTTCGGCACCGGCTCGGAACTCACTGGTCGGCTTCAACTTCGGGCTAATCTCCAAGCAGATCTTTCGGTGGCTGCAAAGACAGTATCCATTTGCTAGACAGTATTTGCCAGTGACCATTCGGTGGCAAATGGTCACTGTCTGGCAAATGGATACTGTCTTTGCAGCCACCGAAAAATATGCTTGGAGATATTACTTCGGGCGCCTTCGGCACCCGCTCGCCGGTCGGCTTCGCCAACCTTCGGCACCCACCCGCTTCGGGTAATGCAGAACTATAATTATTAAGACAATATTCAACAAAAACTCCTTGGTCTACCGCCTATATAGTCTGAGCTGGACGTCTCCACCGTTCAAGAACGGGGGACATTAAACCAAAATGGTGGCGTTCGATTTACGCTGGAAGAACGGAGTAGTCGCAGTAACGGACATGGCGTTTTTATATTGATAAATCACAGCATGAGACCAGATTCAGGTTAGCAAAGGAATCTTTATTAAGCTTTCTTGTTTACAGTTTTGTAAAACTGAAGGTACGTTTTGTATTTGTCTGCTAATCCTCTGAATAAAAGTACGCGGCATCTCGCGTCCCTCCCACGACGTAGTTTAATAGGCTGTCATAATAAAGGACGATAGTCAGCGGAGCTCGTACACTTCGAATGCATGCGTGTAAAGTTTACACGCATGCATTCGAAGTGTACGAGCTCCGCTGACAAGTCCATCGCGATCTTGTCTTCAACTGCCGTGTGTCTAATGTGTGCATACCTAAAGGGATAACTTATGTTGCATCGATGCATCTCTTGTTGTACACCGTTCTAGAAGTGACGGATAAAGGTAACCGTGACGTATAAAGGTTCACCAGCGTTTACATAGAGCTAGCAGCAGGCTTCCTCCTCGTCCTTTCGTGAAACGTCCTCTAGCAGAGCATACGAAAACTGCAGCTCAGAGCAGCCACACAGACACACGGCATACTAAAAGACGGAGAAATGGTTACGTCAAACGTAACTTTCCTTTGTATTGAATATGGGTTGAAGTAATAAGCTGCTTACAGCTGGGCCATAAAAGTGGCTTTTAAATAAAAATTCAGCGAATATCACAAACATTGCCCGAGTGGGGGCGTGGCACAAAGTACAGGTCAAAGTGCATAGGGCGTACCAAATTGGTGTCGTGAAATCTAAATATATTTCCACATTTTGTTCAATAGAAGTTTACAATTATACAAATGCAACCTTTTATACACTTGTATGTATCAAAGCTGTCAGTGTTTTTTAATCTAAAAAGGAAATGTTATCGTTTATAAAATTAGAAAATATTTTGTACCCTACATGATAGTGGTAGGGTCTGAGGTGACGTGCGCATTTTGCCGCGAAAAGTCGTTGCATGAGCGTCAAGTTGGTGTGTATTTATTACGGCGAAAGTTTGTCTTCAATTTGGAGGAATTTCTAGCCCAGATTTGTCCCAATGGCGGCCCAGAACCGAGTGTTGATCCAGGGAGGCCGGGTTGTGAACGATGACCACTCCTTTGAGGCGGACGTGTACGTGGAAGACGGCGTCATCTCCCAGATAGGCAAAAACCTGCAGCTCCCAGGTGGGACACATTTGCACGCTTATCGCCTGATCTAGCTGTCAATCAATCAAGATTCAGTACTTTATCTAGGGACATATTCTGGTAATTATTGACTCTTCAGTTTCTTACTCATGATATTGTATAATGCACTGACTTCTAAATCTCGCAAAATAAATGTATTAAATCTATCAATCAGTCACTTGGGTATTTTAAAAACATCAGATGGAGCCGCCCCCCACCCCACTCACTCAACACGAGGGGTAAATTATATATATAATTTTGTAATTTGTTGAGATTTTAAAAACATTTTTAGGAGTGTGATTTTGTTTGGTAATACTTATGTTCAGGTGAAGGCCCCTCCATACCTGATGGGTGGTAATATGGTGTTTTAGAATGCTTATTATGTGGATTTTAATTTCAGACCATTTTGGCAATATCAAATATGAAAACCAGGAGGCAGGGATAGATTTTCATATATGAGTAGTGAATGAACGTCTTTGTTGTTTTTGTGCTTTTTTTTTCTTAGCTCTTTTAGACGTTTTTCTTTGCTACTTGTAGATTCTATTTTGTTGGTTTTCCTTTTGGTATCCCGGCCAGTACAGAAATAAATGCAAATATCCATGCAGTCAACATATATATTCAAAGGCCTTCTGACAAAGGCCATGGGAATTACTGCACGACGCCTAATCAGGAAAATTAACAAAACAATTAGTTTTATTCACGCTGAATATCTCACCTTCTGTTTACAAGTTGTCTCACAGTTAAATTAACATATCAATGTTTAGGCCTAGGGTTGAAGAATTTATGAAATTCAAGCAAAACTAATAATAGTGCTAGACTTAAACCTCTTCACATTCTGAACATCTCGCTTCCCAACATGAGTAATGGTCTCACTGATAAGCTAATTTTTCCTAATTGAACCCTACTGACTTGTGGTATGCATGTACAGCATAACTATGTGAGATCTGAATGTTACACCAAAGCTACAATCACCAAGGATGTTACAATGTCAGGGCTCGAAATACATTTTTCTGCACCAGTGGAGGTAACATTGAAAGTTACCTAACGCCATGCAGACAAATTTTACCTGCATCACTCACGAAGTATGAATCACACTAAAAACTGTTTATAAACCATTGTCATTATTTCTTTTATACTTCATAGGTGGTAACAGTCAATGCAGTAAATAAAAACCCACACACACCTACATGTATACATAAACCCAGTACATGGATCAGTACAGGTTAGGTGCAGGAAGACATCAGAAATACCTGCATAGCCCGAATTTTACCTGCACTAAGGTGCATATGCACCCAGTATTCCGAGCCCTGCAATGCCTTGCAATCTCTGACAATTTACTTAGTACTCCAAAGTTCCAAAGTCACCCTGAAAAACTTTAGTAATTAAACTGATGCTTTCAAGACAAATCTGTCCTACCCCCTACTAAGTACATGTGTAAGAAGGACAATAAAAAATTGACAATTTAATTTCATGCACTTTGGAACATCTTAAGGATAACAGTCCAAAATGCAAATTCCTTACAGTGTAACACTGTGGGGTTCAATTGCCGCCAATTGACCGGTCTAACAGGTCCAGACCTTTTAACCTTGCAGTTAGTGCATTGGGGCTTGAACCCCACTGTTACACCAGACTCCATACCTAATAGTAGATAACTACAATTTGTTATATCATTCTGAAAATGGCATGATATCCATCTGTTCAAAATCACCTCCACAAAACTTCCAATATATGCAGTATTCCAAGGCATACCAATTTCCATAATGCAGTGTCACTGAATTAGTACACTTGATTCTCCAGAGAAAAATTACCTGTGACTTGCTTAAACCTCAGTATTGTTGAAATATCGATTTTGGGACAGAAAAGGGGAAAAAAAACCTAACTGTGTTACCAGTTTCTGAGTGGGCTTGAATTAAACATTGCTAGTGTTTACAAAACTTCTCCTCTAACATGCATTTGAATTTCACATACATGGCCCACCCTGTCACTGTGTTGACTTTGCCACCTCTCTTGTATGTAGGTCAGGGTCTGCCAGCACAGCCTGTTTCCAAGACTTTATTTGCTGTCATTGTTGTGTGAAATTTTGCTGGGTTCCTTCAGGAATGAACTTGCAATGAAAAAAACTCAACTCATTATTCATACCAATAGTAACAGTGACTAGGAGGCATTTACTGATCTTACAAGGAGCACATTCATTCATTTTTTATATACCGTATACTCACTCACTACATATAAGGGCTACATGTACAAGTTGGACCCGAAACAACTGATCGATAGTAATCTAGTTGTGACTAAAAATAATCAAATCCAACCAATCACAGTTTAGTGCTTAAACATTAAGTGATAATACTTTTTTGATTCATGATATGCAAATCTTTCTGCAAATATGACATTTCTCCACAAAACATCATACAAGTAAATTTACAACTAATTGGCCAAGCTTGCTTATTAGTTATAGTAGGCAATGTGCCACAGGTGCATGTACCGAACAGTGCAACCTCTGTATCTGTACGTACCTGTACATACGTACGTGTACAGACTTACATGCATAACAGGGTTCTCACCAGAATTTTTTCACAGCGTAGGTGTAAGAACAATTTCCATGGCACAAGCCCCGCACTGAGTCCCAAAGACATGACCACAGTAGGGGGTCTGGTATTCTCCCAAAAATTTTTAAAACCCATAATCCTTTGAGACACTATTTCCTGCTTATTGATGGACAAAGTTTTGTTTTCCCTCTGTTAATGTTATAGCAAGGTTATAGCTTCATTCTAAAGTCAAATTTCAATTTTTTCAAAGATTTCTGAAGGGTCACAAGGTTCTCCCTAAAAAAGAAACACCCCTACACCTGGTGTACAGACAGTGGGCTAAATCACAGCATAGGGGGTCCAAATCACAGCGTAGGGGGACCCTACAGTACACTCAAACAACCTAGTGAGAACCTATTAGCGAGAACCCTGCATAAATTATGTGTGTGTAAAAGTCCCACACAGTCCAGTGTGGCTGATCCAAGTTTCCCCTCAACTTGTCTGATGAAGTGGGTTATTATTGGTAGTCGTAAGTCTTTGTTACTGTTTTATATCTATGTTGTAAGTAACAATGCAATTTGTGTTAAAGTTACCAACATGAGTTTGGCACAGCTTCGGTATTTAAAGACCAATTTAAGTTGGCAGTTTTCTGATGAATAGTTATGATTTTGTAGCTGGTTATCAAAGGAGGGGGGAAACTAACCCTCCCGCGGACCGACTCTACTGGCCAGCTATTCCCTTCTTTTGCCGAATTCTACGATCCGTACCCCCGTAGGAAGGTGTGGTGGAGGCTAATAGCTAGCAACAAAAGAACAGTCCACACCCAAATCTGTCCTTGGCTCTGTGTCAAGTGGACCACCCTTAATGTAAAGAAAAGGTGACAGTTTTCCCAGGGTTACATGTGAACTTTGGACTTATAAATAACCCTGCACAAAGGGTTACTAATGTTGGTGTGTAGGAGTGATTGGAGTGATATGTTGACCTGTTACAACAATATGGTTTTAGTTCAAGAAAATGACGGGACTGTCAAGTCTTGATTCAGAAGAAATTATACCAAGCAATGCAATCAATGAAACTGAACTCACATTTTTTAGCAATCAGAAATGCTGAATATTAAAAAAAAAAAGAACCTTGCAAAGTTCAGGCTTACTTAGTACAGGTAAAATTGGAGTTGTGCAAGTATGTCTGATGTCTACCTGCACCTAACCTGCACTGGGCCATGCAGCTGGGTATGCACATGTATACGTACATTAGTGTAGGTAAAATTGGAGCTGTGTAGGTATTTCTGATGTCTACCTGCATCTAATCTGCACTGGTCCTTATGCAGGTTAGTGCAGGTAAAATTGGAGCTGTGCAGGTATTTCTCACGGAAATACACAAAGCTTTCTGAATTCAAAAGAAGGCCAGAGCAACAAAACAACAACCTCCCCATGCCATCAGTACAACAACTAACATAACCTTTGTCGACCTTCAGGAGGAGTCAAGGTCATCGATGCTAAGGAGAAGCTGGTTATCCCCGGAGGTATCGACACCCATACCCACATGCAGATGCCTTTCATGGGCACAGTGGCTGTGGATGACTTCTACACTGGCACCAAGGTAAACAAGAATTCAGAGATTTCATACCAACCGCTGAGTCTGAAATATGTTTTGCCAGTTTTGCCACCCTGAAATTGCATTGGATGCCTTTAAGACTAGCTATAGAAGGCTCCTTCCTTGTCTTCCAAATTAACAAACACCTGGCGCAGGTGATGGTGCCCCATCAGACAGGTGTGGAGACAATAGCAGCAGGGGGCAGTCACCTTTCTTTTGTTGTTACAGTAGTAATCATCGACTGTATAATTATTCACAACAGCTTGCACTGAATGACGATCCAGACTGTCCATCATACTAGTAATTACCTGTGTCCAACCAATGATAGCATGGCAATTAGCTGTAACTTGACAAGCAACCATTTTCTGTCAGCGAAATCATATTTTCGACTCCCATATTATTAGTAATGATGCTTTGGGATAGGGTTGATTCAACTCACTACATTAAAAAAATAGAAATTTGAAAATCCAGTTTCACTGCCCTGAAATTGCTTTAGGTACCTGAAACTGTGTGTAGTACCAAGGTATACAAATAGACTTTCCTTCAAACCCTGTTGTCATGATGATCGTCCAGTTCAGCATTTGTTTGTTTTTGTCTAAATCCAAGAACCAACAAACTAAGATGATGTGGCCCAACGGCCACCCAATGGATATCTGTCCCTGACCCTGTCAGGTTAAAGTTGATGGAAAATCACTTTTGAAAATGAAATCATGACCTCATAGAGGACCGCCACAGGAAATACTTCCGCCCCAGTCCTCTGATCTATTGCCTAGCCTCCGGTAAATACTGTAAATGTAATTACTTTTGCAGTGGTTTTGTTTCGCAGTAGAAGGGAAAAGGAGGTTTTCTCTGTGTTTGTAATTCACGGTTGAAACGGTTCTGTTGTATAGTAGAAATACAAAACACATATTCGCAGTGTTACGATTTTGCGGTAAGAGGTCAATGTGAAAACTGTCAATATAAAACCACTACAAATGTTACACAATTTGCAGTACTACAGCAGCTGGTCTTTTCAGGGGAGACTGTATTTTCTCTCCTTTTTAGTGACAAAGTTCTGTAACTTGCTGTTTTCATGTCCTGGTACCCTGTCAACTCTAGTCTGCATCATTGTTCACCTAACCATGCCGGAAACTTGAACTAAGAAAACAGCTTAATGGTTAACAGAAGGACACCAGTAGTACTACATGTAGTAGGGCTATCCAGCTCAAGTAGTCAAAATTTGTAGGGCATGTTGGGCAAAATTACTACATTACTAAGACTCTACAAAAAGAAATAATGGAATCTCCTAAAATTGTAGCTTGGAATCATACGAGGCCTCATCACTGACATCAGTTACACCAACACTTGCCCCCCTTTCATACTGTAGTTGGCAAGAGTCACAGGAATGTTTTCATCAATATTTTGGTACTGAATACCTAAATATTTTGAATGTCTAGCTAATACTCTATCCTAGTGGGAGGAAGTGTCCTTACTCTGGGGGAAAACCAGATATTGGGACAGCAGTATAATCCATGTTATTTTGTGCTATACCTCGTGTGGTATAAAAAGAGGAAAAGTAACATTACCAGTACACATATATAACTACTGCTAGTAGTGTTTATGGGTCCTCAGGATTTTGTAAACATTTGATAATTTTTTTACAGGATTTTCAGTACCTAAATCCCCTATCACACATTCACAATCTTCCCCCGACCACCAACCAACCAAGATTGACTGAAGTTTGGGAGCAGTCTGACCAGATTTAGGCCAAGCCTACCTTTCTATACAGATCAATTCAAATTTGGGTCAAAATCTATCCTGAAGACGCCCCAACACTGCTGACCTACTCCCGAACACCAGTCAGCCATAGCCGAACCTCCCATCAACAGCCGAATGTTTTAAACATTTTGAAACCTTCGGCTCGTGCAGTCGAAGAGTAGCCGACCTCACCGAACACCAGGCAACCACAGCTGACTTTTAAGTTTACTTACGACCTACTCCTAACCATGGTTGGGGGGAGTTCAGCGGTGTTCGGGAGGCCATATTTGGCTATGTGTGACAGGAGCTTAAGGAAAAATGGGTTGTTACAGGTTGTCAAGGTTGTAAAAATAAATGTAGATAATGAATTTATTATTTTGGAACTTCAGGCTGCGTTGGCTGGAGGCACCACCATGATCCTGGACTTCATCATCCCCAAACGGGGACAGTCACTACTGGAGGCGTACGATCAATGGAAGGCATGGGCTGAACCAAAGGTAAGGGGGGTGGACTGAATCAGAAATAGGAGGGATGGACTAAAGCAAAAGTACATGAAACAGGGCTAAAGTAAACAAAAAGTGGGGGTCAGTGGGCTGAAATAAGATTGGTTGGGAACTGACTGAATCAAAGCTGTGCAGGACCAATGAATCAAAAAAATGCTTTAAAAAAAAGCTGGCTGGGGCCAAGATGGGAATAGCTGGTATCTATATACATGTAATTTGTATTTTTGTTAAGTGGTGCTGGCAAAATAAGTTGCACAACTTGAGTTCTGTGCTACTTTGTTTTTGTCTTGTTGACGATGTGTAACTCAAATAATTGGTCAACTTGGTGACGTGAATTGTACTAATGCTAATAAGACTGGACTTAGATACTCAATTGTATTGTATCATGAGGTCTTTCTAACGGAGAAGAGATATTTTGTAATAGTTTATTAGCAGTTTCATGCAGCAAAGAATTGTGTCACTTCTTGTATCATTCGACCATTCTTTCCCTCCAGACATCTGCTTGGTTTTGATTTCTTCGACACCCAACCACAAAAAACTTGAAACTCAGCACAATGCCTGACAGAGGTACTGTATATGCAGGAGCAATTAGTTGAGTGATTGTTTACTATGCTGTTTACTTGTTTACTTTTGCAGGTTTGTTGTGACTACTCGTTCCACATGGCAGTGACCTGGTGGAATGACAAGGTTGGGGAAGAGATGGAGACGATTACCAAGGAAAGAGGTGAGATGTTCATATCTGTACTTAAAGGAAAGAAAAAAGACCAGACATAAGTTAGTGCTCTGTTTCATCCGATACCTGGACAGGTGAGACCAGATAACAGACACAGCAAAACTGATGCAGAATATATTAATGGTTTATTTGCATCATTGTTGCACTTGACACATCATACAGTAGCAGCCTTCATTGGCTGAAATACAAGTAGCAGCCATACAGTATGATTTACAATTAAAAGTAATCTGAAAGCAATAAAAATACGTACATAAGCTAAACATTACAAACCTTACGATACTCACTTTTAAAGTATAGAGCAAGCAGGGGTGGGGACCGGTTCCCACAAACCTGAAAGTCATGATCCGAAATGGAAATGGAGACTTCTGATTGGTGAACATCTTCTGGCTATATGATAATGATCATTTCAATACACTGTGAATTTAAACATAATTTGTAGCACTCACAGAGACCTGTGCTTGTGTCTTGCTCTCCAGAATGTGATATACAGTGTACTACCTTATTTTTACAGTAATACTATAGTCAGGTTCAGGTCCAGACATGGGCCTAATCCTCTGGACTTGGATCTGGACTTGAAGTTGAACCTGGTCAAGCCGGTACCCACCCCTAATAGCAAGTATTCTTGGCATGGGCAATCATGGTGTTATTGTTAAGGAACAAATGAATGCTTCTCTATCTCTAGGTATAAACTCCTTCAAGATGTTCATGGCATACAAAGATGTCATGATGCTGACTGATGCAGAGATCTACCAGGTGTTCTGCCGCTGCAAAGAGATAGGGGGCCTCGCTCAGGTTCATGCAGAGAATGGGGACCTCATTGATGAGGTAAGGCTCAGTAGAACCACGTTAAATTTAAATGTTTTCTTATGTAACCAGCCTTTGTAACAACATCAGCGATGTTTTAATTATATGATTGTAATTCATAATTCTGTGTTTTTACAAAAATAGCTTCAAAGTCTGAAAAAGCTTAATACATTTTATTACATTTAGTAATTCCAATAGGTTATATGCCCACTTTGCACTTCAAATTTGTGATATCGAGACTGGCTTTTTTTGGGGGGTGACACTTTTTTTCTGCTGTGTAAAGAAGAATTTTGTGGTTGTAAGGAGGTTTATTCCTGCTATTGTGAAATCCCCCATAACAGTATAGTACAATACCTAGCAGGAGTCACAATAGCTTTGTACTTTATCAAAAGTTGCCTGGATGGCCTGTAGGGGTGGTGGCCATCTCCATTTCTGTAGCCCTTGGGCCACACAGTTGTGCAGGAGGCTAGTCCACTGTGTGTTTGACCTTCCCATACTCTTTCTCATACATACTGAGTACTAAGCAGAGAAAACAGTATGTACCAATTTTAAAGTCTTTGCTATGACCTGGCCGGGGTTTGAACTCACGACCTCCGTCAAAACAAGAACTCTTCCGGATCCCTATTGAGAAGTTGCACAGGTAATGATTTGCAGGGATATTTGCTGGATGGGGATAGGTTAACCAGTGGACATGTACTTGTTTGGGCTGCGGCTTGTTCTGATCACATGTGTACCTGTTTCTCCACACACAGTGTTCCAAGAAGCTGATTGCTTTGGGCATCACTGGCCCTGAAGGACACGCAATGTGTCGCCCGGAGGAGGTGGAAGGGGAGGCGACGAACCGCGCCGTTACCATCGCTAACCGGGTAGATACATGATGCACTGTAGTGTAGAGAAAGACCTTTGTAGCTTACCTGCCTAGGTTATAATTCCAGTGACTTGTTGTTCATGACCCTTTACAGTGGGTATGCCTAAATACCTCAACCGCCCTCAACCTCCCTCAACCTCCCTCAACCCCCCACTTCCTGGGTTAATATGCAGTGTACATGTGCTAAGAACCCTTGTTTACACTCTGTATACATTGTCTATACGATTATAAATAAAAATCAGATAGTAACGTCTAACTATTTGCGAGTTTCTTCAAGTTATAACTTTTAATATATCATAAGTGGAGTTACCGTCTTTAGGGAGTGATACACCCCGCAAAATATCCGCCCTAAAGTATTGAGCGCTAAAATCCACCACCAGAAACATGATGTTTAAAGAGGTTTCCCTCTATATCTGCTGAGTTTCCGTGCTGCACAAGCTTTTTCACTTTCCTTATTTCGACTTGAAACTTACGGCACGATGCGTTCTGGCGGCTCACGTAAACAAACAAGATGGCGGACCCTGTTCCTCGGGCGCACGGCGCACCGTAAAAAAACTGGTAAAACGACAGAGTAACAGTGATTTTCCTATTTATAATTGCATAGGCAATGTATCCAGAGTGTTAAAAAGCGTTCTTAGCACATGTTCACTGTATATTAGCCCAGGAAGTGGGGGGTTGAGGGCGGTTGAGGGGGGTTGAGGGCGGTTGAGGTATTTAGGCATACCGCTTTACAGTAACATAAGGACATCATGTTTTTATATCTCGGAGACCACTTAGATTTACCACTTACCACGATCAAGTACATTCAAGCTGTTTGCACACATGTGCTGTTGCAAGACACCCAAAATACCACCAAAAAGGCTTGAGGTGGCAGAGGTGGGCAGTAGTGCAGGTCTGACTGTAAATGTCTGTCCCGTTTCCCAGGCTAACTGTCCACTCTACGTCGTACACGTGATGAGCAAGGCTGCAGGAGATGTTGTTTCAGGAGCCAGGAAACAAGGTGAGGGGAGGAACTGTGGTAGAGCTGCTGTGTGCAAGGGGGAGGGGGGCACGCAACTGTTGTCTGCCCCCCTCCCCCTTGCACACAGCTGTACCTTGGTCTTATCAGCAGTTTACCTTTGTCTTACCATTATGTCCAATTATGACCAATGGGGAGATTTGAATATGAGGCCATGATTATAATATAATTGTTCAGCCAAATTTTGTTCCTAATATTTCATTATGGCTGTGTGCATATTAGATTTTAAGGATTTTCAGTTAGCTTTTAAGGATCTTCACGAAGCGTATTTGATAATGTTCAAATAGGCTACAAGATTATAATGTTAATGCCTTTTCCTCATAACATTTGTCATCAAAATGGAAGTAGCTCACACTATTCACATCATGTCACACTAATGGACATCCTAATGAAACAAACAAATAACAAACAAAGCTCACATGATTTAAACTATCATTCGTTCACTCACTAGTTTATTCAGTGGTTTTGAGATCATTTTGAGAAAGTCTGCTTGTTGTGTCAGTTGTGTAAATACATGTGATTTGAGGTTCAATCAGTACTTGGGTAAGGGGGTGCAGGCCAAGAGAGGGTGCAGCACCTCTAGTGCAGGAAAACCTGGTAATGTAAAAGAATGAGAACGGTTTTGAAAGATGTAATTTGGTCTCCCTACCAAGGCAAAGTCGTGTTTGGAGAGCCCATCGCAGCTGGTCTCGGTGTGGATGGTACCAACTACTGGGACAAGGACTGGCGGCATGCAGCTGGCTATGTCATGGGACCACCCCTCCGGCCAGACACTACCACCCCCGCGTACCTAATGGACCTGCTCGCCAAGTAAGCCTTTTTGAGTCCACTCTACATCGTACATCATTACATTGTTACGATGGATGGATCGAAGTCTCTTCAATTCCCCCTGGCTGTTTCTTCAGTCCTTACTGTTACAGCTTTCAGTGTACAACTTCTAAAACTTGTCTAAACTTGCCGTGTTTTCTGCATTGTTCTGGTTCCTGTTGTCATGAACGGTCCATGTTCTGTTGTCTGCAGTATCTACCCTTGAACACAATGTCTGTAGTACCCTGTTCTAACAAGTTGAGTTTATCTGTGTGCTTAGTGATCGTTTCTGTCTCTGATCTCCACCATAACTCCTCTGCAAACAGTGTGATAACTGCTATATTAACCTTTAACCTCCGTGCAATACTTCACCTCTCTGCCAGTATCAGTCTGAACTCTGACCTTTACCCTGCTTCAGGTAGGGCTCTCTGAACTCTGACCTATACCCTGCTTCAGGTAGGGCACTCTGAACTCTGACCTATACCCTACTTCATTATACCCTAGACATACATGGAGACATTTTGGAGTTTCCTTTTTGCAGATTGTACATATACATTGATGATTTCATAAGAAATGTTGTGTTCTGTTGGATGTGTGCATGAATATATGATTGTCTGCCAGGGAAATTAGAGAAAGCTAAACTTATTAAAGTAATTAAAAGGGACAAACAGAAAGCCAGTCCATGTCAGATTTTGTTCATAGCTGATTCCAACAGCACAGTTTTTTGTGTTTTGAAGGAAAGACCAGCCTGATGAAGCTATTCAAGCTTCCAAAATCATATCCAGTTGCTTAAGAAACAGTTACTGTTTTTGGCGTATCTTATTACCTGGATGTCTAACCTTCATCAACGTGATGAATCTGTTGTTTCTTGTGTTGTAAATGTTGTGGTGTGTACAAGTGAATGAAGAGCACATCTCACTGTGAACTTGACCTTTCTCCAGCGGTGATCTGACCTGTGTTGGCACGGACAACTGCACCTTCAATGCCAACCAGAAGGCCCTGGGCAAGGACGACTTCCGTAAGATCCCCAACGGTGTCAACGGCGTGGAAGACCGCATGTCCATTGTCTGGGAGAAAGGAGTGCACACTGGGAAGCTGGACGAGAACAAGTTTGTCGCGGTGACGAGCACGAATGCCGCCAAAGTCTTCAACCTCTACCCCCGGAAGGTGTGTGTGTCACAGTTTGTGCATGGCAGCTTAGTCAGACGACATGTATACAGTCTGTTTTGTATGTTCCAGTTATACATGATGTAAAAGTGACACAGCTTTGTGGACTTCTTGATATCTTATTCCAGCATAGCATGAAAGACACTGCAGAAACCTCCTTACTGACGGGTATTTCCTGCTGCAGGGTCGTATTGCTGTAGGTTCGGATGCAGACATCGTGGTGTGGGACCCCCAGGCTACCAGGAAGATCTCTGCCTCTACTCACCATCAGGCTGTCGACTTCAACATCTTTGAGGTAGGAAAAATTGTATCAAATTTAAAGAGGGTTTTGTTTATCTAAACAAATGGCAAACTAATGCTGTGTTTGGTCTGCTATCATGGATAAGAATGTCTAGATGGTAAATTTGCCTGGTTTTCTGGGCCTATGATGGCATCAAGTTTTGTGCACATCTATTTGGTATGTCATCAAGTCCTGTGCACATCTACTTTGTTTATCTTCAACTTCTAGTCCTACATCTACTGGGGATGCCATGAAGTCCACAGCACACCAGCCCTATATGTTTTTGTAATAACTGACATCAGCAAAATTATTAAAACATATACTTGGTAATAGGAGAAAACACATAGTTTTCTTGAAGTTTGTATTGTGTACTTTTAAGATTGGATCAGCCAGTCTTAGCTAGCCATGAGATTTGAGATATTGAAGTTAACTGAATCTGATAAGTATGAAAGAGCTCAATTGTTCTTCAATACAAAAAGCTTGGAAATTTTCAACCAGTCAAATAAGGGAAGCATTTAGCAGAAACTGGTGGAATCTTCAATTGGAATTTTGAGTCAATAAAACATTTAATTACCTCTTCTACTCCTTCACTTCCTGACTCATTTGTTCCCTCCATCCCTCAGGGCCAGGTGTGCCATGGTGTTCCTGTCTATGTCATCACCCGAGGCAAGGTGGTCGTCGAGGACGGTGGGCATGTCATGGTGACACAGGGGGCCGGCAAATACATCCCCAGGTACAGTGTGTGTGTGTTTGTGTTTGTGTGTGTGGGGTGGGTGGGGGGTGGGGGGTGGTAACGGGGGTAGGATACCCTTTCCAATTCCTTGGCAGTCCATCACAATTATCAGTTCAACCAATGATAACATGATAATTAGTGCTTCGACCAATGAGAGAGTGGCTGCATGTTGGTGAAATATTTGCATTTTCGTGTTTTGACCGAGGTAGGCAGGACTATGGGAAAGGTCTATTGACGGATGTTGTGGCTAAGATGAACTAGGAAATGATTTGTCGGGTCATAATGATTGCAGATTTGAATCTGAGTTTCGAAGAGTCTGATTGGACGTATTATCATGGTCACATTGCGGGGGGGGGGGGATTTCAAGGAGGGTGGTTTGAGTGATGGTTAATGTACATAACAAAGGAAACACAAGGACTTGGATTACAATTGGAAATCACATGCAGGCTACAGCTAGAGGCTTTCTTAGTATGTTTACCATGTCAACCACTTGAACCAATCCAGCCGTTCAAGTTTGGAAGTCTTTTATTGTTACCTCCCCCATCAGGAAGCCCTTCAGTGACTATGTGTACAAGCGGATTAAAGTGCGTGATGGTCTGAACCAACCAAAGGCTGTGGAGAGGGAGCCGTACAAGGGACCAGTCATCGACCTGAATGCACCGCAACAGGTACGGACTTTACACATCTAAACACTCGTGTGGGAGCTATAGTGCTGGGTGAAGTTTTACATGTCCATGTATTGTGTAGATATAGAATAGTACTTTTAATTAGTTCAGTTTAAGCATCAGAATTGTTATTTTTAGTGCAGTAGTCTGAAGTAGTGTAATAGTCTGACCTTGTAGAAGATCCAAGTTGACTGATTTTGTAGCCTGACTACATCATGCTTCTAGCAGCCCTTCCACTGGTCAGACCCCTTCAAGCTTGACTTCTATGTCAGGAAAAGTGGACACATCTTATAATCCTGTTGATTTATATATACATGCTAACATGGACCAATTGTTGTCAGACTGAGAACTGTCTGTGTTGGAGGCTGGTTTTCAAAATACAAGCTCTTGGGCAGGAGGACAGCAAGAGACTGTGTGACACAAGCTAACTGGTGTTTGTGCCTCTAAATTTGTGTGAGAATAGTCCAGTGATTATGAATAAACTTTTGTTGTGTTGACCGTCGCAGGAGGAGCCTAAGCGCGTTGCCCCGTCCGTCGCTGCAGAGTTTGAAAACCGTCCAATCAGCAGCCGACATGGCCACCGTGATCTCCACGCATCGGGTTTCAGTCTGTCAGGGCGTCAGGTTGACGACAACATGGGCAACACACCGCACAAGCGTGTTCTGGCTCCCCCTGGTGGAGCCTCCAGTATCCAGTTCTGAGCTGGTCCACCCCTTAAGGAGCCCCTCCTTTCAGTTCTGAACTTCAGGCCACACTTTTATGGCAATTTTTAGTCCAGTTTTTTTATCTTTCTTCTCATGTTTGCATTTTGTAAGCTAAGTTTTTTTATGAGTTGCATTCCATCTATATAAGCTTCTCATACACTGCTTATGATATTTTACATTCTGGTATAACTTAGGTATACAGCATACACATAGCTAAGAAATTAATGACAGAAAGTTGTTCATGAAGTCATCCATGTGCTTCTCTATGTTACAGGTTTTTATGATCATTTTCAAGTTTATGACAATAACTACAGTAAGTTTATATGAAAAACTGCTGAGTGTCAAAATATCACTCATAACCATAATGATTGCTTGTACATGTAGGCAGTATACTTGTGGGGAAAATAGTACATTTTTAAATGTTGCCTTAGTTAATATGTACCTACATTTCGACCCATTATAAACTAATTTTTTCAGGCTTCCAGCTTTTCCTTTTTTGATTCTTCATTTTATAGCTTTAGCTCATTGGTGTTTCATTCTTCATTCATAATTGTACAAGGTTACACCTCACTCCTACAAGTCGTGCTTAAAATTTCCATGCAATGGGAAGAAAGCTTTGCTACTTCTAATCTAACTATGTAACATCATTGCAGTAATGGACAAATATTTAGGAAACTGAAACAAAGTAACTAGGAACTAATGGATCTTGCAAGAGCTACAACAATATAAAATAGCTGATATTACAGAAGTTCTGAAAAACAAAGGAGTAACAACTGTAATCATTCCAGATTTGACAAATTGATTCAGTGACTCTGACAAAAAGAACACGCCTGTCTATTGAATTGATAATGATGTAGATAATTCTCTAACTGTATGTTAATGTGTGTCACAAAACTCACTATGCGTCAGTGTTGTGTGATGCTAGGTGTGCAGAGTACATAGATGTAAAGCATTGAAGTCTAACATGAATTTTAGATACCAAAACATTGGCTACAAAATAAACCACCTTCCATCCAGTATGTTTTGGTAATGAATAGTAGCAGTCAGCAGAAAGGTGGTCAGTATGTTAAACCTGTTTGAAGATAGCATGATCTTCAGTAAGTACATGTGTTAGTATGGAGAACACCGTGATGTGCCTAAGGCCATGTTGATTTGATTATATGGATGACATCTGCACGCACAACAATTTTCGTTCGTTTCGAAAGAAAAACGTTTTCAATCATGCTTCAAATCATACAAAGCAGCAGCAAAATGGGCAAATATGTGCCGTAAATTGGAAAAAATTGGAAAACGGATACTAATGTTGTAGAATACCAAAGTCAATAATTCCAAAGTCTAAGAAGATATGAAAGAACAAAATTGAAAAATTAATTTTACACCCTACACCTTCCTAACCACATAGATTTCATAGTGAAGACAACTTTTTTTCAGCCAACCTTTTTTATTTGCTCACTTGCATCAGTTTTGGGGTTCCCAGAGTACATGTACATGTATGTCATCCATATAATTAAATCAACATGGCCTAACTGTGTGTCCATGTATAACATTAAAGTATACTCTGTGCCTTGTAAGTGTTTTTGTCAGTTCTGGCTGTAGACGATCGTGCTGATGGCAATCATCCTAGCACTGCTGAACAAACTATTAAACTTGGCCTAGCAACAAACTTGACCTGCTCCAGTGTTTTTATGGTATTTGTTGTTTAATTGGTACATATAGCTGCTTGTTAGAATGATCAAAATACATTCAATTTATTACATCCATGGTAACAGTTATGTTGTCTGTTGGAGGTACCAGTAGATCTCCATGGTAACGGTTATGTTTGTTGTCTTGGTGGTACCAGTAGATCTCCATGGTCTGTTGGTGGTACCAGTAGATCTCCATGGTAACGGTTATGTTGTCTGTTGGAGGTACCAGTAGATCTCCATGGTAACAGTTATGTTGTCTGTTGGAGGTACCAGTAGATCCCCATGGTAACAGTTATGTTGTCTGTTGGAGGTACCAGTAGATCTCCATGGTAACAGTTATGTTGTCTGTTAGTGGTACCAGTAGATCTCCATGGTAACGGCTATGTTGTCTGTTTGAGGTACCAGTAGATCCCCATGGTAACCTGCAGGTCCTGGTCCTTGCCAAGCTTGGCCTGGACGCGGGCCAGATGTCTGTAGAGCCAGGGCCAGCGGGGCCGGGCCAGCAGCGCCTTCTTGTAGGCCTGCTCCGCGGCCGTAAAGTTCCCGCGCTGCTCCAGAAACCCGCCGTACGCCAGCCACACGGCGTGGGAGGTGCTGTGCAGGTACAGGGCCGACAGGTAAGTCTCCTCCGCCTTGTCGTACTGACCGAGCGTGGAGTACACACTTGCCAGCTGGATGTACGCCTTCAGGCGGAACGGGTCTGCTGTGATAGCGACATTGAAGAGTGCTATGGCATCCAGCGGCCGCTGCCGCAGCAGATGGTACAGTCCGTGCAGCTCGTGCTCCAAATGGACTTCTCCTATCACACGAAACGACGCTTTCAGTTTCCCCAGCATCTGCTCCAGCTCTGCGTCAAGCTCTTCTGCAGCAGTGCCCTCTTCCACCATCTCTGCGTCCTGCAGAAAACGCGTCACTTCTTCGACAAGGCCGGCCAGTTTCCAGCCGCGCGATTCGTCGGTGAAGGACATGGCAACGGTGTCACCGATGTTCAGCACAGCGTGGTGGAAATCCTCCGGAATGTACACCACATCCCCTGCCTGCTGCAAGCACTCCAGAGGACGCCAGGGGGCGCGCACGTACGGGTGAACATATTTCATCCAGTCCAGCTGTTCGAAACAAGTCTTGCCGGGAGGCGGCCGGTCCGGAGCGGAGATGAACCAGCGTTTGGCGCCGAACATCACGCCGTTCCAAGCCTGTTTGTGGACGTGCCAGGACAAACCCGTCCCGGACCGGCCCAGAAACAGGCGGAAGACGGGCTCCTCCAAGTGCGACTGGTTCAGGTAGGGAGGCAGGCGGATGTGGGACAAGAGTTCGGTCATAAGCGTCCTGTCCGTCAGGTACTTGCTGTCGAAACCGAGTTCGTCATCCAGATAACGCGTTAGATACGCGTCAAGCCTCTCATTGTCGTCCCCTATCCCGTCATTACTGATGGTGTCCGGTGGGTAACCCGTCCGGACCTGTCTGTCACCATAGCGGGACACAAGACCATCTCTAGTCCACACATCCGGATCCGTCCAGTCCCGCGCGCCACCCCAAAATCGCAGCAACACCGGCTTCCGGTTTCGGTAGGTCGATTCGAACTCTTCTGACGTCATCTGGTCGGCATACCTGACGTCAAAGTCGCAGCGGCGAATGGCGTACATGGTGACGTCATCTTCGTCTGTACGCCAACCTCCGTCGTTTGGCGGCGCGGGAGATAAACTGATTCTGGTTCCTTGCGACGGAATGTCGTCGTCCAAGACGGCTGGAAGAGGGTAGCCGTTATCTTCAAGTTCTAAGATCTTTTCCAGAGATAGAGGCTCGTCTGAAGAGGGTGGTGCAAGATCAACTCCTTCGTTAGCGGCATTCTTGTCTCCGTTTTGTGAAGGATTGGGAAGGTTCGCGCGCTTGTCTTGTATGGCGGACGAGACGCTGTCATTATCTTGCAAGGGGGCTGCTGTGCTAGTAGAGCCATCTTGAGAGGCTTGCAAGATGCCTGAAGTATTTGCAGGCCCATGTTGTATGGTGTCTGTAAGATCTGTGAGTACATCATGCAGGGTGTCTGTAAGACTTGTGAGTCCATCTTGTGTGGTGTCTGTAAGATTTGTAGGTTCATCTTGTGCAGCGTTTTCCGAATTGGCGGATCCATCTATATCTTGTAAGACGTTTTTAGCAGTAAAGACCGGACCATTTTTCACCGCGGAGGGGGAGCCATGCCTACAAGAAGGGACGTTTTCTTCTGAAGACACCTTCACAGGCTCCGGCGGCACTTTGGAGGGACTGAGACTGGTCTGGTTCAGACTACAATGTGTGTCCCAGGCGGCGGCAGTGCTGGTTGTGTTGAAACCCCAGAAGACCCAAAGATTGGCATCTGTGTTCGACACTTTATACGGACTCAATAGGCTAACCACCGCCATGATGGCACCAAAGGTGAAGAAGACGAACAAAGACATCCTGAAACCGTTTCTGTCGCGGAAACTCACGTTCTTATTAAGTTCTTCAGACGGGCGGCGTATTTCATGAACATCTAAGTCTGTCTTGAGATCCTGTAAGACGCCTGAAAGCTCACCGGGATCCTTGAGATACCGCTCGGGTGATGACTGCCACGACTGTGACCTTGACGTATTCCTGTCCTCCAGGTCGTCTGTCTCGTCCAATGAACGCGATTTATTCCCCACCTGGTCGTCCCACTTGACCCCGCTCCTCCTCCCGGCCGCCGGTTGGTTCCGCAGAGCGCGCTTCCCAATTAGGTTCTTTCTCTTCCTCACCATTTCTCTGGGGTTTGTGGGCTGGAAAACAGTACAAGCGTCCGTCCGACCTTTCAGCGCCGCTCCGTACGTCCGATCGACGGTTCTAGACGTAGAACGCTGTTCTCTCGTTCGACCTTCCAAGTGACATCAGTGTTCTAAATGTGTTCGACTAGAACCGCCCATAAGCCCTCCATATATGCAGACGTTTGGAGGCAAAGTTTTCTAGCTGTCTATTTTTGTTACAAATGGAAGGAGGGGCAGTTTTTGACGGAAAAGGACCGCTAGGAAAACATCATGATTTGGTTCCTAACATCTTCTAGGAGATTACTAAGTCCTCCAGTGCACCCCAGCGCGTTAAAAACAAGAAATCTGAGATGGCAGACTTCACCCCTAACCCTTACTGCTTTACCATAGACGAAAATAGCAGCACTTAGGATGTATGGTATGAAACACACACACACACACACAGATACATATACTGACTGACAAGCCTTTCATCATCTACTTTCCATCTCACACATACTGACACAACATACTGATGATGCTATCGCTGCTTCCTACAGTACAGATGCCGAACAAGCCAGCCTCTTCACAATATACCTAAAACAAGAGTTCCGAGACCTCATACCTCCATGAAATATGGGCTTAATATGTAAATGTACATTTCATCATTAATTATGCAAATGGCCTCAACATTAACATAATATATGCATGGTGATCTTAACTTTTAACTAACTTACACATATCACGTGCCACTAAGGAGTCATAGAATTTTCAGATTAATTATGCAAATTAGGTCAATATTTGCATAATTGGTATCTGTTGATATTCCACCTGCCATAGATTACATACATTGCATTATCAAAGTCCTTTGAGGTAAAACACTGGAATTACAGAATTTTCTCATTACTTATGCAAATTTAGTCCTCATTTGCATAATTTGCATCTAATTATGTACATCTCTGTCTACGCTTATTACATACCAAATATCATTAAAAAACATTGTTCCTTTCTGGACTGATCTGCTCTAAAAGATTTTGCCAGAAACCCTCCTGCAGTCCCAGCACAAGCTGCTAGGGGAACCAAACCCACATGACCCACACGACTGACAGGAAAAGCTATCTACCATGTTCATGACAAAAGATACAAAAAACGGAAGTTCTGCTGCAGTATCAAGGTCAGCCACCAGGAGGCCCACATTTGACATTGACCTGTCTTTCTAAGACCTACCAACATACCAAATATCATCACAATCTATAGAGGCATTCTTAAGTTATGCTCACCAGAAATTTGTGGAAACACACACACACACACACACACACACACCAAAAACAATACCTCCATTTTTCATGGAGGTAAAAAAAACAAACTTCTACCACTTTGAAAAGGTTACAATGAGGGTACATGTATGTGTGCACAGAACACATTCAACATTGTTTTGTCTTGTATAGTTTATTATAAAATGATAATCTCTCTGATACATATATAGCCTATAGCAGAACCAAATATACACAAGATTTGCATCCTGTCAGGACAACGATGCGTCAATAGTTATGTTCTCTATGGAACAATGTGCCTAAATCAGGCCCCACTCCTGAGGCATTGCCAAAACTGCAATCGACAACGAATTATAACAACTAAAATATTTAAGATTTCACAGCAACAGAATTAGCAAAGCATGACTTAATTTCTACTCAGTTCAAACATTTCATGTGTTATAATTACTCTATAAAAAAGCAACATTGTCATATGGTACACAGTTCAGAGCATTATGGGAGGATCAGTGCAACTCAGGACCTAAAATATGAAAGCTGCTCGAGTTTTTTTCAGATGTACGGGCCAAGTCACTGTAGGTCAATCTTTCAAATAGAGAAGTCAGCATGGAATGAACTACAGTACTACAGACGGGGAAGAAGCCCAACATATTTGATGCTTAAGAAAGCTTCACTTAGATGGGCTCTTTTGCACATTGCTCTAACTTAAAGTCCTATTTAAAAACGCCTTCAACAATGCTATATGTCTATACAATTGTAGAACAACTAAACATCTCTGGATATACTTGCGCAGAAATCCTAGGCCTGCCACTAAGAACATGTATTGATGCAGTACATTTGTAACTTCAACTCTCATCATTCTGCCTGGTACCCTAAATAAGACTGCTACATAAAAATAAAAAAAAGAGCATTATCAAGGCCTTCTCAAGAATGTCTTAAACACTTGGATATCTGAAGTTTGTACTCCTTGGGGATTACTGATACTGCATATTAAGCAGATTGCTTCAAACCCATCCTTTTTTAAAGATCTAAGTGTATCATGAGGGTTAAAGTTATACACTAGTAGATTACATCATAATCTCAGAATAAAAGACATACCTTACTGTATATGGCAGTAACACAATTACTGTTCTGACTAAGGGATGGGCACAGATATGTCCAATATAAAAGTTACAATGGTCAGTAATACATCATCTACATAGTACAAAATCAAATAACATGAAGAACACATGTATATCTTTGGCTAAATACAGTCTGAACGATCTACAATATAAGGATAACATTTCAACTAGTGTGTCACGTTAATTTACTTTGGTGGGAAATACAGTTCAGAACTTATAGCATTACAATGCATATTGTATAAAACTCAGTATCATTTACAATCTGATGCTGTACTAACTTCTGCACCCCTCCCCACTCCATATTCCATCATATTGTCTAATTGAGCACATGTTGTTAGGGGTATAAAACCTATTGCATTCATTCTATCCTGTTGCAAAAACACAACAACAACAACAAAAAACCAAACAAAATCTGGAAAGGATTTTTCCAAACAAAACAAGTGATAATAGTGTAAACAAAATAATTTTATGTTTTATTTTGCATACATTCCTCTCATCACGGACTTGATAAGATTAAAAAACTGAAGCCAACAGGGGGCAAAAAACAAGATATGAAGATGAGTCACACAAACACATATATATGATCACAAATGTTCCCCACAACACGTTGCTAACTCAGTTTTCTTACAAGAAAGAAACAAATTAACCAAATTTACATCATCATCATCATCATACGTCTGGATATTAATCTGGTGAGGTACACTACATCAAGTTATTCCAGTACTTTTTGTCCTTCATGGTAGATGCCAGAGCAGACCGTCAGGCCTGTGTCTCTTTTGATCTTGGTCAATAAAGTGCTGTGTGGTCGTCCAAATGTGTTCTTCAATCAAATTTACAATCATAGCAAAATGAATACAAAGACTAAAACGTGGTCAAAACAATGCAAAGGTGCCCTCTATTACAACTTTGAAACTGAAAAAAAAATTCCTATTTAATATTCTGAGTATATTCAACGAGTGCTGCAATATATTCACTAAATAATACATCTTATCTATTTCGATATCAGCACAGTCTGAACACAAACCTCTTTACAGGAAACATCAATAACTACAAAGATCAGAGTTGTAATTTTCAACAGCACATGATGATACATTGTATTGAACTATTCAAGGCAAGTACACTAGAACCATATAATCTGCTTCAGTGTTTCAAAGTCTTGTAGTTTACAGTCGAAAGCATTCAGCAATTCAGTAAAATCTTACACTGTAAATTACACTGTATCACTCGACAGTAATCTTAAAAACCGCACAAAACTCCAGAACTGTCTGGTCTGAATTCAGCATCTTGCATACATCATATCATAACTCAACTGTTAAAAACTGGGTTAGGTAACACTCTACAGTAACTTAACCAATGCTCAGTTTATCAGACACCAAGTATAATCTATATCCAAATATTTTTCTTCTTTCCTGGAGCTGAAGCAAGCTGCTTGTCTGGTATATGTGTTACTGTACTAAATATCTTTTCATGGGCTACAAGACAAAGTGAAGAACATTGTGCTAGGGATAGATCTTGGCTAGGTACATGTATCTAATGCAGCATTAATTTTGCTAGATATAACTTCGTCTAGCATGTCTTTCCTAGCTTGATGCTGAGCAGCTTAACGAATCATGTGTTATCATTAGTCTAAGTGTTATACAAAACCTATGCTCTTGTTCTCCTCATACATGCTAGGCCCAAGGCAGAAGCTAGCACCTAGCAGTGTGCATCTCATAATATCTAACATAGTGCTTCTGCTACAACAGCAGTAAGGCAGTAACTAGAACCATGATCCAGGGTTCTAGCCAGCTTGAAATTTTTTTCCATCAGCCCAGGTTCATGATCGAATGGGGGGGGGTGCCATAGGCACAACACGAGTGGAATTTTGGATTTTCAAGCCTTCAAAAATGCAATTTCACGCATTTTGAGAGGCAAATCATGGGGTTCAGGGTGGTTGTCGGTGGTCCTTCAGATGTTTTTTTTTTTACTCAAGATTTTTGTTGATTTTGTCTGTCAAGGTTGACGGATTGGTCTCAAAATTCTTCCACCACACGCCGCAAACTTCCAGTAATTGATGGAAAATAGGGCGCTGGCTAGAGCCCTGCCCTGCCATGATCACAGTCTACTTACATGAAAAATGTTGACCTGCCAACAGGCAAAAGAGCAGGAGGGAATAACTTCTGAAATAACTGCTAGGCAGATCTCCAGTTAATAGTCATCATGATTAGATAGATTAGATTAGATAACTAGTTGAGCAGACATGTTATGTTATGCTCATTGCTATGCTAGATGGAAGTCAATGACCGAAAATTTGCTAGTTGATAACTACTGTATGACACACTACTCAACAAGCAGATCTTTTGGTGGCTGCAAAACAGTATCAAATAGGCAAGACAGTATCAGTACAAAAAAGAAAGCAAGATAAAACACATAAATCATGCCAAAAATAAGCCAAAACTTAAACCTCTGCTTGGAGAGTAATAACACACCACTGGAGACAGATCATGTTTGCTCCATCTAACAATGTAGGATATGCAAATAGACACAGCCTGAGATCTTCCTTATTTGGTAATCCAGCAGGTAGCTTGCAGGTTGAGACTGTACCGTTATTGGTACAACCTGGAAACATTTGTTTCGAACATAAACTTTTGGTATGGCAGAGTGTTGGCTGCTGTGGCGGGTTTCATTGACCTTCATCAGGACTGTTGGTATGACCTTCACAACTCCGTGGTGGGGATGAGATCATCCTCTTCCTCTGCCTTGGCCTGTGGGATTTCATCATACAAATGTTCAGCCTTCTGCCAGAAGGTCTCTCCAAGTTTGCGCTGACCTGGAGATGCTGCCTGGTGATCCTTTGGTGCAGCTGTATCTGGTTGCCAATCCCCCAAATTCTCATAACCCTCCAGGTCATCCCCCTCTGCTACAATAGTGGTTCTGACCAGTGGCCCCCCAGGGGCTGATGGGATACCATCCTGGCCGGCCCCAGTGCCCATGCCCTGTGGATCCTTCAGGGTGGCATACCCATCATCCCTTGCATCCACAAAGCTGCCTGTTGCCCCTTCCTGCCTAGTAGGGTTGCTGCCGTCCTTAACTCTACTGTAGGGGGGTTCTACCTGACCACCCCCCACAGGTCCCTTCACCCTGCTGTAAGGTGGTTCTGCACCATCCCCCCCTGTGGACTCTTTGACCTTACTATAGGGGGGTTCTACCTCATTGCCAGGTCCACTAGATGATTTCTGGCTCTTCCGGTTGGACTTGTTGACCTGTGCATAGAGTTCATCGACCTGTGACCCTGCCACACCCAGGGTTGCCTGAAGAGAGTGCTGGTCCACAGCATGGATGGTGTGGGCTTTGTTACCTCTGTCCTGTACAGCATGGAACAAGGTGACAAGGATACATCACAAATCAACAGGTCTGAATGATATTAATGAAAGGCAGTCACTGTTTGTATGACAAAGATGGCAAAACAATCCCAATTTTGTAACCAATTTGATTTCTTGGTTCTGAGATTTCTTCAGAGAAAAGTAATGGAACTAACAGGTGAGAAATAGAAAATAAAAACATACACTCAGGCAAAATGCTGACAAATTTAAATGCTGTGCTATTACAGAATAAATATGTAAAGTTGATAGTAAATAAGTCATTATCCTGCCTGAAAACTTGCCTGAGGGTTTGGCACATCTTGTCCCTCTTTGGCTGATTTGCTGCGCTCTTTGTTTATCTGAAAAATGGGCAGAAAGTTGACAAGTGAATGTAACTGTTATCACTGACTCAGAGATAAAGATCATTCCAGATATCATATCAGAGATATGCACATGCATGTAAGTAGAACCGCTTTATCTAAAATTGCAAAAAGGTATCCAAAATGAATCTGTCTTGGTGAATCAGTGTGGTAATTAAGAGTTTTATACTGTACCAGCAAAAATATTGGATTGCCTGATGTCCTGCTATATTATTAAGCAGATGGCATAATTTCAACTACTCAGACATGACATGACCATGATTGTAGTAGTACACCATTCACTTCTTGACACGTATAAATCTGTGGCAAAAATGGTCATTTATTTGGTTTTAAATATTATAAGCTTGATATTCTCTAGGATTAGCAGCACCTCAGACTGTAGTAGTGACAGCTACACATCCACGCGTGTAGCAGTATTCTGCAGGTGGTGTTATCAGCACAGATTGACAGCTGCAGGTGCAACTATCACATGCTACCTGTAGTTTACCTTGGCGTAAACTGCCTGTCCGGCTGCAGCTGTAGGCCTGCTGATAGCAGCTGCTGTAGGCTGGGCAGTGCTGTCTCCTCCTACAGTTTCATACAGGTCACTAGGTGGAGCTGCTGTGGGCATGTCATTGATCTCTTCATAGTCACGCATGTCTGGAAGGACAGAAAGTAGTACGTACATTGTACAATATTCCATACTCCAATCAATCCTATTCCGTAATACTATGATTGTAAATGATATCTTTGAAGGAAAACGGTTGCTTACATTGTACCACAGGCTGGTTCTAGCTATTTATGGGCGATGCCCCAAAAATAGAGATTATGCCTCACGTAGTTTGTTTAGGGGCATTTTCAATGATGCTTCAAGTATGAGAAATGATGAGGAAAATGTCATTTCCTCATCCAGAATATGTTTTGTTTTGCAGGCCTGAAATTGCAATGGATGCATTTAAATTTGTCCATAACAACCCTCCCCCCTTGAGTCTGAATTTTCCTGAGTTCCTTGAGTGGTTGCTGAGACCAGGTTGGACTGACCAGGAACCCTGACCTGATGCAGTAGAGTTCCTGGCAGGGTCGGGCAGGCGCAGGTGTACATTATCAGGTGCTGTAGTCCTCAGGACAGGGGGTCCTCCTCCTGAGGGTGGGGGGTGTGCATCTGGGAGGGGTGGGGGTGTTGCCAGAGGGGCAGGGCCAGCAATGCTTCCCGATGGGGTGGTGCCGTTGTCCACCTGGGCGTATACGTTGTCTTGAACCTGAAAGTAGTTCTTATATATTAATGACTGTGTGAGCCTTCATTTTTTCACCATGCCTACAGCTAACTTTTTAGTGACATTTACAAGACTCATAAAGCATATGTAAGTGAAAGAACAAAGAAAATACACATGTGTTATTTTCTACTTGGTACAATGTACACTGGAGAGTCTATACCTTTTTTTTCTGAGATAGTTTAATCAACTTTCAGAAGCGTGCCAGGTACCTAATTACTTGCCGTTGCCTAAATTTGTAATAGTTCGTACAACACTTGACCTTTAACCCAAAGGTCCGACCTGCTCACCTCATAGTACACATTCGGCGCCGCCTGACTTGCGGCCGCCTCCCGCTGCCTGATGCTCGCCAGGCTCTCCCGAGCTGTCACTTCAGTATAGTTGGGGGTCTTTTTGCTGTCTGCTGCAGCCGCTGCCTGTTGAACTGTCCCATCTCCCTCCTCTAACATGTCATTGGGGTCGTAGTTTTTAACAGGCACTGGAGGGGCTAACTCAGACAGCTCCACTGACTCAGCACCTCCTGCAGCTCCTGTTGTTTCACCCATCTCAGGGCCAACCAACCTGAAGAAAACAACAGGTTGGTTCTTATGATCATTGTGGTTACTGATCAGTGACCAGCACCTCCACAGGTTGAAGTAAACTCATCATAATACTAAATAATGATATTATTTTATCCATAGAGGTTTGTGACAGAAATAAAAATACTGGTAGAAAAAAAAACTATAAAAATGAAAAAAACAATGTAGCTTTTGCTCATATGATCAGCCCATGCCATGTATGTGTGTGTGTGCAGGTTTGTGTGTGTGTGTGTGTACACTCAGGTAATTGTGCATGTCTATACAGGTACATATGTGTGGGTGTACATGTGTGTGGGTGTACATGTGTGTGTGTGTGTACAAGTATGTGCATGTGTACAGGTGCATGTGTGTGTGTTTACATGTATGTATGTCTAGTTCAGGTGTGTGTGTGTGTGTGTGTAGATATGTGTGTGTACAGGTACATGTATGTGCATGTGCAAGTGTACAGGTATGTGTACAGGTATATGTGTGTACAAAAGTTTTTCTAGAGTAAAAATTGTTTAAAACATGAAGTGAACAGAAGGCCATGCAGATCCATGTGACTGTCAACTTTTCATAACCACACAAAAAACAAGCACTATGATCAGAGGTTTCCTACCCGTGTTGTTCTACATCCTTCATCCTGGCGTATCCTGGCTCACGACGCCGTCCACCGGAGTCTTCGTCCTTCACGGCTTCGTACAGGTCATCCTGGGACTGGAAGTTCCTGTCAGGTATGGACTCGTACGGCCCCTCCGCTCCCCGACTGGACGCTGACTCGTACTGAGACTCCTGAAGGGGCTCCGAGGTGTCTGCCGGCTGGGTGGGGAGGACAGACTAGCTCACTTTCTGCTACCACTCCCCAAACAAGTTGCAAGGCATATGGGATAAATTATGCTGCTGAACATGCTCTACTATCATTATACATGTATACTGTTCTACCCCCAAGGCTCTTTCCAGTCTCAGACAGGAGCTCATTTATGATTTTGTAGGTAGGTTGCCCAACCCTAAGGCAAATGGGCTGCGTTCCATTCCACCAAGTACAACAAGGTGATAGGAAGACATGTTTGTGTTGTCTGTAGCCTTATTCATTTGGGTAAACACTGCGAAAACCTGCACAAAATGCATGCAAAACACAGCTATCTGGGTCATCAGGTTATAAGACTGTATCACTTTTGCTGCCATGAGTACAAAAAGGCTTTGCTGAACAAACTCCGACCTGGAACATGCTATGATCCCACTAACCTTGCCCTGCTTACTGCTCTTCTGTCCTGTGCCGTTCCCCCCACCCGCTGTAGGAGGTGGTGTTGGAAGCTCTGGTAGTTTCCGTGAAGACATAGACTTTCTGTGCCAGTCAGGATCACCTGCAAAACAAAATATTTCACAGTTTGATACAATGATAGGAACACAATCATACAAGAACCATACACACACTTCTCAATTTCAATTTCACAATTACCAAACTAGACAAAATGCCCAAGCTTTACATATTCCCCTAGTTAGAACATCCATAGCCCAGGGAGGTCCTTGCATAGCCCAAACGAGTGTAAGATACAAATGTATAACAAATTGGAACAATCTCCTCCCCACCTAATAAGTTTCACATCAATAATTAGCCTTATATGCAATTTCAAGCATCAACACTAATTATGATAATCTCCTGCAAATCACAGGCTGCTGGTGGGTATTTCCAGCACTACTAAAAAAAGTACGCAAATAGATCAATAAAATCAATCTCTAAGCCAGGAAATATTCAAAGTCCATGGAAAAAAATCTTTATAACCAAACTTTATTAACATAAAAAGTGTGCAATTTGTGAAATTAACCTTCATCTTCTAGATATACTGACCTTCAGCCCCACTAACTCCGACTGCACCATTTTCCTTGGTTGCCATGCCAACACCCAGCAGTTCTCCTGACTCAGGCCGGTCGTGTGCGGCCAGTCGACTCCCCTGGTCAGCACTGACTATGTTCCTGCTGTCCATGTTCTAAATAACAGGTGGAGGTAAAGGGACCATCTAACTTGTCCCAAGTATGCAAATGAAGGACATAATAAACAAGGCATCAGAAGTGACAGACTTTTAGGCAATCAGAATCCAATACCTGAGGCATTCAGTAATTTAGGAACGTGTTCAATGTAGGTATGTGGTGTGTTATACCAAAGGGCAGTTCAATTGAGTTTATTACACAATTACCTTCCTAAGAACCATTTATCCTAGCTGAGTTCTGAATGCATGAACATTATCCATACTATAAAAATGCAGGAACGTCTTTTGCTAGCTTTAAAATCAGGTCAAGAAATGGTGTTGAAACAATACCAGACTTCGGCTTCTAGTGATGGTGACTCCGCTGTCCGCAGCAGTGGGGACGGCTTCCTCACTCACTTGTCTGTACAAACAGATACGATCCTCTCAACATCTACAGAACTGTATTGTCAGCATTGTTCTGTCTCATGGATTTATGTACCCTTGTAATTAGCTTTTACTAGTTTTAGGCAAGAACTGAGACCTGAGGCTCTCCGATACATGTGCATGGGACTGCTACTATTACATCACCATTGGAAAGGACCATAGGAGGTCAGGATTCTTGAAAATCAGACCAACAAGGAAACCAGTTATAACAGCCTCAAACACCATGGTAACAGACTGTTCTGAGTCTGACAATAATCGGTCCATGTACCTACAAGCTATCAACATACACTGAACACAGAAAAAGGTTCTAAGTTTTAGATTACTACATTGTGTTGTACTTACTTTTGTGCACATGCAGTACAGAGCAGGAGCATTGCCAGTAGAATGACCACTCCACTGACCACACCAACCAGAATTATGGGAAATACTGGTGCATCATGGGAGCTGTCAACTGTAGCCATCAGAGTTCTGCTTTTGTGCTTCAAAACTGTTGAATAATCTAAAACAAAATGTTTTAAAACCAACACTGGAGAAAAGGACAAGATGTAAAAAAAAATCTTAAACCACCTACTTAGTACTAGTAGCTACTAAACCACCTACTTAGTAGCTACAACATTGTAGTCAACATATCTTTTCTGACTTCATGCCTTCTTTTAATGCCAGAGAGGAAGAACTTATACATGTAGGAATGTAGCCTAATACTCGGTATCTGCCAGCAAATGTAAACAATGGCCTTTACCTGGTGACAGTACTTGTAAACAGGAGACCACCTGGCCACACCTAACATAGATTTCTCCTTTTTCTGCGAAGTCATCTGTGAACTGTTGAGGACAAAAAGATGAAAAATGTCATTAGGACTAGTATTTTTGTCTTCATTAGCTTAAACTTTTATCAACATTTCTGTTTAGTTTCTTTTGGGATTCTGTAGTATAATGTTCATACATGTATGTCTGTGTGTGTGAATATTGTACATCAGTCACTCACACACTGATACAACCCTGTTGGAACATATTTCCCTGTTGTAAGAGGGTTAGATGTGCTCGTACTTTGTATGTTCAGAGGTTTGTTTACTATTATCTATTGTTTGTTTATGTTGATAATGTTTATTTACAATAAGAATAAAAACACATACAAAAGACACATTGTTATCTCATTTGCTCAGTGCTTTTTACGAAACCAAATGACTCAGACTAGTTCAATAGTTATCTATAATAAGTAAGGCCACAGAAAGTAAATTTTTTAAGTTTTACCAATGCAAGTAATTTGTTCTAGGCTTCTAGCTAGCATCCGTCTTTCCGTCCCCCTAGGATTGTCACACTTGACATGATGTTATGTCAAACAAAATTGAGATGAAGGAAAAAAAATGGGCTGGCTAGAACACTGAACGCAGCTATCTTTTGCTGGATTTATAAGAAAATGAGAAATACATTGTGTGGTGACACTCTAATTAAGTTATTATGCAGAGGACGTCTCACTCACATACTCACTATATCCAGCCTACCACCTTTTTTGTGATCCATACAATCTACTTGCTGTTGCCCCATGATGTATTTGAGGAGTTTCCCTACCTTGAGCACCACCTGAGTCGCTCCTGTGTGTCCAGGCGTGAGCCTGATGTCAGCCTGCTGGTTCACGATGCTGCAGGAGGTCTCCACTGGGGCTCCATCAAGTACCAACCGCCCAGACCAGGAGTCCGGTGGCAAGGAGCTGGTTACCTCCAGTACAAACCTGGATGACATGGGGAAAAACACATTGAGAAGAATAGGGGTACCCTAGTGGGCTTGGTTAGATATGTGAGCCATAGCATTGAAGCTGTAGCAAAGCCACATTGGCTAGTAACCAGCAAACAAAAAAGCGCCATGCTTCGTTCTCAATCTGAGGTTGCCCGCTTTATCTTGACATTTTATGATTATAAAGAACAGACCAATCTATCATAATCATTATCATTGTTTAGAGCAGCTCTATCAATAACTTATTCTTTTTGAGAGTATCATAGAGTGGAAATCATCTTATCAGGTACATGTACTAGTACTGGTATTAATACTTACTTAGGGAAATCCTCACTAGATTAAAAGATTGTCTAGAGTTCAATGTGTATTTACGTTGGGTGTGAGCAACGGTTTGACTTTGATGTAACATTACCCCAGCCATTAACTTACATGTACTTTTGAAAACTTGTAGCACTGCTATAAGGCCTAGGAAAAAAATGTTTTGTTTCCTGTTTCCCAACCGACCCTGGAAAAAAAACTACCGACCCTAGCCTTTTTTTTGTGTGGACCCCTGCAAGGGACACAAAATTTTCGAGCTGATCGACCTTTTCTAGCTCTATGATCTGATAACTCCAGCTAATGAAGCCGATATGTCATCTTCAGATTTGTAACCATTATGCACAAAATTAAACTATTAAACTTTGACATTGAAAATATAAGTGTCCTCATGCAAGTTTTACTTTGTTAAACTGTACTGTATAAGTTGGACCACTAGAGATTGCCGAAGTCTAAAAAAAAAAAAGAAGATAATCCCTCCCTACTGACCCTAATTTTTTTAGGACTGAAAACAGGAAACACAACATTTTTTCCCTAGTCCTAACTAAAAAGTAAAAGGAAACTTGCAATTGTAATGACAGTCTTAAATTTTTGTTGACTACATCATTCCAATATAAGTATTGAGTGTGTGTTTGTATGAGTATGTACATGTGCAGGCTTTGATTGATTGATATTGTGTATGTATGTGTGTGTGTTCTTGAGTTCATGTATGTGTGACTGACTTTATGTGTGTGTGTCACTGTGTGTGTGTGTGCAACATTAGTATGTGTGTGTGATTGTGTGTTTGTTTGTTTGTGTGTGTCTGTGTGTGTGTTTGTACTTCTGACCTGTGTGAAGGGGGTCACCCGGTGAAGTCCGCTATCTGAGCTCCCCCTGTAGTTGTTGTTGTCAGTATCACCCTGCCGTCCCTCCCCTCTCTGTGTGAGACCGCGCCCACCGGAAGTATGTTTCCGGCTGGCCTGGTACAGCACTGACCCATCACAAGTATGTCATACTGTGTTCCCTCTGTTATCCGTCCAACACATAACCACCCACCCTTCCAGTTCACTCATACAACCTCCTCAAACCGGCACTACTTATCCTCCATTCCCCTCCAACTATACAATTCACACGAACACGATGAAGTATACTATAACTAACGGTCCTACCTGCACCCCCAAACAAACATGCCCCTCCCCACAGGCGCACTCTTCACCATCGCCAGCGCGCTGTACAGCACAGCAGCCGCCCACAGAGCCCGGGCCCGGCTCGCCATGGCCACAGACCGGTCCTGGTGCCGTCCTCACTAATAAATCTTCTCCTGACTGTGAGTTAAACCAGGAGATCACGGAACAAGAATCACACCAGGAAGTTTTCTCTCCGCCGCCGCCATCTTCCTTGTTGTTGGGTGGGGGACTTCCCAGCATGCATTGCACCGATCCACCTGTTCCAGCAGACACCTGAACTCCAAGCAGATGTTGGGTTGGAAAATCATAACGGTTTCTGACTTCCCCGTTTTTATGACACGTGACCATTCTGCGGATGTTCTCCGGACTAATCAAATCAGGCATTATCAGGGCTACATTCAACATTCTCAAATCTTTATAGACTACAGTTAGATGTCAATATGGCCTTACTCATAGCATAAGTTAGAAAGGTAACGTTACTTTGTGAAAAATCAAAATAAACAAATAATGTTAACGTTAAGACGAATTAAAAAAAATTATTTTTATCTTTCTTCGAAAAAATGTTTTCCATTGAGCAGCACTCGACATTTTTTTAGTTTTTCTCCGATCAGCACGAAATCTAAAATAAATGGTTCCTTGATTGAACTGAAAAACAGACGAAATATCTCTTCACACGCCCTTCTGCTGTGCTTAATTGGCGGATCTATTTCATTTTTTTTATAACTGGTACTGTGGTACATGTATCTTATCTTTGCCCTTTACAAGCAAGATGTGCTAAAATTGACACAAACCTATTTATTGTTATCTACTTTAAGTCCACACATCTACAAAACTCTTTAAAAAATGACATTTGTAGTCAATGAGAGTCCCTGACTTCATTCCTCACACAAGAACATGATATTGACATCTCACTCACTGTCTGTTGTTCCCGTGTTTGAGAAGGTTAGATGTGCTTGTACTTACATAAATTACATTATTGGCAATATCTGAGGTTGATAAATTTTTCTTTGCTAGCTTCTCTTTTTTTCAACTAGGACCTGAAACACACAAAGTCTGCAACACACAAGTTATAAAACAGCTTTATTCACAGTTTCTAATATTCAATACTGTAATAAGTGCCAAATTTGCTGAAAATGAACAAGTTCAGATTTGTCTATTTGGGAATATGTGAAACAGAAAAATTTCTTTGTGCAATACATTTGGCAAAAACGTTTAAAATTCTTTACATTAAAAATACTAAATCGCCATGGTAGAAATAAAAAAAAGGAATATCAGTGATGCTCTTCTGTGTCTCTACAACTTGCAACAGTTAACATTGGGACATCTTTGAAATTCCGGAGCACCACCACCCCTAAACAATACGAGATGAACAGGATCATTTAGGAAAGAGTAGTGTACAACAGTGCCCCCCCCCTCCCCCCAAACAGCCTCAGTCCCTGTGTAAAAATATCCACCAGAGGAAAAGTTTTTCCTCCTTGATATCATCAAAAGTTCCACAAAAACCTGCTAGGTGCCCCAAGCCAACATCACTCCTTCAGCCCTAAAGCTCCCACTGTAGTACTGTAATACCTAGGAAAATTGCTAGGGGGTCCAGAATTGAAATTTATTGTCATCTATTTTCCTGAAACTTACAAGCATACCAAATACAAGTTGTAAAATTGTGATTTAATTTACATCTCAGCAAATGTTTGCTACTGGTAAGAAACAGTATCAGGGCATTTGTATACACCAAAAAAATTCCTTCTGATCAAATTAAGTGCAGTTTGCCTTTAAAGGGGGGCAAAACTAATTTTTTTTTAGTCCACTGCAGTATAATAAATATACCACAAAGTACAATTCTTACTTGTTTTACATTAGTCCATGACAGATTAGCGTTGTTACACCATTTCAAACTCGCACCTTTAATCTAATTTAATCACTGAGGTCTCACGTCCTTTGACCCTTGTGACGTCAGGCCGCAGCCACCACGCATCTCACAGCACTAAGTATCCTGCGGTAACAACGCTAATCTGTCATGGACTAATGTAAAACAAGTAAGAATTGTACTTTGTGGTATATTTATTATACTGCAGTGGACTAAGAAAAAATTAGTTTTGCCCCCCTTTTTTAGCGTTGTTACCGCAGGATACTTAGTGCTGTGAGATGCGTGGTGGCTGCGGCCTGACGTCACAAGGGTCAAAGGACGTGAGACCTCAGTGATTAAATTAGATTAAAGGTGCGAGTTTGAAATGGTGTAACAACGCTAATCTGTCATGGACTAATGTAAAACATGTAAGAATTGTACTTTGTGGTATATTTATTATACTGCAGTGGACTAAAAAAAAATTAGTTTTGCCCCCCTTTAACCATTTACATGCTGACATATACATTAACATATACAAATGTGCTGTATACATGAGCTCATAGCTGGCTATAAGAAAGCCCATAGCTAGCTAAGGTTCAGAAAAAATACAACAGCAGAAGATTTTACCGAGTTTGTTAAACAAAATGCATGGGAAGACTAATAGTTCAAATATCTGTCTGTTCTACCTGATGTCTTACAAGTGTACCTTTGGCATCTTTAAGACCTCTAAGCGCCTATTCTTTTGATCCACCTCAAATCCAGGAACCTAAGTCACCCTTTATGTGATCCAAAATCTGCAGATAGGCTTTATTTGAAGAGTTTGAGATCTAGAGCACGATGGTCTTTGGAATAAAGTTGTTTAAAAACCTGGTGATGTTCGAATGTACATACATGTATATCATATTGAGTTAATATTAATTCTGAATATACAAAATCATCCATTTTAGAATTCTTTTGTTTAGTTAATGAACACAAGAATTCTAAAACAAAAATTCTGATGATTTAAGGTAATGTGAAATATATTGAACAAATTTAGCTTCCACAATGTGAAATGATATTGCACAGAGAAATACATCACATTCTATGTCTTTCTTCTACCAACCATTTCCTACTTTGGAGCCGTATCTCTTGGTGGTATGGGCCAAAAACCCCAAAAATGGAACAAACCATCTAGTGACATGATCATTTCCGCTGTTCTTTTGTTTTGCTCTTTAGTAATAATGACATGATCTTGTATCGCTGTTGTTACTATTATATACAAGTAAAAAAATTGGAGTCTTCTATAAGAATTTTGATTATCCAGGTCTGTTAAGATTACTGTGTAAATTTAAGGAATTCTTCTTTATTAGGGCATACCAATTTAATCAATTGGTTCTTGGACTTGTCTCTTCATTTTTTCCGTTAAAAAAAAAGATTTTGGGTTATGAATCAATTCACTCCAAAATGCTCATATTATAGCCCCAATGGTTGATGAAAATCGGTTGAAGAAAGTCCTTGTCTTCCTAGTTTAAAGGTTTTTCCATCTTCAAAATTAATTGTATGAATTATAACCATTGTATGAAGTATGTTAACTTCATGGCTTCTATCATAACATTTCGGACTATCATGGGGTGTCTTGGCCTGGTTTTTTATTATTTCGCCCTGTCAATTCATATTTTTTCTAAAAAAAATCTGAGAACCAACAAATTAAATTGTGTGGCCTTAATGTAAAAAAAAATTGCATATCATATCAGCTTCTATCTATGCTGGAACCAATATTTACCTATAGACAGTGAAACTGATATTGCAACATGGACAAACATTGTGGTGGCCTGACATATAAAGACATATAATAAAGAAATAGACACAGTTTCTACATGACATAGACATGTAGGTGGAATATTGCTATGACGTAAGTTTGACGGCAAGTCTATGTTGTTGTTGCTTAGCAACCCTTTGTGCCTCCATCTCCTGTTTCCTGCGTTGCTGGTTGGCCTGTTTCCTCTCTCGCTCGACCTGCCGCTGCTCCCGTATCGCTGCCTCCGCTTCCCATGCTAGCATGGAGTCCCCGTCCTCTTCCCACGCGTTCCCGTCATCCGTCCACGTCTCCAGCTCCAAACTCTGGGAAATATTATGGTAAACATGTGACTTTGTGGTTAGGGTGGCTGACTCAGAATCAAGAGGTCCTGGGTTCGAATCCCTAGGCACTTAACACCAATTTCCTCACTCAGGTGAACTGTGCAGCTAGCTTTTGTTAGCGATGTGTTCTAGGATGTGAGGTGAGGCAGAGACTTCTTTAGATGCATGCTTTCAACGTGGTGAAAATATGTGACCTGACGGAGTTATGCACCTAGACATTATTCCTGATTTTATCAGGTGCTTTGTTCTACAAGTAACAGATGCTTTCACAGATGACACACTCACTCACACTCACACAGCAAACAGTAGCAACAAAACTGTTTACCCATTCCTGTCATGTTTGATTGTTTGTTGTTTACTCACCACAGGTAACAGCCCGGCATCTGTGCTGGCAGACAGACGGCTGGACAGGCTGCCTAGGTCCTCCATTGGTTCAGAATGAATTTTCTTCTTCACCATGATCTGTAGAGAGACACAGGATCCATTCACAGGAGAGAACATCTGGGCACCCCAAATCTTCTGGTAGGTCTACTAAACATTGCTGGCAAAATTAAAGTCTGGGATGTCTTGCCATTCAAAAGCACAGATCACCATACTGTGTAAAATGCTGTCATGATTCAGTACCTTTTTTCTTGTCTGGTTCAGTACAAAATGTATACAGGTAATACATGTTCATGTGGTTGATCATTCAATCTGTTCAGCCATGTCCTGCTGGAAGTAACACTCACCATGGTTGGTTGTTTAATCTGTTGTGCCATGTTCTGGAAGTAACACTCACCTTGGTTGGTCGTTTAATCTTCGGAGCCATGTCCTGGAAGTAGTCAGGTTCGGGTTCTTCGTCACAGTTGTCCTGCTGTGCGTTGCTAGGGACAACCTCCACACTGGTTGGTCCATCTCCCCAGTCTGTCCAGGATGTTAGCTCCGGCTGCCATATAAGGACATGTGAGTGAGTGATAAGTTAGAATTGTGCCATATAAGGACATATGAGTGAGTGATAAGTTAGAATTGTGCCATATAAGGACATATGAGTGAGTGATAAGTTAGAATTATGCCATATAAGGACATATGAGTGAGTGATAAGTTAGAATTATGCCATATAAGGACATATGAGTGAGTGATAAGTTAGAATTATGCCATATAAGGACATATGAGTGAGTGATAAGTTAGAATTATGCCATATGTGCCTTACGACCTCTACTACGCTATATATGTCAAACCTGTAAGAAATATGTAATTCAGCCACACTCTGGCTGCAATGTATTTTACGAAATAAATCATTCATTCAGTCATTCATTCATTTATTCATCAATCTGAAGTGTTTTGTAGTGTATCAGCTGTTGGTGTGACCTCACAGTCACCATGCTGATTGGTTGAACCGGGGCAAGTCCAAGATACATTTTGTACAATGCTGCATGTGTATGATGTCACAATTACGTGACTGTAACCAGAGTCATATACATATACTGCACCATGTATTCTATATCAGCCAAGTTACCAGCCGACCTGCGGTAGGACTGGGACTGAGTGTGATGCGATATACACTGTGTTGTTTTTTTATTTATGTCATATCCATCCGAGAAAACGTGCATTTCAATGCAAAATGTGCGAAAATTTGGTGTTCCTAAAACAAAAATTGTAACTGCAATTTTTCAATTAACTCCGGTATTCAAATTTTCAAAAGTTGGCTCACATGAAACGCATTTAAATCATTGTATGGAACATTTGAAAGTCAGTGTGATAACCGTTAGAACTGTATGTGGCCGGAACACTTGTATGAAACGTTACCGTGGCTCAGGTATGACATCAATAATGTTATTCAGATTTCCTGGCAACATCCATTTAAACCCTGTGAGGGGCTCAGAATGTCTCTGTGGTGAAGCTGAAAGAGACACAAGAATGCTGCTAACTGAATGACAACATGTCTGTGTGAATAGGCTATATGCTGTTAATGCCCAGCCTTTTCCTTGCTCAGCAGTATATTTGGCAGTTATCATAGGAAACTGCTAGGCCAACCACCAGCAGGAGCTGCAGGACTGGTGTCAACCTTCTTTATCTTCAAACATACCCTTTCTATTAACAGGGCTCGAAATCCTTTTTTTCCGCACACCTGTACTGGTTTAGGTAACATTGAAAATTACCTGCGCCAGACAAGTTTTACCTGCAACACTCAGAATTTAGGTAGGATAGATCATACTAAAAACTGTTCAGAAACCGTTGCCATTATTTCTTTTATACTTCATAGGTGGCAACAGTGAATGCAGCAAATAAAAATCAACATACACCTAGTACAAGGACCTGTGCAGCTGCACAGCTCCAATTTAATCTGCAGCACTAAGGTGCTTATGCACCCAGTATTTCGAGCCCTGATTAACCTCATAATCAGATGCATCTTAATCTTATTTATACCACATATTCCCATAGTGCATTTTACCTCATTCCCTGATGCTGTTGGTGTCTGTACTGGGACTGTACCACTGTTGTGAGAGGGGAGCGGAGTGTCACTATTCCGCCGTCCATGCGACCTCCACAGCAGGCGTTTGAAGAAGTTGAAGATGACAGTAAAACAGCTACACAGGCGCCATAGCTTCAGCTGGACAATTCTCATCTCTCCAGTTCACTGCAAGTCATATTAATATTAAGGAAACTGGCATGAAAGTTCATCTGTGTTTGTACAAGTCATTATAAAGTTAAGACTAAACTTTATCTCCAACACAACAATTGGGACTTATCCAAGGGGCGACACAAGTTATCTGGCACGTATGACCCGATACTATAGTCACATGTCTCTGACGTCACGTTCCAAGAGTAGACGGGTCCATTCCATGAACAAGGTTGACGGAGTCAGCTGAAAATTTGGGTATTAAAGTAGTCCCAATTCATTCTTGTGTTGGAGATAAAGTTTAGTCTTTAGTTCATTAAGTAAACTGATAACAGACAACGAAATTCTAGACAACTTTACACCAGCACAGTTATCACTTTGCGCTATCTGTGTTCAATGCAACAAAGGAGATTAAAAAAAGTGAGAAAACCACCTTGATACAACTTACAAGTGACATACATTTAAGGTTTTGAGGCAAAATGATGTTGACACCCATAGGCACGGCAGATACAGAAGTCAAATATGATACAATGCAACAGTATATGACAATGAATCAAAACATGGTACAAATACCCAAACAAGAAAACATACATTTCATTTAAAATAAAAATTTTCAATGTGAAATGGCCAGAACTTCAGGCAGAAGAAAAATTACTGTCCCTAAATAAAAAAATTCTAACAACATAAATTCCAACGTCCAAATCAGGAATTCGAATTTTCGAGTTACCACCAGCCAGGTATTGAATACCCGTATCGAAAATTATTTTATTATATTACACACCTTGATAACGTATGATTATGACCACTCCATGATAAATTTGCATAAGAATTCTTACTTAAAATTCTACTGCAAAACTAAGTAACAGCAAAACACCAATAAACCCGGTCTCTGCTAAAAGATCATAACAACCCATATGTATGTGCAAATTTAAATATTATCTATTATTATAATTTATTATTTATCATGAAGACACGATCCCAGCCGCCCCCCTCCCCCTAACTCATGCAGCGATCAGTGCAGAGTATGAGCTCTTACCTCGTTATTCCCGACTTACAGATGGAATGTTGACGTTACTGCGGTGTTTGCTCTGTAAATTCTTGAAGTTTTCCCCAAAATCCCAGGTGTAAGACGCCGACAGGCTGCAGTGTCACTCTGTGCTGCTCGCAGATTTCAGATTTCTGCACTGCTGTTTTCTGTTTTCACTCTCCGCCCTCCCCATGCGCGCTGGGAACCATGGGAAGGGTTTGTGGGTTCTACTTCCGGGTTCTACCTACTAAATCCTTCCCATCTACCACAGCGCCAAACCTACGTGAGAAACTGAGGTATTGTACATTGAAAATCTCTACAGAGACTAGTAGGGATTTGTGAAGTAGTTGGCCATGGTAGTGACATATTGTTTAACACTAATAAGACTGTCTGTATGTATTTCCCATGTACACGTTTGCCACTTCAGCTGCCATTGCCACCCGTAAGTCTATATGGTACCAACCTGAAGTATGTAAACTCCTTTGTCTACTTGGGTATATATACATCTAAATACCACATTAAGTGACGATGACTGTGTACTTGCTCTGTTGAAGAGTATCTATAGTCGTGCTAACAGTATCAATCGCAAATTTTTCTGTTGTTCTCCATCCGTTAAGAGACACCTGTTTATGACGTAGTGCGCCCAGCTATATGGCGCCCATATGGAGCTCTGTTAGCTCAGGTGTTCTGTCTAAATGCCGAGTTGCTTACAACAACTACTTTAGAATTATTATGAATTTACCTCGGCGATGTAGTGCTAGCGAGAAGTTTGTCTACCACTTTACTGACACATTTGATACTAGGAGGAGGAGGATTTGTTATCATGCTTTCTTAAAACGATTACTTTCCTCCCATAACGCAATCATCAATCGCTTTCTAAGTTCTGACGCCTTTTAAAGGAACTCTTACTTCCGAAGGACGTATAACTTACTGTGTATCTAGGTTTGTTCTATGTATTATTTGTATGTCTTTAGAGTCTTGTATTATTTTTATTGTTGTACTGTGTCATATGGTTTTTTTACAAAGAATGAATGTAAAAAGGCAGACATATATATAAAACAGTCGCTGTTTGCTCTTATCCATATGACAGTTACAGTTGGAGGGGTACACGTTTGGGGACGAGATCGGCCATGGGGCTTCAGGCACCGTGTATGCCGTAAGATCCGCCGTCACTAGTCGGACCTACGCCGCCAAAAAGTTAGTCATCGGCGACACGCCAGTACGCGTCGATCAGAGAAGTCAGCGTCCTCACCCACCTGAAGAAACACCCGAATATCATGGAATTCACGGAATCGAAACTAGGAAGGGACGGGAATACACAGGTCCTCTTTGCTATCTCTGAATTTTGCCCACTTGGAAACATCAGTGACTATATATATCCTCAAACAAGAAGTAACGTCGTCACTAAGAGAGATCTAGCAGTGCAGTTGGCGGACGCCATAACATTTCTGGTGTCTACACAAGAACAGAATCGTGCATCGCGACATCAAACCACAGAATGTCCTCTTGTCAGGAAATGAGGCATTTCCGAGTGGTCATGGAGCACGAAGTGAACCCTCAGTGTAAAACTCTGGTCCGCCGCATGTTGAGTAGGGATCCAAAGGAACGCCCGACCGCCAGGAAGGTGTTGAAAACGTTAATACGGGGTGACTACAGGGTGAGGAAAGCGGCCGTGCGAGTGGATGATGACGCCAATTCCTGCTGCTCATTCAGCGGGATTTTCTGGTCTATCGGCTGTGTGCTCTGCTACTTAGACAAGAACCAACTCTTGTTCTGGAATTCCGGAAAGGAAAGGGAGTTTTGTTCATGCTCTTGGCCATTGTTATCAGCCTAACTGTATTGCTGATTCAAACTTTTTACATAGCATTCATGTACACCGTCATATTTTCCATTGCAATCATAAGCTGCATTATCAAGCTCATCATTGCACTTTTCTCGGATCATGAGCCTGAACAAGACGACGTCAGAAATGTGTTGACATCACCGTACAGTGAAGCACATTTAAAGTGGTGGCGTAGCTCGCCTGTCGATTTTTATAACGCATGTACGGTTTGTTTCCTTGCCAAAACACGCAGCCGGGCTGCTGCCTTTATAACTTAGAAGACGGCCCAGACTGCTGCAGTGCATTGGATGAAGTGATTGTATCAAATCAAGTTGAACCTCAAACAAACTGAAGCAAAGATGTACTGTAATTTCCGACGAAACTTGGACAGGTTTACGACTGTCCAACTCCAGTCTTTGTCAAGGAATAGGCAAGCCACCCCTTCTGAAACGTCAAGTTATGCAGATAGAACACGAGAACTTAGTATGCACAGTTGTGTATAGTTGAGGGGTTTGTAAACAAGTGTCAGCGCAAGCACCATACTGAGAGTCTCTCCTCACAGACGTTGTGTTCATTTTTTGTTTATTCAAATAAAACATCAATACAAATAAAAGGACAAAGACTAATTGAAAATAAAAATAACTGACTAGACACTCAAAGACGTTGTCTTGATATGTATAGGACCTTGAGTCCTTCTTGTGGATTAATTACAAAATGTATGTGTTTGCTCTGCAGTACTTTGTTACACTCTCATACCTGTAGGGTAATAATCAGAGATTTTATGGTCTAACACAGAGTCTATCAAATAGCACTGCACGTCATAGACTCTTTTATTAAGTCAAGTGACGTCATTTTAAAAAACATGTCATTTAGACATCCCCCTGAGGTCACGTCCTTGGATACTTTAATTGTGACGTCATAATGCATTGTACTTACAGTTCTGGAAATATCTGACAGCGGTTAGACGCGTCGTTGCGACGCTCCTGTCTAAGCTGGTAGATTTCAGAATAACTGTGCGTACGTGTATTGACGAAGCCATGATTTGCTTTGTCATCATATCGAGCATCTTCCTGTTCGGCCTTGCCGCCAGGATTTTGGGCTCCATCGGCAAAGGTGAGCAAGTTTCCTTCCCTTCACTTCAGCAGACCAGTTTCTGTCCGCCGCGTTCGAACAAAAGAACTACATTCGACGACGTTCTAATGTTCGATCTATGACCGTTTCTCACTGAGGTTCTTTATTCTCCACAGCGTTGAACGCGGCCATCGGAGTCGAGAGATGTGAAGTTGAGGAGATTCCTCCAATCGAGAAGCCGCCCAGTGTCCTTGTGCCGGAGGCAGTGAAGAAGAAAGCCACCAAGCGTAGTGACTTGAACGGGCCTACCGACCATGCGGACAAACCTGCAGGCCCTGACAAGTCCAGTGTCCCTGTGCAGGCTCCCAGCAAACCTAAGGCGACATTCGGCGGAATGCGCGCAGGCTTCCTATTATCGACCCCGAAGAAGCCCCAGCCCACGGAGACCACTGCAAAGGCAGACATCCCAAAGACCGGGCAGACTCACGGTGACCAACAGCCGAAGGCCGGTCAGCTGAATGTCAACACCTCTCCAGACCAGACGGATCCACCACGCCCCACCAAAGCCGGGCAGACGACTACCCGCCAGGATCCACCACGCCCCACCACCGAGGCCCGCCCTACTCACCAGGATCCCCCACGCCCCACCGCCGAGGCCCGCCCTACTCACCAGGATCCTCCTGCCATGCCTGCGATCCCAATCTACCCGGTACTTGCGCAGGTTCGCCCCATCCTGTTGCCAGTTCCAGGCACGAACCAGGCTACCTTGATCTGGGATGGAAGCCAGAGGGCACAGATCTTCCTCCAGATGATCGTGGCAGCAAGAAAGGCTGCGGGACTCTAAGTGAACCTTGTAAATACACAGAAGATTAACTGCAAGCCTGATCCCGGGAAAACTTGAACAATGTTGACATAACATCGTCATGGATCAACATGTTATCACCGTTGATTAGTTAAGTCTTATCGAAGCGTCTGTACATGCTCGGACAGCATGTGTGTTCATTTACCTTCTCCAGTCATCTTCTTTCTTCTGTCTCTGTTAGAGAATGGAACCACCTACCAGATAGTGTGGTTAAAGCCAAGTCACTGCAGGCATTTAAAAATGCCATTCACACCTTGTAACCCCAAACAAGAGTCACGGGTACTCACCGCCACCCAGCTGGCGGACAGGGAGTGGCGCCCCTGCCCACTGAGGAGCTTGTAGTCTGTAGCCAACAGACTACAACAACATATATATACACATATACACAATACAAAATAAGAGCGACACCCCAAATCCAAACCAAAAACCCCTACCCCTCACCGTGCCGGAGCCCTCAACTTATTGAGGTTGTGCACGTACGGGAAAGAAGAGTCTCAGTTATTGCCTTCTTTGCTATGATGGCTTTCCACAGTGTTCCTTACTCGAGAATTCAAGGGCGAGCCAGTTTTGTTCCAGATGTTCTTTTAAACCTTATTGATCGGCAATCCTAAAACAGTCCTTAATGCTAGGCACGTACGTGTTCCAAGTTATTTTGCCTAGTATGACTAAATCACTCTCCTGTTGGCCGGCCAGCTATCAGAAGAATCTATCGCCTCCCTTATTAAATCAGTCTCTATAAAGTTCAACTCTCTCATTGTTGTACAAACTAACTCTACTTCTACAAAACGATCTTTTCGATATTTTATCTTAAGTGCATATAAGGACTGCAAGGAGAAGACACAGAAAGAACAGAGCAACAACTGACGACAACAATCTTTATTGTCCAGTCACCTTTTAAATACACCAAGCAACAAACATGCACACATTGTACAGGCAAAATAGATCCATTGTGCAAATACGTTTGACTTTAATACTCTAACTTCTAAGAATATCTAAGAATTGTCTCATCAGGTTAGTACATCAGTGTCCTTTTAACTTTTTGCTCAACTACAAGTAAAATATTAATATTTCTTCTACTATCTTCAAGAGGGAAATAATGACTACTTTGATCCGCACTGCCCTGAGGAAGATAGCATTAAAAACATTGGCTGGTATTTCACTTTAGTTTAATAAGTCGAATAAAAGAATTTAGGCTCCAATACGATGTTATGTAAATATCATTTCAAAATACAGTGTCACAATGGCACATGTACAGTAGTCACCAATAGAGTTTCTTTTGATAAACTTAGCAATTTCTGAAATCATTTGTACTCTTCAGATAATTTTACAGACCTTTTCAACAAAAGATTTCAATGAACTATTTACAATAACAACAGGCATCATTACAAGTGTTTCTGTGTGTGTCCAGACAAGTATCTTAACATCAACCTTTTCTGTGACAAGATACATGTAGCTAAGTTTTGTACGGCACATCATAAGGTGTCTGGCGCATTTCATCCGTGACTATCTCCAGATTTTACATGAAGTCATGCATTAGAAGTAGTCTCCACCAGACTAGCAATGCTGGCTGACATGGAGTAAACTTTAGCCAATAGGAGGAATAATTTGCCAGGAAAGTTTCAGTGTTTCAGTTGCCCGTGTAAGGGGAAATGTTTACCCTTACCACCCTTACCCTTACCCTTACCAATCATTTACCCTATTTCAACCTTTTCAATTCTACTATATAATTGTGGAGGCTAGAATGTCAGAAGTATTGGAGTTATTCCCTGAAGAAGACTGCTGAATGTTTTAAGTTCAATTTTACGTGTTGGACATGGCAGTTAAAAGTAGTTTTCACAAGGATGCCCTCAAATTTCGCTGTTATAAACTTGTCATATAGCGAATGTCACTGGGCCTTTATGTGAGACTTTGACATACATGTAGACATGACAAGAAAAATAGACTCTTGCTGAGCATGGATGCAAGAAAATAGCAGGGCACTTTTTTTTTTATATACAATAAGTAGCATCATAGTACAAGTGCAAGCACACATCAGGCCACACCAATTCATTTTCATGGTTCTCATCATCAGTTCTAACAGAAATACTGAACATGAAGGTCAACATGAAAATAGTGAATATACTATACAGCCAGATTCAAGTTTTCCTCCCAGCCCTTTTTTTTCATTTTGTCCTCGTACTAATTGTCTGAGAACAGAGAAATTAAATTGGTGTGTCCTTAATTATAACAATAAACTCCATAAAGGATATGTCTCTTAAACAATCCCTAATTTATACATATTCACAACTACATGAAAGCAATTTTATAGCAAGGTTTAACTTAAAATGGAGAACTGCTGAATATCAAAAAGGAACTTTCTGTAGTTTGGGTAGTAATTTTATTCTGATGCCCTTCTGACTGGGGTGATCTTTGTTCCTCCCTGCAAAACAGTTAACACATGAACATGCAGTTAGAAAATGTCATTAAAAAATATGATAGTGGAGTTAAGAAAAAGGGCAAAAATGCATGAATATATAGTCAGCAACTACAATGAAAAATGCATTGCATATAGTCAGCAACTACAGTGAAAAAATGCATCAATATAGTCAGCAACTGCATTAATTTTGTATAGTGAAAAAGATACATGCTTATAATATAGCCCGCAACTAAGGTGAAAAATGAATCCAATGTATATTCAGCAACTACATGTATGTGAATAACAGTCTAATAGAAGAACAAAAAAGCAAAGGAACGTGTCATTGAATTCGAGTGGAGTGGAGTTGTGAAGAACACCTGGTGTGTAATGGCATGAGTGATATGATACAAACACAAACAAACAAACAAACAAACAAACTTACTGTTTTGCTCTTGTGCAGCAGGAAGAAGACAAGAGCGACAATGATGATGATGGCCAGCAGGCCGCAGGTCACACCGAGCGCGATGGCCAGGGTGTTGTCCTTTCCTGGAGCAGCCGGGCGCACAGCTGGGGGGAGAACATCTGGTTAGTTAACTTGTCATGGAGAAAAGCTAGTTAGTTAACTATTCATAGTGAGTGGGATGACAAATTAGGTAGCTGTGGAGCTAATGAAATTGCTGTACATAAACATACTGCTGGCTAGTTAACTAGTCATGGGGCTGAAAAATTAGCTACATGTAGCTTTATGAGCTAACCAACCATGCTAGCTACCATGGAGCTGATCAATTTGCTAGCTATGGAGCTAACCAAACATCTACTGTGTGTAGACATTATACTGCTGGATAGTTAACTAGTCATGGGGCTGACAAATGAACTGGCTATGGAGCTAACCAAACACACATTATATATACTAGCTACGTAGCTATGGAGCTATCATCATCATCATCATCAGTCGACTGTATTGGTCAGGGTTACCGCCTAAAAGATGGGGTGCGCCAGGCCTCTGTTTAGGCAAATGGAGCTATCAAAACACAAATTAGGTAGCAAGTAGCCTGGTAGCAAGCCTAACCATATAGAGTAGTTAACCATCTAGCTAACCATGTACATGACTGTTGATAGACAACCAACTGCATACTGCACAGATTCATAGCTCACATTTAGCTAAGCATGCTTATCAAACAGTTTGCAAGCCATATGGTTACCAAACGAGCTACAAGGCATACATGTGTACATGTATATAGCTAATCATGTAGCTAACTAACCAGCAAGGCAGTTATTGCTTGATTGCTTGTACCCACCTTCACACACAGAGCCAGACTTGGTGCCAGCAGGTGCAGCATCCATGTACCCAGTAAGACAGGTGCAGGTGTAGGACCCCTCTGTGTTGGTGCAGGTGGCCTGCATGTGGCAGCTGTTGGCACCTGCACTGGAGCACTCATCCACATCTGAGGGATGGAAGAATTTATCATTAGTACAGGTACATAAGACACACAGGTGGCAGCTGTACAGGTATTCGTACAGGTGTCCTGCATGTGGCAGCTGTTGGCACCTGCAGTCTGGAGTACTCATCTACATCAGATCTGGGATGGAAAAATTGTTATCATTAGACAAGTACATTGCAATGGAATAAACATTACCAATTTGAATAGGAGCTCATGATTTTTTATCATTATAAAATTAACATCAGTCTAGTATACATAGAAGCTCAGGATTCTCTGTCACATATGGATTAGCCAGTCATCACAGCCTCCTACACTATGGTAACAGACAGGTCCATATTAATTAGCATAAGCAGGATTAGGATGTTCTGACTTAGTGGTGTTGTCCATCAATCTTATAGGGGCCTGACTAGTGGATCCATAGAATGGTTGCTAGAATCGTGATGTAGTCAGGCTAACATTCCTTACTTAATGTAAGAACTCACCAGTAACACTGATGCTGCTGGGGTCAAATGAAAATGCGCCACTGCTGCCGGAGTCCTGGATGGCCTCGGACAGCGCGGTGGACAGACTGCCGGCCGTTTCATTACTCGTGGAAGCGAGGTTGACCTCGTAGTCGGTGACGATGCTGCCATTACTGAAACCAACGACCTCTGTGCCCTTGAAAGCATCTCCGAGTTTGGATGTGTACAAGTCGTCCAACTGTGGGGGGAGAAAAATTGATCATCGCATGCCAGGGCTGGAAATACCACCAGTCCTGTATATACAGGTTAGTGCAGGTAAAATTGAATCTGTGCATTCCTCATTGCTGATGTCTACGAGCAACTAACCTGCGCCAGTCCAATTGTACTGGGGAATATGTAATTAAGGGCTGGAAATGTAGGCAAAATGGGAGCTGTGGAGATAACAGCCCATGATAAGGTCAGTCAGTAAGACAGTAAGTCAGTGACATTTGGCCAGTAGTGTCTGACAAAATCCTTGCATTTTCCATATATTGCATCATTCAGTTGCTGAGAAAATTATTGTTGATATGATTATGTCAACTGATTTAGAATAGTGAGTGAACCTACGGTAGTTTCAACAGAAGCTGCCAGAGTTTTGAAGGTCGCGGATGTCGTGTCAGCAAGGTCAGCCGTGTAGCTCTGACTGGTGATCCTGATCGAACCGGAGAACGACTTTGAGGCTGGAGAAAACACACAAAAATGTTTCCTTTTTCCAATCATTTTATGATAGACTGAGATATTTGGTTAGCCTCCATAATGTTTGTAATATGTCAGCAGGACATACTGCGCCTGTGCAAAACACGTCAAACATTTGGCACTTGTTTTTAGTATGAGATCATGGTCCTACTGACAACATTCTGTGCACTACAGGCAATTTTCACAAATTTCTGTTGATTTGTCTAGTGTCCAACTACACTCCAACATCATATAATATATATCGTGCTGAATGATAATGATAAACTTTATTGCACAACAATGGTAAAAGGAACAACATGTGGCAACTACAAAATATATAACCACACCACAAACATACTATCACTAATCTACATGTTAAAATAAATAACCTAATACGTACAATGTAGTGTGGGATTAAACTGCACTTTTATTATTTTCTTGAGCATTTACTAATAGGCATTTAGTGAAATATTGTCCTGTACTGTATGTACAATGCAGAGCTGTCACATTTGTTCCTCACCGACACAGCTGACTGCTCCGTTGTCAGCTGTCTCCAGGTAGAACCCTGCCAGACACCTGCAGGTGTGGGAACCCTCCGTGTTGGTACAGGCGATGTTCGTCCCGTTACACACAGTGTGGCACTCATTGATGTCTGAAATTACACAATGAATAACTCAACATTAGCACAAAACTTTATCTGTGTTGTGACAGTCATATAATACACTTACTAGTTAACATTGTACAGGGGTAAAGCATTGTTCCAATAAAAAAATTCTGGACTGCCCTCCTGCAATTTTTTGCAGTCTTCTTCAGAATTCATCAACGGTACATACAGAGCAATATGTTGTTACCATATTGCAATATGAAATATGATTCCCAGAAAACATGTTCTACTGTCATGTTTAAGACACAGTACCAGTTTTAAGGTGGTTTGGAATCTTTCAATCTAAAACAATATTATGTAAAGTAGAGTCTGACACAGTTAATTGTTGGTGGATCAAACAATTACAAATATTAGCAAAAGTCAAATTATGAACAAATCAAAAAGGAAGAAACAAGATAAAAGTCATGGGTCTCTGCAAAGCTGTATTCTATAAACCATTCTACTTACCCTGGCAGACGGTGATGTCAGTCCCCAGTTCATACCCAGCTGCACACATGCAAGTCTCCGCACCTGAGACGACTGCACAGGTGGCGACGTCGGCAGGTGAACAGGTGAGGCTCAGACAGGCATCGGCAGCTGCGAGAGACAGCAAGTACATGTACATTATATACATGTCATGTATTTCTTCATGCTCATTGATCCTTTATTCCATATAAACAAGTTACACAGGTGTGTGTGTGTAAAATAAAATAATTTTATGGCACTGAGAAAATCTTTTTCCTGCTACTCACAAACACAGTAAACCGTTGGTCCCACCATTGTCCAGTCTGAGTACATTTGTACTTTCAGGCCTGAGCAACTAAGGAGCCCTTCGCATTGGTACATTTATTCATCCATCCATTCCTTCATTCACCTTCTTTCATTTATTCATTCGTTCATTCATTTTCCTGCTACTCACAGACATGGTGCCAGTGTTGTCCAAGTTGAGTCCTTATACATGTATGAGCAGGTATAGGAGCCCTTTGTTTTGGTGCAGAGGTGTTCATTCAATGACATTCATTCATTTATTCACTGGCTCATTTTCTACTACTCACCCACACAGTTGGTGCCAGTGTTGTCCAGTTGGAGTCCCTGTGGACATGAGCAGATGTAGGAGCCGTTTGTGTTGGTACAGAGGTGTTCACAGCCGTCCGTGTTCAGGGCACATTCGTCAATGTCTGAACAAGACATAAAAAGATCAACTTGAAGGCAATCAGGGATGTCAGACTTCACCCACTTTACCCATGCTGCCTTTTAATCTAAGGTGTACATTGTACACTGTAGTCCCAACAAAAAAAGCAGCACTGAGAAAGTATATTTTGTATGAAAACAATGCATTGTGTAACTTATACATAATGTGTATTGGAAATGGCAGAAACACACACTGTCAGATATACACACAACTTGGTGCACCATACCATCGCAAGCCTTCCCATCAGCCCCCAGTGTGTAACCATGGTTACAGTCGCAGGAGAAGGTCCCGGGGCTGTTTTCGCACACCTGTCCACAGCCTCCGTTAGACGTGCTACACTCATCAATATCTGCAGTAATCAATTAAAGCATCATCAGAAAAAGTATACCATCAGATTATCATCTTCTAGGCTGAGCATATCTGCACGTCTGATAAATAACAGTATAGGGAATTTGTTTGTTAATCTATAGGAAACTTAATCTACTGAAATCACAGGAGGTTGAAAAGGATATTAAGTTACTAGTAATGTTACGTAAACACATACTGATAGCAATCATTTGTTTTACTTTAATTTATTCTTTTGTTTGTGATATTACATAATTATAGTGTCTATTTATTATTTGTACAATACATGTATGTGTCAACACACAGTGTTCCCCTGTTGTTCTCTACTTCAGTTGGTACCCAGTCTGACAGCTAACTACCGGGGGTGTTGGTGCAGGTGTCATGTTTGTTTGTGTTTGTTTGTTTGTATGTTTGTTTATGATACATACCTTCACACAGTGTTCCCCCATTCCTCTCCAGTTGATACCCAGCCTGACAGCTGCAGTTGTAGCTGCCGGGGGTGTTGGTACAGGCGCCGTTAGCAGGGTCACACGAGTTGTTCATGTTAGCAGCGCACTCGTCAATGTCTGGAGAAACAAAAATTCATAACCTAGTATCCCGGGAAGCTACTGTAGTTTTTAAGTCTAAGGACACAAATTTATTTCCTTGGTTCTCAGACATTTTATTGTGATAATATCAGAATCTGGTCATGCTGGTAGCAGACTCATCTATATCTCAGGGGAAACAGCCAATTTGATTCAGACCGTACTACCTACTCACCAAACTGTGAGGTTTCTCGCTACATGAAGTTTAAGGACTTCTGTCTATTTTCATCCCGTTTTCATCATTATGATTGTCTCAAGTGTACTCTAACTGCTCTACGGTGATTCTAATGTTTTGGAAAGAGAACTTGAAGTTTGACTAATGTTATCTACCAAATGAATACAGGACAGGTGTACTTAGTTGTTGGAAACACAGTGTACAGACTGGTAACCTGCACTCAACTGACTTTGTTAAAAAAAATCTGGAACGGGATTTGCCTGTTCCAACAACGAACAGCCAGTCCCGTCCGTTAATTAATTCTATGATAAACTTACGATCGTTCATGTCTTAAGTATAGATGAAAAATGTACGACCGTCCATTACACTTAGTCTTAGTGCATCCTTCTTTTTTAGCTGGACAAGCATGTTGGTCCAGTGTGATTAACCCCTATGAGTCTGACGCATGTGAGTCGTTTTGACTATCTTTTGCAATGCAGACAAACACTAAAGATACTGTACTCATTTTTAAAGCAGTTTTACCTGCACAAGTGTGTAGGTCCTGAGCCAGGGTGTACCCACTGATACAGTCACACACTTCTGTCACGTTGATAACAGCACAGAGCTGAGTACAGGCCGTGTCGTTACTACAGGACTGGGCAGCTGGGAGAGTAAACAACAAACAGACAGCATATCATTTCTGTTATCATTTTGGTCACGGATTTTAATTGTTGACAAAAGTACACCCTACACAATCATGACGTATATTCGAGACAGTTACTAGGTGTGTTGTTTAAAGCAATTAAATGAAGAGGCGTGTACAAAGATTTGAGAATAAAATACAGATTCAAGTAACAAACCTTCAGTATATACAATTTACTTATGACACCTGAGTTATATATATCTAACACCAAGTGTTGTCTCATTTCTAGAACATGACAGTATAATCTTGTCACAGACACACGAAATAAAGAAAATTACACAGAGGTGAACAAAATTCAATACAACTTATGGCTAAGACAACACTAAATACTAGAGTCCTACTAGAGTCTGTTACTTTAGAGCTATTGAATTAAGTTAACTGTATTCCATGAACAAGCTGAGGGACTATGACTACAGAAAGAGCCAGTGGTACACACCTTGGCAAGATTTTCCATCGGAGGCGAGGGTGTAGTAGTCCTTACATGAACACTCAAACCCGCCCACCGTGTTGGTACAGAACTGTGTACAGCCATGGGTCGGACCGGCACACTCATCTATATCTGTGTGAGGGGGAATTTACAAATTTTAGTTTAAATTTACGGCTCCATTAATTACAAGCACAGTCATAACTGCCCAAGAGGACCACTAGGGACTGATAAAATCTGGTCAGACTAGTATGTGGACAGGTGGTCACTGTAGACTGGATTCCTGTGTCTATGGGAAAAATTATCCAAGGGACACCCAAAAAATGGTCACATTGGCCAGGTGGTCCTTATGTAGAGGTGGTCACTAAGTACAGGTTTCGATTTTGTCTAGTACCAATACATGTATTTTTATTTTTACTCCTTTGAAACAGGAATGAGGGACAACAGTCTGTTACATCAAATATTTGGAAACAAAATTACAATTTGATCTTCCTCCTTACCTTCACAGGAGTGCTTGTTGTCAGCAAGTCTGAAGCCGGCGTCACAAGCACACTGGTAACTTCCCTCCACATCCAGACAGATCCGGTCACAGCCGCCGTTACTGGTCTGGCACTCGTCAATATCTGCAGAGTAAATTAAAGCAGATTATCATGATTTGTTGTACATATCTTTAACTATTTATAATAAATAATTGACTTTCTGGATGAACAAGAGGCTAGTATTAATGGCAATTTAGGCCATGATAACCTTTGTTATTTAAAATCTTTTCAGTGTAAAGGAGACAAGTTAAAGGCACAAAAAGGGCTGACAGTAAATCTGGATTTTCAAAGAAAATTTGGTGGTCCTTTTTATAATGTAGTAAGTTGAATCAACCCTAGCCCATAGTATCAGGGAGGCAAAAATGCAAATGTTCCGCAGCTGATGGAAAACAGTGCCTGTTTTAAATCATAGGCTGGCTCTACATGCAGCTATACAGTGGTGGTACCAAAATATAAACTCACGTAGCTTGTTTCTGGGCTATTTCAAATGCTTCAAATATGAAATGATGAAAATGTGCAAAGAAATGGCAGTAAGTGTCAATATCAGATTTCCTCATCCATAATATGTTTTGTTTTGCCACCCTGAAATTGCATTGGGTGCCTTTAGTGTCTGCTGTTACCATAGTAGTAAAAGAAGCCTGCTCAGATTCAGAATATATTTCTATTGGCTTGGCATGTCACATTTTATAATGCCACTCATCCCTGCACAATTTACTCAGATTTTAGAGGTCATTTTGTCTACTGCAAATCAGATATAAAATATTTAAAGGTGTGTTCTTACTTGTGCAGGTGTTCCCATCACCTGTGTACCCAGCATTACAGGTGCAGTTGAAGGAACCCTCGATGTTTGTACAGGTAGCCTGAGCATCACAGTCATGGGTACCTGTACTGCACTCATCAATATCTGTAAACAACAATGTATCCACACATATTCATCTAATAGACAACCAATCACTTACAAATGTACATTATGATCGATTGGACAAACTGAAGTAACGCCTGGTGTTATCAAATACATATCAAGCAATCATATTACCTATCATCACATGTCATGTTGTCTGTTACATTTTAGGCCGCTGAACTGTTTTTTTATAATCCTAGTCTATAATGATTTGCATCTGCTACGGTTTCTTAAAATGTTGTCATCTCTGTTTAATGACCTTGGCAGTTAATAAAAAGGAACACGACTGAGAAAAATAGACAAGTCAGTGTAATGACAACACTTTAGGTAAATCTTGCGATTGTTGCTATGAAGGAAACATTAAGACATAAAATTAATATGGAAATAAACCTACCAACACACGTCCTGTTGTCTGTCAGTATGGTGTATCCTGCCAGACACTCACAGCTGTAGCCCGGAGCCTCGTTGTTACACGTGGCGTTCTTACACTGGTGGGCGTCCGTCTCGTTCGGCAGGAGGAGACACTCGTTCAGATCCGCACATGACTGGCCGTCGCCCACCATGCCAGTGGGACAGTCTCCACACGTGTAGCCGGCCGAGTCTGCGCTGAGAGGGGCGGGGGCATCTGTACAACTCACACCTGGGGGAGGGATGTCAATCAATCAATCAATCAATTAACCAACCAATCAATTAATCAATCACCCAATCAATCAATCAATCAATCAATCAATCAATCAATCGGGCAACTGCAAAACTACATGTACCACCTGAGGGAAATGGCGTCACTGTGTTGCCAGGGCTGCCAAATAAGACAATATGGGAATCGAATCGGATGTAGGATTACTATAATTTGACATTGTTACTATCTCCTTCAAGAGCCCCGCTTATGATTATCTGCCAACCATTAAGGTGAGGATCATCCGATTCAACCTTATTTCTCACCATGCCAGGATAGATTAATAGAATAGCTGTGCTTAATCATTTATTCATTCCTCGATGAAAGTTAACATCCTAGTAATGAGATACAGATGAAAACTGCTACTCAAACAGCTGGATAGCTTATGAAAATCTATCCTGTTGCTTGAGGAACAGTTTTTCTGTGTGTTCATTCTCTCCCTCACTCCTACCCACCAGGATAGCAGGGTGTGACTGCGCAGCCGTCGGTGTCTGTTTCACATTCGTCCCCGTCGAACCCCAGCAGACAGTCGCAGGAGGCCAGGGCAAACCCGTTACTCCGCTCGGCGAGAGTCGCTTCCCAATTACATGAGCCTAAAAATCACAAGTCAAGGAAAACAGAGCTTCAACAGCCGCAGTTTACCAGTAGAGACTTGATAGCTACAGTCAAACCCATACAGAATCTGATAACCAACTCTGTATAAGGGCCACCGGGCCAATGTGACCACTTTTGGGTGATCCATAATAAAAATCCCATTGACACAAACACTACAAATCCTGTCTATATCTTGTTGGGCAGGTTTGACTGAAGTACATATGAGCTAAATTATTATTTGTCATAGTTAAAACTTGTTATTTACAGTTTAATTCAATGAACTGTATGCTTCATCTATCCAAATATGGCTATATAAATGTTCAATGGTTCAGTTGGCTGCAATGCTCTTTTAATGTAGCACTACCAAACTGTCAATAAAACAATTTACATAATAGAGATCTCAATAAAGAAATATTTAACAAACAAACAAACAAACATACCGTTGTTCTGACAGGAGCAGACTGTGACGTCAGGAGAGGCGAGGGTTGCGGCGCCGGCGTCATCGGTAGCCAGGAACTCGATGGTGACGTTTGTGGTGTCAGTCGGAGTCCACCTGGTCGGTAGAGATGATATAATTTAACTTAATTTGTGGCACTGATACTTCAATTCAAGTCCTGTAGTGAGTGTTAGTGTTAAAGGGGCATTATGTAACATTTTTGCACCAATAATTGAAATATTTTGATTAATATATAATAGCGATAAAAAATTGTAATTTACTTTAAATTTACTTTTCAACATATTTAATGTGCAATTATTTCACATTTCTGACATTTATGGTTGTTGCTAAAACAGCTCACATGAGGCACAATCAGTTTGTGGTGCCATCACAAAACAACTGTCTTTCCAACTTTTAAACACATTCATCAGGCGTCATATTTTGGCACCCTCACTTCCTGAATGGCACTTATTGGCAATGGAGTAAGGTTGATTCAACTTAGTTTGTAAAGAAATGACCAAAAAATATACTTATAATTGTCATCCTAATGTTACATACATGTAAAGTTAGAGTATGCAGTAGTTCTGACATGTGTTGTGCTAGTGTTTATCATGATGGTAACCTTAGTGTGTTTGTACTCACGTGTAGTAGTTTGTAGCGTTGATACTGCCCGGCGTTCCGTCCTGTAGTGAGATGGAGACGGTCCCATCGTCCGTGGCCTCCAGCTGCAGACCAAACTCCTCTCCAACCGTCGCACGAACTTCCGTCGTCACGTTAAACACAGGCGGGGTGTTGTCTGCCAGAAAAGGAATCTGGTTAATAACATAGAAAATAGCTTAAAGTTTGAATTTTTGCAATTGATAAAATTGGTGTTAATACATTTTCACTTATTTTGAATCAGTCACATTCTTGCAAAGTAATCCTCTGCTTAGTTTTAGGCTTTACTTAAAGTATTTGGGGTAGTTCAAGTTTAGGACTTGTTGATACCTCAAATCAGCTTTAGTTAATTATTTCCACAACAAATTAAATTGTTGTAGACTGAAGAGAACATCGCCTGAAATCTGTGTTACAGGATGTGTGACTGTGTAAATCTAGCAATAAACTTAATAGATAAAAACTTATATGGAAAACCATACCCAGAGCAGCGTTGCTACTGGCAACAGCCTCCAGGGCAGCAGCCGCGGCAGCACCGACCGCCTCGTTCCCTGTCAGCGCGATGTCAAACAGACATTCCTTGGCGGTAGTGCTACCACAAACCTGTCAATCAACCATTCAATTGATCGATCAATCAAACAAAGGTGAGGAAGGACACAAATTTCTCATGCTGTTGAAATACATTTATTTATCTTTTGTGTACTACAATTCTGAATGTAGGACATGGTTAACATCAGTAATGTATGCATACCTAACAAACCAAATAAAAAATCAATCACTCGATCAATTAATCAATCTGTGTGGAAGGATAACGATATCTAATGCTATCATTTCTTTTACTATACGCTGATGTATAATAATTATTATAATAATAATATTTTTTGGACTATATGATGATGCATGATTGTACAATGTACATTTTGTACCTAGGGCACCAAAGCAAATGATACAATGCATTACCAATATCAAAATATATGATTTTGAGATGACTTGAAAAAAGATCAAAGTTATATGATAGCATTAAAATTCTCTTCTATTATTTACAAAAGCAACACAAAATCCCTGAACTCTCAGTAATTTGAAACACATTTAATGAAAGTTTTCTCACCTCAATAGCTCTCAACTTGTCCTCCTCAGTGGCGAACATGGTGTCAAGGTCAAAGAACAGGGGTTGGAAGGTCAGGTTGCCGTAGATTGCAGCGTTCCGGCCCGCGGGATAAACACTGAACAGTGAGATGGTGGCCGGATCTGCGCTCAGTTCAGCAGCAGCGTAGTTTGGTAATGCCCCTGGGAGGAAAGGAAAATAACGTTGTGTAAATACGAAGACAACAATAGATAAGATTTGATAAAGGTTTTTAAAAATTTCATCTGCAAAAACTGAAGGGAATTGTAACTGTTCTTTGATGTTCAAATCCAGTAGTCTTTCCTACTGTAACAGAAGGACATGGATGGGGAAAGGGCTCTGTCCCTGGTGCTGAAATGGTGGTGGACACTTTTCAATGGATAGATCTGCTACAAACTCACAGTATTTGATCAAATATGGCTCAGTCTTCAATATATATCTTATAATGTATGAAAAAAAATGTTCTCTGAATTTCTGTTTCTGTGTGTGCCTTGATGCATGTGAAATAGATTTTTTTCCATAAATTCAAATTTCTTATAATAAGCACAAACAAATAAAGTTATTTACAGGCCTGTCCCCATGGGAACGTTTCTGCCTCCGCAGGGTTTGTTTCGTTGCTAATGGCAACCACAGTTCCATTTGGCCAATAGAATTCATCGGTGTTGTCGTCGTTGAAGTTACCCAGCATGCCTTTGATGTGACCCTTCATGTCAGGGGTCATGGAGACGGCATAGGTCAGCATGTTCAGGCCAGCATCAACCTGAGGGAGGGATTGAATAAATGAATGAATGAATGAATGAGCAAATGAATCAGATAATGTATGAGTAAATAAATGAATGTATGTCATAAATGAATTTAATGGTTTGTGATAAGAGCATTCTAAAGCCTTTTGCCTGAACTTGCAACAATGTCATGATAATATTAATTAAAATTAACAAGAAACACAATCTTACAAACTAAATGTTGACATAAAACTACTTAGAAATTTCATAATTGACATCTTGTTTGTCCATTGTCTGTGACAATAATAATAGACATCAGCAAACCTTAAATAGCATTATCTTAAGCTTCTTAGCATGCCTTTGCTACAAACCTAGCGTGACCTTGACGCATTTTGAATCCTGCATAACTTTCTGTAAAACCATCAAAATCATTGTTTACCTGTCAGTCTCCCTTTGAAATCTGCCCTACTTGGCTGAAGGGACTACCCATATGTATCCGAGATTGATATTAAATAACTAAATGTCAGAAGTACAGACCTGTACAGAGATCCCGGAGGTGAAGATGACCTTTACCCCAGTTACGGCACCACTGGAGGAGTCTGGGGACAACAAAGTACCAAGTTAGTACAATAACATTGTACATCACTTTTTAAAGAAATTTAATCTTTTCACAAAAATGTTGCCTTTAGGCCACACCAATTCAATCATAGTTGGTTCTTGAATGATTACAGAAGAAGGATGGAGTGGGGCAGGTAAAATAAGAACGAAAAAAGGCATCCTCACAGTGTACAGGTAACACAGTCAAGTCAGGAAATAGGTGTAAAGTGCTTTTCTCAAGGGCACAACATTGGGGCCTGCCAGGGATTCAAACCCAGAACCTCCAGATTGTAAGCCTGACAATCCTAACGACGCTTGAATAGTCACAGGGAGTACCTAGGTTACTGTAATTGAAGAGAGCATACATATTGTTCCACTCCAGGCAGACCTTCCAATCTACACCAAGGTCAGGAAACAGGATCGTACCTGTGATCAGCTGGAATTCCCCGTCACTGAACTGGCTGCTGCTGCCGCTGGCAATGTCAGACAGCACAATCTGTGTGCTGTCCACATACACATCCAGACTGGAGCCTGTGCTGTCCAAGTACAGCTGTACACTTGTACTACCCTGCTGGACGGCAATGGCGCTGAAAAAAACCAACAACTTGCAATTACTGAAAAGGATACTCTTAGACTAGTCAATGAATAATTTCATCAGGTTAGTAAGTGATTGTATAACAAAGTTCTTCATTCACAACTAAGGTTTTTCAAGCTGACTTTCAAATTGTTGTACAGCATATTATAAGTGTTTTTTAAGGTATTCTGAGATAGTATTATACAGTATTTCTCTATTTATCTATAGTCAGTCTGGAGAAAAAGAATATCAACTTAGTCAGAGTCACCTCTGTGAAAAATGAAGGTGTCCCCGACGGTGAAACGCCGTTTCTGACGCCCGTCCAAAGAGTCTCAGATTATTGAGACGCCCTGGACGATTACGATGGCAGACGGCTTTGGACGGCTTTGGACTGGCCTTCTAAACGTCCAAGACGGTCCAAAACGCTTGGACGCGTCTAGATTGGCACCTTTGACGCGTCTAGACAGACGTCTGGGCCGCCCGAAACGACGTCTGGAAATCGGGACCCAGACGCTAGAGACGGCGCTCCGGGACGTCTTTTCGGACGGGCTTAGACGGCATTTTAGACGGGCTTAGAGGGCATTTTAGACGGGATTTTAGCGGCGTTTCGGACGGCGTTCGGTTGCGGTTGGAACAATTACGTAACCGGGACGCCTTTTGAGACGCCCGAAAAATGATGGGGGTATCCTACAGCGGTGTTCGATCACGGTAAATTAAATTAATCTTCACGCTGCCACCATGGCACAAAGAGCTTTAAATACAAGCTGAATCGCACGGAAATCGTACGATTTTCTTTGCAAAGTGTGGCGTAACAATTGTTGAACAGTGACGAGCTTTCATGGGAAAATCGGGAGGCGCCGCTGAAAATCACCGCCACGTGAGCGCACACAAACACAACAGGCCGGGAACAAAACATTTAAAAAAATTAAATGTTGTCTAAGTGCACGTTTGAACGTATCATCATTCTTTATTAAAACATTAGATATTCTATAGTTGCATGTTACGATGTGCGTATTCTTTTTTTAACAATTTAATATGAAAACAACATTGACCGTTGCGTTTGGAGATGGCACCAACGCGGCTTACTCAAACAGCATGCACGGAGTGTCGGAACTTATGCCGCTGGATTTCGTGTAAGATTTAACATAACGTGTACATTTATACGGCATCATCATTCTGTATTAAAACCTCAGGTATTGTATACATCTATTCTACACATTGTTTTTGTGCGCCTTTACATTTTGCAGCGATAAAACATCGATCAATTTGCCTCAGCTCCGTGTGTGGTCCCATATGTGGGGAGGGTACTTGGGGATCTTACTCCTCTGAATAATTGCTTGTTCCTCTGTAACAATTGTAGCACTACATGTTCGTTTGTATACTTCTGACAACATAAAATGCTTGTTCACTTACCGAGTCTCCTAAAACAAAAGAAAACTGTTGTGACAGAACTGCCTCGATACACTCGGAATCTGCCGATGAGTAGTGACACCTCGTTTGACGTGTTAGTCGGTCGCTGGTTTAAACTCAAACTCCGTACAGTGTCGTCGGAAGATACAGCTGCTTGTAGAAGTGAATTTCACCCCCCAAAAGTGCGCACAATTCGACAAAGAGGCAAAAAAGCGGACATCCACCGAACAGTGTCTCTTACTAATACGGGCGCCACTAACGGTCGGCGCGTTTAATTTAAATCTTGCGCATGTGCATTAGAAGCCTAAACCACGTGAAAAACGTCGTAAATAAATTAATTCTGACGCCTGTCGCCACATCGGACGTGTAAGGACGTCTGGGGAGAGACGGGAGGCGTGACCCCTTTTTCGTCCGGCCGTCCAGAGTTGCAAGTTTGCAGACCGCCAACTGTGTTGGGACGCTGTTGATGGCAGTTTAGACGGACAGACGGACAGGGACGCGTCTGACGGGCAGAGACGGCGTCCAAAACGCCGTTCCCCCTCTGGGACGCTTTCATTTTTCACAGAGGCAAGCTTGTGTACAGTGACCACTTCAGGGACTTAAGGAGTAAGGAAGCAGTGAATTTTGTACATGCATTAATGCTTAGTACCCGAAAACTGTAGCCAGTGGTGTTTTCCCCTCCTCTTTGTCAGATTTTTTCTGTACAGTAATATTTCAGACTGCATTTCTTACTAGAACAGCTCTTCTGATCCTTTCTGCCAAGATCCAGAGGTTGTCACTATTACAATGTTTGTTTGTTTGTTTGTTTGGAATCTCATTCTTTTTTTACACTGTACACACACTCAGTACTTACCTAAATACTGTAGCCAGTGGTGATTTTCCCTCCTCCACATCAGCTAGTGCAGTCCTGCCTTGCATGTGGAAATCACGAGGGGCACTATTGGTGGTGTTGGCCATGAGGTACTCCCCGTAACCATTAAAGGAGTAGGACAGTCCGTCTAAGGTCGTCAGGTGAGGGTCACCTGCGCCAGCACCTGGTGAAAGGCAGAAGAAAGATGTTTTTTTAACTTTTAGCACACTAAAATAGCAGTTTGGCTACCGATTCTCTTGATTCCTTATAGGTTACACAGCAGGGAGATGGTTATAGAATTGCAGCTGAACAAGAAAAGAGAACACAATCATGCTTGTCTCTGGTGCCAAGTGTGGAAAGAGTTTTGGCACTATACTGCTGCTATGTACATATATAGTTATGGGCCTTCGTACCTCAGTGCTTTGACACTGTCAGTGTTGGTGCCATGCTCGTTCTGTGTTACTCTGGGCTCTCAAAGTTCTAACTTTGTTTGTAAGAGTTGTGGTATGCTCAAATATGCAACAACTTGAAAAACAGAACTGTTTTATACCATGAGGCAGTGTACTATAGATACACCCTTCAAAACAAAGAAACAAAGAAACAAACAAACAAACAAAAACTTACTGATCTTTGGTGGCTCATATCCAGCGTTGTGTTGCATCGGCCGCTTACTGAGGTACATCCGACAGTAAGAGCTGCCCGTATCCTGGCAACAGTGTTGCCGTGGTAACACATCTGAGTCCTGGTACTCCTGAGTGTTCTGTAGTCGGGCCAAATATCATATATATCATATTGTTGTTGAAAACCAAGAAAGAAAAAAGAGATGGTCACCATAGTGCCCAATCACAAGATCCTCCCATACCAGAGAGCAATAGAAATAGAACAGACTATGGTTCCAATTTCCTTAAAATTTGTTTAGTAGCTAATTAAGTTTAACATGTAATTAATAACATTGCCAAGCACTTAGTTACAGTTAATGTTAGTTGTTATATTATCAGGTTGATTACTCAAAAACTGCTAAAATCTTTTCTGATTGACTTTCATGACAGATGTGTGTTTTAAAGCTAGTTTGTCATTTTGTACAAGCAGATTGAGTCTTTGCTAAGTAAGGACAAGTTTTCGGATCTGGAAGTTTGACAATGTTCAGACTGACTGCGGTGTATCGGTGCAGGTTGGATAAGGGTCTATTTCTTAGCATTTTGCAATCTGTAAGTTTGAGATCTGCTCTAAGACTGACCACAGTCACTGTGTTGGTGCAGGTCCGGTTAGGGTTCAGGTTAAGAGTCTTTGCAAACTTTTTGGATTTGTCAGTTTGAGAAGTGTTTTATAAGACTGACCGCGGCATATCGGTGCAGGTTTCCTGCCCAGACTGAGTTGAAGATGAAGGCATTTGAGCGGCGATAGCAGCAGACGTTGTTTCCTCCTGTAATTACAAAGTAAATAAACAACTTAGTTTCAAGCTTTCTACCACAAAACTAATAGACTCATATAAAAGCAGGACTTGAAATACGTTTTTCTGCATACATGAACATGTACCTCCACTGGTGCAGGTAACATTGACATTACCTGCACCAGACAAATTTTACCTGCACCACTCAGAATTTAGGAAGTGTGGATCACACTAACAACTGTTAAGAATCCATTGCCATTATTTCTTTTACACTCTTCATTCGAAATGTGTGTAAATACACAAATTAAACTCCACATACACCTAAAAAACCCAGTGCATGGACTGGTGCAGGTTAGGTGCAGGTAGACATCAGATACTGTAAATCACGATTTTTCCGCGGTACTTTCATATTTGCGGTTTTCGTGGTCACTTCTGTACCACGAACTTATCATTACCGTGAGACAAATAATTCGCCAACTTTCTTTCTGGTGCACTTGCCGCCAGCACAAACATATAGTCACGAACATGTCCCTTTTCTGAGACCGCCCAGATCAATGACAAGGCTGTTAGGCACCACTAAGTCCTTGGTTCTTTCAGTTAAGCATATTTTTAAAAAATCTGAGAATCAACAGATAAATTGGTGTGGCCTTAATAGCATTGAACATCTGGGACCTTTTAGCAGTCCTTCTTAGACTAGAAATTTGCAACTTCAGCAACAGATGAGAAAAGTACACAATTTTTCTCACCGTCGGCAAACCCTGAGTTGTCTCGTTGCTCAAAGCAGATCCGCCTGTCGTCTCCGGTGTTTGCGAGTTGGCGGAATCGGAGATCTAGGTCTGCGTGGGTTCGGGTCAAAGGGCATGATATAGGACTGGAGTAAATGGAAGGATCCGGCTCTCTCTGCATGGTGGTGGTGGTGGGGGGGGGGAAGAAAAAATACAGGTAGTTTAAAATAAGACCCTACAGTTTATTTACCATTGGCTCAACCAAGGTAGTCCAACTCAGTGGTGTGTCCACTGCTGTACAGTGGGGTAGCTGATATAATTCATTTTTCATAGAATTATATCTCAGCAGTCCCGGAGATTAGGACACACTGCAGTATACACTGAAGAAGGCTAAGTTTCAATAGGTTGTCAATTGAATAGTTCCAAAGTTGTAGGTAAATAGTTTAAATGATTTTCACTGATAACATTTCATTAAACCAATTAATAATCATACAGGTCCCTACAATTACACAATTACCAAGAAGTCAGAGGAAGCCAGAAGTACATGTACCACAGATTTTAGTTGTATACATTGTATATTTTATGTATAATTGTCAACGTCTGACTTGCACTTAGCCAAGTGGAGCAAAAATGTACAATAAAGGTGTTAATATGCACAGTCACGTAGTACTTGTTATTTACTTTCTGAAATTCAGGAAGATTTGATTACTTCCTGAATAAACAAAGTCTCAAACAAAGACACCCCAATACTGACCTTGTACCAGTCTGCACACCAGAGTCGAGGGTTGACCCAGCCTGCCGGGTTGTCGTCCACCTGTACTACCCTGATGCCTGTCCGGTTAGTGGTGAGGGAAACTGTCTCATCCATACAGTACACGTTAGGGCCAGAGCAGTCTTTGGTGCCGTTTGCAAACACAGTCTTAGTCCTGAAATGGTTAAAAACATCTTATAGATGGTATCATTTGTAAGCACAATCTTAGTCCTGCAATGGTTAAATACTTCAGAATCTTTTAATGCCACACCAATTTAGTTTGTTGGTTCTTGAATTTTTTTAGAAAAAATATGAAGCGACAGGGCGAAAAGAAAACCGTTTGGACCAAAATATGAGCATTCAGTTGATTCAGAACCTAACATTTTTTTTACATATCAGAAAAAAATGAATAGGCAAATCTGAGAACCAATTTATTAAATTGGTGTGGTCTAACATTACATTATCGCAATATTCAAATTGGATTCCATACAGTACACATTAGGCCCTTAGTGCAGTCTTTGGTACTATTTGCAAACACAGTCACTGTGACAGTTTTAGCCCTGCAATGGTTAAAAAATGTTCCTTGCAACGTCATTACAGTGTCCTGAGGATGCTTTGGGCACAACCAAAAATCATAGTGACTGTCTTTGTTCTGCTATGGTTTGCAGAGGAACTGTCCTTGGTGCTGAAAACAGTGAGAAGTCTATACAACTTCTGGAATGTGAGTACTAAAAACAAAACAAGCAAACAAACAAACAAACAAACCTGGAGCCTTCTGCCTCGTCCACCAGTACCCCTCCGTTGGGATCCTTGGTGATCATGCCCACGAAGGCGGGCCATTTCCCGCCCACCAGGTTGCCAGGGGTGATTCGAGGGTCCCACCTCATCCCGCCGTCTGCGTAGTACGTGCCCAGGTACGTGTGGACGTTATCGGTCACCAGCGCAGCTTGGAATGTGTTGGTCTGGGAGAGACGTTTAAATTACGTTCAGTTATACATGTAGCTCACCTGTTTGGTACTTTAGACTGAGGATACGTGACTGAAGTATAGTTATTGGAGCATGTTGGCAGAACATAATGTGCCTGCGGGAAACCCATAATGCATTGTGCATAGCACTTGGGTAGAATGTGTCTCGTAAGGTTGTATTTGCATATCTAAGGATGCCATCCCGTCTACAGTTTTCAAATGTTGTGTCGGAAAATGTATCGTCTGCAGTGGGCTAAATTCTGATCCAACGTTGACTAAACATCCAACAAAAACTGTGATATATCCGGGTTTTGCTCACTGACAGGCGAAGTACGTTCTGCTGACATGCTGACTGAAGTACAGTTATTGGTGACCAGGGTGGCTTGGAATGTGTCTTTCAATTAGCGTGAATTATAAAAAAAATTCTGTTTGGCACTTAACAAATCAGCAGACCTGTTAAATTATAATCCGAAGAAAGACATGAAAAAAAAGACTGTTACTGTAGATCTTGGCAAGACGTTACCTTCAGGATGTCATGCGAAACATGGGTTCCATTTGATGCCTTTAGAACAGTAGAAAAACCCATGCCAGTGAGAAACCGAGGTGGGAAGTTGAAAAGATTAGAACATTGACAAGCAGAATGTTCCCATAGCACATCAATCAAGAAGTAGAGACAACATGCAATACAGCGTGGCAAGCATAAGGAAAAAATAAATTCTGAAGAAAATTGAGTAATTTAGCAACTTATTTTGTTAGTTTCAAACCTTCACAACATCCAGAGATTCTCCCTTTGCCAGCTTGGGTAGGACAGATGAAAGAAAAATCTGATGTTAGCACAAATCCTGCACTTTTAACCTGAAGAGTACCATAAAGGCACTGTTTTACAGGTAAATGTTGTTTCACTGTGTACATGTAGAACCTAGCATAATGGAAAGTGGAGCACATATGGCCTCATTTCAAAACTTTACCTGCACTAACCTGAGGGCTAAGTACCACAAGCCCTCCCTATGTATTTTTATCTGAAGTGTCTGAAGTTTCCCAAAGTAACAGCATCAGGTCCTGAGGTAAAGATTCGAACCCAAGACTTGTAGATAATGAACAGTGCAATTTCCAAGGGTGTAAAATAAAAATACAATTATCATATACGATTACCATGCATTATTCTTTTTCTTGACAATGTGTCCTGTTTGGCACAACCTGAACAGCTTTTTTTATGTTTAGTCACGAAAATCAAGGAAAACAACAGCCCCAGTACCTTGAGGTTGATGTTGTTTCTGGCGACCTCTCCTGCCATTGCCATGTTCTCCCAGGTCACAATCAGGACAAATGTGGGCTCGAAGTTCTCTACTCCGAAGTGTTTTTCTACGTTTTCTGACGCCACACTGAAGACCTCATCATAGTTGGGAGTGCCTGGGGTATATGGGTAGTACCAGACCTGGGGAAAAGGAAGTTTGAGTTCATATGTTTCATTTAGGCTGATCCACTGTTTTGACTTCTGATCATGATTTGATATCTGGACAAACACAGTCATTCTAAGTTATCTTGATTTTCTTGTATTCTTTATTTTTCAAATTACCTTTAATTTGTCATGTAGTATTGTTTGAGGTTTAAATATTTTTAGTTGACCTTGGTTCTGATGATCATACATGTATGTTGCTGTGTTGTTTTATGTCAGGATTCCCTCCCCAGGAGTCATTGAAAATCACCAACAAGCAACATGAACATCCTCATAAATAAAATGAAACTGAAAAAGTCTTCAGTAATCAAGGCCTATACATAATATTTTGCACTTGTTTTAAATTTGGTTCGTGGATATTCTGAAGCAAAATCAAGCAAAAAGAAAAGATAGTAAACCTACCTTAGAAGGGTATCCTCTCCCCATGACACTGTCTGCCCAAAATGGTGCGAAGACGGCCAGGAGAGGACCCTCAAAGGCTGCTCTGGAAACAGTCGGGTGACGGAAAATCTTCTTCGCTGCTCCGTCGCGGCGAGATGTGAGGCTGGTGGCCACGATCACACCATCTTCTAAAACCTACGCCACAAGATTACCAACCAAATGAAAGGACATCATTACAATAAAGTAATAAAAATTTATTGCAAATTTTTCCTCAAAGGTTACAGGAAGTAACAGGAAAAAGACGAACAAACAATGAAGAACAATGTAACATGTGACAGTACTACTCTTAGTCTAAAGGCTGACCGTCAATCTTAATTAACTAGGTTTGACAATCTGTTTTTGATGTTGTATTTTACATTTAATCATGTTCATTCTAGATTTATTTATGAGACCAATAGCAGAAATTTTTGATAAAAATATGTGGAACGTACGTAGATGGAGTTTGCGAGTTGCTCTCCCCTGATTGGCAGTCCGTTCGGAACAGGGATGAGGGGAGAAACTCCGCCCCAGCGAGCGTGGGATGTGAGCCGGTAGTGTCCAGAACCTGCGCCGTACGGGAAGAGTCGCTGCTCTGTGGGGCAAATTAAATGAATGAATGAATGAAATTTTATTAGAAGAGTCTAGTGTCAGAGTCGCCCTGAGCCCATATTGACTAATTAGACACCTTGACTTTAACTTGACTTTGACTTTATGTATCAATTACATCACATAATGATTCATAATAACGCAAAGTAGTCACAACTATAATAACTCAAAGTAATTACATATTAATGAGTCGGACACATATTGAGAAAAGATACAAAACTCAGGGAAAATTATAATAATGAAAAACTGGGTACAAATGGCACGAACTGTATCAAAGATAGTGCAGACCTTGCTACGTGTACATGTACAAACTACATTCTAAGTTCTCTCACCTTTAAATTTGCACTCCAGGAAGCCAGTTCCTCTGTGTGAGACACTGCAGCTGTACCTCCAACATTTCTAACCACACACAACAAGCAAACCAAAACAAAGTACTACATGTAAGTTCTCTGACCTTTGCACTCCCCGGGGAAGCCGGTTCCCCTGCGGGAGACGCTGCTGTACCCAGTACGACACTGACAGGTGTAGGACCCGATCTCGTTCACACAGTCTGCGTTGTCATCACACATGTAATCTCCCGTGGTGCACTCATCAACATCTGGGAAGGAAAGGCATAAGACTTGGTTAAAACAGATCAGGAGAAAATAAAATGATTGCATTTGGAGTTAACTTAGGCAAACCTGTAGAAAAGAACTTTGCAGCACACTGTCAAAGACAGTGAACTAAGAAAAAAATAAAAATCTCTTTCTGTCAACACTGAATTTTTCAAACAGTACACGTACATGTAACTGCCCTAGCCTTCATGTATGATACCAGCTTCACAACGACGATAGTTGTAGCTGATTATGTTAATATCAAATGACCTGTCAGACCTAATCTTTGCACGTCTAACTCAAAAGTGTTGTTTGAATCTATCTGGTGAGGATGTCCCTACCACACTTGACTATATATAAAGGACAAATTTTTAAACATTTTCCACCCCCACTCCCCTACAGTCCCAGTACCCACCTTCACACTCCCCTACAGTCCCAGTACCCACCTTCACACTCCCCTACAGTCCCAGTACCCACCTGCACACTCCCCTACAGTCCCAGTACCCACCTGCACACTCCCCTACAGTCCCAGTGCTCACCTTCACACTCCCCTACAGTCCCAGTACCCACCTGCACACTCCCCTACAGTCCCAGTGCTCACCTTCACACTCCCCTACAGTCCCAGTACCCACCTGCACACTCCCCTACAGTCCCAGTACCAACCTTCACACTCCCCTACAGTCCCAGTACCAACCTTCACACTCCCCTACAGTCCCAGTTCCCACCTTCACACTCCCCTACAGTCCCAGTACCCACCTTCACACTCCCCTACAGTCCCAGTACCCACCTTCACACTCCCCTACAGTCCCAGTACCCACCTTCACACTCCCCTACAGTCCCAGTACCCACCTTCACACTCCCCTACAGTCCCAGTACCGGTGTACCCCGGCTTGCAGGAGCAGGTGAAACTGCCTCGGGTGTCTGTACATGTGGCCAGCTGCCGGTCACAGTTGTTGGTTCCTGTCCTGCACTCATTGATGTCTGTAAGAGGAAAGAAGAATTGGTTTATTGATAAATATTATCAGATGACAAGAATTTATTTCCTTGGATCTGTGACATATTTAATTAAAAGGTAAAAATGCAAAAGGACAAGATGAAAACAGTCTCAGGACAAACATCATGACAACAGTGGGTAACAAACTATATTCACTTCCTAAAACTGCAAGTTCCAAGGTATATTGTTTTCTTTCTAATGTCAGAAAAAGTAAATTTGCAGGTCTTGTCCAGCTCTTTCCTCATACTATGTAACAGCAGCACTTTTCTAATAAGGGATGCTTTTTTTATCCTCAATCTTTCTTCCTTATTGATACAATAAAGACTTACTGATGCAGAGTCTCTTGCTGCGAGGTTCCAGCTGGTAGCCGGCCTGACAGCCGCACAGGTAGCCTTCGTTCGTCACCGCGCAGGTCGACACGTCAGCGGGAGAACAGGGGTTAGAGGTCGAACACGACAGGGCAGCTGTGGGGGGGAGAGGAATGATTGAATGAAAGAAAGAAGAACAATAAAAGTCATTATACGTAAATGATTAAATGAATGGATTTATGAATGAATTCAGAAACTACATGAATTATATGATTAATTATTTTATGAAAAGATTAGTGAATGAAAGAATAAATGATGAAGAAACTAGAAAGGCCGACATTTGCTCCGGAGCAAATACAGCATATTTCAGCCATTTCCTTCCCATTTTAAAGTCCCATTTTACACAATTTGAAAGCGGTGTATGCCAGCAAGGTGAATAACGTTCTGTTTGCATGTGTCCAAGGATCCCCCATACCAAATATCAGGTAATTTGGTTTCAATATCAGGTCATGGGAGCCAAAAATGTACATTTTTGGTCTGAAAATAGCAAAAAAGTCCCATATCACACAATTTTAAGTGGTGCATGCCAACAGTGTGAATAACATTCTTTGTGCATGTGCCCAATGATCCCTTGTACCAAATTCCAGGTCATTTGCTTTTAATATCAGGACACAGGAGCCTAAAATGTACATTTTTTGTCTGAAAATAGCAAAAAAAGTCCCATTTTCACAATTTGAAAGTAACGTATGATAAAAGTATGATTTATGGTCTGTGAACATGTGCCCAAGGCACCTATATACCAAATTTCAGATCATTTAGTTTTAATATTTGGGCACAAGAGCCAAAAATGTACATTTTTGTCCAAAAATAGCGAAAAGGCCCTATTTTACACAATTTTAAAGAGATGTATGTCAAAAGCGTAAATGACGTTCTGTGGGCATGTGTCCAAGGTATCCCCATACTGAATTTCAGGTCATTTGGTTTTAATATTAGCGTACAGGAGCCAAAAATGTACATTTTTTGTCCAAAAATAGCAAAAAAGCCCTATTTTAGACAATTTTAAATTGGTGTATGTCAAAAGCGTAAATGGCAATCTGTGCGCATGAGTCCAAGGTATCCCCATACCAAATTTCAGATCATTTGGTTTTAATATTAGGGCACAGGAGCCAAAAATGTACATTTTTTGCCTAAAAATAGCAAAAAAGCCCTATTTTACACAATTTTAAATTGATGTATGTCAAAATCGTAAATGATATTGTGTGGGCATGTGTTCAAGGTGTCCGCATACCAAATTTTGGGTCATTCGGATTTAATACCAGGGCTCCAGGTCCCAAAATGTACATTTATTGTCTGAAAATGACCAAAAAACCCAAATAAAACAATTTTCAAGGCCTGTATCAAGAAAATGAAAAAAACGGTCGGGGGTATTTGGTCACTCTACCTCTATGCCAAATTTCAGGTCATTTAGGCAAGAAATGAAGAAATTGAATCCATTTAACGAAATGACAGGAGGAGAAGGAGAAACATGAGGGAATACAATATATTTCATCCATACCTATGGTATGGCTGAAATATAATAAATTGATGAAGAAATGAATTATTGCATGAATGATTGAATAGATGAATGGGGAAGCAAAGGGCAGCTGTGAGGACATGTGAAGGAATGAATGATTGAAGGAATGAAAGAATAACAGCTGCACAGGTAGGCATCAATGATCACAAACTTGGTATATTAATAGGCTGCATTACATGTACAGTCAATTGTACTAATAAATAAAGCTCTGTGAAGCTAATCAATCACAAAGTAAATTCTTTCACTACCTTTGCATCAAACATAGTCTCTATAGGATGTCATCCATGATAAAAGTCCTAAAAGTGTCTGTGACTCTAGTGTCTGCATGTGTGTAAAATGTTCCCTGATCACCATCAACCAGGCGAGGATGACAAAAGAAGATGAAATGTTATCAATGACATCTTTTGTGGGTCCTAGGTGGATCTACCATCTAACGTGTTGTTTTTTTACAGTTGGGCACAGTCTAAGTAAGTTATTGCACCCCTATCTAATAACCGTTACTGTTGAACAGTGAAATAAAAACAGCATTCTTACGTTTGCAGGTCCTGTTGTCTCGTGGGTCCAGTTTGAAGAAGTGGGGACAGTGACAGATGTAGGACCCGACTGTGTTGTTACACAGGTTTGAACATCCGCTCAGCCCTCGGCTGCACTCATCAGTGTCTGGGAGAAAACAACATCAGGATAGTTGAACTGTATTAAGGTCTTACAAAATGTAGAAATAACAAAAATGATATTAAAGGTATTTTGTTACCCCTGGAACTGAAGTATTGGTTTGTTCAGCCGGAAGCAATTGCATCATCAGTTTGTGTAAGTATGACTGGGAGATGGAAAGTAGATGATAAAAGTGTGGAGTAATTTATGTCATAGAATTGACTCCTTAGATTCAGTTTCTTGCAGTGTTGAATGGGAAGAAGGAAAGGGGGCACGGTCAGCACCATGAGTGGGGAAGAGGGAGTATCATATAGGTAGGAAAGTGAGTTTGAGGTGTAGGTGTTCAAGGAAGATATGTGTGGCTTTGACTCATCTTCCCAGGGTTTGAAATATTTGATTTCTTGTTAGATATAAAATAATAAGCAAGCTCAGGTACACTGTAACTGCCAACTTGAACCTACTTCCCTTTCAACAGTCAAACCTAGTTAATATGCGGACCTACCTGTACAGTGTGTGGCGTTGATTTTCTCGTACCCGTGGTCACACCTGCACCTGAAGCCACCTGGGTAGTTCTGGCACGCTGTATGTGGCCCACAAGCTGGCTGTGTGGCGTTACACTCATTGATGTCTGAAGAATGAACACTCAGGTATATGAGACATATCTTTATCTGTATGCCCTTACTGTAATTGGTGGCAGCAAGCTCCACGATAGTAGGACTGGTATAGTTCTAGGAAAAACAAGTTTTTGAACACCTCAATCCTGGGTAACACTACTTTGAAGTCATGACTATTCTTCTTCTTCTTTTCTGAGCTGGTATTAGATCTTGGTAGTCCTTGGCAATGATCGAAGATGCCTGTCAGTCAGTTGGCCCTTATTCAGGGGTGTGTGACCTCATATGGCTTTGCACTAAATATATCTTTTACATGGGGTCTCAGACCTTTCAAGATAAAACTTTAGCCAGAGGTTAAAATGAAAACAGAACTGGCCAGAATGAAAACTTGAATCCACTCCTAAACTTATTTCTGCAGAGTCTGTTTTCCTGTTTATCTTCCAAGAAGGACTGAGAAAATGTCTGGTTTTCAGGTCTTCTGTGGATACTGTGCCCCAATGGTCAAATAATCAGACTAAGGGATAGTTGCGATTAGAGGGCCTCCGAGTACAATGTACAAAATGTAGGTACCTTAGATCGAGGTACTTTTTAAAAAGAATTAATCCACTTGCTTGATTCATTTGTATTACACACCTTCACAAACTTCTCCACCACCTTTTCTATTATTATTATCATAATTATGATCCTGTTTCTGTTGTTGTGCAAACAAATAAACAAACAAACAAACAAACAAACACACAAACAAACCCACCTCTACACTCCCCAGGGAATCCTGTCCCGTTGACTGCAGTGCTCTCGTAGCCAGGCTTACAGTCGCAGGTGTAGGAGCCAAACAGGTTTCTGCAACGGGCGTTACGGTCACACCTGTACGCACCTGTCGTGCACTCATCAACATCTGTAAACATAAACAAATAAACAACTACTAGGTAAACAAACAAATTAAAACACACATCTGCTTGTCCTGTTGCATACATTGTATTCATCAACATTCTATAAAAACTAACAAACAAACAAACAAACAAAACTAACTGTAAGCAAAACAACTGGTCACATCTGAATGTATTGTCTTGTGGTATAATATTCATCAACAGCTGCATGAATAAAAAATATTAGATGTTTTTCAAAAATTACAAAGTTTAACCTAAAGCATTATATAATTGCATAATACAAAAAAATCAATAGCAACTGGATATATCTTATGAAGAGTCAGACGTTTCAGATACCATCCACTATCTTTCATCACTGACTCAGTCATTCTCAGTCACTGATGAAAGACGGTCACCGTGGACAATCTGAAACGTCTGACTCTTTATATCATACCCAGGCTGTGACAACCTTCGATAACAGTGCTCCGGACCGGGTCACACTTTATAGTATGGCCCAGGCTTCCATTGAATAATTCTAACGCGTTTCGCCCTAACCACGTGTGCCGCTTTAGAAAATTCGAAATTATTTTGTAAATGTGAACATGCCAAGCCGACAGAAAGAAAGCTAAATCCGAATCTTCATGGACGTAAATCTGTACTGGTCCTCGACTGTGACTTACCCACGAGTGTATCTGGTGTGATGCAGGGGACATCCTCCTCAGGCAGAGGCATCCCAGCACAGTCAAACGGCCAGGGCTGGTCCAGGCTTGCCAGGATGTGCTCACAACTGGCCTGGGTTGTCAACATAATTATCACGGTATAATGTAAACTCTGATAGCTTTGTCAATTTGTAAGATTAAGCAGATCTAGTCTCAAGTGATGCAAAAGAAGAGCGATGGATGTAACTCGGTATATTCGAAAGTAATCTTCATAATTTGGATTGTGTATGACTTATAGTGAGTAAGTTTAATGACACAGAAAATAATGATTCAGAACATTTTGATAACTAACCTGGATTTCTCTACAGAACATCCTGCAGACTGCCAGTCGGCGTCCGGCCTCGCACTTTGGTGTCACCGCAGCGCACACAGCAAAGTGGATGTGGTCGTGGCATTTACTGAAAGGAAAAATAGAGCATAAAGTTACGGATTTTCTGAACCAAAATTTGATTACATATGGCTGTCCCAGCCTTTTTAACAGTCTACCCTGAATCAAAGGAGAACCACTTGTTTTCATCACAGATTGCAACAATCCAGCACTCAAAAGTATAGAACTGGATGGGTTTGTGGTCTTGTTCCATAATTATTCTGCGTGTAGTGTCTAAAAGAGTCGGGTCTAAAAAAATGTCTAAAAGAGTCCGGTCTAAAAAATGATTTGGCCCAAAAAACGTATGATTGTTTAGGTCGAACATAAATTACCTTTTATCGATTCCGCCTGATATAAAAAGGATAAAAGCTACATTTGTATAATTATAATTAGCCTTGTTTGTTACTGACTGGATTAGGTCGGAAAGTTTTGGCATCCAAGCAAATGTCGGACATGTAAACATTTTTGTCCTGAGTACTGCGCAGTCAGCCACTGTCGGCGTGAGAGGGCCTCTTGCAGACAGTGGCCAATTGCAGTTATGAATGCTATAAATATCGCTATAGCTGTTAGCTTTTGGGGATATTTCTTATTGCCTGAAGAAGAGGTGTGCTTGCAATAGATTCTCCGGAAAAACTATGAATCCTTTTAATTGGATATGCAGTCACAACAGGTGCTTATTTTATCACTATTCCCAATGGCACTGCAAAACTCATATGAGACCTTGCTCCTCCAGGTTGTTGTACATTGTATATACCTAAACAGTAGTTTAGTGTTACACAGTACAGTAATTATTGTCTGCTAGTTTACTGTTACACAGTACAGTAATTATTGTAACATTCTAAACACTGACAGTTTTTTCACATTTATACAAATTATCACACCTGTTAGCCAGCATACTGAGCATGATGCCAGTGTCCCTGTCAGCCTGGATGGTCAGCTGACCAGGGTGGCCCAGCATGTTGGGGAACCGGGTCGCCTTCCACGGCATGTCCAGGCACAGGGGCAGGGTGATGGGCTGGCAACCTGCAGGGGGAAAAGTTAGAGGTCAATGAGTAACCATGTGCTTCTCGGTTCTTGGTTCTTCATTGAGACTTAGAGTCTGAACTGAAATCCTGCTGAGATATCCAGGACTTTACCTTCACACTTGTGTTGCAGTAAGCCCTGCAGTTTCCCTGCAGCACTTGCGATGTTCCCCAAACTCCCCAGGCTTCCCACACCAACACTCTGTACCACAGAGGACACCTGGCTGCTGACCTGGGCTTCACAAGCTGGGAACATGAAAATAAAACAGCATTACACCTGTCGACCTAGGCCTGTATTGTATCATAATATAATAGTAGCAGTTACAGTATCTATTTATATTTTTGATCAGTATCGGTTGACTATGTCAACCTGTAACAGTTACTGTGCTCTTTTGATTTACGTATTTATCAGTTCTTCTGTACTTTCTTCTGGTGTCTTACATACATAAGCCCACAAACTGTTTGCTTCTTCATACATTCCGAGACTTATCTGTATATTATAGAACAGACTTGATGTTAATCTGCAAGTCATAGATGCACACATTTCTGCACTATTATTATAATATTATTACAAGTGGCAGCTTTCAAAGATTCTTGTACCATTTGCATCACATGTTTATCAAAGAGCTTTGAAACATGAGATGTACATGTACATGTTTTGCAATTGCGGGTGTGCCACTTGCATGATGACAAGGCCACACTGATCAGGTTCTGATTTCTGACAAATGTTCTTGGTAGATTACCTTAAGACAACTTGTAAAAGCGATTAGTTACCTGTTTTTTCTCCTATGTATACTCCATTTTAAAAATTCAATTAATGAAATACAAAAAGTGGCGAAGGACCGACTTTACTCACAACAATCCTCCTCGTCCTCGCCTAGCGGGCAGTCCGGTTTCCCGTCACACAGCTGAGCAGGCTCCAGGCACACCGGGTCCGACACCGCGTGGGTTGTGTTCCAGTTCCGCTGGCAGGTTGTCTGTGGAGCGTTGCACTTCTTCACATCAGCTATAATGTAAGGAAGGACACAAATCATCACAGCTCTTTAGCAAGCAAGTATCACTGTATATTATGTAACGTTACTAGTAGAGGCGACTTCACTAGTCTAAGAATAACAGCTGCTTTAGCTTTGAATAACAGTTGGAGTAAAGGTTAGGTGTGACAGGTTATCTGACAAGCATTACTATATAAACAATGCCTCACGTAATCTCAAGAGGGAGAAAAGTTGATATTCTATAATTAGACTTTAGTCTACTTATAACAGCATTGTATTACCTAGTATCTGTTAGCAGAATGAAACAATGTTAAAGATAGTATGGAGAGGCAAAAAACATCCTTGCAGTTAAGTACTCACCAAATGGAGATCTGATACAGTTTTCCTCAGGCAGTTCCAGCAGATCACACCCCCGTGTGTCCCACTGGATCCCGACGGCCACCGCGTCATTCCAACATGCCTCAGACATCTCATAGCAGTAGGAGCGACAGATGGGTCTGTCAAGGAACAAGGAGAATTTCTTTTGTTAATTAAAAAGTTGAATACTTTAAAGTTGGGGAGAGAACAAGATAGAAAAGTCAGACTAATTGTGAAGATTTGTTACATCTAGGAGCATGAAATTTGGCACACAAGTCATTAGTTAAACATGCAAACATGTAGAAATTCAACACACACAAATCTGGATTTGGAGCCATCTCAATTTCTTCCCAAAATATACATCTTTAGTTGGAAAGAGCCAAAAATGCCAAAAAAATTGCATCTATGTGGGAAAATAAGGATATTCCTCACTCCCTGAAACATGTGTGTACCAAGGTACAGACTTTCTCCTACTAGACACTTTTTATGTTCAAGTTGACTTTCTACTTTTGATTCAGTTTTTAAAAAAAAAAAAGAACCAAAAAATGGGATTGTTCTTACCTCACCTTTCGAAAAAGAGTAGGGGCATGCCCCAGTGTGCGATGGTTCAAATACATTATCATATAGCCGGGTAGCGTTGACCAATCAGAGGTCCCCGTTTGCCATTGTTTATGACACCATAACACACCCACGCAGAGGTTATTAAAATCCAACGAACACCCGAACCAATCAGCGTCGACCTATATTACCGCCGGTGACGTCAGTGACGTCACCGGCGGTAATAAGGTCGACGCTGATTGGTAGCCGACCGGTTCACGTCAGGGAGGCTTCTCGTCGGTAGCTCGAGGCCGTATTTGTGGACAAATTTCGGTATTTGTAGAGGTTTTGTGACTTAAAAAAACACTCTAGAGGAAAATAAAGCCTCGTACGCTGTTTTCATGGGTAATATCGCTGTATTGCACGAGTCATTTTTCTCCCGCTTCGCCGAATGAGACAGAATGTCTCGCGGCCGCCACGTGCTTGGTAAGGGGATTTTTCCACAGTTCGTCAGGAAACATAGTAGCCAATAAACTTAATTTCTGAGCCGTGGGCTTTGATTCACAAGGAAATCAGGCAATTAGCGTTGTTTACATGATTTTAAAACGCCAGCGGGGCGTCCGATGTTCCACTAATGACAGCGATTCCCTTGTAGCGATGTGCGAAATGGTCATTGTTGATGCGATTATTGCATTCACAAGTTTTCACAGACAATGGCGACGGGAAAATAGACGCCACTCAGCCCTGAAATGAGCGAATTTTCACGAATTTTGGCAAAATTATCCGGAAAAACAGGGATGAAACACCCTTAAATTTGGAAAGCAGTATACCGGCGCTGAGCTAGGAGTATACCGGCGCAGCGCCGTTGTTCCGTCGTCTGGGGAGAACCCTGATAGGCTATATGATAATAACGTTAATGCCCCGCCTTATCCTCGGTGTATATGGTGAGATAATCCCTGGTCAGGTGCGATAACCACCGAATAAACCACCTCGTTCGCTACGCTCACTTGGTGGTTTATTCGGTGGTTATCGCACCTGACCAGGGATTATCTCACCATATACACCTCGGGGCGGTGCATTAACCCTTTATTGTACTACTATCTGGAAGTTGGTGATTCACACTTAATCACCTGGACTGTCACCTAGCAAACCCCCGTCTGGTATTAACCACACAGTGATTTACATCATCACCAAGACTCCAGGAGAAAAAGTTTGAATATTATGTCACACCAATGGAGATCCTAATCAAAACAAACAAACAAACAAACCTGGCTCCCCTGGGAGTACACCTGGGGAAGAAGAACTGGCACAGGTAGTCCAGGAGGTAGGGATGGCAGGACGAGAGCTGCAGGTACTTCCTGAACTCCACAAGGGCCGCCTCCTGGGTTTCCCAGCCTAGGAAGGGGTGGGGGAACCTGGTCTGGTATCCCAGCCTGGAACACTGGTCGTACTGCACAGCTTCACATCCTGGAATAGAAGTGCCACAAGGTTTTACCATTTAGAAGATCACCAAAATACATAAGATCACAAACCCCACTCATTATGCAGAATGTGGGACTATATAATTAAAGTTAATATCATGAAGTAGGATAAATACCAAATGAATCCAGCTTTAGGAGAAGAAGCTGCTCTTCCACTGACCCTCACAAAAAGCAAATAATGCTAAATGTCTGGTACAACTGAGTGCAATATATCATGTTATGTAAAAGAAGGCACAATTCAGCAAACTTAGATAGGGTGAACTCAAAATCAGAATCTGAAATCCTTACCTGATTCCACCACTGCGTCTACAGAGGAGCAGGTGTGATCCTGGGTTTTGTCTGGGAACTGATCACATGACATGGGCAGCCTGACGTCGTCCTTGGCACAGCTGGACTGGATGTCTTCACACACACTCCTACAGGGGACGACCTGGACATGACATGTTAACAACTCAAGTTCTCATACAGGTTTGAACTGTAATTTCATATTAACAAAAAATTGGAATTACCCAAATGTTGATGAAAGAATAGCATATTCTACTGCACCTGGCATCAATTGTGTCTGTGGTGAAGTGGACAAACATTGACAAACCCAACATGCTCTTGGAACATTCCAGAAGAATCAAAAGAGAAAAGACTTGTCCCACCTTGGTACCATTCTCACACCGAGGGAAGAACAGCGTACAGGCCGCAGCGTAGATGTTCTCATAGCAGCTCTCCGCAATCATGGGCGCCATCGACATGAACTGTTCGTACTCTTTGGAGAACATGGCGGCTTGGAAGGAACCGTGTCCAAACGCGTTCGGGAAGGACACGCGGCGGTACCCGGTGATGTGGGAACAGAAGTCTAGGTCTTCGGGGAACGGCATGCAGGAGCCTGGAAATTCCATTTATTGATAAATCAGCTAGAGAAAACTTACATATAGACTAATGTCATTACATATACACTTTGTTGCCAAATCATAGTATACATAATTTGTTAAAACAAATCAGAAATTAAAAAAAAATGCCATTTGACAGATTTAAAAAAATCCATGTCTAATATTGAGTAAATGGAAGAGGGCCTAGTATAGACCATATTGGTCTCAGTCTTTCCCCTGCACACACTACGTTATGCTCTTTTCTATTACTAAATATGTATTTTTATTTGTGAATAAATAAATAAAAAAAGTTTAAAATAAAAACATACCAGTTCCACAGCTTCTTTCGTCGTCTCCAAATGGACAGTCCCACTCCCCATCACACACCAGTGCCTGGTCCACACACGACACACTCCTGCCTGGTGTCCAACACTCCAACTCACCCTCCTCACACTCTGTCTCTTCTGTCAGGCACAAACAGTTTTAGGTTAGAGTTAGAGTCCACACACGACACACTCCTGCCTGGTGTCCAACACTCCAACTCACCCTCCTCACACTCTGTCTCTTCTGTCAGGCACAAACAGTTTTAGGTTAGAGTTAGAGTCCACACACAACACACTCCTGCCTGGTGTCCAACACTCCAACTCACCCTCCTCACACTCTGTCTCTTCTGTCAGGCACAAACAGTTTTAGGTTAGAGTTAGAGTCCACACACAACACACTCCTGCCTGGTGTCCAACACTCCAACTCACCCTCCTCACACTCTGTCTCTTCTGTCAGGCACAAACAGTTTTAGGTTAGAGTTAGAGTCCACACACGACACACCCCTGCCTGGTGTCCAACACTCCAACTCTCCCTCCCCACACTCTGTCTCTTCTGTCAGGCACAAACAGTTTTGGGTTAGAGTTAGAGTCCACACACGACACACTCCTGCCTGGTGTCCAACACTCTAACTCACCCTCCTCACACTCTGCCTCTTCTGTCAGACACAAACAGTTTTAGGTTAGAGTTAGAGTCCACACACGACACACCCCTGCCTGGTGTCAAACACTCCAACTCACCCTCCTCACACTCTGCCTCTTCTGTCAGACACAAACAGTTTTAGGTTAGAGTTAGAGTTAGAGTCCACACACGACACACCCCTGCCTGGTGTCCAACACTCCAACTCTCCCTCCTCACACTCTGCCTCTTCTGTCAGGCACAAACAGTTTTAGGTTAGAGTTAGAGTCCACATATGGCACACTCCTGCCTGGTGTCCAACATGCACATCTTTGCAGGCACTAGCCCAGGAATGTCAAAATTTACTGTCTGCAAAGCAGCCCTCATTTCAGCACTGAGGGCAGAACCTGCTGAGGTCCAGTTCATTCAGTCCAAGAGAAGGGCTCCTATTGTACATCTGACTGCTTCTCATTCACAGAGACGTCACAAACAAACAAACAAACAAGCAAACAAGACAGGTTCAAATACCACAGTGCATTCAGTCCAAGAGAACTGCTTAGCATCATACATCTTACTCCCTAGCATTCACAGAAATGTCACAAACAAACAAACAAAACAGGTTCTCATGTGTACGTACCACAGTGCATCTCGTCTTCCCCAAGAGGACAGTCTTGATTCCCGTCACACCTGAGGTCAGTACTCACACAGGTGTGTCCTCCAGAAATATCCCAGCATGCCATCTGCCCTTCTGTACAGTTTGAATCTGTTACAGGAAAAAAAATCATGTCTGACTCAGCTTTCTATAAATAACTCTCGGTTTATTTCAAGGTAGTTATTTTCTTAATCTTTTCATATTTCAAACAAAAGGGAACTGTGGGAACAACAGGTGAAGAGAAAAGGGAGGGAAAGAGAATTAGCTTGACATAAGAACAAACAAAATAATGATAATGATTTTATTGCAAATTCATGCCTGATGGTTAATTGGAGTAAACAATAAAATGAGCATAAAGGGAATTGAGAATTAACAACCAATGCTACTTCTAATATAGTTTGATTACAAATTTTGGTACAGTTTCATTGGATGCCTACAACCATTGCTTTGTTTATGTCATGTGCGCTAGAACTATTATAAAATTTTGTTATTATTATTAGCAAAGCAATCACATGAAGCTTGACTTTGAGACAAATCAATGAAATATGAGAAAGAGAAGTAGAACTGACCAGGGCAGATACAGTCAAACAAGAAAAACCATGAAGGTGAAGTTTAGTATGTTACAGTCCTTCCTATGCCATATGGTCTGTGGGTGGTGCATATCTTTGCTACAGCCCTTGGGCCACACATCTGCTGTGCAGGCACTACAACAGGGGGATAGTCCACTGGTAGGACTGTGGATTTAACTTTCAAACTCTTTCCCATTGAAGTGCTGAATACTGCTGATGATTGCTATGGAGAGAATCAGCAGCACCATATTTTAAAAGTCTTTTCAATCAAACCTGTGATTTGCCACATGCAAGACAAGAACTATGACCCTTAAACAAGCAAGACCTAGCCTAGGCTTGAGCCAAGTCAATGGCAGAAGAGTTAGGACTGACCAGGGCAGACACAGTCCTCCTCCGGCAGGGCGTTACAGATGAGCGTCGCCCAGTGGACAAACTCGCCGAGCAGCGGGCCGCCGCAGGACGAGATGACATCATAGCAGACGGAGCGGCACGGCAACCTGGGGAGCAGATTTCAGGATTAACTCATTTGTTCCTTTCTTCAGTCATTTGTTTATTCAGTCATTCAATCATTCGTTCATTCATGTTCATCTTTGCAGAAGACTCACCTGACGTCTCCAGGTGAGCACTCGGAGAAGAAGACGGAGCAGAGGAAGGTGTCCAGGTGAGGGTGGCACCTGGGGAGGAAGTCCATGGCTGTGAACACGGCGGACGCGCCGAGGATGGCGAAGTCCTGACTGGGCAGACCCAGGATGTTAGGAAAACGAGTCTGGGAGTACGGCAGGGCAGAGCAGCGATCGAACCGGATGGGCTGACATTCTGGAAAAAGGGGTGAAGGACTGATTTAAAACCACATCAACTCATTATCTTAATTTTTGGATATTTTATAAGTAAAAATGGAGCAAACTGTTTAGTAAGCAGAATTTTAAGACTTGTTTTGTATTTCAACTTCATTTTCTAGTTTGTAGTTAACCTTACAAATTAAAGTTGCTGTAATTCTTTTGTATCAATAAAGCTTCCATCATAACTGTGTACTGAAAATCATTTTGCATTGTTTCCGTCTATCATTAGTGATTTTCAATTTCAGGCCGATTTTAATGTCAAATAAAGACATAAACAAGCAAACAGCCTTACCACAGTCCTGTTCATCCTCCCCATCTGGACAGTCTGGTCTCCCGTTACACACCAGCCTCTGGTTTATACAGGACAGACTTCCCTCCGCAGACCTGCACTGCAGCTGGTCAGGCCCACACTGTGTGCCTGCAATAATGTCAAAAATTAAGATTCGTTCAATAGGACATTTGTTCGTTTGTTCATTCGTTTGTTCGTTCATTCATTCGTTTGTTTGTTCATTCATTCATTTATTCATTTGTTCATTCATCCATCCATCCATCCATCCATTCATCCATCCATTCATTCATTCATTCTGAGACCTTACCTTGCATGGCTACACAAGGCGTTGGACCCTGCTCCTTTGGTAAGTTGGAACAGTCCACAGGGACCATGATGCTCTGGTACACGGAGGCACAGTGGCGTACGACATCATGACAGAGTCCTCGGCATATCGGGACGACCCTGTTGTCCTGGCAGTGTGGAGTGACGTGCGTGCAGATGACCGCTGACATGTTGGGATAACAGTTACTGCAGCAGAAGGGGCAGGATTCAGTTATTAGTTCACATGTAGAATGCCTAGTGCAGTGGTTTAACTTTAGCGACCCTGCTTCCGGACCAAGCGGTTGGGAGTTCGAATCCTGGCTGTTGTTGCTCACCCTGCATGCACACTACTGGGAAGGGTTGCCGTCCTTAGGATGGGACATTAAGCATTAACAGAAAATCATTTTGTTTCATCATAGATTATTTGATTGGGGATTATGTAGACTGCACCTGTCCATTTTTTTTCTTCATTATTTCAGCTTGGAAATATTTTTAGCAAAACATCATGATGAAAACAGATGGCTGAATAAATGAATGAAGTCACTTTATTATATGTACATTACCCACTGGGTTAGGTCACAACAAAACTAGCATATTTTACAGAACCTGATACATGTTTACACTCAAGCTAATATTCGTACAGTAGTTTAGAAAATCAAAGTGAATTTGACTCCTCGCTTCTTTGTGATGGTGGATATGTAAGTAATAAACAGAATGTTTTATGATCAGAGGTTTGTCTAGAAACATTAGAAATTGATGAACTTGTCTGTGTCATTTATTCGTGTGAAGTAGGGAAACATTGATGGTATCAGTCTATAAAGTTACTCTCTCATTGTTGTACATACTACTTTCTACTATTATGTAGTAAAGTAAAGGTATGAAACTAAACAATAGATAACTGAAACAACTAAATGATAACATCATTGATTGATAATAACATGACGTTACCTGTTGAGTAGCTGTTACGGAAACACAAGCAAACAAACAAGCAAACAAACAGGCACACCACAAATAAAGTCTACCTGTCGAGCAGTTGCTGTAGAACAGCTGTTGTTTCTGATGAGGAGTTGAGAAGCTCCTGTTGGGTCTTGTGCCCGACCAGGTTTGGGAAGACGGTGCTGTCCTCACGAGTACTGCAGAAGTCATACTGCACCGGCTCACAACGGGAAACTGCACAGGGAGAACAAAACAAAATCAGAGATAGCAGGCTTCACCCCCTCATATAGACTCATACTGCACTGGCTTGCATTAGTCAGACAGTGAAATAACTTCAACTCTGACTTATTTTAAAGACACCTAAAGCGATTTCAGAGCAGTGAAAGTAGATTTACAAACTTTTCTGGTCATTTTTAAAATGTAGACGTACGATGTAAGTTGAATCAACCCTATCACATAGCATCCTTGTTATATTTTGTCTAGCCCTTATACCTCTTCCCTCATGACTTCAATGAAAAGTGACCTGAAGGCTGGCTTGAGCTTCTTATGAATGAATAAAGGTTCAAACAAACAAAAACAAATTCAAACATTTTAAGACTCCTTAAGATTCTAAGACTCCTTACCACAATACTCAGGTGACTCGTCATCTCCAGAAGGACAGTCAGGACGCCCGTCGCACACCTGCCAAGCATCGACACACCTGGGTCGTCTGTGGTCCTCCTCCCTCCATCTCTCCTCCTCATCCCTCCATCCCTCCTCCTCATCCTCTTCCCACATTCTCGAGTCATTGTGGTCGTCTCTCTTCTTCCGGGAGAGAACAGGCGAATCACACGGGAACTCCCAGTTCTGACACAACCCTTCATCCGCTGGAAAATGGAAGAGAAAATTTTGTTTAAAAATTTGAGTAGCATGGTTAGCATTTTGTTCCTCTTTGGCAATGCCTTGAGTGTCATTGTAGAAGAGGCACTGGTGTGGAGTGGAGTTGTACGTGATACAACACTACATGTACAACACTAGACCGAGTATCACTTTCTGCCTTTCTTGGCTACAGGAACAAAAGACTTGGTGGGTGATACCATGTTTTGTGGCTTGCCTTCAATTCTTGTTAGAGTGTCTATGGTCTGAGACTATTTAGAAAATTTAGCTATCTTGTTTTTTTTTCTCCATCTTGTTTTTTCACATTCTAGGCCAAACAAATTGTTCATTCTAAAAATGGATATTTTTAGAAAAAATATGAAGTGACTGGGCAAAAAAAAAAGGCCTAGGCATCCTATGATAGCCCCAAATGCTTCGACAGGAGTAATGAAGTCAACGTAACAGGGTGGTTTGTAATTCAAACAACTCTAAACTTTTAGTCAAACCACTGCATTTATTTGATAGATGGAAAAACTATGCCAACTAGGAAGAAAATGACTTTTTTCAACTGTTGGGCCCAAAATATGAGCATTAAATTGATTCAGAGCCTGTGTGTGTAGTGAATTCTTTTTCTTTGTGAATCAGAAAATGAAGAGGGCAAATCTGAGAACCAATTCATTAAATTGGTGTGGCCTTATACATAGCATTAGATTTGGAGTCTGTAGAGGATGGCATCCTTATCAAGATGCACTTGCTGTTCCCATGTAGAACTTACCACAGGGGATCTCGTCCTGACCCAGGGGGCAATCCCAGATGCCGTTACACTGCAGGCCGACATCGATGCATGTAACGTTTCCTCCTGGGGCATGGCACGCAAACTCATCACGATCACAGGGCCCAGCTGGAAGAACAAACACAAACTAATCAACAAATAAACAACTACACCAGCATGTAACATCTTCTCCAGGTGCAATTGGCAGGCAAACTCATTCTTTTCACAGTGCCCAGCTGGAAGAACCAGTCAACAGACAAACAAACAACTGTTCCAGGAAAAAACATGACCTCCCAGTCACAGTGACTGATTAGTATTTTCACAGTGACTAAGGCACCTAATTGTACATTGTGAAGAATCAAACTTACCGCTGGCGATGCAGTTCTCCTGGGGGAGGGCATCACACAGGACTGACAGCCACTCCATGTCAACCAGCCGGCCACACGTTCCAACAACCTCCTGACACAGCGACTGGCAGGGCAGTCTGGGGAAAACACAAACAAAAGGCATTACAACATAACAGTATATTATTATTATAACGTTACAGGTTCCAACAACGTCCCGACACAGTGACTGGCAGGGCTGTCTGAGGAAAACACAAACAAAAAGCTTCTACCAACACAGATGAACTTTCAAGATAACAAACAAAAGACATTAAAACAACATTACTGTAACTGTTTATAATGTTACAGGTTCCAATAACCTCCTGACACAGCAACTGGCAGGGCAGTCTGAGGAAAACACATTAGAGCAAAAAGGTGTTGAAACAAAACTAGTGATCATTGGGTAATAACACAACATTACAGTATGACTCACACATCACAGTGTACTATTTAAAAATACTGCCACACCAACTTATTTCCTTGGTTCTTTTTCGGCAACAACATCCTGTAAAAGGACAAGATGAAAACTACATGTACATCAGAAACATGAAAACTTGAGTGTTTTATTCAGCCGACGTTTTGGTGACCGTATGTCACCTTCAATAGGATCCAATCCCTTACATGTATATTAAACCTGCCTATTGCCTATCATAACATGCAGTTTTCCTGGCTAACTCACCTGACTCGCTCAGGTGTGCATTCCTGGAAGAGAAGTGAGCAGGTGAGGAACTCCAGGTCGGGATGGCAGTCCGAGAGGAAGCCCAGCCCGGTGAAGATGCCAGGCGCGATCGACAGCACCATGTGCTGGTTCGGGATTCCGAAGACGTTGGGGAAGTGAGTTGTGGAGTAGGGCATGGCCTGGCAGCTGGCAAACTGGACTGGCTCACATTGTAGTACTGGAGGAGGGAAAAGGAAACAAATATTGTGGCAACAATTTTACTGTACAGTATTTTTTTCACATGTGGAGCACTCAGACTGCTTTATATTCATCTGGTAACAAGTTATTATATAGAAATTCCCAGATGGTTCTTTAGCTACCAGAAAGTGACTCCAAAATTGAAAATGAAAAATTGACTAACCAGGGCTTGTACAGTCATGATCAGGTAGTGCGTTACAGACGATGTTGATCCACTCCATCCCAGCGATCGCCAGCAGCTGACCTCCGCAGGATGCTATGACATCCTGGCAGAACGATCGGCATGGCAACCTGAGTAAACAAAACAAACAATAAATACAGTTAGGAGTAAGACAGATAAAAAATCAAATTTGTTATGATCATCAATCAATTAAAGATTGTTTGACAGTTTATTTCTTTATTTAATTCTTTGTTTGTCCATCATTGTGGATAAACATATACTAATAATGATAAATTAAGGGATTACAAAGCCTGATTGGGAGCAGTTTCTACCCAAATTAGACTGGAACGGTTTGTGTGGCTCATGTTTTGTCGTAAAGACTGACCTGACGTGACCTTGTGAGCACTCTGGGAAGAAGAGAGAACAGACGAGAGAGTCAAGGGCAGGATGACAGCGGGACAGCTGGAGCAGGTCCAGCGCCTCAAACACGACCTGCGCTGCAGCCAGCGAGAATTCCTGCAGGGGGAAGCCCAGCGCGTTGGGGAACCTGGTGTGGTTGTACGGCAGGGCGGAGCAGCGGCCGTGGCGAATGGGCTCACAAACTGGGGAAAAACAAGCAGAAACAATGTTTTATCAGATTGTGAATAATGATGATGTACATGTATCTACCTCCAGAAAGATGTGCATCAGAATAAAATGTGCGAGGGATTCAAACCCAGAACCTTTAGAGCCAACAACCCTAACCACATTGTCAGATTCACACACTTACCTGACCACACACTGCTATGAGGTCCAGTCTGGTTGTCAAGAGCAGACATGTCAGGTAGAGTAGACATGTCCGGTAGAGCAGACATATTGTACGGAGCTAAAAATGAACAGATGCAAACTGTCAGCATAAGTAACAAATTTTCGAACTGGTCTGTCTTTTCAAAATGCAGTAAACAATTGTGTTTTGCTCTCTCTATATAATGCACATACAGCATGTTAGTGCTGCAAAAATAGTCCTAGGACCTGCAACAAATTATGTGATATTTCATTAAGTAATGGTGGATTGTTGGCATTTGCCTGATTTCTACATTTCTTTCAACATAATCACTATTTAGATCTGCTTTGTACAACAATCTTAAACACAACATTGTGTATTCTGTAGTTGTAACAGTTTGTTATAGTCAGTTCTGTTGAGTTTTGCTTGGGAGTTGGTTTGTTCTGGACATGGTGATGGCATCTGTCCATGGTGCTGAAATGGTTGTTATAAAGGCACCAGAGGAAAATGATCAAAATTAGCTCATCATTGGAACTCTTACAGTGGTTGTCTGGGAAGACATAGCAGCCTGGAGAGAAACTCCAGCTCAGGACCACCACTGGTCAAGATGACCTCCTAAACATTGACTGACTTAGTGATTTTGCAAAGTTAACTAACCAGTAGCATAACAGTCATTACTAAGGAACATATATTAATGAGTTAATGATTTCATTCATGATTTCACCAACAAATTTGACTAACCAGGGGCATAACAGTTATTATTGAGGAACATTTAATGAGATAATGACTTCATAATAAATGTTGCTAACAAAGTTAACTAACCAGGAGTGTAACAGTGGTTGTCTGGAAAGATGTAGCAGGCTAGGGAGAGAAACTCCAGCTCAGGTCTGCCACAGGTCGCAATCACCTCCTGGCAGAACGAGCGGCAAGGCATCCTGGGAAGAAATACAGATATTCTCTGACTTCTGAGACAATTATGATGGACTTCTACATGGATCTAACACAAAGAAAAAAAATCAGATTACACGTTACTGCAGCAACAGTTACTATATAGTCTTGAATTTTTCTTTGAGGTCCTTACCTGACTCCTTCAGGTGTGCACTGCTTGAAGGAGAGTGAACAGAGGAGTTTATCCAGGTGTGGGTGACACCTGGACACCTGCAGAACGTCCAGGAGTCCCATGGCGGCAGGTGTAATGATCAGGGCGTAGTTCTGACTCGGCAAGCCAAAGAAATTTGGGAAGATCGTCTGGGCGTCTGGCACAATGCAACGGTCATACTGAACTGGTTCACAGGCTGGAATAGGAAAGAAACAGAAAATTCACTTCAAATGTTTTGTATATTTACTTTTATTAGTAGGGCCACAGTAATTCAATTTTCTAACAAACATGCATGGCTGACAGCTGTGTTTCCAACTTTTCAGCACACTCATATAAGGCATAATACTTCTTGAATGACACTTATTTCCAATGGAGTAGGCTTGATTCAACTTACCAAGGAGAACTTACTTTGTAAAGAAATGACTGGAAAAATTACTTTTTGTATCGTCCTAATGTTACACAATGCAGCTTTAACATGAAAACAGAGTTGGAGTAGAGCCATGTGAGCCATGGTACACAGCATAGGAAAAGAATGGATGAGAAAATTGCATTTCTGCAGAAAAAAATTAAAACCCAAACCTAGGAAACAGGTTTACAGCTTATGGTGACTAGTATGTAATTTTTAAAATAGACATTTCTAGTGACAATGTACTAAGCACTTACCAGTGTGGTTGTAGGGTTTTGCCTGGCCAGGTGGACCTACGAGCAAACAGATAGATTAAAATGTGCACTCTTTGATCAGAAGCCAAATTCTACTCATTGACAAACTTTCGCTTGTTTACATATCAATAGAAAAATACCTCTCTCTTAACATCCGAAAACTCACACATTACAAAGAAGGTGGGATCCTTTGTCTGATTCTCTGTCTCAAAAACTGTTTCTATTTCTTTGATAAATGTTCTTTTTGTACATTCAATCATCCCTTGGGCATTAGAGTTTTGCAGAAGATGAACTAATATCAAACCAGAAGATGATGAATCCTCCCCGATGCAGTTTGTGTCTGGCAGAGCGTTACAGACGACAGACAACCACGGCAGAGCCTCTGTGAGCGGTGACTCATCCAGACCCACCAGCCCGAGTACCATCCCTCCACACGAGGTGATGATCTCCTCACACAACGATCGGCACGGAAACCTAATGGGAAATAATGAAGAGTCACCATCTATGGCACTTCTCCCCCCCCCTTCTCCTTTCCTGAGATCTATCAACTAGATGAAGTTTATTTACTGACAGAGATATAATGCTACTTGTCTAGGTACTTATATGAATCCCTTAGATTTGCAAGTGGAGAAGAACTGTTATAGTGGTATAGGCCAAGTTTGGATATCCTTGCAGAGAGTTTTGGAAACTTGTCTGATGTTACTGTAACAGTGTATATAGTCACATTTCTCAGAGAGGAACAACAAATAGACATTCAAATGTCTCCAGATGAGGGTGTACTGGGAAAGGTTTGGGTCCCCTAGCATAGATTTTCGGAACTGCAGGGCCATTTTTGTGGGAGACTTGCACTCACATGAAACCCTGCGGTTCACATGACGGGAAGAACAGTGAACAGGCGATGGTCTCCAGGTGAGGGTGACACTGTGTCAGCCCGACCATGTCCAGGGCCAACAAGGCAGCGTGAGCGGAGGCAATGGCAAAGTCCTGGTTTGGCTGCATCATCAGGTTTGGGAACTGGGTGTTGGAGTAGGGCAGGGACGAACAGCCGTCAAAACGAAGAGGCTGGCACTCTGCAACAACGCAAGAAATCAAACTAAGACGTTTGAAGTATGAAGTATTCAGAGTTGACAATGATTTTTTTCCCTTCATTATACAGAATTTCTTACCGATGCTGTGCATATTTCAAGCCTGTGGGGAGAACATTTTGAATTCCAATTTGATGTTCATTATACAAACACAAAGTTCTCAATACTAATAAAAAAACAAGTTACCTGTACTGTTATAGGAAGCAGCCTCACTCATTGGAGTAGAATCCTGGGCAGCTGTAAAAATGATCAAAGAACAAGGTTTAGTATGCAAAAAGGATGCATCCCATTTTTTTCTGTTCCTTTAATTTACATAATAAGATTGTTGTAATAAAGTTGAATTGAAATACAGCAGACTTACGAGCTGGTATGCAGTTGTCCTCAGGCAGTGCATAACAGGCGAACATGAGAAACTCCAGCTCAGTGGAGTTCAGTGCCTGGATCACACAGGAGGACAGGATCTCCTGGCAGAATGATTGACATGGCTGCCTGGAGAAACAACAAAATGGGAAAAGCCCTTACTTTACTGAAATTCACTTTGTCTTGAGCAAATAGTCAAGTTCTTAGTAGCCAGGATCTCTTGGCAAAATTTACCAACACGGCATCTACTAGGACAAAAAGAGGACTTGAAAGACATGATTACAATATGAGGTCTACTGCAAATTGTGTCAGCCATTATGATCAGACAAGCTCCACACATCAAGGCAGTTAATTTCTGTAGCAATTCTTTATGGAAAATGATCAACATGGCATTTTGTAATAATTATGTACAAACATCAAGAAGACAGTCTGCAAAATGTATGGGAAAGGGTGTATCCCCAGTTTTAACTTATGTAGCTACTTACAACCAACACTAGACTATTCTGTAATAAAAGACAGCAGTGCAAGATTGCAACAACAGCTAATGGATTTCAACCCTTACCCATTTGGCCCTGCAGAAGCATGGAGACTGAGTTGATACCTATCGGACTCATAATAATATTATGCATGCCACAAAATATCATTTTCAACCATCTCTAACCCTCAAGTTTCATTTTTCATTACAAAATAAAATTAAATAAAGATTTAAAACTTAATAGACATGTTACTTCCTTGTCAAGACAGTTTTCAACATTTTTCTTTATTATTTCACTCATCATGCTTATGTCATTAAGATGTAAAAACTTAAGACTAGTTCCTTACTTAACTCCTTGAGGAGAACATTCAGGGAACACCAAGGAGCAGATGAAGGCGTCGAGATGAGGATGGCAGCGCGACATCTCAAGAAGGTCGATGACCCCAAACATGTTGGGAACCACCCCGTATGCCAGCTGCGGTCCAAAATCTCCCAGCATGCTCGGGAACCTCGTCTCTGAGTAGGGCAGCGCAGAGCAGCGTTCGTACGGAACAGGGACACATTCTGCAGAAGAAAAATCAAATCAAATCCAGCTGAACATTCTGTTGAGTAGATATCAGGGATTCAACTTGCAAGTGTTTTTGGAATTTTTTATAAGTACAACAACTGTGCAATGATACATGCTGCACCACACATGAATGACCAAGAGATATGGAGGGCAGGGAGGAGTGAAGGAAGACAATCATGCTCCTTCAAACAACCTCAGTGTAATGAGTTCCATACATACATGCAACATAGTAATTACAGACTACATTTGTATATAGCAAACCACCATGTACTGATATGTGACTGTCAGCAACTGAACAGTTATAATTACAGTCTCATTTCAGTAACATATTCAGTAAAAAACACAAAATTTAATGCAACTGACAAGTACAAGGCAATGCTTCCTCAGAATTCTCACATGGCATTGCTCACTTAAATGCTACAGCTGTAAGATGAGATGAATTTCACCCTTTACAGTCAGCTTTCATCATTACACTGTCAGGGCCCATCATCAAATCATAAAAGAATTTCCATCACTGATAAATTTAAATCCTTTTCATGACTGGAAATCTTTCTGCTAAATATAAGGACAGTCTCGCCATATTGCACCCACATTTTGAAGGTCTGTTGGATTATCTTTCCCCAAATTGACCCAAGCATCAAGTCCCTGCAGTGGTGACTACATATACAGACAGGTTTGACTGGGCTCTGCCCTCACCTGTGTTATTGTACAGGATAGTCCCCAGTCCTGGAGCCATGGCTGGCACAGGTGGGCTTGTTGGGGAAGCTGAAGAAAGGGTAACAAGGAGACAGTTAATTTAAAGGTACTGTAGGTATGAATTTCAAAAAATTTATTGGATCATCTGTCTTAGATCTGTGTCTTTTATCAGATTTTGTATTTGTCTTGGATGGTACTTAAAAGTATTGATAACTACTAATAGTAGAAAGAGAGATTTATATTCCTTAAATTTTCTGATAAGCAAACTTTAACTAATCTTATACATACTTCTACATTATACAATTACCAAGAGGTGAGAGAAAGCTGAAAATCTTTAAGTGACTACATGTATATCACATATGTATAAATTCACACAATGTGATTCGTACTTACATGCAGTGGGGCAAAAATGTACAATAAAGGCCTTCATTCCTTCATTAATTTCATTGATTCTAAAAGTGATAACTGATGAATGAGTTTGAAGTTGAGCTAACCAGGAGCGATGCAGTTCTCCTCAGGAAGTGCCAGACAGGCCATGGCCACCCAGGGCAGGGCCGCGGTGAGAGGGGTGTCATCCAGCCCCACCAGCCCCAACACTGGAACTCCGCAGGACGTGATGACTTCCTCACACAGGGAGCGGCACGGCAGCCTGGGGGAGGACAGGACAGAAGAAGCTTTATTGACATTTTATCAATAAAAATACATTTCATATGTAAATGCTCTCATTATGAGGCTGAAAGAAACACTCACTGGCTTTTTGAGACAGTTACCACAATGTCTCCAAGTTTTCACTATCTAAAAGACCTCCAAAATAAGAATTAGATGTGAGAGTTTAGTGCAGTTCAAAATGAAAATTAGTGCATTTTCTGTACCATGAGAAATAGCTAATTGGAGCTAAGTAACATATTTCAAAAATGAAAAACAAAAACAAATAAATAGGTTACCTAAACAAACAAACTTACATCATCCCTTCGGGTTCACAGGTGGGAAACAGCAGGGAGCAGACGACAGACTCCAGGTCAGGGTGACACTGGGACAGCATCAGCGCATCCAGGACTGAGAACACACCGGCCGCCGTCGCCATGGCAAACTCCTGGTTGGGCTGCATGAGGAGGTTTGGGAAGCGTGTGTCGGAGTACGGGAGCCTGGCGGAGCACCGGCTGAGACGGATAGGGTGGCACTCTGTAGTAGTGGGGAACAGTACATGGAGGGTAAGGCAAAGCCAAACCATTTTCTTATAAAACAAGTTTGAACTGTCATATCCAATGCAATTAAGAAATTGGACTTACCCAAATTTTAAACTCCACAGCTCCAGTCTTAGGAATGAGCAATCTATCGCTTCTGTGACATTGTCGCTTTTTGTGTTCAATTGGAAATTATAGTTCAAACTTGTTTCATCATGTCATTGACTTCTACCAAGACACAGTTGTGTGGGTTCAACCTTTAAACAAAATAATTTTCTTGTTTCTTGGAACATATGCAGACACGTACCTGAGCTGTTCTGTGGGACAGCCATGCTGCTCTGTGATGTCTGGTTATACATGGGCAGGTCTGGGAAAAGGACACAATTACATGAAAATTACATGACCTGCTAGAAATGTTCTATTGAGTAAGAAGAAACCAACTTTAACGTAGATCATTATCACCATCCATTGCTTTTAAGCTCAGGCTGTCTTTAAAAGTTTCTGCATGCAGCTGTTTGGCATCATCATCTTCATCATCATCATTACCATCATCATCATCATCATCATCGTGCAGCATCAGTAATCCCAGAGGAATGCACACTTCAGATATCCATGTGTTCAAGACATTCTTGAGAAGGCCTCTACAATGCCGTTTTCTTAATATGGCGGTCTATAAGCTTAGGGTACCCTGTGGAATGACAGAGTTGAAGTTGACATGAAGTTTGTCTGTCACTTACGTGGTGAAATGCAGTCCTGTTCAGGCAGTGCGTAGCAGGCGAACATGAGAAACTCCAGCTCAGTGGAGTTCAGCGCCTGGATCACACAGGAGGACAGGATCTCCTGACAGAACGATCGACACGGCTGCCTGGAGAAATGGTGAAAATTCATTCAAGAAATGAAATGAAACAATGTCATGTAAGCACGTCGGCAGAACGTACTGCGTCTGTGCGAAACCCGTAATGTATTGTGCATAGCACTTCGGCAGAACGTCTCATATAAGGTCGAATTCACGTATATAAGGGTGACATCCCGTCTGTAGTTTTCAAATGTTGTGTAGGAAAAGATATGGTCTGCAACAGGCAAAATTCTGATGCAACGTTGACCAAAAATCCAGCGAAAATCCAGGTTTTGCGCAGGCGCAGTACGTTCTGCCGACGTGCTTGTCATGTATATGTAGCAGCTGTAATCATGGTTACCGTAGTACAGTCAATGTTGAATAAAACAAACAAACTTACTTGACTCCTTGAGGCTTACACTCCGGGAGCATGAGTGCACACATGAAGAGGTCCATGTTGGGGTGGCAGTCTGACATCATCAGCAGATCCAGCGTTCCAAAGAGTGTCGGCAACAAAGTGGTGGACAGACTGCGGTCAAGGTGGTTAATGAACCGTGTCTGGGAGTACATGGCCGCACAGCGATCGTTGGGGACCGGCTCACATTCTGGGACAACGAAAACAAAAAATCAGGGCATTGTGTAATACGTACCATCCCTCAACAGAGACAGGGGGCGGCACAAACTGTCTCCAACTCATGATCCACTGCTCTCTGACTCACATGTCCTATCCGCATTATGTGACATCACAGAAGCAGATTGCTCATGCCTTGACATATACTGGAGTTGTACAGTCGAAAATTTTTCCAATGTTGGAAATTACTGTTCAAACTTGTTTCATAAGAAAATTTGTAAAATTTGGATAGCTAAGCTCGGATTCTGGAATAAGGAAAATTAGGACAATTAAAGAGCTACTACAGTAACTGTAACATTAATTTTGTATCTACCACCCAAAAATCATGGGTTGCAGTTCTGCTTCAGTACCAAGAAAAGCTACCAGGGACTGGCATGCATTCTGTGATAAAGGGATTTCTTGTTTTTGTTTCTTTGAAAAAAGGTCAACCTAACCACATAGCAATCCCATGAATAGATTCTTAAGTTCAGCACCACCAAAAACATATTCTTGGGGTAATTTATTAGTTATAATTCAATGTATGTACAATTGATAAGAAATGCCAGAATGATCATATATTATTACTAATAACATCTGCTTTGGGAACTTTGAGGACACTTAGGAAAGCAGGTGCAGTAGAGTTGTTTCCAGCAGGTGTTACAAAGGAAGAACTACCTTACCTGTGCCGTTAAACAGACTCATCATCAGTATCATTTCAGCAGATGGAGCACCGCTATCCTCAGGCATGTCTGTAAATATAATCATTATGATAGATATGAATGACTATCATTATATATGATAAACTTTACTGCACAATAATTGGACGAGGTACGCATGGCATCTACTACTATATAACAAACATACTAGGAGACTAATCTACCTTATATTATGCCTAATCTACCATAATTATAGTATATTATTAGTGGAATTTCTAGCGTCTAAAGATCTTTTGAAAAATTACTCTATATCGGTTCTTATTTGCTAAATTATATTTGAATCCATTGAGAGAATTATACAGTTGCATTATACATAAAGGATTCAGATTCATGTACCTAGTATTTTCTGTAATAAACATAGAACACAATGCTGTCAGTGTTTTTTGTAAACTCAACAAAGCTCAAACAAACCAGAAGCGACACAGTCCTGGTCCGGCAGAGCGCTGCAGGCGGTGGCGAGGAAGGGCAGAGCAGCGGTCAGCGGAGACTGGTCCAGCCCCACCAGCCCCAGCACAGGTACCCCACAGGCTGTCACTATCTCCTCACACAGCGACCTGCAGGGCAGTCTGGGGGGAAAACAACAACAAAGTAAATAAACAACATCATCTCCTCACACAGCGACCTGCAGGGTAGTCTGCGGGGAAAACAACAACAAAATAAATAAACAACATCATCTCCTCACACAGCGACCTGCAGGGCAGTCTGGGGGAAAACAACAACAAAATAAATAAACAACATCATCTCCTCACACAGCGACCTGCAGGGCAGTCTGGGGGAAAATAACAACAAAATAAATAAACAACATCATCTCCTCACACAGCGACCTGCAGGGTAGTCTGCGGGGAAAACAACAACAAAATAAATAAACAACATCATCTCCTCACACAGCGACCTGCAGGGCAGTCTGGGGGAAAACAACAACAAAATAAATAAACAACATCATCTCCTCACACAGCGACCTGCAGGGCAGTCTGGGGGAAAATAACAACAAAATAAATAAACAACATCATCTCCTCACACAGCGACCTGCAGGGTAGTCTGCGGGGAAAACAACAACAAAATAAATAAACAACATCATCTCCTCACACAGCGACCTGCAGGGCAGTCTGCGGGAAAACAACAACAAAATAAATAAACAACATCATCTCCTCACACAGCGACCTGCAGGGTAGTCTGCGGGGAAAACAACAACAAAATAAATAAACAACATCATCTCCTCACACAGCGACCTGCAGGGCAGTCTGCGGGAAAACAACAACAAAATAAATAAACAACATCATCTCCTCACACAGCAGCCTGCAGGACAGTCTGCGGGGAAAACAACAACAAAATAAATAAACAACATTATCTCACACAGCAGCCTGCAGGGCAGTCTGCGGGGAAAATAACAAAACAAACAAATAAACAACAAAGTTATGATCTCCTGACAAAGTGACCTGCAGAGGAAAAACAACAAGAAATTGAAACAAGTAAACAACATGATGTCCTCACACAGCCACCTGCAGAGCAGAGTTTGGGAAAAAAACACAACAAAAACAAACAAATAAATGACATGATCTCCTCAAATAGAAACCTGCAGGAGCCTGGAAAAACAACAACAAAATAAACAAACAACATGATCTTGAAATTTGTGCTGAACTTCCTAAAAGTTTATGTCAATTATCAGTAGTTGCCATAGCGACTCACTTGAACCAATCAGCAGAGCAGTTGGGGAAGAAGAGCGTGCAGATGACGTCATCCAGGTTGCCATGGCAGCCGGACAGGCCGAGGAGGTCCATCCCGGTGAAGATGGCGGAGGCGATGGCGAGGGGGAACTCGTGACTCGGCAGTCCGAAGGCGGGGTAGGTGTGGGAGTAATCCATCGCCGAGCAACGGTGGTGACGGACAGGCTGGCACTCTGGAGGAACAGGACCTCATCATTCTTTCTTCACTTTCCCACTACACTTACTGTACTATGTTTCAAAAAGCCAAAGTGGGATGTTGTAACATCTGTTACTGTATTTTGTACAGTTCAATTAGAATGAGCCAATAGTGACCACCAGAAGTTATTTTATTTCAAACTCACCTGCACCACTCAGTGTCATGTTGAGCTGAGCTGACCCTGTGTACTTATCTGAAAATAACACAGTCATACAATCTGAATCAGTGATGACATTGTGTTACAATTAAAAGAAACTTTGATCACCATCATTGTGATCAGGGTGAGCTCTTTGCCCAGCTATGAACCCAAATAAATCATTACCCATAATTAATCAATCAATAAGTCATTAGAAACATGAACTAACTATTTCTAGTATAATTCTATCTTGTAGCCTGACTATATCAAGCTTCTAGCATTCCAATGGTCAGACCCCTATAGATGCATTGTGCTAACATGGACCAATTATTGTCAGACTGAGAACTGTCTGTTGCTATAGTGTTGGAGGCTGTGATGGCTGGTTTCCATAGTGACAGAGAATCCTGAGCTCCTATTGGACTGATTTTCATAGTGATGAAGTATCCTGAGCTCCTATTGGACTGATCTTCATAGTGATAAAGTATCCTGAGCTCCTATTGGACTGATTTTCATAGTGATAAAGTATCCTGTGCTTCTATTGGACTGATCATGATTTTCATAATGATAAAGGGCCGTGAGCTTCTATTGGTAGTTCTGGGAATGGGACTGGTTCTCCTCTCTCAAGTTAGAGGTGAATGTCCACAAGCTCTCGAGCAGGAGGCCCAATCAACCCCGGTGAGAGATTGTGTAACCAGAACTACTGGAGTCTGGTATGCACTAACCAGGCTTGATGCAGTCCTTATTAGGCAGTGCAGAACAGCCAAGTACAATCCACTCCATCCCCATCTCAGCGAGCATCGGCCCCCCACATGTACTAACTATGTCCTCACAGAAGGAACGGCAGGGGAGGCTGAACAAACACAAGGAAACATACATGTAGTTAGTCTGGCGCTTGACCTGTGGAGAAAGCTGAGGGTTAATTGTCATTATATATCAAGCCTACTGATCATTGAAAATGTGGAAATATTCATTATCCACTGATAAATAGAAAAATTTGAAAAAAAAATTCTGTAACACAATCTGTGGGTTTCTTGTTCTGTGTCTTGTCATCATACTTTTTGTATAAGAAGACCACTTTTCCTCGGTCCCCTGGGTGGTCATCTTAGACAAGTTTGACTGTACTTTTGATGATCATCACACCATTGGAAAAGACAGGGAGGAGAATCTGATGCTATTGCAAAGGAAAATAATGTATGATGTTGTTTTGGCTTGTCTGTCACTCTGTATGTTTGTGTGTGTATCTGCATGCATGTGAGTGTGTGTGTTGGAAAGCAGAATGCTTATACGTAAAGGGGTGAAGTCTGCCATCTCTGATTGCTGTTCCATTACTCATGTGATGCTGTTAGCCTGGATGCAGGACAGCTAGTGTGTGTGAGTATAATGTGTAATACTATCCATAATGGGCTGAAGTCTGCCATCTCTGGCTGCTTTGTTGCCATCTCTCTCCGTTACTTACATGATGCTCTCAGCCTCACACTGAGGGAAGGCGAGTGAGCACACCAGGAACTCCAGATGTGGATGACAGGCAGACAGCATCAGCATGTCCAGCACTCCAAATATGGTCGGCGCTGCAGCGAGTGCGGCCTCGTGCAGCGGGAGGCCAAACAAGGTCGGAAACCGGGTCGTGGAGTAGGGCATGGCGAGGCAGCGGTCGTAACGGACTGACTCACATTCTGAAAGCAAACAAACATCTGATCACAATCGTGATGAAAACAACTTAATTTAGACAAAAGTCTGGATTGAGATCGAAGGATCATCCTGGCCAACACAGAATTGTGGAACATTTATACAAAATAAAGGAAGGGATTTGCAAAGGTAGTGACAACAAATCATGATCAGAGTTTTGTTTTCTAAGATCCACTAAAGACTTAACACATCTACGTGCCTGTACATGTGGTATTTAACATGTCAGTTTTTTTTATGAATTTACTCCATACAAGGCCAAAAGGCCACTTCTGGACACTGAACTATTGAAATTGTTGGGGGGATCATGACTATGCTAGAAGATGGCTGTGAACGTTGATTCTGAAGGCTTGTGGGTCATCAAGACATGAAGTTGCTAATATGCTTCCTTTAATTCCTTGCCTACGTTAACTATTTAAGAGACAAACATTGTCTGAAACCATGACATAATTTGACCACACTTGCCTGTGTTGTTGTACAAGCCGGCTTCAACAGGGGGCGCTAGCTGTCCACTGTATTGTGCTGAAACATTAGGAAAAGTTATAAGCAACAAATAGAAGAATTTGAAAGTTTTTAGACTAAAACATTCTTTAACTAGCAAAACTATTTTGCTGTTTTATCCATATGCGAGAGAATCATACAGATTCATCGTTAAGTTCATAATGTTTAAGTGAAGTCATGGTTTGGTAACCAAATGAAATTCTACCACACACCAACTATTACTACATTAACAACCCAAAACTTCCTCAGTCAAAGGTGCAGTTTACTCCATACACCTGCATTGTATTCTATTTATATTGTTGTTCAGTTGAATATGTCAATCTGTACCTCTGTTCTCTTAATTTAGGTACCATACATTTGGAAACAAAGTCAGCACCAGGAACAGGAAAACACAGTCAGCACCAGGGACAGGGAAATACAGTCAGCACCAGGGACAGGGAAACACAGTCAGCACCAGGGACAAGGAAATACAGTCAGCACCAAGGACAGGGAAACACAGTCAGGGACAAGGAAACACAGTCAGCACCAAGGACAGGGAAACACGGTCAGCACCAGGGACAGGGAAACACAGTCAGGGACAAGGACAGGGAAACACGGTCAGGGACAGGGAAACACAGTCAGCACCAGGGACAGGGAAACACGGTCAGCACCAGGGACAGGGAAACACGGTCAGCACCAGGGACAGGGAAACACAGTCAGCACCAGGGACAGCAAATCACAGTCAGCACCAAGGACAGAGAAACACGGTCAGGGACAGGGAAACACAGTCAGCACCAAGGACAGGGAAACACGGTCAGGGACAGGGAAACACAGTCAGCATCAGGGACAGGGAAACACAGTCAACATCAGGGACAAGGAAACACAGTCAGCACCAAGGACAAGGAAACACAGTCAGCACCAGGGACAAATATGTATAAATAAGTCATGTAACACACTCAGGTAGAATACAGATGAGAATCAAAATATAGATAAACTTGAACTCACCAGGTGCCACACAGTTGTCCTCGGGCAGAGCCATACAGGCCAGGGCGAGCCAGGGCAGGGTGTCAGCCAGCGGAGTCTGGTGCAGCCCCAGCAGTCCCAGGACAGGACCTCCGCAGGATGTGATGATCTCCTGACACACAGACCGGCATGGCAGCCTGGAATGGTCATGGTATGGTTAGTAACAGTAACACCCAGTACACAATTTTAAATGCTGAATGATCTTTATTTGCAGGTCCTCATGGGCTAAATGCACAGTAGTCATACTATTACATGGGAGACTAAAGGATTCGAACGAGAACCTTTAGGCCCTGGGCCAAACACCCTGCCGTTATGCCACATGACCCCACTGGAACTAGTACATAAATGATACATTAAACTCAACATGTTCATTTATGCATGTACTTGTATGTATTACTAAGTTCAGTTGTACCCACTTGTTTGTCGGTATTGTAGAAGACCTTATGGAGGTTGCTATGCTTTTCTTGTGTCAATAAAGATTGAAAAGTAAAAATCTTACTTGAAGTCTTGAATGGTGCAGTTTGGGAAGAAGAGGGAACAGACAACGTCCTCCAGCTGAGGGTGACAGCTGGACAGTCCAAGGAGGTCCATCGCAATGAAGACAGAAGATGCGACAGACAGGCTGAAGTCTTGAGACGGCAGGCCAAAGATGTTGGGAAACATGGCGTCGGGATAGGGCAGGGCGCCGCAACGGTCGTAGTGGATCCGTTCACATTCAAATTCTGGAGGAAAAAAGGAATTAGAGAGATAAATGTCGAAATACACATACTAGTAGTGCACACACTGTGGCTTTTAAACATGTTGATTTATTGTACATTGGTTATAACTGTACAATTATGTGTAGCTGTTGTGATGGACTGAAGATCGTTCCAGCCACAGGCACCTCTGTAACTGAATCCATGCCTTCACCAGTATCCACATTCTAGCTGAACTTGTAGTACTATCATAGGTTGACTTGAACTGTGGTGGGTGGGTTAGTAATGAGACTTGCCTTGGACGGACTGGTCTGTGTGGTTCCACATGTCAGCTTGGCTCCACATGTCCAGGTTCTGAGAATGCAGCTGCTGCAGGGTTTCATTGAACGCTGTCCAGTTTGCCGGTCCTGCAATGGAACAGGCAGGTACTGTTACAAGGGAATGAAAGATATACAAAGAGACTCTTCAAAAACATTATGAATCATATCCATTTCTATAACATGTTTAGAAATTATATCTTGAAGTGCCATCACATTTATCTTGTAGTGCCACCACATTTATCTTTTGTGACATTGTAGGAAAGTCACAGGGCTTGAAAATTAATACTTTTTTCGGTTACATGCAAATTTGCACACTGTCAAAAATTTTACATGCAATTTGTAAAATGTACATGCAAAATTCAATATAGCCAAAAGTAATAGGAAAGCAATACCCTAAATTTTAAAAAGAGTATAGCTGTACTGTGATAGTAGTACAGCAGCACGTAGGGGGGGACCTTTTTCCACAGTGTGAAGGGAACCCTATCCAATATTTTCAACATGTAAAATTGCATGTTTGGAATATTTCGGAAATTGCAAATTGCGTGTGGGTATTTCGAGTCCTGAAAGACCAGGAACTTTATTTTGCTCTATGTTACAGTTGAGACAGTTTCAGTTACATCTTTAGGATGTTCATTTTTTGTTTCTTGAATAAGAAAATAAATTAATAGACTGTAAACCCAGACTGACCAGGACTGATACAGTCTGTCTCCGGCAGCACGTAGCAGGCCAACGTTATCCACTCCAGGCCAACTTGGGCGAGTGCCTCCCCCCCACAGGCAGACATGACCTCCTCACACAGGGAGCGACATGGCATCCTGGGGATGGAACAAAATGGCATCACAAATTACAGAAACACACAGGCGCACACACACACACACACATACACACACACACACACATCTTGCTACATGGTAAAATCAAACAGCACCAGTAACCATGGTGACTGCTGACACAGCTCTCAGAAAACAACTCAACTCACCTGACTACTTCAGGTGAGCACTCCTGGAAGAACATGGAACAGACCATTATGTCCAGGTGGGGGTGGCAGGGTGCGGGCATTAGGAGGTCCATCACGCCAAACATGGCAGGTGCAGCGGAGAGAGCGAAGTCTTGGGACGGCAGGCCCATCACGTTGGGGAAGCTCGTCTGGGAGTACGGCAGAACTCTGCAGCGATCGTACCGCAAGGGCTCCGGACTGCATTCTGGAAGGGATAAAAGAACTTTCTGTTAAAATCTGTACAGATCATGACTCTTTATCACAATTAGCAGTGCAACCAATGATAGCATGGCAATTATACACAGTCACACATATATACACAGCCACACACACACATGTATACCCGCACTTACATACATTGTACAAACACAGTCACACACATGCACACGCACACACACATGCACAAAATGACATACACGCACACATGCACAAACACACATTACACACACACAGACATAGTGATATCTGAAACTCACCAGTGTTGTTCTTGGTATGCGCTCCTGTCTTGTTTAATGGCACTGCAGAAATGATTGACAAGAGAAGAATGAAGTTGGTAGTAAAAAACTGGTTCTCCAAATAAAGGTTCTCTATAAAGGTTACTTTAAAAAAATTTTAAAAGTTGACTAATACAGAAACATGATGTTCACATAACTGGTAAATCACCTTTATATAGGCATATTACACACCAGTTAATTGTACAGTAAATACAAGCTGCATAAGACCGGACTGTAAGGTTTGAACCACTCACACTGGGATGGACTCTTTTCGGTAAGTGTGTTGGGATATTTTATGAACGTGCTTGAGGTGTGACTCTCCTCAAACACGGCATTATGTCCTAACCCATGTCCCTAACAGAAGCTAGGTGTTCATATTCATCTGAGTCGAGTAAGGAAATAGATGCCTTTCCCAAGGACACAATGGTTGGGCCTGCCAGGGATTTGAACCCAATACCTTTAGATTAGAGTCAACAGCCCTAAGCGCAAGACTGCCTTCAAGTTGCCAGTGTTACTAGTCGTATCTAAGGTTTCCAAACTGGACCCACCCGGAGACACAGCTATGCAGTCTTCATCTGGCAGCTGGTTACAGACGAGGGACGTCATCTGGAGCCCAACGTCCAGTATCATGTCCCCCATCTCCATGGCAACCATGTCCATCACCATGGCAACCACCTCCCTCCCGCAGGTTGTGACGATCTCTTGACAAAAGGAACGACACGGAAGTCTGTGAATGCAAGAAAAAGATATGGTTTAAAACACAGGGCATATACTAAAAACAGAAACAAATAATGTTACTTGTAGAGTATTTTCTAAAACGTTTTAGGAAGAGGACAAAATAAACTTGCCGCCTCGGCCTGTGGGTTCCCGATCTCCACTCTAGCTAGTATCAGTGGCATACTTCAAATTGGCCCAGTGCTTATCCAATCTGTTATTGAATTTGTTTACAGTTAGCATCAACCACTATCTGTAATAAAGAATTTCAATCCTTCTCCGTTCTAAGACTGAGACAAAGACTGGCCTCCTTAATGACTTAAGTTCCTACCTGTCCTTGCACCCTGGGAAGGTGAGAGAACAGACGAAGGTGTCCAGGTGGGGGTGGCAGTCCGACAGCGGCATCATGTCCAGTGCTGCGAACACAGCTGGGGCTCCGACCAGCGCAAAGTCCTGACTCGGCAGGCCGATCGGACTGGGGAACCTGGTGTGGGTCAGCGACAGCGCCGAACAGCGGGCAAAACGAACGGGCTCACAGTCTGGGAGTAGATGTAAAAAACATTACAGTATATGAAAATGGGTAGTTGGTTAAAGAGGGTCAACATTGGTATGTAGATTTTATGCCCTTAACAGTACTATGTGTTAATTTTTAATGATAAAGCTACTGGTTTCAGTATATAATCATGATGAAGTTTTAATGAACCTGTATCTTTTAATGCTTAAGTTACATATTCCAAAAGTTTGAAAGTACTATTAGACCCTTACCTGTACTGTTAGCTGCTGTGTTGTTATGTGGGGCGGTACAGAGGATATCTGGGAGACTCTCACAGTCCAGCGGTAGGTCCAGGCCCAGACTGGTGATGGTGGCTCCACAGTGGTCCTTCACTCTCCGGCAGAAACTCTTACACATTGGCACCTGGGGTAGAAATCATGAAATATAAAATCGTTAGGAGGCTGTCTTATGTGTACTACATACAATGCCTTTAAGTTAGGATCTCATGACTAAGTACATACAGTTACCATGTAATGACTTCTTGATACCACATGATACTTGTAGTTAGCTTTCAAACAACTCCTGGGAAGAAGCCAGGGCTTAACAGTTCAACCTCCTATCATTGGTACCTGTGTGTAAAAATGTACTCTGTTTTCAGTCCTGGCTGAGCTCTGTCCTGTCACTTGCTACATAATATAATCCAACACCAGAGGGTGTCTGCTACAGCACCAGTTACCATGGTGACAGCAGTCTGGTCCACATCATTGACCTTATCTGTTTGGGAAAAGCAGTAAAACAATACGTTTTCCTTCTGCAAAGATAAACATAATACAGGCAGAACAAGGGGGTATCCCCATTCCAAAGGTAGGTACCTTAATAGGACCCATGGCGTTGGGCAGCAGTAAAGAACAGACGGCCAGCCCGACCTCGGGGAGACAGCCGCTGTCCAGGACCTGCTGTAAGGCCCCCAGGGTGTCCGAGTCATTCAGAAACGCTGCCTGTGACACGTGACCCATCAGGTCAGGCAGCAGGGTGGTGTTATAAGGCAGGATGTTCTTACACAGGTCAACCTCGATCGGTTCACTGTGAGCTGAAATACATGCACATTAATGGTCGTCATTATTGCATGTTCTTGCCCACATTAGTTAAATGATGAGACAAGACAAGACAAAGATGCACCTACCTGGTCCAACACAGTCCTTGTCTGGCAGTATGAAGCAGACCATCCTGACCAGTTCTGTCATCTCTCCTAGAACAGGTCCCAGGTACGACTCCATCACAGCCTCACAAAACGACTGACATGGCAGCCTGGGAACAGAACAGGGGGAATATTGTACACGTTAAAAGCCTAAACTTAGATGGTATAAAGTAGAGTGGATGCATTCCTCAAGCTAACCGACATCTTTCACACTGCAGTCATCGATATTCTGATAAAGGTGTTTATTGGTGTTTTTGTCTCTCCTTTAGCTGTCTAGTGAAGGTTTGGCCAAAATTGGTGTGTTCAAATTTCTACATTTTGGAAGGAAGAATTAGAACTTTTAGTTTTCCTAAAAAATACCTGATTCCCTCATCAGCAGTGCATTGTGGGAACAGCACGGAGCAGACGCCGAACTCCAGGTACGGGTGTTCCCCCGGGATCTGATCCAGCCCAGCGAAGATCGCAGGTGCCACGGCGAGGGCCAGGTCGTTTCCAGGGAGACCGAAGATCCCTGGGGACCTGGCGTGGGTGTACGGCATCCCCATACACCGGTCAAACTGGATGGGTTCACATGCTGGAACAGGGAGGGAAGGAAGGAAGAAATGAATGAATGGACGGCATAGATGTAGGAAATACACATGCATTAGTATTTGTTTATTTGTTTATTTGGATTTTCCACAGAGTGAAAGGGAGGGCAAAACAGATGCATACGCACCTTTACAGGTAGCCCTCCCCATACAAAAGACACAACAACAAAATACATATGTAAATATAACTGTCTAAAACCATACATGAATGAATGAATGGCATAGGTGTACAAAATACTTATGCAGTGGTATAACTGTCTAAAACATTAAATGAATTAATGAATGGCATAGGCAGTGGTATTAAACTGTCTGAAATAAACAGACTCACCAGTGTTGTTGTTACGTGGTAGATCCTTAAAGTCAGCTGTCTTGTTGTGCGGTGCTGAAAATATATGCGACAGGGACGGAAGTTTGAGTTTCAGTAAAAAATTTGATGTACCTATTTTTTTGTGTTGAAACAACTTTTGAACCCAATCCATAATAGGTAACATTATTTAATAGATATATAAAAGACTGCTTTGTTATCAGAAAAAATTCCGGAACTCATGATTAGCCTCACTCGATTGTAACACTATATCAAAGACTTGATAATATTGCTAGCCCTTGTTGTTTTAATGGTTAGGATATAAGTTTTATTCTATACTTCTTTTTTCAATAGTTGTTGTCATACACTGTACCATGTACGATTGTCCTACAACAAAGTTCTTCTTCTTTCTAACTCTAGATCTATCCCACTGACCAGCAGCCACACAGTTGTCCTCAGGCAGCAGGTAGCAGCCGAAAGCGACCCAGTCCATCCCCACAGCGGCGAGGAGCGGACCTCCACAGGTCAACACAACTTCCTCACAGAATGAACGGCACGGCAGTCTGGGCAGAGGGAGGAAACACAAACAAACAAACATTTAGTTCAACACCATTAGTATTACTCATGTTGTCACTTTGATGAAGGTTAGATCTCCAGGTAGAACATTGTGTGGTATAAAATAAATCAAACAACTAGATGAGTTTACTGAAGAGTCAGGTGTTTCAGATAGCATCTGGTATCTTTGATCAGTGACTGACAAATGATTATTACTCTTTTGTCCAGAATGACAACAAAATCAAAACAACAGCTAGGCCATGAAACCAAACTAAATAAATCCTCAAGAAACAAATATGTAGATAAGAAAAAACAGTTCAGCTGCAGTAGCAAGGACAGCCACCAAGTGGCCCAAATTTGTCCCTGACCTTTGTCTAAGTTCTACTCACATACCAAATATCATCAAATCCATAAAGACCTTCTTAAGTTATATATGCTGACCACACGTATGCGGAAACACACACACAAATTCACTTGCTTATAAACTTGCTTAAGGCAGTCCATCGATTTCGAGGAGACATAGACGTCACTCTATGTCTCCTCTCTCACGGTGGGTTCTGCAATGGCTGATGAGACCAATTCTAGCAGCCAGGAGACACACACAGAGACACACACACAGACAGACCATAAACAATACCTCCATTTTTCATGGAGGTAATAAATAAAGTAAATTAAATGTAAAACTACTGACTTTGTTCCTTCCGGTGTGCACCCTGGGAATGAGAGTGCGCAGAAGAAGACGTCCAGTTGCGGGTGACATCCGGTCAGCATGAGGAGGTCCAGCCCTGCGAACACCGCGGGCGCGATGGCCAGGGCCGTCTGCTGGTCAGACAGCCCGAGGAAGTTGGGGAAACTGGTGTGGGAGTAGGGCAGGGACGAGCAGCGCTCAAACTGGAGAGGTTCACAGGCTAAAATATAAAATAACAAATATTAAATCATATTAACTGTCTGAACTAGTTTTATCATATACTATAAAATCATGTTACAAACATAACAAATTGAATATGAAATTGTTGAGAAGAAAGGTAACGTTACCTGTGGTGTTGTGGGGTTTCTTCATGCCACCCAAACCTGTAAAAGGGGAAGAATATAAAGAAAAGTCAACTTGACTTTATTCACTCCCTGAAACTGGGTGCACCAAGGTACAGATAGACTTTGCCCTCTGACTCTGTTTTCATATTCATCGATCAGCATTCTTTCTTTAAATCTGAAAACAGAATAATCAAATTGGCGTGGCTTTACAGCTTGAACTCGCCTGGACTGACTCACCAACTATCCTCTGCATGGGCTCAAAAACAAACAAACAAACAAACAAACAAACAAACAAACAAACAGACTCACTGGGTTCAAAGCAGCCCTTGTCTGGCAGTGTGTTACAGATGAAGTTGATGGTGGAGACAAGGATTGGCAGCTGGTCCATCCCGACCATTCTCAGCATGGGCTCAAACAAACAAACAAACAAACAAAAAACAAACAAACAAACTCACCTGGTCGAACACAGCCCCCCTCTGCCAGTGCATTACAGATGAAGTTGATGGCAGGGAGGAGGGCGGGGATCGGCAGCCAGTCCATCCCGACCATCCTCAGCACGGGCTCGGCGCAGGACGAGATGATCTCCCGACACAACGAGCGGCACGGCAGCCTAAGGACGGAAACAAAGGTAAATTTGTTTAACCAGTAAACTGCCTTTAGGCGTAACACACACTGTCACACAGTTAAGTCCAAGCTGCGCAAGACAGACTGTAAGGTTTGATCCACTCACACTTAAGGAACGGACCACTACTCTTTTCAATGGTGTGGTGTTCTCTCACACTATCCTGGTTACCATTCTCCACAGACTGGCTTAGTTGTGTTTTACGCAGCCCCTGGTGAGTCCAAGTCTGCTTGGTCCTACACTAAATGCCTCTCCAGATTCAGAAGATCTTTCCAGCTGGCCTTTCAAACTATTGTAGACAAACTACAGTAATTGAAATCTGGCCCAGTAAAAACCCTGGCCTGTGCTAATAAATTTAAGGACCTGGGCAGGTGGGCAGTACTGACTCAGCTCTGTCATACTGTGGAGCCTACCATGGTCTCAGGATACCACTCACTCCTCAAACAGGCCAGAACTTCTGATCCTTGCCTAAATGATAATGGCCCAATCCAAAAGAAACGCAATATAGGGGGGTTATTGACACCTCAATCTGCATCGCTTCAACCCCCTAAGTCCTGCAGAACTGATTAGTTCAACCCCCTAAGTCCTGTAGACCTGACTAGTTCAACCCCCTAACTGCCTAAGTCCTGCAGTCCTGTCTACATGTAGTTCAACTCCCTAAGTCCCAATCCCATGTCATCAACTCCCCTCTATTTTTTTGGAACAGCCCAATCAATGTACAACTGTAGTACTTACCTCCATCCTTGTGTCACTACGACTTGTGTGACTCTTGATTTTCTTAATATGAGAATATGATGCTCGATGTGAAAGTTAAAAAGACAACAAAACACACAAAACATAAAAAATTGTTGAGTCTTTGTGTAGTTCGTTGTGGCAACTTTTGGTCACTCGGTCAGTGGGTCGTTGAGCCCAGAAACTCCCATTAATTTGCTCAAAACAAAATGGTTCTTACTGCTACTGACCTGAGTTCATTTGCCTGGCAGTCTTGGTACATGAGAGAACACAGGACGGTGTCCAAGTACGGAGAACACTCGGACAGCTTCAGGAGGTCCATCGCCGTGAAGACCACCGGCGCTACCGCCAGGACCAGCCGCTGGTCAGGGAGCCCGAGAGCGCTGGGGAACCTGGCGTGGCGGTACGGGAGGGCCGAGCAGCGGGGGAAGCGGATCGGTTCACAGTCTGGAAAATGACAACAACGTGAGGATTGGTGCGTGTACTAACATGTGCTGCCGCCAGGGGGAGTCCCTGAGCAGCGGGGAATGATTGGTTAACTAATCACAGTCGGGAACACATTACAACACAATGGTCTCTGGACTGGTGTACTAATGTGCTGCCGCATTAACACAGCTACAGGATAAATGTATAAAAGACATGGAACAGAAAACCATGAGAACTGAAAAAGTTACAAACCGCTTACGATCTTATTACTGAATGGAGTAATTGTTCTCTTGTATTTGTAATTTAAAAGCCCTGTCGTCCACGCAATAGCAAAAGTCTACAAATTGCCCTAATAATCTGTATAAGTAATCATGACAAATTTGCCGAACCTGTCTGGTTGCGGCTGTTCGTCAGCGCACGCGCTGTCTCGTTGTATGGGGACGAGCACTTCCCTTTGTGAGCGTCTGGGAACGAGTCACAGTCAAAAGGCCAGGTTTGGCCCAGACTGGTCATGGTGGCCTCACAGGCTTCCCGAACTTCGCGGCAAAACGACTTGCACGGAGGAATCTGTATAAACAATTTGGAACAAAGAAATGAAGATTTCAGGCCTCCATAAAGTATTTAGAGTGGTTGTGGATTTCTTGTTTTATTCAATATTCAAGTTCTCGCTGGTTCTTTGCATATTTCAATATCACTTCCTCCCAGCTGGCGGGGAGACCATTTTGACGTCCAATTCGACCTTCCTACCAGTCTGCGGTTACAGCATTTCCCCTCACTTCCGGATCCTGTGACTAGACTCTACTGTGTTCAAGTAACTACGGACACACAAGCAAACAAACAAACAAACACACCGGAGCCTCCCTATCCGGAAGTAACAATTATCAGGATGGACGTTCATCTGCGTAGTTAATATAGATAAAAACTTGATCCAACACGAAAAATCAGCGGGTAGAATTTTCGACTGCCCTGTTGAAAGTGAAAGTGATCTCGAAAAGTGAAAGTGATCTAATAAAGTGTACAAAGGACTCAAAGAAAGTTGAGCTACTCTTCACTGCTCATGACAGTGAGAAGACAGAATGTACAGTTTATTGTACCGCGGGGAAATCGCCCTAGGCAGCATGTCGGCAGAACGTATTGCGCCTGCATGAAACCCGTAATGTATGTATTATGCGTAGCTCTTCGGCAGGACATCTCTTTAAGGTCGTATTCGCATATTTGGGGATGACATCCCGTCTGTAGTTTTGAAATGTTGTGCCGGAAAAGATATCGTCTACAACAGGCAAATGTCTGATGCAACGTTCAGACCAAACATGCATTAAAAACGTTGGTTTTGCGCAGGCGCAGTACGTTCTGCCAACGTGCTCCCACAGTATCTGTTGAGTAGTTTTTGTAACAACTTGGCATGGTAAAGAACTTTTTTTCCAAATTGAAGTTGAGCATTGAAGCTTAAACCTACCGGAAAGGCGTTGTGGCAGTCTGGGACCATGACAGAACAGACGGCGAAGTCGATCTCGGGATGGCAGCCGGTGGCGACCAGCTGGGCGGTGTCGTTCAAGGTCACGGGATCGGCTAACAGCTCGGCCTGCGACCCGTGTCCCAGCAGGTTGGGAAACCCCGTAGTGTTGTACGGCAGGAGGCTTCCACAGGTGCCGTGTTGAATCGGCTCACACGGAGCTGGAAATAGGAAAACCTTTCCATGTTTCTCACTTAACCCAACGGAGTAAAGTATTGTTTTGTTCTGTCCGTTTGTTTGTGTGTCTGTGCGTGTTTCTGTGACGCTCTGGTACATTCCACATTGAATCGGATCGCATGGAGTGAGCAGCGGCAACAGGAAAACGTTATGTGTGTTTATTATTTAATTCAGTCCATGAGAGTGAAGTATGTTGTCCTGTTTGTGTCACCTTATTGTTGTGTTTTCGGCTTCATCAATCTTGCACCCTTTTAATCGGGGTAATTAATCGAAAAGAAAAAAAGAAAGAAGAGAGAGAAAAAGAACTTTCTTTAATTAGAACTTGTTGCCCCGCATCTCCTGTGATGTTCCTTGTGGAAGTGGTCTGAGAATAGTACAGAATGAAAGCAAAGATAGTCCTTTTGTCTGTTTACTATTCTTGTGGTATTGAAATACAACCAGCTGTTTTATATGGTATAACCGTCTGTTGTCTTTTAGAATTATCAACAAACAAACAAACAAACAAACAACAACGAGAAACAAACTTGAAAGGTGACATTTGTAATGCAAATACATTGGGTTTACATTCACAGAGTCTAGCCTAACAAACTACTGCTCCGTTTATTCTTACTCAAACACATTCTGCCACTTGTTACATAATATAGTCCAGGGTGTAACAGGGTGCCTGTTACAGCAATGTTACCATGGTGACGTGACAGCAGTTTAGTCCAGGCCATTGACATTATTTGTTTTGAACGGAAGAAAAAGAAACAGAGCAAAAAAAATATGTTTTCGTTCTACGAAGGTAAACATTTAAAAAAACACCGAAACTGACCAGGACGGGTACAGTTGCGGTCCGGCAGTGCGTCACAGAAAAGCGTGAGCCACTCCTCCATGTCTCCCAGTACCGGTCCTGTGCACGTTCTGATGACGTCACGGCAAAAGGAACGACACGGCATTCTGTGGAGAAAGAAACAAGATGAGTGAGAAAAGGAAGAAGTCCAGGCGAGAACATTTGGTGACCATGTCTGAACAAGTAGCAAACAAACAAATAGATAAAGTCCTCAGACACTTACCTGATTCCTCCAGGTGTGCACTGCGGGAAGATGAGTGAACACAGGAAGGTGTCCAGGTGAGGACACCTGCTGACCAGGTCCAGCGCCGTGAAGACGGCAGGGGAGACCGCCAGGGCCAGCTGCTGGTCAGGCAGGCCCAGAGGGTTCGGGAAAAACGTCTGGGAGTAGGGTAGAACCGAGCTGCAGCGGTCATCCCGGATAGACGAACATTCTGGAACAATAGAGAACAAATAAATAAACAAACAAACATCTGGCAAACAAGACCAAGCTGCAGCGGTCATATTGGATAGACGCATATTCAGGAACAAAAGAGAACAAACAAACAAACAAACAAACAAACAAACAAACAAACAAACAAGAGGGTTGGGGAAGTGTGTTTGGGACCGGGAGTAAGGCAGGACCTTGCTGCAATAAAGAGTAAACAAACAAACAAGACGCACATTCTGAAAGAAAAGAGAATTACAACATTTAGGGTCTGACGCTATACCAAAAACTTACTTATATTTTCAAAGAATGTTTTTGAAAAAATGGAAAGGACAAGATAAATACACTTGAATATTAAAATAAAGACAAAAAAATGCAAAGGTATGTCATGACTTCAGAATCAAAATTTAGGCCCTTAGACGTATCGTGCCCTTTAAAAAAGGCAGAATCTGAATATGGTTCTATCCCATGCAAAATGACTCTTCATCCAGAGACTCAGCTTCCCCAAGGGATGAACGGCCTGTTCTTTGTTATTTATTCCCTTCATCCATCAAACCTTGGAAACGGCAAAAATAGCCTGTTCGAAAATAGCAGGTAATCAGCCACCTCCGGGATGAACAAGATATGATTTGTCGTGACAAACTGCCTTAGGGTGTTATACTCCTTCCTAATAAGAATTGAATAGATGGAAATCTATAGAAAGCCTGATGCAATATGATAGGACCAAATCAAAGCAAGAAATACTCTAGTAAACAGATTATAGTTTCAAAATTTAAAAATGACAATATCTGGTGTTCAGAAATATTCTGTCTGTATAAACCTCTCAGTGATACACACCAGCTTCGCAGGTACGCGGCGGACTGGTTATATCACACCGAATGAGTTGGCACACCCAAACCATCCATGTCTAACTCTGACTCTATTACTAACTCTACTACAAGACTGATAACACTAATGTTTCCCTACTTCATACACCTAAGTAATACAGACAAATTCACATTTTTATGAGTTTAGACAAACCTCTGATCCTAAAACATGTCAGTTCTTTCCTTTTCACTATCACAGAGAAGCGAGGAGAAGTCGATTTTGCTGAAATGACTAAAATGCTAGCTTGAGAATGTGTATGTCTACATTGTCATGATATACAAGTTATTTCTTTGCTGTGACCTGTACTTAACCCAGTGGGTACGTGTGTGCAATAAAGGTCATCATTCATTTATTCTATTCATAGATAGCGAGGCTGTCTAAAACGCCTGACTCTTCATAGAATCTACTGCTTAATGTCTTTTGTACCACGTAATGTTCTACCCGGATATCCAACCTTCATCGACGTAACTCTAACTGCCGTTTAGAGAGCTGTATGTGAAATGTCGGCACGTCGTCTACGCGAAACCTGGATTTTTCACGGTTTTCGATGGATGTTTGGTCAACATTGCCTCATATAATTTTGCCCGTTGCAGACGATATCATTTTCGACGCAACATTTGAAAACTATAGACGGGATGTCATCTTTGAATACGCGAATACTTTCTGCCAAAGTGCACAATACATTACGGGTTTCGCGCAGGCGCAGTATGTGCTTCTAACGAAGAGGACTTATGATTACCATATTTGGTAACAACAGGTTCCTACAGTACGTGGACAACAACATCACAATTAACTCCACCCAGCCAACCGTTGTTAACATCGCTTCTCTACCCGAGCAGCAGTAGGCCATCAGGATCAGCTGGCACCGCTTCCGGCTTATAGGGACGGATTTTAATCCAATCTTCATTGCAAACTCTTGCCTGAAGGCTAATTTCAAGGGAACACGAAATTATTAAATGTAAAAGGTCAAAATGTCTAGTCTATAGATCTATCTACGTACATTACTAGAGGGTTTGACTTCTTTTTTTGAAGGCAGTGGCTAATGAACAGGCCCACGTTTTAATGATAAGAGTGTTTTGTTATCTTAGCAGAAATATTGGGTCTTTTCGATAGCGAAAACCTTGATTGTGTTAACCGTCTCAAAAAGTCTGTTTCGTTCAGCCTCATGATGAGAGCATTTACAAATCTAGTAAGAGCTAGCTACTCATTTTTTGCCACCATCTCATCCGCTTCCAAGGACATATCAAACAGCTGCTCAATATTTCCGCCATCTTAACCCCGATTCGCGCAGTCGATTATAATGACTGTGCTGCCGGGTGCGCTACCTGTTGCCAGGGACGCGTTTTAACGAATGACCTTCGTTGTACAATTTTACTCCACTGGGCTAACTAACAACCACATACACGTTTACAAACATTCACATATATATACATGTCAGGGTAGAGACTCCGATCTGGTAGAATCGGCGTATCTTCCGGCAGAGATCCCGACTGGAGTCTGTAAAATTTTCGCTTAAAAGACAGTTCAGAACTTTTCAACTTTGATTCGCGTCAATGGATTGACTTGAAATTTAGGATTATGTAAATGGCAAACCACTCTAACAAATTAACAGCATATCCTGATCGGAGTCTCTGTCGACAAAGACTCCGATCGGGGTTTCTACCGGTAGAATCGGCTATTCTACCAGTATATATAGGCATATAATTTACAATAGCTGTTGGGCTTTATTTAATCCTGTTTCCCCTCACTTCTTGGTAATTGTATCAATGTAGGAGGACGAAAGACTGGTTTATCGAAAGCTAAGGAATATACCTACCTAAGGAATACAAATTTGTCTTAACTATTTAAGTATCTAAAGTGGCATAATTTAAATAACAGCTATTCATTTTTCCCACCATCTTAACCCAGACCCGTGTTAGACTATGCTGACAGCGGCTGATGATAATGAATGTTGTAACCTGGCCAACGAGAATGAGACAGAGGAGAAAGTGGCCAGCACCTGGTCTGAGCTCTGAGGCAGGTTGTGACTCTATTAGCCATGAGCTGTTGGATGAAATGGGTGTTCTAGTATGGTTCAAGTAATACTTTTAACAAAAACAGGAGACCACAAAATGAAAACAAATGAATTTCTTCCCAAATATCATGTCACGTCACATACGGTATTACCAGAAAGAAAACAAACAAACAAACAAAAACATCACTTTATAAGCAATCGTGACAGCGTGTGTTTTGTAAAAACCATGTTACATTAGTCGTACGACAGGGCTACGACAACAAATTGAGGGCAATCTTAGAACAGTCGTGGACGTGTTGTGCTGTTTCGTGACGGAAAAGGTTGCCATCGATCCTTGTCAACGGTTGTTTTCTTCTAGCCTCATTGGAATGGAAATCGTACGAAAACAAAACACGGTGAACAAAATCAAAATGGCGAATGTGACAGGGCCCGTACATACACCTTTGTCAATAGCATTGCCGTGCGTGTACGTAACATGTGCCGGCATCAGCGCGAGCACCCGGCGGGACCAACGCACCGAACCCCCGCCCAACTCACCTCCAACATGCGGTGGTTCTCTCTGTGGACAAGTTCCCCCCAAACCGCATCCCCACAACGTTAAAACGCCGATAATCCATAAGAAAACAGTTTTCCTGCCAGCCGGCATGTTGACTGAACCAATAAAACCCCAGACACTAGACTTGTTTATGCGTCACAACCGGCGATACATTTCTAGACATGCTGTAACGTTAGGTCTGCAGGGGCGCTGCGCAGTGATTATCATTGTAATGCATAATGAGACTCGTCACTTAGTAACGTCACAACAAGGTGTCTTCAGCCGCACTGATGCGATTTTAGTCAATCAAAGTACATATACCGTAATGGTTGGGTGTTTGAACCAGACCCCAAAGGTCCTGGGTGCAAATCCACCAACATCCCCTCTTGTTGTCCCCTTGGGAAAGGGAATTTCCTCACTTCACGCAGGTTAACACGCGTCCTAACTTTGGTTAGGGACGTCCCTCTGATAGGACGAATAGAGGTTCCGTGTTTGGGGACAGCCAAGCCCTTATCATGTTAAAAAAAAACACCACACCGTTTGAAACACAGTAAGGTACCTGGGGTACGATGGTCCAAATACTACTATCTGGAAGTTAGTGATTCAATCACTATCAGCTCAGGTGTAACCAGGTTATTTTCCCTAGAATTTAATCATTAATTCGTGTTTTTAGTCCATTTACATTGTATTTTTAGGTTATCTTGAAAAATGTATTTTCAAAAATCCAAGATCGTCAGTGATATACAGTTGTTGTTTTCACTAGACCTGAGAGATTTGAGGGAAGAAACGAATTGAGACACAAAATAAACTGGGATGTGCCCCCTGAAATCTTACAAGTATAGTCTATGACATTTCTTGTCCTCAAAAAGCCAAAACTACCGGTCAACCCGCGAGAAACGGTTTGGAGTCGACTGGCTTTTGGGGGGATTTTTGAGTGATTTTCGCGGGACCTTTGAAATACGTTGTATCTTTAAATGGATACATGAACGTTAACCCCGTACTTTTCTTAAAATAGAACATGTATTACTCCGCGGTCCCTAACAACAGGGTTGCAAAGGACGCGCTTCTCCGAAACTATGGGAGCAAAAAAGTCTGGTTCCAATACTTGGGAAGACAGATCGGTATGAAAGAACTAGAGATTAAAAATATACTCGAGAGAGATTAAAAATAGATAAATATATAAATAAAGGATTAGGGAACGTGGTTGACAGTATTTTCCATTTCCGAATCTCGTTAAACACTGACTACCGTTCTCTCGTTATGGAAAACACTCACGATTGCGACTTTTTGCGCACTTTTTCTGTTCTTTCTGCCACAAAAAGCCGTTCGTATTTCATGTGACTCCAGCATAACTAACGTCATTTGTACATGTAGACTGCAAAGAGGAGGGAGATGTTACCACCTACCTAATTATCAGGCTAATTATAGGCGACTTGTCCCGCGGTATCCCGCAAGACCTTGATGCATATCACGAAAGCTGTACTGTACTGCCTTGACTGGTAAAATGTTTACAGTGTACGGGGTGCTCAGAATGGGATTCCCTGGTCCCGTCCTATTCTTATCCATAAGTGTGCTGGGTTCTTTTAACTCCCTCTAAGCTGTCCATAAAAGGCATCAATCCCAGCAGAAGGTTACATGGCGGCGTTTAGCACCCAACCTGTGGGTCGGGGTTCGAACCCGTGACTTTGTGGTCCCTGAGCTAAAAGGAAAAGTTATCGACGAGGATGGGATTCGAACCGACGCGTATTAAACCCAGTAGAGATCACATGGCGGCGTTTGGCATTGAACCTATGGGTCGGGTTTCGAACCTGTGACTTTCTGGTCCACGAGCTGAAAAGAAAAGTTATCGACGAGGATGGGATTCGAACCCACGCGTGCAGAGCACAATGGATTAGCAGTCCATCGCCTTAACCACTCGGCCACCTCGTGTGTCTGGAGTGTCACAAGCAATCCTGTAACTCCTGTACGTGTACAGGGCGACTAAACAACAATGGGGACAAGACAACAACGAGACGTAACAATTAAGTTCTCATAAAGCCAAGTATTTGGAAGAACCACCCTCAGATAAAACTGAAGTCATCTTTCATCGCTTTCTATCCACAGTTTTTGCACATTTTCCACGGCACAGAAAAATTTTCTCTCTTTTATCGTTCTTTTTTTAAATATTCTTAGGGTAGTCGCATGTTGATGCTGTCTACCCTGACAACACTAACACCCCCGTGCGTGCGACAGTGGTGAAGTCTGAATGATCACGGAAACACCTTTCACAAGCTCCCCTTTTGTCGACTAACTCCTACCAAAATTATGGGGTGTCAGAAGGTGACGCGTCATCTTCATGTCAAAGTGTGTTTGGGCCCTTTTCGTTCATTCTGTACGTTTTCATGCAGATAAGTCACCTAAGGTCATACGACAGGCTTACGACTGTGAGAGAACTTTAGGCTGGTTGCAACAGATGTGTTGTTTAAAATCAACTGTCATGTGGCGGAAAGGGTTGTTATACATGGGCATCCTTGTCAGCGGTTGGTTCTGTCGACATCGTACCACAGAAAATCGTACGACAGAAAAACAAAATCGTTCTACGAATATAACCGTGTCTAAGTATAAACAAGAAGTTCATTGGGAAAAATCCACATGTCTAACAGACATACAAAACGTTCAAAAAGACATAAAAGAGTAGATGTCACTTTTAAGAGCCTCTGGGCACATTTCAGATCCGTGTTGCACAAAAACGCAACCCTGAATAGACGTTTGGATTGAAGTAAAGTAAATAAGAGGATTACACATTTTCGGTGTGGACAATAGGAAAACAAAATGGTCCAAATAAAATTAATGTATTCCGTCTTTACTCGCGAATTCGTAACATGTAAGGAATGCGACCGGGACATTTGTTGAAGTAGATTGCGTTCATTTGGAGTTTTGACAATAACAAGAACAGGTTGGTCCGAAGTAACAAATGTAGCACACATAGACGGCATATATGTTGTGACAGTAGGGAGCACCGGTACAGTGTCTTATACAATCGGTGTCCTGTAGTATAGTTATACGTTATACATCTGTTATATCTGCAACACGAGAAAACAAGTCTAGGACGTCTGCCATACCGATTAAAAGGTTTAAAAAAGGTAAAAGTTGTCTCAAGGTCATTGAAATGTTGTTTTCATAGGTTTTTATACAAGTTTTTGCCAAGTTTTTGCCTTGAAAAAAAATGGCCGTTTTCGCGCGGAATATAATATCCCGAGTGAAATGTTTCCAACTAAGATTCCAACAGAGCTGGTGGACAAGTTTGGCCATGGATCCAACAACTCTGCTCTGAGACTAAATCACATTGTCAGCCTAATCTTCCAGACCCACTCCTTAAGTTACCAAAGGACGCATGATTTTACCTAAATTGAAGAGAATTACATCTCTGATGCTCCACAAATTGAATTTCATACCCTCCATTAACGTCTTAGTAGGCTTTTCTTCACATGAAGAAAATTGCGTGACATCAGAGCTCTCTAAAGCGACCGGAAGGGCAGTGACCCCCACGGAGAGAGAGCAACACCACCGTCTCCTAGCAACGTGATTGATTCATGACTGCCTCATGATGGGAACAAAAAGCTGCCCCGCCGCGCGCGTGTATCATACCTACATTATACAGTACAGCGATGAATAAATGATGAGGTCGTTAGTCTCGAGCTCAGGAAGGATCTAGAGTCAGGACCATCCAAGAGTGATCCATGGGTAATACGGATGTCAGCCTACACCATTCACCGTTTTCCCATTCCCAAGATGCGTAGTGCCAGGGCCCGGGGGTCATAATACGATATACAGCTGGTTTTTCTGTGTGTTTTTTTGTGTTGGAGCATTTTGCCTAGGAACAAAGCCTCGCGTCATGTGACGTCATGAAAGTTAGACATCCAGGTAATGAGAAGACAACTGATACTCAAGCAACTAGATATATATTGTAAAAACTGTTAGACGTCTCAATTAGCATCCACTACTTTTCGTCAGTGACTAACGGAATCTGTAGTTGATCCTTCCAAAAACTATGAATTGATATGTAAAGATGAAGGCAAATTTAAGACAGTCCATAGAAAACAAAAAGAAGACAAAGCTAAGGAAAGGTTGATGCTAATGAGTCAGTTTGCCCCTGTTGCTTGAGTACATGTGACGTCATGTGTGTCCTACAGGTCAATATCCCCTAGTAACCATGGCAACGGCATCAACAGAACACACAGAGAAAGTGGAAGTTAATCAGGGTCGGATATAAGTAAGTTTACAATGATTATTGGGAAAAATTACGGAAAACTTGTAGTTTTTTACTATTTCCGAAAAAGAAGTCAAACCCTAAGAAGTCAACACTATAAGTGAAATTTTAAGAACTGAAAACCGAGAAGGCTAGAGATAACAGGTTTTCAGATCTTCTGTAGTGACCCAACTGTCAAATAATTTAGATGAAGATATATATAATGTTAGTGATGTAGGCGGATTCTATGAAACACTCTTTTTGATAGGTATATCAAAATATATATCTTCCAACCTGATGAAACTATATCTTCCAACCTGATGAAACTATTTACGGAAACTCTTTTTGATGTTCTGTAACAGGTGGGCCCGGGCGGGAAGAAAGGCATCGATGATGTTTATGTTTATTAGGAAACTCCATTAGTGAAACAACATGTGTCACCTAATCTTCTCGGAGTCATTTACATCATAAGAAAAATACAATCAATTAAATACTTCAAAACTACTAAAAATACATACAATAAATGTCAATTGCTTAACAATAACCAAAACCTGTAGCTTCTTACTCTTATATACATATATTTGTGAAAGCTAAGAAAACTAATGAAATGTATAGTAGAGTAATCAATTAAAGGTCTTACAAGAGAGCCAGGTAAGAAAAAAGAAAGTAAACCAACCTCCGGTCATCCTCTGCCTAGGCTTTGGTCCTTCCTCTCCCAAAGCGTTGCCAACAAGAATCCAAGAAACGACCCAAGACGCGAGAATCCGCCTCAAAGTCGCCATGCTGGCGGGAGAACCCGCTAACCTTGCCAGCGGGCCTACACGCCGATCTCTTCGGCGAAACACACCCTATAAGCCGCCGGCCTAACTCTACTCACCCGCCGAATTAAACAGTCGTTTTAAGCGGGGTCAGTGGATATCAGGGCTGAAGAGGTGAAAACTCACAAGGGAACGGCAGAAGCTGGCTCACAGTACGGGGACGCGGTGGGACGGCCGCACGTTGTGTAACCTGTGACGCTTGTCTGACTGGGAGAATAAAGAATGAAGGGGTGGATCGATCCAATAATCAGGTCTTACATTGTTCCCTCACACGGCATGATGTGCACGGACCATGCAGCCGCCGGGCGGGCTGGGGCCACACCAAGTCTGTTCTGTGGGTGATGCGTTTGGAAACTCCAATTGCAAACCTTAGGTGATACTAGGCTAAATGAAGAGCGACCTTTATTGCACATTTTTGACACACTGGGCTAAGTACAGATCACAACAAAACATGTTCCTTCCTTCCTTTATTTCTTCCTTCCTTCATTCATTCATTAAAAATGAGAAGGAATTGCTGCAACAGTCAATGAGATCAATTGTCACCTACATGTAATCATTGTCTACTAATACAAATTGTACTACATATACTTATCAACATACCATATTAACGATTGAAAATGGAGAAAATCATTCGTTTTTTTCCATAGAAGCAGGCCAGAATCAGTACGCGCGGTGATATCATCCACAGAACTGCACTGTAGTGGCCCAAGCAGCCGTTTGTCATATTTGCATATATGTGTGTGTGGGGGGAGGGGGATACTCGCAGGTACGGTCCGTCAGGTCGGTAAGTGAGAAGAACCTACTAGTAGATAAAGTCTCACAAAAGCACCTTTCACCAAACACCTGTCACAATACTGTGGTCCAGGTTTACACACCAAGGCTTTCATCTTCATAGAAAAAAATGTCTTCAGTAGTCGGCACGAGAGGAGAGGTCTTAGGACAACTTCACCTAAGTCTTAAGGTGTACTTGACTTCTAGGGCGTTTGGTCGGAATTTGCCCTGTAGGTCAGCATGTCAGAGGGTGGAATGAAATCACACTTTTTTGTGTAAAAATATCTTTTTTGCGTTATTTCATTAACATTAATGTTCTTTGATAACAAGATTGGGAGTTTTAATTATAAAATTTTGGTGCTGTTTATGACCATAAATCGCCTCAAGAGCATACTACTGTATGGTAGTATGAAACATCAATTATATTCCTTTTTAGGGTACGTAAGGTTGAATGGAATTCGTCCACAAAATAGACTCTAGCACAGAGGAAGGTCTAATATGGACTTTTCCTCCTATAGCCACGCCTACCTTGGCCAAAACTCTGTCATTGGTCGAACCGCTGACTGTCATGTTATCATTGGTTGAACTGATAACGTTAGTTGTGATGGACAGTCATAAAAGGCAGTACGCGTACGGTGCAGACATGAGTCACAGAGGGATACATACGACCCAGAGGTCACTACTATGCTGCAGAACGACTGCGCATGCACTCGGGGTATGTTAATTTCCACCGGATTCTTTAGCGGCTTGAAAGTGAGCAAAAATGGGGAATTTCGTTATCGAAACCGTTAAAACTAGTTCAAAATGGTTATCATATGACAGACTGACTCATTTAGTAAACCATAAACCCTACGTGAGCGACAGAAGGAGCCTAGCTACAACCTACATCCTAAAGGCTTACCCTCACACGCAACGGAACTGAAAACTAGACTGCAAACTGCACCGGAGAAGAAAAATGCAATCGTACAATAACATCTGCACGAAACTAATAAAACATTAATTTTGTCCCCACTCCATGGAGACTTATTCTGCCTTACCCCTTAGAATGTTCATGCACTTGTAAAGATAGCTTAAAGGAAGTCTCCGATTCGCTACCATGAGTCAGGGTGGAAATATACACAAAACGTGTGCGAGCTCTATTGTGGCATCGCAGCCTGGACGATATTCTTACAGCTCATTCAGGTGACCTCAGTACGACATGTATAGTAACTGTGACCCAGTTAAAAAAATGAGATATTTGATTGACGTCGACGCAGTCCGTGACGAACCCCTTGTCTTTTCTTACGGCCCGATCATATTCGTCGTATGTACGTAGGTCGTCGTGTGATTTTGATAGGGGTTTTCAAGCAGGCAGTGACAGAATCGACACCAACGCTTAACAGAACTGAGGCGAACAAAACACCAGAGTGTAGTACACGTATGCTGGGCCTAAGGGATCGTCATCGTTACTCAGATTTTGATGCCATAGAATTTTCAAGCAGGCTGTGACAAACCATCCACCGAAAAGGATCTTAGACAGACTTTTCCGTAAATTAACAAGACAGCTGGATTCCTAAGGACACTTTCATGACTGTCCCAAGAATGCCCTCAGTTTGCTATCGTACGACGATCATACGACGCATGTGACCGGCCCTAAAACACCCCTACACCGGGTCCGAGGTATGGTTACCAGGCTAGTTTGTATGGAACTAACCACCTCACTGTTGTATCCAGAACCGTGCTTTATCCAGAACCATGCTCAGGCGCGGTTCTCCTTAGTCTACGGGTATCCAGAACCGTGCGTGGGGGTAAATCTACATTCTTAGATACGTGGAAAATATACAGAACTGTGCCTGATCCTAACCCTAACCCATTCAGACATAGAGCTAAATAGGCACGGTTCTGGATACAATAGTCACCCTGACACCGGTCACCCCTGGATACCGTGACCCAGCGCCGGCCTGACCAGCGACCCTACATGCGGGTATGGCCGGGAATTCTACCTGCTGAAGAGCGAGCTGGAGTTTCGTATGCGGCTTTTTCGCACAGGATGAAACCTTCCAGTGATTAGAATCGTCTTCAGGTGAGTTGATATGAATCTCGTGTTGTAAACACCGTTAGTTTAAGCGAGTATGAACTAATTCCGATCAGCCTCGATTACAAAGACGCGCGTTTATTCAGAAACTGTCGAGTCCGAAACGGGTTTAGAGCTGAGAATCTATACTCAAACCCTGCTTATACTACAGGCAAACCTGTACTGATGATCATTTCTGCATTTGTAATAAATAAATAACAAGTAAATGGTAATAATAAGAACAATCTGGCCATTGATATACATACAGTTAAACCTGTACTAGTGATGATGACCACCTCTGCATACGGACCATCTGGCCATTGATATACTGTACAGTCAAACCTGTACTAGTGTCCACCTCTACATAAGGACATTAATAATCCTGTCTATACGATAGTGACCACCTACTGTGACTATTTTCTTCAAGTCATTTGAGTGGTCAATATAGGCAGGTTTTACAGTATTTTCAGTGCGTTTTTGTTATTTGTTTTTTTTTATGTTTTATTTTGTCATGTTTCAGTACCTTGGCTTAGGTGCTCGAAACTATTGGAACCAACGATCCACCTTTCTCCAAATTTGATGTTTTGTTTTTCATATAAAAGTATAAGCACCACTTACAATGTGATATAATCATATGCGGAACAAAAAGCAAGTTCAATGACCTAGGATAGTGACGTAATTGCCCTTATAAGGAGTGGAACGTCAAGTTACCACCGGCCCTTTTTCTCTGAGGCGGCATGCAATTATTCAACCATCGGGCGACCACAATTGCAATCAGTAGTTCTACCGAATTTCATTGATAAAGAAGCGTATTTTGTAAGTTTGTTTTGTAGTCTTTCAAACCATACTCTTACACCATAGGTCATAATGTATGTCAATGATAGAGTCAAAGATTATCCCACAAATCACTCCCCCCAACCATGGTTAGGATTAGGTTGGGAGCAAGGTCGGCTGTGGTTGGCTGATATTCGGTGAGGTCGGCCAGTCTTCGGCTGCTCCAGCCGAATGTTTCAAAATGTTTTAAACATTCTGGTGTGGACGGGAGGTTCGGTCAGGGTTGGCTAGTGGTTGGAAAATGTTCGGGACTAGGTCAGCAATGGTAGGGGCGTGGTTGTCTTTCAAATTTGACTTAGTTTTAACTCAAGTTTGATTCGATTCGTATCGAAAGGTTAGCGTGGCCTAAATCTGGTCAGACAGCTCCCGATCTTCAGCTTCTGGTGTTCAGGGAAAGTTCTGAATGTGCGACAGCTAGGGGCTTATTCACATGAATGTTCCATCAAATTCACATAAATGTCACATTTTTACACCTGTTAGTCTGAGCGACGGGTGAGCGACCAAACGTGACAGATCGCTGAGCGAATTTCATTCATAAAGAAGATTCCAAAAAACCTTTTGCTTGTTTCCTATTCTTTAAACTTTAACAAAGTACATCGTATTCCAATGATAAATAGGTTGGGTTCACGCACATCCAATTTTGGTGGACCGACGGTCGCTCAGTAATAGCTGTGGAGAGGGGGCCTAATGGACCAGAAGTGGTTGTTTACAGGCGTTATAGTGGCGCAGCCCTGCAGGTGTCAAAACAACTTGCACTGATTCATTAGAGAACACTGCCAACGTTGTCTTTCCTTCACCGCAAGATGTGAATCAAAGAAGCCCAAACATTCTTCCTGAAGATTTACTAAATACTAAAAACAAACAAACAAACAAACAAACAAACAAACAAACAAGCAAACAAAACAAATACTTCCTCGCGTAAAATCTACCCTACGTTTCTCTGTAGTTCCTGTCCCGTCCTGCCTGAACCCTGCACTAAGGAAGATCTGAAAGCCCTGACCCCAGAGGAAGGGCGTGCGCGGAGCACTCAGGGGCGGGAGAGTATAACAGACTGAAGTGGTGACCCGAGAAGCATTCTCCCACGGCAGAGTCCCACCCGCGCCAATACGAATTGCCTTAGGAGCAACTCGTATTGGCACGGGTGGGACTCTGCCGTGGGAGAATGCCCGAGAAGAAGAAGAATTGTTGATCCCTTTAGTTTCTGGTAGAAAAACGACAGGGCAGAATTAAATTACTTGGAAAGAAACAGAGCCATGGAGATAAAGCTGATTACTAACAGTGACAGGCTAATCGGACTAAAATCATCTACTTGACAAGATTAATCTGCTAGGCTTTAGATTATCCGGTTACAGAGGAGGCTTTAGTGTTCAAATTGGGACATTTGAAGCCCACAACCTCCTTCTATGGGCGCTGCTTTACTCATCATTAGAAAATGTAATATCTGTATCTGTATCTGTATAGCCGGTATAACACACCACTATGAATAAATGGATGAACTTTATTGTTCGACAATCGTACAGGGTACAATGTATGGCAACAACTATTAAAGGGGCATAATGTAACATTTTTCACACCAAAAATTGAAATATATTAATTAAAAAAATCTTCATGTGATGATTATTTACTTCCATTTTTCAATATATTTGTGCAATTATCGCACATTTCTGACATTTATGGTTGTCACTGAAACAAACCACCTGTGGCGCCACCACAATATACCAGAATGTAAACAAACATGGATGACAGCCGTGTTTTCAGCTTTTTAAAACACACTCGTATGGTGTAATATTTTGTCACCTCAACTTCCTGAATTTGCAATAGAGTAGGGTTGATAAAAATTACTTTGTGAAGAACTGACCAGAAAATTTACTTTTTGTATCATCCTAATAATGCAGCTTTAATATTGAAGCAGGTCATTTATGTAAGAGTCCCTGTCCCTGTAATAAGATCATAGCTCCCTTGTTCTCCGCATTAATAAATAATAACACCTTTCTGTCGTGCGATTCGGCAGGTGTGTTTACGTGTTGTAGTGCCGTTGTCATGGTAACAAAGCCCAACCGCCCTTTGTCTCGGTTTTCCCGGGGTCGACAACCCTTTGGGATTGTTCTGATGTCTTTAGTGTTCAGGTGGGATGTTGTGTTATTAATATCCGCTCCATTGTGCTCATGCTAGGTCTGATGATTTACAGAAGTATTGGTTTATCCGGAATGTAGGATTAGGGACAGTCTCTGACAGACTGCAGGTGGGGCTGAACAATTGGTGTTTAGTGGAGTTTATTGGTCTTTTCTTCTCTCATTTAGCTGTCTAGAGACCGCTACTCTTCCAGGAGAGGAGAAAATATATACAATACATAGACATAAAGTTACAGTCAATGTACATCTTTTAAAATGATATCAACTAATATACATGTTTCTATCTCGAACTCAATTTTTAATACAGGATGTCTGATAACCAAAGAGATACTTTTGTGTGGCAATAGCACCTCAAAGAGCGTGATGGAGACTAACACTTTAGGGGGAGTGGGGCAGGTATAAGGTGTGTAGTCTGGTTTTCATCGTGCTTACACAACTGTATGACCCTTTGGCTACAGAAACGGAGATGGGCGCCGCCTTATATCCGCTGCAAGCTGGGCTATTCTCCTGATTCAATGTAGCAAGAAAAGCTCGGATCTACTGGGTTTTCTGAAAGCAGCTTACGCGGAAGCCGAGAATTGTTCGGGTTAACTCGCCATGTTTCCCGTTGCCATGGTCTTCGCCTACGGGCGTCTTGTGTATATCCTTCATCTGAAGTATACGGAGGTTCCTTTTAGACTTTCTTTTATCTTGTCATAGAGGGTTTATACCGGTCATTTGTATGTACCAGAATTGTTCGGGTTAACGCTCCATGTTTCCCGTTACCATGCATGGCATTCGTATCGCGGTTTCTTGTGAAGGTTCTGTGTCATAAGGCTCTTTTATTTGTATCTTTATCTTGTCATGAAGGACTCAAACCGTTCTGCAGGTAACTTTTCATTGAGGCATGATGAGGGAGACTGGGGTCGAACATGAAACAAACTTTTAAGATACACAATCATGTAGATATAGATCACATGGCTTAAGGTCTAAGAACAGGTGAAAGCATAGTCTCAACTATCTCTTAGTCTCATTATTTGACCGTTGCAACTGCACCACAGAAGATCTGACAACCAGTTTTCTCCACCCTTCTCGGTTTGGTCAGTGAGATACAAAATAGTCAGCGTGACACAAAATAGACCAATAATAATAATTTTGGCGTCATAACATATCCCGCGTCCGTGTTCATTATTTGTCTCTTAAAAGAGGACAGTATTGGGGCCATTTGTATTTCTGAACTGTTGCTATGACTGTGTGTTTTCTATGCGGGTTGTTCCAGACAAAAGGAGCTTACAACCCCAGCAGCATGCCGAGATGACACTGTGAGAGGAAAGACGGCGTGTGGCGTTGCTACATCTCTTAACTCCTACATATACCTGGTATTTGGGAGGGTCAGGAAACAAACAAACAAACACAAAGCGTTCAAAGCTTTGACAAAGGGTTCACAGAAGTTTGGGCTGTGGATTTTGGCTGTCTTATTGTTATCAAAAGCTGCAACCATGTCTTTGAAAATGAAAATCAGGTCGAATAAAGTTTTGCGGTATTAACTATGAAGGGGAAGACCAAAAACTGAACCGGTATCACATTGTGTCTACAGATGACCTTCTGTTAACCCCAATCAAAGACAAAAAAGACATCGATCACTTGTACCGTACAAATAACGACTACAAATCTGTGACATTCGTGTGAAAAAAGACTGTATCTCGTAAGTAATTGCGTCAAAAGGGAAACTATTGACAACAGTTGACATTATGAATGTCTGTTGTATATTCCCATTGACATATGAAGGTTGCCTTTTGTATATTCCATTGTTTCATTTAGGGAATAGAATTTTCATTTCATGACAACAAGATTGGGGTCAACAGAAGTCACCGTTTGCCCTGAAGTTACCTGGTTTACACAGAAATATACTAATGAAGAATAGAATTTCTATATGGCATAGAAGGTGCCAAACGTATATCTTTAGAAAATTTTATATGCATGATGTACCTTCTAACTGGCAGATTTCACTGGTCTCTTGTGTCCTGTATGATTTATAGATCAGATCTGTATTACTGGCAGAAGAGGAAGGATAGGGTACTACAGGTCAATGGTTGCGATAACAAACTTTACTTGGGATGTCCCCAAAAGCTAGATGTAATGGAATAAAGTTTCCGTTCGTTTCTATACTTGTTTGTCTCTCTATGGTCTGTAGACACAGGACTTAGTATAAGGATAGCAGATTCCAGAGTCCTGGGCCCTGCCACATGGAGGAACCTAAAGCACATAGGCAGACAGGTGTATCTATATTTCATACATTCGACGACCTAAATTTTGGGTCAATGGCCGAGAGATTAAAAAGACCTTCATTGTGTAAGAATAAAGGTATTTCATTCTTTTGTTCATTACGTCACGAATACTATAGAAACCACCAAGCAACCGGTCGGTCAACCACCAAGTAACCGGTCGGTCGGCAACCACCAAGTAACCGGTCGGTCGTTTTTTCTTCTTGGAAAAGTCGCTTTGTTTGGCGTCTGTTGGTGGCAACCACCGGTATGATGATTCATTATAATGACAATATAGGAACAGCTGAGTCCAATTAAAGCAAGGATCTGGGATCTGCAGGGATCGTCGTTTCTCGTTGGTGTAGTTGTAGAGTTTTTGCTAGTAGCCGGGAGGCCGGGGTTGATCTCCAGTCGAGTCATACCAAAACTATACTAATAGTACATACTGCTTTCTCCGCTTAGCACCAAACAGTTTGACCTAGCCTCTAGCAGGCTTCAGAAGCAGCTGAAAGAGAAATTGGGCAGATAGAAAGATAACATGCCAGGGGAGTTGGTTCGCTAAAGGACACAGTTTTCCGCTCCCTAAGCCTGTCTTTGAAGTCCACTAGTCGCTGTCTAATGGGTGCAAAGAGGTGAAGTAATCATTCGGCAGCGGCAAACTGTACTCCTCTAGTGGACCAACTCCCCTCTCATCTGTCTATTTGGCCAGTTTCTACTCTTCCCGGCCGCTTCTGAAGCGTGGTAGAGGCTACGTTTGATCCACAATAGTTCCATACGCTTACAAATGACACGTGGAACTTTGCTGTTTGTCCATATGACTAAAATGTTCGTGAGAGTGTGTCTCCAAATAACCCTGTTTGGTGTGACGCCCACGGTGTATTCCTGGACAGTACGTCTGATGACTGTATAGTAGTGAGTTGAATCGAACTTAATTGCTTCATTCCAGGCGACGCCACGTTCTTCATTCAGTGTTATTAATACTTTCTATAGACGCCGCACGCCAACAAAAACCCGGTATTAAACCCCAGGTTTCTACGACTAATGAATAGGGATCGACTGTAGAAGGTTGAGAAGAACTTAATTGCTTTATTTCATCCCCACCTCCGCAGCTGCATTCTTCTTGGTGCAGCGTTGCTACTGCTTTCTATAGACGCTGCACGCTAGCAGAAAACCCGTGTATACACTTTAATGACATTGCAGAGGGTATCTCGTGAATTTCAATCGTGGTTCATAACAAGCAAGACCCAATACGCATTTGTAGAAGGATTGCAACTTTTGTATATCGCCAGGTTTCGCACGACTGGAATTTTTCAGTTACGTCAATGAAAATTGTTGCATTTTTTGCGAAAAGAGGATTTAACTTGAAAGGTAACATTTGCCAAGCAAATACATCAAGTAAATATCTAATTGGTTAGAATCCCCTATGCCACAGTTATTTGCTGCACTGGGCAGAGCATTTCGTTACTGGTTTACCTTAGTCTGTAGAGGAAAGGTGATGATGATGATGTCACGGCACAATATTTTGACTATAACTGAACTGGAAAACGCATTTTTGTTTTTCTCCGTTTTTTTTCTTCTTCCGTTCCAGAGAAATAAGGTCAATGACTGACTTAGACCGGACGGCTGTCACCGTGGTAACTGGTGCTGTAGCAGACGTCCTGTGGTATTGGGTTACATTATGAAGCAAGTGGTGGGACAGAGTTGGAAGGGCTGGCCACAATATACTAGTATGCATGATTGTGTTTGTGTAAGAATACATAGAGGATCATAGAGCAGCAGTTTGTTAGGCTGTACCATGTGATCGTCAACATTCTACATTTACTTTGCATTTTCATTTTCCCCGTTGTATTACAGAGCCCGGTGTCTAACACTCCTGGTGTTCAGACTGACGATGATGGAATATGGCGTCACCGAGCGGTGGATGCGCCACGCCTTTCAGAAGTTCGGCCGGTTCCTGGCCCGCCATCCGCACGCGTTTCTCCTCGCCTCGCTGGTTCTCGGGGGAACTTTAGGGGGCGGAATCTACTTCTTAAGTAACGAAGGTTCCATTGAGAAGCTGTACACACCTGAAGACGGTCCGGGGAAGGTTGAAAGGGAATATGTACGGGCGCACTTCCCGATTAACGATTCCGAACACTTCTTACCCTCCCGGCTGATCACAGCAGGCCGCTACGGGGCTGTGATCATCCGGCCCCGAAGTGACCGCTCGGACAGTGTGCTGCACAAGACGGTACTAGACGCCGCCGTTTCCTTACACAAAAACATATCAGACATAGTAACAGATGAGCTCGGGCTGAGCTATGCAGACGTATGTGCCAAATGGCAAACCGACTGCGTCGTCAGCGGGCTGGACTTGCTCGACTTTATCGCGGGAGGTGTTCCTAACCTTACAGTTGGCTACCCGTGGACTTTCTTGCCAGGTGGTTCAAGAACATTCAGCGGAGCGATTCTTGGAGATGTGGTTAAAGACGGGACAAAGACCGTCAAGAAGGCGGGAGCCTTGAAACTGGTTTACCATCTTCGGTCTTCTCAAGACGATGACGACAGAAGGAGCGAGATGTGGGAGAACGCCTTCCTGAACAAGATGGCCGCGTTTTCCTCTGACGTCATCGCCGTGACGTGGTCGACGTCACACTCCCTGGAGTCGGAGATTACCCAGATGACGACACGAGCCGTCCCCAGCCTGACGGCCTACACGGTCAGTAGGCGCTGTTTTGGTCCCCTATATGTCAATGATACAAAGAAGCAATTTCTAACTTCAAGGTGCTACGAACGTGCTTAAACCCTACCCCCTGCGTGCAAAAGCTGGCAAGGACATTTGCAATACTTGTTTGAATCTGGCTGAATCTGACCTACATGTACACCTCTGTATGAGTATACAATACAATAGTCATGTAATATCATTATTCCATGGCCGCAATTACGTAAATTCAAATCAAGGCAACTTACAGGTGTAACAATCAAACATGGAGGGCAACGCTTACGTGACAGTCACGTGAGTGCAAACACTGCATAGTGTATGTGTAACAACATGTACTGTTCTTACAGGGGAGCATGCTGCTGGCGTTTGCGGCCCTGTCGTGCGTGATGAGGGACCCGGTACGGAGCAAGCCGTTCCTCGGGATGGTGGGCGTGCTGGGGGCAGGCATGGCAGTCATGGCCACCCTGGGGCTCTTCTCGTACTGCGGGGTCAGGTTCAACAACCTGGTGGCCGCCATGCCGTTCCTCGTCATAGGTCAGTGGTCATAGGTCATAGGTTATGTTCAACAGCCTGGTGGCCCCATGTCTTTCCTCGTCATAGGTTAGTGGTCATAGGCCATATGTCATGATCAACAACCTAGCGGCCACCATGTGTTTTTTTGTCTTAGGTAAGTGGTCATAAGTCATAGGTCATGATCAACAACAGTGTTGCCACCATGCCTTTGAACGTCAAATGTAATAGGCCGTATGCCATGTTTAACTAGAGGTCGGAGATCTCATGCCTTCGTCAGAGGGACATTGTTCTAGAGAAATGAACATGTGTATTCTTTACTTTTTTAAATAATCAATTTGGTCTAGAATACAAAAGAATCTCTGTACTCCTTTTTATTCTATGGAACACTGTGAAATGGTTCGCCACAGATTTACAGACTCACTGTCATCTGTGTTAGCTATTTGATTTTGGACTGATACTGGGGAATGAGTACTGTTACAAGAAATTGTGCTTACTGTATTATGATCAAAGTGTTACAACAGTGTTGCAAAATGTAATTAGAGAAGGTGCGATGAAAGGCGACTGAGGAGAAGGGATTCAAATAATTTGAAAATGGGGCTGGAAATAGCAATAGGACGATAATTATTCTTAAGGGAAGGATTCAGGTTTTGTTTCTCGATTATTGGAATGAGAGTTACCCTTAACGCACTAGCATAGCGGAAAACAAAAGAGAGAGCAAAATGGTAAGCCGAGGTCCCGCATGCTTTAGATGCTCAGCTGAAAGACCGTCAGAATCACAGGACTTCCCGTTCTGAAGTCTGTTGATTGCTGCGCATACCTCAGGTGCAGGTGCCGAAATTCCCGGGTCATAGCTGACCGCAGAATAGATTGTGTCATCTAAAGATTGTTTACAGTCATTGGGAGCAACAGAGTTCAGCAGAGAGTCGTAGTAACGCCTCCACATGCTAGTGATATCAGACGCACCGCTGTGGCCGTCGATGTTACATGGGAGGTTTGGCTTGGAGCCATTTTGAGACCGCAGCGTAGACCAGAAGCCGGCTTGACCCCCTTTATGCAGACTAGAGGCGAGCGCATCTGCCCTGTGCAGGGCCTCCGCACGTCGACACTCTCTTAAAGCTAGTTTAAATTTTGCCCGAGTTGATCTCATTAGGTCCCAAATGGCCCCATGCCTCGGTCGATTAAATCCGCGCCAGAGAGAAAATGCATCTCGGGCTGCAATATGGTACTCTTTGACGACAGAATTCCAAACAGGTATCGCGTGGGAGGTGCCACATTTTCCTGTGGGGAGGGATGTCGTAGCTGCACTTTCAAGAGCTCCGACTATAGCAGAGATAAAATTGTCAAGAGAAGTTCTGTGGTCATTGTTCTTACAGTTAGGATTTAGACATAAAAGAGCGTTGATTGGCAATTGGATTTCAGATAAGAGGGCATCGGCACAAGTGTGGTACCGTGCCAAGTCAGAGGGGGATGCACGTTCCCAATTGAATCTCTTTGGGGGTAAAATTCCGTCACCAGCTGTGTTTGTAAACACAGGAGCCGATGTTCAGTCGAATGAAACCCAGAGAGGGAAATGATCAGATGGGGCAATATCATACAGAACACACATTTCTGAGATACTAGCAGACATAGTATCGGAGCAGACGCAATGATCAAGCCACGACGTCGACCCATGAGCTTCGCTAAGGTAGGTAAAAGTATACCCAGGAAGAAGGTCGGTGTCCCTTACATGGAGGTTATTATGATTATCATGACAAAAATTGTACAACAGTGGGGAGAATATACCGTCCATGTATCAACTTGATGTTATGTAAATGTAATTAATGCTTTTATTTAATGTGATTAACCCATTAATTGTACTTCTTTCCCGGGTTCGCCCTTTGTAATAGCGTATCGCTAGTTGGGCAACCCAGGCTGTACATTTTTTGTGTCCATGCCAAATAAATAAACAAATATACCGTCCGGGCGCGTATTAAAGTCTCCCATGATACAGACGTTGGTCACACGTCACATTGGTCTGTTGTATTATAGACTCGATTTTACCTGATTTGTCAATGAAAATATCCATGTTGTTAGTGGATTCTACTGGTAGATACACACAAATCAGTTCACAGCTCACATATGTCATTATTGATTCGTAAGGCTAAAATTCGATCATCATCCTCGCTCACAATACTCACAGTTATTCCGAGAGACTTCCGCCAAAGGACCGCTACGCCACCATAAAGGCGACCATGTAATATGCCTTTACCCAAGTCTACAGCCGAAGTGCCATACGTTAAGAAGTCCTTATCCAGACTAGAGAGAAAGTCTAAATCGTTCGGCAGGAGCCAGTGCTCCTGTAAGAGGATAATGTCAGAAATCTGGCACAGGTCCTTGACAGCTTGGGCAGCGTTCTTAACGGAACGACAGTTAAAGGATGCCACATTTAGCGTGTCTGAGCCAGTCTTCATGGTCTCGGTTGCGAGGTGGAGGAGGCACGTCTACCGTGGAATCGCCTAACGAGTACGCCACACGGCCAGAAAGACGGGGACAGGATTTCAGCTACAGCGTCGCTGTCTATTGACACCCGGAAAGAAGAGTAGGAGTCAAACTTAGTCGGAAGGTTCATACAGGAGAGCGTCCGATCATGCGACAGGTTGTCGTGCAGATACCGTTCGACGTCTTTCGACATGGTGTCGGGGCCCAGGCGCGTGACAAATATCTCGACTGGCCTGGCCTTGATCGCAGACAGTGTAGAAGACTTAGCAGTGCCAACCACTGCTCTGGATCTGTTTTTTCTCCTTTTGACCAAGTTGAACCCTTCCTCGTCGGGGGCTGCGAGGACACCCGATCTGTTGCGTCGGGAGGAGGGGGGCGATGAGCGAGAAGCCTGGGCAGGGTCCTTCGAGACAAGGGACTTGGGTTTGGTAGCGACACCCTGACCTAGGACGTGTGCTTGAGTGGATCCTGAGGCTCGCCTCGCTGACGGGGGATGCACGATCGACTGGGGGTGGTTTGCAGACACCACGTCAGCGAAGGTGGTAGGGCAAGGCGCCGGCACAGTTTGCGCCATGATGCTGACGCCCTCATCACGTCCTTCAGGTCGGCGATTTCTCTGCGAAGGGCCGCAATTTCGGCTTGCACTTTCACATTGTCAACGGTAGTGGCCCAAATGACTTTCATTTCCTGTCGTATCACTTGAATCTCCTGGAAGCACAAGCTGAAATCCGTGTGTTCCAGCTCAACGACAGGAAGACGGAGGGATGCGGACGCAAAGGTAGGAAGCGTCAGCGGGGCGGCGGAATGTAGAACCCGCAAGATGTCCGACATACGGACTTGTTGGCGCCTTGGCGTTTCTTGAAGCGCTCGCTGGGCTTGCAAGTGTCAAATGCCAGTTTTTTGGCGTCTTCAATCTCCTCCTCGGTGTAGTCTCCAAGCACAGTTTCGTGACAATATCGCCGGGCATCTTGTCCATCTTATTGACGACGAAGCATAACAGGTCGTTAATAAAGATTTTGTTTGGCTCACCCTGAGTAGAATCTACCGGTGGGGATCGCTTGTCGGAGCAGCGTTTGCAAAGATTCAGGTCTCCCTGGCCGAGCTGTGCTCCCGGGGCATGGCAATCTTCACAGGACGGCATTGTCCAGATGTGGGGAGGGGAGCTGTGCTGCCGACGTCGCTCTAGGGATCCCCCAATATTCCAGAGTAGAACCGAAAATACAGAGCCAGATCTCGCTCAGAGGTTCTCCAGCTGATCAGACAGTATAAACCACAAGTTGTGGCATCAAAAAAGTTTCAGAAACACAACTTTGGAGGTCTAAATGCCGGAGCTATCTGGATACGTGCCCACCAGTGATATGCAAATCCTGTATAGTAAATAGTAAATCCTGTATAGTGAATAGTAAAAACTTACGACAGGCAAACAAACACAAAAGGCTGCCTTTTTTCTGTCCAAACAAATAAGCTTGATATCGTTCCAAATTGACTTACCATCAGTGGCTTTGATCACGTTTAAAGACGTCGAACGGTTTAAAGACGAAGGTATTGTACCTTCTTGAAGACCTGGGGTGGAGGTGGGGGCGTATGGTATAGTGGTTACGGTAACTGACGGAAGATCCAGAGATCGCGGGTTCGATTCCCAGCAAGACGGTGTGTCTTTTCCTCACTCGTTGAGGTGCAAAACGGGTATCTGAATAGGCTTCGGGGGGTAAAAGGCAGTGGAAAGATCGGAATGGGATCTTTCAGTAGTAGTAGGCACTAGGTTGCCATTACACAGTGGATCATCCAGTACCACATTGAACCGTTAGCTACCGTTAGCTACCGTTAGCTACCGTTAGCTACCGTTAGCTACCGTTAGCTACCGTTAGCTACCGTTAGCTACCGTTAGCTACCGTTAGCTACCGTTAGCTACCGTTAGCTACCGTTAGCTACCGTTAGCTACCGTTAGCTACCGTTAGCTACCGTTAGCTACCGTTAGCTACCGTTAGCTACCGTTAGCTACCGTTAGCTACCGTTAGCTACCGTTAGCTACCGTTAGCTACCGTTAGCTACCGTTAGCTACCGTTAGCTACCGTTAGCTACCGTTAGCTACCGTTAGCTACCGTTAGCTACCGTTAGCTACCGTTAGCTACCGTTAGCTACCGTTAGCTACCGTTAGCTACCGAAATTCATGAACATCCATTCACATATACACGAGTTATCCTGCTAACAACGACAAACACAAAATGTCCCCTGCAGTGACGAAGGGACCCCCCACAAGGCCCGTTAACGATCTTAACCTTGCTCTCAACAATGGTAACCTCCCTACCAAAAATCATGACCATCTATTTAAATATACTCGACTTATTTTGTTAACAAGCAACAAACACAAAAGGTTCACTAACGTGATGTACGGACCCCTCACGAAGCCCAAACTTACACTTGACTTCGACCTTAATAACGGTAATCTGCCTGCCAAATGTCATGGACTTCGAATCATGCCTTCCAGAGTTATATCCCTAAATCCGCTGTCACCCACAATGCGGCCAACCATATCCATAGTCTTTCTGACGAAGACAATAACATGATGGTGTAATGCAGCTTTTGTTGTTCACCTCCTCAGGTGTCGATGTGGACAACATGTAAACTTATCCTGTTAGCGGCGTGACGCACAATGAGCCTTTAGATCTTATGCGCGGGGTGTTTTGTAGCCATACTTAATTAAGTTTGCTTCCTTCTTGTCTGCTGTCTTCAGGTGTGGGTGTGGACAACATGTTTATCCTGCTGGCGGCGTGGCGCAGGACGAGCCCGCGGCGCGGTGTGGAGGAGCGGGCGGCGGAAACCTTCACGGAGGCCGGCGTGTCCATCACCATCACCGCCATGACCAACGTGCTGGCCTTCGCCGTGGGCGCCATCACGAGGTAACGCCAGCTTAAGCACACATTGAGCCTATATTGCTACATGGTGCTGAAACTTGTACGTTCAAGCATCACGACTGGAGAATAGACTAGACGGAACACACACCTCACTATTGCGTAGAGCCCAGAACATCAGCTATTTCATTGGGTTAAATTGTTTTTTTATCAATCAATTAATTAATTAATTAATTAATTAATTCGTTACCTCACTCCCTGCAGTTTCCCGGGTGTGCGGATATTCTGCCTGTACAGCGGAGTGGCCGTGCTGTTCGCCTACCTGTTCCAGATCAACTTCTTGGGTTCGTGCCTGATCTACGACGGGATCCGCGAACACCAGAACCGGCACTTCCTTACCTGCCTGCGGGTCCCCGTACCGAGCCAGGCCGACACGCCCGGCCCCTGCCAGCCGGTCCCCTTAAAGACCCAGGCCGACACGCCTGGCCCCTGCCAGCCGGTCCCCTTACCGACCCAGGCCGACACGCCCGGCAGCCCTCAGCGGTCCTGCTGTACGGGGGACGCAGCTGTGCGGGTTCCCTTACCGACCAACACCGACAGTTCCGGCTGCCCTCCGCGGTCCTGCTATACGACAGACGCGGCAGCAGGAGCCGACCGGGAGGGGCAAGACCACAACGACCATCTTCTCATGTTGTTTTTTAAGAACTACTACGGCCCTTTCGTGACTCAGAAGTGGGTGAAAGCGGCGGTGATTATGACTTTTCTCGGGTACATCGCGGTAGCGGTTTGGGGGTGCACGCAGCTGAGGGAGGGGGTGCCGCTGAGCAAGCTGGCGGGGGACGGGTCGTACGTAGCCCGCTATCTCGACCAGGACGACAGGTACTTTAGCACGTATGACGTCAGGGTTGGCGTCATGGTAACGGAAAGGGTAGACTATTGGGACCCGGATGTACAGGATCGGTTGGAAGAGATGTTGGGCGATTTTGAAGACACGGACTTTACATGCGGTAAAAACGAATCCGAATCTTGGCTTCGCGTCTATCTTAAGTTTGCTGAGCCGATTTCTGGCCTAAATCTGACCGATAAAACGTCTTTCATGACCGGACTTAAAGACGTGTTTCTTAAGACCCCAGGTTTGGACAGATTCTCGTATGACCTTAACTTTGACGAAGACGGAAGCGAAATCCTCGCCAGCCGCTTCTTTGTCCAAACCAAACAAATCGACGACACCCTGAGGGAAAAGGAAATGATGCTCAAAATGAGAGGCGTTGCCAAAAACGCGCCTGTACGATCTATGGTGTACCACCCAGCGTTCGTGTACTACGACCAGTACACGGCTATTCTACCCAACACGCTACAGAACCTAGGCATCGCAACCATCGCCATGTTAGTTGTGTCCCTTATTCTCATGCCACACCCTATCCACGCGCTGTGGGTAACCCTCGCTATCGCCTCCATCTGTCTGGGCGTTGTTGGCTTCATGACGTTGTGGGGAACGAACCTAGACAACATTTCTATGATCAGTCTCATCATGTGTATCGGCTTTTCCGTCGACTTTTCCGCCCACTTTATTTATTCCTTTGTGTCTGCTGAAGAAAGTGCTCCAAACGCTAAAGTTGTCCACGCGCTGTACAGTTTGGGGGTCCCGATTCTCCAGGGATCGATCTCTACAGTTCTAGGCGTGGCTGCTTTGAGCAACGCACCGTCTTACGGCTTCAGAACGTTCTTTAAGACGGTGTTCTTGGTGGTTGTGTTCGGCGTCCTTCACGGCATTGTGTTTCTTCCCGCCATGCTGTCTTGTCTTGGGCCGAACACGAAACTTAAGATTTGTAACGCCATGTCCTGTACCTCAGGGGATACGGTACACCGCGTTACCCCTGCTAAAAGCACGACAGATCTGAAAGAGATTCCCAGGGAGAGAGAAGCTCCTCCTGTCACTCTCACTCCCATAGAAGGGACCACAAACCCGGCTTTTGAGTCAGAGAAAGAGACAGGCAAAGGAGGAGTGCCTTTCACGATTTCCTCAGTAGAAGGGACGACGAATCCGTATGAGTTACAGAGAGAGAGGGGAGCCTCTCCTTTTCCTATCATCCTTACGCCAGACTAGATTTTTTGTCATGTAACAAATGAATCCAAACTTTTCATTAACAAACCAAACCTCTACCAGGCCTCGAGAAGCGGCTGGAAAGAGCAGAAATTGGCCAAATAGACAGATAACTTCTATGCCAGGGGAGTTGGTCCACTAGAAAATACAGTTTGCCGCTCCCGGGCTAGAACAAACTGTGTATAGGGAAAACTTTTTAGATGACATTCGAAGATGTTTTGGATGTAGCCTGAGACAAAATTAAGGATTGGGGAAAAGAACAGAAGTTACAATATAGCTGGTGAATAGAGATTATTACCTTCGCCAAGAAGGTTATGTTTTCGTGGCCGTGTGTGCGTCTGTCTGTGTGTCTGTCAACAGCATAACTCGAGAAGGCTTAGATGGATTATCTTGATATTTGGTAGGTGGATAGGTCTTGATGTGAGCTCGAAGTGATTAGATTTTGGGCCCCCTGGCGGCTTGTTATGGTACTGCAGCAGAACTTCCGGTTTTGATATCTCGTGATCTGGACATGCTAGGGTCATGATTTTTGGATGGTAGGTAGCTCTTGTGCTCGGCAAGAAGTGACGTAAGTTTGGGCCCCCTAGCGGCTTGCCCTGGAACTGCAGGAGCATTTGTATGAAAATGTTTAAAGTAGGATAACTCAAGAACCAGTTGACGGATCGTCTTGATATTTGGTATGTAGGTAGCTTACGTGATGCTTGACATAATTAGATGACAATTATGCAAATTAGGATCTAATTTGCATAGTTAATGAGGGAATTCTATGATTCACCTATCTTCCATTAAGGACTATTCTACCTTGTGACATGTGTAATTAAGAATGACAGGAACATCGCCATATATTAATCATGTAAATGAAGACCTAATTTGCATAATTAATGAGAAAATACTGTACTTCCATAGTGGTTGATGCTGGCAATTTCATACTTGCGCATTTCGAAGTTGACTGGAGGTGAATATCATTCAACCTAACTTATTCAAATCAGGACTTCATTTGCATAATTTATGAGGAAATGCTAGAATGGCCTTCTTTGTTACGATAACACTGCCATTGGGAGGAGAATATGATCAACTGATGTAATTCATGCAAATGGGGATCTTATTGGCATAATTAGGGGGAAATCTACAATTCGTCAGTCATATAATATAAAGGGTAACCTCATTTGGCGAAGGTATGAGGCCGTGGAACTCTAGTTTATGTTGTATTGATTGCTATACAGCATCACTATTTAAGTATAAAGTAGAGTTTGTATTGTCAGACACTGCATCTGCATTCTCCTCATTGCTATTGCTGCTATAGCCACTCGTTATAATACCGAATGGATTCGATACAAAAAACAAATAACAATTAAAAAAGGCATTGATTGCTCTACGATGTTCTCTAAAATATGACACTAATGGAGGCCAATAAATCTGTAAAGGCAAAAAGAAAATAGTGGTGGAAATATTTTATGTTTAACCAAGTCCTTGGCTTAACGCTATGGATATGTATGTAAACATGTGTATATAAGAAGTAGGAGATTGTGAATATTTAGAATAAGTCGCTGAACAAGTGATTTTGAAAAAAAAGGCATTTCAGCCAGGTATATATATATATATAAAAAGATGTGGGTGTTATAGAAGAGATGTTTGTAAAGTGTTGCCAAAAATTAAACAGTTTTACGCTTAGAAAAACATTATGAATCATGTCTTAATTTTGCCTTTCTACATCTGCTTGGATATTAGGATATAAGTGAAGACAGATTCCATTGTCACTGAAAGGTTTCTGAACCCTAAAAAAGTTCTGTTACGAAGTTTTCACAAGTACTTGAACTTCAAACTATGCAAACATGATATCTCTCCAGATACTGTTATTCAAGAAAGTTACGTGCGAGTCAATATAGTGATACTTGTGCTATCAATTCAATGTTACAGCACTTTTTGCTGGTGTTTGGCAAATACATACAGTAGTTTCTAGGGTTGTATATTGGTCAAATTTTCTTTCAGAAATCCAAACGGTTGCTGAGATTTCGCCAAATTTGGACTTTGGCATCTGCGACAGATCGAGTACGTAGGCCCTGTACAACCCCCATACAAGGGGCCATTTAGTGGTCTTATTACAACCATGGTATCAAACATAGACGGGTATGGAAACGATGAATTGTGGGATAGGAGAGGCTTGTTGCACCAATATGGCGCCCGGGGAGGGGGGCCGGAATGACGTGCTGCAGAACACGGAGAACTGTGCGTCCTGTCGGCAGTGGACAGAAAGATGGAAGGTGCGTATGGACAGGGACTATATTGGTGTTCTATTTTGCATGACATATGTACTTGGTAAAGTGTTGATTGTCTTTCTTCATCTTCTTCTATCTGCAGATCACCTTCTGATACTACAAATTGTTCACTGCGGATGTGTTAAACAGAGAGGTAAATGATTATACAAATACATAGCTACATTTGGATTGCACCCATCGATACAACTTGATAGACCCTACTTACACAGAAAATTTGAAGTCAATCGGCCAAGCCGATCGTGAGAAAATGACTTGGCAATGTTGACATTGTGTACAGCTGCCCCCCTCCCACAGTGCAGAAGTGTGATGAGTTCAACATTCCCTGGGATTTGATCAGCCAATGTACATCTTACCAAAGTAGCATGTTTCAGTAGTACTTATATTTCTACAACATATGAGGGAATACAAAGCCAATCCATGTTTGTGATTACAAAATATACACCTGGAAAGTTGGCCAAAATTTGGGTGGCCATTTTGTTCACACTAGGCTACTTTCAATAAATGAACAAGTATTGAAAATCAGGCCAGATATTTAAAAAAGTACAATGAATCAATAGTACTTATATGTTTACAGCATACAAAGGAATATCAAGTTCATGCATACTGTTGATGAAGAATTATAGACATTGAAAGTTGACCAAAATATGGGCAGCCATTTTGTTCATACCCAGCAACTTTCAAAAATGGGGCGCTATTACAGAAATAGTCTGATTTCTTCAAAAGTACCATGAGTCAATAGTACTTATATGTCTCTAAGCCATGACGGAATGTCAAGTTAATTTATACTTTTGATGAAGAAATATAGACTTTGAAAGTTGACCAAAATATGGACAGCCATCTTGTTGACACCCAGCAACATTCAAAATTGGCCGGAAATAGAAAAAGATGTTTGATGTTTTCAAAACTATCATGACTTTATAGTACTTAAATGTCTCCATCCTATGAGGGAATATGAAGTGAATGCATGCTTTTCATGAAGAATTATAGACATTGAAAGTTGACCAAAATATGGGCAGCCATTTTGTTCATACCCAGCAACTTTCAAAAATGGGGCGCTATTACAGAAATAGTCTGATTTCTTCAAAAGTACCATGAGTCAATAGTACTTATATGCCTCTAAGCCATGACGGAATGTCAAGTTAATTTATACTTTTGATGAAGAAATATAGACTTTGAAAGTTGACCAAAATATGGACAGCCATCTTGTTGACACCCAGCAACATTCAAAATTGGCCGGAAATAGAAAAAGATGTTTGATGTTTTCAAAAGTACCATGACTTTATAGTACTTAAATGTCTCCATCCTATGAGGGAATATGAAGTGAATGCATGCTTTTCATGAAGAATTATAGACATTGAAAATTGACCAAAATATGGGCAGCCATTTTGTTCATACCCAGCAACTTTCAAAAATGGGGCGGAATTACAGAAAAAGTCTGATTTGTTAAAAAGTACTATGATTCAATAGTACTTATATGTCTCTAAGCCATGAGGGAATGTCAAATCAATTCATGCTTTGGATGCAGAAGTATAGACTTTGGAAATTGGTCACAATTTGGTCGGCCATATTGCTTTACACATTGACAAGTCTGTTTACTTTAATATCCCCCCACAGGAATTCAATACTAGTAAATGTATTTTCCCCAAAGTAGTGTAAGTCTTTAGTACTTGTATCTCTACAACAATCTGGGGAAAGGCAACTTGATACATATTTTGATACATATTTTTGATGAAGAATTATGTGCTGTAAAAGTAAGTGAAACTTTAGCAGATTTGATGTGAACATTGACTTGAGTGTATGAATAGCTCTACTTACAGGCTATTCAAAATTGCTGTAAGGAAGCAAAGATTTTCAAAAAGTGAAGTAGTAAACATTTCAGATGACATGTTGTTTTTAGAACAGCTGTCTTTACTCCAACTACAACCTCCTTGCTCTACCTAAAAACTGCCTAGCATACCCTGCCCCCCCCCCCTACACATACATGTTCATCTCTGTGATCCTTCAAGTGGTGTAATAGTGTGTGCTTGGTAGGATAGGACCATCACATTCATTCATTGAATTGAAGAGTCAATGAACTTTCAACTCTGATGACATGTTTTTTGTTTTTGTTTTTTTCAGATGGCCTGTACTGTGGAAGCAAGTAGAACTCAAGACGTATCAAGTTCTTGGATATGATGGCGTACCTTCTTCATACTTCATTGATGGCATTATATTTTCTATTACCAGAGATTTAGATTTTGAAAGTTCTTCCATGTACTTGCAGAATGTATTTATATGAAAGCATGTTACCTATAAAAATTCCTTTTGTAACTGTTTATTTTAGACTTCCTTTTTAGAGTTGACCATGATAGGTAACTAGCTGCTAGTACGTGTATGTCTAAAATGAAATCGCAGTTATGCAGAACGAGGATTTGTGACCATTGATATAATATTTTGTACATGTATACTACATGTAGTTGGCCAGTGCTGATTGAAACAATTCATGTTTCCTGTTTGTAGATTTTTACATTGAGAAATCCATTTATAATCATTTTGCTGCAACTAAAATGCTGTTTGTGCTTTCAGTGAGCAGACAAAAATATTGGGTAATGTAAAATTATGTATAATCAGCCTGTAGATAACCTTTCTACAGAGTGGAAGGTATTTTATTATGATAGTGCCCTTTTGTTTTGTCTGAATTTGTGCCACCTATGTGAAATAGGAGAAGACCTTGTATTCTTCTTATTACAGAAATGCTTGTTTTGTATCTTCTTTTGACTGTGGTGAGGTAACAGTAACAACTTGCTTTGAAGATATAATATTGATACAATAATAAATATATGCATCATCAGTGACTAGAACATACACCTTATTACATGTACAATTTGTGTAACAGTATACTCTTCAGCAAATTCAAGATTCGATATTCATTATTCAATAAAAACAGAGGTTTCCAAATACAGACAGCTACTTCTTTTTTTTTGTTATGTGGTTAAACCTTGTGACAACTTCTCAATCTTAAATTAGATTCTTTGATGACTAAGTCCTTTAGCTTTCTCTTATTTTGTATTAGCATGGGTTCATGGGGTATTTTCAGAGCATGAAAAGTCCCAAAAGTAGGGTACTAGCATTTGTGTTTTTAATGCAAGACCGTTTATATTTCGAAAAAGGTTGTTTAAATGCGTTGAAATCAAACTAGAATTCACAAGAACGCACTAGAGGTCGGATTCTGACTTGGAGCGAGATTTAACGCTACTGAAAGGCTGCCCGATTTAAAAATACCGCGCGTATACGACCGGGATACCCATCATCCCTTGCGAAATCCCTGTATCGAGCCTCGCTTTCGTGAAGGGCTTCGTTTCCATACCCGTCTACTTATTACCATGTTACAACATCTCAGTCAGTGCAGTTCTGAAATTTTCCGCAAGGTAGCGTCAATGCATGGTCGTTTACATAGTACAGTACCTACATGTACCTGGTCATGCACGGACAAGATGAAACTTCAATCTGTGTTTTCCTTTGTATTGAGGTACCCAATGCACTCATTATCAGAGAAAATTAGCCAATGTTCAAGATGTGACTATTATTCCTTGCATATATTCAACATCACAAGAAGCTATACAAACTATAGATGGCTTGATTGTTAAGAATTGTCAAACGAAGCAAATGTACGCACCTGTCTCCATGTTCCACTTGACTCGCGGTTTAACTTTGACAATTTTAATTTGGTGCGCATCGATAAAAGACTTTTAATCATGGTTTGTATCTATGCCCCGACAAAGTGAGACAAGCTTCTTGTTACTAGCTGGGTGAGACCGAGAACGTTAACCACGCCCACGTTACAGCCAAGGGAGTTTTTGCCGGGGAGAGACGGGTTTCACCGCGGTGAAACCCGTCTCTCCCCGGCAAACTCCATTGCCATTGGCTGCAAAACCGTCCCTCCGCGACATAACTCGCGTCGCTCGCCGAAAAAAAATAACGCCGCCCACAAGTCTGCGAAGGAGGCTAGAGAACGTATGGTTAACTAAAGCTGAATATACTCTCGTATGTACGGAGTTCTGCATATTGGAAAATACATGTAACTCTCAACTGGGCCAAATCTGGAATTCTGGTTTACAGATTTTTAAAACTGTTTATTGGCAACCCACATTGCTCGTAACGCCACGGTAATAGACTACGTCGTATCATCCTGTGGACGGACGCTTTATCTTGTTTTTTTAAAAAAACAGACCTACATCCTGTCCAATTTTTTTGGCATAGGCAGTAGGCCACTGAGTTTTTATTCAAATCAGTGCTACTTTGCAAACACGCTATCGAGAACTCGGTCCAGCCGATTCCCGAGAATCATAGACTAAACACACACCGTGAATCCAACACGTCGGCGCATAACACGTTTTTTCACGGTTTTCGTTCGATGTTTGGTCAACATTGCCTCAGAATTTTGCCCGTTGCAGATTATTTTTTTTTTCGATACAACATTTGAAAACTACAGACGGGATGTCATTCTTAAATGCGACCTTAAACCAGACGTTCTCACGAAGTGCTATGCACAATACATTACGGTTTTCGCGCAGGACGTGCCCGTGAATCCTGCCTGCTGAAACAAGATTTCAAAGAATCATACGAAAGGATACCGAGGTCACCCGAAGATTGCCGAGAGCCGAACAGCGACTTCCGAACGCTTTGGCTGCGTTAGGAAGAAGAATGTAGCTATATTCTAGGAACAAGAATAGCTCGTCATCTTGTTGAAGTTGGAAGTTAACTACTGGTTTGAACAGCAGGGTCGCGAATGCATTCAAAGTAACGCCGTGAAGGCCGAAGGTGATCGCGAGTTTTACTCCCACCGGCCTTTGCGCGCGCTTAAACCTGACCAAAATACAGAAGAAAGACCTGATGACGCGTGTCGCGCGGACTAAGTGCCTCTCCAACAAAAACAGTGTGCTTAGTGTATGATTGTCGGTACGTGGACCGAGTACGGAATTTGTTTAGAATCGAAAGCAACAGCGATGTCAACAAAAACGCGGTGGTCTATCGCCCAAGGTCCAAGCAGAAGCCATTTTAGGCTTCCGTTACCAAAACGTTAAAAGGGCCAAATTCCTTAGCGTTGCACTTCATGATCATCTTGTATTTGTGCCCCCCCCTTCCCACAAAATTGTGCGCAGTCACTGAGAACTTGCATGCTCTATTGCGCGTAGCTACTCAGCGCGCCATTTGTCTGTGACACCTGTGCCCCCTGCTGTGCATCACTTGCTATTAGTTGTTATAATCTACTTTTGTCATCTGACCCTTAGTACGGTTCACTAGTACTTACATGTAGTGTTATTGGTTTTTTTGCACACATCACTCGAAAAAAACACCGAAACATGAAAGAGCACGTTCACTACACTAACTTATGTGCTTCAATACGACGACTGTGCAGAAACCAAGCTATGCACGACTGAGGTGTAAAAGCCTGTCGTTGAAATTAATATATCTAGATCTATGGCAAGATGCAATGTTGTATTGCCGACGGACAAATGTACAACAAGTCATGGCCGTTTAATTGATATGTCGCATTGCAAAATAATGTATTTTATCACAAGAACAACACGGAAGGGACAGTCACATCCTGACGAGGAAGAAATACCAGTGTAATACCAGTGTAGTAACGTCACCATATCTGTTACCGCGTAGTCACGCGAGGTTTTAAATACGGTATTTGGTTTTGGGACCACTGGACTGATAATTAGATGAGGAATGCTGCGATTCAGAGTTGACACTGTACAGAGTTGATCGATAGAAAATATCAACTTTTTTCTTCTTTCACAGTATAATCACACATATAGTTATATCTGCCGCTATTTTTTAAACCCTGTTCATATTTGTCGTACGACAGGCTTACGGCATCGACAGCAAATTGAGAGCATTCTCACAACAGTCGTGGAGTTGTCGAACAAAATTCAGCTGTTGTGTTGTTGTAGAACCTTGTATGCGGCCGGCTTTGTGAAACCCTTGTTGAAACCCCTACGGCAAAACATCTCAAGAACGAATGAAGAATGTGACCCCGCCTTGACCAGAGCAAGTCATCTCAGAATTCTGTTGACGAAAATACCTAACTCTCTTTGTCTTCTTTCACAGGTGTCTTCCGCGTCAACAGATCCTTACTGTTGACGCTTGGGAAAAGTCCATTGCGAAAATATGCATTTGTCAGTGAAAATCCCAGGGTATGGGCGTGGTGGAGGGGTATGCTCAACCTGACAAAGAATGTCATTTTCTGATACTTTGGGACGACATCATGAGTTAAATTACCCTCCGCATAACGATTCTTTTATATGAATCACGCTTAACTAATCATAACTATTTCATATCTTTGTTTTTGCAAGGTAACGATCTTTCTCAGGTCTATCTTAAATTATAGCCAACCTTTCACAACAGTTAACAGTTCCGATATGCTAATGTGCGACACGGTATGTGGCTTGTAGCACAGCGTTGCACGCACCATCTCAACGCCTTAATTCAAAATCACCCTCAGAACAACGCGGAAACAACGGGTTGTTTTCTTAATTTCCTTGAGTACTGCTCGCTTCTTCGTCGCCACCCGGACATTTTGGGTTGAACTTCGTAAAGTCGAGGAGAAGATTGCGGCAGGTGCCATTGCTACAGTTGACAACAGTACTACACAGGGGGAGTTAGTTGTTACAAGTTCACAGGTAGGTACTGTACTTGCATGGGTGTTGGTGGGAGCGTGAGTGAGGTATTCCAGTACCAGAGACACTCTGGAAATTAGAAAAATATGTACTCTGCATGATATATGCCTTTATCTTAAATAGCTTTCCGTTCTTAGTTTGGTGCAATACGACACAAAAGCACAGGTAACGTTTTGTGAATGGTGTTTTTGGGGGCTAAAATCTTTAAGTTGGCTCTTGACGACGTGTGTATTTTGTTTACTACTAGTATTACTAATTGTTAACCCAGAAAGCCTGGTAGTTTTATATAGTGTTTTCGCGGAAAAGTGTAACACATTCGACATACTTTATTATGTAAACTGACATTTAAACTACCATTTTGAACGATCTGTTACACATGCTGAAATTATGAATATGTGAGGGTAGCATATACAACTTACATTAATTGCCACATAGCCTTTCTGTCTTTGCTACAGTTGACAACAGTACTATACCCAGGGGTGGGGTGGGGGCAGTAGTTACAAGTTCACGTACTTGCATGGGCGTTGGCGGGTATTCTAGTAATAGGCACTGAGGCCACATCAAGTAAATTTTATGGATGGCATCCTCTGCAGACTCCAGTACGATAGGGCGAAGAAAAACAAGGCAGGCCAAAAAAAGATTCCTACATTTTCAAATTTTGAGATCAAAAACCTTATTGAGGCAACAAAACATGATATCACAGCCAACAGGTCATTTAGTCCTGTTGTAGCAATGTGTTTTAGAGGACAACAGGAAGTTGTCACAGCCACCACATCTGTAACCGATTACATCTGAATATCACCTCATTTCATTGCATCCCTACACTGTGTTCAACAACATTACCTATGCGGAAGCCAAAATTAACCAGCCTGGGTCCATCGATATCCGTACTCAGTCGAGCGGCGTAACAAATACTGAAGGTACCCAGGCTAAAAACTAACTGGTATTTGAACTCTACGATACCGTGCATGCCCTGCCTCATAAACCATTATAAACCTAATGTGTCCATACTGATCTATCCAACATGTGTTTATTTAATGATACCTATATATACTGCCAAGTGTACTGCGAACCATTACAACATCCATTTATCACTGAAACAATTTAAAAAAAATAAAAGTTTTCAATCATTGTACAAATGGTTTTGATTCAGTGGCAACATCACACATGGAAGGAATGGAATACAACAATGTATCAAAATAAAAATTAAAGAGAAAACAAAAAATCAGAGCCTTATCTTAAATATCTTTCATTCATAGCTTGGTACAATACAACACAAAAATCTCAAGTAAGGTTTTGTGAATGACGTTTTCTGGTAAACAAGTTTAAACTACTAGTTGGCTATTTGACAGCGTTTGTACTTTGTTTACTAATATTACTAATTGTATACACAAAAAAACCGGTAGTTTTTACACTGTCAAATTACGGAACAGAATAGACGGCACCAAAGCAAGTATGTCCTCGACAATGTTACAAATGTTCTCAAGGAAGAGACAAGTACCTGTGCCAGCTTGTTTGTGACATTGTGCAGTCATGCACACAGATAACAGCACGGGCCATGTATTCACATACACACAACATCCATTGCTCCCTGGCCACTCATCAAATGAAACTGCCCTTAAACATTCAACGTAGTTGTGATACATCCTTGAAATAGTTAAATGTTTTTCATTAATTAATACGTATTTACCCACAAATAATGGGATATTGTAGTAAAGTTTACAGGCAATACTACACCATGTATTAAATGTTGTCTCTAAAATCGGAATCCGTCGGCTTCTACTCTAAGTTGTTCTCTTCAACACTAACTACTAAAGTTGCTTGTTATGAAAAAACCCTCAAAGACAGACGTGGATTCATATGACGTATTTAATCTTGTTATGGTAAGAGTTAAGATGATGACGATAATTTATGTCGTTGTCCATTTCCTTTTTTTTCCAGGCCCGAGGTAGACCTTACTTGTAGCCTAGTGGAGTCAACGAACCATTGAAACACCACATACCACAGATGATGACAACATTACTACGATTGAAATTGGGGCTGTTGCTGTTTGCCGTTTATAGTACGTAATTCACAACTTTTCATGAGCTTTCAGAGAAAACACAATGCCATAAATCATTAACATTTTAGTTCTATTTTTTGTCTATATCGTCATTCATATTTCTGTCAACTATAGTCACTTTGCAATAATTATTACATATTGCAGTTTATTCCAATATAGGCTTTTGTAAACAACATGTAGGCGTTAATAAGTAGAATATAGTAACGTCATATCGGGAGAAGGCCATTTTACAGAAACATATTTCGCTGTAATGCCTTTATGCCCCATCAGGTAAGTTGATTATTCTAAATCACCAGCAGCTTTCAATATGACTTTAGCAAAATGTATCGCTGTAAAAAGTCAAATGAAGCATACGCAGCAAGTAAATAACGCTACGGGTATCTGTAGTAACCAGACATGCATAATGCACCAACCATTACAGCAGCTGCAGTTGCTCAAGCAGCGACAACGGCAGCGACAACGAACACAACAGCGGCAGCGACCACATAATATGGACAAAATTGGATTAAAAAAACTGCCCCCTATCAAAGAATGGGCTCTTCCAAAATTTAAACTAGAAAGGCCGACATTTGCTCCGGAGCAAATACAGCATATTTAAGCCATTTCCTTCCCCATTCCAAAATGGACTGTTCCATATCAACCTTTTCCATCCACTATCAGGTGTTCTCGAATTACCCACACAGTGCTTTTCAGTGTTAATAGCAGGAGCTAAAAATGTACATGTTTTGTCTGAAAATGGCAAAAAAGTCCCATTGTACACAATTTTAAAGTGACGCATGCCAAAAGTTTGAATAATGTTCTGTGGGGCATGGGCATGTGTCCAATGATTCCCCATGCCAAATTCCATATCATTTTGTTTTAATATCAGGACACAAGAGCCAAAAATGTACTTTTTTGTCTGAAAATAGCAAAAAAGTCCCATTTTCACAATTGTATAGTAGCATTATGATAAAAGTGTGATTCATCTTCTCTGAGCATGTGTCCAAGGCACCTCCATACCAAATTTAAGATCATTTGGTTTAATATTAGGGCACAGGAGCCAAAAATGTACATTTTTTGTCTGAAAATAGCAAAAAAGCCCTATTTTACATAATTTAAGGTGGTGTATGTCAAAAGCGTGAATGACTTTGTGTGGGCATGTGTCCAAAGTATCCCTATACCAAATTTCATGTCATTCGGATTTAATAGCAGGGCTCCAGATCCCAAAATGTACATTTATTGCCTGAAAATGACCAAAAACCCAAATAAAACATTTTTGAAAGCCTGTATCCAAAAAATGAAAAAAAAAAAACGTCTTGTGGTATTTGGTCACTCTACCTCCATGCCAAATTTCAGGTCATTTGGCAAAAAAATGAAGAAATTGAATCAATTTGACGAAATGGCAGGAGGAGGAGGAGACGGGTGGGACGGGTCAGCATGTATTGTATTGAACATGTGAGTCCCAAGTTAGATCAGCGGAAACATGAACGCCAAGAAGCTTGAAGGTTGTAACCCTGTCAATTTCCTGGTCGTCTGCTGTTGGATGTGGGGGTACAGGGACGTAATTATTGTAATACTAAATGTCATTTATAAAAATGAAGGGAAACACAAATGAGCCACATAGCATTATCTGTTTGCCTTTGCTGTTTTTCAACAAAAAAGATGCAGATAATGAAGCCTGGTACATGGTGCGACTATCGCTATAGCTATAGCTATAGCTATAGCGTATATAGGTAGGTCTGCAAATCTGGTAGTGTTATCACAGTCGACGTCAATAAAATTTTGGCATTAAGTCTTTATGCTTAGACTAGGGCGATACGTTCAGGAAATGAATGGGACTGTCTTAGTGATTGGTACGGCCCGATTCTTGTCCATATACAGTATTGATTGTAAACGGTGCTAAAGTGTTCTGCATAGAAACACAAACGCCAATTTTAAGTTGGCAAAAATCACCTGAAGAAAGCCAAATTATTACTTCGTTTGGTAAAACCCTGCCCAATATGTTTCAATAGGCACTGGCTGAAATAGGTCCCCATTCTAAACCATGGTCTCTCTTCACAACGTATCGTGACGTATCGTATCGTGACTTTACCTGCCCCTGATGATGGCATTTCTTATTCCCCAGTAACCAGCACGGCTGGATGTGGAGGTAACCTGACGGCTCCCTCTGGAGGCCCTGTGACATCACCAAACTATCCCAGTAACTATGGCAACAATGAGAACTGCGAGTGGTCGATCACTGTACCAGAAGGAAGCATCATTCGTCTCACATTCGACAGTTTCGACATTGAGGAATATTATGACTTTCTGACCATCTACGATGGGACCAGTGATAATGCTAAAGTGTTACAGAGGTAAATGTTCTAAACACATAAACAACACTCTCATTAAGACTAAAAAAAAAACTATACGTAATCATCCGTAGCAGTCCGTAGGTTATCTGTAGTATGAACTGGTTTATTTTGTTCACAAAATGGTTCACATACTGGTTTATTTATTTCACACACATTAAAGTACAATTTTACAGCTTAAGGGCTAAATTGCAGTTTACAGCGCACTTATCGTAATAATTATAGATAAAGGCATTTTAAGATGCAATGGTGATGACCAATCAATGTGGGGTATCCAGGCCAACTCTCTCAAATCTTACATTCATTCACCATTTTCCTATTCCCGTAATGCATTGTAGCCCCCTCAACCGCAATGTATTACGAGAAAGGGAAACTGGTGAATTCTGGATAACGGATAGGTAGCAGGCCTGAAGTCTGTATTACAATAGTCTCTGTGTCAAATTTTGATTGTTTATTTCTTAATGTCCAGGTTAACAGGTTCCCAGTGGCCAATCAGCCCCATCATCAGCACATCTAACACGATGTTCCTGAGGTTTACATCTGACGGCAGTGTCACCCGTCTGGGGTTCCAGTTCTCCTACATAAGTAAGGTCTTTCATTGCACTTCTCACAGTAACCATGATATATGCTTTGGTATGCTGTTTAATATTGACTGCTTTGTTTTCTTTGAGACTCTCATGGATTTGTATATTTTAAAAGAAATGATGCAGAACTTAACTGCAAGGAAGGAAATTCATATTGTTTTTTCCTTCCAGGTCGTACTGCAGGCCAATGTTGGGATCCTGGTGTGCCTGCCAATGGGAAAAGGGATAACAACAGTAACTTTACATCAGGACAGACAGTCAGGTACAACTGTATGGCCGGGTATCAGCTGTCCGGGGCGGCGGATATAACGTGTCAGTCGAACGGCACATGGAGTGGTGCTACACCAACTTGTGAAGGTAATGAAAAATAAAATTACTGACGTTAGGGTTGGAAAATCTTGTTTACTGCATAGCAACGTACATCCGATTCGGTAAGTTTCGACTAATGCGGCATTAGATGCTTTTCAGAATAAAGTTAACTCAAAAACTGTTGCCCATGTTTTAATTCATTTCGTTCGTTCCTACTTAATTTTCACATCACAATATCTTAGTATATTCCGATCTGAACATAAAGAAATTCAGCTATAAATCGCATAAGTCGTTGAAGGTAGAGATCTAAAGTATAAAGTGAATCCTTGTTACTTTCGTTCTTTGAGTACAAAGACCAAAGTCAACATATGCACATGTCTAAGGTTAGGTTGTCACCACAACAACAAAAAATCAACTGACAAAATCCAGACAAGTTATAGGTAACTCTCCTCAATATGATTCAATAGGAATTGGATGAAAAGGGTCCAGGCCCAGATAGCTCTGTATAAACTGTTATTTCTCCAAAGTGTTGTGACGTTACCTGCCCCTGATGATGTTATTTCACATTCCTCAGTAACTTATGTGACTGGACCCACAAGAATTACCAGCACGACTGGATGTGGAGGTAACCTGACGGCTCCTTCTGGAGGCCCTGTGACATCACCGAACTATCCCAGTAACTATGGCAACAATGAGAACTGCGAGTGGTCGATCACTGTACCAGAAAGAAGCATCCTTCGTCTTACGTTTGGCAGTTTCAACACCGAGTACGGTTATGACCTTCTGACCATTTACGATGGGGCCAGTGATGATGCTGTAGTGTTGCAAAGGTGATGTTCTAAACACATAACCAACAGTCTCATAAGAACTCTACATTCTTACTTGAAAGTACACGGAATCATCCGTAGCAATCCGTAGTTTATCTGTAGTAAGAACTGGTTTGTTTATTTTGCACATTGGTTTATTTATTTCACACGCATTAAAGTACAACTTCAATGCTTAAGTGCTAAAATGCAGTTTACTCTGCCTTATCGTAATAATGACAATTAAAGGCATGTGAAAGTTGTAACAGCGATGGCCAGTCATTGTGGGATATTCAAGACACCACTCTTAAAGATTGAATTGATTCTGGATAATGGAAAGAAAACAGGCCAGAAGCCACGAATAGTCAGTGTTTATTTTTTTTCGAATGTCCAGATTAACAGGTTACCATCTGCAAATCAGTCCTTTCATCAGCACATCTAACACGATGTTCCTGAGGTTTACATCTGACTTCAGTGTCACCCGTCAGGGGTTCCAGTTCTCCTACATAAGTAAGGTTTTTGATTGCACTTCTCACAGTAACCATATTATATGCTTTCGTGTGATATTCAATATGAATTGCTTTGTTTTCTTTTGTACTCTTAAAGATTTGTAACTATGTTTCTAAATGCAGCATTAACTGCGATGATGGCATTCGGCATGTATACCATTCTATATTGTTTTCCTTCCAGGCAGTACTGCAGGGCAATGCTGGGATCCTGGTGTGCCTCTCAATGGGAACAGGGATAACAACAGTAACTTTACATCAGTACAGACAGTCAGGTACACCTGTATGGCCGGGTATCAGCTGCGGGGGACTGCCAATATAACCTGCCAGTCAAACGGGACATGGAGTGATGCTACACCAACTTGTCAAGGTGAAATAATATTAATTTTTGAAGAATTTAAACTGTTCTCCAACTTAACTCATAAATAACACTCACAGGAATTTTCCACTGAATCACTCAGTCTTCTTCAGCTATCTGACCCAAATGCTGTGGACACGTGATTTGTCTCACGTGTGACGTCAGCAAAGGGTCAAAAGTTGTCTGAAGTCGATATCGCCCCCCGTCCGGTTGAGCGAAGGTTGAAGTGCCCTGATGTATATGGCTTCTTTTATGCCTCTCTTGACGTAATCCTGTTCAGTGTCCAAGATTCTCACACCTTCCAGATCCACTGCTCCCGGTGACTCCATGTGGATGTGCTGTGACACCTCTGATGCGACAGAACTGGGTAGTCTGTGTCCTATAAACCTTGGAAAGGTGAAAAAAACGCCTAGGGGTATTGGCCCACTATACCTTCAAACCAAACTTCAGGTCATTTGGCTGAAAAATGACAGAGTTGATTCCATTTACAGAAATGACAGGAGGAGGAGGAGAAACATGAGGAAAAACAATATTTCTATGTCAAAGTGGTGAAGCCATAATTACCACGAACGCGCAGGCGAGGAAGCTCTTTTGCGCACAGGCGAGGAAGCTCTTTGCGCATACGACGCAGGTGTTCGCGCAGGCGAGGAAGCTCTTTGCGCACACGACGCAGGTGTTCGCGCAGACGAGGCAGGTGTTCGCGCAGACGAGGCAGGTGTTCGCACAGACGAGGCAGGTGTTCGCGCACACGACGCAGGCCTGTACCTATGGTCTTTCGTACATACAGGGTAGCTTGCACACTAATTTCAGTTCTGCCCCCCCTGACGTATGGTTTACCTCCCCCCCCCCCGTAGCCGCTGACTAAAGTTTGCCAAATCTCTACTTGAGTCTACCACACTCAATTGGCTACCTCCAAGCCGGGGCGAAACACATGGCAGGAAGCTTAGATACTTGTACAGCCTCGAGCTCAGTTTTTTTTTATTATTTCCCCGTTTTGTTAGCTCCACATTACCATACTGTATACAACGTTAACTCCTCAACATAATATGAACATAGAACCAGGTTTGTGGAATACCCCCAAACAACTGCCAACCCTGCGTGTATACGAGAACTGAAAAGGATTTTGAAAGATCCCTCACAACCCTGCCACGATTTCATTCACCCGACTGAAGAACCGCGCTACGAACTGAGACGCAGATCGCACTGCACAAACTCTCAATCAGCCGGACTGAAAGGCACAAAAACTCATTTGTGGCGAGGGCCATAAAAGACTTACAAAATCTAGGCTAAGGCCCATATTCCTTGTCGTAGGATTGCCCATGCACATTCTCTTATGCACTATGTACTTTTTTTTATGACAGTGTCATTATGTTACGCCAATAAACAGTTACTCAAGCAACTGGATATGATTTTGGAAACGGTCAGACGTTTCAGGTAGCATCCACTACCTTTCGTCAGTGACACTAAAGGACTGCAGGAGAATTGCTGGTTTAAAAGCACGAACCATTGATTGATATGCAAATAAGTAAAGACAATTTTCTGTGAAGGCCAAAAAGGAAAAAAAAGTTAGACAAGTCAAGACAATTTTTGTGAAAGGCCAAAAGGAAACACAAGTTAGACAAGTCAAGACGAGGATAATGCAAATTAGTGAAGAAGCTCCTTTTGTTTCAGAACAGGCTAGGAGCTTAAGTGTTGTCTGTCCTTGGGGCTGGGAGCGCCAAATCCCAAGTTCCCGAGAGGTCTACCCGTAGCCCCCCCTCCCTGTTGAGGGTGGGGTTGTACATCCTTTCATATATAGCTTCTCTAACTCCTCGTTCCCACCAGCGGGTCTCGCGGTCTAAGATATCCGTGGATTCGAGTTTGAAAGAGTGCCCCTGGTTGTGTTGTAGGTGGTGGAAAATGGCTGAGGAGTAGCCGTTAGCGCTGGGTCCGTTAGCGCTGAAGAAAACACAAAAGTGCAAACCACTGACCAACAAAAACAAGGTCAACATCACCATTCCGTATGTCCAAGGGGTATCCGAAAAACTCAGACGGATCTTCCAAAACTTCAACATTGCCACAAATTTCAAACCTCACTCAACCCTCAGACAAAAACTGGTACACCCCAAGGACCGACCTCACAAAGGTACCAAGGCTAATGTAATCTACAGACTCAAATGTGAAGAGCCCAATTGTAATAACACCTACATTGGAGAGACCAGTCGACCACTGAAAGTAAGATACAAGGAACATTGCAGACCCAGCGCTAACGGCTACTGAAACAAAAGGAGCTTCTTCACTAATTTGCATTATCCTCGTCTTGACTTGTCTAACTTGTGTTTCCTTTTGGCCTTTCACAAAAATTGTCTTGACTTGTCTAACTTTTTTTTCCTTTTTGGCCTTCACAGAAAATTGTCTTTACTTATTCGCATATCAATCAATGGTTCGTGCTTTTAAACCAGCAATTCTCCTGCAGTCCTTTAGTGTCACTGACGAAAGGTAGTGGATGCTACCTGAAACGTCTGACCGTTTCCAAAATCATATCCAGTTGCTTGAGTAACTGTTTATTGGCGTATCTTATCACCTGGATGTCTAACCTTCACCGAAGTGTCATTATGTCTTCCACGTATTTTGACCATATTTACCATATTTTCATTAATCGTCATGTAATGTAATATCTTTTTAACTGATGGAATGTAGTTAATTGACCGAATTGTTTTTTAATTGACAATGTAAAATCAACACAATTCAGTCGAACTAAAGTTGATTGAATAAAGTTTGATTTGATTTGAATTGATTAGTAAATATTAAGTAAATTTCCATCTTCCTTCTGGTGACTTTGCTGCATGGTACCCCTCTTTCTCCATCCCAATTTGGCCGTTTTCTACAAATATAAAATCGTTATAAAGTGTGGACGTTGGCTTGTCTCCTGTCAGTGACGTCTCCAGACAACAGAGGAACAGAGTTTGTGGTCGGCTTCCTGCAGAACTACGGAGTCAGCGAACTCGAGCTGTTCATCACCAGCGCGAGTTCAGAGCCCGCTAACGTCACCATCACTGCCCCAGGTGCCAACTACACGGAGCAGCTGATCGTAACTGATGCAGCTGTGCAGGTGGTCACCCTGCCGCGCTCCGTCATGCTCAGCGGAAACGAGCGGGGTTATAAAGGCGTCCTCGTCACCGCCGACCGCGAAATCATTTTGTATGGCGTGAACAAGCAAATGTATACCACAGACGGTTTTCTGGGTCTTCCTGTCGACGTTCTCGGCAAGGAGTATTTCGTGGCTTCCTACACTCCTGCCTCTGGGGAGTATCCGTCCGAATTCGCCATCTTCGGTGTTGAAGACGGCACCTCGGTCAGCGTCACTTTGAAGGGGACTGTGTACCATGATGGCAGGGACTACTATGCCGGGAGCGTCATCACGTTCACGCTAGACCGTCTGGAGGCTGTACAGTTTAAGGGCGAATATTCGTCAGATCTTACAGGTACCCACATCGTATCGGACAAGCCGGTGTCCGTGATGTCTGGCGTGCGGTGTGCCTATGTGCCGAACCAGTACGCCGCGTGTGATCACCTAGTAGAACACATCCCACCCGTCAATACATGGGGACAGCGCTTCGTGACTGTGCCGCTAGCCGTGCGTCAAGCAGGAGACATCTTCCGTCTGGTGGCTGCCAGAAATGGCACCACTGTCAATGTCGCTGGCGTACCGCCTCGTACACTGGACGCAGGAGACTTCTGGGAGCTGGACCTTTCGTCCAGCACCTACAAGTCCATCACCTCCTCGCAGCCGATCATGGCATTGCAGTACAGCAAGGGGTATACTTCGGACCATATCCCCGGGGATCCTTTCATGATGTACCTGCCGTCGGTGGAGCAGTTCGCCGCCGACTACACCTTCGCCACAGTTGACGCGCTGTCCTCGGCCTTCACCAACTATGTTAATATCGTCATCAAGACGTCAGAAACGTCCGGGCTTACGTATGACGGCAACCCACTACCTTCCTCTACGATGTGGTCGCCTATTCCAGACACCAATCTGTCCGCTACGCAGCTTCACATCAGCACAACGGGGACACACAAGATCAAGCACAGATCCACGAATGTCACCTTCTCTCTAATCTACTACGGCTTCTCCCATCGTGACTCCGTGGGTTTTCCTGGGGGTCTCCGACTGGCCAATATCTCCGGTAGGTGTGACGTCACAGAACGAATGGTCGGCGACGGCGTCGACAACGACTGTGACCAACTAGTGGACGAGGAACTACTGAACGGAATGTAAGACTTACGTTTGTAATATCACAACTTTTGTCAGGTAATTTGAAGTTCAAAATTTTATGCGAATTATTATCTATCATACTGCTTTCTGTTCCATTGTTGACAAACGTGTTGTATCACTGAATAAGCTTTTGGAGATTTTGTTTTCCTGTACAATCCACATGAGAGTTTCACTAGCTTAGGCTCATTCAGGGGTGTAAACGTCGATTATTGAATACAGCAAAAGTTTTCTTCTCGCTCTAGTTGGGATTAGATGCAGTGACTAGAACGCACGGTATCAACATGAACATTCTAATCCCCAGAGACGACGACGGTGACGGTCTCATTGACGAAGATTTGGCTGACACTCTACAAAAGGCAACAACAGAGCCAACCACTCCAGCATTCAGCACGACAACAGAGCCGACCACTTCATTCAGCACGACAACAGAGCCGACCACTTCATTCAGCACAACAGAGCCAGTCCCTCCAGCATTCAACACGACAACAGAGCCGACCATTCCATTCAACGCAACTACAGAGTCAATCACTCTATCACTTGACTCAACTGCAGATAGGACCACAACAATAGTCACAACAGAGCCGACCACGACTACAGTCACAACAACAGAGCCAACCACAACAGCAGTCACAACAACAGAGCCAACCACAACAGCAGTCACAACAACAGAGCCGACCACAACTGTTACAATAGTCACAACAACAGAGCCGACCACAACAACAGTCACAACAATAGAGCCGACCACAACAGCAGTCACAACAACACAGCCGACCACAACAACAGTCACAACAGCAGAGCCGATCACAACAGCAGTCACAACAGCAGAGCCGACCACAACAGCGGTCACAACAACAGAGCCGACCACAACAACAGTCACAACAACACAGCCGACCACAACAGCAGTCACAACAACAGAGCCGACCACAACAACAGTCACGACAACACAGCCGACCACAACGGCAGTCACAACAACAGAGCCGACCACAACAACAGTCACGACAACAGAGCCGACCACAACAGCAGTCACAACAACAACAGAGCCGACCACAACAGTCACAACAACAGAGCCGACCGCAACAACAGTCACAACAACAGAGCCGACCACAACAGCAGTCACGACAACAGAGCCGACCACAACAGCAGTCACTACAACAGAGCCGACCACAACAACAGTCACGACAATAGAGCCGACCACAACAACATTGCCAATCAATGTCATGACAACTCAGTTTTCAACTTCACCAGACGCAACTGGAAGGATGACTGCCAAAGCAGGTATTTTTACCTTCGCCAAGAAGGTTGTGTTTTCCGTAGCGTGTGTGTGTGTGTGTTTGTGTGTTTGTGTGTATGTATGTTTGTGTGTGTATGTTTGTGGTTTAGTACGATAATTCAAGAAGCTTTTGATGGATTGTCATGAAAGTTGGTAGGTGGAAAGGTGTTGATGAGACCAAGAAATGATTAGATTTTGAGCGGCTTTCCTTAGTACTGCAGCAGACCTTCCGGTTTTGATATCTCATGATGATGCTAGGGTCTGTATCTGTATCTGTATCTGTATAGCCGGTATAACCGCCCTTTGGCGTAACACACCAGCTTCGCAGGCACGCGGCGCGGCAGCAGCTGGCTACATTACACCGAACGACATGTTACCCTTGAACATCTAACACTAAACAATGGTTAAAACCCACATGTAATGACGTTACCTCTACTGTACTTGGTGGCAGCGAGTTCCACTCTACGATAGTTCTAGGGAAAATGAGTTTTTGAACACGTCAATCCTTGGTTGATAGCTCTGGTACTTAAAGGCATGACTATTTCTTGTTCTTGTTCACCAATTTTAAATGGTAGATAGCTCTTGGGCTAGGGAAGACGCGAATAGACGAGGATAACTCAAGAACCACCGGACGAATTGTCATAGTTTTTAGTACGTAGGTAGCTTAAGTGATGCTTATTGGATGATTGGATGACAGTTATGCAAATCAGAATCTAATTTGCATAATTAAGGAGGAAATTCTATGCTGTGTTCCATAATAGGACTATGGAACACTTGTGACATATGTAATTTAGAATGAGAGGAACATCTAAAGATATAGATTATGTAAATGAAGACCTAATTTGCAGAATTAATGGGAAAGTGCTATAACTTCATAGTGGTAACTCCCGGGAATTTCATACTTGCCGCATTTGGAAGTTAAGTGAAGGTGAACATCAGTAAACATAATTTATTCAAAAGCATGAACTCATTTGCATCATTTATAAGGGAGTGCTAGAGTAGCCTTTTTGGTTAAGATAAGGCTGTCATTGGGTGGAGAATTCATGATCAACTCAAATCAAATTATAATCAATGATAGAAATAGATGAAATGAGGATCTTTTTTTCATAATCAATGAGAAAAAAGTACAATTTCGTCAGTCGGAATGGTTAACACCATTTGGCGAAGGTTTGAGGTCGTCGAACTCTTGTTTGTTTTTTCATCAAACCGGATTTGACTGAATCGGTGAATCGGTGAAAGAGATTGCATAAAAGTGCATTCTGTCTGATCACATTTGGGGACATAGAACTACTCAAATGATTTCTATTGACAATATTAATCTAGTCTTTATGTAATACTTCCGACGATAATGTCTATACGGCCATTCCTTGTAATCACCAGGCAGATGTTGGGAGACAAAATCACTACGTCTTTCTAGCTAAGGTAGTTTGTCATAAAAACGGGCAGCTTGGAAAACGTAACGACTTTTCTTCCACACAGTTGCTTGAAGATTACATCAATTATACCGTAGAATGAATGATATATGTCTCCTCAACTGTAATATTTTAATTGTTAATTGGACTTAACAGAATGTGCGACTGAATCACTCTTCTTCAGCTATCTGTCCCAATCGCACAAGACGTGTGATGTCAGCAACAGGTCAAAGGCTGTTGGAAGTCGATATCCCCCCCGTCCCGGTTGAGGGAAGGTTCAGTTGGAGAAATTTAATTGTTCCACAATGTAATTCACCGCCTCAAATGAACTTTCATGAATGTACTATACTCTATTAAACACTCGTCCTAGTTGCGGACTGCGGCTGTCCACTGCTGCCCTCCCATACTGAAGTAAGTTTGACCGCAACAACCACTGGCTCCGTGGCAACGTACCGCTGCAAGACGGGATTTCAGTCCGTGAATGGGACCACAATTCTCACCTGTGGCAGCGATGGGGAATGGAAGGGCACACTGCTAACTTGTGAAGGTAATCAAAGATATACAATTCATGAAAAATTCCTTCTGGTCAATGTTATTATGAAAAATGTGTTTTTAGATTTGTCCTTCCTGTTATTACAACTTGTTACACATTAATGTTTTTCAGGCCGGGGTACAATAGAAAAATCATATATTCAACATTTTATGATCGGGCGAGAGTACCCCACATGATGCAGCATTTTAAAGAAGAATGTTGAAAAATCTACCAGTTGCTTGGTTATTTAGATGTTCGTATGCTTTGTTAATTTCTAGCATTTGCCTGGAGTTGCAAAATTAAAATTATCTCATGATTCTAACCAACCGCATAGCTATTAACTTACATTTATACCTTTTGCACTTAATATTCAGCAATAACCCCATGTATCCGGTTCTGTGGTTTTGGAAGCTGCTTTGTCGATGACGGCATTCAGGAGTGTGACTGCAACACAGGATATGGATTTTTTGGCCTTTCCCAGTTTTGCCTAGGTAAGTTCATTTACCCTTTGGGCTATCACAGTGTAAGTGTATGTTCCTACGGTTTCTTTCAAAAGCATATTAGCTTTTATATACTATTTCAGGCAATTTTCCATTTTTTTAAAATGACATACCCTTTACTTTGTGTCAGTTTATCAGTTTTAAAAACTCCATATCAATTTCTGAAGGAAACAACTTAGTATACGTTCTTTTGCAGATATCAATGAATGCGAAGATGGTTTGGATTATTGCTTCGGACGGCCCGCCTGTGTACCTAACGCAAGGTGCATCAACTCCCCGTATGGCTCGTACACGTGCCAGTGCCCCAGTGGTTATACTGGTGACGGGAGAACGTCGTGTGAAGGTCTGTACATTGTCATCATCTTCACTATAGTATTGTGCAAATACTGTGAAGCTAAGTACTCCCATGTTAAACGACTATGTGCCGGCTACCCTAATTATGTGAAAAGACATTGTGCTTTCTTTACACTACCTTTATAGACAATAGGCAGAACGACTCTTTTAAGGTCGTGTTCACATATTTAAGAATGATATTTGGTCTATAATTTTGAAATGTTGTGTCAAGTCTGGTGATTTCATTTACTGCTATACATTGTATTTTTGTAAAGTCCGGTACTGTTTACAAAGTAAACATTGCCTGGCTTTATTGGCATTTACTACTACAGGTAAATGCAAATTTTCGTGCAATGTTGTGAATTGTGTAATGTACAGTTCAAGTATAACTCCCTCCCATACGAGCTTTAGTCTCCTCTTAACATCTACATTATAGTTGGAATCAGCGTGTGGACACTTTATTGTTATCATTGCCTATAGAAAGGAAATAGTCCAAAGAATAACTTAATGTTTTTGCACATAATTAGGGTTCCTGGCACACAAATAGGTACAACTACAGTGTCTTAAAACATGCGTGAAGTTCTTTCTGTAATGAGGATAAACATTTTATGCTGGTAAAAAATCGTTTTATTTTCCAGATGTAGACGAATGTTTGTCGGCTCCATGTTCCGAGTTTGCCAACTGCACCAACACAGCAGGCAGCTACACTTGTCAATGTCGGGACGGATATGTGGGGTCTGGCACAGTTTGTACAGGTTTGTGTAGAGGCCTTTAATAATAATTATAACCATCATGATGATACCCAGCGATAAACATGATAAAAACAGTTGTTAGCGAGTAATCATAAGTACTTTTTTTCCATTTCATTGATTCCACAACCTGTATTTGTAAAGGTAGCAGCCCATAGCAGTTTAATGAAGGACTGAACCATAATATTTGCAAAGCTGCTCCCATTGCTGAGTGTTCACAAATATACAGGGCACAGTTTGTTTATATTGTAGCTCCTCCAAAGTCAGACACAGAACCAATGACAACTACAAAATTAGTGTCACATCCCAGATGTTATGTTCTTCTCATCTAGAAATCAACGAGTGCAGCTCCAACCCCTGCATTGGCGGAGCGTGTGTGGATAGGATCAACGGATACAACTGTACCTGTCGGGAGGGGTTTGCTGGGGAGAGGTGTGAAACAAGTGAGTGTGTTTGTTTGTTATTACATATAATTAACGTTACACTCTTTCTAAAGAAAATAGATCTTTTCTGGCGCAACAAACGTTCTCCTAGCCTAAAGACGAAGACGTTCTTCTAAAAACGAAGACGAAGGTCTTCTAAAATTACCTACAAACAAACAAGTGGATACATATGAATTTATAAGACATACAAGTATATGGATAAATCAGCATGAACTGCCTTTATTAAAAAAATCTGTGTCGAAATTGTATTTCGTATGAGATAAGGTAAGACATGATATTTTGTAATGAAATGTATCAAAGCAACATTGCCATATAGGGACCATGATTATCATTAGTTACCAGAATAGTTTAACTGCAATCAACTGTTGAACGTATTTCATCATGATACATATCGCTGGAGTAAAGCAGTGTTGGATTTAGTAGAATGTGTTTCGGCCTATAACCAGTTCTACTTCAAAATGTTGATTCGTCTTATATTTTCATAGACATCAATGATTGTGAACCTCCACCCTGCCTCAACAACGGGACGTGTAGTGACAGAGTCAACACCTACAGCTGTGACTGTGTGGATGGGTGGGAGGGAAACAACTGTGAAGAGGGTAAAACATCTCTCCTGTCGTGAACAGTGTTATAGTAAGACATTTTTTCGCACTGCAGCAGCGCACCTAGCTGCAGTGTGAAGTATAACCAGGTAATATAATTGCCATGAGGAAGATGATAGATGGTCACCGAAACGTTTGCTAGGTACAAACACTTTTGCTAGGTACAAACACGTTGTGTACAAGGGCATTATTTGTTATTCGCTATAAGATATTTCATTGTAACATCAGAACACGTGTAGCAAGATTGTCTTACTTATTCCTTTGCTTCCAGTGGTTAATTGTAATTTTTTGTAACTTACCATGTGTGGTATAGGACGGAAACGTCAAACTTTCTGCAAATGCTAAGAGCATGAGATGGAACAATTACTACAATCGTAAACCTTTCCGTTACCGGTTTGGCTAAACGTACAATACAGTTTACTACATCATTTAAATTATTTGACCAATTAATTTATTTCTAACTGAGTCACACGTGAACCCTACTCCCTCTCACAAGAAAGACGGACAAAAGTCCAAATGCAGAACCAACGCCCATCTGAGTGATGAATAACAGGGTCCTGTCATGCAAAACCAACAGTCTAGCTGCTAAGCTGAAAAAAATAATATACATGTATTTTCTTTGTTTTCCACAGATATCAATGAGTGCACGTCTGATCCTTGTCACCGGAATGCTGACTGCGGAAACACAAACGGCTCCTTTATCTGCACATGTAAACAAGGTTTCCATGGAGACGGATTTGAATGCACCGGTAAAAAACTGATACATCATTGAGTTAATGCAACATGTCAAAGATATGCTTCCCAAAGCCTTTCTGATGATACAAAGTCTTACGATTATGCGTAAAAGAAGCTTGTCACGTGTTATCTTCGCACTTGTGTTATATATTTTTCTGAATATTGAATACCTTATTCACTCGCACAGCATTCCAATTATTGACGCAACTTTGTTTTGTAATCACAATGGTACTTAAATTATGGCTATTGGCTGGTGTAGCATGGTAATATATGTAGATAGAATATGTATATGATTAGAATATGTAGATATCGTCCATCATCCATATTGATTTGGATGTAGGTGGGGTAGGAAGATTGGAATGGATGATAGACATTGATGTAACTCGTTGACTTTGTGTTCTTTACAGAAACTAATGAGTGTGCTTCCGACCCCTGCCAAAATGGAGGAACCTGCATAGATGGACTTAACAAGTACACGTGTGACTGTCCAAGTGAATGGCAGGGTGTTAACTGTGAAAGTGGTGAGTCATCCAGTTTGTGCCATTTGGACACAAAAACAAGAAAATTTGGCTTTTTAAAACATTATTCTAATGATCAATTCAACGCGATGTAAAGAAGAGAATGAAAACCACTGATAATCTCGACAATCTTATACTCAAGTCATATTATCGAAAAATGTCCTTCTAGTAGTACTAAGTATGCAAAGAAGAAAACGACCTATGGCATGCGTGTGTGTATTCATTTATGTCCCGAAGAGCTCTATAATTACGTGCAAATAACCTACTTTTTCCAATAATCCACGGTTATAGTCATCAGTCTTATTTTATCGGTCTACATGTACATTAATATCAAGTAACACAGTCATGTGGATTGTTTCTAAAATATACAGTTATCTAAGAAATACCGAGATATCTGTGCTATAGTTTGCATTTCTGGCTTCTTTGTGTGCAGATGTTAATGAGTGCCTCCTAGCAAAATGCCATCAGAACTCAGACTGCAACAACTCACCAGGAAGCTACATCTGCACATGCAGGGAAGGTTTCCATGGAAATGGCCTGACACAGGAAAACCTCATATGTAGAGGTAAGGAATAAAATACCTAAATTATTAGCCATGGACTGGTGTTAAGCAGATTAACTCTGGACTTTATGGTGAGAGGTTCAAATCCCAGTCTACCTGTTAAAACTTTAAGATCCTAACTCAATTTTGTGGATGATGTTAGATTTCCAAAGTAGCCATCACGAATATATTTGCCCAGCTGCAAATTGGTGATGGTGTGAGCCATGATGTTGAATGACAAACTGACTTTAGATAAAGAATACAATCACCAATGTCTTTCAATAGAGCTAGGTTACCATAGGATGCTTGGTGACCACTTCTAAGTATTAGAATTTGTATTATGTTGCAGAAATCATCCTTTTCCCCTACGGTGAAGAACAAGGAGACGTATTGCTGCCTGACACAGACGAACGCAAAGACATCTCTCTACCATCTCTGATTGAAATCAGTATTGGGTTCCCCTTCTTTGGAGAGTTTTACTACAGCATTTATGTAAGTTCACTTTTCATGTCTTGATCTAGGTAGTCGACTAGCGGAATTATACCGCTCAGACGGGGTTATACCGCCCCTTACGGGGTGACATACCCTTTCGTTGGCTGATACAAGACGGGGTCGCCAGGTCTCCGTCAGGGGGATGATGTATGTCTTGATCTAACACCACGTAAAAGATGCATATGGCTATATATTCTTTTGCTATAACATTCGTAGATTATTGATGGAAATGTAAATGTCGACATAGATAGATAATATACATGTAGCAAAAACGTTCAATCATGTGGTGGTGATCTATTTCTATGTGTTCACTCTATGTTATTTTGTCCTGACATAAGAATGTGACGATTTTTCGTGATCCCTTTCCTTGCAGTTCTCAGATAACGGGTTGATAATATTCCCGCCGACGGCGCAGTCCCGTGCACGGAGGGAAACCTACCCCAACCCCAGCCCGTTCAGGAGTGACCAAACAGTGCGGGCAGGATTCCCTCCGATGGTAGCAGCATCCTGGGGGGATGTGGATCTAACAACTGACGTGGGGAAAGTTTGGTATCAGGTAAATAACGAACTTTCAAAGACTCTGTGGTACTAAATCAAAAGCAACTGGTGTGTTGCGACGAAGGGCGGTTATACCGGCTATACAAATACAGGTACAGATAACTGTTAGTCTTATTATCATCATAATCTTAAGATCTTGGACTTGTAAGATTACTAAAAACGTGACTGAGTCTACCATCATATCACAGAACTATATGGATATGTTAATAATTATCTTAGAAGATCAACATTTAGCAGAAACTGTTGCGAGACAAGACAAAGAAAATACTCTTCTAAGAGATTGTTGTAAGAAAAACAAGTACTGTTACAATTATAATTACATTTGTACCTGGGGTGATACAATATACCTGTACTTACCAAATTGTCAGCACAATAGCTGATTTTCTCTTTCTTTCCCTACAAGGTGTATTCTGATGACGACTTAGTGGATAATGCCACTCAAACAATGTTTGACATGGTTACTGAGAGAATGGTCCAATCCTTCAGCGACACGTTTGTGCCTACCTGGCTACTGGTAGTAACCTGGGACAGCGTACCCTCAGTCGAGGCAATGTACACCAAACAGGACGTAAGTATTAAAATTAGAATGTTAATGCAAATTCTAGCAAATTACTTTTGATTAGAAGCACAGAAACTACCTTCAACATATTCCAACAGAATTTGTACTTTTAAGCCAACAAAGCAGTTGAAAAGCACTGTTGAGTAAAAAGGGATGTTTGTACTTTGAAAAGGTCTGTTAATTCTAGCTTTGATGTTTACTATATATGAGGTGTCTCAAAAGTCAAAAGTCTCTTGAGTTTGACATTCAAACGTCTTTTTGTGGTTGAATGCACGACAATGGTTAATCTTCTCCCTACTATCAGACATATGAACCAAGGATTGAAGTTTTTGAAACTTTTTTCCCTAGAACTATCGTATAGTGAAACACGCTACCACTAAGTACAGTAGGGACATCATCACTTCATAGCTTTAAACAACGATTACAGTTAGATGTGCAAAGGTAACAGGTCGTTCAATGTAACATAGTGTCATAACCAGCTGTCGCCTGGTTACGCCGAAGGGCGGTTATACCGACTTAACAGATACAGATTCTACCTAATCCTGTAACCAATGGAAAATAGGTAGCCAAATTACTAGTACTTTAGTAAGCTAAAGGTTAGAAGCTAATAACAATATATTTTCTATCAAAATAATAGTTCAATGTCGTGTTTTGTACTTTTTTTTCAGCCGAACACATTCCAAGCTGTCCTGGCTACAGACGGGTCAGACTCCCTTGCTTTCCTGACCTACAAGGAAGACGAGATGTTGTGGACCAATCAAACCCAGGACGTTCTCCTCGGGTACAACAGTGCCAACGGCGTCAACTTCGAAAACATCCAACTGGCAGACCCTTACAGACCCGACCAAGTCAATGGAAACACGAGGCTAAAAGGACGATGGGCGTTTAAGTTGGAAAGTGATGCCACAAGGAGAACGAACTACAAGAAGCTGTGCCGTGACTGGTACAAGGCAGAGCCAGACCCGTCCGAGTGGATTGTTGGAGAAGGCCTGTGTCCTTGCACACTGCTGCAGGCACTGAGGGACCTACGCTTCGCCCCTGTTACCTTGACTCCCTTTGAAATCGCCCTCCCGCTTCTGTCCAACCAAGGTGCATAACTTTTTCTCTTATATTTAGTAAAGAATAATAATAAGAAAGATAATGTTAAAACGTCGAAAAGCAGACTCCTCAATCTTTAGCTACTCATTGGTAACGGGTCTTGCTACATAAATGGCCAAATACAGTTAAACCTATTTGTTTGATGTTTGGTTTTAATCAATCTTACAGTTTAAACATAACATTGCGCACAGCTAGAGTCGAGTTGTTATCGTTGGTTAGTGACATGCCCAATCCTGACTGTCCATCATAATTAGCAGTTCAAAAATGATAGCATGGGAATTAGCGGTTCGAGCAAGGAGAGACTGGCTGTATGTCCGTCAAATAGTTGCATTTTTATGTTCTTATGTTGCATTTCTACGTTTTTAAGGAGTTGGGTGGGGCCTATAGAATCTACATGTATTGTGCGCTAGGTGTTCAAGACATCGAGGCTGCTAGCAATGGATATTAATGATAACTTGCTTTCATGTTATATCTAGAACTGGAAGTTTGCTTCAGCCCTCTGTTTGCCAGCCCCACTGGTTCAAGTGTAGACTGTTGTTACAAGTTCCTAGCACTGAACACTGAGATACCTCTGGCTGGAAGCCACCACAGATACCGACGGTCGTCCCAACTGTACAACGGTAAGTATAAACATGTCGTTCGAGAATTCATTTAAATTATGACATAGTGCACTATGGAGTTTGCTTGTTTATTGCATGATACACATTCTATCAAATATATGGAATATGAAAAAAACAAGATAACCTTGGTGCACAAATGGAGGGATGGCACTACATGTACATGTTAAAACTAAGGAAAGGTCAAAGTTGACTTCGATTACATCGGCCCTGTGATTGGCCAGCGTACACGGGCACACTACGTAGGAATTTCGAGTAATAAAATTCACATTAGCAATGTTCCTCAAAAATTCAGATTATAATGTCCCTTAAGTCCAGCCTAAGCTTTCCCATATCTGTTTTTTATTTATCCTTTTGAATCCAGAATAGATATAACTTGAAAATAATCGTATTCTTTCAGATTCGGACGTGAATCCCAAGTCCTGGTGCTGCAGCCTATCTGACGATGAAGACTTCTGTAATCTGTACTATGAAAAGAGGCCTCCAAACAGCTGTTCTTTCTACAGACCACCACGTCTAGGTACGCCTTATGGCAGCATTACACTTTGTTGTGATTCGGTTTTGTGATATGGTGTAGGGTAGCTAATGATTTAACACATAGTACAATTAATTTCTTTATCATAAATCCATTTGTTTTTCTCCGGAAAGTTCCCCATACTAAATTTTGTTAACAATAAATTCTCCATTTTTTTAAAACACAATTTGATATACCCTGATTTCCCCCCTGCCCTTTTTTATGCATTACCTTTTTCAAAAGGAATGACTGCAAATACTGGATTCTAGTTGACATTTTTCACACTTTATACCAGGTAACGTTAATGTCTGATTGTTTTATTTTTAGCCATAACGTGGGGAGATCCCCACATGAAGACACTAGACGGTCTGGCCTACACGTTTAACGGGTTAGGAGAGTTTACCCTAGTCCAGACGAGTGGGGCTAGCGTTCAGTTCAGGCTACAGGGTCGGACAGAAATAGCTATCGGCACACAGGGAGCTGCTGAGGCCACTGTCTTCACGGCATTTGCATCCAAGCAAGATGGCTCCTCAACGGTAACTCTCTCGTACCTTGTTTACGTACTAAGGGACCGGTCAGATACGTCGCATGATCTTCGCATAGTCACAAACTGACGCCATTCTTGGAATCGTCATGCATGTGTTCGGTAAAGTTCAGTAGCTGTGTTGTTGCTGAAAAGGATGTCTTAGATCCTTTTCTGATGGGTGGATTTTTGTACGACGGCGGGTACGTTCAGTACGCACGCAGCACTTCATGATAAATGTGGACATGTCGTTTATACAATGTTAAGCTTCCTTTCATTGTTCACTGATGGTTACTAGCGATTCTTTTTTTTCATTTAGGTTGAAATGGGTATGAACGAAGACCGGACGAACATGACACTAATGGTGGATGGACAGTACATCAACATCACTGACCTACTGAACGGTAAGGCATCCATGAGGCTTACATTTTCCAGCAGATGGCTTAGAAAATAGATAAGAAAGTAAAATGGTCCATATGTCATCAAGCCAATAAGACGCTTGGTTAATTGCTTAATTTTTTAATTCACATTTTATTGAGGTTAGAACAATCCACAAAACTTTAATACTTGTAAAAGCCGTCCCTCTAGAACATAAAAGCGAATATAAAGGAATTACTTTGTGGAGGAAAAAAAATCCACCTACTTTAGAAATGTAAGATAATGTAAACACAACCAAATAGCCTAAAATTTTGCTGCCGCTGACAAATCGTAACAATGTATTATTGTACTTGTTTTGTTATGCAGGTATGCAGCGTTTTGCCAATGTGAGTCTTCAGTACAATTTCAACTCGAACCAAACCAGCAGTGTGGTCGCCTCCTTCTCTTCTGGAATAACAGTGACCGTTACACTCCAGAAACTCATGCTGAATGTACAGTTCGGAGCGCCAGATTCTTTCGAGAACACTACCCAAGGCCTGCTGGGTATGTTGATTACTTTCAAGTAATTAACGTAAACTACACATTATACAGGACTGGTCTTCTGTTCAAGAGAAAATTGTAATCATACATGTAGTATGCATAGCAGGCAGACTAAACATGTTTTTCTGATCAAAAATATAAATCGACAACTTCGGTCCAACAGACTTATGAAAAGACATGCCATCTCATTTAGCCCTTCAAGTTACAAGTAGAAACAAGGCCATTTGAATAATGTAGGGACCAATTATTTCTATTCTCTAGTTAGTTAAGAACAGTTATATTAATTACATTACATCCACAGGTGTTTGGAACGACAACATTTTGGACGACTTCACCTATCCTAACGGCACGGTACTGCAGGCTCCAGAGGGCAGAAATCTAACAGAGGAAGAAATCTTCCCTTGGGGCTTATCATGTGAGTAACATGAGTCACCATGGCAATGACTATGTTACATTTTTATTCTTTATCGACAATCTCTTTAATATTGACTAATTGTCATAAAATTGTATACATATATCAATTCAATGAATAGCACTGTATACTTAGTACATATCATTTTTGACCGAATTACCCCCAATACCCTTTCATTTTCATACACTTCACCCACTTGAATAGAAAAAAAGGTTTTCCTATAATTGTATTTTTTGTTTGCAGGGCAAATCAGCCAAGACGAAAGTCTATTCACCTACGAGGATGGACAAAACGTAACTTCCTTCGCCAAGCCAGGTTTCACGCCAAAGTTCTTCGACCAACTACTAGCTGCTGTCTCCACCGAGAAACGAAGCGAGGCTGAAGAACTATGTGGCACAAATGTAGAATGTCTCTTTGACTTTCTCAGCACAAACGACACAGAAGTGGGAGAACAAACTAAATCAAGTATTGTGACATTCGAATCAGACGCAGACACACTAGGTTAGTCTACGGTACAATTTTCAAAGATAATGTTGGTTTTTACAATTTAATAATGAACTTCTGCATGTTTGATACAGGCAAAGACAACTATCATTCTTCAGTTACACTGTAAAAGAAAACTAACAAAATCAAATGTACAAACAAATGAATAAGAATGACTAAAATCCTTGAAGACATTGTATTCACTACTAACATGTTTGCATCGTTGCGTTTCTGTCTTGCAGCCAACTTTCCACCTAACATCACAACCAACGCCACAGTAAATGGAATAGTTGGACAAGAGGTGGAACTACAGGTGATTGCTGTTGACCCTGAGGAGAATCCTGTGAGGTATTCCATTGGCGACGTCAGTACCATCCCAGGGGCAACCATCGACCCTGGTATATATGACGTCCAATATCTGCTAGACTTTTTATAACTTTTTCGTAAAGATCCGTCAAACTGTCAAAGCCTTATGATGCCATGATGCTTTCCTTTGTATTTTCTTTCCATCGGAACCAGTTTTGAGTTAATGTATTAATTCAAGGTACGGAAATATTGCTTTGGGTGGCAGAGTTGTAGGTTTCTGTGTCTGCCTGTCTGGAATAGGTTAGGTTCTCAGCATGTGGGTGGGTGGGGGGAGATAGGCAGAATGACAGGAGGTCAAAAGGTCAGACACAGGAAATGGCTCTGTCCGGAAGGCAGCTAAAATTCAGGAAGGTTAGGATTGCCCGAGAGACCCTCTAATACTTCATGGAAGTCTAAAATATCCGATTTATTGTGTTGTTAGTAAACGGTATCCTTAGGTGGACTCCAAACAACCTACTGCCAGTGCAATTGGAGATTGTTGCCAAAGACGACAAAGGTGCTTCCTCGTCCACCTACCCCATGGTGAAACTCTGCAATTGTAGAAACGGTGGAATCTGCAACTTCGTAACCGTGGACTTTACTGGAGAGATCAACCCTGTTGGGCAGTTTCAGGTTGGTCTGGAAAAGATTTTGTCTATAATATCCGATGCAAGCTATTCTTTTCTTTTCTACTATTTCAGACCACAATGTTTACTTTCCTTAACTTTCTACCTACTGCCAAACTCTGTAACAAATAGAGATTTTGCCTTCAAATGGCTACTTTGAGTGCTTCACGAATAAGCATCAAATTCTGTATGATATATACCGCTTCTTGTTGTTGTTTAACAGGTTGTTTCCTGCTCGTGTCCTGAGGCGTGGACAGGAGAGTTCTGTGAGACTGATAAGAATGAATGTGAGGAGGACCCGTGCTATCCAGGTGCGGGATGTACAGATAAAGTTGCACCTGAAGAAGGCTTCACCTGTGGATCCTGTCCTAATGGTCTGGATGGGACTGGAGAGAAATGTTATGGTCAGTTGTACACACATTTTATTTTGTCATAAGAATAATAAACATGGTCATGTCGTATAATCATTAGGAATTGTTCAAATATCTACAGTTCTTGATAAGTGTTGCATTTACCTAATCGGCTTCTTGGACATGCGGCCATGGCCAAGGGCGTTAGAAAATGATGGTCCTTGCGGGAAGTTAATGAAAAGTGCACCAAAGACTATCCGTTCATTGATAAAGTTGCTTATTATAATATCATTATGAATAAATGTGAACAACACTAATATCGCAATGCCAATGATTTTTTTACAAACGTCCTGTCACCAGAACAGATCAAGGAAATGTGTAACTTTCGTCCTTAAAGTGTATCCACACTGGCCAGTTGAGTTATAGAAAATATGTGGAGGGAATCATGCCTTTTTATGGTGTTTGCACGTGCCTTTTTAATGTATTTTCTCTGGCAGATATCAATGAGTGTGTGCAGGGACAGTTATGTGAACAGACCCATAACTGTGTGAATACCCTGGGCAGCTACACCTGTGGCTGCGACCTTGGTTACACCCTGGACAGTAATGGCCTCAACTGTACTGGTAAGCGAAAGTTGTATCATTATAATGCAATGTAAAGGTTGCATTCTTCAGGAGCCAGTAGAAAAATGATATGGTGGTGTACAAAACATCATGTACCAGTTAGTAGGATATTTCTTAAACAGTGGCGAGTTGAAAAGGTAGAACTGTACAAACTGTGAATTACACGTGACGAATGAACCTCTTCAACGACACCATATACCAGACTTTTGTTTCCAGCTGAACACTTTGTTTTCACCGCTAATGCAACTCATCCTAATTTTCACAGGAAATAATACCATATGAAATTGTATCATTTTTCTCTAGATATAGACGAGTGCGTGTTAGGTACGGCAGGTTGCGCCTATGAGGCAACATGCACCAACACAGAGGGCAGCTTCACTTGTACCTGTAACACCGGATATACTGGCAATGGAACCTACTGTGCAGGTGATTAATTGATACCTTTTCTATAAAACATTTTCTCCCAAACCATTGATAATTTCATCAGGTTATTTTACGACTGTGTGCGAACCAGTCGTTGTTACCCATAAGATTGTGACAGACGGTCACCGAAACGTTGGATGCGAAAACCCCTCACCGGTTTTTTCAATAAAGAACCATCTTATATACGTTTTCCCCAAAAGTAAGAAATTTATTCCACATGAATCTTTAATGAGAGCTAAATCACTTTTGAAATGTGTCTTAAACAAAATTAAGCGAAAACTGATTTAATTTATACATTGTTGTATACATCATTTCCTTACTATACTTTGTTTCAGATGTTGATGAATGCACGACTAGTGCTTCCTGTAATCGCAATGCAGTATGCATCAACACTGTTGGATCCTACACATGCGCGTGCAAAGCTGGCTATGAAGGTAGCGGACGCAGTTGTGAGGGTAAGTTGTATCAACTCGTTGTTACTGTCCTTCCAAAGCTGCAGATCTTGCAAGAAAATGTTAACTAGACACATTACTAGACAGTAGGCCAGTTGTTGTAAAGCTATCCAACATTAACATTGCATGTTGACAAACTGCTAATCAATGTTAGAGTATTTTACTAGTTAAGTACACTCCTTTTTATATTTCAACGTCAGTAACATTTTGGACAATTTTTATAATCCATGTGCACACATCCAGACATTGTTCCTTGTCGTATTTCAAGAAAAGAGACTTATAAACGATAGATTAAGCAGCGACATTCATGTAGTTTTATATGTGTGAATGAACTATTTTGTAAACGATAAATTTAATGAAAACATGTACACTATAGACTGTAATTACTGGGGGGCATAGCTTTATGTGTGTAACTATTTTCTAAAATATAGATCTAGCATGTACATGATAGTGATAAAATTGCTTTATATGGCTTAGTTCTGCCTCCCCTTGTTTACTATTAACTCTGCAAGTAATCATACTTCACCTTTAGACCCTGTTGCAGTAGTACTACTGCTACCTGTTGCAGAACTACTACTGCATTTAGCCCATGTGGGCAAGACCATGTAATAAATAACCATTCATTCAGTATAATTGCTAACCCGTTATCTCCATCTTGTTTATCTTGTCCCATGTCAGACAAAGATGAGTGTGTTGATCCGGACATCTGCCACACAAATGCAAGATGTACCAACTCCATCGGCTCCTACAGCTGCAGCTGCAACCCAGGGTACCGCCGCAGCGGGGCAGTCTGCACCAACGTGGACGAGTGTGCGGAGCTTCTGGACAGCTGTAGCCCGGGGCTGGGGATCTGTACTGATAACCCTGGGTCCTACAGCTGTGCTTGTAGGGATGGATATGTAGGAGACGGAATCACCTGTCAAGGTTTGTTACGAGTTTGGTGTTGCAACTTTTCTTGGAAGTACACCTGGTGCAATTTCACCAATGATTGTAAAAGTACATTCTCATTCCATACTATATTAGTCTTTCATAAGGAGGATTAGTCTCACAGTATGTTTGAGGCAGTAGATGCCTTACGCTGCACCTTGTACACTCGTTGTGCAATAAAGTTTATTTGATGATCAATTCGATGCCAGAAACGGAAGAAAACTGAACATTCTGATACATTGCGATAGAGCTTCTAGTTTATACCATTTGAAATTTGTTTCTGAACAGTTCACCATTAGGCCATGTTGATTTGATTATATGGATGACATCCGCGCGCGCATCAATTTTCGTTCGTTTCCAAAAAAAAAAAAGTTTTCGACCATACTGGAAATCGTACAAAGCAGCTGCAAAATGAGCAAATATATGCCGTAAATAGAAAAAAAAATATTGGAAAACTATACTAATATCGTAGAATACTAAAATCAATTCCAAAGGAAGAAGAAAATGTGAAGAAATGAAAATGAAGAGTCTATTTTTCGCCATACCATAATCTGTGTATCATGACCACGTAGATTTCATAATGAAGGCAACTTTTTTTTTTTTGCCAAACTTTTTTTTTATTCGCACGCTCGCATCAGTTTTGGGGTACCCAGAGGATGTCATCCATATAATCAAATCAACATGGCCTTAGTTGTAAACAGCACTATGAGCTTCGAGTAACAGGCACCAATTATTGATGCCAAAAGCTCTTTGTTTGCAATTAACATTATTCAATATGCAAATTTACTGCTTTCACGAAATGGGAGCGCTGTTGATATACAGGAAACAGTTAGTAAAACTATCAACGAGTAACGAATGTATGATGCTTTTTTGTAGATTACAGTGGATGCTGATACCGATATTTAGATATCTAATTTACTTGATGCTGACTCTTCAGATCTTGACGAGTGTTCAGATGATGCTCTAAACAACTGCACTGAGAACGCCGATTGTACCAATGCTGAGGGCTCTTATAACTGTCTGTGTACAGAGGGGTACGAAGGGATCGGTACAGTGAATTGTGCAGGTAACTCAGGATTTCATTGGTTTTTTTTAAAAATTTGATAAGCATGGAGATTTGCAATATTAGTATTGTGTCCAGTGGTGGCGTTAAATGGCCGAGGGATTAAGCTAGCGGACACGAGATCGAGCGGTCACGGGTTCGATTCCTGGTATTAGTTAATGGAAAGAGGTTCTGTCCTTAAAAAAGCCACTAAATTAAACAACTCTTTCCTCACTCCACCCAGGTGTAAAATGGGTACCTGAATTCGGTTGGGGAGGTAAAATGCGGTGGACGGAGTACAACGCCACCTACTACCGCTACGGCCTAAAAAGCCATGGGACTATCTGTATTGTGTCCAGTCAACCGTTTCAATCACAGACACCTTTTTTTTCGACTGTCTCATACAGATGTAGACGAGTGTGTAAGTGGTAGAGATAACTGTGCTCAGGAGGCAACCTGCACCAACACCCCGGGATCTTACACGTGTTCGTGTAACGAAGGATTCGTCGGAAATGGGATTCAGTGTGAAGGTAACTAGTTTACATTTCTCCCAATTTACCTACACTTACTCACTTAGTTCCTCCTGCAACTACTGTTGCATCGTTCGACAAACAGTTTGGACGAAATTTCTCCAGGTACTTCTGTCTTCTGTATTTCTACATTTCTCCCAATAGATAAATAAATATGTGAACAATCATCATCATCATCATAAACAGTAGATTGCAGTTACCTTCTAGAAAGGAATTGTTTCATTAGTCATTATTTATCATTCTCTTAACAAGATAGAAAGGCGACATGCCATGTGACAATAACACTAGTGATAACCTTTCAGGATTTCTATCATACTAGAAAATTAACATATATTTTGATGAAAAGCTGAAGGTAATAAGGTTTCTGTCTTCTATTTTGCAAAATGTGTATAAGCAGGTAAACGTAAATCAATTTGTATATTATATAAAGCTAGAGTGATTGTGGTAAAGTTTATAATTGAAATGTTTGGTTGATTAATTAGTAATTACATCTCGTTGCTGCAGATATCGATGAATGTGTAAGGGGACAAGATGACTGTGACGTTGACACAAAAGCCGTCTGTACTAACCTGATTGGAGGCTACAACTGTACATGCTACAATGGGTACCAAGGAGATGGTCGGGACTGCACGGGTAGGAATACGTTACATTTTTATTGAAAGCTGTTTATAATTGTTCCGAAATAGTAGATAATTTCTAGATTGTGCCAGTGGCTTATTTATCTTGTTTGTGGTGGCAGCGGAAAGAAAATGTGGAAGACTTTAAAAAAGGACGTAGCCGTGTAAACATATGGGGTTTGAAGGATCGTAGGGAAAATGCAAATCAAACGTCATCGGAAAAATGCAAAAGTAGACATAAACTGATGTGCATACCATATCCTTCACAGATATAGACGAGTGTCATACTGAAAATGGAAAATGCTCTATGAACTGCTCCAACACTGAGGGAAGTTATATCTGTAGCTGTAAGGATGGATACAGACTGGCTGTCGATGGTTTCAAGTGCGATGGTAAAAGCATTTTTGTTTGTACATTTTACTCATCAAAACACAGCTCAATGACCACCGAGATGGTTTGCAACTGTCTCAAATGCAAAATGACAATTACATACAGCAAGTAAATCCATATTCATCTTACTATAATTGCAACTGTATTTAGTGCCTTTTTGCAAGTTGACAATTCTGATCCCATTTAACCTATTGCTATAGATATTGACCAATGTGCAGAACAGCTGGACAACTGTAAACAAACCTGCACCAACACAGAGGGTGGATTCAACTGCTCATGCGTTCATGGATTCATTCAAGTTGGGGACGCCTGTCAAGGTGATGAGTTTTTCCACTAAAAGTTCCTTTAACCTTTAGCCTGCCAAGGTAGCTATTTGGCACGAAATTTGTATTGGTTAGGGGGTTAGACAGCAGGAAGAAGGTAAAGATGGAACTTAAGATGTTGTTCAGATCATATTAAAAACAGTTACTAGTATGTTCTGAGGATTTGTATGATTGTTTTATTGTACATATATAATGAAAGTACTTTAAATGTGTGAATCTGGTACTACATGTAGATAACAAGTGCTGTGGTCTGATGTTTTATTATACATTGTAACTATTCTACACATCGTTTTTTCAGCATCTGAAAATTGTACAAGTACCATTTGCATGAATGCGGAATGCTTTGTAGAGAATGGAATCGAGAAGTGTCTGTGCCTTTCTGGCTACAACATCACCGACAATGCCACAGTTTGCATTGGTAAGCCGGATGATAGTTGTTCAGTACCAAGGACAGAGTACCCCATCTTTGTAATGCTATATAGGCTGTGTAGAAAGAGAATCGAAGCAATACTTGGTGTTTATTCTCTTATAAAAAAGCAGTTTAGCGATTGTCGTGTGCGTAGAGGTGCTGTTTATCTATTTTGTCTATCTAGTTACATTGGGATACTTTTCGAATGCTTTAATGATGTCAACTTTGGATTGAAAATGTTTTAATGCTGTTAATTGTTCCTATGTTACCTAGACTGGATAATTGTTGCATAGAACTGATACAGATATTTATTAAAATGTGGTGCTTTGGATTTTAGACATCAACGAATGTTCAAGTGACATCCTGAATGCCTGTGACCAGGTATGCAACAACACAGACGGAGGATACACGTGTGACTGCAACAGTGGTTACATGATTGGTACTGATGGTCGAACATGCACTGGTAAGACAGTCTACTTACATGTGCATTCTCCAATCTACAACTGACAACAGCAGAAATGTTTGCAATGTTGCTCGTAAGGAATTTCCATGTCATGAATTTTATTGAAGACCGGGGAGAGGTTCCAGTCTTTTATATTCTAGATTAGATCATAATTTCTTCTCGACATTTCACAGATATTGATGAGTGTTCGGGCAGCAGTCAAAATGACTGTGACCGCAACGCCCTCTGTAACAACCACCAGGGAGGATACACCTGTAGCTGCAGGCGGGGCTACACCGGCAATGGAACATCCTGTGAAGGTACGTTAACATTTTCTCAGCATTACGTACAACCTCACGAAACCTTGCCATATAGCTTATTTACTTAATTTATGTCGAGCACCAGTCGTCCTCGGCTTCTCGAACCCCTTTGTCAGCTCAGAAATCCCTGTCTGGCATAGCCTTCCCCATGCCTTTAGCTTGTAGAAGGGCGTTTTTTTCATCACATTCACATATATGAGGCAGGGTCTTGCAGACCTCCTTTTCCCGTGTGATGCCATTTAAAAAAGATGCGTCATTATTGCTTTGCTCCTATTGGCCAGAGAGGTTTGTCGGTATGTTCAGGTTCCCACTTTATCACAGATCTAGAGTTGCATTTTTCACGACGTTGGTTTGAAAATTTCAATTGCAAAGTCTTATAAATCGCTTAAAGACGATGTGTTTTGTTACGAATCGATGTCCTAACAGACTATGATGAGTGCACACTCGGCAGTCCGACTCAGAATTGCAGTGCGAATGCCCAATGTTCCAACTTCGACGGCGGTTTCAACTGCACCTGTCAGAATGGGTATACTGGAGACGGCTTCTTCTGTGCCGGTAAGGTCTTCTCTGATTCCCTTCATTTCTGATTTAGTATAAGCATCCAAGTATCCGGTTGACTTTATTCTATTGGTTACGGGGTTAGTCAGCAGGGAGAAGGTTAAATCAACTCAAAGCGTATATTTTCCTATACTTTACACGCAACGGTTCATAATAGTAAGTAAGTACCAATCGAGCTTTGGGACAAACGTCACTTAGTGATTTAGTGATCTTTAACAGACGCATGCCACGTAAAATATGAAGTTGTGCCTGATAGAAGTAGATGGACAATGCAGATGATTTTTCAGACACCAATTTATATGTTTGATGCTGTTTTTTGTACATGTAGATGTCGATGAGTGTTCCGATGAGTCATCACATTGCCATGAGCAGGCAATATGCACAAATGTCGCGGGCAGCTTTGAATGCTTTTGCAAAGATGGGTACAACGGCACCGGAACATTGTGTGAAGGTACGAGCAACTCGATAGCGTTAACCCAATACATGACAAATACATGGCACTGTCAGATTGAAAATTGTGGAATAGAATTAGGAAACCCCATGTATTACATCAATTATTCAGCAATAAAATGGTATGACTGCAAAACGTTTGCAAGACGTTTGATTGATATGGTTGCTCATCAAAGATCTATGGGTACGCCTGTGTGATTGTATGCGCGGTGTTAGCAATGCTTAACAACTAACAACATTTTGGATCACTTAAGAACACTGAAATCGTTTTCTTACGGAGTACCAACATGATAAGATCAGTGAGTATATGATTTCTATTTTGCATCAGATATCAATGAATGTGAAAACGGAATGAGTCAGTGCGATGTAAACGCAACCTGCACCAACACTGCTGGCTCCTACACCTGCACATGTAATGGCGGGTACACTGGTACAGGGAGGACTTGTACAGGTAGGCGATTCTTTTCTAATTATAACTGTATGTTATGATTACTCCTTTGCACCAACTGAAAATGTACACTTAGAGAAATTTCAGGATACAGACATTGATCAGTCCCATTAAAAAAGAGAATCCAATTGCTTTAAATAGTTGATGACAAAAATGTGGGTTGAACACTATATACGCTCTGCAAACATGTAGAAGGGCAACAACTTTAGCTTGTTTATCACTGTATAATATCTAGTATTTTGCAGGTAGGATGGCACTGGCCACTGGTTAATCACGCATATATTTCTTAAAATCTACGCTTCGATTCAGCAGTTTCTCCTTATGAAACTTCTTGTCTCGCTGACAAAGATTGTTTTAAAGAAAAGTGATAAAGAATTAATCATACATTGAATGCTATGGTGTCGACATGTCAGTGTCAACTCAGTTGAATTTTGAGATGTTGAAATAAGCCACTTTGTTGTTAGATGTGAACGAGTGTTTAAGTGGACAAGACGACTGTCATGAACAGGCATCATGCAGGAACACGGAGGGCAGCTATGTATGCACCTGTAATACAGGTTTCATGGGCAGCGGAACGTTCTGTGAAGGTAAGCTGAAGCTGATATATTCAACCACGTGCTTCTGATTCTCCACAATATGTATCAAATCTTCAAAATTGTTATATGCTTGAAACTATAAGTATGCAGTCAAATTGGCATTACCTTTTTTACCACTAAAATGTATAGGGATAGACATTTTACCACTCCCTCAAAGATTAATTAGTTTGCGAATCGATATGCAGAAAAAGGTTCTGTTGGCACAAAAAAATTCAAGTTTTGACGACACACGACTTCGTTTACTGTCTTTCAGATGAAGATGAATGTACACAAGACACAGACACTTGCACAGAAACCTCCGTGTGTATGAACACCGTCGGTTCATTCACTTGCCCCTGTAAGCCTGGTTACTTCGGGAGTAGTTGTGTGGATGTTCGTGAGTGTGAGGAGGGTACGGACAACTGTGATGTCAACGCTAACTGTGCCAACACTCCTGGCTCCTTCAGCTGCACGTGTCATTCTGGCTACGTAGGAGATGGAACTGTTTGTACAGGTGAGAAAGGTTTTCAATATGTTGGTACAACATGATATGATGACACTCTGTCTAAAGAAAATAAAAATAAATACATAAATAGATAAAACATTGGGTGATGAAGACCTGTGATGTATTAGAGTCATTTATAAATTAAGTTCTATTAATGTGTATCTGTATCTGTATATCAGGAATAACTGCATTCCTGCGTAACACACGGTCTTAATTAGAATAATTGTTAGTAAAGATTCGCATATGGCACAGTGTGTCTGATCAAGGAGGTTCAATCAGATCGATCCTTGAGCCTATTTAGTCTAATATTTTTGTGTGCCTGTTACCCTGTAGACCAATACATATTCTGTTCTTCAGTTACTTCCATTGAAAACAAAAGGTAGGCGATATAAAGTAATGTATAGCTGCTTAAAAAAAACCTATTTATTTTCGTAAAGAATTTTAAAACCACGTCCTTACGGCCCCAGTATCAACGTGTTAGGAGTGTTGTGTTTTAATTGCTAAGTATGTGATTTTTGTTGGATCAGATACTGATGAATGTGAAAACGGAATGGATCAGTGCGACGGAAACGCAACTTGCACCAACACTGCTGGCTCCTACACCTGCACATGTAATGACGGGTACACGGGTACAGGGACAACATGTACAGGTGAGCAATATGTTACCTGTGGTTTCTAGAAGATTAAGTCTATTACAGACATTCATGATTTATGCAAATGACAATGACACTGATGGTAACGACTTTGCTTACCATATTTAGATTCTGATGAGTGTGCAACAAACACGGACAACTGTGATGACAACGCTGACTGTACTAACATCCCTGGCTCCTTCAGCTGCACGTGCCATTCTGGTTACGTTGGAAATGGCACAGTCTGTACAGGTCAGAAGGTGTTTTTTTTCAAAAATATTGATAGAGCATTGGTCTATTGCAGAATCTGTATTTCATATAATTAGATTTTCATCTACTTATTCCTTTTGTATTACGTCTGTACTCTTTGTGGGTCAGCCCCCACCATCCGAGTCTGCCTGCGCTAACCCAAGTAATAACATGTATTATTGCTAATAAACACGAATACAAAAAATAATACAAATACAATTTTAGTTCTGTGAATGAATAATTGACATGATTCTCATATGGCATAGATTGTAAAAACATGGTAAAGATAGTAATCACAAAATAGAAAAGAATATTGAATAAACTTTTATATATCACCACAGTCATCGCTGTGACAACAGAAAGCACACCAACTCCAACACCCACACCAATGACTGTCACTCCGGGGCCGCGTGAGTACATGATTATACACTACTTAATTCATTTTATATCATCTTCTTATTGTGTACTCTGTGCACGTGTATGCTAGGACTGGTGGTTATATTTTATTATTATATACATTAGTATGTTTCAGATCACTATACATCGTGCAAATAATGATTTTTTTATATACCAGACGTTTGATTTATTTTGCTTTTATAGCAAAACCACGAAAGTTTGTACCAGCCCAAATAACGATGGAGATAGAGTTTAGGGCTGAATACAACGACAAGACTTCAGCAGAGTATATGGAACTATCGTTACAGTTAAAAACATCGGTGAGTGCACAGCATGACTTTCTATCTTGTTTGTGTGTCCAGCATATAACACCACTTGCTACTAACTCTCCCAATCTGTTGTCTGTAGGCTACATATCTTGAGATGATGGCAGCGCTCTAAATTGAGGTCTCTTTGGCTGTCAAGTCAGCCTATGGCAGTCGCAGCCGATTTCAAACGTATAGCTAATTATATGGGACAATGAGTCGTATGTTTTGAACATACAGTTCAAAATGTGTTCAAAATCTAACGCTCACATATGTTCAAAATCTAATGTTTTTCTTGCGCAATCTCGTTACTACTAGCTCTCTGTCATCTATACCGGAATTCCTGGGTTCATCGAGATCATCATCATTCAATTCTTGTAAGTACGGGCAACATATACATTCAATTTACTTCGCCGTATGTAACTTCGTAGAAATTTAGGTTACGATCACTATATGCTAACTTCTAGACCATTTACCATATCCATACAATTTCTGGGCCATAATCGCATACAATTACTCGGATTGCTATGTTGCTATTTGGCAAAGTATGTCACTACATCTTTGTTGTGTTAACATTTAGCGCTGGCAGTGTTGAAGCCAAATACGCAGCTGTTTTCGCCGTAGAAGACTCTGATTCTGACAGCATCATCCAGGATTTGGCAAAGACGAACCTTCAGAAGGCAATCACTAGTCGAACGTTTGACCCCGCACTCCAGGTCACCAGCAGTGACAGCCTGCAGCCGATTGTGCTTACAGAAGAAGGTAGGGATCATCGGAAGACCAGCGCAAAACACCCAACAACAGCATATGGTTGCCCATATTGTCAGTTACTTAATTAGTTGTTGAAAAGAGACACGTTCTATCTAGATCTCCCTTTGACCTTATTGTTGTAAGGAATACATGGTCTTGCTGTGTGTTTGTGTTTGTGTGTGTGTGTGTGTGTGTACAAGGAAGGAACAGAAGAAATGCTTTGAAATGTGCAGGACAGTCATCATTTGTGATCTGTCTATAGGATGTTGATATTTCTAGATACGGATTGAAGTATTATTTTGGGTGGCTGACCTGTGGATCTGTGAGGACAAAGTAGGTTAACAGCACATGGGTGGGGAAGATCGACAGGCAGAATGGCAGGAGTCAAAGGTCTGGCAATTGAGCCAGCAGGAATTAGAGGGACAGGAAGTCAGGAAATCGAGTATTTCAGACTTTCCAGAAGTCTGAAATCTACGATTTCTTGTTCAATCTGTGGCAGAGTTGGAGCAAGTCGTTGGAGGATTCTGCCAAGATTTGCAGTGTGGGGAGGGGGGCGTGTGCTCACGGAGTGAGCTGTATCCCGGCGCTGTCGTAGCGGAGTGCCAATGTGAGGGAAACTACTGCAACACGGGGACCTGTGTGTTCAATGCTGAAGAGGGACCAAAATGCACGTAAGCGCCATAACTACGTTTTGCGTTATGTCCTCCCCTTAAAAGATAATACTAGTAGTCAACATAATTTTTAGGTCTAAAATAAAAGATGTCTGAAATCATTGAATTTTTAACTGGTCCTAGAAAGTCATAGAATGGTCAAAAGTTTATGAGCTTTACATCGTGTTGTTTTATGTTTTGTTCTGTCCTATTTCGTGTAAAGAGCAGAAAGTTTAAGTTTATATTTTTTTGTCGAACATGACAGAAGTCAAAGTTAGTGAAATTTAAACTGATACCAGAAAGTAATAGTTTGGTCAAAAGTCTAGTGTTGCGTCGTGTTGTGTTGCTTTGTGTTGTACATTGATGTGAAGAACAGATATTTAACGTTTATCCATTGATTGCCGCTTGCTACAACGTGCAGCTGCCCGGCAGTGCAGGGTTCCTGGTACGGCGGGGAGCGCTGTCAGATCCGTCTTACCCAAGCGGACGTGATCGGTATCGCAGCAGGCTGTGTGTGTGCGTTGCTTGTGATCGCCCTGCTGGTGGCTGTATGTTCGGCCAAGAGGTCCAGGCATTTGGCAATAAAACGGAGAGAAATGAGGTAACGTCAACTTGGCTTCTCCCACCGACGTACATTTCTTTCAAGCCTTTGCAAATACATTGTATGTCAAATTGAGATTTTTGAAATCTTTCCATGAACAATGAAAGTCGTTACCTTTGTACATTGTAAATGCCAGGAAAGCATGAATTCTGTATTTCATATCAAACATAATAATTCAGACCTGCTCCCCAACCATGCGGTGTAGACATACATGTATCAGTCCATTGTTACTGATTTAGCGATCTCGCTAAGCCTCGTCTTTAGCCTTCGTTACGTTTGTTGTTGGTAATGATTGACAATGTTGGGTTTACGTAAAACGTGAAAATATCTTGTAGGTACAGGGTCAGTACACCTCCACTCACCATAGGAAACTACTGCACCACCTCAGGGACGTGGCAACCGTTCCGTGGCCTTCCGGTCACTGACCTGAGTGAAGACCAGGACGACTACCTTTCACCTGTGGTAAATGAACATTTTCATACATCAGTGAGCTAACGTTACAAGCGGCCTCTCGCTCGAGTGCAGGATATAATGAACATTAGTGACGCATGAACAATAACTTACAATTTTACAGCTTTATACTTACACCAAACCTTATTTTAATTTCACTAGGAGTCCCTCAAGCTTGTGTTTCCTTGATGTTGGTATGGTAAAACTTACGACGTGCTTGTTTCTGCTGTTGTTGTCATTGAAAATACATTGATGAACAACAACTTAATAAAATATATCAAAATGTTCCATAGTTTTGTTAAGGGATGCCTGATGTCTGTTACTAAGGACGGCCTTTCCAAGTGCAACAATTATTCAATTCACATTTGCCACTGATCGATAATACTGGTTGATTATATTTTTGAATTGTTTATGTTTTCCTTAGGATGTACATATTGATATGTTGCCACCTACATACACGGATTCCCTAAGAGCCAGAGGAAGGCCTTTGTGGAACCCAAGTGTTGAGAATATACCATCCGGAGAAGTAGGTTTCCTTATGCCTCAGTCAGCTCAGCTGGACTATTTTTGGGGCTGAGACAATCTATTAGATAAACATGACATTTGTTTTGTTTCCTTCTCCGCTTTTTTTCAAATCAATACCTGTAACATCTAGCCTTTTTTATATGTTTTGTTATAATTCCTTGACTATGCTGTTTTTGTTTTTTTTAATCAACTTCAGTTTAAGATCCCTCGCCCGTCTGTGAAGAATCCAGTTCTCCGTAAAGACGATGAAGATGATCGCTTTGTCCGGGTAGGTTATATCTTTTTACACCACGTAGTCAAGAGGTGGCACCATTCCTGTTTCCTAAACTATCTTTGATCTTCAGTTTTCTTACCTTTACTCTGTTAAACCACAGTTGTAAATAATGGTTACTTTCTTTCTGTTTTAAGACGTTTGAGTTCAAGTTCTGAACATGAGGAACTGCCAGCGGGGATAGAGGAAACCTGCAACCAATAAACATCACGATGGTTATGAGTCGTTAGTTTTGAAGGACTGGCTGATAAGTTAGCTTATGCTTCGAACTGCGCATGTGCATTGTGATGCATGGTGGGTGAACAGCTGTTTACAAGTTAGGGGCATTTACCTTTGACCAGACCCATATGACATTCTAATTTTTGGCTTAAAAGCTTGAAATGATAAACAAAAATGAAAATCTTCCACTGTATATGGAGGATAGAGCGCATTTTCCGAAATAGTGCTGAGGTAAACATCACCGGCAGTTGTTGAGTAAGCATGATGGTTCATAGCTATAACTTTTTTTTCAAATTACTTATGATTGGAATAATTAGCTTTCATGTCAATAATCAGTGAAGTTACCTAGATACCAAAAATCACAGTAATCCGTCAAACTTGAGTTATTCTCTTTCAAATTCTCTTGCAAAATTATCCCGTTGCATGCAGTGAACAAGCTGCCATGGGCCTAAACCTACGCTATACTTCAATTGAATTATTTTTCGCACGTACTTATTGTTAACCATTAGGATAAAACACAGCCTTGGGTATTACTGTGATTTTGTGGTTTAATTGGATAATAATAAGTACGGTTAAGTAATTAAATTACACTTTGTTTTGTATTAAATATGTGTCTTTAAAACATAGGCACATTAGAAACAGCACGGTACAATTCACGAAAAGAGTAGTTAAACAGTCGTATTCACCTACTCCCGAAAAAGAAGCCAAATAGTCTATATGTAGGCAGAACTAATACTTGAGTTAATTTCTTTGTATATAATCCTTAATGTATATGATCACCAGCAATCTATAATTACAGAAGTTATTAAGCTATTGTTACAGAATCTATTGTTACAGAAGTTATTAATCATTGCTGGGATTCTTGGACACATTGTAAATTAAAATACCTTGTCTATCGACGCTAAATAATTCCTAATTTTACCTGTCAACTGTGAAATCATGCTAACCACTCCAAACTACATACTGGATACAAATCGTTTTTAGATATTTTGTGCCCGTGTGCCGTCCAGGCGTTTGGATGTGGAACTTGGACCTACGCTGTTACAACAAATTTTGTATTCATTTGATCTCGACTACTTTACATCTGTATCATTTAATTGTTTAATAGCTTTGTAACTTTTTTCTAGTGCTGTACAAGTGGTGGCATACACTGGATATACGTTGTATAACTTAAAAGTATGTCGTAACTTTGACCTGTTCATTAAGGTCTTTATTTTATGTATTACAAATTTTTTAAAAACAACTTTGGGTACGAACTTGCAAATAAACTTTCATTTCAATCATAAGTTGCTTTCGTTTCAATGATATGATATTATCCCAGTCATTTAATTTAGTAAAGTTAATAAATTTGTCATAGCCGATCATCTGTATGAAACACTCACCTAAAAACAAGTAGTTATATTGCAGATACAAATTGGTCGTTGTTATAACGAAGCAAAACGGCAAAAAAGGCTATGGTGAAATTTCCTCATAAATTATGCAAACAGGGTCATGATTTGAGTATGTTATGTTTAATGAGAGACATGAACAGTTTTACAGAGCCTAGGTCTATTATGTAATTCTTAGACTACCAAGTAGACACCACGATCGATTGTACAAGCAATATTCCCGTCCAAAATATATTCTAAGGAACCTTATCGGCTTGTAAAGAAAGGAGGGCTTAGCCGAAAGGAGTCTTTTAGTCAGGAAGTCAACGTCTAAAAGTGGACTGATGATCACATGAACTCAAACATTTTGTTTTGATGCCTCCCGCCGTTCGTTTTCAATTAGCATAAGGTCTTCGTCAAATGAGTATCCAAACATATCGAAATCCGGTTTGTAGATTTCTCCGATGCGACGCATGTCCTCCGTCGGGACGTCTCCGAAGATGTTACCGAAGCGTGCTTTAGCCCGTGAGGGGCGTGGCCTCGGGAGAATGCCGTCCTTCCCTACGATACCACTCCTTTGGAAGAACAGACGAAGGTCTTCTGGCAGGGTGTCCGTATGAGCGATGAAGTCGTATTGAATCTACATATATATACAATAGAATACAAAGGTAAAGTTAGGTATGGTGAACATATTGCACTACAGTCTACAGCGAGAAAGGTGCAGCGATCATGCGTGCTTAATGATGTTTTCGGATCCGGCTCTGTTGTTTATGATATACGAGGGTCGTTCAGAACGTGTGTGTGTGTAATATTGGGTTAGGACTTGAGTCAACCGCAGTTTGCAGATGAAAATCCTGTGGTAGAATTTTGAAGAATTGTTCCAATGGTTTCTTTTTCGACTAATGTTGGCGATCCTGTAATCAGTTCTAAAATCATCATCCTTTTAAGGTTTAAACAAACGCCGTTGTAGTTTTATAACAAGCTGCTAGGGGTCCTAAACTTATGCCCATTTTTCCTGAGGACAAGAGCTATCTACAACCCAAATGTCGTGACAGCATGTCCAGAACACGAGAGATTAAGTTTAACTGCATAACTATAACAAACCGCCAGAGGGCTCAAAATCTAATCATTTTCAGGTCTCATGAATCACATACCAAATATCACGAAAAGCCATTAACGTCTTTTTCAGTCATGCTGTTCACACAAACACACATGGCCCCGAAAATAAATAATGATAAATCAAGTAACTTGATTTAGTTAGTCGATAACCATAAATATGGGGCCGTATTACCGAACGAACACAGGACACATCCTTTAAATCTAACACAAAGCCATTTACCGTAACGGTTGTAAACTAAATTGTTTGATTTTTCGTGAAACTGTTTGTCGAGGGTGGAGTTCCGGCAGACAAAAGTGACAGGAAATAAAGTTCAGAGGTTGCAGAATTGTAAACGCAATTGTAATTGATAGGAAACAGGGATCAGTGATGGTAGATTTAATCGATTGAACAATAGGCAACATATTATTTGCATTTTTACAAGCAGGTACAATTAAACAAGACATGCAGGAAAGTATTTCTATATGATGTAATATATAAAAAATACCTGGCAGGGAGCGCATGAACTGAAGAACGGTTTCCAGTGTATGTCTAAATACTTTTTGTTAATAATACTCCAGATAAAATCCCTGAAGGAAATTGGTGGTAGTGTGTCACTTTTAGTCCCTGAGGATCCTCGTCTATTCCAAGACCCTAACTAAAAATATAGATAAAGCATGAAAAAAATGTGTTCATTATCATGTAAAGTTGTGAACGTATTTTTCTATTAGAAAACAAACAGATTAGTATCATACGCATAATGTAAGGTAAAGTGATATCATATATCCTCTTAAATTTTACAATATGCCCTCTTATAAATTTTACAATACCATACACTCTTCTATATTTCAGAGTATTGTACTTTTTTAAATTGTGATATACCATTAATACCATACGCTCTGTTAAGCATTAAATTATTACACTATTTTTTTTAAATTTCAAAGTAATATACTAGTACTCCTTTCTATATTTTAGAATTTTATACTCGCGTTTACTTTTTGCTGTTCTAATTTTCCTTTTTTTTAATTAATAAGGCGAAGATTCCCACCCTGTTTGTTTTTGTCAAGTTGGACTTCAACATTTGCACCTGTAACGTCTTTATGTACGGGAAGCGGCGTGGGTTATAGACAAATTTGTCAAACCAGGCAGACGCTAGCCTGAAAAGTCAGGAAAAAAATCATCATGTCAAATTGTCCATACGTATTATTGTAAATATCAATATGCATCCGGGAAGAAAAAGAATAAATAGTATAGGTCTGAAAGCTAAAATTGTAGACAACCATTGTCGGTATTGAAGTAAAGAATTAAAGGCAAGACATACAATACGCCGTGCACTATCTACTCCCTGAAACAATACGTTATTTACACACACACACACACACACACACACACACACACACACACACACACACACACACGCACACACACACACACACACACACACAAGAAAACATGCACAGAGTATAAGAAAGATACCTCTCCAAGGGGTCACGGACGACAATGAGTTTGTTGTAGGTCGTCAGACGCATTTGTGCATCTTTCATACTGTAGCTGTTCAGCAACCTAAAGTGTTGCTCGTGAATCCATCCAAGTTTGTGATCTGCATTACTCTCGTTTGTGTCATGTTGGAGATTGTACATGACAAATTTTGTTGTTGTACATCCAGTTTTAGGGATGTAACAGTAAATGGTTTTAGTCTTGTCGATAACGATTAAATTATCTGTGTACTTTTCTGACTGGAACCACTGAAAATGAAAAGAAAAAGTAGTTGTATGATATTCCGTGTATGAATTATTCGAAGTATTTTTAATCATACACAACAAGAATATATCACACCCCCATGCAAAGTAATGTCCTATTTTGCAATGATGATATCCGATTCCATCATTTCTTCCCTAAGCGACCGACCTCCTAAATATCATGAAAATCCATTTGTTCATTTTTTAGTTTTCTGTTCCTGCAGCCTCCTACCGAAAACTTTTTCTTGTTTTGATCAAAACGGAGGTGCAAAAAGGTCCAAACCTACATCACCTCTTCCCGAGCCCGCAAGCTATCTGTCAGGCCAAACCCATGACCAATGATTGTCTAGAACAGCAAAATATAAAGATTCCCTGCAGTACTAGTACTACGGAATTCTAGGGAGCCCTAATCTAAACTTTTGCCGCTGATACCCTTATGTGCCATAATCATTTCAGCTTAAATACACATATAGAAGCTCCATTCATGTCTTTTAAACTATTGTTGTTTACAAACACGAACACACAAACATAACCCCCCCCCCCAAACAAAACCTTCTTGGTGAAGGAAACTAACCCCTGCCAAGGAATCAGGTTTCTTCTTGCAGAACTCCCTTAAACTGGCGATTCTCTTCTCCTGCGTGATGGCCAGACGGTTGGTATCTGTGTAGGAGGTAAGCCGCATGGGGCTTTAAAGTTTTCGATGTCAATTTTGCAAATCAGGATATAAGTTTCATGATTAATGGGGAAATTCTATAAATCTCCTGTGTTCCATGATAGGTCTATTTAAACTTAGGACATATGTGATTGAGAACAAGAGGAACATTGAAAGATATCAAATAGGTAAGTAAAGAACCATGAAGATTAATGGCAAAATATTCATAATTCCATAATTGTTACTGACAAGAATTTCAAACTTTTCATACATTAAGTTAGGTGAAGGTGAACATCATTAAACATAACATACTTAAATCATGACTCTGTTTGCATAATCTATAAAGAAATTCCATCGTAGCCTTCTTCTGCCTAATCAGCTGTTCCTTGGCAAAAGAATTCCGTTCCGACCCCCAGCAACATAAACGTGGACAGATACAATATCGGGTTTGGCGGAACACCTCAAGCGAAGTCGTACCATAATATGTGGACAGTTAAAGATGATAACAAACAATAATGCAACTAATACTAACGTTAACATGGTGTCGTGTGGCGTAACGTCAGAGTGCTTGGCTCGGAACCAAGGGGCCCCGAGTTCAAATCCTGCCATGCCATAGATCTTGTGCCCTTGGGAATTCACTTTACACGACTTTCCTTACTTAACTCAGGTGAAAATGACTATTGTCTATTGTCCTCTGCTTTGGTAGCGGCTTGAAAATAAGTTGAAAAAGACTTCAGTGTACCGTCACCATGGCTTGTGCTAAATGTTGGAATGAAAAATACGCTCAAGTATCAAAATGTTCTTTCTAAGTAATCCCCATGGGATCTAAACAACACTTCAACCATCATCTAGTTACACTACACTAATGCTTACGGCATAGGGAAATATAAGAAATCATAAACAAAGTTGCTTTCACGGGAAAGATTAAAAATCAAATCAATCTATGACGGTAACCAAAGAAAACTAAGTGTACAGGTGTGCGTTGAGGAGTAATACAGACCTGAGCTAATGACTTACTATAGTATGTACGTGCATGAGTTGGCCGTGGTCGAGCTCTTGTCGAAGAGGGGGCCTTGTGTGCCTTATCACATTTGAAGCAAGCATGTTTGAAGGGGCACTCGTGTTTGAATTAAACACTGTCCGTCTGGTTTATGGTAACGAAAACAATATCCGGTTGGGATGTTATTCGTCTTGTTTGGGTTGGAAACCGTCGAACGAGCAGATGGGGCTGTTGAGGAGGGTGTGGCGTTGAATCGCGTCAACATGTGGGGAGAGTCCCAGGGCGTGTCGGGGGTCACCCATCGATACTGTGTACTGCGACCATAAGCTGGGGGCTGTATGCGGGAGGGGTGAAGCTGAATGTAAATGTAATGGGAGACAAGAAGGTTTAAGGAGAGGTCTTGTTTTGGTTCTGTGGAACGGTTTTCCAAGTAGGTCAAGGTTGGCGTCAGGGAGTCCGAAAGTCTGGAGGGCAGGAAAAAGGGTGCCAATCTTCCTCCTGACATGGTCAGGAATCCCAGTGTCGAGAGGGACATGAAGGTCACCGCTAGTAGCTTGTGTAGCCGGGTAGAGAGGGATAGCAGAGGGGGGAAGCGCTGAACAGGGGTGGTGTTATAACTACCGTTACCTGATGCCATTGTTTCAGCTGGACTCCCCGTAGTGGCGTCAGGTCTAGTTGGAGGCAGGGTCGGGTAGCCAGACGTGGTTGTGGCGGTGGCGTGCGGGGGCCCCTGCCTTGTTGCTGGTGGGGGCATGACGGAGGCCAAGCTTTGCTGGACGTCCGTAGCTGCGGTGGTGGTTAATTTTATTTCATCAATGTACAAGCTCGTGGAACTTAATTTTGCATTCTATGATTCACATGATTCCGCCATTTTTCATTATAGGAATTCGATACATGTGACATATTAGTAATGTATGGTGGACAAAACATTACGTAGATAACAATAATGCAAATGTGGACATCATTTCCATAATCAATACATAATCAAAAGTGCTATATAATTGAGCCTTAGAAGTAAATGATGGTAATATCGTACTTCATATAATATAGGTCAATTGCAAAACATGCTATTCCTTTGTAGCCACAGCATGTTTGGCAATGAAGAACGTTTTGGCATACGATATATTAAATGTGTTCTATTCCACGACGTACCGTAAACGCATGCTTTGGAATAACATACGTTTTGGATTTCTAGTCCTGCCAGCACGTACCTGTTGTGTTTAAATGATGAACTCCATTTAGGGGGTTGTTCACGTTGACTGGAAAGATTTTCATTCGTGGAGTTGGAGATTTCCATAGTAATCCGGGTTTATCACTGACGATAAAATAAACAGCAGCAATCCACGCAAATACGGACAGCAGAGCCAAATATTTTGCAATAGTCCTACGTTTTACCTTACGAAGGAGCTGCATCGAGCCTTTTGTTGTAGGAGATTTAGCGAGACTAAACCAGACACGTACAGGTACGTCGAGGAGCGTTGTCTATTCTGTAACAACAAACCTGAGTTTTGTACCGTACCTGAGTCACCAACCGACGCACAACGCCCCTCGGTTTGTTGTGGTAACGCTGTTGTAAGCCGGATGTTTCCGGGTCCTGACATAGACATATCCTGACACTAGAGGTGTTATGTCAGGGACGATGCGTACTCTTTACGTGCGTTAAGCCAATTGCGCGAAGGTAATTATTAGTGACCTAGGGACTGCTCACGCAAGGCTAACCCTTGTTTACCTTCCTCATTCAACTTCGAAATGCACAAGTATGAAATTGCCAGCATTTACCACTATGGAATTATAGTATTTTCTCATTAATTATGCAAATTGGGTCTTCATTTACATAATTAATATATGGCGATGTTCCTCTCATTCTTAATTACATATGTCACATGGTAGAATAGTCCTATCATAGACGGTAGCTGAATTATAGAATTCCCTCATTAATTATGCAAATTAGATCATAATTTGCATAATTGTCATCTAATTATGTCAAGCATCACTTAAGCTACCTACACACCAAATATCAAGACGATCTGTCAACCGGTTATTGAGTTATCCTACTTTAAACATTTTCAAACAAAGGCCCCTGCAGTTCCAGAGCAAGCCGCTAGTGGGCCCAAACTTATGTCACTTCTTCCCGAGCATAAGAGCTACCTACCATTCAAAATTCATGACCCTAGCATGTCCAGATCACGAGATATCAAAACCGGAAGTTCCGCTGCAGTACCATAACAAGCCGCCAGGGGGCCCAAAATCTAATCATTCCAAGGTCTCATCAAGGTATTTGTACCGGTCACCTGTTTTGTAACTAACACATGTGCATCTGCTCGTAATCCGATGCAAATCGGGCTAACCAGTATTTAAGAAGAAGAAGACCTACCCACCTACCAAATATCAAGATAATCCATCTTTGCCTTCTCAAGTTATAGACAGACACACGGCCACGAAAACATAACCTTCTTGGCGAAGGTAACAAGGTAAGTTTGAATCTGATTTTTACATATCTTTTCCATTATTTTACTTCTTGCGGGTAGAAAACTTATCGGACGGCTGCTGGGTCTGTATCTGTATCTGTATAGCCGGTATAACCGCCCTTTGGCGTAACACACCAGCTTCGCAGGGTCCGTTTAGTGGAAGAGCTTTGTTGTTTTTTTATAAGTGGAATTATCTTAGCCTGTTTCCACTGAGTAGGAAATATTCCTTGTCTAAAGTAAGAATTGAAAATGTGACACAAGTGTTCTGCTATGTAATCAGTGGAGATTCTCAAGAGTGTGTTGTGTCTAGTCCTGTGGATTTACTAACGGGAAGTGAGCTGAGTAGCTTGTGGACATAGCTCACTGTGAAATATTGAATAGTACAGGCGCAGAGCCTTGGTCTATATTTATTTCACAAACTACAAAGTAGACAAACCAGTTATGAGCAATATTTATTTTTAGAATATATTTCAAGGAAAATTTTAGGTTTCTGAAATAAAGAGCATTTTTGCCAGGGAGCCATAGTTTAAAAGTGGACTGATGACAGGTCAGATATTTTGTTTTGATGCCTCCAGCCGTTCGTTTTCAATTAGCACAAGGTCTTCGTCAAATGAGTATCCAAACATATCAAAATCCGGTTTGTAGATTTCTCCGATGCGACGCATGTACTCCGTCGGGACGTCTCGGAAGGTGTTACCGAAGCGTGCTTTAGCCCGTGAGGGGCGTGGCCTCGGGAGAATGCCGTCCTTCCCTACGATACCACTCCTTTGGAAGAACAGACGAAGGTCTTCTGGCAGGGTGTCCGTATGAGCGATGAAGTCGTATTGAATCTACAATAGAGTAAAAAGGTACAATCAGGTATTGTGAACATATTGGAATATAGCGAGAAAGATAGTGGATCATGCGTGTTAATGATGTCATTCAGAAAGGATGTGTGTGTGTGTTTGTGTGCGTGTGTGTGTGTGTGTGTGTGCGTGCGTGCGTGCGTGTGTGTGTGTGTGTGTGTGATGTTAACTTAGGAAAGAGGACTTGAGTCAACCGCAATTTGCAGATGAAAATCCTGTCATAGGATTTTAAAGAACCGTTCTGATGGTTCCCTTTACGCTAATGTTGTCCTTGTGTTCTTAAATCATCCTCCTTATCAGGTTTTTAAACAACGCCGCTGTAGTTTCATAACAAGCTGCTAGGAGCCACAATTTAGCACTAGAGCTATCTACAACCAAATTATCCTGACAGCATGTCAGGAACACGAAATATATAGGACGGAAGTTCTAATGCAAAACCATAACTAGCCACTAGGGGGCCAAAAATACAATCATTTTGAAGTCTCACCTATCCATGCCGAAAATCATAAAGATCAGTACGTCGGCAGAACGCACCGCACCTGGGCGAGACCCGTAATATATTGTGCATAGCACTTTGGCAGAACGTCTCATATAAGGTTGTATTAGAGCATTTAAGGTTGACAGCCTGTTTGTAGTTTTCAGATGTTGTATAGGAAATTTGAATTTTAAGGTATGTAAAACAAAGCCTTTTACCGTGGTGAACTAATGTTTTGTTTGGCTCTGTTTTATTGGCTCTGTTTTTGCTTGAGTGTCTGTAGTTACTGATGGGTTAAGTTACCGCAGACGGAAGTGTTGAATACAGTACTAGTTCAGAGGTGCAGGATTGTAAACGCAACTGTAATCGACAGGAAAAAAGGGATCAGAGGTGGTAGAATAATTCGATTTATGTTAGTCAACGCGTTTCCTTTTTTTTTTACATTTTCATATCAATAGGAAAATACCTGGCAGGGAGCACACAGTCTGAAGAAGGGGTCCCAGTGTATATTTAAATATTTTTTGTTAATAATACTCCAGATAAAATCCCTGAAGGGAATTGGTCGTTGGTCGCCGCCTGTAGTCACCAAGGATCCTCGATTATTCCCGGACCTAGACTAAAAAATATAGATGAACCATTAGAAAAACGTAAAAAAATATGTGAACATATATATTATGTAGTTAGCATGTCCATGACCAAAAGAAACAGATTAGAATACCCAGAATGAGCATAATGTTAGTGAAATGTGAGGTAACGCAGTTATCCTAAACTGAGTCCACTGCCGGCGGACCCGTGTCTGAGGACGCCTCAGGCATGAGCCTCAAGCGCTAAACCTCTGTACGTTAAGAAACCCAACACACCAGAGCATTTGAGGATGACTGCTTTACCTTTCCCTAAAATCATACTGTCTTCTAAATTTTGAAATGCCATCCTTCATTCCAATTTTACAATATCATAAATTGTTCTAGAATATCGTATTGCTAAAATCACAGTATTATACGTTTTTCTAAATTTCAGAAAACACTATTGTTAATTGTAGAATATTTTCTAACTTTAAAATTGTTTTGCATACGTAACTGTTTTCTAATATTATTTCTATTTCGATTTTAGAATGTTATATTTTCTTTTAAATTTCAAGATATGTAAACCCTTCTAAATTTTAGTGTATATATCAACTTCTAAATTTAAGAATATATATCCTCTTTTAATTCTACATTCTAGAATGCCATACTATTTCCTACATTTTAGTGTATTGTACTTATATTTAAATCGTGAAATACCATAAATACCATACGTTCCTTTAAGGTTTAGTATATTCATTATTTTTTTCCAATTCAAACGTAATATATTGTTACTCCATCCTAGATTTTAAACTATTGTACTCTCTTTTCCTGATCTCATTTTACTACTCAAATCTACAAGACGAAGATCCACACCCTGTTTAATGTTGTTTTTGTCAAGTTGGACTTCATCATTTTCCGCTGTAACGTCCTTATGTAGGAGAACCGGCGTGGGTTATAGACGAACTTGTCAAGCCAGGCAGACGCTAGCCTGAAAAGTCAGAAAATAAAAACCCCATGTCAAATTGCCCATACGTATCATTGTAAATATGCATTATGGAAGAAAAATGGCTGAATCTCCAGAATCTAAAGCCTAAAAGACAGCTATTGTCGATATTAAATTAAAGAATTAAAGGCCAGACATATAATACGCCATGTGTTATCTACTACCTGGTAGTGTTTTAACGTAACAGATAGACATTTTTCATATGTAGTATTACTTGTCTACAAGCAGTTGAAAATATTTTTTAGGAAAACACACACACACATACGCACGCGCAAGAACAAGAAAACAACAACACAAGAGTAGAAAAACAGATACCTCTCCAAGGGGTCACGGACGACAATGAGTTTGTTGTAGGTTGCCAGACGCATGTGTGCATCTTTCATACTGTAACTGTTCAAAAACCTAAAGTGCTGCTCGTGAATCCATCCAAGTTTGTGATCTGCATTACTCTCGTTTGTGTCATGTTGGAGATTGTACATGACAAGTTTGGTTGTTGTACATCCAGTTTTAGGGATGTAACAGTAAATGGTTTTAGTCTTGTCGACAACAATTAAATTCTTGAGGTATTTTTTTGACTGTAAACCCTGAAAATGAAAAAAAATGATATTACTTATATGTCGACGTATAGTATATTAATGATTTGAGGAATCATATTCAACAAGAATACCTCACACCTCCATGCAAAGTAATATCCTAATTTGCAATGTTAATATTCCATGGCATCATTTATTTCCTAAGCTACGTACCTGCCAAAAATCATGAAAATCCATTCGTCCCTTTTGCTTTCTCTTCTTCTAAAATCTTCTGCCGAAAACATTGTTGCTGTTTTTTTCCAATCGAAGGTGCAAAAGGGTCCAAACCGTTATCACATCTTCCCAAACCCACAAGCTATCTGTCACCCCAAACCCATGACCAGTGAATATCTAGCTATATATAGCAAAAATATAAAGATCCCCTGCAGCACCATGGAAATCCACTAGGGACCCATATACCATGATCTTTTTAGGTTAAATGCACATGAAAAATTTCGATATCTATCCATGACTTTTTCAGTTATACTTTCAACAAACACAGAAGCCCGGAAACAAAACTTTCTTGGCGAAGGAAACTAACCTCTGCAAATGACTCGGGTTCCTTCCTGCAGAATTCCTTCAGAATGGCGATTCTCTTCTCCTGCGCAATGATGACCAGTTCCCTGGTATCTGTGCAGGAGGAAAAAAAAAAACAGACATCGTCAGTAACTCATGTGGAGCTTAACCCTCATCCGACTGACTAGGATCCGTTTGAACCTCAGGGGAATATTTGTATGTGCCATTTTAACTTTTTTGATTGGAAAAAGCTCCTTCTATGAGTTTATTTGTATGTATGTCTTACAACGTTTTATAGCCTTTTTCTGGGATTGTTTCAATGCTGTAAAAGTTATTGGAAAGTTTTTGTGTGGTTCAGTGGGTTCCAAACGAATCTCAGCAAAATACGTACAGTACTTATATTCCTTGTTATCCAACTTATATTTAGATACTCTTTATTTAGTGACATATATGTTTTATCAGTTTGATCATAGAAACAAATTATCTTTTTATAGTAACAACTTTTATAGTAAAAACAACATTTTGGAAGAAAGGTAGTTTTTTTAAACTCAAATTGTGGTTTTCCTTAATGTTGCATAAATTATGCTTATGAGAACTATTATTTACATTAAAACATGTCAAACTATTCCTCTTAGATTAGTAAAACAATATCACTAGTACTACAACAATTGCTAAATATAGAGCCAACGGTAAAGGTGTTTTTAACCAAATTTAACCCCAGTACCTAAGTATATTTGTGTGCGTGGGGGGTCGGATAATATAGGCTCTTATGTATAATTAACTCTCATATTCCTTATATTTTATATATAATCTAACATTTTAGTTCAATAACATACATTTGATATCAGCATTATTTCAGTAACTAACTTACTGTTTTGTAGTAAAGATAGGAACCAAAACGTGAGGGATAAGGCTAGATAGTAGACAGTATCTGTGGTGCAGAATACCACTTTTCCATTTTGGCATAAATCATGATAATGTCATTATTAACTGTTTGAATTTTACTATTTGATGAAATAATACATATACACAAATCACTAAAAAAAGTCACCGAAAAAGATAGGACAATAACTTTATAGATAATGATAATCAGGAACATTTTTGTGCAAACTCACCAAGATTCATTTTTCACAAATTTATAAAACTCTAAATATTTCACAGAGGTATAAGATCTTCGAACTCTGCTAATTTTGTTTAACTGGGTGTAGAATGGTTGTATCTATTGTTCTCGTCCCAATAACGTGTTTTCAATACAGGGAAGGTAGGTCGTAAATAAATCGCATTAATAATATATGAAGCAAAATATTCCATCAGATCAATTTGTAATGGAGTGCATAAGGGGTTGGTATTACTAGTATTTGGTTCAAATGTTATGGCAGGTCTAAGCATAACAAATTGTTTGTCCTCCCCTTTTGCCTGACCAAACATGAATTCGAAATTGACAAGACTCGACCCTCGACCACATGAAACTCCGCCTCGAAGAACGTGCTATAGAAAAATGTTTCGGAATACCTCTAGTCAGTCAATTGCAAAACATGCTATTCTATTTATAGCCACAGCATGTTTTCGAATGAAGAACATTTGGCATACGACCAATTCCCATATGTTCTATTCCATATGTTACTATGGCATGTTTAGGAATATAACACCGATTTCAAGTACTATACATGTCATCACGTACCTGTAGAGTCTAAATGATGACCTCCATTTTGGGAGTAGCTTATGTTGACCGGAAATGTTTTCATTCGTGGATGTGGAGATTTCCATCGCACCTCAGGTCTATCACCGACGTTAACATAAACGGCAGCAATCCACGCAAATACGGACAACAGAGTCAGATATTTCACAGCAGGTCCAGGTGTTACCTGAGAGAGGAGCGGCATCGGTCCTGTTGTTGTGGGTTTTTACTGAGAGTAAGCCAGACCCGACCGTCGTAGGTCGTCAGTATATAATCTTTCACAGGACAGTTGAATTCTGTACCATATCACCAACTGACACACGGATAGCTGTCGGTTTGTTGTGGTAAAGCTGATGTAAGTCGGATGTGACTGGGTCCTCATGTACACATGTCGGGGCACTAGATGCCTACTGATGTGTGAAGGTAATGATAGAGTCCACGCCTAAGGTATGACTACCATAATTGGTGCTGCTCACGCGAGGCTAACCCTTGATTTAAGTACGATACGTATATATATATACATGAACAAGAGGGGACACACCGTATTGCAATGAGGTGCGTGTCGGGAGACGTGGCCGGCTTGTAGTTTCCCGAGACATTTCGACGGCTAAATTTTGCATTGAGTACATTTTAACATCGAACATTAAAACGTGCAGACTTTCAAACATCTGCTTGGAGATGACAATCTTAGCACTCATTGTCTGGTGAACTGTGACCTGCCACGTCCTAGCTAAGGTTGGAGTCTGTGTTGCCGTTAGTTATTGGACACCCCACCCCCATATGTAAGCCCCTTAAGCCTGTTTTGTAGCCGTTTTCTATCCTCTCGACTAAATTACTCCTTAGTGAGTTGCATGTATCATTTTAGTCTTTAACTTTTAAGGCCAATGTCAATGATCTTTTAAAGTTGCCAAATAGTTATTCGGTCACTTTCGCACAGACTGCCACATAGGCAGTCCTTGCTATTTCAATAGCATAATTTTGGAATTATACAGGGAAGAATCTTTCGCCCGACGATATTGAATTTTCCGAATATGTCTGTGATAATCTAAATGCAGCGCACACAAAAGTTAGTGGGGAACCCAAGAAATATGTACCTCTATGACTGTCCATCTTCTCTTGCAAATTATTCATCCTTTCCATGTGATTATTGTCAAAAGTATGACTGTTGGACGATATAAACTGCTGTCATGGCTGACATGCACATGACATAACAGCTATTCACAAACGCATTAATATTAATAACACCCATGAAAACGGAGGTATTTTTCGGATGTGTCTGTGATTCCAGATATGTGTGATCAGCGTAACTTAAGGTCTGGATGGATTGTGACGGTATTTGGTATATGCTGGGTAAATTCAATTCCATCTTTTCTTGAGTTATTGTCTTCCAACGTTTTTTTTTTTTACAAAGCCACCCCTGCAGTTCCTGACGAAGCATGTCTAGTACAGAAGGTACACAAAATCAGTACCTGCTAGAGCCACTAGAGGCCCAAAATGACTCTGATATACGGAAACACATACACATAGACAGACAAACCGAAAACAATACCTCCTTTCACGAAGGTGACAATACCTCCCACAGTCTGTTCTGGCGCAGTGCTCTGAACATCGAGTTCACTGATTGGGATGCTAGTCACGTGACTGGTACATCACTCGCCTTGATTTGTGCCGCCATGTCTATGATGACGTGCCGTTTTGACAATGACCATGAAGTGTATGCCTTATCGCTCCTTATTAACAAGCAAACTGTTGATGTGGTTTTCAAATTTGTTTTACGGACATGCCGTTTTACTTGGTTTCTCTTGATTTTACTTGTACACCAGCCTATTATGCATGTCCTTTTTTTTATTTATTCACATATATTTAATGAGTATTAGGCAGGTAGCACAGTTGCTTATATGACGCCTTCTGCTCAAAAGCACAAGTATAAAACAAGAGTATAACACAATCATGGCAAAATGCATAGTATTACATAATTGCAAAGTGGGTAAAAGAAAAATGAGTACAAACAAGACAAGTATAGGTGATCTATCAATTACAAGAATCTACGTGTACAGTAAATGAAGGGTTGAACTATGTCAAAGATATTACAGTTTTGTGAATGTGAGAGTGACGTGGACCCTTGTAGCAGTAACATAAACAAAACACGTCTGGAAATGTAAGCATGGTTAGCTAGACAAGAACTGCTTACAAGTTAGGGGCCTTCAACTTTGACCTCACACACTGTGAAGCGGCTCAGTATTCTCTGCTGTGTCTATTGCATCCAGAACCCGTGCCTATCCCCTCCTTTGCCTGAATGGGCTAGGGTTAGGATCAGGCACAGTTCTGGATAGTCTCCGCGAATCCAAGAACGTAGATTTCCCCCAAGCACGATTCTGGACACGCGTTGACTATCCAGAGCCGTGTCGGAGCATTGTTCTGTATAAAGCGGTTCTGGATACAAGAGTGTCTACTCTTCTTCAGGCTGATACTCGTAATCATAGTACTGTTGGTTGAGTTTCTTGTCTGTAATGCGGCCTTTCACGGCTTTTCCTTTCTTCGCACCGCCCAGGAACTGGTCCACGCTGGCGTGTTTCTTCTTGTACAGGTTCTTGAACCTCAGATCAGCACTTGCACCGGTCTGGGGCCCCTGAAACACAGCAACACGCTGTTCTCCACTTGTCCTTCACAGTCACTCAATCCTCCAGAATAGCCGTACAGTACTTTTTCAATTTCTTTATCTTCTTTTGTTATAGATTATACTGTTGGATATACAATTTTAATTTCATCTCAAAGTTTGATTCATTTCTGCTTTATATTTCGTGCTTTGTTCAATGCACCATGTCCTTTTCAAGTTGTGCAACATCGTTCCCACCTTTAGTCATAGCCTCCTATTCGACATTTCATATCTAACAAAGAAATCTCTTTAGTGTGACAAATGTTATACAAAGAGAAGCAGAGAACACGTGTTGAGCTTAAGGGATAGGTGAGTCGAGTTGAGGTGACACATACCCTTCGCTCCTTGCTCAGCTCCTTCGCCAACTCTCGGTTTTCTTCAAGAAAGATGTAGTGCTCCTCCTTCTGACTTGCACCAACACTTCCCCTCGCTAGGAGGCGCTCCACGTTCTGACTGTTAAAGAAATCAAAATGCTCCATTTCGTTGCAACGACCTCTTTCATTAAAATAAAAACATTTCGAGATCATCAGAATCAATGTACAAATGTATTGCAAGGAGCCTACAACATGTTACCCACAATGCATCACACTGCGCGTGCGCACCTCAAATCATGAACTATCTAATTGACTACATAGCAGACGGTAGAACTCACAGGTGGGTCTTAGCGTGGTCGTTTTTACCGCCCTCGGCGAGAGCGGAAGTTTTCTGGACAGCGGCAAGACCGGTCACTGCAACGTTCAGATTCTGAAACAATGTTCATGTTTAAAATATTACCTGATGATTTTTACACGAATTCTGTCTCATAATTATGAAAAAGTCAAAAATAGTACCGGTACTACTTCTATTACTACTACTGCTGCAGCCTCTACAACTACTACATAACTGTATTGAATCTTCTATTATTATCAGCGCCACTATTACTACTACAGCTACTGCTACTACGACAATAGTTGCTGCTGTAACCACCACCACTGCTACTACTACTACTACTACTACCACTACTACTACTACTGCTGCTGCTGCTGCTGCATGTACTATGCATGCTGCTGATAATACTATTACTACTCCTTCTATCGATACTACTACTATTACTACAACTATATACTACAACCACCGCTTTTACTACTCAAACACTGCAATGCTACACTCACCTTTTCCATGTCTTCTCTGTTTTGGGTTGCCTTTGTTTCCATGGTGATGACCCTTAGACACCTGGCACCATCTTTACGAGTAAAGTTAATCTGCGCCTGCGCTGGGAAGGTCGCCATGTTCACGTCAATGTTGGACGCCCTCTGGCGGATGCTGAAGGTCATGTCAGTTGACTTGGTGGCGTTCCCTACGTCCACTGCAATCCGATGAGACACCTGACGCGGCAGGAATACCATAAGTTATAATATGTGTGTGTGTATGTGTGTGTGTGTGTGTGTGTTTGTGTGTGTGTGTGTGTGTGTGTGTGTGTGTGTGTGTGTGTGTGTGTGTGTGTGTGTGTGTGTGTGTGTGTGTGTGTGTGTGTGCTCAGGCACGGTTCTGGATATATAGTCCACACGTAATCAGACCCATGCCTGGTGCAAAGCTACGTTCTCGGATACACAGACACTATTTCAGAACCGTGCCTGAGCCTAACTCTAACCGATTTAGATATATAGATAGGCACTGTTCTGCATACAATGTGAGGTAACTCTATCTACACGTACGTACCTCGCCATCGTTCCTTTCCTGGTCGTTCCTCTCCACCACGAGTGCGGGGTGGACCATGAGCGTGACGCGCACGTCCGTGGCCACCAAGTTGTTCTGTGCGATCTGCCTGATCTGACGCACCAGTTCCAGTGGGTGCAGGATGTTGACCGTTCCGCCAGAGGTCGCTGCTGCTGCGCTGACCTGCTCCAGCGCGACGTTCTCGCCCTCGATGCCGATGATGGAGATGACAATCTGGTGACTTCTTGCAAAGTCTCCAATCTGAGTCAAAAATGGAATTGTGAGCCTACTCAGGGAAGCATACGGAAGCAAGGGGTGATGAGATGGCTTACTCAAACAAAGAAACAAACAAACAAACAAACAAACAAACACTCTTGAAAAACCCGTTGTCCTTGACATGTTTTGACTGTTCTGAACATTTTCACATTTCAACTTTTATCTATCAGATATGAGGTATTCCTGTCTTACCAGTTGAAATTCCCAAAATCCCCAGTTGAAATTCCCAAACTTTGCAAATTTTTAAAACCCTTTTTTTTGCTTTCTGTACCTTCTTGTAAAAACCAGGATCCTTTTTGACGTCTCCGACTCCGACGTTTGCGGCTCCGTCTGTGCAGAGAATGATCTCAGACCGAGGCTTGTCGGCCACCACCCCGGCACACACAGCCAGGGCCGGCCCCAGGGCAGTGGTACCGCCCGCGCTCAGCTGGGACACCTTCTCTTTAAGTGTGCTGTGGAATCAAAATAAAGGCCATGTCTGTAGAACGATTTTGATCTTTTCCACCCTGGGAATTTACACCTGCTGATCCTTTGGCTGCCATCACGCGTGACCAGCACGGCAGAAAAACTTACTGCGCCTGCGCGAAAGAAAGATTTTCACGGTTTTCGTTGGATGTTTGGTCAACGTTGAGTCAGAATTTTGCCCGTTGCAGACGATATCTTTTTCGACACAACATTTGAAAACTATAGGCGGGATGTCATCCTTAAAAACGCGAATACGACCTTGAATGATACATTCTGTCCAAGTGCTTTACACAATACATTACGGGTTTCGCTGCCGACGTGCTACATTGACCAATGCTGTCACTCGATCAGAAAACGTTACGGATTACGTGGTACATAAATGGCAGAAAAGCTTGAAAGTGTTTGTGCTTTCATTTGTGTGTTGTTGAGCGGGTAATAGTTTTGAGTAGACACAAGAACGGGGTAAGAACGCGATTAAGTCAGGCTCAATCTGGGTTAATCTCCAAACAAATCTCTACAGCGGCAAAACACAATCAAATTGGCTGCCTACGGGGGCCATGCAACTGGATACCTGTGGCCAATATTTATAGTGTATTGCTCTCGTAGAGATCTGCTTTGAGATTAGAACTACGTATACAGTAGGTAACTTTACAAATGCTCACCCCAGCGAATCTTTGATCGGCTGCAGTTCAAACTTTTCCGCTAGGTCACGTCCGGCGCTGATGAGGCCGTCGTAGCTGTTGAGTGTGTCACCGGTGACGTCAGTTGGTGGATAACGCCCATCTCCAAACAACTGGACATGGCTTTGGAATGTTACTATGGCAACCTGCCTGTCGGGGGTGTCCAGCTCCAACCTTTCTAGGTGCCTGTTTACCACGATACAATATTGTTGCATCATTATAGAAAAACAAATCCATCCATGGATTTTACAATTATGATTTTTCAAAAACAAACAGAAAAGCTGTCCACAAAGAAACAAACTGAAAAGCATTACGTTTACCTTCACATGGTATAGCCTAAGCAAACTACTGCTCTGTTTATTCTCACTAAACACGATCATGTACATAGTGACCAGCCCCTCCAAGTTGCTACATAATGTAATCCAACACCGCATGGTTTCTGCTACAGCACCAGTTACCATGGTGACAGCCGTCTGGTCTAATCACAATAAGCTCCCCCAACGTCCTGCCCGTACGCCGGCCTAAGAGGCTAGTTACCCTTCGTACAGACCATGCATGTATATACTAGTAGTAATGTGATCTCGTGAGCTCTGACCTGGCAATGGCCGCTGTCATACACTCCAGCCGGGTCACGTACTCTTTCCCAGCCTTCTTATCTCTCATGGCCTTCCACTCGGCTGAAACACGTATACGGATATTCATTTATCAATTTAGATCTACTACATTTGTAGAAGAATTGGTTAATAGCTAACTGTCACATTTTAAAGATGCCAGCTCAGAGACAGGACTGTGAAGTTCGGGCCGCTTACAGCGGGATCGACCCTTAGTCCAATGGAGAAGTGCCGTGGGTTCTTCAACTAGCTGAAAGCGCTGTGGTTCTCCGGAGGATAGGATCTTTAAACTTACAATATGTGTAATTTGGGTAAAAGAGACCTTCACAGGATTATGTTAATAAGAACCCTATTCACATGTTTGATGGCAAGGCATGCACGGAGGTTTGAAGTCTTTAAACTCTTGCTTTTCTTTCCGAAAGTAATCTTATCAGGTAGGTAAAACATAGAACGAGGGAGGGATACAATCTAAGCCACGCTTAGGATTGTGTCATCGCTGTAAAAGCGCCACCTACATTGGCTACATATAGCCGCGAGAAGCAGAAGCTCTGAGGAAGGTGTCTGATAGACATCGAAACGTTAAGGCAAAGTGGGGGAATTACTGATTGTTGTTTCTTGTTTTCGTCAGAGGTGCGCAAAGACGTTTTGTAAACATTATAAGCAGAACGAAGTGAACGCAAAATGTCCAGACCTTGTAGTTGCGGCACCTTGGTGGTGACGCCCATAGAACCGCTGACATCCACACACAGCACCACCACACCCCTGGTCTCCGGGCTCACACCAGCACCCTCCCCGTTCAGATCGTTAGAGGAGGTGTCAGCCGGAGCCAGGACGTACTCTACCGTCCCCTCAGTCGGAATCTACGGTGGATATGAGATTATGACAAATTCTTTCCAATTGCAATTGAATCACTGCACGAAAAGTTCGCTTTACCAATCGTAGTAAATGCCAGTAAAGTCGGGTAATGTTTTCTTTGTAATCGGTACCAGACTTTACAAAAATAGTAAATAAAAGACAAGTCCAGTAATTTTGCTTAACAATTTGACTTTCATTTACTACCATTGTTAGGTCCAGTACTGTTTACAAACTAGCCACTGGCCGACTTTACTGGCATTTACCACCGTTGGTAAATCCAACTTTTCGTGCAGTGGATTGTGTGCATTACTAAGTACTGGTATATACTCTAACTTTATATATTAGCATTAAGTAAAGGTGAACATCAATTTTAACTTAACATCCATTATGAGTATATAGAACACGAGAATATAAACGTCACTTAACTTAACATTAATTATGAGTATATAGAACACGAGAATATAAACGTCACTTACGTCTTTTTCCTCGATTCCATCATTTCTTGTATTGCAAAAGTGACTGCAAAAAGGAGAAGAAAGACGGGCGATAATCAGTGTCACCTGTGGGACTTTTTTCATTTAGATCGCGTGTATGCAAGAAACGTTGACGAAACATTGGCACATGCCAAGTTTTTTTGCCAACTATACAGTTATTGTAGTTGGCATGTGCATAACCTACAAGTCGGTTTACCGTTTAAACTGGGCATTAACTGTGTGATGCATTTCTGGTGATATGTCAAAAGTGAAGGCCCCTAAGACATTAAAAACACGTTTAGACATGGAAGCATGTTAAGCATGGTCTGAGTTGGTGGCCTTCACCTTTGACCTTGCGCATGCGCAGTATGAAGCATAAACCAGCTTATTTTGATTTCTAAACTCTGAATTTGTTAGAAGTTGAAATTGTATTTTGATGTATGTGATATCACGCACGTGCAGTTTTAGCTTTCTACAATACTTATTTCCAGGACGGAAGTCTTGTTTTCGGTCGCGCTAATAGGGGTTTTTGTGTGTTTGTGTTGAATCCGCACTGGGACTTAGTGAATTGAGTAATTTTGCGATTTTGGGCTTCACTGGTGTGATGGGGTCGTGAACTTGGTGTCCCATTGGGGTCTGATATGTTTTGGGGATGACCAGGAATGTGTGACGTCGAAAATTTGACTGATGGTGTAATCGGGGTAGAAAGCTGCGTCATCCAATTGTAAAAGTAGTAATCCATTGTATGATATAATTTAATCAGTTATGTTCCTGTGATCACACAGCACAGTTCCACAAAATTTACGGATGCCGTCCCGGAAGTTTGAAGTCTTTGATTTCTTGTTGGAAATGGGTGAATCTGTATTGAACAGCCCTTGCATTTTATATCCACAACAAGAAATAAGCAACACGTATTTGCTTACGCAGCGATCAAAATCCTTTTTTTCTGCATACGTACCTGGCCTTGTGCATATAACATTGAAAATTACCTGCACCATTCTAAATGCAGAAAATAAAAATCCACATACATCTACATGTATATATAAACCAAGTTTATGGACCAGTGCAGGTAAAGTGCAGGTAGACATAGGAAATACCTGCACAGCTCCAATTTTACCTACAGTAACCTGTATATGCAGGTGGTATTTCGAGCCCAGTTACAACATGTATGTTTATTTCATATTACTGGTCCCACTTACCAGTGCCATCCGCCGGGCTGCCCGTTTTCTCCGTTGATGATTTTTGACAGGTTCGACAAGACTGCGTTGCACTCAGCACAGCTAGGTGGCGCTCTTGGCATAACGGTGGTCTCGTTCTCCAGACAGCTGAGGCTCACCAACACCACATTGCCGTCAGCCTGATGGAATTAGGTAAAAACAGTTTGATCAAAAGTGTATTATTAGGAAATGTGTAATCTATCTGTGTATGTGTTATCAAAGGTCATGTGCTAATGCATGAGCAGGCCCTGTGCATGAGCTACAGCAAGACAAAGAATTTGGTGAAAATATTTCATTCTCATTAGCCCTTGTCGTGTTACAGCATCTATCAGCATCGTGCAATTGTGTCAGTGTCACGCTAGGGCGTCAGTGTCGCGCTATGGTGTACCATGGCGTTAGTGTCGCACTATGGCGTTAGTGTCGCGTCATGGCATTAATGTCGCTTTATCGCGTCAGTGTCACGCCATGGCGTCAGTGTCGCTCTATTGTGTCAATGTCATGCTATGCCGTCTGTATAACCCTATACTCGTCTAACCTTCTTGCGTTTCACGATCTTCTTCTGCTGGTTGGCAGCCCCAATCTCCTGGTCTGCTAGACTGTTTTCCAGCTGCTGCTGTTCCTCCTCGCTGTCAGAGCTGTCACTGCTGCTGCCAATGTTTCGCTGCTGTTGCCACTGTTGCTGTTCCTCCTCGCTGCTGTCGCTGCTGTCACTTCCGGCGCCCCGCCCCAACAGACGCCCGAATAGCCCCAGAGCTCCAGAGGAGGACGCCTTCTTCTTACTCTTCATCTTCGGCCTTACAGCTGGTACTGAACGAGGCTTTCCTACAAGAGGCAGGTACACATGCGCAGAAAGACGTTTTGTAATGACTATAAGCAGAACGGCAAATGTACTCCTGTAGCAGACCAACTCCCCTGGCATGTTTTCTGTCTATTTGGCCAATTTCTACTCCTTCCAGCCGCTTCTAGATCTGACCATGAAAGGAAACATGCACTCATCATATCTGTTTATGGATTTGTTAGAAATGCAATCGTGTAACCTGCATCTTGTGATATTTTTTCTGACCCTGACCTCTTTCCTTATGGCCTTAATGGAAAGCGGCCAGCAGGCCGATTTGAGTATGTCACGAAGAAATTAAAAAAAAAATGCTCAAACTGATGGTGGTTACACTTATCCAGTACAGACTTTCTCCTTTATGTGGACCAACTAGTGATAACGAAAATGTGAGTATAACGTTACTCTCTCATTGAATTCTTAAGTCACTAAAACCTGAAGGTGTTGGGCAGAACCCTAGGCTGACTGCATCAGGCTTCTATTACACGTAGCCCTCCTACTGATCGGGCCCCTAGAAGCTCAAAGCCCCTGTCACTCATTTATAACCTTTCCCCAACCACCAACCAACCAAGGTTGACTGAAGTTTTCTTCTTAGGCTAAGCCTACCTTTTTATACAAATGGAATCAAATTTGAGTTAAATTTGAATCAAATTTGACACCCAAACACGCCCTGAACACTAATCCCGAACGTTTCGAACACCAGCCAACCTCCCGTCCACACCCGAATGTTTTAAACATTTTGAGACATTCGGCTGGCGCAGCCGAACGGTAGCCAACCTCACCGAACACCAGCAAACCACAGCCGACCTTGCTCCCGACCCATACTCCTAACCATGGTTGGGGGGAGTTTTGCAGTGTTTGGGAGGCCATATTCGGCTATTTGTGACAGAGGCTTAACGGCCAAACCTCTTACCAACCGACTACATAAAACCTACTGCATATCGCAGATGTTCGTATCAGGTACAACTACTAACCTTTTTTCTTCGGTTTTCCCCGGCCATCTTTCTTCTGCAGTTTGTCCTGGGGAATATTGTCGACTGTAATGAGTTTGCGGTAGGAGTCCTCGATTGTCGGGTCGTAGTCTTCAATAAAGTCTCCCTGCACAAAGCGCACACACAGGCTGGACTTCCCGACACCCCCTGCGCCAAGCATGGCAAGCTGACCAAACGAAAAACATGTCCATCTCATGATCACCAGTCTATTTGTTTCTGCAACTGACTTTTAAAACTACAATTTTTCAAACAATTAAGACAAAATTCCTAGCCATATCGCGTTCTCTTGAGCGATCCTACTTATCAACAAGGCAAGGAAAAAAACTATTGCCATGGCGACGACTGATTGTTTATTGTATGGACCTTAATTGATTTATCCTCTTTGAAAGACAAAGATTACCCTACAGTTCCAGAACAAGCTGCTTGGGTGATCAAACCAAAACCATTTCTTCTTCAAATGAAAAGCTAGCGGCCACTAAAAAAAAAAATCAAAACTGTAGCATGTCCTGGATAAAAAGATAAGAAAACTGGAGGTTCTGCTGCAGTACGAAAGACAAAAGCCGGGAGGCCCACATTTGACCTTGACCCTTGTCTTCCCAAAACCTACCCACATACCAGATATCACCACAATCTAATCAGGCCTTCTTAAACGTTATGCTGACCACATAAGCGGAGACAGAGACACACAGACAGGCAGACACATTGACATGCAGACAGGCCAGAAACAATTTTTGCAATACCTCCATTTTTCATGGAGGTAACAAAAGTTGACTGTTATCTGTGGACTCGCCAAACCAACCTTATAGTTCTTCCCATCCCTCGGAGTCTGCCGGATGACCTCGTGGAAAGCTTCCTCCACGTTCTGTCCTGTCTTGGCGGACGTCTCGAGATACGGCAGACCGTGCTTCTGCGCCACCTGGCGACCTTCCTCGGCGGTGACTTGACGGCTGGCGGACAGGTCGACCTTATTCCCACACAGCACCTACACAGAACATGTTTGCGAACCAGTCTCATTTTTCGGAAAATCATTAGCTTAGTCTTGATGGAATTACAGAGGATAAGCCCCTGTCACACATTCAGAAACTCCCCCTGGCCACCAACCAACAAAAGTTGGCTGAAATTCGGGAGCAGTCTGATCAGATTTTGGCCACGCCTACCGTTCTGTACGGATCGAATTGAATTTGAGTTCAATTGACTCCCGAACACATACACTCAGCAGAATACTGCTAACCTACTCCCGAACACCGGCCAACCACCAGCCAACCATTAGCCTGATAAACAAACCGATTTTATAATTAGCTCGGCCGAGTCTCTTTTGCCAACCAGCCAACCACAAGCCGACCTTGCTCCCAACCTACTCCTAACGATGGTTGGGGGGGGGGGGGGTCAGCAGTGTTCGGGAGGCCATACGTATCTATATGTGACAGTTATTTTAGCCATGATGCCATTGCAGAGGCTAGTAAGAGAAGCGGGATCCCCTTACCGCCGGCACGTGATCTGCACCCTTGATCCGCAGGAGCCACTCGTAGATAGATCCCGCCTGATCCAGGCTGCCACGTGACGTCACGTCAAAAATCAGGATAAAGGCGTTCCCAGTGCGCATGTACTAAAGAACGGAGACAGACACAATAAAAGTTACTGGTCAAACCAAACAAGCTGTTCATAACTAATAATCGGCTAGCTAAAAGACTGATAGCCCGGGTGCCAGACCCCAGCGCGAAACGATACTCCCTTCGGCCGGTAGAGGCCACACACCCCGATCCCAGAGTTGGCACCCGGGGCCCTATTTATCTAATACTAGTAATAGATAATTTAAGGAAGTGTGCAACCTCTGAGAGCGAGGCATGTTGGGCTGCCGGCCGATGGGATCAGTACAAAGAAGCGCTTACTTAATTCTGGCACCTAGGCTAGAAGATTGACAAGTTGTGACGAAAATCATTCATACTTTTTTTTCTTATCACTACATTTCCCGTCTTGGGACGGAGTCTACACAACCGTACACAAAAATGTCAGCATCGTACATTGAACCGAACAGTGTGTTTGTTTTGTAACGATCTCCATTAGCGTTTCATAAATTTTACTCTATTCTTTATGCAATACAATTAAATAAAGTATAAAGAACAAAAAAACGTATACAATTGGTAGACAGAAAACAAACAAAATCAAATGAGGTATTATAAATCTTAAAAGTAAGCAGGAGAGGTCAGGTCAACATAAGATAATTGAAGCATACTAGTAAGCAACAGTGCCCCCGAGATGTCGTTTTTCGAAAAAAAAAAAAACGAAACTGCCATTCTCCCCACTCTGAATGGTGTCTGTTTGACTGTCAATGTGACAACGTAGAAAAAGGACCCACATTGAAGACTACATGTCATCATTATCATTATTACCTGCAGTAATTACTCTCTACGGAAAGGGGGCGTACCTGGTCTCTCATGGCGGAGAACTCCTCTTGTCCGGCCGTGTCCAAGATGTCCAACATACATGTCTGCATGCGGGAAAAAGAGGAAGAAAAATTATTATTTTTGCATAATAAAAAAGAGTTCCACGTTTTGCATAATAAAAAAGAGTTCCACGACTCCATACCATCGCAAAAACCTTTAACACTGATGAATTGTAGATACGGGAGCCCGAAATCTAATCATTTTGAGGTCTTATCTAGACCTATATGCACCTACGACAATCCATCCGTAGCTTCTACAGCTATCGTGCTGAACCACATACACACATACATACATAATAACGTTACATACATACACACACATATACGTACATACACACATACACACACACACACACACACATACATACATACACACATACATACATACATACACGCATACGTACACACACACATACATACACACATACATACATACATACACACATACATACATACACACTAAATTACATATATACATACATACATACACGCATACGTACATACACACATACATATATACATACCCACATACACTCTCTGGTCGACTAACTCCCCTGGTATACTATTCCCTTTATTTTGCCAATTTCTACTATTTTTTCCAGCGATCGGCGGTGCCTGGTATAGGCTAGCTATTTATTGGTAGTACCAAAAAATAAAGGGGCCATTTGAAACGCTTCAAATATGAAATGATGACGAAAATGTGCTAAGAAATGGCAGCAAATGTCAATATGAGACAGAATATTTTTGTTTTACCGCCCTGAAACTGCATTGGATGCCTTTTAGGAAACCATTATTACTAAGCACCTCTCAGCTCAGCATGGCCGTGACTGCACATTATTACAGCATATAGGCCAAGGGGCATTTCTTTTCACCTAAGCTACAGCATTAAACACTGAGTCATAATTTTCGTAAATATTTACACAAAGCAACACTCCCTACCTTCCCATCATCCCCTCCGCTGTTACGACGCCTGGAGAACGCTCGGACCTCTTCGGCCTCGTCCACCGACTCTTCGCTCTCGTCTAAGTGATCCCGAAGATACACGAACTCACTTCCGAACTGCATGCCGCCGCTGTAGCTATTTGTACGTCTGAGGTATAAATAGTGTTTTGTACCATTAGAAATTTCGCTAGTACAATAGCATATTAAATAGAATAGACGATGGACACCATTTTGTAGTAGAATGTAGTCTGTACAGCAATGTGTAAGACTCTATAGACTGATAATATGTTCCCTACTTCATATATATATATATATAATAAGTAATACAGACAAATTCACATTTTTAATGAGCTTAGACAAACCTCGGATCCTAAAACATGTCTGTAAAACAGACTGACCTGTAGTTAACCCAGTGGGTATGTATGTATGTACAATAAAGGTCTTCATTAATTCAATAGCATAAATCAAATAGGCGCGGTACCTTCAGTGTTTTATCTAGCCTTCTTCGCAGACTTGTGTGGCGGCTGTGTTGATTTTCTTTTTGGGGGGTGGGCGATGATACGCGGGCTACGACGGAGGGAGTTACATGTATACCGCGGAGGGAATTATACAGCCTCAATATATACTCCCTCCGCGTCCGCGGTATAACTCTCTCTGCGGCAAAACTCCCTCCGTCGTAGCCCGAGTGAAAATCGCGCAGCGTTTCCCCCCAAAAAATTAACGCCGCCCGCACAAGTCTGCGAAGGAGACTAGTCTTATCCTTTGTGACGTGTTTGTTATGACAGGGCTTTTCAGACGTCAGCGGCCAAACTGGGTCCTGAGTCATCGCAGGACACAATAGCTTGTTTTGAACATGGTGTGCAGCGAACCATGAAAACCTGCCATGTTACACACCTGGGCACCTATGTTTACTCTCCAAGCAGAGGTTTAGGCTTCGGATTATTTTTGACGTGTTTCAGGCGTTTTCAACGGGCTCTCTTTTTTGTACTGGTATCTTGTTTTTGCCAGCTCTGCCAATGATACTGCCTTACCAATTTGATACTCTTTGATTCTTTTGCAGCCACAAAAAGATCTGCTTGGAGATAACCTATGTTAGGTGCGCCCATAGAATAGATGCTATCTTTCCAATGTATGTTGTAATATCTATGAGACAAATACCACAATAATAATCAACCTGTACTAAAACGTTTAAAAAAGGCAATTATACAAATGAATTCTTCCGCTTGAATAACATGGTTTATAACAAATTATCCTTTTAAAAGTGCATGTATCGCCCATTCTCCGTTAACGTGTGCAATTGGGGGTTGAAATGGTGAAAACTAAAGTTCTTCCAAATACCTAACAAATGTGCTGAACTTGTTACCAGTATTGTCGACTATCTTTTGCCAATTTTGTACGGTGATACCACCTATACTTTTCGAGATATTAAGTTTTTTGTCTGTAGATATGGTAATCTCCGTAACAAACCACCAAAGACATCACCAAATAGCCAAAACAAGCTTGCGTGCTACATCTGCTTGGAGATTAAAGCAGGGAGAGTAAACCTTCTGTACTATGATTTTCTAGCAAGACAAGGCCAACTACAGTATTGTTACAGTTGATAAAATGCTGTTAATCGAAACCTTTTCCTGTAAATTCGATAACACAGTGAAGAAAAAAATGATAACGTAGGTTAGACGATAACGTAGGTTAGAATTATGCTTACGATGATCAATACAATCCAAGCCGTCAGCCCTTACACTATAAAATTTACATGCAAATGTATGTCTGATGACCCTCTTTCTGATGAATGGAAGTGTAAGTATCTGTCTCTAATCTCAATGGAATAACCATGATAACGTAGGTTAGAATTGAAAATTGACAAACGGCCTGACGCTGTTTGTTGTTGTCATTTTTCCGATACTCGTGTTTTGTTCTCCCTGCCATGGATTTGTTTCGCAAAAAACACAGTCTAGCGGATAAAACAGTGTGCAAATTATTGTGAAATGTCTTTTCGTGGGCGAATTATACCCGTCTATCTTTCCATAACGTAGGTTAGACTAAATCTTGCGACAAAACTAAAACGGCATCAGATTTAGTATGGACGCCAGCTGGACAAGTTCATCCACCTGTGGCAAGACAGTTTGGTGGATAGGTGTAGATTATGACTGAAAATTAAGTCAACTCACACGTTTTCATTGTTTAAACCCGACGTTTTGTGCGTTACTAGTGGTTGCGACAGGTGATTTTAGCGTGTTTCTTAGCAAAATCTTCGCCTTGACGACCCGAAGGCAGCTGACAGTTGCGGTAAAACATAACTTAGTATATTACTATCATGTACTGATAACAGGAAAGGACAAGATACGCAGTTATTGCGTGTTTTAAAAATTTTGTGGGCCGCTACTATCATGCGACAGCAATTGCACACGTTAACGAAGAATGGGCGGTATACTAAACTGACGTCTCTACTGTTGAACATTCTTGTGCAAACATTCTATTACCCAAACTGGCAAGCTTGCCATAGATTGTGAAAGCTTCTCGACTTAAAACAAAACAGCGTTTAAACAAGTCTGGTACTTGCCCGTCATGTGATCGTAGTAGGTAAACGGCCCTTGGTGTATAGGTTGCATCATGACTACGCAATATATTGTACCTTTGCTCTATTAACTAGTAAACAATCGCCTGATAGTTCACACAAATACATGCCAGGGCATGCCTCTTGGCTGAATAACAGTGCCACTAGCGATTGTAATTGTGTGATCCTAATTAAAAGCCGACATTTTGTATGATATTTCTGTACCTTAGCTTACACGGTTACTTACAGTAAATGTTTTCAGTAGGCAAAGCTTCAACAGTCAACGACATCTTGCCGTTATAGACCGTGACTTCGACAGCTTTATAATATATCAACCTCTGCGCTGAAAATTAAACGTACTATTATAAAGTGTGTAGCATGAAACATGGGAATAGAAAACAGAGCTTACCTATGCCGAGACCTACGCTGTGATCGCCTCCGCTTCCGGGTTTGTTTGGTGGTGTCCAACACACTGGGTATACTTATAGCTTACGTCACGGATGTTATTTTTGGAATCGCACTCCTATTGGTCAGAGGGCCTCAAGGTCGGCTCTATAATTGGTCAATTATTTCTGATGTCATGTTTAAATTAAGGTCTGCAATATAAATACTGGCGCGTACTTTTCTTACAAGCTGACGAATGGAACAGGGCGCGAAGCAATTTTAGTGACTGATAGAACAATTTTGGATTGATTTGTTGGTAAACGTTAACAAAATCATTCGTTAAAAATTTCACTATGGGAAGTATGGCTAACATTGAGACGTTGAAGTGCGTGGTTGTAGGGGACGGGGCTGTCGGGAAGACTTGCCTACTCATGTGCTACGCAACCGGACAGTTCCCAACAGTCTACGTGCCCACAGTATTCGACAATTACGCAGGTAAGACCACCACTGTTATACTTACAATGTCGGTTCCGGTTACATTTGTCGTATGATAGACGTACGATCATAGACTGAGGGCACTTTGGCACTGCTCATGCACACTTCCTTGTCGTTCTAAATCATGGCCTACGACAAATGTGACCACACCACATATGCGTGGTTGTTAAATTTTGAAAGTCGCATAAGAAATATTTCCGTAGCGGTCATCCCTTTTTTTAATAGATTTATGATATTATCATGACAGCAAATATAGATATGATAAAACATTAGTAAACGTTAACATTAGACCTATCCATATATTGTGTTTGAATATACCGGTGACATGTAACTATTGTGGACTCCGAGATGTATATATTTTTCACTTCAGGTAAATGTATACGGTATGCATAAATATATAATACAGAAGATTCAATAAACACAATAGATTTCCATGTATTTTATGTTTTTATATTTTTACATTTTGAACTTCTTCTAATCGACTCATTCATTTATTATCAATCCATTACAGTTTTCTTATATGAAATTACATTTATTAGGGGCGTTATAAATGTGTATACTAATGCTATCTCGTCGGTTGATGTTGTTTGTATTGACCTCGCTATGTCCCAATGTCATTACCAGCCTAATTGTGAAAGTCTGGCAAGATATTATGCAGATATTGCAAGAATATTGCCGGTGTTATTCTTCGGAAAAATTTGTTTTCCTACATATATATATATATATATATATTAGTAGTAGCAGCGGTAGACTGGTTTATTTTCCACAAAGGGAATAAAAGCATATGGGTAGCCCGAGGGCTGAATTGCACAACTTTAACAAAATGTGTTACAAATTCATTGTATTAACGTTACATATTGATTAAAATACACGTTATGTTTTATATATATATTGATTAAAATACACATTCTATAAATTGGTCAATAGTTCTTTTAAAATTCGCTCAAATCTAGGATTGTTTTTAATTTTGAGGATCTTCAAGGTGGTCTTGTGGTTAGTGCTGTTGACTCAGAAATTTAAAGCGAAGGTTCTGGGTTCGAATCCCTGGCAGGCCTCTTTGTTGTGTCCTTGGAAAAGGCAATTTACACCTATTTCCTCACTCGACTCAGTGAGTACCTAGCTTCCGTTAGGGACGTCTACTCGCACACAGAAAAATATCAAAAAGATCACCAGAAGTGTCCATAACAACAATTTCACACACACACATCTACATCTGGTTTTCAGTACATTTTGTCAAAAATATACTCTGGTATTTTAAAAGTGATTCCATCAATTTGTTCAATCTTCATGCCATGTTGGATCGATAAAAATTAGATTATGCAGCTCTTACAGCCTTGTAACTAATGTGTGAAAGTAGGATGGTTTTTTTCTTATAGATAAGCTAATTATGTGTGACACATAGAGAGTAAACACATAATAGATTATCATGCGTTCAGGGGTTTTTCCCCGTTATCCTTTGCTACAAGGTCCCGTGGGTTTACGGTAGTGTCGTAAAATCAATAGATTGAACCTCCCCCTCCCGTAGGTGGCCAAACGGCTACTTTTGAGAAGTGATATTTATTGATATCATATCATACTCCAATTTGTATATTTGATCCCTATGGTTTTATGACAACACCGTGAGCCACACACACGCACGCACACACAGACAAACCATTTTTCATGGAGGTAATAAATAAATAAAAAATTATAGATAAAACCAACGGAGACCCTGTAGCAAAGGTTTACTGGGCGTATGAAAGATGGAATAACTTCCGTTCGACTAACACAGCTGGTTTTATTAACCGTTTTATTCCTTCCCCACAGTAAACGTAGTGGTGGGCGGTACACCGTACAACCTGGGACTGTTTGACACCGCTGGACAGGTAAAATCTGTCATATAATAACCTGATAACGACATTATCACAAACTACATATTCATACAGTTGATGATTCCTTTAATCTGTTATATCTAACGTGAATTCAAAAAGTGATATCAAACATATATTTTGAACACTACAGGAAGATTATGACCGTTTGCGGCCGTTGGCGTACCCGATGACGTCAGTGTTCTTGGTGTGTTACTCGGTGGTTAGCCCGGCATCCTTTGCGAACGTGCGGGAGAAATGGATCCCCGAGTTACGTCACTACCAACCGGACACGCCCATCGTCCTGGTAGGAACTCAGGTACGAGATCTTAGTAATTAAGCCGAAATGGTTTACTGACGACCACATTTGTCGTACTATCGTCATACGATCGGTAACTAAGGGCATTGTTGGTTGGGTTAGTCGCTCATGACGGTCGTAAAAGATCAGCTGTCTTGTTAACAGAAAAGCCGTTTTAAGACCTTTGCCGGCGGTTTGTTCTGATACATCTTGCTTGAAAATTGTACGTCAAAATCGTACGACGGCCTACGACAAATGTGACCGTTGCAAAGTATGACAAGACAGTTTTGTCCTTTAGGTCAGAGATGATTTTGCTTGGAAGATTTGAAGGTCTTCTAGCGATTGTTGATTGTTATCTCAATGTTGATTCTTGAATAATCGACGGACCACAACTTTCGCTTCACATCATAAGTTTTCCGTCTCTGTTGCCACGAATTACAGATTGACCGACGCGACGACCCGCGGACTTTGGAAGAACTGCAGCAGACCGGCCAGCGCCCCGTCACGTCTGCCCAGGGTGAGAAGCTGGCCAAGGAGACGGGGGCGGAGTCGTACGCCGAGTGTTCGGCACTCACTCAGCAGGGCATCAAGAACGTGTTTGACGAGGCCATCATTGCGACTTTATTTACTGTGTCCCAGAAAAAGAAGAGAAGCAGGAGTCGCCGGAAATGCACCATTTTCTAAGGTGTAGGAATTCCTCGAGAACATTGTTTGAGCCTACCTAGCCTGTGTACATGTACATCAATTGAAAACATCCGATCCTGTAAACTACTATACTCCTTATTTTTGTTCAGCCCGTGAGAGTCCCATGTATTGTCTTACATTAATCTTGTATGTTGGTTATCATTAGCTATAGCTTAACATTTCCTCAACATTGCCATTTTACGAAGAATCTTTCTCAAGACTTCCCATCATGAGAAATATCTTATCCTAATCATCAGTTCAGTACAGATTGTTGGGTACAGGTATATCTGCGTTAGTCTTGAACTGGTAAAGGTCATTTAGATATCACAGACTATACATGTAACTCCGTACTGTATGTGTGTGCGTGTTTGTGTGAGCGTGTTTGTGTGAGTGTGTGTGAACTTGAAAACTTGTGAATAATTTCACCAGGTAGGCAAGAGACTGTATAAAAAAAAGGTTCTTTATTCAACAACCAGTGGGTTTTTACATCTGACGTTTCGGTGACCATCTGTCACCTCCTTTAGATAATAAAATGTGATTTGTACTGCAGCTAGGCGTCCCTGTTGGATTATAAATCCAATCCTAAAGGTATGGAGTGAGACATGGAGAACATTTGGATGCAGACTAGAAGAAGAAATTAAGAAAGATGTGGATACAGGTGACAAGAGATTCACAAGAGCACAAAAGAAAAAAAGGAAGGTAAAGGTACATGGGTTTAGACACCGGCCTGTACTTGTACCTACAAGTAAACAGGTACATGATTTAAATATTTAAACCTTATTTTTAACTTCTTAATTGTCAAAATTGTAAACAAAAAAAACATGATGTTCAATAGTGTTTTATTTCATTCAAGTACAGGTACAGGTACAACAGATGTTCAGGTCCAGACATGTACCATAGGTATTCTATAATACATGTAGTTATAACAGGTACAGGTACATGTATAAGGTACACAACCCTCCCAACCATGCATATCAAAAGGTATGTTTGTGAGTTCTATCTAACCGCAGCCCGTGCACTGTTAGCCACCATCATGGCATTGACGTCCCAGATCAGCTCCCTTAACTGGTCCATCAGGATCTTCAGCTGTTGATTCTTCTGCTCAACTTTCTGTTAACAAAACAGCAACAACAACAACATGGTAAAATCTTTGAGTACTATGGATGACTACATTCTCCCAACACAGTTTTCCTCAATGATACCAATGAATACAATACCTCTCACTAGACAAGTGTTCTAGCCGGTCTGAATTTTTTTCGGCATCTCAATTTTGTTTGACGTGTCATCATTTTGAGGGGGGTGCAGGGACATGCACCCCTGAGAAATTTTGAAATCTTGACCCTCTGAAACACTGTTTCTTGCATTTTGAGGGGCAAATTTAGCTGGTAGACCATCCTTGGGTAGACTAAGCTTAGTTTAATGACAATGCTATCTCTTGCCATATCTTTACACATTCATTTTTGTCCAGTACAGTATGTTTTCCTTCTACAAAGATTAAAATGATTAGAAAATGTATTTTGATTTCTTATGATGTTTAAGAACATTGGTCATGTACACATGTATTACTGAGAATCAATTTTACAACTGACCTCCACCACCTCTTTTCTCTCCTCATTTACATATCTGACAGAGTCGCTCTCCGAGTCATCGTGTTTCCCTTCCAGGTGTTCCACATACGGCACCAGCGCCTGCGCACATGGGGTAAGGTAGTGGTCATGTCCATCAACCGTCATTTGCATAAAGACACATTACATTGTAACATTCCTCCTTTACTATATACTAAAGGCACTGCCCACCCCACCTAATTAGTCTCTTACCAACCACCAGACGATCAGCCATCGAATCAAGATACCCCCTTAGAAACGGCAATAATTTAACTGTACAAATTCCAAAAACCGTCAGAACCCAGAAAGCCTTCTTGTACAGATCTACTCAAATATGGAACTCCCTTCCACCAGTTGTACAGGCAGCTCCATCAGTATCCTCCTTTAAGACCAATGCCTGGCACTCGCTTAGAAACCCGTATGCCGTGTAGTTATATTTTATATCTCAATGTCCTGACGTAATGTAATGAACCAATGTTTTTATTGAATGTATTAATCTAATGTAATGTATCAATTTAATGCAATGTAAATGTAATGTACCAACTTGATGTTATGAAATTGTAATTAATGCTTTTATTTAATGTGGTTAACCCATAAATTGTACTTCTCTCCCGGGTTCGCCCTTTGTAATAGCGTATCGCTAGTTGGGCAACCCAGGCTGTACATTTTTGTGTCCATGCCAAATAAATAAATAAAAAAAAATAAAAATACTATATACTACATTGTACATATAGCCAAGGGCTTAAAATTGTTTTTCTGCATACCTGCACTGGTGCAGGTAACTTTGAAAATTACCTGCACCAGACAAGTTTTACCTGCACCACTCAGAATTTAGGAAGTATGGAACACACTAAAAATGTTTTGAAACCACTGCCATTATTTCTTTTATACTTCGTAAGTGGTAACAGTCAACACAGCTAGTAGAAATCCAAATACACCTACATTTGTATATGAACCCAGTACGTAACCCAGTGCAGGTTAGGTGCAGGTAGACATCAGACATACCTGCACAGCTCCAATTTTACCTTCACTAACCTGCATGTGCAGGTGGTATTTTTTCACCCCTGCAGCCAAACTGCACAAGAAGACCACTCAGGGGACCAATAAAATCTGGCCTATGTGGTCACGTGGTCACTATTCTAAGGAATCACCAAAAAGTGGTCACATGGGGCAGGTGGTCCTTATGTAGAGTCACTTGTACAGGTTTGACTGTAATCACTGTAAATTATGTTGCTTACAAATTGCATATAGTGAGACACACTACTGCAAAGGCTTAGGGTACAGGGGAACATGTACATGCAGGCTATGCCCCCCCCCACACACACATACATACACACACACACACACACACACACTCACACACACACACTCACACACATACATACATACACACACACAAACACACTCACACACACACACACACATGCATATGCACACACACAAACTGTGTGACACAGTTTACCCCCTCACCTCAATGTTGGAGTGCTGGAGTCCTGATGTACTTTCATGGCATTTCTCATAGATTAACCGCAACTTTCTGAACAAAACCTGCAAAAAATCAACATTGCAATATCTGTATCTCTCTGTATGACTGTTATAAGCGCCCTTCAGCATATTGAACTTTTCAGGCACGTGGCGCGGCAGCAGCTGGTTATATTACACTGAAGTTCCACTCTACAATAGTTCAAGGAAAATACACAATTTTGAACACCTCAATCCTAGGTTGATAATTCTGGTACTAGTACTTGGTGGTAGTCAGTCAGTCATGACCCAGGCTCTGAGCTGGTACTATGTAGCTGTTACATTGTACATCCACCAGTTTATTATCAACACTATGGTACAATCAAAAGTGATTGCAACATTACATTGATCGTAAAATACAACTGCTCCCTTGTTAATGCCATGGTATTATAAGCTGGTTCACAGTTTGTTCCTGTGCAATGAAAGTGTGATGTATTGTGTGAAATATTGCAAAGTTGAAGGCCCCTGAGACATAAACAAAACACGCCTGAACATGGTATCATGCATGGTCAGGGCAAGAACTGCAAAGTTAGGGGCCTTCACCTTTGTGCACGTACACTTTAAACTGTGAAACAGCTCATTTTCTTATGTAATTATAATATAAAGCATTCTGCCTGACCTCCATCTGTCTGACCAGGTCCTGTAGTTTGGTTTGTCTCTCCTGGTGGACTTGCATGTTTGGGTTGACTCCATTGGGAAGCTGAAACAGCAAACACACAACAAAGATTCAACTAGAGCGCTTCAAAATTCATTTTTAGGAAAACTGTTGCATGTAAGTACACTTGTGTGAAAATGAGTATCTAGCTGTACTTCGGTAAACAGGGCTTAAAATACCACCTGCATATGCACCTTAACGCAGGTAAAATTGGAGCTGTGCAGGTATTTCTGGTGTCTACCTGCACTGGTGCTACATAATGTATGTACATGTACAGGCTAATGTGATACAAATAAACAATTCACCTGCCACGTCTTGAGGAGTCCGAAGACTTCCTGGGTCTTGGAGACGATCTCCTGTACCGTCTCCTGTCCGATGCGACAGAGTGACGCCGTGTTGACCTCCTTCCCTGCAGTACCGCTGAAGGCCTGCTGGGGGTGGGGGTGGGGGGCCGGCAGTCGGTCCTTTGGGTTCATGTCCAACTGTTAACAACCATGGGAGAACGATATCAGGTGATGATGTTATCATTCAAGATTTGATAAAACCAAAATATAATATTTTCTGATTATGAATTATTATTAGAAGGGTATGGGTATGTATATTTGGTGCAAATACTAGTACGTACATGTGTGTTCATTTAATATTGCTATCACTGTTGTCGAATACAATTAGGTATGTTGCCTTCTAGTTTTATCAAGGAGTATTATCTAAATTTTCAACCAAAAAAAAGCTGTTTTAAGATGGGGAGGGGGGCACTGACACTACACGTTGTTTACTGAATCTGTCTTGCAGATCTTGTTAAATTCACTAAACTGTACCACTCACTTGCTAGCCTGGGTGATGTACTATAAAAGATGCGGAAAAGAGGCGTAAAAGAAAGTATTTAAAACGTAATCAAACCCATACCATTGCAAGAAAAGTGACTAAAGACGTTACCTTTTTTCCGCAGCGCCAAGCTTAGCGTTTTTAACCTTTGACCCTTTCAGAATCTCAAATCTCACGAGAAGAGCCGAGGAATCGCGAGAGTCCGCCATTTTGCCGAGACGCTGATTGCTGTGGTCCCGGTTCGAGTCCCGGTGACGCCGCACCGCTCAATTTTACACACTTCTTGACGTTTCCTGTGCGTATTACCACTTTTACATCATATTGTCACATTTATAGGAAGTAGATGAAATATTTTTGTGACCCCTGATGTGCTGTATCCGATTTTATATGTTTTTTGTCGGTGTGCAAAAGGAGGTTAGGTTCGTGGCTAAATTTATCCCGCTATAGTCATGATAGTGACACTCCTTTCTATCTATGCTTTTTTTTATGCCAATAATAGACAATTTTAAGCACTGCCCGTACGGCTTTATAAATGTACTTTTGTCCGACATACGGTACCACATGATATTAAATATCAGTCCAAACTTTCCTTGGTGGATGGGGAGTTTTCCCCACAAGAGTTTTCATCCTACTTTGCGCTTGCGTACTCATGTCACCATGGTGCACAATCATGAGGTTGGGGTTCGATTCCCGCATGAAATATTTTGCACGGGTCCATCATTTTTTTTTTTTTGACCTTGTAGTTTTTTTTTTCTTACCTTGACTAAATATACGTCAATAGTCAATAATAAAACCTCACTATTCATATGGGGTCTGCATGCCTTTTTCCATGGGGCGTATCAAAGCCGGCCACTTTAATTCAACCTTAAGTGTTGTCGGGAAATTCTTCGTGAAATGTGATTGGTTGCTTTTGTTCCACGTTGTACATCATTTCTTGTCCTGAATGCGTCGTTAAGCGTTATTGAAAAATTCTTCCTATCGCCATGGAGTTATAACTCCATGCTATCGCGTAGTCAGTGAAAACCAGATTATCCAAAAATCATAACGGAGCATCCAAGGTTTGTAGCCTACTTTTACCAAACACCCCACGAATGCAAAAGAACGTTCCAAAGAAGTCGGCTCCAAAGCCTCATATAAGACAAGTTAATTTGCCGGATTGCTTGAATTTACCATTTCGTTATTGGTCCTCCTAAATTTACCATTACCTTAATAGGCATCGCCAGAACCCCCTATGCAGACCCTCTTATATACGAAATTAAATTTATTTTTCTGTCTTTTGTTTTAACAGACTAACACAGTGGAAAATCTTAAATGGCAGACAAGTCAACAGGTACAACTCCTGCACCACAGGAAGTGACATCATCAGGGGAAGCCACTAGACAGGAAATGACATCATCAGGTCACATGCCACAGTCCCCAGTAGTGTCTGGACGCATCCGAGGTCAACCCAGGGGAAGGGGGCGACTTGTGGCCCTCAGGGGCAGGGGTACACCACTCCTGCATGGGGAAAACCTGGAGCAATCTTTTTCGAAATCTTCTCCTAAAACAACAAGGGGTTCAGGTCAGAGGGGGAAGACAAAAACTCCAATGAGGTCCAGAAGAGGTCGACCTAGAAAACTAACTCAGTATAGCAGTGAAAGTGATGAGGATAAAAACGGGTCTGAAATGGAAAGTATCCTGACACCAGACACAAGACAACAAAAATCCAGAGCAAATGAAAAAGACGGACAGTCCATTTGGGATGGAGGGAATGAAAGAAAAATAAAAGAGACAGATGATGTGAATGAAACTGTATCATTGAGAAAGAGGAGAGGTAGACCTCCTGGAAAGACGAATCAAAAGAGTTTGGAGGTGGAGGAAAAAGGGAAGAAGAGAAGCAGAGCTGCCTCTGATGACAGTGATGCAGAAAAGCCAGGTGAAGAAGGGATAGAGAAAGAAGAAGAAGAAATCTCAATGAAACGTCCAAGACTCAGAGCAGGGTCATCAGGTAAGTTTGGTTTGTTTGTTTGTTTGTTTTACTAATCCACTTTTCAACATATTTGTGCCATTATAATATCACATTTCTGACATTTATGGTTGCCGGGCACTAAAAGTAAAACAGCCAACACGAGGTGCACTCAGTTTATGGCACCACCACAAAATACCAGCCACAAACATGGCTAACAGCTGTGTTTCCAACTTTTAAACACACCCATAAGGTGCGATGTTTTGGCCCCGTCACTTCCTGAATGGCACTTATTTGCAATTTTTTTGGAGGTACAATGTAGGGTTGATTCAATTTACTTTGTAAAGGAATGACCAGAAAATTTACTTCTTGTATAATCCTAATGTAACATAATAAAGCTTTAACTCAATCTCTGAATTTTTTATAAAAGGAGTCACACCAAGAACAACCAGGGCATACCGGAGGAAAGTTTCGAAAACATCAATTGATGAGGAGGAGGATTCAAATAAGGAGGAGGACTCACAGAAGGTAGGACTGAGTAAAACTGTCCACAAGATAGAAAGAATGTTATTGTGGTATTTGTTTTAAAAAAAAGGAAACATTTTCAATATAACAAATGCAAATTCCTACTATACATGTATGTCTGTGTACTTTTGTAGGTTTTTATCATGTTTGGGGATCGAACTTCAACATCTCACAGTGACAAATTAAAAACATTACTTTGTTAGCATTGGCACTGTCTTGGCTTGCTGCATTTTCTGGAAATATATGAAGGACACTCATAGGTTTAAGACTTTTAAGTCAGTTCTTTAGTTTAAGAAGACACTTAAAATCTGACTTTAAGTTCTTGACGGGATGAAAATAATCATCAATGAAAGATTCTGATGCAACCTGTATACGTAGATTCTTTAATTTCACCTTTTGGATCTGAATGTGTTGACCCTCACAGAAGACTTGGAGACTTGAAATCGAAGAGAAGGGTCAGTGTGTCTGTACAAAGTGTGGGTGTAGCAGGAAGACTGACACAGGCATGTGGAGTCACTTCAACAAATGCCAAGGCAAGGTAAGTAAGGAAGTGTGCTTTCAGTATAGGGGTTCCACAGGGAGCAATGCTTGGTCCTCTCCTAAACCTATATATCAATGTGTTTTTTCTGTACCTGGTCCAGTGTACTTTTTTTAAAGTACAGATAGCTGCTACTTGTAACTAGTGTGTTGCTATTCCTACATTGACAGGTGACACCTGGAAGCAGTGTGTTGTTATTTCTGTACAGACAGCTGACACCTGGAACCAGTGTGTTATTTCTGTACAGATAGTTGACACCTGTATGTTGCATGGAAATGGGAGGTGGTTTTGACAGTTGATTGATTGGGAGGTCATGATCAAGCCTAAAGGTGACCCAGCACATGCTGGGTGGGAGTAAATGGGGAGTATGTGGAGGAATTCAGGAAGTGATGTTATTAAATTACATCATACAATTGCAATCTTCTTCCGAGTTCCAATACTTTCATGAAGACCAGAAACACTTCCTGGAGGTCTGCATATTTGAGTTTGAAGGTCACAAAAATCCAAGATACTTTCCAGAAGCCTGAAATATTTCTGGTTATGTCCATACAGACTGCTGTTCACGCCTGTACCCAGTGTGAAGCCAAGTTCAACACTGCGGCAGGTCTGAGGTATCATCTCATGAAGGTCCATACTACATGTACCTCACCTGGTCAGGAGGAGGCAGTGGATGTAAGTTCAGTTCAGTTCATCTCGCTCAGAGGTGCCAGACAATAGCAGGGCTCGAAATACTGGGTGCATATTCACCTTATTAATTAGTGCAGGTACATGTAAAATTGGAGCTGTGAAAGTAAATATTCTGAACATGAAATTTTGCCTGTTGAACTTATTGTATGGCAGTGTTCCCTTCAGATTGTGGAATACTAGTACTGTAGATCACTTGGAAAAAATGGACATGTTTCGTGGAACTATATATACAAGTTCGCGGTGGCGGCAGGTGCAGAAAAAAAGTCAGCAAATCATTGATATGTACTACAGAATAATCTTTTAGAGAAGTTTATTTATAAAATGTGATTTTGTTGTGTACAAGCAACCATGATCTGTCTCCAGAGTCAACATAATCAAGTCTTCACAAAAATAAGGGACTTTACCGTCATGATATCTACGATTTGATCATGAATGTCTGGCACAATTAGCAGTTTAACAAATAATAGAAAGGCAGTTAGTTTCCTCAACCAATGAGAGAGTGGCTACAGTATGACAGTAGTATAAGCAACTGTTTTTAAGTTTAGATGTATGTCTACTGTTGTCCACAGGAAAGAACCAGACTGAAAGTCATATTGAAGAAGCTGGGAAAATTACAGTGCAAGAAGGAGGTAAGAGGGACATCTGGGAATGGTATGAGGTAAAAATAGCAATTATATTTTATTAAAGGCTGAAGTATAACTTCAGTCAAAGTTGCCTAAGCGACCACCTCTACAAGCCGGCCATCTGGCCACCAGGGTTCTCTTTCTACTCCCGCCTCATGTGTTTCTATGTGTTTCAGATTTGAGGACAAATCTTAAAAAGAAAAGGGGGAGTAGTGCAACAGTGGGGCTTCAAGTGCTACCAACTGACCTGCCCAATGGGTCCGTACCTTTTGGCCTTAAAGCGGGTAGTGTGTAGGGTTTTCATGAGCTGGCTGCCTGGGTTTCAAACGGGTTCGATTCCCGGTGTCCAGGGAGCAAGTGTAGACTGTACATGTTCTACTTACCTCTTGTCTCATTTGTTCCCACAGGGTTGTTCTTCTAGCTATACGACCCTCCATGGGTATGAGTACCACGTACAGCGCTGCGGGAAGTCCAAAGAAGAGCGCGAGGTTTTCACGTGTGACCAGTGTGATAAAACCTACATAAGCGACGTGGGGCTACGTTTGCATCAGCGTACAATCCACGCACCGAGCCCGGAACCCCAGACCGTGGTGGAGGGAACGAACAGCCCAGCAGAGGATTCTGGGAAAGGCGGGGAGACGCCTGGGAGGGCCAAACGACAAGCGGCTACCAAGTAGGCCTAATACTTGTGTAACCTCTGACCTCTGCTGACATTTCTACAGGCCATTATCCTTAGATTAGGGCTCAAAATACATATTTTTGCAGACCTGCACTGGTGCAGGTAAGATTGAAAATTATCTGCACCTGACAAACTTTACCTGCACCATTCAGAATTAAGGAAGCATTGATCACACTAAAAACTGTTCAGAAACCATTGCCATTACTTCTTTTACACTTCATACAAATGTAGGTGGTAACAAGTCAATGCAGCAAAGTGGACCAGTGCAGGTTACATGTAGCTTTGTAGGTGCAGGTCTACAAAATGTACATGTAGGTACTAGTAGACATCAGAAATACCTGCACAGCTCCAAATTTTCCTGCACTAACCTGTACATGTACATGTATATTCATGTGGGATTTCAAGCCCTGAGATAGAAAAGATATTTATATTGCTATCCTCCTTATGTTTTTTCAATGATTGACAAATATTTCTTTACTAGTATTCCACCATCTCTCCTCTAGAGCCCTTCGGCATCTCCATGAGCTGGTGATAGAGGGAGAGGAAAAGGAAACAAAGGAACGACAGAGGGAGAGAAGTGTGAAGCACTTGTACTCAACTCCCAAACTGGACATAACTCCTCAGCAGACACAACAGTGGACCAGGGACATTAAGGTAACATGTCAGCAGAACGTACTGCACCTGCACAAAATCCGTAATGTATTGTGCATAGCACTTTGGCAGAATGCCTTGTTTAAGGTTGTATTTGTGTATTTAAGGATGACATCCTGTCTATAGTTTTCAAATGTTGTGCCTGAGAAAAAATATTGTTTGCAACGGGCAAAATTCTAATGGCAAAACATCCAACAAAAAGCGTGAAAAATTTTTCATGCAAGCACAGTACATTCTGCCGACGTGCTCATTACGGTTCTTGTTGTAATGTGACCACATGACATGGAACCAATAAGTGGATCAGAGACATCTGTGCACCTGTTATGGTGTGATCACATGACAATATATACAACCAATCAGTGGATGACAGAGACATGTGACCACATGTTGTGGTGTGATCACATGACATACATGAAAAACCAATTAGAACATCCAGGTACCTTTTGTGGTAATACACATGACAAAGAACTTATCACTGTATATACATATATGGATATGCTGTACATACAGATACACATTATACATTGGTATATATAATTATGTGTAACCATTATATACATGTACATGTATTTGATTAAGTTCAAGCTGTCCTATATAACTTTATCTTCTATATACATATCAGAATTAATATTACCTGTTTCAAGTTTGTTTTTATTTTCTTAGCATGATATCCTTCATGTTCAAGTTCATCACATTTTGTAGGCTAGTGATAATATACTAGCCTGATCAAGCTTGGATCTTCTGTTATGTAGAATGGAGGCAGTGTGGAGTGCCCTTATGAAGACTGCTCCAAAACCTACTGCAGTCTGATCGGACTGAAGGGACACCTACCTCAGTGTGACAAGGTAACGGAATTGTGTAGCAAGATTAAACTGTGATTTTCAACACATTTATAGACTAGAAGGGTAACATTTACATGTACTTTCACACACAGGATGGTCTAGTCCAACAAACTAATGCTCTGTTTCATATCTTACTCAAACACATTCACAGGTACATGTACATGTATATGATATGGTGACCTGTCCATCCAACTCTTAGCCTGGGTACCATCCTCCGTAGTTTTTGCCGCTCCCAAAGGTCCGTGGTGGCTAGCGACCTTTGGGAGCGGCAAAAACTACGGAGGATGGTACCCAGGCTATCCAACTCTGTCTTGCTACATAATGTAACCAAACACCACAGGGTGTCTGCTACAACACCAGTTACATTTACCATGCATATGGTGACAGCTGTTTGGTCCAGGAGGTCATTGACCTTAATTGTGTTTGAAGTAGAAGAAGAAACAGAGCAAAAACAATATGTTTTCCTTCTGCAAAGGTAAACATACAAATTTTTGACTGAATGGAACTGTCTTTGTCAAGGAATGGACAATCCACTGCCTCTGTGATGCCACTTCATGTAGACACAAGACACTTGATTTGATGAGCAATGGATCAAAAGTTGTGGAAAGTTTATAGCGCCACCATGTTGGAAATAACAGTTTAATCCTAAAATGAGATTAACTGTCAAGCTATGGTAAAGAAATATGCACAAACCAAGCAATGTGCACAAAATGTCAAGTTTTGGTCAACCAGATAGACTCTATCAAAGAAATGATTAGATTTGGCCCTCCTGGTGGCTTTCTTTGGTACTGCAGTATAACTCCTGTTTTTTGTATCTCGTGTTTTGGATGTGCTATGTTCACGATTTTAAAACTCTGTAAAGAAGTCTGATTTTGTGCATGGTTAAGCCCATAGTAAAGACATAAACATGTTTACATTTCAGAGACCAGAAGGCATTGGGGGTACCTTTAATTGTCTCAAGTGTACGCGTGAGTTCCGCACCGTATCAGGCGTGGAGTATCACATCAGGAAAATACACAACGACTCTATCGGAGGGCTACACGACAGCGGCTCTGAGGACGAGTATGACGTGGCCAATCAGGAGGATTTCAGCAGTGATGACTCAATTAGTGAGGAAATTTCAGAAGGTGGGGATCCTATGCACCTATTAGTATTATTTTTGGTAGATGAGATGTCAAAGCCCCTGTTGGCTTGTTATGGTACTGCAGCTGAACTTACGATTTTGATATCCCATGATCTGGACATGTTGGCATCACAAATATTGCATGGTAGATAGCTCTTGTGCTCGGAAAGAAGTGATGTGAGTTTGGACCCCCTAGCAGCTTGTTCTGGAACTACAGGGGCGTTTAAAAATCTTTGAAGGAGGATAACTTAAGAACTGTTTGACGGATCATCATGATTTATGGCATGGGGTTTTGGAGCTCTAGTTAAACATATTTTTAAGCCCATCACATATTTAGAACCTAATCCCCCGGTTGTACATGTAGCGATTAATGGGTGGTACCCCCCCCCCTCAATAAGACTCCTTATTGTAATACATGTAATATGTAGTTTGTTTTGGGGTACACGTATTGCAAACACTTCAAGTATGAAATGATGACAAAAATATGCTAGGTAATGGCGGTAAATGTCAATATCAATCAGATTTACTCGTCCAGAATATTTCTTTTTGACGCCCTGAAATTGCATTGGATGCATTGAGTTTTGCCAACTGCTGTGTCACCCCGTAACCATGTTGTTGTTCTTGCCTGTACAGATGAAGATGACAGCAGTCAACCGTCCAGAACTCCACATAAACACAAGTCCAAACAACGTGCCAGTTACCAACCACTCCGGCAGGCACAGGAGTGGACAGACTCGTGGTACGTGTGGGTGGATGGATATCTTTGTATTGTATTATTTTGTATTCATTAGAAATGAAACAACTCATCACACTGGGACAGCCAAGGCAGCTCTCGCTGGTGACGGCTGACCCACAAGAATACAAATGTACAAACATACAACATGTAGCTTATAATAATACATTACCTGCTAATAAAAGAATACAATATAAGTAAGAGATGATACAAAATAATATAGGATAAAATGATAATTAAAGACTGAAGCAATTGCAAGGGTCATCAATGAGTCTTCATAAAAAATTGGAATAGATAATCTACAACTTAAAGGATGATGAAGTCTTCCATAATTCCCCTGGGTATCCTCAAACCACCACATTAAAAAAACAAAACAAGATGGGAATATTTATGACTATATTTTTGTTAAGTGCCACTGGCAAAATACTGGTACGTTGCACAACTTGAGTGCAGTGCCACTGTGTCTTGTTCTTTAATTAAAAAAGACTTGAATTGGACTAATAATAAGACCGGATGTAGATACACACTGCTTGTTATTGTAATCTACCATAAACTCTTTCTAACAGAGAATAGATATTTTGTAATAGTTTATTAGCAGTTTTGTGCAGTCACTTTAATGTTGACCAAATTTGCTATGCCATCTGATTTTTCAACAGGAAAAAGCAGAATTACAGTGACGAAGTTTTCCCCGACTGGAGACCATGTAAGGACCAGTTCTCTCAACTAACAGGAGATGGCATAGAACAGTACATTCCTAGAACAACGCACTCCTTGCCAATCACAATTCAGCATAGAAACAATTTGAAAGAGCCACAAGCAGAAACCATTGGCTTATTTGAATCTCTCTCGACGCACAACGAGCGAAGTTTCACGTTCTTTGTGGGGGGTCCGGTATGGGGAGCGGAGTGGTGTCCAACAGCCCAACCTCACGCGGTGCAATATGCTGCCATCAGCTGTCATCGGTGTATGGACGCAAGATGTGAAATTGACAAGGTGTCCATGGAACCAGGGATGATTCAGTTATGGTGCCTTGGGGATCTAGAGAACAGCAGGTAAGAACCAGGGATGGTTCATTTGTAGTACAGGGTGGTGTATGGGGCTACATGTACAGGTAAGAACCAGGGATGGTTCATTTGTAGTACAGGGCGGTGTATAGGTTTACAGCTGTGGTGTGGGTGTTGGTAAAGCATCGTTGTCCGTTGTCATTAGTTGTTGTCCTGTTCAACCGTTATTTTTTTCTATTTGCTCATATCTAAACATTGATTAATTCTGTGTTATTGATGCTGAAGAAGAGTGATGGATGCCACTCGAAATTGCCGGAAATAATTTTCGTAATGTATCCAGAAGTAGTCTAAGAGCTAAACTTATCTTGAAAGTTCATCTGTGTCATCTTGGTAGAAGTCATTATGAAGCAAGTTTAAACTGTAGTTTTTGGGTAAGAAATTGGACTTACCCAAATTTTTGACCGTGCAACTCCAGTCTTTGTCAAATTAATCTAAACTGTTGTCTACTGTCTGTATCTCTGCAGTGCCACAGATGTGCCTTATTTGTCGCTGGGACTGGCCCACAAGTTTGGTGCAGTGTGGGACATGAAGTGGTGCCCGTCTGGGGCCTGGGACCCCCCACAGTGGAACCCCTCCATCCAAGGGGACACAGACCCCCCAGCAGTCCTGCCCAGACTGGGTCTGTTGGCTGTGGCCAGCTCAGACGGCATGGTCAGAGTTATCAGGTAAGGACTTAGTTACATGTATGTGTCAATGGTTCAAGGGGCAACTGAACTGGGTGTACAATATAGCTGACCCAGGGGTTTCTTTGTTTGTTTTGCATAATGAGTAAACTGCCATAACACACCAGTTTTGCACAGTAAGTACAAGCAGCACGTCGGCAGAACGTACTGCGCCTGCGCAAACCCCTGATTTTTCACGTTTTTCGTTGGATGTTTGGTCAAAGTTGCATCAAAATTTTGCCTGTTGCAGACGATATCTTTTCCTATACAACATCTGAAAACTACAGACAGGCTGTCAACCTTATATGCTCTAATACAACCTTATATGAGACGTTCTGCCAAAGTGCTATGCACAATACATTACGGGTTTCGCACAGGTGAAGTACGTTCTGCTGACGTGCTGGTACAAGCTATGTAAGACTGGACTTGAAGGTTTGAACCACTTACACTGTAAGTGATGATGATTAATAAGTGTAATGGGATCTTTAGCGTACTTGAGGTGTGGCTCGAAATACTTTTTTTTCAGTTACATGCAAAATTGCATGTTGGCAAAAATTTTCCATGTAATTTGAAAAATCTACATGCAAAACTGAATATAGTCAGTAGTTTGTTGACACAAAAGCGTTCCAACAGTATACTTAGTCTAATAGAATTACAACATACAAATTATTCTCTCAGTGTCCCTCATCCAGAAGCCCTGCAGCCAATCAGAGAAGAGCAGGTGTCCCATCATGCCTTGCACCACATGTACCTTGTGAAGCCAGTATTGCAGCTGGTCATCAACACATCGAGTCTCCATGGAAACCAACCTTCCAGCAAGCATGGCCAGTGTTTTACAGTTGCTTGGCAACCAGATGAAGGGCACCGCCGATTGGCTGCTGGCTTTCATGATGGTGAGTGAAACAATTTTCATAGTCAAACAACAGACAAAAATATTAAACTTCAATCTCAAGTATTTAGTCTTTAAAACCTGCAGAGAAGTAGCCCGGAGACCAGGCTTGTTAATGGTAGGTTGAGTCCACTCCCAAGGACCTGCTACTCTGCCATGTACATATGTATGTATCTTGGGGAGTGGACTAAAGCTGCTTGTCTGGACTTCGGGCTAGCAGAAATGTCAGTCTGGGCATATATACATCCTTGTGATATTTGTAATTTAACATCATAAAGGATAACGGTGTGTGGTGCCTTGTGCATGAATGTTCTATTTGTTGAAGAATTAATGACCCGCCACAAGGTCACCTGGTGTTCGTATTACATGATATTGTTCGCTTTGCTCACTCAGTGGTTTATTCAGTGGTTATGATGTTATCTATGTCTGTGAACCAATTAGAATGGAGGCTTGTGATTGGTCCACACAGCCTGGCTATATTATTGTTTTAAAAAAATTAGGGATGGCGGGCAAGCCTCAACATCAACACGCAAGCACTTCCTAACCCCCTCAACGGGGAACAACAGACATTAAACCAGTCAGCGATTGAGTGAGTGATGTTGAATATTATAGATGTCATTTGCGACTTTTAATACCCTTTCATGTTTGTCTGTGTTCCAGGAACAGTTGGTATTTGGGACCTACAGTCAGAGTCCCCCCTTCTCAGGGTTTCCCCCCCAGCAGTGCCGGACAACCAAGTCCCTCCTACTGTCCTGAGGAACTACCTCATCTTCTCCGCTCACGACTGGGTGGTCACGTCTGTGGTCTGGAGTGAGACCAACTCTCAGTTTCTCGCTACAGGCAGTCTGGATAGACATGTCAAGGTACATGTAATAAATTTAAATTTAAAGTCGGGCTGTGTACCTGATACCTGCACCTGTACATTTAGGTACAGGTCTGGACCTGAACATCTGGTGTACCTGTATCTGAACAAAGTAAATTCTAGTCTTACTACATTGTAGCTGACACAGTATGATTGTTTTCAAGAAATTACATTGCAACTCATATTAAGTCTGTTGTATTGTTTGCTAACTTGCAATAAATTGTATCTACAACGTAAACTGTTGTGCAATAAAGTTGATTGATTGGCTGATTGATTGGCTGATTGATTGATTGATTGATTGATTGATTGATTTCATTTGTCCCACCCCGCCCAGTTCTGGGACCTCCAGGTGCCCAACTCACCCATCCAGCAGACCAGATGGACAGCTGTACGCACGCTGGCCTGGCCGCTACATTTCCCAGGTGTGTTTGTAGCTGTGGACTGCAGCTGTTATGCACGCTCCAACATGAGAAGTCTAAACTTCTTCTTTGCCAGCGCCCAGGACGACGATAACAACAGGACGTTACCCATCACTCACCACAGTGCCACAACATGGGTAAGATGGTTGTTACTACAGTACAGATCTCATAATAACTTCTCATCTAAACACATGCAAATCACGATCAAAGGTAGTGCAAAAGGTGATTAAAAGCTGTGCATTTTCAGTTAAAACGCGTACAAAAGCCGTGTACTTCTCAGTACTTATTAGATAGCCACACGCGGTTGCAGCAGATTAGTTCCACAGCTCTCATTCAATTTAAACACCATTTATATTTACTTTTGCACGAGAAATAAACGAGTTAAAAATGCATGTAAAACGCATGGGAAGGGAAGTTAATCGAGATCTGTCCTGTTATTAACATAAATCAAGTAACAGTTTCAGGATCAATTCTGTAAAGAACCAGATATATCAAGCATGGTCTAGTAAGACAAGTTATGTTTATGTCTCATGTGCCTTCAACTTTGATATATTACCCACAATGCATCATACAAAACATGTCCAGATGTGCTTTTTTGTTTATCTCCCAGGGGCCTTCAACTATGACATTTTACCCACAATGCATCACGTCGCACATGTGCAGTTGGAACCGTGAGCCAGCTTATTGTAATGCCTTTTCCATCTGTTGTTGACTGTGCTACATTGTATGTTTTCCTTCGCCAGAGTGTTTCGTACAACCCCTGGCGGAACTGTGTGGTGAGTGCCGACTGTGCCGGGGCGGTGGTCGCTACAGTCTGCCCCAGTCTGGACCCAAACACCAACAGAGCCTTATTCCGATTTGTAAGTTTTTTGTTTGTTTCGCATAACAAGTAAACTGCCTTTAGGCATAACGAACCTGGTTTTGTGCAGTAAATGAATTAAGGAAATAGGTGTAGATTGCCTTTTCGAATTCGAAGGACACAACATTGGGGCCTGCTACTGGGATTTGAACCCATAAGCTTTAGATTCTAAGTCAACATTACCTTTAACTCTACATGTCATTGTCAATGCATGTCTACTGATACAGAATGTACATTGTATTTATGAAGTTTTCCGCAGCAAGATAGACAAGTTAAGGTGTACCAATCTAATTCTTTGGTTTAATTTCTCGATTTTCAGGTTAATCTGCTTCATTTTCTTGTGATCTAAGAAAAAAATTATGTGTGCCATTCAGCATAATGAATCCATCCACCATAGATTGTACTAGGATTGTACATTAAGGTTTTCTGAACTCTCTTCTTTCTCTTGCAGCCTGTGTACACTGTTGACCTCCGACCCTGTAAGGGTCGCGACCCCATCGAGACCTCTGACCCAAACTGTGTGCCTCAGAGCAGGACCATGCACACAGTGTTGTCTGAACAACATACTGTTACTGTAGAAGGGGAGAAAAAAGCAGCAAGTCATAATGAACCAATCATGGACCAGGGAAGTTCTGCCCTTACCAATCAGAACCCTGCTCTTTTAAATAGTTCAGGCAATGATGGTGCTCAATACAGAAGTTTAAATCTTGATGGGGGACAGAATGGGTGTGTGAAAACCTCCGACTGTGGTGAGTTAGGGTCAGATACATCACAGCAGACTAAAACAGGAGCTGATCCTAAACCGCAGGAATTGTCCCGAGACATTCTACCTCAGGAGAAATGTCCCAGTGCCTTACCACTAGAGGAGAGTACATCTTTCTGTCAGAAGAAGCAGAATTCCACCGACTTGGAATCTGTAGTTCATCAGGACCAAGCTAGGAGCCAAAAGCAAGGTCAGCAGAAGTCAGAAAGGTTGGCAGGAGACCACCATCGGGGAGAATATGACGACTCTGTGGTTCTGTTATCGGGGTGCAGCGACCAGGAGTTCAGCAGAACTGAGAGCGAATCAGACGGACAAAAACAACATGTGACAGGGAAACCTTCACGCGCTTCTAGCAATGCTGCCAAGGTACAATCCCATGGTCCTCCAGGTTCGTCCCAGGATGCATCAGGAAACACTTCCCATAATGCAACTTCAGTGCTCAGCAATGGTACTGCTGTTTCTGACAACTCCCAGGGTTCCAAGAAACCGTTGGAGAGAGAACTGCAGAATTACGCAGACCTTGTTGGGAAATATGAACTGGTGTTTAAAGACACTGACCTGGTAAGTGTTATACACCTCAAACTATAGCTATTTTTATAAATCATAAATTGAAATCATGGACATGGGGAAAATAAGAGGGTAAACAGACAGGGTAGAGACCAACTCAAGTTTCCAAAACTTATGGTGATACCAGTCTCGTATACAGTCTTTGAAACAGTCATTGCCATATTGAAGAACAGCACACACTTAGTGTATTTGCATACTCTGTCAAAACAATGGTGTTTCGTGGCATACAGGGTTACATAATATAGGGTTTTAGGATTAGGATTTTTGACCCAGGTTCTAATTCGATCTTGTGCTCTTTCTTTTTTCACTAATATTTTATTTTTGCCTTCGTCAAGAAGGGTATGTTTTCATGGGCGTTCGTGTGTGCGTGAGTCTGTCAACAGTATAACTCGAGAAGGCTTAAATGGATTGTCTTCATATTTGGTAGGTGGGTAGGTCTTGATGAGGTCTAGAAGTGATAGGAATATGGGCCCCCTGGCGGCTCGTTATGGTACTGCAGCGGTACTTCCTGTTTTGAAATATGGTGATCTGGAGGAGGTAGGGTCATGATTTTTGGATGGTAGATAGGTCTTGTGCTCGGGAAGAAGTGACATAAGTTTGGGCCCCCTAGCTGCTTGCTGTGGAACTGCAGGAGCATTTGTATGAAAATGTTTAAAAGTAGGATAACTCAATAACCGGTCGACAAATCGTCCTGATATTTGGTGTGTAGGTAGCTTAAGTGATGCTTGACATAATTAGATGACAATTATGCAAATTATGATCTAATTTGCATAATAAATGAAGCAATTCTATAATTCAGTTACCTTCCATGATACTCTACCTTCATTGTGACACATGGGCTACAGGCTGTCCCAGAGGGAGAAAGTCCCAGAGGGGATAGTCCATGTAGCTGCAGGCGGTGTTGCCTTACAGCCTGCACAGCTGCCCAATGCACGATTGCAGACTGCATCGGCAGGGGTAATTTTCACAATCCAACTTCCATATTTAGGGGGACTAAATAAAAGTCACTAATATATCACTTCTACCTTCTTAAGTTATATAACGATAACATCTTTTGACGAAGGCATGAGATCGTTGGACCTCTAGTTCATAATGCCGTCGTACATTTGCAATTGAAATGTTGCTTTTTGTACATTTTGCCCCTCCAAAACTTTATGATACACTCAGATATGGCTTCAATCAGTCAGCGATATGGCATCGACAGTTTCAAATTGCAACAACTGTTTACGAGATAGAAATGTGTAATGCCACCACAATGTAGCTCAGGGGAGGTACAAGGTTTTTTGTACCCCAACATCTGCTTGGAGACTAATATTTCCAGCTTGTTTCAGACCTTTTTTGAAAAGAACAGTGGAGACCCAGAGTTCCTGAAGCTGCGCAGGCTGGACAACATGAAGGGCTGTCCTGCTGATAGGATCACTGTGGAGGCTGTACACAAGGTCAGTTAGATCAGCAGGAACAGTTGTCAGCATTGTGGTCTCTTCTTCCGACACAACTATATTCCAACAAATCAACCTATGTTTCAAGGACCTTACTAACCTCATCTCAGAATGTAGTGCAGTAGGAACATAAGGGCGTATTGGAACATAGGGGTGTTGGAACATCATCATCATCAGTCGGCTGCTTAACATGGGGGTGCCGGAACAAAGGGGTGTTGGAACATAGGGGTGTTGGAACATGGGGGTGTTGGAACATGGGGGTGTTGGAACATAGGGGTGTTGGAACATAGGGGTGTCAGAACATAGGGGTGTCAGAACATGGGGGTGTCAGAACATAGGGGTGTCAGAACATAGGGGTGTCGGAACATAGGGGTGTCAGAACATAGGGGTGTCAGAACATAGGGGTGTCAGAACATAGGGGTGTCGGAACATAGGGGTGTCAGAACATAGGGGTGTCAGAACATAGGGGTGTCAGAACATAGGGGTGTCAGAACATACATGTAGGGGTGTCGGAACATAGGGGTGTCGGAACATAGGGGTGTCAGAACATAGGGGTGTCAGAACATAGGGGTGTCAGAACATAGGGGTGTTGGAACATGGGGGTGTCGGAACATACATGTAGAGGTGTCGGAACATACATGTAGGAGAGTCTGAACAAAGGGTATCGGAACATACATGTAGGGATGTCGAAACATAGGGGTCACAATTGAAACTAAATCATCCATCCATCCATTCATTCATTTATCCATATTGCCTCTTTCTCAGGTTGCCTGGAACCCCAACCCTGGGTGCCATATTTGGCTACTGTCTGCCGGGCATGCTGGGATAGCCCGGGTACACTGCATCAAAGGACTACAGAAGACTTCCAGCAAAAGATGACAAAAGCAGTAATGGAGAAGTGTTGTCTTAACCCAAACCTGAAATCAAGTGCCCATACATGTACATGTATTTTTTATTGCTGCAAGAATCTTCGGACTTCACATTTTGCTCATACCCTTGTTTCACTGTATTGTAAATGTAGAAGAAATCAAATCTCTCATACATTTGATACAATGTATCTCTGTAAAATATTCTTAGCTTCTGTGAATTTCTTGTTTTCTTCATTTTTGTCAATTTCTTGCTGATCTGTCTATGCATTTTCCCACTGGCTCCCATAAGGTAACAAACATACATAAAGCAGAAAGTTGAAGACAGGAAATGATATAAACTTTTTTGGACCTTTGACCTAACTTCCTGTTAGTGTCCCTAGCATGTGGCAATACCAGTAACCACGCAAACACAAAAACAGACACACCAAAAACAAAACTTCCTTACATGAAGTAATTACTAATCTTCTCAAGTGCAATTCTTAAGTTATTTCATGTTACAGTATTTCAGTTAGTTTAAGCCTGAGTATGATGGAGATTATGTTTTTGAATCAGACTCATAATTAGAATATTAAATAAAGACAAATTTTGTACTGTTTGCTTTTCTTACATATCGTATTACTAGCTGTAAGCTGTGAGGAAGCCATGCATAGCAGTTCAAATTTAGAAATGGTTGATGCTAATTGTTCTTTAACAAATGTAAAAACTAGAAACACTTAACTTTGCATGAATATTTTTGTCGCAATATACAAAATGTATTATACATTGTAGTTTTTAATGCATGAAGAACATGACATTCCTATGATATTATCTAAATGAGATCACAGATAATGCTGCTTTGTTTCACTATAATATGTACATGATGTAAATTATAATATTTGCTTTCATATAGATTGAGAAATTACTCAAATATTATAACTGACTATAATTTGAATGTCAAAAGTGCATGGATTATGTTGATATCATTGTACATTGCATTGTAAAATATACTGCAGTTTTTTTACAGCACCCATTTATTAAAACGTATGTACAAGCAAATTCAATTGATTTGAATACAAAAATACAAAATCGATACTTGTCCTACAGCCTCAGCGCATGCCTGCAAAGTTGGGAAAAGTTTGAGGTCTCCTTGCGGAACCAATGTGAACTGCACCCCCTTCAAGTTTGCAAAAATCTCTTTGGTACCTGCTGCGTCCATAAGGCCGCGGTTTGATCAAGTCGGACAAACTACTAACAATAACTGTAACAGTTGTTAAGAACTTGCAAAGTTGTGAAATCAATAGAAACGTTATATATTGTTCGGTGGATGCTGTATACAGCCGTGTAACGCAAGCACTCGGCTAGTCCAAGATCAGGGTGTACCAATGGCATCCTGCATCGTTATATCATTCTTACCAAATATTTGATGCATTCTGTTGAAATTTGTGAAGTGCCAGGTTCATGATTTTTAAGTAATGGAAAGCTCTTGTGGCTGGGAGTAAGTGGTGTAAGTTTGGACTCCCTAGCAGCTTGTTTTGTAACTGCAGGGGCGCGTTTGTTTAAAGTCTTTGAAGGGGGATAACAACAAAAATGACCGAATTTTCCAAAAACTGACTGTCAGAAACCCGCGTTACCATGGCAACACGAAAACTTATCAAATGAAATTGTTGCCAGATATATTTTAGGAAAAGTCACCAAGTTTGGCGGTTGTAGCGCAAGCCGTTCAGGCGCTATCTGAGATGAAAGTTGGCGCGGGCCTCTAAAGCCAATGACTACTAGTATCTTATTTGCATAATCAATGAGAAAAATCTATGAGTCGTCAGTCGTAAATGTTATAATCATTTAGCGGAGGTATGAAATCGTGGAACTTAAGCTACAAAATGAATTTGTTTCCACATTTGATAGAGTTAGGCCATAGCAAGTAAATTTTATGGATGACATGCTCCGCAGACTCCAAATCTAATGCCATAGGGCGAAAAAAAAGACAGGCCCAAAAAACAAGATTCCCGGTACCTTCGTCTTCCCCAGCCGGTCTGTGGGGCACAGACGCCGCCGTGACTCACACGTGCGGGCCGCTGCCAGCTAGCTGTCAGGCGCTGACCCTCAAGCTACACAGGACAGCACTGAACAGCGGACAGCGGCGCATACAGCTATCCTAACGTGTTTTCAGTTCAGAACTTCATCAACCAGTGAATCTAGTAGTTGGATCGTGAAAAGGTGGGCAAGTTTTAATTGTTATCGTTCCATTTTGCACGTTGCCGACGGTCGTTGGTGTGACCGTATATAAATCAATGATAGCCTTATATGTTCGTCCATCTGTATACAGTAGATGTAGTGTAGCTCTCCTATAGAGTTGTAGTATTTATACGAATGTATCATTTACGTAACGTACTGCATTTAGCCCACATGGGCATGAATGTGCAAATAAACGTCATTGTCATTATATCATACCACACCATACACTTAGACCTACGGGCACATTGGGCAGTAAGTTTCCGTATAATTCTATAACACTATACACACACGTTCATATTTACCTGTTGAAAGCCCGCCTCGGCCCATGAAGTAAGGAGTCCTAAAATTTACCAGTATAAAGACCTGAATATATTTGGCAAAACAAACACCAGTAAACACCACACTATGAAACCTCCGTTGTTCGATCTCTAGACGTTTCACTGTATTTTTGGTGAATTTTGCCAGTGATTGTGCAGCCAAGTTTGAACAGAAGACAACACTGACACTGATGATTGTCTATAGCTGAGACAAGTTCAGGTTTAGAGGTGACGTTAGTTGACAAAATTCTGCTGTTCAAACAAATGACGAGGTATGAGAAGTCCTGCTGTCCTCGTTGACCTTATGTGTTTGTATGTTACCATTTTGCTGTTTATTACAGTTTCTCTGTAAATTCAATTCTACTGTAGCTTTATTATTCAAAAGAATTTCTGTAGATTTTTCTTGTGCGACAGTTGTTCAAATTCTCATACCAGTCCCGGACGCCGTAAAATGGGAAATACTTGTAAACACTGCCTTGGAAAGTTGTGTATCAGGTTTTCGAGCCTTTTCTTTTCCCTGACTTTGTTATTCGGGGTGTGTAGACTAGATCTCGTACCCTGGGAACTTACGTCTGGAGCGAAACAGCCGCTCGTAAATACATCTCGTCCATTCTTCCCCCCGCTCGTAAAAACCGCGCCAGCTTAACATGACAAAGGCCTCCCCTCCGGACAACTCCGCAAACCTTAAGATTTATGTTGTCCTGGGTTACGCCGATTTTTGCCCATTCTCCGCACTTCTTTGTCACCCTGCCCGGCATCAGAAAACCTTTCCCGCCAAAACAGCAGTAGGTTCGAGATTTATAGCCGCAGATTCATTCATGCTCGCTATTTACAATACTGACCGATGGGGCTGGGAATAATGACCAGCTATATAAGGTCAGGAGATCGTAACCCTCCCAGGCCTGGATATCACCCGTCCTAAAAGTGGACATGCAAGAAGCGATTTCCCAGATGGGCACGGAGAGGTCACATTCGTCGTAAGCGGTCGTACGATTTTAATGTCGTATGATTTTCAAGCAGGCTGTGACAGAATCAACGTTAACCCACCGACAAAAGGATCTAATGACTAAGTCAGCCTTTTCCGTGACAAGACAATTGAGTTTTGTACGACCAAGGAGCTTCTACAAACTTGGTTCGACACATGCACGAATATCCCAAGGATGCGAGCTTGCAATTGGGATCGCACGACGATCCTAAGACGAATGTGACCGCGCTCTTATATATAACGTTAGGGAATGACGTCTTTCAGCAAACTGCACACGGCTGTAGCTCTAAGTTATTTACTGTAAATCGTGAAACTTTCTCGGTGCTTTTATTTCACGGTAAGAGGGCCCGGGCACTGTATGATTTTTGAGATTTAAGTGCACCTTGAAGCATGCGTAAAGGTTCCGTTTCGAATGAAAAAGAATGAAATCTTTAGGCATGCTTTAAGATCGGATTTTGAGCAGTGGATCGTGTATTGTTGTGTGTACTTTTATGTATACCCAGTATTACCTGAAAAGCAGGCCCAATTGGCCTGAGTTGTAATTACTGGTAAAACAAATAAAGTTGAAGTTGAGGTTTTAATGGTCTTTCAAATTTGCTGTTGAAACCATTCTGTAGTACAGTAGTCAGACAAGGGAGGCATATTCGTGGTGCCATGAGTTCGCGATGGAGAGGTCATTGCGAAAATAAACCATCCCGAAAGTTTCCTGATTTACAGTATCTCCAAGCAGATGTTTGGAGGCGACATCGGTTCAGTTTGGAACTGTCAAAAGAAATGGGCAGCTAGGAAAACGTCACAATGTCACCGCCCAACACCAGCTGGGTGATAAGCCGGTACTGAGGAGGCGGAGGTCTGGGTACACGAAATGAAAAGGAAATGGGACTCAACTCTGGAAACAGTTCTGTTTCTGTTCTGTATCCTTAGATTTCCAACATAAACAATGTTTTAATTCAGAAAATATTATCTGACATTGAGTTTGGAATAGGCAGCTGTCGTATTATACAGCAACAATATTCTGATACCCCCTCCCCCCAATATCATACATGTATTAATATCAATTATTCCCGAACCCTCTTATATTTCTTATAGAATGGTATTTCTGGATATTTCTTTGTCAATGTTTGCCTTAGCAACTACATGTTCCCCTTGCTTCATATCAATCACGGCATTGTACACGATTTGGTTGCTTTTGTATTCATAGAAATGTTAAGAAAGTAACAGCTGCTTCTGGAGTTGACTACTCCCAATATGCTGACACAACTTTATCAGTTATAGTCATGTTTACAACCGAATCACTATACTTCTTACGTGCATTATGTGGCAGCTGTCACGGCACCGCCTTCAGAGTCGGACAGGCTAACTTGTAGTTTGTGTCTGAGTCGTTAGGTGTCGCGGCTACTGCTGCAGATTGATCGACTGCTAGCCGGGTGCTACAGAACATGATATGTGCGCTTGCACAAAGTTGACCATGCATGTTACACTGACAGTCAGAAAGGAGTGAACAGCACTGTTAAATTAAGATTAACGTTACTGTTCTGTCAAAAGCTGTGGAAGACGAAATGCATTTTATCTCCAACTGCCCCTTTAACGATCAGGAAAGAAAAGATTTATGTAAAGAAGCCACCAAAAAGTACCGGCAAGTACGATTTTGCCACCGGAAGATCTGCTTAGAGATTACACAATCTCACGTTACCAGGGGCTGATTTAATAAGTATAAGTGAGGAGTACCAATAGGAGCTTAGGATGCATTATCACTATCAAAATCAGTCCAATGGGAGCTCAGGATTCTCTTTCACTTTCCGGGGGTTTGAAATTTTCAATTTCTTGTTGTTATCATGGAGTTATCATCCCTAGTGATAAACCATGCATTTCATGAGCTGTGGCTTTCTTGTCTGCTGTGGGTCCAGTCCATGCTAGCGTGTTATAATTCACTCACCCACTCGGCATTTGAAATAGCCCAAAAACAAACTACTGTACGTAAAGACTCCCTTTATTTTTGGTGCCACCAATAAAAAGCTAGACCCATCCTCTAGTACGGTACAAGCAACCGTTTTCCGTCAGCGACATCGCATTTTTGCCTCACTGGTTTGTTCAACTTACTACGTGAAAAAAATTACCAGAAAATTGGCTTTTAAAAAAAATCCAGTTTGACCACCGGAAAATCCCTTTGGGTGCCTTAAAAAAATGTTATTTGATATGGTCATAAGATCTCCAAGACCCCGTTCATACGGATGCGCGTTGAGCTCGATTCGGGTAAACCACATTCCTCACATCTGGTCCACGTGACACACGTTCCTTCTAAACCGTGCCCGAGAACGATTCGCCTAAACTACCGATTCAATGTTGTTTGATGAAAACACGCAAGACGGCCAATGTTAGAGGTTAGGGGTGAAAGTGCATCCTGCCGTAGAAGTTGTCGTGTTTTTCTTATGGATAATCGCTTGCAACCGGTTCAGAGTAATACGAAGGAGACGCAGGCTACGGGTGGCCCTTGTAAGAATTCGTTGCCGACGCCGCCGCTTGTTATTTGCGGACCCTGAAGTCAATGACCGGGTCAATATGCAAAGTAAACCTGATGAAAGCGCATCGGTGCGTTTCAGACGCAAATCGCGATCCAGTCAAGGCGGTTTGAAACCACATCCAGATGTGGTTTGGATCGAGGCGCTTTCAATGCGATTCGGAGCGTTCAGATGGAGCCACATGAATCCAGAATCCGGCCAAACCACATCGAAAGCGCTTTCAGCGCATCCGTATGAACGGGGTCTTAATGTTTGAAAACGCTCGAGGTACGATTCACGGTACTGAAATGCAAATTAGCTTCGTCTCCTCCATCTTGGTGTCCCTATGACGTCACCCGAAAGCAAACTTATGCAAATATTTGCAACGGTCTTCTTGTCACCACCAATCGCTGACAGCCTGGCAGGACGACAAATTCAGGTCCCTGTAAGAAATTGTAGTAGGGATTAGCCATGCTTATTTTAGGATCTGTGGCGAGATAATGCTCTCAGGTCTGGGTGTATATCAACGTGTTTTAGTCTCCCTTTCACATTCCAACCCAGGCGTAAACTTTGACTGACAGGTCAGATGGACGACTTACACGAGTCACCAATTTGCAGCTGAACCTTTGTTATATGTTGGGTTGCTCTGTTTCCTAACTCAATTCCGACTCAGTTTCTTGTTTACAACTACCGGATACTTTGTTTGACTTTCAGAGGTGTTATTTGGTAGGAAACAGAGGTGCCCCTGTAAGTTTGATTGACAGGTCTATCGCACGATCGTCGACTCTCTTTTCCCTTAAGCGCGCCAAGCGATAAGACCGGTGTCTCAGCGGCCACTGCCCTGACCCAATTTGATGTTATCTCGGTACTAATAGAACCGCCGGCCGTTAAGTTTTGTAGACTATACCGTTACCTCATATTGTCCACTTTTTAAGTCAAAATTGGCACTATGATTTCATAGAAAAATGTAGCGATCACCAACAGGTCAATAAAAGTTATGTTGACAAGCGTCAGACGACATTTTGTTTCCCTCGTTTTTTCCTTTTCTAATTCCTGTTTGGCGTGACAGTCAAACAGACAGGGCTTTCCTCAAGAGTCATTCCACATGTAGCGACTTGTTAGCGTTTGGAGGATGAGATGCATCAGTCAAGGACACTTCAACTGATGTGACTGATGCTTTTGATAAACGACATGGCGGGTGGGGCAGTTGAGCCTGCCGTACACAGAAAAAGAGGGAAGCTGAGAAGTAACCAGTACGGCCCCGTCCATCTTTATCAATAGTACGTTGCTGTGCCTGCCATGCTGTTTGTTTGTTTGTTTTCAGAACATGAATTTTCATCAAACTTAACAGGTGTATTGTGCTGTCTATAGCCAACAAATTGATGATGACACCCTACTTTTCACAGGAATACATTTTTTCGTCTGATATATTCGAGAGAATCTTTGGGTTTCTCTCCCTGTTTCTGAACACTACAGCCTTGAGTAGCCATGTCTGAATCAGCGCGGCTGTTTACAAATGTAAAGCATTAGCGACGTGCAGCGATAGCTTGTTTGACATTATCCGGGTGTTGAGTGGTGGAGTCCAGTCCCGCGCGCCTGCTGATGGACAGATAAATCAGACGACACTTCTTCTGCTCGCCGCCATCTTAAACCCAGAGAAATTTCCTCAGAAAAGTTCCACAGAATTACCTCTGCCTTCCCTTGGACCTACCGGATTCTATATTTCAACATCATCTGAAAGGTACTGTGGTGTTTTTTCTTGTCTGTTTTTTTTAGAACATTACGTCATGTTCAGACGATATTTTGGTGAGGGAAAATCTGGTTGTGTTTGGTAAGAAGTCTGCTGGCGTCATCGTGAAAGCCGTCACATCTGACGTTTTCGTTGTACACGTATTAAGAGACAGACAAGTGGCGCAGCTTAGCCAGTTGGACACTGAGGCCGTCCCAAAGGCAAAGAATTGTCTAGACGTGCCAGGCATTAGTTCTATTGCTTAAGGAGCCGTCACATTGTCGATGACCTTCGACCGAATTTGTTAATCGCCAGAAGGTCGGCGAATTTCAAAATCGCAAGAGAGGCAACGCATGTTTCTCCTGAATATCTACTCTTGAACGATGTCCTCTAAAAACTTTAGAGGACATCGGCCGTATTGCTTAGCTTCCACCGGACTAAAGACGCGGGTTGAAAACAGTAAAATTCAGCCACATAGGAAGAACAATATTGGCCAGGGGTGTTTAACCACTGTAGAGTACATTTCCCGACTCATGACTTTCCTAGCCACTTTATATATAATATTTTCCCCCTTTTTTGCCGAATTCTACGATCTGTACCCCGTAGGAAGGCCTGGTAGAGGCTACGTATTGCTGCCATGCTGAAAATGTACATGTCCGACAGAGCTCGCAGACGCGTCAGACTAGCTTTTTCCTGCGCATGCTGTGTGACTAAACGACCGGTTAAGTGTTGTTTCTTCGTGTTTAATGTCGCGAGTTTCTCGATGATAACGCGGCCGGCCTGAGTTCCTGAGAGTTTTGTATGTTCCGCCTGGCGTGTATCAGTGTCAGGGCAGGGGCACAGGCATCCCAACCACTCTGATGTTTAACATCGCCCGCCGGCCTGCGGCGATGTCGTCCTGCCGGGAATATCAGGACCGAGCACGGAGCCCGACAGTTGGGCCGGCCGTGGTCCTCCCGGTCTCGCCCCACCATCTGCATTTTTTCAAAACAGACCTATAAATGTCGGAATGCGTCTGTCATAGAGGAGGGGCACAGCTGGGTAACTAAAGAGGGGGGGATTTCCGCGAAGAAGTTTGTTCGGAGACTTTTCTACTGATGGTTCTTGGTATGTTTCATCTATTATGGTAGATCCTAAAATTTTCGCGGGGATTTTAATTTTTCGGTATTCGTGGTGCATGACATGCAGAACGTACTGCGCTTGCGCAAATCCCAGAATTTTTCCACAGTTTTCGTTGGATGTTTGGTCAACATTGCATCAGAATTTTACCCGTTGCAGACAGTTCCTTTTCCTACACAACATTTGAAAACTATAGGTAGACGGGATGCCATCCTCAATTATAATACATGTATACGCGAATACGACCTTAAACAAGACGTTCTGCCGAAGTGCTATGCACAATACATTGTGGGTCGCGCAGGCGCAATACGTCCTGTCAACGTGCTGTTTGAGACTATCTGACAGTAACAACACGTTTACTCCATCTAATATGGTTAGAAACTAGCCAATCACAGGCCGTTACAGTTTTGACACGTTTACCCCATCTAATATGGTTAGAAACTAGCCAATCGCAGGCCGTTACAGTATTGACACGTTTACTTCGTCTAATATGGTTAGAAACTAGCCAATCGCAGGCCGTTACAGTTTTGACACGTTTACTTCATCTAATATGGTAAGAAACTAGCCAATCACAGGCCGTTACAGTATTGACACGTTTACTCTATCTAATATGGTTAGAAACTAGCCAATAGCAGGCCGTTACAGTATTGACACGTTTACTCTATCTAATATGGTTAGAAACTAGCCAATCGCAGGCCGTTAGGGCCCTGTCACACTTCTGCGTATCGTCATTGCGTATGAGTTGCGTACAGACATTTCTGCCGTACGCATGATACGCACAATTACTGTGACGCACATGTAGCGTATAAGTAACGAATTCAGCGCATCAGCTGCGTATGATTTCCGTATGCAGTGCGCAACACTAGTTGTCTTGCTGCGAATGGTAGCGAATGTGGTACGCATGCCGAGCGTATTTCGGACGCACACAACTTATGCCCACCGCGGGTGTATTCCCTACTTATTCTTGCTGTTATTATAATTCACAGTCCTTCTCATCATAGGCCGACCCAAACGGGGACCAACTTTACCCGTCCCGGCTGTATGTCTTCCACTTCGCCCAAGCCCTGGCCAAATGCCTATAATATATTGTCAGGTAAATTAAATACCCGTACCAGTATACAAACATGACAGTGTAAACGACCTAATAATTTGGAGATGTCAAGAAATACCCTCTTTTAATAATTTGAAATCAATAAAAAATACTGCATACTTTCAATACAAACAATTTACAATTACGCCCACGTGTATACACTGAGAGTACTTATATGGTATACATGGTATACGAACACTATACAGTCTACGTACACTACAAGCTGGTGATTTATGAGATTATGACTGTCATTTCCTGTATTTACAGCCATAGTTCAAAGTGTCTACTGTCACAAGTCCACCATCTTTAGATATTTCAGGCCATTGTGTTTATATGCACCCATACTTTTTATATTCCTATTTATAAGCAATTTTGTACTGACCTATGGACACTACACATTTTCTCGGACAAACAACCCAAAGTACAAGAAAGACACATATTTTGTGTTACATGTAGATACCATGTAAAACATACAAAATGGCGAGTTCTAGCACCATTTTGGTGGAATACAATAAAATATTTTGCTATAAAATGCCTTTTTGATAACTGGCAATACATTATCATCTAGTTTTCAGCAAAAGATGCTAGAAAAAGCCAATGGTACTCAACTCTTTTTATGGGTCACAACATACTTAAAATGCTTCAGGAGGTCTGTTTACCCTGGAGGCTAGAGGAGCAGGTGCACCCCAGTACGCAATCTGTACGCTATCTTTGCGCTTCTCATAAGCTACAAATACGTAGAACGCGATTTCCGGTTGCAACACAAACGGTACTAAAGCGCTGCAAGTACGCTATGTATTCGTCCAATGTACGCGGCTCATGCACAGGTGCAGATCCAGGTGCAGTTCAGCGTATAAACCGCGTATCCCATACGAACACCTAGCGTACTTGTACCGTGTTCGACCGATGCATTGCGTATTTATAACGTATGACCTGCGTACCAGCGTACGCAGCATAGTTTTGGGCGTGCTCAAAACTACACTGCGTACTGAGTCGGCCTGTGCGTGTGCTGTGCGTATGCTGACGTACATAAAACTTACATAAAACGACTGAGATGCAAATGACATGCGTATTGTGCGTACGGCTGCGTACGGAAGAATAGTCCGTACGCAGCTCATACGCATGACAATACGCACAAGTGTGACAGGGCCCTTACAGTATTGACACACCATAGACAGTCTAAATATACCGACGTATAGATTATTATTGTGGTCTGGGCTATCCTCTTCCCTCTCCATGGCCAGTTTGTCTTTGCTCGGGAGTGAATAACGCCATCTTGCGATTGTACTAGGTAATGCTGAGCAGTGCTGTCTGCTGTTTTCTCTTGCGTTCTGTGCATGTTAATTAACGTGTTGCCTGCATGCATATGGATCTATGTTTTCAATTCTATCGACTGGAGAAAGGAATCCTAGTATGGAAAAGGGAAGTTGATATACCGGGTTAGACAACAGGTCTGCTATTAAGGAGAAAATAAGCTAAGTCCCTTGCCCTGGTGGAAAATAACAGTACTAGTAGCTTGTTACGAAGCAAACTTAAGCTGTAATTTCCAACCTAGGAAATTGGACGTGTGTTGATGGAGTTGCTTTTCTAGAGTAGGAATTGGAAAATTACCAACAGAATTTAATATCTACATGCTAAAATAAAGAGCTATTCAACATTTTGCTTTCATTAAGCAATAGTGCGATGCCTCCTATATTTGTTGTTACCGTACATGCACGGTGCACTCTTTCCTTTACATTACTTTCTTAACTTTCGCACCAAACATAGATAAACGTGTACATGTGTACCAAGAAAGTTGACAGAACAAAAGGGCAGAATGACCAAAAAAATGAAACGCATTATAGACTGGTGACATGAAAAAGAAAATCATCATGCTCCATGATAGTGATTTTGTATTTGAAATGTTGTGGAAAATTGTAGTGTACGGCATCGCTTTTGCTGTTTTTTCTTACACGGATGATTTGACCCACGACACGTCAGACTTGTACAATATACACCTGTCAGTTAGACACTTGGGTGAAGTTTGTTTTCTATAACTCCACAGGGTCCTGCTCGGCTTCAGTCACGTGACCCACTTTACACCTGTTCTCGCCTGCGGCGGTATCCATGGCAACGCGGGGGTCTCCATGGTAACGCCTCTAATAAGTCAAGGATGCCGGGAAGCCTGCTAATTGGCCTCCCCCGCACGGCATGCTGGGTGTTGTTTGCCTAAGTTGCAGGACAAGTTTGTTGGCGCAGTGAACCGGGAAATCTGGAGGACGGAGCGGAGCGCAGTTCCCCCACGGTGCACCCAGCAGTGTCCTCGGTACCACAGCCACCTACCGCCGGGAGAACCTCGCCAGGAATCCGCCTTGTTTTCCCAGCCGTCTGTAGGGATCCGCCGCCGGTGTAATTAGCCCGTCCCGCCGCGCACGCCTGCCCCTAATCAGACCGGGCTGGGACCTGACCTCCATCGGACGACAGAGAACCTTCCCCCGCCCAACCTGGGAAGAGAGCTTCGGTCCGGCGCTTCGTGGGAGCGAACCTGGCACAGATCTGTCCTAGGGTAGTTCTGAACACCTCTACTGAGCCGTGTAGACCGTGGTCAACCACAACATTCGACACGGGCGGAACTACAGCCCAGATCCTACCGTCTGGATAACTTACCTGGAACAAACCGGAGCATATACCTGTAGGAAGATACCTGCCCAGGTGGCTCCGGGTGTAAACGTCTTACCCGTCAGGTGTCAAAGTCTACATCCACGTGCACTAGCCTATACTAGTGAATCAGGTACGTGTCTACAACAGATAATGTACTTCACAGCAAACCGTAGACGACAAACCCCGTATGCTAACCTGTATGGTTATCATTACCAACCCAAGCCGAGAATACCTCTTACCATTACGTAGTGTACCCAAATTGCAGTTCTGCTCGTGTCGCGTGTATGCAGTACTGTATACTATTGTGTACATGGTTGAATATAGCTGTGTACACGGTGATACAGCTGTGTACACGACAGTATCAGGTATATGACAGTGTATACGGTAGTATATACACAACACGCAAACCGTGATGACCTCTTTTTGTTGCCATCCAAACGGACGCTTGTTGCTTGCTCGCCAAAGTATCTCAGGTCTCGCCGTAGATACCAGAAGATTGGGTAGACTCCCTTCCAAACAGATTGTATTGTTGCCAGAGTGCAATTTGCTAATTTCTGTACATCAGTAATGTGTCAGCATTTTAATTAATATCACTACATTGTGTAGTACTAGTTCCACTTTTACATACAGTCCTTCACCTTGTGCTACTGCGGGAAAAACACCTTTGTAGGAAGATATATTCTGTCGGTATGGCAAAACAGTAGCTCCCCCTTTACCAAAAACATCCCTAAAACCGGAGCCCCCCTACAGGTTTTAGTGATTACCCCCCGAGTATAATTACGGCCAGAATAAACAACGCTGAGTGGTGTTGTTTGTGTTACTCGCTATCTGTCTTACTACTTGCTCCACTTATCAGGCCCCAAGGGACTTACATAATTAGTGACTCTGTTACACGGCGAATCGAATTAGGGATTTTTTTTCACACAAATTTCAATCTCAATTTTGGTACTTGGTTTGAGTAAACCGTTTTTCTAATTTACTTCGAGAGCAGAGAAAAATGGAGCAGTACAACTGGGATGTTATAGATTAGAAGAAATGTTTTAATTGTTTTTACGGTTTGTGTTTTGAAGTTGGGTGCCTTGAGCCGGCCGCGGTGTGGCCAGTCGGCTTTGTGTGTGGTCAGTACAAGGTGACTCACGCGCCAGTGCTGTGATTCATACATTTTTATAGCAGAACATGTGGTCACACTGGGGCGGCGGAAACTTCAGGCGGTGTATTAAAGTATGTTTTTGTTTATCAAAGTCTTTTCGGTAGAACAAACTTGTCACACGTAGTCAGGCGTGCGTAGTTTTAGGCGTATTGGTCTTCCTGTAGGCGTTGGAAGGAAACTAGAGTTTACATGTAAAGTTCGGGTGCAGCTTCTTAAACAAATTATTGTATGCAGCCGTAGATAAAGAAAATATTGAACATATCAGGGAATTTCTAAAATTCACGACTGAAATGTTGGAGACAGACGAGAAATCCGTTCGTTTCTTTTTGTTTGTTTGTTGTGCTTGTACTAGTAATTGTGTATCTGCCGGATGGAGATACATACTATGTTGTTTTGTCTATATCAGTATATGATCGCTATCTAGTTGTTTGTAGATGAGGTCAATCACTCAATGAATGAATACGATGAACACATTGACAGCGTGGTTAGATGTGAAAACATACAGTATAGTACCAATGGGTTCCCTTTTTTTCTACTGCACATGTAGGTGTTCAATAGCTACTCTCCAAGCAGAGGTTTTTAGGCTTCGGCTTATTTTGGACATGTTTAGCCGTTTTTATCGGGTTTTCTTTTTTTTTTAAAGGTATCAAGGTACTGGTATTTTTATACGCCAGTCAAACTTCGGGTGGCGCCTGGTCAATTTGATACTGTCTTGCAGCCACCAAAGGATCTGCTTGGAGATTATTCCAAAGCCTACTAGAAGGCCAACACTGGCAACAGCGTACATTCAGCTGCAGGCATAGACACAGTATTCATCCTAACCTGTTGCTGGTTTAATTGTCCGGTGCTGTGCCTGTCCTCCAGACTACTAGTAGTTTATGTAGGTCTCCATGTAGGGGATTAGTCCCTGCCCATCGGCGCGTTGTTGTTGGCATTTCAGATTTGCATAAGGATCAAACTATAGCCCATCGACAAACAGTACAGATCTGTAACATCAACATGGCGTTAGTAGGGAGTTAGCCTCACAACTCAGGCTTCTGGGACCACACAGACCACTCATAAAGTCATTTTCGTAACAACAGATCTAAGACCCGTGTGTTCTAGGTTAGATGATCTCGCGTGAGTTGGTGCATTAGAATGTAGCTCAACTAGTTTTTACTAGCCTGGGTACCATCCTCCGTAGTTTTTGCAGCTCCTAAGGTCCATGGTGGATAGCGACCTCAGGAGCGGCAAAAACTACGGAGTATGGTACACAGGCTAGGTCTCTACAGCAGCTTGCTCAAAATGCGCGCAAAAGGGCATATAGAATAGCGTGGCAATTAGTGGCTCGACCAATGAAAGAGTGGCTGCATGTCCGTTGATATTTGCCTTTTGTTTGATTTTTATTTTGCATTTCTACCTTTTCATTTTTCTTACGATACGGTTATGTTGATAGTGATAAGATTCTTAGAACTTGTATTGATTTCATTTTCATTTTATTTATACAGGGTATAACATCGCCGCAAGGGCGTTTTTCAATGTTCGCTGCTTGATGCTAATTATAAAAAAAAACGATAGATACAACAAATGGAAAACAATGACACGATATAACAATCTTATCTAGAAGCAGTAACAGACGAAATGTTTTTTTAGAACACGTGGGTTTTCTTTTCGCTTGTAAACGTGGAGAAATTAGGGTGTCTTTTGCTGACTTCTTTAGCTTTCGTTCGAGACGAAATGTCGTCTAGCACCGCTCTTGAAGTGCAGTACTTTACAAAACCTTTCGTCTACAGGAAATTTCTTATAACGATATATTCCGCTGACTGAGCACTAGTTCTAATTCTACTGATTGTACTGATTTGAAATCGGCAAGTTTGATGAGTTTTTCTTCAACATATGCAGCTTCTCAGTTACTAGTGGAAGCTAGTGGATGATATCGGAAATGTCTGACTCTTTGGATAATTTTTCCATTTGCTTGATTTATTTTGTTTCACGTATAGCCGCTACTGTTGAATTTCCAGACTGGTGAACTAAATTATAATCAGTTGTTTACTGGTAAGGTCTTGGAAAATTAATGTTATGTTTCCGATTACGGTCCTGAAAAACAAAACAATGTTTACAAGACAGTGAATTTATATATATTGGAACAGAAATGAGAAGAATATGTTGGGAACGATTATTATATGCAACGTTTTCATCACCAAAATGGCGGATCAAATACAAAATATAGAATATGATAAAATATAGAAGATTTTTAGTTCTTTCCTTTGTGCTGAAACAAAGCTCAAATTTGGCAACTATTGATTCTACAAGCACAGATGAGCTTTCATTACAATAATAGAAAATCTTATATAACATGATTAGGAGCAGTCTGGAAACCTTCTGTAGCGCTAATGCCGATTTTTTTTTTTTTTTTTACATTTTTTCAATGATTTGATTTGTTATAGGCATTTCGCAAGTAAACAAACTTCCGGGAAGTCAGCAGCACAATTCCTACTCAGTTCCAGGAAATGGGGACAGGGAAATCTCCAAGCAGATGTTTTGATGGAAGATCGTAGCGTTCTATAACCTGCCCCAACAAAACGGAGAAGTTACAGGCCATATACTCTCCAGTAGATTTAGGCTTCGGCGTATTTTGTCGTATTTTTATGCGTTTTTACCGGGATTTCTTTTTTGTACAGGTATCTTTTTTTTTCGCCAGCGTATTGGATACTGTCTTCGGTGTCTTGCCAATTTGATACTGTCTTGTAGCCACCAAAACATCTGCTTAGAGATTAGGTGGGGGTGTCCCCAACAACTCGCCATACTATGATATATAACCGAACCTGGTTTGTGTTTTCAAAAATCATAAACGCTATAATACAAACGCCATATATGCATCTCCATTATATTTCTTCGCTTACAACATTGTCACTTATCAAAAAGACAACAGTTTTTCATAGACCAAAATACATTAAGTGTTTTATTGATAATTACCATTGTTATAACAAGAAGTGGGTATGATAACAACACCCTCAATGCGACTGATTGTATGTAACTGTTAGTGTTTTTCTTTCAATTTACATGGACATAAGAAAGACCTATAGATTAGCTTTTTGTCATGTTAAATGTATCCGGTCATTAGCGACGAAAATGTCGTCCTTGTCGCCTGTTAATAACTCAGTATCTCTGCGGGGGGTCCCACTCCTGACGGCTTGTGACGTTCACAACTGACGAGTGTGTTTTCCTTACACACAGGTTACAGCAGATCACCCGACACTCGGACCTGTCGTCTGCGCGCTGGTTTTCCTCAGCTCGCGCCTTCTCTCCCGTCAGAAAGATGGCTGCCATGGCCGGCTGCTTCCACAGGACTCCTACAAGAACGCTGGGCACGCTGGTCGCCGTAACAACCCTGCTCTTTAGCCAGATCCCACTGACTTTGCAGGGTTCCGCCATGGGGACTGGTTACTATAGTGACAACATGGTTGGCTTTACTCCCATCCTCCCGCGCTCGGAGCGCAGGCAAATGCAAAGGGAGATTCTGAGTCTGTTAGGACTGCAGCAGCGTCCGCGACCGCCGTCCGCAGGCAAGCAGAACTCGGCCCCCAAGTTCATGTTGGATCTGTACAAGGAGGTCTCGCGTGGAGAGAATGAAACGGGGATTATCTTCCACCCAGATCTGCCGGATTATAACCTGCAAGAACCGTTTTACAACTACATCCGGGACAAGCAGGCCCTTCAAGATGCTGATATGGTCATGAGCTTCGTCAACCACGGTGGGTAATTTGTGAAAATACACTCACATACCACATCCATGTGATAATTATGATATTAACGTGTAAGCTCGTTTTTACCCACATGCTGAGTTATTTTAAACCACCCCTGTCTATAGTATATTTAGTACATCAAGCCGCTATACTATAGTCTATACGCTGTTATAAGATGATCCATGATACGAAGAACTAGCCCCTACCAGGCTTCGGGAAGCGGCTGGATAGAGGAAAAGGTGGCCAAATAGACAGATAGCATACCCGGGAGAGCTGGTCCTTTAGGCTTACTACTGAAATGCTGTAATTACAGGTGTAGATGAGAGTACGGAAAAGGTCTGTGATCACAGGTGCAGCTGTAAAATACGAAAAGTTTTGTGATTATAGATGCAGCTGTAAAATACGAAAAGTTTTGTGATTATAGATGCAGCTGTAAAATACGAAAAGTTTTGTGATTATAGATGCAGCTGTAAAATACGAAAAGTTTTGTGATTATAGATGCAGCTGTAAAATACGAAAAGTTTTGTGATTATAGATGCAGCTGTAAAATACGAAAAGTTTTGTGATTACAGATGCAGCTGTAAAATACGAAAAGGTTCAGTGATCACAGGTGCAGATGTAAAAAGGTTGTGTGATCACAGGTGCAGCTGTACAAGACGGACAGGCCCTGTGGTCATTTGCAGAGCTATAAAACACGACCAGGCCTTGATAGCCGCCATCAAAGAAGCACCGTCACTAATTATCAGTGCTAGTCAAACAGATTTGCACTCATTACTGCCGCTAATTAAACACGCGGCACTAACTACTTCCACACCGATTGTCTATCTAGTATTTGTGTTCCGCCATGCACAAACACCGAGGTCAACACGGCGCTCCCCTCCCGGGGCAAAGGTCACAGAACCTCTATCTCCTCGTCGGAAGTTGTACCACATCATCTTCCCACACTAAAAGGACAAATGCACTAATTTCAGTTTTGGTGCCTTCATTGGTTTCTACCAGTCCCCCACACATACATGTAGGGGTGATATTTGACCCAAATCCATGTTCACGTTTGAATCAAAATCAAACTTTGATATCTGGCATAACTGCCTATTCCACCAGGAGGCTGCGGTGACGTAGTGTGTCCACTTAATCTAATTAACTGGCCATGAAATCACTACTCTGTTAACGTTAGTACATAAAAGAACACCTCCACGAAAAGAAAAGGATAAAGAGAAGCCAGAGGACGAATTAATCACCTGAGGGAGAATTCGGTAGGCTGTTGTCCTCCAGTGACAATCACGACATTCGTCATATCTTATCCGAAAGACATACTATACATAGGATTATTAGACGTTTTCCAAAGTTCCCTAAGGTAAACTGCAGTAGACATACCAATGCCCGCGATGGTCTAATCTCCAAGTAGAATTTGGGGGGGGGGCAAAAAAGAGACGTTTTCAGTGGAGTTATATAACACTATATAATGTCCTTGCTCCCAAGACCACCCAGGCACCAAGCCAATGGACAACGTTCAGCTATTGAAGATACATGTGTATTTATCATATGAGGAAGGTTAGAAAAAATGGGGCCCCTTGATTATTTTATTATTACTTTTGCCAAGAAGGTTATGTGTTCGGTAGCGTTCCCGTGTTTGTGTCTGCCAACACAATGACTCGAGAAGGCGTAGATGGATTGTCTTGATATTTGGTATGTGGGTAGGCCTCAAAATGATTAAATGTTGGTCTACCTGGCGGCTTATTATAGTACTGCAGCGGAACGTCCGGCTTTGATATCTGATATTTATCAGCCACAAAGGTTAACATCATTTGGCGAAGGTATGAGGTCGTGGAACATGGTTTTGTTGGTTCTGAATGAAACTAAAGTAAGCACAGAGCTTGCTAGAGAACAGCGCTTTGGGACTACAGACTGCTGGAGAATTGTTTAGAAAAACTGTCGTAAACAGATGTTATCGATTTATTACTGATTTGTCATTGGTGAACGTATCAGAACAAATTCTGGTGGATGTACCAACTACTAAGTACCTAATACCAGCTCAGAGAAGAATAAAAAAATAGTCATGCCTTCGAATACCAGAGTTATCAACCACCGATAGAACTATCGTAGAGACTACTAGAGTGGAACTTGCTTCTACCAAGTACAGCAGGGGCATCATCACAATGTTTAGAGTTAGACGTTCAAAGGTTAGGTGTAACAAGCCGTTCGGTGTAATGTAGCCAGCTGCCACTGCGCCGAGTGCCTGCGAAGCTGGTTTGTTACGCCGAGAGGCGGTTATACCGGCTATAAAAAATGAAATAAAAAGATTAAAAAAAGCAATTCTGATACCAGTACTGTTATAGCATTAGATAGATGTTACAACCGGTGCCTCGGCACTACTAGTCGATTTACTCCAGTGACCTCAATACGGCCTGATTACCCAGGTAAGGCCCAGTCTAGCACAGCACGTGTGTTACACGTTGAAGGTACATGTACTGTGTGCCATACAAAACCAACTCTAGGATGTTGTTTTGATGTCATCGGCTTGTGTCAACTGACAGGGCACGGGGAATCCTGGGATAATTGTTTCAGGGTCACCTCGGGTCACGGCTGTTGGCGGGTTGCGGTATTTTTGCCTCCATTGCCAGTGTCATGTTGCTGGCATTCAGAGTAGTCGGAGAAGTTCCCGACACTTGCGATGCTGTCTGCACAAGAAATAAGATGCAAGTCGTTTTTCATTATTGTTAAAGGCCCCCAAAGTGATTTCACTTTTCAGTGCAGTACAACTGGATTTTCAAAGTGAATTTTCTGGTCATTTTCTTAATGTGGTAAGTTGAATCAACCCTATCCCATAACATACTGATGTCTGTGAGGCAAAAATTTCGGGAAACGGTTGCTTGTTTCGTACTGCAGGCTGGTTCTAGGTACTAGTATTTATTGGCGGTACCAAAAAAATAAAGGGACTCCTCACGTAGGTTGTCTTGAGTCTTTCAAACGCTGTAAGTATGAAATGATGGCAAAAATGTGATATATAAGAAATGGTAGTAAATGTAAATATCAAACACATTTCTTCATCCAGTATATTTTTATTTTGCCTTGCTGAAATTGCATCGGATGCTTTTAAATGTTTTCGTCAATTACCAAGCGGTCCTGATCACGGATTTAGACCCGTTCTTTCAGAGCTGTACCTCCATATGCGGGCTTCAAGCCCAGATAACCTTCTCCAATGTCTGCCCATCTCCACGCCACAATGAGACTAAATCACCCAGCCCAACTCTTCAGAACCTGCTTTGTACGGGCCGCTCTCATGGGCTTACGGACACCAGACACTGAGATCGGTCCCGCATTCATAAGGAAGAGAGGTTCGTGTGTCTGAAAGAAAAAAAAAGGAAAGGAAGAAAAGAACGACGTGCCATCTTCAGACGTTTTTTCACTGTAGGTTTTCTTTAATCTCTAACTAGTCTAAGAAGATATTTCGGTGGCTGGAAGACAATATCAATTGGCCAGGCAGTACCCATTTGCCAAGCAGTTACCATTTGCCACCCGTTGGGCTGACCAAAAAAGATACCAGTACAAAAAGGAAAGCCCGATTAAAAAAAACGCATAAAAACACGCCAAAAATAAACCAAAGCCTAAACCTCTGCTTGGAGAGTAGGTTTTCCTAGATAGGCCAACGAGATAGTCGGTTATCTGTCCATTGCTACCCTAGCTCCTCGAGCTCTCTGTAAGTCCTGGATTTCTGCAGGCATGCGGGAAGGATATCCTGTGCTCTATGGCTGTTCACCACCGAAGAAACGTGTTTACACTGGATAGATGTGCAGTAAGCCTCCGATTTGTACAGAATCGAGTGTAATATACATGTACATCCGCAGGATTACCACGATATCAACTCCGCACCAGAAGATGATGATGAAATAGATAAAATGATGTCAAGCAACAGTGAAGGGCCTGGTCACATTCTTCTGGTGATTCCCTGTGTTTGTTGTCCTTCTGTGTTCTACTGGTATTCTACTAGTGTTGTCATGTGCTTCACTGGTGTTTCCCTGTGTTTTACTGGTGGTCTCCTACGTTTTACTGGTGTTTTCCCGCGTTTTACTGGTGTTCTCCTGTATTCTACTGGTGTTTTCCTGCGTGTTACTGGTGTTCTCCTGTGTTTTACTGGTGTTCTCCTGTGTTGTGTTGATGTTCTCCTGTGTTGTACTGGTGTTATGTTTCCTGTGTTTTACTGGTGTCCTCCTGTGTTTTATTCTCCTGTGTTTTACTAGTATTTTTCTGTGTTCCTTCTGCTCTCTTGTGTTCTAAAACGTTTACAGCGTAGTCCAACAGCGTAGTTATCAGGTTGGACTCGACAAAAGTATACGCGTTTACAGGGACCAAAACACTATAGTCCGGTACTCCAGACCAAAGCAAAGTCGATTTGTAAGCATACCCTAGGTTTTCAACAAGTTCGTACGGCACAACAACCGTCGCATTGTACTCTAAGAATAGCACTAGACGGTAGAATCAACTTAGATGTAACGTTAAAGAACACAGCCCAAACGTTGACGTTTTGTTCCTACAACATAGGTCTTCAACAGTTGGTAAATGTTGTGCACACCACACAACTGGAGTGGGTTCTTCTACAATGACTCTGTGAGGAGAAAAAGCTGTTGACTTCATATGACAGCCTTTCAATACCGAGAGTCGATGTTAGCAGATCTGAGGGACCGGCCATATGGACGGTGTTAACGCTACCAGACATGACCGCTAAGTTTGATAATCGCACGGAATCTAATAACGGGTTAGGTACGACTTGACCGGATTAATGACTCTTGTTGCCAAAATACTGGGATTGTACAGGCACCGGGGATTGGTCATTAGCATGAGGGGAGGTTCATTTCCAGGCTCAAGGGAGAGGTCGTTATCAGGCTGGAGTCGTGGGTCATTATCAGGATAATGGTGGTGATTATTGGCTTGTGGTTACAGTTAGGAAAATGAGTCGAGTCATTATGAAAGTCGTAAGATCAGGAGGAGGGCGATTGTCCGGAGAGGAGGTCATTATCAGGACTAGAAGTAGGAGAGTGGTTATTTTAGGTGAGACACATTATAGACTAATTAGAGGTTATTAACAGGATAGGACAAGAGAGAGGCGGTCGGTAATACAGTGTGGTCATTATCGGTCTAATGGGCCTGGGCATTATCAGCATTATTTAGGTCATTGACAGCTGGGAATTATCAGGATTGGGGTAACAACAGGGGGTTATTCGGTTTAAAGTGTTTGGTTTTTATCAGGAACTGATTGATGAAACTATGATTGACAAATGTAGATATCCAGGTATTACCGGTGTATATGACTGATTGTAAGTGTAGACTGAAGCCGTGCATATGTGATGTCTGTGGATATAAACAACAGGTGCACATAGCCGAATATGGCCTCCCGAACACTGTCGAACTCCCCCCAACCATAGTTAGGAGTAGGTCGGGAGCAATTGCATCGGTAGTTTAAACAAAACCACTTTTAACACATGAATCAATGAAAAGTTATCAGGGGTATGGATACTTTGTTTTTTACTTTAAATTATTAGTCGTTTAAACTTTAAAAGGCATCCAATGTAATTTCAGGGCGGCATAACCAAAAATATTCTGGATGAGGAAATCTGTGTGAGATATTGACATTTACTGCCATTTCTTAGCACATCGTTGTCATCATTTTGTTTGAAAAAGCCCAGAAGCAAGCTATATTAGGAGTCCCTTTCTTTTTCGGTACCACCAATGAATAGCTAGTACGAGCCTACAATATGAAACAAGCAATCGTTTTTCGTCCTACTGTACTGAAAACTTGGCATGACCAGAAAATTGACTTTGAAAATCTAGTTTTACTGGCCTGAAATCGCTTTAGGATCCTTTACAACCACCGCATACGTTTATTTTGAAGTGGTTTCCTCAGTCTGAACACAGCATGCCGGGACACTTGTCTCCAGTCACGGCCAAAATGTTACAAAAGCCCAGAAGGCCTGTTGTTTTCCCGCGCTTTTGTCCGTCTGACGGACCTGTCAATCAACGGAACTTCCGTCGGATGTCAGGGTTCTTTTTACACATGACCTTCGACACTAATTGCTTGTGTCGTCTGCAGAAGGTGTCAGTCATATATTCTTAGCGCATCAGTCGGTCAAAACATTTCAAAGACTGAAAGAGATATCCTTGCCTAAGATTTTAGTCGGGGTATTTCAAATGTCACACAACTAAGCTTTGAACGTTTAAATATCTTACTACAAATCTTTGCACCAAGAAATGTCGTGTAAACCGCCTATCAATCACTTGTCAGGTGTTTCTGGTTAGCGGCCAGGGTTTTTTTTTGTAGGACCTCTCCACATACACGACCACTTATCAGGCGCCACGCTGTTTGGCGTGTTTCTCTGGTTCAGTGGTGAAGTATAGCGGCCCACAGACGACAGGGACACGCTTTCCTTGCTTCGTCCAACAGACCTGTCAGTCAAACGAGCTGTTGTTGTGCAGAGACGCTGAGGGCATGATGGAGCACGCGGTCTCTCGGAGCTTCAGAGGGGGAGGGGGGTAGAGGGAGAGAGAGGGGGCAGACAGATGGGAGAAAGAGGGGAGAGAGGAAGAGAGAGAGGGAAGGGGGAAAGGGAGGGGGAGAGAGAATGATGGAGAGGGACAGAGAGGAGGAGGAGGAAGAGGGGGAGAAAGAGAGAGAGGCGCAGACTAGCCTGGGTGCCAGGCTGTTTCCAGGGCTCACACTGGCTCCAGGGTCAACATGCCCCCAAGGCCCATTGTTTCATGTTGCAATTAGCCCTCGGGCATGAACTTGCAAATAAACTACTAGTACTACATTATAGATTTATACCACAGCCCCCCTCAGTCAGACCCTGTCTAACTCTGAGCCTAACGTGCTGACAGGGATGAAAATGCTTCTGTGTGATCATGTCGTTTATAGATCCATCTGTCAATCAAGACTACATGCTTGAGATCGGGAGTGAATATCAGATAGCCTCCAAGCAGAGGTTTAAGGTTCAGCTTATTTTTGACGTGTTTTAGGCGTTTTAGCGGGCTTTCTTGTTTGTACTGGAATCTTTACCAGCTTCGAGTGTCGTATTGGGTACAGCAGTGCCCTGCTTATGAATATGACGCTGCCTTGCCAATACTGTCTTGCAGCCACCAAAAGATCTGCTTTGAGATTAATTATCAGCAGGCTTTGCCATTAGTGCTACACTGCTCTTTCCAATAAAGACTACTTTGGGAACTTACTGTTGTTACCTTTGACACAAAATATTGATCATGATATTTTGGGAAAGTGATTTATTTAAACGTTCGAATTCACCACTAAAACCATTTTACAGTTATTTGGCAAGAGCCCAGCTAAGGATATAAGCATCCCCGGTGTTGTTAGTCTGTAGGTATTTTTGTAATTTCCTGTTGTATGACATCTCGGACGATAACCATCGCGGTATTTGGCAGGAGTTTCTTTGCCCCAGAGCACCCAATTTCACCAGTGATTAAATTCGCAGAAGTCCACTGTGATTGGAAAGTCGCTGGATGATTGACATTCACAGCGCACGACAAGTTCGACGACCTCCAACATGTGAAATCGCTCTCATTTTTCACATAAATCATGATGGACAACCGTGGCAGGCGACTGGGATCAGCAACAAACGACAATCTCTAATTTTCTAATCACGTAGAGGGGCATAATCACCTCCTTCATTTTTGACATGTGGTTGTCATGGTTACAATTGATTGCCTCCGGCCTTGAGCTGTTGGCGGGAGAGTGGAGAGAGTGAAAATCTGGTAATCCTGTTTTCCGCCTAACAGAAGAATTTTCTACGTTTTTCGTTCATGAGAGGATTAGGTACAGAGGTCACGGTCACCGGGGCTGTGAGGAGAAACATTCGCCTGCCGCCGATCTACAGATCCTAGCTCATAAGCCCCTGTCACACATAGCGGGAATATGGCCTTCAGAGTCCTGAAGACTGCCGAACGCCCCCCAACCATAGTTAGGAGTAGGTCGGGAGCAAGGTCAGTTGTGGTTGGCTGGTGTTCGGCTGCTTCGGCAAGGTCGGCTACTGTTCGGCTGCGCCAGCCAAATGTTTTTAAACATACAAAAAAAATTATAGACTCACGCTCAGTCCTCATAGGATGTTTTTTGCAGCAGCTTTAGTATCAATAGCAGTCCCAGAGCGCCGTTTTATATTTTGTTGCTTATCACGTACTCGTGTGCTGTTATCTGATTGTTACTATGTTGTGAAGTTACTACCGGCTAACGGCCGTCTCCGGTGCAATATGAAAACCACGCCGATAGTCTGCTGTGGAGGCTAACAGAACGTTGGGTCAACTTCAGACGATGTCAGCATCAGACCCTATTCTGTCCATGTGTTCCTTGTGGTCTTTATATCCGATGTTCCTTGGTTGCAAACGATTCAGTGGGCATGTTGGGTGGTACATGTACTTTTGGGACCTTTTGATATTGCCAGCCACTTTAGCCTGGATGCCAGGCTGCTTCCAGGGCCCACACCGACCAGCTCCGCGGCTCTAGGACCAACATGCCCCCAATAAAATTTTACCACAATAAATAAATTGAGACCCAGGGAAACTGGGTCTAACGCTAGCCTCCACCATGTATCAGGCCTTCCTACGGGGTTACGGATCGTAGAATTCGGCAAAAAAGTCAGGAGAGTCAGTCAGCGGGAAGGTTACTAGTAAAAACTGTGCGGGCAAAATTATGAACTCTACGGTAGCCAAACTCCACTGGCCAATTATTCTCCCTATTTGGCTAAATTTTACTGTTTTTGAACCCGCGTTATTACTCCGGTGGAGATGTTACTCCGGTGGAGACCGTGAGTCGCGAGGAGGAGGGGGGGGGGGCGTCTAGAATGTAGGCCCTAGAAACAGTCTGCGTCGAGGCTAAATCACTCCAGTCCTTGACTAAATTCCAACCAGCTGACAATGTGCCGGTAAGAGCCGCTCCATGCGGGTGTAAGGCCGCGGTAAGCCTGTTTTCCGCGCGGCGGAGGGGATGAGCTGGTGAATAGCGGCTAAGCGGCTTAACTGCCGGGAGAGAGAGGCGCTATTCAGCCTGAAGTGGATGGGGACGTGTGGCCGCCAACTTTCCCAGGGTCCGGTAGCTTGGGAAGGTAGGGGGTACCAGGGGCCTAGGGGGTAAAGAAGGGGGCCCGTCAGTATTTGGGTTTGTACGCAGGGGAAAGCGAGAGGTACTGAGGGGGGTGGGGGACGCGCTAGGCCCGTACATGTACCTGTTGTCATGCCAAGTTTTCTTCACTGTCAGTATCTTTGATTTTCAAAACCTAGGTGTCTTTCTTGTAAGGTGGTATTTATTTTCGAACACTCCCACCAAGCACACCCACTTGCTATTAAAACGAGGGACTACAATGTATTCATTAGCTACTCGTCAATGGAATTTTCAAGCAGATACGAGAGGGCGGCGACCGGCCGGTCGCAGAATTCTGTAACGTGTCAGAGAACGAGTCGATCACCCTTCTTTCACTCTCAGAGATATAGTAGTTCTTGGGGATTACGGATACGATATTAACTAGCCTCCTGTACAGGCCTCTGGGCGCGCGGGTGGGAGTTAAGAATTTTTAACGCGTTCTTTTGCCGGTGAACACCGGCCATCGTACAACCAGGCGGCCAATGGCCAGAGAAGGTTTTTCGGGTAAAAACCTTCTCTGGCCGGCTGGTTGTACGATGGCCGGCAAAAGAACGCGATAAAAATTCTAAACTTCCACTCACCCGGAGGCCTGCACAGGAGGCTAAATATTGACGGTCGATGATGATGGTGGTGTGTGTCACCAGACTAGGCTAGTCACGATAGTCAGACTGACGTGCCAGGAAAGGGTTTTTGCCGGGAGGTTATTCCTGAGGTTTCTGGGGACGGAAGATAGATGGCGTGGTGTTGGAGAGGCCGCCATTGTTTGTTCAGTCAGACTAGCTGGGCGGGACAGTTCGCAGCACTGCCACGGGTGAGGAGAGACGGCAAGGGTCGCTTCCGACGGGTGCACGGTAGTCTCCACCAGACTAACAACACAGGTTCAAAAACAGTCAAATTGGGCTAATTAGGAAGAATAATTGGACAGGGGAGTTTGGCCGTCGACGTAGATAGAGTACATTTGCCCCTCCCGCGGACTGGCTCTCCTGGTCAATTATTTCCCTTTTTTACCGAATTCTGCGATCGGACCCCCCACCCCACCCCCAAGGAAAGCCTGGCCTAGGGACATGGAGTAAAAACAGATTTATGCGTGCATGGGTTTTCTGGACCGTTCGGGCCCAACAGAATTTTGTTCATAGCTGGCTAGCGAGAGCTTCTTCTGAGGAATCACAAAACGAAAACGGTACCGTACCCCGTGCACTCAGGATAACAGAACAAACATCAGAAATTAATGCCTTGGTGAACACGATAGCCTTTGTTTCACTTCTTCCAACAGGGTCTATTTGTTTACCAGAATTGTACTTCGTATACTGAAAACATTCGCCATTGGCTAATACTAATTCATTTAGCGTTTTGAGGAACACGCGCTATGACAGGCGTCCCGTGTGGGTGATTTTGATTGGTCGCGTGAAGTAGAGTGTGCGACAATTGGCGGGAAACTTCTGACTGAATTGGCACGCGGGAGTCTCGTCCGTCACAGGAAACCGAATGTTCCCCCGCTCTAACAAGCACCATGTTGAGAGACGCGTCTCTAATTGCACACCATTAGGCAGGGCCCCGTTTGAAGTGCGTCCTCTGAGAGAACTTCTTGTCGTCTGTCGAGCTGTCTATCAACTGCACAAAGTGCCCTTTGTTCCCGCCAAAACCGCTTACACGTTTCATCCCGAATAGGATGCAAATGACGAACGAAGCTCTGTTATCTTACAATACGTATTGTTGCTGTAAGTTGTTTATATCCAAAGTATGGCTTGCTTTCTCCGTAAGGGCGAAAGTGTCTTGCGACGCATGGACCCTGGTGAACCAAGGGTAAACCAAGGAGGTTCAAAATCTCCTTGGGTAAACTAACCTCGGTGGTGCCGAATCGCCAAGCAGAGGTTGGCTTGAAAGATCGTATGAAACGTTTTCTGCCTGTGAGTGGCTTGGTACAGCATCCGAGGGCATTGACTCAGACAGGGGCTGTTCCCCTTTTCACATAGGCCGGATTTACACGGGGCAAAATATCTATGTCGTACGACATTCGACGCGCGGCGTTTGTCACTCGCCTAGGACACTTTTGCTTTTACACGTATCGACTGTAACTCCCGCTGCGCGCCGCAGCTGCGGCGCACTGCAAAATGGTTGCGGCGGGCTGCGGCGCGCTGCGTCACATGTGGTGAACCCTGACCGCCGCGAGGAGTACCTATATAAGATTCCTGATCTTCTTCTGTACTTGTTTTGCGTTCCTGTTGTATCCTTCTTGCAGCATGGCTTCGGCAATCTGCCCGAATGCCTCCTTCTTTTTGTCAGTCTCCATTTTGCTGCGAATTCTGTCACAGTTCCACACGCCGATCAAGCATCGGGTTTCCGGTCGCGCTGCTCCAGTTACTGCTGTTTACTTCCGCCATGCTTACGAAACAATCAGCAACAAAAATCCGACGAAACAACAAGGAGAACGTGATATGATACTCAGAATTCTAGAAGTAAGAACAGAAACAAACAGACGAGCGTGGCGTGGGTTCGGGCTAGCGCGGGAAAAAGAGAAAATTGCAAAGCAGAAACGGGCTGCGCGCGACGCAGGGCTGTTTACACGCTGCTGGGCCGCGACGCAGACTCCCCGCTGAGTGTCGCGACGCACTTGTGGCACCTCCTCGATGCGCCACAGAAAAAACGACGCGCGGCGCCGCGCGTCGGTGGCGCGCGGTTTTACACGCATGAAAATCAATGTCGTACGACATTCTGCGTCGCGCCGCGCGTCGCGCCGCGCGTCGAATGTCGTACGACATTGATTTTTTTGCCCCGTGTAAATCCGGCCATAGCCTGGGTTCCATCCGTTTTGTATAATTGTAAACAGGGCTCCTTGCACTCGCTACCCCCAGGGTACAAAAACGGATGGCTCCCAGGCTCCTATTCACTTCCTCTCACTGAAGAAAGGAGACAGTATCACTATCAAAGTGGGTGAGTGATACAGGGAAGAAAGGCAGCTAGAAGATGTTACGATCTTTCCCCCCACATCTGCTTGGAGATTATATGGCACCAGGCTGCCTGTAAGTTACATGTATCCAATGAAATATATAGTGCAGGGGCGAGATGTGATGAAGTCTGCCGGAAACCGCGGTCCATCTTCTGTCATGTGTTAATCCCCAGATCGCCCTAGTCCTGGGGATTTCCACACCCCAGACTATTCACGCCATGTGAGAGGTACGCTGACTTGTTGTAAACTGACTGACATGAATGGCAGTTTTAGGGTGTTTCATCCGAGTTCTCAAACACGGCACTTCTTCATGTAATTCTAAATACTTAACTTACCCCTTGCATATAAACCGATACAGCAGACAATACATGTATGAATTGCAGTGATTTGTATGGAATTTATTTGTTTGTACAGAGTTTTACAATCTAACTTTGTCATACAACGTTCATCCTACATATACCGTACCTATGCTGTTCATATCTTACACACAAGCCCAACATAACGGTCTCTGTAACGTTACCTCTGCTTATGTTCAGAATAATTTTAAATAAATGAAAGGTCTTAATAATCATCGTACATTTATGCCCTTCCAAGCTAAGTACAGGTCATGGTTATATGTACAACAGTAGTGATGCAAGTCTGGCATCTTAGTTACTACATCTACAGTATAATAAGAAAAAAGGACAGTACGAGTGTTTGTGACACCCTTGGCTATTTACGACTGGTGCATGCCATTTTATGTACGGTATTTCACGGACCAAGTTCACGTTTATCCAATAAAATTCCCCATAAAATAGGGGTCCTTGAATGACCTTGACTGGTGTAAGCAGGTATGCTGAGAGGCGGACAACTTGTGTATAAAAATGTTTCTGTCAGGCACGGACAGTTACATCAGGAATAGTTTACTGATAGGACAATGGAACAGGAACTTTTAAGACCTGGCATGACCATGTATTGTCGCCGATATGGCATATGCACCCGCAATAGACGAAATATACATGAGGAAAAGTTTTCATCAGTATAATCAGTATAATTATAAACCACGTGAAAAAGGCTGCCTAGAATATTGTGGGTTCTTCACGATCTTCAGTCAACTTGGACTTGACGGCGCTGAGCTCTACCGTTCTTCGGGGATGGTTCCCTAATACTTCAGACATGGTGTATTCAATCGGGGATGGTTCGTTGATACAGTCAGAATTGTCGGGGGGGGGGGCGTTGATGTATCCAACGTGAAAGAGAGAAGCGGGGATGATGTCACATAAACATAACAAACATCACAAACAATGCAGCCAGAATATGCAGGATCAGCACCTGTCTTGGCAGCGCCATCTAGCGGACAGGAATATACTTCCGTTACAATAGCAGCGACTAGCTTCACCTTTTTACTCCGTGAAGGAGACATACCTCCTGCAGGAGTATTGTGGTCAGTCGGTTTTTCGTGTTCGCAGCTAAAACCCACGGTTCCCTTTGTTTAATAGGCATGTAATTCTATACGCCGTCTGCAGGCATGCCGGTGATGATGCACGTATTTTAATCTTTACCGTAGCTGTTTTCGTGGTCAATGTAATATTTTAGAAACACCCCTACATTTAGAGGCATATGAGACTGGCCGCAAAAAAACCATTGTTTTGAATAGCGGGGAGGAGAGTAAACTTCAGGTAGTTGTGGGGTATGCTCGTTAGTGGGAACCAGCTGTGCATCGCCATGGTTTCAGTATGGGCTGGAATTCTCCAATGTGTTTGCACCTAAAAGTCATGGTTCTGTACGTTGTATTTCTGTGTAATTGGGCATGTGGTGTGCCGTTATGTCCGTGATGATGCACGTGTTTTTCTTTTTACCGTAGCGGTTTTTATATTGACGTAAATACATATTTCAGAAACACCCCTATTTTTATAATCCTGTGGAATAGGCCGTAGGTTAAGTAGTTATGTGGTAGGTGAGGTTCTATAAGCAGATATTATGTGGTTGTTGTGTATATTCGTTTGTGAGTATCTGTTGGGATTGTGACTTATGGTTTGCATCTACTACGATACCCTATCAAATAAATCAATCATATGTAGTGCACTATACATGTTCCCAATCTGCAAAATATAAAAATTCACGGAGGATTGTCGCCTATGGACACTTGTTTTCACTTCCAAAACGTTAACTGTGACACTGAAGCATGGTGTCATTTTCTTAACAACCTTAGTTCCAGGCTTAGTTCTAAAGATCCATCCAAGTTAGATAGATACACCACCCACGAAAAAAACTTTTTTTGCATATGTATGCCGAGATTGTGACTACCGAATTTACGACAGCTGGGCTCGTTTTTGGCGTGCTTGTGTTTTTGCGCCTGACTTCCTGTCTGACGACGTCGTTAACTGAAATTAGCCTCCTGGCTGCTGACGGGTTTGATCTTCCCGCCAGTTTCCATGGCAACCTGCCGGCTCGTCAAGGGCACTCGTCCTCACAGCCACTGCACCTGGTCGTTAATAGGGGGAAACCGTTTTCATCCCGTATAGGGGTGACTGATCGCTTGAAAGGCTATGGAGATCTATTGTATCCAGAGCCTAGCCTACCTAGTTCTATGGCCTTCTATGTCTAAATAGGTTAGCTTAGGGTAAGGATCAAGCACGGTCCTGGACAGTCTCCGCGTATAAAAAAAAAGGAAAATTGCCCCAGGTATATTTCTGGATACGCATGGACTATCCAGAACTGAACCTGAACATGGTTCTGGATAAAGTGCGGTTCTATATACAACAAGATCCGTTGTCACTAGCACCGTACTCAGTCAGGAAACCAATATTGTAGCCCAATGTATTGAGGCTTGTATTGAGGCTTGTTGCTTCATTTGCTAGAGAATATATGATGGAGAAAATGCACTGCACTTTTGGACAGGGCGTAAACTATCCGGAAGGGCATCGGTTTGGAGCAGTACGGCCGGGGGTACGCCCTCCTACCACCCCCCTTGCTGTGACTCAGGCTTTCATTATAAGTGCGGTTTTTATAATGTATACATATGTTCCTAACTTGGAGCAGTTCCACAGTATGGTCTGTCTTCCAGGACGTCTTTTAACATACCGCATACCCTTCTTTGTAGTGGAGAATGACGGCTCTGGGCACCACCGGAGACACGCCCGGATGTTCCGGTTTGACATGACCAAGGTCACGGACGACGACGTGGCGACGTCTGCAGAATTCCGGATGTATAAGGAGAAAAATGGCGGCGGTTACACCAACATGTCCTACACTGTCACAGTGTACAGGGTCACGGGAGATGGCAAGGGAAGGTAGGCGATGATGTTTTGAATTTTCTTTTCATATTCTTGCCCTTTGTCACTGATTACATTCACCTTTTTCCCATTCCCAGAATGCATAGCACCAGAGAGTCGGAACTTGGGGGATGTTACGACAGTTTCTATACCAGCTCACGAAACACGAAACATGGCTTACTATCGCAGCAAATCGGTCATTATTAAAATGCACTACTCATGTAGGCAAGTTTGGCGAGCTAGTATAGAAACTGTGGTAACATCCCACTGCCCACCAAATTCTGACCCCTCGAGGACCCTCGAGCACTATGCATCTTGGGAATGGGAAAAGGTGAATACATTCTTTCTTCTTTAACCACTTTACAGGTTTTGCAGAGCAAAAAACTTGTTCTGCTTTACCCTTAGTCCACAGGCGCCACCATGATGACTTTGTGACGTCATGGGTCGGCCATCTTGTTTGATTTTTAACACCGTAGTTATTATTCATCAAGGCACCCATCGTTCTCTTCTTTGTCTGCTCAAAAATTCATCAAACTTATATGTCAACTTTTTGTTTAAAACGCTGGGTCAAAAGGCTAATTCCAGACTTAATTCTCGGATTGTCTCATTTTGGCAGGGAACAAGAACTTCAATATCTAGACACACTGTTCACCATCTCGTCCCAGGAGGGGTGGCTGGTGTTTGATGTAACAGCCGCCCTGGGTGAGCCGCCCTATACCGAGCTTGTCTTACACGTGTCTATGGAGACACTGGATGGTGAGTATGGGCAACTTCATTGATAATGAGGCCGTGATACTATTGACCATAGTTTATGGAACCGATGTTAATGACCGGTACTACGCTTGGTGTTATGAAGGAAGTTTTAACTGTAATATCCAACACAAGAAATTGGACCCCGTCTTTCTTGAGGGACGGGGGGCACCACAGACTTTCTGCGACCCATGATACACTGTTCATCGAAGTGGATTGCTTATTCCTTGACAAAGACTGGTGTTGGAAATTACAGTTTCAACTTGCTTTATAATGACTTCTACCAACACAGATGAGCTTTCAAGCCACGTCCGGTGGTTTATTTGTTGATAATAAGAACAGAGCAGGCCAAGTTCTCATCAATCATTGTACTTTCTAAATGTACATTTTAAATTAAAAATTTCTGATTTTGTCTACTTTCGCTATTATTTGTAGCCAGAAAGCTAAGTTCCAGGCTCTTGTACTTAAAAAAGAAACTTAATTGAAAATATTAATTTGGTAAAGAAAACATTCAGATTTCCGTAAGTTTGAGAGTGAATAACACACATGCACTCAGACATTGAAGGTTTCTAACACCAAGGGTCTGTACATGTACATTTCCTAACGTCGGTCACTGCCACTGACCTTGACATGTTGTTTACACAATTAGCTAGGCCGCAAAGCTTTCCAGATCGGAAGGTCTGTTACAAGTAATGATAAACAATTCTACTCTCGTTCCCAGCTGCCCCTCCCACGGGGTGTGAGTGACAGATCCCAGTCCCAAGGTACCGTGGGAGCCGCACCGCAAATCCAACTGCACGGGGGCAAATCACTGATAGCCTGATGGCGTCCCTATTCAGTTTTTAAAAGTTGTCGGGCACATGCGTTCCCTGAAATTGAATTGCAAAGCTCTTTTCATAAGCACTTGTTTCTTGTTTAACAAGAGCCGACGTTTTGAAATATTTAGAGTTTTGTGAATTTCGTTTTATTCGTTGTGAATTTCTACGAACGTCTATGCATTTCCCCACTAGCACCCTACCAACAGCCACCTGCCCAACTTCCAGCTTCTGGTGCATAACTTCCTGTGTCTGACCTTTTGTGGTCTGTAGTTAGGTAATTTCCCCCACCCACGTGTTATCACTCAATTCAAATACCTACAAACGCGCGCAGGTAAAGAATCAAACACACCCAAGGCAAAACAATACCCGGAGGTAAACCACTATGTACGTATCGGTGCACAATGTTGTAAAGAAATGCACATTTCTCCCTAGAGGTAACATTGTAGTGTTTTTTGCTGGCGTTGACTTAGCTGTTGTGATTTATTTGATTAGTGTCGTTTTAGCGGGCTGATTCGGTTGTTATTACTTTGGGTATTGAAGTATTTGGGGGGGGGGGCGCCTGAGCTATGCGTTTGTCTGTCTGTTTGTCTAGGCAGAAGGACATGAGGTCAAAAGGTTAGACTCAAGAAATGGGGTAATGAAGTTCAAGAAACTCAAAATACTTCCCGGAAGTCTGAAATCTCCGATTTCTTGTTGTTAAACCAGTAGATGTACTATCTGCTATTTAGTCAGGATTCAAAGAATCGTAATTGAAGTAGACGTTGATTTCCACTCTATGGTCTAACATACCGCTACAATCCCGTTGCTGGCAGGTCACAGTGTTAACCTACACCGCGGCGGAGTGATCGGGCGGCGGGGTCCCGAGGAGAAGCGGCCGTTCGTGGTGGGGTTCTTCAAGTCGAGCGGCCAGCGGGCCCGGGTGCGCCGGGCTCGGTCCGTGTCGTCAGGCCGGGGTCGGAACAAGAACCGCCAGACGCAGTACTCCTCGTTCCAAGGCGCCATGGACGTCGGCGGGGAGTTCAACTACCGCGGGCCGCACGTGTGTCAGCGCCGCAGTCTGTACGTCAGCTTCCGCGACCTCGGCTGGCAGGTGGGGCAGCAGACGTTACTGAATATCACAGTATTGTACATAACCTGAAAACCTGTAATCTGTTTGTCTGTTTGTGTTATTACCACATACATTGGTAAGCATATGACACACGAAGCTATGAATAGATAGGCACTGGAAAGATGAAAGTCAACGTCGATTTGGCCTCTTCTAGCTGCTTCCCATGGTACACGTACTACAGCAGAAATTCTTGTTTTGGTATCTTTTGTTTTCGACATCCCATGGTCTTGTTTGTGTTTGTTTGCTTTTCTCTTCTGTTTATAGCGGCAAGAAGTGATGTAGGTTTAGGCTTACTAGCAGTTTGTTCTGGAACTTCAAGGACATTAAATTGAAAAGTTTGTAGGTGGTTAACTCATTGATGGATGGTTATAATTTTGTGCGAGTAGGTAGATTAGGCAGAGATGCACATAATTAGATCCATATTATGCAAATTGAAGCTTAGTGTTTATTTATGTTTTTATAAGTTTTATTCTATACCTTTTTGTACTGTTTAAAAAAAATGTTTTTATGTTCAAAAGTTGTTGCCATAAATTGTACCATGTTTCTATACATTGTACCATGTACAATTGTCGTTCAATAAAGTTCTTCATTTGTATGTTTCTACAGGACTGGATCATCGCGCCTGACGGCTACGCGGCCTACTACTGTTTCGGGGAGTGTTCGTTCCCGCTGAACGCGCTGATGAACGCCACGAACCACGCCATCGTGCAGACACTGGTGCACCTCATGAACCCGCAGCACGTCCCCAAACCCTGCTGCGCGCCCATCAAACTCTCCGCCATTTCTGTCCTCTATTTTGACGAATCTTCCAACGTCATCCTCAAGAAGTACAGAAACATGGTCGTCAAGTCATGTGGCTGTCACTGATGCCGCCTGTTTGTTGTTCTCTTCTGAAACTATAAGCCAGATTCTCTTATGTCACCTGCTTGGTCCAACTGAGTCAACAGAAAACGAAGACGTCACAATTACGTCATGAATTGCTCGTACGTCATCATTTCTTGTGTTTGAAGACCTCCATGACCAACGGCAATGGCGATGTCACGTGACTGTTATATCATACCAACAGCCCGTATATCAGCACGTCGGCAGAACGTACTGCGCCTGCGCGAAACCCGAATTTTTCACGTCACGTTGGCTGTTTGTTCAAGGTTGCATCAGAATATCGTCCGTCGCAGACGATATTGTTTCCGACATAACATTTTAAAACTATAGACGGGATGTCACCCTTAAATACGTGAATACGACCTTAAACGAGACGTTCTGCCAACGTGGCTATGAGCAGTACATTACGGGTTTCGCACAGGTGCAGTACGTTCTGCTGACTTGCTGCCCGCATCACATATCACCTCATAGTTCCGAAGTTATATAGCTATTGGTGCACCTACATGACAAAACTGCCCATATTTAACTCGTGTACAGTTTTTCTTTCGATATAAATAAGTTATTGTTTTGCATTTACTGTTAAAAATTCTTAGCATTTGCAGACAGCATTAGTCACGATGAGTACTGTTAAGATATCTCAGTTGTGAGATCTCTTGGCAATGGTGTTAAACTATTTTGCTACTGGTGACCTAGCTAAAGTATATTTGAAGCGCTGTCTAGCGAAATGGTTGCAAATTGCAGCTAATAGATACATTCATGACTTTCGTACAGCCATCACATGACAGTGTTTACACTACATGTATATCGTTACACCACAGTATTATCTATTTAACTTCGTTTTGTACTAGGCACAGTTTTCTAAGGCAATGGTATATCTAGTACCCATTCCAGAATTTTAGTGGATATATGACTGCTGTTTGGAAGCAGAAAAATGTACATTTCACGTTCTATTTGTAGTAAAAAGAAGGATTTTATTTATTTCTATGTAGGTGGGAACTATTTAATGAATGTAGCCATTTAACGTGGCAAGTGTGCATGTGGTGCAAACATATGTAGTAAGGTGTCGCTCTTGCATCTACTTGGTCTCGAGAAGTGTTTGTATGATTGCGAACGTGATTGTAAGAAGCGACTCCTTGCGACGATCAGAAAATAGCAAGACACAAGATACATATATATGTCGCAATTCACAGCGCCAGTATCTTGATTTAGTACTTTGGAATAGCACTGCACTGGACTCATGTAAATAGACAGAAAGAATTAAAAGTTCCACACCACTATGTGCCCTCTTCACTACTAATTACCTCCTACAAATGCCTAACGTGGAGGTACATCTATGTTGGTAAACGAACATTATCGCCAACGGACTAAATTTTAAAAGACCAGCATTGGAGTGACGCGATACATACTCCAAATACCTTATCGCACACAAGCTTTACTCTCGCTCATTGTAAGGGTAAGCACCTTGGCAGCTATAATATGACGCGTGTATAAAGTAGTACGGACAGAATCGTCCGACAGGATGCAAAGACTATGATGGCAGACAGAATTCTTGAAGACTGGGTAGAAAGTATAGGAATATGTAGGGTTTGAGATTTTATGATGGATTGTGACGATTTTACAGCCGTAGCCGTATTACGTGCCAAACTGGCGTTCGGTTGAATCGGCTGCAATTCAGCCGACCTTCAAAACATATAGGGGGTCAAAAGCCGATGCGCAGACAGAATTTGTGAAATATTTTGTAGGTTGTACCTTAGAGAGGCTCGGCTTTACAACAAGGAATATTTTCGTCGTGTTTCAAATTTGCGGTTGAAACAATTCTGTAGTACAGTAATAATACATTTCACGGTGTCATGAATTCTTGCCACAAAAGATATACTAGTACAGTATTGGAAAACTCCGGACCATGCTCTCTTTAGTAAGGTCGTTGAGAAAATGGACGTGTTTTTGTTGTTGTTTGTTTAAAATTTGCATGTGACCAAAAGCGAGGACAAGGGAGTAGCACTGAACTTATTTCAAATATCAATAGCATGATAATATTGTGTCAACGTCCTAACACCCTAAATCATAGAATAACCTGTTAACCGCTAGACTGATTATATAATCATATATGTAAGACAATAAAGGATAGTGGTTTCTACCTGCTTGACGAAAGTACATCTCAGTCAATCATAGATAGAAGCTTAGAGGTGGACAATCATGCTACAGCTTGAACCGCTGATAGGCAAGGTTAAAGGTCCCTACTATGTAAAACAAAATGTCTCGACTACGCTTGATACATGTTTTGTTTATGTTTCCAAGGCCTTTAGCTCTGACATATTACCCACAATACATCACACTACGCATGCGCAGTCTGAGCCATGAACCAGCCCATCTCTAGTTGACGGACAGGTGCACCAGTCCGGAAGAACTAGAAGTCCATGGACGTTATCCAGAGAACTGAGCTGATCTGGCCTGCTGTAGAAGTCCAGCGCACATCTACCTGTGTCTACATTCCAGTTACCACGGGAATGCAAAAGTAATTTCCTACGCTTAATGGAATTTCATCAGTGGTTATCTAACTAATCTTTTGAACGTGATGCCAATAATGAAAGAATCCGGAGGGAATTTATCCGACATACACTCCATACAAGGACAGTTTTGAAAATACTACGTAAACAATACGCTGACAATACTAGTACTTCACAACTCTGATAAATTATGTGTTGAAAATCTGATGGTAGATGATTTATTTATTTATGTATAAATGTATGTAGTATGTATTTATTTATTTATTCTAATATCTCAGGTCAACGGCTCATATTAAAGAAAAATAACATTTATACAGCATGTGCAATTACGCATACAAATATTTGCATGTCATACAATGTAAAAAAGTAAGCACTAGTCAGTAGTAGTGGAGCCAGTACAGGCTCCATGTGAAGGCCTCCGAGTGGCATAGCATTTTCAATTTTCTGTTTTCAGATGCCAGGAGGCGAGTTACAAAGGACTACGCCAACCTACGCCGCCTAGCGTCGAAGGTGTCAACACAAAAGTGTACAAATATATTCCTAATCACACATATACAACCTTGTGTATTGTAGCGCAAAATATATCAATTTGTCAAAATAGAAATCTGCCTAACTGTGAGATCCTTGTCCTAAAGGCTCTGTGTTGTCAGAAGAAACATCTGGCGAACTGACATATCACTGTCCCAAAAGCTGTGTGTTGTCAAAAGGAACATATGCAGAAACGGATAGAAGACTGTCCTAAAGAACATGTGTTGTCAGAATGTAACATCTGCTGAACTGATAGGTCTCTGAGATGTCGACCAATCAGAAGCCTAATTTCGTATTGGTTATTCACAAGTGGTGAATGTCAATTTCTAGGAGTCAGATAAAAATAACCATTTTTTTGTCACAACCTTCTTGTACCAACACATCAAATACCATAAAGATACATTCTCAACTTCCCAAGTTATGCTGTTCACACACAAACAGACACATGTGCACAAAAATAAAATATAACCATATTGGGGAAGATAATAAACGTCCGAAGAACCACCGTTATTATATAATAGCTTGGATGTGGTTATTCATTTCTGTTTGTTCTGCACGACCGTTGTCATTCCAAATCCTACATACCCTGATGGCATGTTTACAGGAAAGGCACGGGCGCATTCGTCGTAAGTCGTCGAACGATTTTGATGTCGGAGTATTCACAAGCAGGGTGCGACAAAACCAACGTTAATTGCCGACAACAATCCTGCCGACAAGACTTCCTTTTCGGTAACAAGCGAGTTCATTTTTACACGACATAAGCACGACTGTCCCATTTAAATGTCTTCAGTTTGCGATCGTGCGACGATGCTACGACGAATGCAGCCGCGTCCTTCAAAAGAATGTAGGACCTTTTCATATACGTGTATACAGTTGGCCTGTACATGCATGCTACGTACATGGCCTTTACATACACGTTACATGCATGGCATGTTGTAGTATGTTGTCACTCTCCCTCCCTAAACACCGTTTTGGGCTCATGCCCCCTTTGAAGTTACTACTATGTTCCAAGCTACAACTAGTAGTACATTTGTATTCAGAAGCATTCACATCCCAGGTTTGTTATGGTGCCCACACGGTCGCTAAAAGCCTTCCGTGAGGGTTTGCTTCGTGGCAAAACTTTCAAATGCCCAGTGGATGGGTTATTGGGGGTATTCTTGCGTACAGAACATGTTTGCCAAAGTGAACCGAAATATAATAGGATGTACAAAAGCAGGTCTAGGGTCTCTGTAACAGACCAAACCCAAGAAGGGTCCACAACTATGATGGCTAACGAGTGGTACCCCCAATTCATTTTCCTTCCCAGTGGTACTTGTTGGTTTATCCGCAATAGTTTCACGGCAGTACCCTCAATACATATGTTTGTTCATCCCCAGACAGCCCACAGTACCATTACAACAGTACCTGTCGGTATGGGTTTGCACCCAGAGAGCCCACAGTACCATTACAACAGTACCTGTCTATGCGTTTGCACCCAGAAAGCCCACAGTACCAGTACAGCAGTACCTGTGACTGTCGGTATGCGTTTGCACACAGAAAGCTCCCAGTACCAGTACAACAGTGCCGGTATGTGTGCGTTTCAGCTCACAGTACCAATACAACAGTACCTGCAGCTGACTGTAGGTCTATCTGCATATAGTAGAGTTACCTGTACGCGTACGGGCGGTTAAAGTAAGTGACCTTCGATCAGTCTGAGGCTGATGCATGAGTGCACATGTGGCGCTTGACGGGAAATTTACGATTATTGTCCCCAATCACTTATAGAATGCCCTAAAGAGTCAGCATGCCGCTTCATGGGATTGTTTAGGTTTAAAGAAATGGACCAAACGATTTCTATGGCTTAGAAATGCTGGGAAACACAAGCCGTTGCAACATGGGGGGGGGGGGGAGAACATATATGTTAGGAGTCAGAACATGGGGGGGCGTAACATAAAGGTGTCGGAACATAGGAGGGTCGGAACATATAGGGGCGGAGGAACATAGGGCGTTTCCCATCTTGTTTTGGACCTAGTGAGTTCTCATCTAACTTGGCAAAACCAACTGGTGGGCTGCATTATCTCATTGTTAGTCTCTCTTATATAACTGTTATTGCTAGAAAGAAAGGTCACATGATATTTACTGTCTTTTTTGAAATTCAAATGTAATCAGAAATTTCTCAGATCAAATAGATGCAGGTGCTAGCTATAGGCGACTTAACTTTATGTAACGGCATAACATCTACCAATAAGAAATAATATTTAAAAGATATGTAAAAGAAAAGGCGATAAGCTTTATTTTGGCTGCTTGTTTTCTTTTAAAGAAAGATATATATTAAGAGTAATTCTGAACATAAAGTAATCAACACAATTGATGAAGGAGGTAAAAAAAAAGAGCAGACAATTAGCGGTAACGGGGTATGACTTAAAGCTGTTTTCACATACCACACACCATACAGGCCTTACCACTGAGAGCGCAATAAGAAAGAAATGTCAATACAATAAACTCTGTTATGTCAAGAATTAACATAATAGTGCAGACAATCAACAGTAACACAACCAGTGGTATACAAGTAGGGGTGTGACTTCAAGCTGTTTTTCACATACGATACAGGTCTTACCACCGAGACTACTACTGCACATAAACACGTCTAGAGCTGTCCTGACAATTTCCCGGCAATAGAGAACATTTCAAAGGTAAGCTTTCTATATTGTGCCATATTATTATCAAGAAACATTATAGGAGTTCATCAAGGACAATAATTTATGTTTATGGCAAGTTTGATTTTTTTTTCAAACTCAAAAATACAAACGAGATTTTTTACTCATGACTGAGACATTCTAGATTTCTGAAGATTTCAACTTAAGGAAATTGTGGCTCAGCATCATGAAAATCTGCACGTTAGTTTTTAAGAATGCGGACTAGCAGCCTATTGTACTAGTGGCACAGGGAGTCACTAACCACTAACCACGGCAGTCAGTTGCTAAGTTTTCAATTGGACACAAAACCAGCCTATATCAACAAACACAAAACATACAAGATACAATTAGGCACAAAACTGACCTATATCAGCAAACACAAAACATATGAAACACAATTAGGCACAAAACCGGTCTAACAAAAACGTTCTCAGTCTGTAACTCACGATCCCTTTGCTGCATTGGTATATAGTTTGCCATATCGTCTGCTAGTACGGCCGAGATGATGAACGTTTTTTTTTATACCCTAGCAATTTTCAAAGGTCATATAATATTTCAGAAAAAAATATTCTTATGGACTTGTGGAACAGGTCATTAATTTCGTCGGCCTTTGTGTGTGTGCACGTGCGGTTATTGGAATTTTGCAAGCAGATATTGGGTGATTTGTGCTGTTGCATTCACGGTAGTACCGTCATGGCGGACGGCTAAACAGCTGCAATTTTAGTAAAAAAATCTGTCTGATATTGACATTTACTGCCATTTCTTAGCGCATATGTTCGTCATCATTTCATACCTGAAGCGTTTGTTCTCCTTGCATCAACTTGTTTTAATTTTGTCGGCACGATACACCTTCGCCCACTCTGCCAAAAGTGTTACAACGGAGATTTCTGTTCACTTTACTCTTCTTTTCAAACTTTTTGGATACATAATTTTACATTTGAATCCAAATCTCGTCAGAATTCACCTTTTTCCTTTCATTCACCAAAAAATTATATTTTGTAAATTGGACAATACTTTCTAAAAAGATGGCAAGTAAATCATTTTGCTTTTTCTAGGGATACATTTGACAATTGATGGTACAAGTATCACTATCATAACCATATTTGTCATCACCTTGTACCTGCGCAGAGTTACAACGGCATGGATAAAAAACAAGCAGGTGTGCTGATATTCCTTCTGGTCATCCTGAAGGTGTCTGGGCCAACAGAAGCTTCCTGTACCTGTTCATCTACTGCATTCTGCCAATGTGACAGTCTGAACCTCACTACTTTTCCACAAAACCTACAGACATATATAACATCCTTGTCTTTGAAAGATAACCAGATTACAACTTTCAGTCAGTCTGATTTTTCATTCTATCGCTTGTCCGATTTATACCTTAACAATAACTTACTAAGAACCCTTAAACCTAACATGTTTACAGGGTTAGGATCGTTGAATAGGCTATCCTTTTCCAGTAATGAAATTAATGATATTGAGGCCGGAACTTTTAATACAACACTGAAACTAAGATACTTGTACCTGTATGAAAACAAGCTAACAAATCTCAGATCTGACATGTTTACGGGGTTAGGAAATTTGGTAGAACTTAATCTAGTGTGTAATAATATCAATGACATTCAGTCTGGAACTTTCAATCCAACTTCAAAACTTAAATATTTATATCTGAATAATAACAAGCTGGCAAGCCTCAGACCTGGGATGTTTGTAGGCTTGGGTAACTTGGAAAAACTGCATCTATATTCTAATGATATCGGTGACATTGAGGCTAAAACGTTTCACCCAACTTTAAAACTTAAAACTTTGCACCTGTATGAGAACAAGCTAGTGAGCCTCAAAGCTGGGATGTTTGCTGGGTTGGGAAACTTACAGAACCTTCAGCTACAATGGAATTCCATCACTGACATTCAGGCAGGAACGTTCACAGAACTCGCAAGTCTCACTAAAATCTATTTGTATTGTAACAACATCACAGTGTTTCCCATTGAAGAGTTCTCAAAGATTCAAAATATTTCTTGTCTTAAACTTCAGAAGAACCAAATGGAAATACTTCCAATGATGGCCCATTACAAACTGTCATCAATCTCTAATGTAAACATTGACAACAACCCCTGGCAGTGTGACTGTAGGATGCTTCCCTTCAGGGTACAAATGAATGGGTCTCATGCATTTGAAAACCAGATTGCTTGTTCCCAACCTAGCAACTTCTATGGGCGAAAACTTAAAGATATAAGTCTTCAAGATATGATATATTGTGATCGTGAAGAACCAACCATTGTGAGATTTGAGAAAAACAATGATAACGAGACATCAACACAGAATAGGAATTTGGTCTGTGAAGCTTCGGGTATCCCCACACCAGACATCACAGTCATTCTCCCGTCCGGGCAGAACAAAAGTGTTGAGTCCGAGGGGAGGGTGACTGTGGGTGCCAACGGTACCATCACCATAAACATTACTGCAGATATTGCTGGTCTGTACGTCTGTATTGCAGCAAGTCCTATTGGCTCCACATTTGCCACACTGTCAGTAAAACTTCAAGATCTAATACATTGTGATCGTGAGGAACCAACCATTGTGAGATTTGAACCAACCATTGTGAAATTTGAAAAAAACAAAGATAAATATACAAATTTGGTCTGTGAAGGTTTAGGTATCCCCACACCAGACATCACAGTAATTCTCCCGTCCGGACAGAACAAAAGTGTTGAGTCTGAGGGGAGGGTGACTGTGGGTACCAACGGTACCATCACCATGAACGTTACTGCAGATACTGCTGGTCTGTACGTCTGTATTGCAGCAAGTCCTATTGGCTCCACATTTGCCGCACTGTCTGTTGACGTCCAGCCGGACAAGCCCACAACGTTTACATTAAAACCGGCAACTGCGAATCTTACTAGCAACAGAACCTCAGGCAAACCAGAAAGCTATGGTTTTGATAAGTCTGCTCCTTGTTTCTCCCTAACTGTTCTTGTTGGGTCTGTTGGTTGTGCAGTAACTGGCACTGTCCTCATTGGTACTATCATCTTCATAACTTTGTTCAAGAATCCCCCTCCAAATTCACGCCCCAACGTTGTTCCCACCAACACATCGACTGTCACAGCTAGCCATGATCAGACAACATCGGCTTCGTCTCAGGTTATGAGTAGCTCCTTGGTGAGAAACCAACATTACGACTCAGGGACAGCAGTCTCACAGCATACATATGACGATGTGGACTTGTCACCAATAGGCCCTACAGGCACAGATTCTAATGGTAGCACCACCACAAACAACACAACTACTGGAACTAGCCAAGAACCGACAGCATTAGTCGAGTCTCAGGTTATCACTAAATCTCTGATGAACCCACAGTATGGCCCAAGTCCAGCTGTTTCACAGCATATGGATACGTCATCAACAGGCCCTACAGACCCAAAAAATACAGCTACTGTAACAACTAGCCAAGAACCTACAGCATTAGTCGAGTCTCAGGTTATCACTAAATCTCTGGTGAACCCACAGTATGGCCTAAGTCCAGCTGTTTCACAGCATATGGACGCGTCATCAACAGGCGCTACAGACCCAAAAGCAGCTGCTGTAATGAACAGACAAGAACCGACAGCATTAGTCGAGTCTCAGGTTATCACTAAATCTCTGACAAACCCACAACATGACTCAAGGCCAGCTGTCTCACAGCCTCCAACTGAAAATATGGACATGTCACCTGCAAGCCCTACAGACCCAAACTGTAATGATTGTACAGCCACATACACAGCTACAGTAACAGCTAGCCAAGATCATGATCAGACCGCTTATCAGACTATGACTAAATCCTCAAACAGAAACCCACAATATGGAACAGCTATGACTGTTGTCTCCGATCAGTGCCATTATCTGTACAATAAAAATATGGACACATCACCAAGAACCTAAGGCTTAGGGAAAAAATATTGTTTTAGAATTCAGTCCTGAAAAAAACTTAGGATAACGATTCTTATTTTTCTTTCTTCCTTTTTATAGAGTTCAGCTGTACTGAACCAACAAGTACTGTTTAATAAATGTAAAACTGAAATGCATCTGGACCAGGACTCTCTCCTGGACTAGTTGTTCCGTTTGCCTGTGAGGAAGGGAATTTCAAAATATTTCACCCGATTTTCTCAATAGAACTATTCTTATATAACATTGAGTGAAATAACTTTTCAGAGGGTTTGAAATCCAGATGTCAGATCGAATATTTCATGGCCTTGCCAGCCCTCGACCTCTCCAAAGGCTAAGATCAGCGGGGTTTTGCCAGGGTTGGTCGGGAAACCGGAAACACAACTCTTTTTCTCCTTGGCCTAAGATCTTAGAGGTGTAGGTCTAAAAGAAGCAGTGCTAAAACAGGGAACTTGAAGTATCCAAAATACACATTAAGCTCCTGTGATGCGTAAAGAAAACACGTGTAAGATCAGACCATCAGATGCAGGTTCCACAACAATCTGAACACCCATCCTTAATTATTATGTATTATTTATTTTGTTATGAGTTACTGTATATTCCTTTGACATGACCCCAATTATCATGCGTATGCTAATTTATGAATTATCGATGATTTACCTACCTATGTTACCCGTACTTTGATTTATGTTATTATTTATTATTTGTATTTTTGTGGGATTCCATGGAAACCTGTCTGAAGACTGATGAGACAACCCACATGTTTCAAAGATGAATAAATAAATGAATTATAAGATTACTCGACGGCCAACTTTGAAAAGATTATAAATCTGCCATCTAATAGTGTACAAAACTTAGTTTGCTGTGGTCAAAAATGGTCCGTTTATTCCGTCCTACCTTTGAAAGTTTATCACATAACCATAATTTATCATGGTGAAGCAGCTAAATGATGTTGATACAAAGGAAAGAGAAAATAAACGTTGTGATCGGATCTGTTTTTTCCCTAAGAAAAGCGCTTCCCAGTCCTGTAGTGTGCTAAACACAGGACTTGCATTCACATGTACAGAAAGTTCATTAATGAGTTTTGCTTCTTGGTTCACTGTTTCGCACGTACAAATACGCTTAAATAAAAAGACACTTTAAATTTTAAAAAATGAATTAGAGACAGATACCCAATGTGGAGCATTTTGTCTTGTATGAAATGTTAGTAATCTCACAGAAGACAAAAAGCAACTGAAATGCAATTAATGCATCGTTTCGGTTTATTTTGTTGCACACTAGTTTGTTTTCTGTATGATTTTGCATGTCATTCCTTTGATGGTCTGTAATACACAATTTACTCGCTGTCAGGGACTGATTTGGCCTCCTTTCTGAGAGGTTGCTACCATACACCTCTAACGCGAGAGAACCATCCCTATTTCTAGAGCTACCAACACTAGCTCAGGATTCTTTATCACCATTAAAATCCTCAGCGCAATAGGAGCTCAGGATTCTTTATCACTATGAAAACCAGGTATCGCAGTCTCCAACACTATTGCAACAGACTGTACAGTCTGACAATATAATTGGTCCATGTTAGCATATATGCATAAATCAATGGGATTAATATGTTTCGGATTCTCCTGACTTAGAGGTGTTGGCCATCAAGCGTCAGAGGCCTGACCAGTGGAAGGGCTGCTAGAAGCGTGATGTAGTCAGGGTAACTGTGTTGACAAGAGCAAAAACACTTAGCAACAAACCACGGATCAGACTGTATTTTTAGCAGCACATCATAAAATATATCATTTGATATGTAACTGTATGGTAATGTTGGTTCTCGGTGACATTATCTTTAACCATTTCAAGAATGAACGATTTACGTCCCAAGAATTGGAGACACAGGCATGTAAAGTACGCTGAGGTGCTTTATATTTAGAAAAAAGAGGTCATTTCAAGGTTGTACATGTATACTTTACAAAGAGCACTTGACAAACTAAAGTTACCATTTTCACCATTTATCTTGTATGCTTACAGAGAACATTTGATTTAATCAGTATTCTTTGTCGTTGTAAATAAACTGCACACTATATGTTTTCAGAAAAGACAAACTGATTGAAATTAGGCTTGGACAACCAAGTTCCTGTTCTAATATGATTTTTTCTCTAGCATTGCTCTAGCTGTGAGTTACTGTGATATTTTAATGAACTTTCGTGCACAACAATTGTACAAGGTTCAATTGAGGAATGCCATCTACTGCTATATCAAACTATGAAACTGTTCTACAAGACAATACACTTTGTAGCATGATAGAATTATTCTGTTAACGTTATATATATATTGTTCTTTACTTAAGATAGTGTGCACATATCTGGTAACATGCAGCATGGAACATTTCTTGATAACATTATTTTAATATCTCTATTTATTGGAGTTTTCTGCCATGACTGAACATATGCATGAAAACTTTCTATGTTAGTAATCCTTACGTATACAAGTAATTATATATATATATATATATATAAATTGTTAGTTGTATTGTTTTCAATTGGATGGAACATAACAACTTTAGAGACAACTTTATAATAAGTTTATCTTTGAACTATGTTTTAGGTTGTGACTGTAAAAATACTTTACGTTAAGTCTTTTTAGGATTGTATACCTTTATTTGAACTTTCTATACTGATTTGCTTGATGCTACATGAATAATTAGAATACAGTATATCAACATTTCATTTGGAGTCCAATATATTACGAACCAGAAATACTTGCAAGAAGGTAGAAAAGAAAATCTTGATGTTAATGCAATTGTCAGTGTTTCTGTTTTTGTTATGTACTGTTATTGTATTCTATGTTTGGTGGTGAGGCTAAAATTAGCTATAGCTAGAGTACCTCATCACCATGTTTTGTATTGTCTATGTTGATTCCGCAAATAAAAAAAAAAAAATTGTCAGTGCACGTGAGCATGACTTTGAAATTTTGAGACTGATTGAATTTATTTCGGCACATATGTAAAGCTTTAGTCAACACAATAAAAGATTCAAAAATCCCATGAAGTGTGTTACAGTTAATGTCTTCTACTCGAATTAGGAAGTAAACTTCATGACATGGTTGGTTAATACAGAAGGCTATTACATAACTAGAATTGTCACCATGGTTCATAAAGCTTTCTTTCTTTATTCATCATTAAAAAAAATGAGTCGTGCTATAAGACTCAACCCACAAAAATAAACCACAATAATGATAAAACAATAATCTTAATAAAAAATAATCTTATTGTACCAATATAATAACCCATTCTTTCATTCATCCAATGCTGCATTAATCCGGACCTACAGTTCAAGACCTAGCTACAAACGTACATTTCGCTAGATTGTAAATTTGTGTCATTTGGATACAATTACCGGTGGGTTTTTAATGGTTTGGGAGGAAATTAAAAGTACGACGGAGAAGAAGATCTATGTTCAGTAAAGGCACCGTGTCTTAGTTTTGGATGGAGTGGTTAGCAACAACAAACTTTAAGCTAAGCTACAACATACATATACCACAATGGAACTAAAGAAATCCGAATCAATTATGGAACTTTCTACAAATATAAGGTGAAAATTCAGATTCCTAGATCCTTGACCTTCTGCCTGTCAATCTTAACCCCACCCACGTGCTGTCAACTTCCTCTGTCCGGACAGATACACAAACACACTGCTCAGCCACCTGGAACACTCCCGTACCCAGAACTAAAACCAATTATGGGAGCTGAAACATTATTTACCAACTGTCGGAACTTGTCGGTTTCCCGCACTAGGCCCGACAATTTGTATCCGGATCCAGCTCGAATTCAGCGGAGTGATATAAAAAAAGATGACTAAGATGGAATATTAAGCCGCTATAATCTGTACCTGAGTTCTGAAGTGTATGCGCCACGAAGATGAATTAATGTCATGTTATGTTATTCATATGTTTACTTTCGCAGAAGGAAAACATAGTGTCCTATCCAAACAAATAGGCTTAATGTATTTGAGTAAGAATAAACAGAGCAGTAGTTTGTTAGGGTAGGCTATGTGAAGATAAACATTATGCATTAATGCTTTGCAACTGTTGCCTTTCTAATCACAATCTATTTTGTTAAAAAGCGGCCATATGGCCTAACAAGATATCTTGAATTAACAAGGGATTTGAATTGAATTGAATTGAATATTTACAGAAATGAGGCACAGTTTCAGTGCTAGTTTCCACAGTTTAGTACCGCCTGCTCAAGTGATGTACATTATCACACCTTCCCTGTCACAGTGCACATTGCCGTGATTGTTATTCACTACCTGCCAGTTCAGATAGGTCCCAGTACAGTTGAAGTGCAAGCGGGAATGCCGAGGTGAAAAATAAAAAGTGACCATGATTTCAAACCAGTATAGCTTGCTAAATAGCTACCCTTTCACTGGCCGTGACAGGGAAGTCAGACAATATGTACAGTATTGACAGGTTTCACTGTGGTAAAATTTGGGCCCCGATCTCCCCACTTGCTTTAGAACCCGAACCATGTTCGAATGACGTAATTCGAACCGAACGGTGTTCGATCCGGGGTCCCCCGCGGTCACCGGCATGTTTAGGCCCATTTTTACACGGGTACAGCCAAACAGAAAAAAAATATAACATTTGCACAAATATAAACAGTTTTCTGGACCGTCTATCTCTGCCGTCATTTTGTAGTGGACATGTAACATGTAACGAAGTTACTGCCGTGATCGTGGTTGACCTTGAATGTCGCAATACTTGTACACGCTGGCATGAATATCCCCCTCTTCATATCCGTGCCGCATGACATGCGTGCAAACCTCGAGCAAGATTGGAAGCACGGAGAGTCCAACATACCTCATTGACGGCTCAAAATGACTGTAACGGTTTTTCCGAGGCTTGTGTCTTAGGGATTTTTTAAAAAAGCCCCCGATTTTGAATTATGGGTAATTGAGTGCGAAAAATGTCCAAAAATGCCATTTTTTCACCTTTCTGTCGACAAAAACTACACTTAAAATCAAAAATTAAAAAAATCCTAAGGCACAGCTTTTGATATTATCCCTAGCCGTCAAAAAATACAAAAATTAGGTATTTGGGATAATATATGTAGCCAATCTTACTCAGTGTTTGCCTAAAAACATGGCGCTCCGCAACCCCCCAAAAAATCGTCTTTCGGAGCGAAATTATGAAAAATCAGCCATTTAACGTAAAAATCAAACATTAAAAGTATGTAAGGGAGATAATTTCATTTTATTTTGACGAAATTTTCCCTTCCATACCATTTGTTTATTTTCAAATATTTTACGGTTAGCCCAAAAATTGCATCTTGTAACCCGATACTTTTTCGAACGCCCCTAGCAATGGGAAAGAATACCGTAGCAACAGACCACCGTGTTTATTGTACCGGAAAAATGTACCTAGTGATGAACAGTGGACCACGTCCCGTCATAAGGCGGGTACGGTGAGCGACAACAGCTGGGATTCGAACTCCCGAACTCCAGCTGAAGCAGGGTCACTAACCGCTGTTCCTACGCACATGTACGCTACACACATCGTTAAGTTAAATTAATGCGACTCGCGTTATCTGCCCGAACAAGCTGGGAATTATACTAGTAGGTGCCTAACTTTGCCTGTATGGAAGTATTGGTTTGGGTGGTTGAGCTGTGGGTTTGTGTGTCTGTTTGTCCGCACATAGTAGGTTGACATTACGTGGGTGGGGAAAATTGACAGAATGGCATAAGGTGAAAAGGTCAGAGATAGGTAATGGGGTGATCTTGAGAGTAAGTTGATACATGTAGCACATGGGTAGGGGGAAAATGACAGGAGGTCAAAAGGCCAGACAGGAAATGTGGTGAATTTCCCGAAAGTCTAGAATCCCTGATTTCTTCTTGTGTCAGCAAATATCTAATCTCCTTCATACTTGTGCTAAATGAAATTCAATATGAAATTGAAAATCCTGCCCTCGAGCATATCTACGTGTCTGGAATCTGCCACATACATGACATACTGTTCTCAATCACACATTCCCAAAGTGACTATCTGCGGTTGCTACCACTCCTTTGCCAACCTGAACGGACTCTCCCCTGGCCTCAACTCGGACTGAAAATACAGTTGTTCTCTAGTCAGTGCCACAATCATAAGGCATTTGTTTGGGTAAAACGTCTCCTCCCCGACTGTTAACATTGCCCCCCCCTCCTCCACATACACACACCTTTCCTGATCGAATCGGAAGCGCGCGTTCTGGTGTGGCCATACCCCGCCACGACATGAAATGGTTCTCCCCGTATGACAAGTAGGGTGTATGAAGTATAAGCGGTTCATCCCTCCCCTGAGCTGACTGGAGAGAGGGCCTCCTGTGTATGCAGCTCTCCACGCGACAACATCCGCCTCAAACTGGGTCTGATTTCCTGTGGAAAATGTCGTGCTACGGTTAGAAGAACCCATCAGCGTTACCATATATCATTACGAGAATTTGCAAACCCTGGGAAGCGCGGAAGCTGAAAAGTGACGGACCATCGTATTTCAAGGTAAGTCACCACATGTATTGCGGTGTGTTTTTTTAAAACAAAGTACAACATCCAATTGAAGAGTTGTACAGGCGTTGTAACCTCGCGTGATGTGTTCTCAATTTTGACGATTCCTTTTGTTTTGAGAATACATCGCTAGCTCTTCCTTTACTTGGAAATCTGTCTTGCCGTCAGACGGTTTAGTAGTTGAACGCTGAGATTGTATGGTAAATATTAGATCATTTGTTCTGAGCATATGTGCACTTCATGCCGCAAGAAAATATCTTTGGGCATACGGATCGGAATCCTATGGTACCAGGGGGTTGGGAGCTCCGTTTAAAACTATTAAGTAAGTAAGGCGCACAGATATGAACACAGATATGAACGCTCAGTCATCCATCCAAAACTGTCAATACTGGTTAATTAAGGTTGCATGAAACATGTTTACAATAAGTAACCTATCTAAATGACACAGATTTGTAGTTAAGATCAAGTTAATATAAAATAAGGGTAAGTGATCATCGGCTAGAAATCGAAATGATAGATACAACAAAAAAACTGAGCAAGAACATAAAAGTCGATTGCACAAGGAAAGCAGTGAAAAATGGATTGCATCTTATCAGTCTATGCCCTCCATACTGTTGTACATTTCCTTAAGGTTTCGCATCTTACACATCAACAAAAAACATCTCCCTGCTTAAGTAACCCAATCCTGTTATCTGCCAAAACGTTAGACAATTCATCTCCTACTATGCGGAAATGAAGCCAAACCCTTCAAACACCTTGAGTGGAAATAGATTAAGAATAGTTGTTCTTTCATTGTTCACTTATTTATTTACTTCCGTTTACGAAAACCCACGTTGTGTACCATTGTTTCCTCTGGGTACGGAGGTTTTGTTTTCTGTCTGTCTGTTTTATGTTTTCTCGTCTTTCGTGGTTATTTACATAATGCTAGGCACGTCTGGAAAACTAACAGGAAGTTAGGTCAAAGATTCCGGAAAGGTCCCAGTTAAGCTTATCTCTTTTCCTTTCTTCAATTTCCTGCTATCTGTTGCCTTATGAGAGCCAGTGGGAAAATGCATGGACAAAATCGGAGAAATTCACCAAAGTGAATAAAGAAGAGATTCACATAAACTCTAAATATTCCACGGAGGTTTGAGATCTTCAATTTCTTGTTACAACGATGAACCAACACACTATGTAACGAATCAGAAATGATTAAATTATTTGGTGAAAAGAAAGCAGTCATGACTACGACACCTCCATGTCTTGAATAGCAACTCCACAGAAACAAAGGCCCCGTTCATACGAATGCGCGTTGAGCTCGATTCGGGCAAACCACATTCCTCACATCTGGTCCACGTGCCACACGTTCCTTCTAAACCGTGCCCGAGAACGATTCGCCTAAACCACATTCATTGTTGTTTGATGAAAACACACAAGGTGGCGTCTTGCCAATGTTAGAGGTTAGGGGTGAAAGTGCATCATGCCCTAGAAGTTGTCGTGTTTTTTTTATGGATAATCGCTTGCAACCGGCTCAGAGGAGTACGAAGGAGACGCAGGCTACGGGTGGCCCTTGTAAGAATTCGTTGCCGACGCCGCCACTTGTTATTTGCGGACCCCGAGGTCAATGACCGGGTTGATATGCAAAGTAAACCTGATGAAAGCGCTTCGGCGCGTTCAGACGCAAATCGTGATCCAGTCAAGGCGGTTTGAAACCACATCCAGATGTGGTTTGGGATCGAGGCGCTTTCAATGCGATTCGGAGCGTTCAGATGGAGCCACATGAATCCAGAATCCGGCCAAACCACATCGAAAGCGCTTTCACCGCATTCGTATGAACGGGGCCAAACACTGCACAGACGGCTGACATATAGGCGGGATTATATTTTCTTGTGACACGATGTGGAAGTCATGTGCAAAAACTTGAGTTTGTCCCTTGTGAATGATTACAACGATTTAGTTCGCTATACCCCGTGGTGCTCTGAAATTAGTACCAACAACTTAAGGTAATACATCCCACAGGATGATGCGGAAATAATTGGTGTAATTTGGGGTACTTCGATTCCTACGAGAGGACGTGAAATTGATAGACTCATGATTTAATCATGTTTCCAGTGTGGTGATTGGTGGAAATTGATTGGTGCAGTTTTATCACACAAAGAGAAGAGAGAAACTGAATTCAACTCACGACTGCTAAATGGCGTGTATTTGATACCATATGTGGCAAACTATCGAGTTGGAGACAATACAGACCATGATAGCTTTAATTCCGTTATGCTGATTTGTAAGCTAAATAAGCTATATCTATCTATCTAGATAGATAGATGAATAGATAGATAGATAAATAGATATGCATGTCACAACACACGAATCTATCTATATGTCAAGCTAGAGACTCTGATATGGTAGAATCGGCAATTCTACCAGTAGAGATCCCGGTCGAAGTTCTCTGTCAACAGGAATCGCCGATTCTACCAGCTGGTGAAGCTGTGATTCTGTTCATTATTATACACGTACAGTATTAATAAAAGATATTTTATGGCAAGCACAGACTATTCCAATGGTATCAGTAGCTACCAGTAATGTATAGCTTTAGGATATGTTGCGCAATGTTAAGTTATAGCAATAGACCTCATCCTCTCTGGCGGTAGATACCGGCAGAGTATTTTATATCCATGCCCAAGGCCTAATAGCCCCCAAAACAATACTGAAAAGTGGTGACTGAGAGATACATCAAACTCAGGAAGAAGTAAATAGTGAGACAACAACTATTCAGCTATTTGAAGGGCTTGATTTCTCCGCATGCAGTTGGGCATGAATAGTCTAATGTTTTAGTAGATAAACGGATCAAATTACTTAAGCAGAAAGATAGTTCTTTTGTTGATCGGTAAGGTGTGAAACGCTATGGGAAATTTTTAAGATTTCTGTGAATAACTTCTTTCTTTCAAAATAGTATTTTATTTATTTATTTTATTTTATTGTTTAATTCAGGCGGAGCCCATAGACATAAATACACGAGACAGAGACAGCAACATAATGTACAGAGATCTAAAATACAATGTCTAGGCTAAAAAGACCGAGAGGTAGCCTATTTATGGTCTACGGACCAACTGACAGTATCGGCGCCAGAACTCGCTTGTCGGAAACGCCTCACAGTGTATTGAAGACACTGGCAGATAAAATGCAATTCATCTCCCACTTCGTCCTCTACAAAGGAGTGGACAGAGGTATGAGGTCGCGGAACTCTATATTCCAGTGTGTTTGGTAGTCGTATCGAAGAGTTGGAAGAGACTTGATCCCACCAGAGGGAGTCGGTTTAACTTTACACGTTTAACCTTCAAAAAGGACGTTCGTCGTCCTAGTAAATGTTGTAAATGTTAGGGTTGTTTGGAATTCATAGTCTAGGCTTAAGGACCAGGCGATGTACACAATGAAGAGAAGGTTTGAATACTAAAAGTTCTTTCTAACGGTGCATGTCATAGGTCGTCGGACGATTTTGATGCCGTAGCCTGATGATTCTCAAGCAGCCTGACAGAAACAACTACACCGCACGAACAGTTTGATTTACCAATGGTAGTAAATGCCAGTAGAGTCGGGTAATGTTTACTTTGTAAACAAAACCTGACTTAACAATGGAAGTAAATAAAAGGTCCAGTAATTTAACAATGGTTGTAAAATAAATGAAATTACCGGACTTTTATCTACTGCCATTGTTAAGTCCGGTACTGTTTACAAAGTAAACATTAACCAACTTTACTGGCATTTACTACCACTGGTAAATACAACGTTTCATGCAGTGCTACCGACAAGGATCTGAGTCAGCCTTTTCTGTAACAAGACAGCTAAATTTTGCAGGGCACGTGCATGACTATCCCAAGAATGTCCTCAGACGTCCTTGACCGGGACCATACAGGAAAGTCTGAATACCACCGACGACTCTCTCATTCTTCAGGAATTTTTTGTCAAAACTTCATTTATGTTATTATATGAACAACAAATCGAAGGTCTCAAACCTCCGTGAAATATTTATTTTCTGCATTTCTTGTCTTTGCTTATCCATTAATATGTATTAGTTTTCTTTGCTATTATTTGTTTCCCTAAATTCTTTTTTAATAATTATGATAGTTTCATGATTATTATTTATTAAGTCTAAAGGAGGCGGGCTTTATATAAGCCTTCTAGGCTTCCTACCCTCTCCCGCATACTGTTTTTTTTTCATTCTTTAATTAATATGTGTATATTATGTGCAAATAAATGAAAACAAAACAAAGATTGGTAACAGGCTGAATAAAAGCTCTAAACGGGAACTCTGCGACTCCAGATGTCTTACTGAGGGACCACTGCGGTGTGATAAATGTCGGTTAGCTTGAGGAATGAATCCACTCTACTTTATAAAGATATAAACATTGACATAAACACTGCTTCGTCCGCAGGGAAGTCATTATAACAAGCCAACGTCTCTAACGAAGCGACTAAGGCACTAAAATAGTGACCTTTAACAAAAACAAGGTAGAGGACTAAACGGAATAGGCTAGTCCTTGCCATTTTGGATCTCAAAACAAAACGAAAGCAACCTCAGGTAGTAACAGAAGGAATACGCTACTACACACGGCGTACAGTTTACTAGTTCAGCAGAGAAGCTTTCAGACAACATCCGTCATCTTTCATCAGATCATGGTAGAAACACAATAACAAGCAAAGTTACAGAGTCTGATACTCACGACCAGTAAAACAGTAAACCTCCATATATACGAGTTAACCATAAAACACAGCAGCATCCTTAGGGAGGCCAGTAATTGTATATAACAAGCCAGGAACGTCTCCACTTAAAAGTGACCTTAACAAACCCAAGTAATTTACAAACAACTACACGAAGTTAGCTGGCATTTGGCGCTCGGACAAAACCGAGGCCCGAAGGTACTGAGCCCATGGAGAAATCAAACAAAAAGGTTCTTGATTGCATCCCCTCCCCGGCCCTCCAAACGAGCACATATACATGTACACTACGTGCATCGAACGTCGGAAGCAATAATCAAGACTCGGTTAAACCTAATAGACTATGATCCTGTCTCCTAAGTCCTCTCGGTAAGTCAGAAGCTCAACCTTAAAGGGATCCTGATCTTATAATTATCCCAAAGGTCGAGAAGAGTCAAGAAATGGAAGTAGGACTTGTAAGTTTGATGTCCAACAAAGGTAGAAAGGTGTATATATTTTTTTTAAACGACTGTGTTCTTGTTAACGAAGGACACACATTGCAGCAGTTTCAAACGGAATTACAAGGGGCAAGAAATCTTCATTTACGCAGCTGGGGTACCCAAGACCAGACACAATAGGGAAAAACTCAGGACACTCCGGAGTCTCCAATAGCCAGTCGGACGGCTCAGGGGTCTACAACAGCAAGCTTGACGTCTCCAAACTCTCCAGCGGCCAGCTGGACGGCTGAAGACCCTCCAACAGCCAATCGGACGGCTCCCGACTCTCCAACAGCCAACCGTACGGCTCTGGAGTCTCCAACAGCCAGCTGGACGGCTCCGGAGTCTCCAACAGCCAGCTGGACGGCTCCGGATTATCGCACAGCCAGCCAGACGCATACGGCTCCGGATTCTCCAACAGCCAAATGGACGTCTCCGGACGTCACTCAAACAGCCAGCCGGACGGATTTGGAGTCTCCAACAGCCAGTCGAACGGCCCTCTGGACCGCTCCGGAGACTTCAACAAGCAGTCGAACGGTTCCGGACTCTCCAACAGTCTGCCGGACGGCCTGGGATCACTCCGACAGCCAATCGGACAAACCAGGCAGGGACGATAAAACACGAAGAATATTCTCCGGTCCTCTTCAGCTAGGTCGTAACTTCTGATTGGTTCTGATAACGACATAGCGCATTCCGCATTCCTGACAACAACATGAGTCCCTCCATCTGTTTTACAGAGGTCACGAGGTCATTACCGGACCATGAACAAACGTCGCCCTATTGCGTTTTATCCCTTCACTTCCATGCCCAAATTGTTAGTCTCTCTCAGCTGACCCAAATGACGCTCTAAGTGCCGGTGGCATTTGGCATTTGATGATGGTAAAATGTCGATGTTTTAAAACAGTTGTATGCAAGACGTGTAAGAACCAAGATGTCCTGCTGTGTGTTGTTGGAGTTTGGTGTATATTTGTAGTAAAGTTAAACCGCTGGTGGATAATACAGACTGTGTGTTACCTGTTATCGTTACAAATGGGGGGAGATGCCGAATTGAGGCAACTTACATGATACAATGTAGCAATGTTGTCCTTTTATGACAACGGTCACATTAAAATACCTCTGCACACTTTTATATTACATTGGTTGAATTACCTTAAATATAAACCGCGTTGGAACAGGTAAGCATAGCTTCACATTGCATTTTACGTGTCAATAAAACAACGCATCGCATATTTCCAAATAAAAGTCTTGGACAAACTGAAACAGGGTATGGGATTTAAAAATTTGTCTTCTATACAAATCTTCCAACTGAAGCGATGTATATTATATTTATTTGTTAAAGCGACAGAATTAAGTTTAACCAGACTAGGTCCGTAGCCGTCGGGCTTTCTAGTTCTTGAGCCGTCTGACTGACCATTGGAGACTCCGGAGCCGTCCGACTGGCTGTTGGAGGGTCTTGAGCCGTCTGAGTGGCTATTGGAGACTCCGGGGACGTCTGGCTGGCTATTGGAGACTCCGAAGCGATCCGACTGGCTGTTGGAGGGTCTTGAGCCGTCTGACTGGCTATTGGAGTCTCCGGAGCCGTCTGACTGGCTATTGGAGTCTCCGGAGCCGTCTGACTGGCTATTGGAGTCTCCGGAGCCGTCTGACTGGCTATTGGAGTCTCCGGGGCCGTCCGACTGGCTGTTGGAGGGTCTTGAGCCGTCTGACTGACTGTTGGACGGTCATGAGCCGTCTGACCGGCTACTAGAGACTCCAGAGCCGTCCTTCTGGCAGTTGAAGGGTCTTGAGCCGTCTGACTGACTATTGGAGTCTCCGGAGCGGTCCGACTGGTTGTTGGAGGGTCTTGAGCCTTCTGACTGACCATCTGAGTCTCCGGGGCCGTCTGACTGGCTATTGGAGACACCAGTTTAACCAGACTACGCAATCTTTTATAGCAGTTAGTATGGAATAAAAGAGTGTTGACCATCTCTGGTGAAAAGCGGACATCATCATATCTACATAGTGTCAAGAACCTAATGTATAGTTTGAAGTATATATATTTGTTTTGCAAGTGGTTTTTGCAAATGGGGTAAATTTTGTGATTTTATTTGGAATTTTATTTGGAATTTCGTGATTTAATTTGATATCGTTTGTTGCTCCCCCCTATGGTACATTGAAAAGTAGGAAATATGTTTTCGCTGAAGAAATAGATCAACAATTTCATATCTTCGTGAAGTATTAAATTGTTTTATGAATTATCGTGAATTTCTCTGTCTACCTCCCTATGTGCTTTCTTAACGCAATCCGCCCAAAAGACTCCAGGCCAACTTCCTGCTGCCTCCTGGCCAGCGGCTTCTGAGACCGAACTTCCTGTGTCTGACATTTTGTTGACTGAAGTAAACGTGATGGCACCCAACTGTACGAGCACAATGTACAAAAGCAAGCACACGTGCAGAAAGACACATCCAAAACAATATCTCGGTATTCACAGAGGTTACATTACGAAGTGACGCAAGAGACCCTCTTTGCCACCATGAGCCCAAATGTCCCGGAAAACGAGCCGCTTTGAAGTCAGTCCTGTGGAATTTACGCACGTATTGGAAGTGAGCCACTTGATCCAGAGTAGTCATGAATATTCCGGCTAGAGTGATCTGCTGGCTTATCAGCCCGGCCGCACACCGAGGCGCACCTGAGGCCGGATTATACCGTACAACAGGGAGGAAATGTCACCAGATGAACTAGGATGCCATTCCAGGAAGCAAGGATACCATTCCAGGAAACCTCTGGAGCAAGGTGAAATTTTTCTGTCGTTATAGATTTCCCCACAAATGTCAATGCTATAGATCAGTTGTGAACGGACAGTTAACAGCCGTTTGGAATGTCACCGGCCAGATGAACTAGGTTGCCATTCCAGGAAACCTCTGGAGCAAGGTTCTAATTTTTCTCGTTGTAAAGTTACCCAAAGTTCTATAGAGCAGTTGTAAACGGACAGTTTACAGCCGTTTGGGGCCTTAGGGGAGGAAAGCTAACCAGACATCTTAATAGACAATTTTAACCGCCCTACTTTGAGCAAGAAGAAAAGTTAAAGATAGCATTATTTTTTTATCGAAGTTGATCCCAATTGACATATAGAGCAACCTATGAATGTTTCTATCTTTACGGATGTAAGTAGTTTGTATTAAGAAATTGTACAATATTATCAGACGAAGTTATGAACATGAAGAAATAGTTTAAAACAGCCTGCAGTTGTAAAACCCAGCTTAACGCATTCATTTTTGCTGTAGGTGTTAATCGGGTAAGTAGGCTGGGGGAGGGTGCTTGATGCTCGGAGCTTATTTATGACCCGGTCACATACGTCATGACCGTACGACCACCAACTGAAGGCAGATGTCCTTCAAAATTCATATGATTCAACGGTCTTGTAACAAACAAAAAACCCTAAATCCTTGTTGGCGCGGTTGGTTCTGTCACAGCCTGCGCTAATGATTCTACAACATTGTACGACAAAATTGTACGACGGTCTACAACGACTGTGACATCCCCGTTACTTGTTAATCAGTTAATCTTTCATTTGCAGCCGCTGACGACACGGATATGTTTTATGCAGTTTGTTGATTGATTGATTGATTGATTGATTGATTGATTGATTGATTGATTAATTATTTATTGGAAGAAAATGTAGCCCTCAGTTTGCTAGTACGTCATTATATTGCCATGTTTTTTTAATTTTCGGATAGACAGTGTGCTTACTAATGGTAGTTATTGTTTTTATGATAGCGCAACAACTATTGGTCATTTTTTCCTTTTTCCATCTGAATACAATCACTTAAGCAGGGTTAGGATTAGGTCAATACGATGGAAATATCAGTGTCTCAACACACAGCACCCAGTATTTGCCCCCCCCCCCCCACCAGTATGTACACAACCTGAAGTAGGCCGTATGGAGATGAAACCTGTCATGTGGTCAAACTTCATCACTGATATCAATGCGCAGATGTCCGTTGTAATTTTCCTCCGCTATGGGGAGTAAAAAAGCAAATACGCGTTCATTGAATGTACATAGAGGTGATCTGTATTAAGTTTGTCGTCAGCGCGTATGGAAAACCATTCACCCGAACAAACCTACTTCAAATGTCCGCTTTGACTAAATGGCTGCATGGCTGCATATTTTTGTCGTCATGTAAGCTCCCTGTGTGGCATAAGGTGTGCCCTCACCTGTACCATCTAACCTTCACATCAACCTTTAGCTGTATCATCTTACTAATACTGAGGAAGCTCTACTATGTTCAGTTATTGTATCAAGCTGAAATTTTACATTTATGATAGCATATATAGAGAGCTAGTTTTTTTCATCTCTGAAGTCAAAACACTTATGTAGGTGCTATGGTGAAGTAAGGTGTGGTGAAAAAAACAGTTGAATGCAGAGTGGTCATCTGTGTCCTCATCAGTTTAGAATTATTGTCCATAGATCGCTTTTCCTAGAACTATCGTAGAGTGGAACTCGCAGCCACCAAGTACAGTAGGGACATCATCACTAGATAGTTTTAAACACTGTTTAGAGTTAGATGTGCAAAGGCTAGGTGTAACAACCTGTTCGGTGTAATATAGCCAGCTGCCGCCGCGCCGGGTGCCTGCAAAACTGGTGTGTTACGCCGAGGGCGGTTATACCGGCTATACATATACAGATTCAGATACAGATGCAGATCAAGAGGAATAAAACTAGCACAATTACCATAGTCTGATCATAAATAATAATTGGTCTAAGTTCCCCAGGCTTGAGAGCAGTGAAGTAAATTCCTCAGCAGTCTGCGGTGCTGTACCTCGGCTCAGAGGCAGATACGATCAAAAGTGTCTTACTTTGTTTGCGAATTTCAAGCCATAAAATGATGTGTACGTATGAAAAAAGTGTGTTTTGTATGCGAGGCACGGAGAGGAAAAGGACCTGGCTGTGCGGGTTTATTGTAAATGACCGCAGGTGACCCCAAATGGAACACACCTTCGGTTCAAATTACCCAGATTGAACATGATCGAACATAGTTCAGGTTTTAGAAAAGGTTGACTATCGTGAGCATAGGTCAGGTCTGTGATTAGAAAGAGTTTATCGATTCAAGGTTTGGGAGACATACGGGTACGTACATTGTAGTGTAACGCCGACCCGTCATACCCCTGCAGGCACGTTTCTAATTCCTTAACAATTTCATTCTATTGATTTGTCTGTTGTTGGGAGCAACGTTCCAGACAGGAGCTGTTACTGTCTGGAGTCGTCTCTTGCGGTCTGATTGGCGCTGCACATTCGAGAAGTATTCGAACACAGCCACAGTACTATAGGAGATGGCAGTGAGGTTGTCTGTTGCGAGATCAGCCCGTCTCATTCTCTACAGTGCCTACTTCCCTTTGTCACCATACTGTCAACTTGTGCATCCCACTCCGATTCCTTGTACACACTGCAACAGTCAGTTCCGTGCACGAGTAGCCATGCAAAGCCACCTGAGGACACATGTGATCATGACACTACCAACCTAATGATGGCAAATTTCAGTAGTGTCGAATGGGCGAGTGGCTAGGCTAGCGGACATAGAGATAGAGGCGTCGTAGTTTCGATCCTTGGCATTCTTGGCTAGACGTTGTGTCCTTGGGAAAGGCACTTTACACGGCTTTCCTTCACGCCAGCCAGGTGTAAAATGGGTACCTGACTTCGGTTGGGGAGGCAGAAGGCGGTGGAAGGAGAAGGATGGGCTCTGCCTTCCTATATTGTGCCCTAGACAGTGGATCATCAACTCATGCCCCTACGGCCTCAAAAAGGCTATGGGACTACCTTTACCTTTATAGCGGTCCTCTTCAGACTGACAAAGTACAGCATCCCAAACTGAATCTAGAGACCGAATAGTCTTGCTTGTTTCACCCGGTGAGCGTTTGGCCTCCTGGTGTAAGGACTCGGGCAGGTGGAGGTCGTGGCACTAGCCAGGTTTGTAGAACGTTGCACTTTTGGGGTTCAGTAGCATGTGGTGTATGTCTGACCATTCGTCTGAGTCGTTCTATTGGGTCGGGTGAGCTGACAGGTATGATTTTCTCCCAAGTTGGGGTTACTTCCAATATTCGTTTGTTAAATGTGTTGTTCCAGCCAAGAATTATCTTAGTGGTACCAACTACAGAGTCACAAGAATGAGATTCAGCCATTATAAGACTATTACGAAGTACCTATCATGATAATGTTGATTGATTGTGCGTTTTGGTATGCGCTATGGTACAAAGGAAAATGGGCTAGTAAAGAAAGAAATTACCTTGTCTTTTTGTGCTGGGTGTTGGGGTGGTGATTTCCCAATGTCCGCCCTCTGGCCTTAGTCCTTGTTAGTGGCACGAGGTCATGAACGGGGTACCCTGGGAACCAGACTCGTGAGGCAGCGGGCGGAGAGCTTATGCGCGCGCCCGTCCCCACTCACGCCCCTCCCCACTCACGCCCCTCCCCACTATACGCAAACCCTCTAGGCCGCTGCCCCCCAGGTCCGCTTGCCTCTACGAGTCTGGGGAAGCGCCTCTTCGCTGTCAGCTGGTTCTCATCAAGTGTGCCTCTAGCAGCTTTACAGCTGCAAGGCTCACCTAGCTGTGCCACACTTTACGATCAAGTTTTATTGTATTTGTACCTCCTAACTTGACTCCAAAACCTCCTCCATCGGTTGTACTTTCTACCTCAGTCTGTCCCTGTATGTTACTGTGCATTCCTAATCTCCCATATTCCTCAGGCTTACCCAATTATACATCGACCTTTAGCGATAATCTTTCCCCTCTTCTACTTCTGAGGCTTTCAAAGATGAATGTAGGCCTTTTAGGCTTGGTTCTATCGATCGGACCACAACAGATTCCGAAAATATCCGATCACTATGCCATTAAGGTTGTCTGGAGGTTTGACAGAGATGGCCACCGGACATAAATGATTTGTTGTCACATGTACCCTTAGATAACTCTGCCTGATTGTAAAGCCTAAGCTAACTTTTGTTTATTTATTTTCTATATATAAGTTGTTAAGTTTTATTCTATACCTATCTATTTTACTATACTACTTATTGTTACCTATTTGCCATACAATGTACCCCGTACAATTGTCGTGCAATAAAGTTCTTCTTCATAAACAACAACGGTGGGGAAGACTGTTAAAAGCTAAATACTGGTATTGGGGAAAAGAGAGAAATACTGTGGGAATCTTACATGAACACCCGCCGGTTTAATTCGGGACTTCTAGTTTAATTTGGGATTGGTCTCCCATGCCGCCGCTACATTACACTTAGTTAGGCTAATATCGCAAACTGAAAGTAAAAATGATTTAACGACCCCTAGGGATTGATGTAAGTATGTGAAATTATGCATATTTATGCATAATTATGCATAAGCTTTCAAGGGTTATGCATAATTATGCATGAGGTTTTTAAAGATTATGCATAATCATGCATAAAGATTCCAATAGCTATGCATAAGGCTGGCAGCTTTGCATAATTATGCATAATTTTGCAACTTGGACCCCAAGGGGTCATTAATGGCTGCTACGTATTTCTTACGTCGTTTTACCTATAGTTTGCGATATTAGCCCGTCTGAGGGTAAGGTTGCTGAGATATGGGAGGTCAGTTCCAAATTAAACTGAAGGGTGTTTATGATATACTGTTAATGTTAGGCTATGTAAAGATCAGCGCAAGATGCGATTCACAGCGGGGGACGGTAGTTTCCATACAGCTGGGAGGGAGGATATGGTCCTCCCTTGCACGGGACTGCGTGATTTGACTGCAAAGCTGCGTTGAGCCATCCGTGGTACTGACTACGCTGGAGCTGTGTTGTATTCAGACATGTCCGTAGTATTGAGAACGTGGGGGATTGTGCACATAGTTATGTTGAGACCGTTGTATTGAGTACTTGCATTGTTTTGAGACCTGTCCGTGGTACTGAGTACTTGTTTTGAGACCTGTCCGTGGTACTGAGTACTTGTTTTGAGGCCTGTCCGTGGTACTAAGTATATGGGTGTTGTACACACACACACACACACACACACACACACACACACACACACACACATACACACACACACACATACACACACACATACATACACACACACACACACACGCGCGCACACACATATACACACACACACACACACACACGCACACACATACATACACACACACGCACACACACACTCACATACACACACAAAACGTCAGACACTTATTGTCAGTATTTGATCCAGGCGAGACTAAAGCGATGGGAAGGCAGCCCTTGTTTGGGATTGCATTCTTCAAAAAGCCCCTAATCAAGTCTTCGCATGCGGCTCGAGGCCTACTTTGCGGCGGAAATAAACCGAATAATACCCACCATTAGCCTTATCACCCGGCACTATCGGATCTGTTTAAGTAAGTGTCAAATTGTCGCTGAAAAATATGATTCACTGCACGTATTACAAGATGAGCACAGCTAACTTCAGCCGGAAAAGGGGAACGGGTAGAAACGGCCGCAAGGATACGGCTCAAACATTCATAAAATTGATTTAAAACTAGATGTTCAGAAGGTTCAGAAGACGCAGATCGTTTAGACAATGCCTGATATATTACAGTTGGTACCCAGTGGGACTCTCCTAGAAAAATGTGCTGCAGCTGCTAAGAACACTGACAATAGTTTACTCTCCCCCCTGCTATTCAAAACAATGTTTTTTTGCGGCCAGTCCAATATGCCTCTAAATGTAGGGGTGCTTTTAAAATATTACATTGACCACGAAAACAGCTACGGTAAAAATTAAAATACGTGCATCATCACGGGCATGCCTGCAGACGACGTATAAAATTACATGCCGATTAAACAAAGGGAACCGTGGGTTTTAGCTGAGAACACGAAAAACCGACTGACCACAACAATCCTGCAGGAGGTATACCTCCTTCACGGAGTAATGATTATGACATACATAGGTATTGTTACAACATAGCGTTACATGCGGTTCCAAATGTAAAGTATTGTTATATGTAATATATTGTTAACCAACAATACTGAGCTACTGCGGTCACAAATGTAAAGTATTGTCAAATAATAATAACAATGGCATAATAACACAATAATGATAAAAAATAATAATAAAACAATTTTCAGTTTTAAGAATGTGGTCCTAAACATGACTGAGTCTATTCAATCATTCACCAACCTGATGAAATCATTCACGAAAGAGGCTTTTATTTCTGTAGCCGTTTGAATCCGTGTCTCCACTCAGACCAGTAGTAACTCCCAGAGGCCTTGCGTATTCCATTAGGTGGTGGGGTACGTCACGGCACTTTTCACATCAACAGACAGACCATAACGGTAATGCCAACGGCGCCTCGCCAATTCTTTCCTGACGTACACAGAATTTCTTCCTATTTTCCTTTTTGCGTATAGCTACATGTATTTCCGCCTGAAATGTTGCCATGGGTCAAAAGTTTGGCAGCAACAACGCAGACCGGCACTTCAGGGCAGCTCTTCTGCCGGCCCAGTGGTTGTTATTCTACATCTATTTGTCATATAATGAACCTTTATACATTGCATGCTAAATTCGTGCCATATGTCAGTCTATGTACGCCCAATCTAGTAGCTCTGGGCAACGTTTTATTGATTTGTCTTCTCTGGAGAACTACATGGCTGGGACAGTATTTCTTAAGGTTTCTTTAAGACAAATATTGTAGTTTGCTTTCATGGCTAGTTCCCCTCTGGTATGTGCCATTCTCATCTTTTACCAGGCTTGTTTCAAAAGGGCAATTTTGCACAGTGATAAAGTAGCATATTTTACTCACAGTCAGTGCGTATCTTAGCGATTATACGACATTCCCCCAGAGATTATCCTCTCATTGTGAGAATCATCTCGCTTCATTCGCCTGTTGTGATGTTGCTTGTGCGTCATACGTGACGCGTAGGCGGCGCAGAGATCGTTAACGGCCGTTAAACTTCAAAAGAAAGCAGCCTCTATCTGATCAGCACTTGACGTTGCACCGTTGGAAGGGTTTTGGCAACAGCAAGCGGCTTATACCGTTTTATCAAAACAGGAAGTTTTCTGACTGCATCTGTGCTGATAGAAGGCAGTACATTCGTCAGAATAAACTTTTACAGCGGCTCATTTTATACCTGATGATAAGAAGCGAGCTTGCCGTTTGTTTCCGTGGACGTGCTCTTACTATTTATGATTACCCAAGTGATCTTACAGTTTATATTTAAGCACGCAAGCCAGACGATGCTCCTCGCTTGGGTTTATAGTTTATATTCAGTGTTAATGTAGAGATTGCAGTCCGGTCGTTTGTCAGCTGATAGCTACTATTGTCAACGTGTAGGCTGAATATAGCCAAATCAGAGCCTTGGGCTACATCGGAATTGCACTGTGAATCTATTCCATTAAACCACAGTACTTGTTGTACATCCGATGTGAATACATAAAACCTTCAGCTCCGTTGGCTGCCCTTTGGTGCTTTATCTTGCATTGATGTCATTGGGCTAATCGTGTTTAGGGACCCATGACGACGAGGAAGAGCAGATGACCTTTGCCAAACATGGACCAGTGTCAGTCCGTCAAATAACAGCTTTAGAGCTATAACAGACCTTTTGGCGCTTGACAGTCGTAGAGTAGGCTGCAGACCACACACAGGTAGTTTACACTTCAATGTTAGGTCATGTATCAGCAGTGCAGAATGCCGAATAGCGAAGTTCTTTATTCACAACCACTTGTTTAAGAAGAGCCGAAGTTTCAATGACCGCCTGTCATCTTCATCAGGGCTAATATTACTGCTTCACTGAGCACTATGTACATGTGTCATATTAGCCCTGATGAAGGTAATAGACGGCCATCGAAACGTCGTCTCTTGTTAAAGAAGTGGTTGTGAATAATAATATATAAAGAACTTTGCTATTCAATCATACACCAACATGATAAAATTATTCAAGGAGTACAGATTGCTACAAACCTGCGAATGGCAGAAACAACCAATATTCATATAATGAGGATTAAACTGTTCTCCAACTCAAAGAAATTGACTCACCGGAAGTTTTTTACTGAATCGCTCGGTCTCCATCTGCTATCTGACCCAAGTGTTGTAGACACGTGTTTTTCCACACATGTGACGTCAGCACTGGGTCAAAGTTCGTCGAAAGTCGGTACCGCCCCCCCCCCCGCTCGGGAGGAGGTTGGTAAGCCCTGAATATTAACGAGCGTCATCAGTCCGAAAGTCAGCAAATCCAAGGAGATCTCCAGTGCTTCACTGACATTTTACCGTTAAATGTTAGTCCTCTCTATGGAGATGTTGGATAGTCACTGACCTTAATATGAATGTGTTTTGTGACAGGAAAACATTTATACAATTTGTACGATTTAGGTATGCGCCATGGTCATTTTGTTTTGATTTGGTTAGTAGGCCACAGCAAGTAATTTTTATGGATGACATCAGGCGCACGCGCCTGATTTCGAAAAAAATCCCAGAATATTTTTGCCCTCGACGGTGATCAATATGTCGAAAATGAAAAAATATGTCGTAAATGTCTTTCGGTTCAAAGACCATAAGGAATCCAGCAAACTTGAGGCACAGTTGCTCACGTTTCATGGCAAGTGTTGACAGTCTAAGGTGTTCAATCATACTTGCTAGTGAATTAAAGAGATAGAGGGCTGCTGATATAGCTCATCTCAGTAGATTTTATCTACTGTATGTAGTGAAATAATGTGATACGTTTGTGACAACTGTTATCACGTGTGACAGTAGTCATCGCTGTTTTCGACTAAAACACTTTTTTTAAATAAAGAAAATGAGATAAACAGCTGAAGCTGTTCAATCGCATATGGATACTGAGTGTAGTAGCTGCCCATGATATATATTTTCCATAATTTTTCTTGTTAATCGAGATGTATATACATCTACAAGGACAGGTAATACTGTTGAATACAGGAATAAAATACCTGTTGGTTGTGATGTCATGTTTTGTCGCCTCAATTCTTGTTTACAATGTTTATGATCTTAAAATTTCAAAACACTCTCTGCAACAAAACTGTTATATCGGTATTACCGCTCAAACCAAAGCGGGATGTACCAAAAGCCAAATCCCAGGAAAGTCTGCTCGGTGCGTCTGGTATTATGTCTTCCTGTACAACAGCGATAGATGCCAGACAAGTCTGATAATTTCTGCTTAAAGAATCAAAGGCAACCATCACCGGACTTACCAGGCATTTACCACCGTTGTTAAGTCTCACTTTGTGTCCTGTGTAACATGTCTTTTTTTGTGTGTAATTAATGACCTGCCTTTCATCTCGTCCGCGTTGCTCACTCGGTGGTATATTCGGCCTGGCATTTTGTCACCAAAATACATCGGGTCAGGACATTAACTATGTGATTAAACATGTTTTGGAATAACACGAAGTGGAATGCGTGTTGTATTCCAAAATGTTCCATTTCAAAACATGATTTGGAATACTACGAAGTGGAATGCAGCTGTATTCCAAAACGTGATCCATTACAAAATATGTTTTGGAATAACACGAAGTGGAATGCATGTTGTATTCCAAAACGTCATCCATTACAAAACAAGATTTTCGTAATCGCGTGTTTTTTTTTAATTGATTGTGTTTTGGTTCTAAATTAAACGCTAATTCAAACACATACATACACATACAGGCAGACAAATGCACAAGCAAGACTACTTGACAGGCACAAAATGGAGTCCCTGATGACCCACTATACACAGGACATTTTAGGTTTGACAGCGTGGTTGACCAAGTTATGGAACATTCCAAATCGTGGTCCAGCTGTAGCTGTGCCGTGATTTGGAATGCAACGAAGTGGAATGCCTGTTGTATTCCAAAACCTTTATTAACCAAGATTGGTGAGGGGAGACCAGCGACATAAATTCTCAAATTCCCAAACTGCCATATTATCAAATGATATCATTACACATGTATTAGGTGAATTAATGTTTCATGTGCTTAACATATTTTATTTCTTTCTTTAGCGCTCATGATCAGGATCTGGATACTGGAACAGCCAGAGCAGGTCACATGGCTCACGAAGGGCAAGGTCACATCGCGTCATAACAGGTCACATGAGGTCGTGATGGAGTCTGTAGTGAATCCTTACAGGATATAAAAGAACCTATGAAAGATAACCAATAGTCTTTTATCGACCCCATGGACAAAAAACAGACTGAGGGTTACCTTGTCTCAGAGTTTTTTTCTCAGACAATACGACTCACCCGAGAAGACCACCGGGTAACGTTGCCAAATTTTATCAGGAGCTGGGCGGATTTGTGAGTAAAGCACCGTCGTTACTTACTGCCAACGTGCCCATCTGGAAATCAGGGTCATGCATGGTCTAATGATCTGGGAGTACCTCCTATACTCCTAAGAACGTCAAAGTAAGAAGAGGTTTGATGAATCCATCCTTTGAGCACCATGATTACCTAAGGTCCGAGAGGTTCGAATTCACCCTCAGAGACTGCGTATCAGCCTATGATGAATAAGCTCGGCAGTGCAAGGATTCGGATATTCTCTGAGGTTTAAAGTAAAGAGAATTGGCCAGGTGCGTGAGATCCCCATGGTTCTTCGTCACCAATGTAATCAACGGCGGTCCGTATATCAGACACTCACTGGAGATGCCTTTTCCTTCTGCAGGACGTAAGTGCCGTTGCTGTACGCGCTACTAATTACAGATTAGCCTGAAAGCTGGAAGGCTTTTAGCGGTTCATAGTTGGAAACTGGAGTGATGAAAGGATCATTACCGGGTAAGCTGACACTATCTTGATGACGAGAGAGTTCCTGTTGTGCGCAACTGAGAAGATTTCAACACGACTGTAGACTGTTGCGGCACGTAAGAACGCGGTTTCATTGTACTCAACTGCTATATCAAGTCTGCTATTGCCCTGGGCGCCATGGCGCGCACGGACACTGCCTACCACCCCAGGAAGATGTCCAGCATCTCCGCTCTGTCAGACGCCGACTCGACCTTTTCGCCGTTGCCGCGTCTGCCAAAGTTGACGGTGTCAGAGACCACCTCCCGGCTGTCCGTGTCCGACACTGAGACGGAGTTCCTTTTCCCGCCGAAGCTGTCCATCTCGGAGGCAGAGGACGACATCAGCCTGTAAGTTCAACAACCTCTGAAATTTGTTTTCATCTTTATTTTGTTGATGATTGATTGATTGATTGATTGATTGATTGATTAATGGATTGAGTGATTGATTGATTGATTGATTGGAACATACCTACCAAGATTGAATACCAACATGGAATCATATAAAGCAGCAGAGTGGGTTCGTTCCTCAAACTAACCGACATCTTTCACACAGCAGTCGTCCCTCAGTAAGACATCTGGAGCCGCATAGTTCCCGTTTACAACTTTTATCCTGTTTTATGCCTGTCACGACCGGCTTTGTCAAGTCTACAGAGGCTAAATGACACAAGTTCATGAAGTTCTCACTTATAAATATACCTTTCCGGAGCATATCGCCTTGGTAAAATACAAGTCGTATCAATCCACTCTACTTCATACATGTACATGGAATCATGTACTTCAATTCATGTGTTAAGAAAGGTACTGACAGTTCATGTAGGATGCCTCATATTCAACCGTCTCTTCATATCTATTTTTATGCATTGCCAGGCAGCCCCGGAGTCGGCAGATGTCAGGCATATCGACATTTTCTGACCTTGCGATTGACTGTCTGCAGACCCCTAAGCTTTCTGTATCCGAGCCCGACGACTACCGAACAATGTGAGTACAGATAACGTTTAAGTTACGAGAACTATTCACTCACCAGGAATAACACATTTATGGGCAATGTCTTACGGGAGCTTTATCTGAAGCAATGGTTCAGGGATTTTTATGACGGCAGGAAATAACATCCTAACCACTTGTTTATGTAGGTATTTTACCTTGTATGTGCCTTGAAATCATTCAATACCATCTGCCAGATGAGGAGCTGCATATTTGTTACGTGTTTACATGTATGTTCTTGTAGTCTCGCGTGCGAAACACAATTATGTTATTGTTTTGTTATACAGCAAATATTCTAGTATGAATTGTAAAAACTACCCCAACTTCACACATTAACAAGGTACTAGTCTGCGATCACACGCGTCTTGTCACCATACCGTGTACATGTAGCAAAGTTGTTGTAGTTCATAAAGGATTAAAATTCAAAAGAGAAGAGAACACATGGCTACATTATTTTGTCACTCACATTAGCACCACCAATGTCAACTTCAAAATGAAACTATAGGAATGTCTGAGAGACCTACTATGTACTAATATTGACCCTGACCTCTTACTGTAGATTCTGTGTGTGTGTGTGTGTGTGTGTCTGTGTCTGTGTGTTTCTGTGCATGTGTGTGTGCGCGCGCGCGTGTGTGCATGCGTTCGTGTGCATCAGAAGACCACACAATTAATCAACAGCGTCCCGCATGGCAGTCATACTCCCATCGCTGTCTGTTGGGAAGTTGCTCCGCCGAAGACATCTGAGAGATGTGAACATGATATTGTTCACAGATAGTGTAAGTTCAAATAAATGATGATCATTGCAGACTATGAATATTGTAAACTTTAGGAGCAGATATTCAATGTGGAGTAGATCTGACAGGCAGATTCCCATGCCAGAATACCTGATGGTATCTTTTACCGTCAGTTTTTGGATGTGTATATCTATAGATGGGTTTGTTGTAATTGCGTATTGTGGGCAGATGGGCCTGCGGTATTAGAACGACTGATATAGTCCATAGGGCATCCTTTACACATCCATATCTCCAGATAGAATTGACGGACTTTGACTAGTGAAGTTTGATATTTTGGGCACGGTACGGCCAATATAGCTACAGGATTCAGACTGAGATATCATAAGAATTATGTTGCAATGCAACTATCTGTCACTATCTGTTATCTTTTATTTTATCAACGACTTGCACTGCAGTTCATAAATCGTCATCCAGATGGAGCACTTAAACACATGTTGATGTCCTTGGATATTGGTGAATGATTGAATAGCAAAGTTCACAATTCACAACCAATAATCTCTTACCAAGAGCCAACGTTTCGATGACCGTCTGTCATCTATATCAGGGCAATTATGACTGGTTCGCTGTGCAATGTACGTATGTAGCTAGGTGTTACTGGTTCACTGAAGCTAGGTGTTACGCATTATTACGCATATCTCACTATTGTTGTAACAATATCTATGTACGTCATAATTTCTTTACGTTTGGAACGGCATTGTTAGCAGTAACACCTAGCTCCAGTGCACAGTGTACCAGTCATAATTGCCCTGATGAAGATGACAGACGGTCGACGTCATCGAAACGTCGGCTCTTGTTAAACAAGTGGTTGTAAATAAAGAGCTTTGCTAGTCATTCACTTACGGTGATGAAGAATTAACATACACCTTTTCGGTAATTATTGAAGTTTCCAGCGATGGATCCTGTTTCTAGAGAAATTGCTTTTATCCAAAAAATTGACCAGGGTCCTTATGATTAGTAAGAACCACAATACCTGTACTTATAGGTATGTTTCCAATCCACCATAGACAAAGGGAATTTTTTTGCCCGGGCTGCGCCCGCTTTAATTGGACCGGTTTTGGTTCCTTCGTTCTTGGTTCCTTCGTTAGTACAATGCAGCCCTGTCATGGTGATTCCGGGCATTATAATGTTAATTTCAAGGACTAGCTTGGTATTGCGTAACGTGCGGTTAGACATTGCGCAACTTCTTGCAACCCATCCACTATGGTGATTCCGGGCACAATACCATAGCCCGCATGAAAGAGAAGCCCTTCAACAGTCGCCGCGGCTAATGCACCCACAAATGCGCCCGGGCCAGCTTTTTTAAAAAGCTTTCTTGTTTCTCATGCTTCTCCGTTTTCTGGCTCTTTTTCGTCTGTCATTTTTGCTTTCGTCTTCGTCACATTTTCAGCAATGGTACTGCCGGTTTCCTCTCGATCGCTGCGTGTTCCTTAGGAATGGGTTGATGTCAATGAGTCCTGTCCAATGCTTTACCTCCGTCACACAGTAGGAAAATCAATCGGCCGGCGAGTCTACGAGCTAAAATTAACATTTCCAGCAGTAATACGCCCAGTGTTCTCTCGAGCATCGCGCCATTCTAGGGGGCCCGGTGTTGGATGATGTTCGTCAGTCACAGAGTCTCGTCTAATCTGATAAGGTAAATTTTCGAGCGACTCTCCGGCGATTCTTAAATTTGGCGACCTTTCGGCGATCACCAAATACGGCCAGAACTCGTCAACTGTGCGACGCCGGCTTCGCGGGGTAATTTTGTTTCAAGCGAAAAATACGTTCAACTCTCTGGCGGATTTGTAACTCAATGACCTTCATAACAAATTCGAGCGAAGGTCATCAGCAGTGAGACACCGGCTTAAAGGCGAACCGCACAATACATTTTAAGACAAATGAAGTGAAATTTGCCTTGTGTGTAGCTCGGAAACATATACGAAGAGCCAGAGACATTTATTTCATTTCTAACTTTAGAAATCATGAGGAGGAGGGGGCGTATTTTCACTCAAATATCTATGTACCGTCACACTGGAAGCTAAACACACATGGAGTTTGGCAAAGTTCAAACAATAATGTTGCATACACGTTTATGATATCATAGTTACTTTGCAAATGGCTTCGAAACATATTATTCTCGTCGCGTGTTTCTAGCGTGTTTATGCAACATCTGTTTTATTTTTTTGCGCGCGTCTGGTTTTCTGTTTGTTTGTTTGTTTTATATATCTCTTTTTTACGTCAGCTGCTAGTTATGCAACACCAAGGACGTGTGTTATAGCCGTTACTCCTCGTCATCTCTTTACACCAACCTTCTGTCTCGTACGTTCTGTCTTTAGATTTCATTACTTGTTTATATAATGCCTATATACAAAACAAGGTGCTACACTGATTTCGCAGATCAACGCAAGGTTCTGATGCTAATTTACACCCTTATGACGTATCGCCATGTTCACTGCAATTTGCCAGCAAGTATGTAAAATCCCAACACTGACCGAGTATGGTAATTGTCCCACCCACTCTGACTACCACCGGGTATTATATGTTTTTCCCTTCCCTATTTTGTAACTCTACTACACAATTACTCAGGACAGTGAAGGGGAATTGCGGGGTAGGTTTACTTTCCCAGTGAAGCGTACAGGACTAGTGCGGTATGTATATATTATTCAGTAAACGACATGCACAAGTTAACGTCGTTTGTAAGGCCGTTAAAAACAGCTGTCGCAGCTTTTTGGTGTGGTGCTCTGTATGAATTACATGCCGACCATAATTTCCCATCATCTGAATGACGTCAGTACTGCAGAAGCGGATCCATGTGAATTTCATGGCGGGATTTTGCGTCGAGCTGCCGAGGAGAAAACAGACCCATCAGTATTCCGTAAGTCTCCTTCCAACGGCACGGGATGCGGAGGGCTCCATAGTCTGACAGCCGAGATGGGAGTCAGACAGGTGTATTCACAGCGTCCTAAGACGTGTTTTAGCATATTTCTGTCCTGCGAGCGTATCACAAACTCGAAGGTGGATATTTGACAGACTTGGGGTGATTGTCCCCGGTGTTGAAAGTTTCAAGGCAGCGGCAGTGTGCTGAGGAATTCGCGGGCTGGTATTAAGTAGATACGACAGTCAACATGGCTATAAAGGCACCGTGCAATACGTTCTGTGACATGGAAGGTGATACGAGCCTGTGATACAGAAGCCGTGATACAGGCGTTGGCATGGCCTGTGATGCGGGAAGTGAAATCTGTCCGTGATACGCAGTGATATCTGCCGTGATACGGAGAATGATACCTGCTTAAGATAAGAGAATGATGCCTACCTGTGAGACGGGGAGGGATACTTACCTGTGATACGAGAAGTACTGGTGACATCTGCCTGTGATGCGGGAAGTGATATCTACCTGTGATACGGACTGGTATATCTGCCCGTGAAATAGGAGATACAGGATGCTATAAGGGCTGCGGCACAGAGGGTCTTTGATCACGTGGTTCCAGTTCTTGGTGCTTGAGAATTCCTTGTTGCTGACCTGGGCAGGTAGAAGATTACGGGACGCCATGCAGGTGAGGTCGGACAGTTGTGCAAATACTAGTTATGGAGACCACTCACTAACTTTCACGTCAACAGCTTCTCGTTACGAGTGTCACAAAAATCATGTAGCTTTATATACCTGATAAGAGCTCGCGGGCTATTCCCTATAAATAATGAATGGTGATGGAAGATAGCTATCTATGTGGATCAGACAATGACATGTGTGTTTGAATTCAGTGCGCTTCATTACTGGCAGACGACTCCAACGGGAAGGTTAGCGAGATATGCTCGTTCAAGCAACGACGATGGTTAAAGATTTTTTAACACCCACATTTGAAAAACAAGATTCGTCGATGAAGGTTAGAAGTCCGGCTAATGAGATACACTAGAAAACTATTATACATGAAACTGGATAGATTTTGAAAACTGTCAGACGTGTGAAGCAGCATCCACTACTTTTTGTCAGTGACTAACGGAATCTGTAGTTAAACAGATATTCAACCAAAACTGGGAATTTATATGTAAATTAGGTGAAGACAAATTGCTCTTCATTTCAATCATTTCATAGTTTTGAATAAATACCTGTTCAACTACAGATTCCGTTAGTCACTGATAAAAGTAGTGGATGCTAACTTGTAACGTCTGGCAAAATCTATCCAGTTGCTTGAATGTGTAACAGTTTTCTAGCGTATATTACGATTCATTTAAATTCCCTATGCCTGCTACGGCAATTTCCATGTCAAGGGATATGTACCGGGCAGGTCAAGGGCAAATTCTACACACATCGCCCACTCAGATGGGACCAGATGGGCCCTGGTGGGATCAAGGCACAAACGCGGAGAAATAACTTGTGAACACGAGCGTCGTCTGTAGTTCAAGTTACTCATTTCACTACTTAGTCCCTCGACCTGATCTGGTCGCCAAGAGGACAAGATAGACACTGACATATTGAAAATTCAACCTTCTACAATGGCATTTCCTGCGTTTTTGAGAGGATTTCTAAGGAAAAATCAGAGACACTCACATAACGGTTTCAGACAGTATTTTATTGGAAGAAAAAAAGATTGAGTATATCCGTTATCAATTGACATACTCAGTCTTAATGTAAAGCATTTATCAAGCATAGCTGTCCTAACCTAACAGCCTTAGCAATCTTAACTTATTATTCTTAACCTAATACCTAACAGCCTTAACAATCTGAACTTAACATTTTTAACCAAACCATTTGGTCAGTAATTTCTAGTTAAATGAAGCCAGAAAGATTCAAAGCATAAGTTGGGCTCTTTGTTTACCACGAATGCAATCCCGCGGTTGATGTCGGTATGGCGAAATGTATCCCATATATACTTCCTATTATTTTAGGTCAATTTGTCTGTTTGTCGGTGCCTTTATTTTGTCTCAATAAGCCCTAATCGGTCTCCAGTCTTTCATAGAGTTTCAATGAGTTGATATGGAACGTGAGAACGATGTATAGAGATGCTGGAAAAGAGGATTAACTGAGCTGAGTCCGTACTGGCCCAGGCCGCATTGCAGAAACATTCGCGCTAGTTCTGTCACGGTAGTTCTATAAAGGGAGAATTTTCAGCGGCACAAATGCCCGTCAGATTCAAGGTGAAGCATAAGACCTTAACGAAGCATGTACGTGCTTGGATCATGTTGATGAACGTTGAGGTATGATCAAATTCTGTGTGCAGTCGTGAATGATAAAGTAATTATCCCTCTTCAATTACCAAGCCTACAGCGTTACACTGTAAGTGGAAACAATTTATGGTCAGTCTGATTAGGTCAATTTTATCAGGCCGCATTGCCAGGCATGAATATGATGCCGTACTATGCGAACTGCAGAATATATTTTATACATAAACCTGTTAGTAATGTAGAAAGTAAAGGTGCATAAATTTGAAAGGCCGGCGGCCCCGTAAAGCCCCTGTCACATGAATAGAACCTTCCCCCGACCACAAACAAACCAAGGTTGGCAGTGGGTTGGGAGCAGTCTGACCAGATTTAGTTAGATACGAATCATATTTGAGTTAAATTTGAGTCAAAGCCAACAATGCCCCGACCACTGCTGACCTACCCCAACCATGACCTATAACCTCCCGTCCACTCCTGAATGTTTTTAACACTTTAAACATTCAACTGGCGCAGCCGAACATTAGTCAACCTCGACGAACACCAACCACAGCCGACTTTGCTCCCGACCTACTCCCAACCATGGTTGGGGGGATCGGAGTTCGGCAGTGTGTGTGTGGGGGGGGGGGTCATATTCGGCTATGTGTGACAGGGTTTAGCCTACACATGACACAATGTCATCAGGTTCCACGTATGGCATCTTTAAGGCCTATTGCTGCCAGTTAAGGATGATGAACACGTCGCGCAGCTGAAAATTGAATCTTCCATGTTCAAGCGAAAGACCTCTTCAAAATCCGTGACCAAATCTTTCCGAATCTTGAATACCAGAAAGCGGTCATAAATATCAGTCCTCCATGGCGGTACGGGAACTGTAATGAATATTTATATCACGAATGTTTAGCCTGGTACATCCCCCCCCCCCCCCGCCCTTCTGAATGGTCCGGGAAAAACAACAAACTAGCAGGACAGACTGGCTGAAGACCGCCAGAGGTGGAGTCTTTTTGCAAGTTGCCCCTACGATTTCCTTGAAGCACCTGTCACACATTCAGAACCTTCCTCCGGACACCAACCGACCAATTTTGGCTGAAATTCGGGAGCAGTCTGACTAGATTTAGGCCACGCCTACCTTTCTTTACGAATAAAATCGAATTTGAGTTAAATTTGAGTCAAATTTGTCTGCCAACCTCGCATCGACGTACTCCTGAACACCAGACAAACACCAGCCAGTCCAAGCCCAAATGTTTTAAACATTTTGAAACATTTTGAAACAGTAGCCGACCTGGCGGAACGCCAGCCGACCTACTCCTAACCATGGTTTGGGGGGAGTTCGGCTAGTGTTCGGGAGGCCATATTCGGCTATGTGTGACTGGGGCTTGAGCTACGGGATTGAACCTCCCCCTTCTGTGTCCCCAAAAATACCATTCAATGTCGTTGGTCACGGCAGCAGGTTTTGCTTCAGCACCCTGATGCTATTGGAACCGGTCACGCGGAGAAGACACATGATCAGTTTAATTATAGCTGACAACTGGCGCCTGCACGAAGACGTACGTGTTGGCATCACCCCACGAGTCCCTCACTATCTCCAGGTTTTTAAGATTCATCTCCACAGACTTCCGTAATCCTGGCAGGTTAGCCACGGCGGGAGGCTACTCTTCAACAAGATCATGCTCATCGTCGCGCAAATTGCTGCTTTGTGAAGTGCTGTAGATCAAAGCACGCCTGTTAAGACTCACATGAATGTGTTTAAGAAGGCGCAGCAGGCATGCATTAGTCTAGACGTTTTGCTTCTAATGAGAAATTAAACTCGGAACGACCCCGTGGAAAGGAAAGATCTATCATCACGGACACGACAGATAATATAACAATGTGTTTAGATGGGCCTTTAGATGGCAGACTTAGGACAATTCCAGGGGATCTCAGTAATTTTTCATATTCATACGACAATTTGTAGGCTTCTTGCAGAGAGAGAGAGAGAGAGATTGCCTCAGTTGAAGACAGATTGCCTCAGTTGACAGTGTATGAGCGATGACGGCAACCCATGACCGTCACGGATAAAGGCTGTGTAAAGGGCCACAATTGACGAGACAGGAATCTTGAACGCCAATACCCACTGGTAGACAACTCTTTCTCTGGTACCCAACACTTTTTTACGTTACACTCGCACAGTCTCGCGAGAGTTCGCAACTATTACACTGCAAAGCCTGACGGGATCACTGGCCACAGCGCATAGCATGATGGGATCTGTCTTGTGGATATACACGTATGTTACAGTGGAGACACATTCTTGCAAATTTCAGAACATAGGAACAAAAACCATAAAAAGCAAATGTGAAAGCGTTCAGCATATTCAAATAAAAGTCTTGATGGTGCAGAAGTTTTGAAAGATCATCTCATTTTGCATTTTTCTATTATTCCGTAAAGCCTCTCGTAAGCACAACATTCTAGTATAGCACGCCGGCAGAACGTACTGCGCCTGCGCAAAACCTGGATTTTCGCTGGATTTTTGGTCAACGTTGCATCAGAATTTTGCCTGTTGCAGACCATATCATTTTCTACACAACATTTGAAAACTACAGACGGGATGTCACCCTTATATACGCGAATTCGACCTTATATGAGACGTTCTGCCGAAGTGCTATGAACAATACATTACGGGTTTCGCGCAGGCGCAGTACGTTCTGCCGAAGTGCTTTCTAGTATACTGTGACACTGGTCAACCAAACATTCCACAGACACGGGAGATGTTTCAACATATCCTCAAATTAAAGTCTGAAACTTCAAGCTATTACTGAATAAAATCTAAAAACTACATTATAGCTGGAATGCTTGCATCAAACGTTGTTGAAGGTTGACTGGGAATATATTCAATTCACTGACAGATTAACGACCATTGGTCTAATAAGCACTTCGGCAGAACGTACTGCGCCTGCGCGAAACCCGTAATGTATTGTTCATAGCACTTCGGCAGAACGTCTCATATAAGGTCGAATTCGCGTATATAAGGGTGACATCCCGTCTGTAGTTTTCAAATGTTGTGTAGAAAATGATATGGTCTGCAACAGGCAAAATTCTGATGCAACGTTGACCAAAAATCCAGCGAAAATCCAGGTTTTGCGCAGGCGCAGTACGTTCTGCCGGCGTGCTGGTCTAATATGATAAACGCTTGAATTGTTACAAGCTATCCCATTGGCTAACAGCACGTTGTTGTTCTAGGACATACGTACTGCTTGATGTCATCTCAGACATACACTACCCGAAAGAAAAGTTAATAAAATTCAAGGAAACTTTGAATGTAGCAACAGAGGAGCAAACTTGGCTGAAGCAAAGCTTTTATGTCATTTGAAGTACTTTCCAGAAGGCAAGTAGGACTAAGCTTTATATCATACCCGGGCGGACTCGCGGTCGGGCCGACACCTCGGGCAATACGGAATACACCGTGTTGTATGCTATATATACACATTGACTGCTTGGTTGTTTAAGTTATAGCTACCGAATCGGAAGCAAAGCGACTTGATGTATGGTACTGTTCAGGACCCTTCCTTCAAGTCAAGACAATTATACAACAACTTACCGTGAAGATGCATGGGCAGATTTTAGCAAATACCACTATGTATTCTGTGAGAATGACCTTGGTTGCCGCAAGTAAAGCTTGCTTTCTGGCGGTAAAGCTTATCTCCAAGCTGGCAGATAGTGGGAAAGGAGATTGAAAAGTTTTCTGACGGCCCATTTTCTGGGGTGGGAAGTGGGGCGTGATTGTCTGCCAGAAAGTGTTACGATTTTCCCGACCATTATTTTTGGGTTATCGGCAAACGGAACAGAGACGGTTTGCAGTCTTTCAATGGGCTACTGTAACAGAATGTTGTCGTGTATGTGTTTGAGTGTGTTAGTGTTTGTGTGTGTGTGTGTGCGCGCGTGTGTTTGTGTGCCTGTGTGTTAGTGTGTGTACATGTGTGTGTGTGTGAGTGAGTGAGTGTGCGTGTATGTGTGTGTGTGTGTGTGTGTGTGCGTGCGTGTGTGTGTGTGTGTGTGTGTGTGTGTGTGTGTGTGTGTGTGTGTGTGTGTGTGTGTGTGTGTGTGTGTGTGTGTGTGTGTGCATGTACGTGTGTCACGGTAAGGCCGCTTTTCTTAGGATATGCCCCGCTGCATCCGACTTTGCTATTCATATCTGTTCCGGTCCTATTCTATGTGCCAAAGCGGCGTCATCTGTTTTACTACCAGCAGAGGAATCAGAAGTGGCCCGATCTCTGTCATTCTTGTGAGAGACAAATTAATAACGTCGAAACCGGTCGCCATGAATGATCATTGGTCTAATATGATAGACGCTTGAATTGTTACTGCAGAGGAATCAGAAATAGAATCCTCGTGATTTAATAAAAGCTTCTGCAGCTATGATCACAGTGAGATGTGAACCCTTTGGGGTTCTGGATACAGACCAGAGGGCGGGACTGGAATGGAAAGGCCAAAGGTCAGGCAAGAATGACCTCTAGCTAAACCGAGGTCACGTCCATTGCCGATGTTGTAATGAAGCACGAGTGACTGGAAGCCCTTTTCACTATTTCATATCCATGCACAATCAAGTCCATGCCAATCAAAGTAGAAGACCGAATGGAATTCAATGCCCCAAAGGAAACCAGAAAGGCCCTCGAAGAATTGTTCGAAAAATTCCTGCATAAGGATCGGAATCAAGATCTGTCATGAACAATAAATTGCTCCATGAACAACAATCAATTGCTCCTTACGTCGTAGCCTACGTCATCAAGAAATCAAAGATTTTACAAATATTCAAAGTTGTGAATTCTTGTTGTATCTATTATTGTTAATTGCTCGCTGATTCTGTGCATATTCCACTGCCACGCACATGCAATCCTCCGGCTTCTAAGTTCCTCCACCGGGAGACAATTTTCACCTCCAATTCGACCTTCCTGTCAGTCTGCGGATACACTATTTCCCCGCTCACTTACTTTCACTCTCCTGTATTCAAATAACTACTGATACATAAGCAAACAAACCAACAAATAAACGGAAAACAAAACCTCCATACACGGAAATAATTAAGGTAATTAACGGACATCTCATAGACATTTTATAAGTCTTTGAAATGTCTTGTTAAGAAAAGTTCTAGGGAGAAAACGTCACTTCCTTGTCTGGAGCAGAGTTGCAGAAATGTTTCAAAAAATTCATTGAGGGACTCTACGATCTGGTTTGCTTCCGTACATTGAACTCTATTCGGTCTTCCACTTTGATTGACATGAAGTAGATTGTACATTGATGAAATCGTGAAAAGGGCTCGCCGTGATTCGTGCTTCATTATATGCGGTTTAAAGAGCCCAAACAACTGCCAGCAGCCTCAGTCTCCTCCACACTCAGCCACTGCCTGCTCCTACAGGCTGCTTGATCACCGTAATATTAGGTCAGTTGTTTGCTACTCTCAATAAGCCGTGTCATCTGAACATTACATCTACATGTACGTGCTCTGGTTGATGCTAGTATTCAAAACTTCACCTTCACAGAGCCGGGGTACTCCTGTTTTTACTTTACTGATATTAGAACAGCGTAATGAGCCTAGCCGCTGAACATCTCTACGGTGAGCGACGCTCTCAAGCAAATAATAGGTCACGTGGGTCATAGCTACAGGCATCAAAATGGGAGGATTATAGCCGATTGACTTGAAATGTCGCTGTGTAGGTCATATTTCGAGCTTGTCTAATAGGAAAGGGTTGGCCCTGCAGTCACGTTTTATCAGATGGATAACCTCAATTACTTCGTGAGGCAAAAGAACATCTCCCGTTTCCATGGACCATCAAGGCTCGTAGAGGGGGAAGGTATGCTTTTGCTCTGTAACGTTCTTTAAATTCTGTAGACAAAACTTGACTGCTGATACATGGGAGAGACAGGTTATGAAAGTTAGCCTTGATAATGTCGTAAAGGTGTTGTGTCTTCTGGATGTAAATTATCCTTATGTATGGTGGCTTTTAAGCTCAGCGTTTGTTTTTTTGTGGATTAGGCTAGCTGCGGTTTAAATTTTATGGTAATATTAGAAGCCAGTTATAGTGTAAGTTACGTGGTAATATTTGAATCCTGATTCCTCATGTTCAACCTATTAATCTTTATGACTTCTTAAATCTTAGCTTACCTGGAATTTTGATACTGGTAATAAATTGTCGGTCGTCGAACAACGAATCATTAAAGGTTTCTTAGACATTTTACAACTACCGCATTGATGCTATATACTCTTAACCTCTATGAATTTGAACTATTTATTGATGGCTGCATATCATAACCTTCCGTCCGATATTGGGTATTTAAGAATAGTTGGACATATTTTGCAATATCTATAATACTTGTTAAGTCCTTTAACTTAGTGTAAGTCTATGGAGTTGACTCCAATATGGACTCCAATCACGTAACTAGCACCTTCTTATATTTTGCCTGACCTTGACCTCTTCCCTCATGACCTCAATAAAAAGCGGCCAGCAGGCCGATTTTGAGTATTTCATGAATAAACAAAGGCTCAAACAAGCAAACTTTGTCAACTGCAAAGCTACTGTAGTGGAATGTTGATTTAGTCTTTCTTCACAGACAAACCAATCATATGCGTCTGTTACTGCACAGATACAAATCTCCATAAATAACACTCATCCTAGGGTAATCCAACCTGCTATGATATAATTTCAGATAACTACATGAAGTAAGTAATGTCCAATAAGCGATATCAGACCCAAAATTGGTTGCAACTAATCAGACAGTCGGTATAGAAAACGATGCAATCTTTCACAATAGCTTCCTCTGGAAGCTTCAGCTACATGAAAACCACATTTAGTAAATGCCTCAGCCAGACGCTTGTTGCCCATCTGTGCATTGATAATAGCCTCCCTTGTGATAGGTTTGAAAATAGCAGGACAATATATTGTAAAGCTGTAATTAAGGCGTCGGCGTATTGCATCAATCACTCATATCCGTAAGACATCAAGAAGCTTGAGGGTACTTTGATGGCCGCGACGTTGTGGAAGGATTTGCTCAGGATCGAAAACCAACTCATATATATGCCTAATGTGTCCCACTACTAAGGACTTCAGGTAAAGCTCGCTTCAACCAATATATAATTTGAGAGGATATTTTGGAAAAGTGTGCTGGTAGTGGCCCTTGAATAATGAAAATTATACTGTTCTTCAGAAATTGACTCACCGCAATTTTCGACAGAATCTTTCGGTAATTTACCAACCCAGACAAACTTTCATGCTCTTCTTGATTGTTTGGTAATTTGACCACTCATTGGTACGAATTACAGATATTTCTTTTTCATAACGATCTCATACCTATTCAATCAATATTCTCTTAGCTAATGAAAAGCTCACTATAATGGTAATGCGCTTAACAAGTAGGTAATGACATCCCTTTTTAAAGGTGGGCATACTTCTTGCTGGGTCATTCTGTAGAGAGCTTTTGCCGGTGATTATTGCAGAAAATTCCCACCCCCTTTTTAAAAGTGTTTTCTTTTGACGATGGCTCCAACAAAGTCCCCTTCTACTAAGTAACGACAGTTCTTCTGGCGTGTTCCTGATCATATCGAAATGAGAAGAAAGTGTACTCGACGTTATTTACCTACTGTACAATCATTGCAGTTAACCCTCATACATACATATAGCCAGACTGATACATCTGCACGTTTGGGGCCTACATGAACCCAATAATATTTCTTGTACTTCGTATCGATATTTGGTAGTTACGATTGCCTCAAATTCTATTCGCTGACGGGTATACTTGTGATTCCACAACAATAGAAGAAAACACTGGTTATGATGATTTTATTGAAAATACAACAGAAAGATGTACCAGTGAAGCCTGTACTTAGCTACTTCATCAAAATCACCCTACTGAGCACTGAGCTCAAAATGGTCCCTCTGATCATACAGCAGATGTGGCAATAGCAGCAGTTACAGGTCCATATGATGGACCAATTACAAACTAACAATGAAAGTAATAGTAGCCTCCGGCTAGTTGGGCAGTCCTGGCTGTATATCATTTTATACAGCCTAATAAAGTGAATTACATTAAATCAAAAGCATAGATTCTTAAATTATGCCTGAACAATTCCTTTCCTTTCGTCACCGTGAACTTCACACAGAAAACAACACTTTATCAGCTACGAGCCAAAATGTATGTAACGTCAACAGACATGATGTGTTGAGACAACCCTTTCTTTAATGTGATGATTTGATAGATATTTGAAAGAGCAAGAATGTTCACTGTTACTCTTTATCAACTAATTATCAACTAACCATTGCTGCTTGTTGATTACAGTTTTCTGTATTATACTGGTACCCTTCATTTGGGGGTCCAGCACTGTGTTGTTTGTAATACAAATTTATCCTAGTATTACAAATGCTTTCCGTCTACTATAGTTTTAGATGTTAGTCACTCACAATATCAATGTTGTCATGACACGTACTTCAAGAGCGATCATTGTTATTTTAAAGGGTTGAAAGATGTACAATAAGACCAGTTACAATGCTCATTCAAATAGAGTAGCTACAGAGGTAGCTTTTACAATGGTAAATGAGTCAACAACACAAATGGTGAATTTGTGTTGTTGACTCAGTCTTGTGCAACGTGAGGTGGACCTGTCAATCATTTACAGAGCTCCTTAGTTCGGCCGTTTGTTGTGTCGGAATAACACTCATTAGACTGTGTGTGTGTGTGTTCAGTTTTTCGTATCGTGATGTGAACTCTGGATAATTCTGTGATGGCGTGAGACATACTACAGCCGTGACTGTGTAGTTGGCACGGGCAGTGGAAGTCCAAGTCGTGAACATGACAGCCCATAGGAGGGTCGGGGGCGGTCAGCTCTCGGACATGTTACTGTGAGTTTCTTAAACTTGTCGTTCATAGGTCACTGACGTAATTTAATCAGCAGACCCCTCCCCTCTGCCGGATATTGAAAGGTACTACCTGTATCTCTTGTGTCAGTTCGATTATATATATAATATTCTAGTGGTCTCCTCCACCTAACGACGTAGTTACATTCGTCGTAGACCGTCGCATGATTTTGGTGTCGTAGAAATTTCAAGCAGGCTATGACAGGACCAGCCACCGACAAGGATCTAATATAGCCATTACCGTAACACAACAGCTGAATTTTGTACGACAGATGCACGACTGTCGCAAGAATGCCTTCAGTTTGCGACCGTGCGACGATGGTAGAACCTTAACAAACGCCATGCTTACATACCTACATGTCAGTTGTGGAGCACTGTTGACATTACTAATTGTAAATCTACATGTATATTTACATTGGCAACAGCTACCTCGACTGTACGACGGCTGTCATGCCTCTGAAATTGGTATTCAATTCACAGATGACCTTAGATTTCATCTGGTCAATGAATATATGTCTAACCGTCAATCTCTAAGTCTCTCTAGCTTTGATGGTCGACGCTACCGTACTAGGTGGCCGGTGGCTGTAGCTCTGCAATAATGTCTTAAAAACATTGGGTTGGAGTAGATGGGCAGTTACAATATTTTTGTCAGGTTTTATCCTTTTATGCTCTAGATACCGGGAAAACAATTCTATTTACAGAACAGAGTTTCAGGAAGTTTACCCGAGTTTTCTCGACTTAAACCCCAGTGGTATTACGACACTGCCGTAAACCTACACGGGTTCCACAGCAAAGGATTATGTGAAGTGTAAAAGTGAATAAAGAAATGCGTCAGTTCGTGATAGATGGTAGATATACAATACAGTATACAGTGGTGCCGCACTGCATTAGTCGAAATGCCTCATATAAACGGCACCACGCCACAGAAAAGGAAAAAAAAGATATACAAGATATGTAATAAACGGTCTGTTCAGCAGAAGTTACATCATGGATAGAAGGAGAAATTTATTGCATGGCAATTGTAGCATGTACAGCGCATGGCAACATATACATGTATACATAGTTGCTATTGCTAACATTTATCTAACAGTACTATAGCAGTTCTAAAGAAGAAACAGTTCTCACAGTTCTAAGAATCTACTTTTATAGATATCAATAACTACACTCTAATTATACTACTCCAACTCTAATGATAAAACATGATATTGCTTAAGGAATGTATAACATTGCCTCGTTTCTGCAGCGAGCTGTATATAAGTTGGCCTACATAGATGGATACATGGACACGGCATGAATATCTCTGTCTTTGTACAAGGTAGCGTTATATCAGGCTTACATGCAATAGACTGTAACAATTTTTGTCGGTCTTCATCATAAGTTGGGCAGTCTATTATAATGACAATGACAAAGACAATGACAATGACAATGAAGTTTATTTACACATTCATGCCCATGTGGGCTAAATGCAGTACATGGAGTAAACATGATGCAGTCGTATAAATACTACAACTCTATAGATTGCTTCACTAGATCTATTGTATACAGATGAACGAACATATAAGGCTATCGTTGATTATATAGTTTACGTGTTTCTTCCCTCTTTTTAAAACATGTGTATACAAATTCACAGATTTTTTGTTGTACATTATTGTTAGGGGATGACATGATATATACAAATAAATCATCTTTTACTAAATGTTTACATCTTGTGTCTAAATTTAGGGCACCAAAATAAGGATCACGCATGTCTCTGTATAACCTACAGTCTAAAACAAAATGTACTTCATCTTCTACCCTGTTGGAGTCACAAAGTGTGCACAGTCTTTCGTTCGGAGGAGTCCGGTTGTGTCTTCCTACTTCAATTATAACAAATCGTTTTCAATGTCCTTATGGCACGTGGTAGATAGATGTACAATGAACATGTCATAATATTAATAATGATAAAAATCGTGATTTAAATATGAATCAATTTTGGAAACGTTTATTTTAAGATACAATCGTTGAGTTATAGCAAGGATATTTGTATTTAATTCTAGATGACAGCAAAGGTGATCCGTTCAGTAAAAGATCTACAGTAGATTTCAAACTTTGACCCCCACACATCGCATAAATGCTGATGAGTGGTTTGAGGTATGGGGTCGAGGAACCCTATTTGAACTGTGTATGAAATAAGGATGGTATGTAGACTACAGATTGCAGTGCAATATAACGCAGCATTTATTTTGCTATCGGGTAGTTCTTCAACTGTCGATGCCGTCGTGATAGCAAGCGAAAGGAAATTATTACCAAGCTCTTTTAAAAGGTGTTGAATACTAATTAGGGAGCAGACTACACGCTCACTGCAGTAACGTTACATGGTTTGAACGTCTTGTACATTGTAACACAATTTGGGCAGTTTTCTAGCCTGTCCTGCCGGGTTTGCATACGTTTAGGAATGAAAAAATGTTGTTTGTTTGTTTGTTTGTTTTAACATTTGTTTATTTATGAAATACTCACATGAAAAACAGCCTGTTCGCCACTTCATTAGGGAAGAGGTCAAGGTCAGACAAAAAATAACAACTTACAGGATACATGATGTACATCTCGATTAAAGTCCTAACAAATCCATAAACATACATTTGGCCAGACATTCAGTGACATTTTCATTAGCACAGTTGGCGAGCACTGGCGTGTTTTGTGACGCCAGACAGATTTTTTATGACAACTATTTGCGCTGCTCTGCCTCGGTGCCTGGTTATGGATTCCCGGTTAGAATCAATTAAAACTCTTGCGATGTTACTTAAACGCGTCAGGTTCTAACTTCGGTCAGTGAACCGTCCACTGTTTGATTATGTCTATTAGGTCGTCTTGTCACGTTTGCCTTGAGTGAAAGCTTTTAAGAATTATCATACAGATAGGAATGGAGGACTTACGACATGACTGAGGATATACGTAGTAGGCTGGGATCATATTAGGTTATAGGAGTGGCCCTACAGGTCCAATAGATATACCAGTAATGCCGTGTAATCCTGTTGGAAAGTGTACAGAAAGAAGACGTCATCAAATTTTAACACCGTGAAAACTTACAATGCACGACAAGTGGAATTTAGCAATGGTAGTACGTGCCAGTAAAGTCGGGTAATGTTTACTTTGTAAATAGTGCCGGACTTTACAATGGTATTAAATAAGTTAAGTCTGGTAATTTCATTCACTGCCATTGTTAAGTCGGAAATTACCAAACTTGACTTTTATCTACCACCATTGTTAAGTCCGGTTCTGTTTACAAAGTAAACATTACCCGACTTGTCATTTACTACCATTGGTAAATCCAACTTTTCGTGCAGTATTACCCTCAAATGTTAGGCTGTTATAATGGCAAGTGTCCGTCAAGCGCATTTCAAAGAAATTCTGTACGGTTGTTTTGTATATATATACCCCCTCCCCCCACCACAGCACTACTTCTCATTGATCATTTAGGCGTCAAAGAGCTGATCGTGACGATCTGTCCACTATGTCATGGGGGTGCCGAAAACTCCAAGATGGATTTATTAAGCTAGCTCATCCAGTATAACACCATAGCCGCCGAAAAATTACCAAAGTTTTGCATACAAAAAATACCCAGAGAAGGGCTTTTCAATGTTTCAAACCTTTTTACTGTAAGGTTTAAGCCCCTATCACACATAACCGAAAATGGCCTCCTGAACACTGCCGACCTCCCAGATCTATTAGTAGGTGTCTGCAAAACGAAGGGCAGGTTTGGTTGTGGACGCCCTGGCGGCTTTCTATCGCACTGCAGCAAACATTCTAGTTTTAATATCTCGTGTTCAGGACATGCTATGATTTTGTTATGATAGTAGAGCGCTGTTGGGCTCATGAAAACGTTATATAGACCCTCTCATAAACTCAAGTAAGTCAGTAGTGGCCGTACCAAAAAATTTGGCCTGCTTAAGGGGGGGGGATTGAAGAAAAAAGTCTATTTTGCAAATGGCGCGTTGTTTGATTTACCTCATCAGTCCCGGCGTCGCTTGTAGACGAGTGGAGTAAATAGGTTGACATTTTGCGGTGAAGCCTCTCAAAGCGGTTTTACATTTGCCTACTGATCACTCTATGGCACACATGTCAACCGTGTCGGTCGTTCTATTTTGCTTTGGCAAGCCGCCATCATGACCTTGACCCGAGCAAGGTTGCATTCTCCCCCAGTACGGACGTGTTACAAAACCCGCTCGGACAGGAGTGTCATTGCAAAGTTCTTACACGTACAAAGTTCAACATTGGCACCATTCTGACGCTTTTGACAGTCAAAATGCCCTGGCGAGACCAACAGCGTGACTTACATGTAAAAAAAAGGATATTCATAGGTTTTGCAGAGCAAAAATCTGTTCTGTTTTATCCTTGGGTGAATAGACACCACCATGTTGATTTGTGACGTCATATGTCAGCCATCTTGGAACCATTAGTTGACCCATCTTGACCAAATCATGAATTTCTTTCTTTCTTTCTTTCTTTCTTTCTTCTCTATCTATTACAAAATGGAGGGGAGACAAAACAGGTTAATGCTCACTCCCCGCAATATACAAAATACATAAGTAAATGGTTAGAGAAAAAAAATGTACAATTAGCAACTATTAAAATTTAACAGTAACTATTAAAATAAAAAGAATATACTATAAAAATGACATATTTGAATAGTATAGTAGACTGACTTGGCTCAATCATGTTATTTTAGGAAAGTCATGACGTCATAAGTTACCAATCATCAATTTACAGACTTTCAAATGATTCTTTTTTCCCGACTAATGGTGCATTCTAAGTTCAACACAGTGCCATGCTTGCTATTCTCCAAATAAATGCTGCACTTTCCCTGACCCACTCATAAATGACCGGAGGTTCTGCACCTAATAGATTTGTATCACCAATTACTACATCCCAATGTTAACTAGCATTTGCCAACACTGCAGCTGCACGAAATGTGTGATTTAACCATGATGATACATGCCAGGTAAGTCTAGTAATGGTCGCTCTTGGCCATTGATACTTTAGGCAAAAAATTATCATGAGACTTCATCCTTCACCTTGTCCCATCATCAGACTTACCTGGCATCTATTGCTATTATCTAGGCAGACATTACCGGATGTACAAAGCAGACTTACCTGAAATTTGTAGCTTTTGGTAAATCTCGCTTTTGTGGAGTATAGTAATAAGCCCTGCGTATCCAACTCCAGGTGTTACCGAAGATTATGTTCCTACCGTATGTGATGACGAGTTCCATAAGATGTTGGGGGTGATAAACCGGTACGTGTACAAAAGAAAGCGGGATTTACCTAATAGTATACTAGCTAGTACTGTCGCCGTTTATCACCTGAAGCAACCTTTACCAGACTTACCTGGCATTTATCGTAATTTAAATTCCAAATTTCGGGGGTCAGACTTATAGGTATCTCAGTCTTACACAGTTTTGAGTTATCTCGATTTTACACAGTTCTCTACACAGGTTCTATCGCCCCAACTTGAAGGGTTGTGATTTGTCATCATGAAGGTACCCTCAAGTATGCCGTTTGTTTTTGACAAGACATGACCATCTTCCGTGCATCGCAAAAAAAAATAGATTTTCATTTTTACCTAATGTCAGACAATGTAGAAAATCCTGTTATTTATTGTACATATTATTTTTTATACTTATCTATTTATTGATATTACAAGTTATCGAGTGAGATGTCGACTGTATATCAATTACAAATGTAGCTTAAGTAGGCTGTGCTTGTCGCATGGATATATAAGGTGCCTCTTGTTTTCAAAGGGTCCCATAAGCTTTTGTTTTACGTGACTAGCGTATCGCTGCCACCTACATGAGGGGTTCAAACGTTCTGAGATCACTGATTTAAACTACAAGTCTAGTACAAGGTGGCAGCTTCGGCTGATTATCTGTACATGTGGCACGAGATAGAAGCATCATAACGTCATATCTCATCGATATGAAGGTTAGACATCCAGGTATTGAGATACAGAAGAAAATTGTTACTCAAGCAACTGGACAGATTTTGAAAACTTTCAGACGTTTCAAGTAGCAGTTGTATGAAGTTTGTTTCATGCATTCCATACTATGGCTTTTCGTATGGAGAAATCCTTTTGAGAGTTCATAATATATAATATAGGATCCTAAGTACTAATTCTTCTACTCCTGTACAAATCCTATACAAATTCCAGAAACGGATCTAAGTTCCTCTGATGTCCTGGCAAGGGGACTGAAGCGACAAATACGTAGTACGTAGTCATCGTGTCTTTAAAAGCAGGCTCAAGAGCAGAGGCCAGTGTTATTTTCTAAAAGACCACATTTTTATTGATACAAATCAACCACATTTGTAACATTTAGTTACAGATTAACAAGGAATTGAACTATGTATAATCCAGTAACTGAGTAGTGCCCCTCCATGCATACTCGTGTGTGGGAATGATGGGAATGATGCCGACCTTAAGTAATAAAAATTGGATTCCAATAGGATAATTGCTGACGATCCAGGTCATTTTTTGGCAAATACAAGAGGAAACTTTAGATGTTAAGGTGGAAAATTGATGAACAACTATCCACTCACGCATTACAAACCATATTTTCAAAATCATCCCTAGATTTTGAAACAGCGCTCGCTTTTTTTTTTGAGGGCACCATTTTTGCATCTTAAATACGGGTTTCAGTAGGATGACTACCAGAGATCAAAGTCACTTTTGGACAAACTAAATGAAAAACAAAGTTGCCAAGCTTATGAATTGATAAACAAGTATTCAGAAACTCATTGCAAAAATAACTTTTAAGATCAACACAAGACTACTATAGAGCACCCCCTTTGAAGTTTGACCAATGGTTGTTTGCGAGATAATGTTTCACCTGGCAGCGATTAATCTGGAGGGTACTTGGGGGGGTTGCCAGAATATTGATGCCGTATAATGATAATACAACTGCTGCTGCCTAGTCCAAACTCAATGTCAAGATGCCAATGCTAGTACTTTTTGGAATCCAAAAAAAAAAAAAAATAGTATCTACAGAACCAGAATAGAACAATTGCTTCTGCCCTTGAGTATGCCTTTAAAAATGGTGGACCGCTGCTATACGTTTGGTCGTAATTGTCCCAGTAGAATGGGTCTGTTCATCAGCACACGAGAGTTTTAAAAGCTTTTTGCTTAAGGCTATATCAGCTAAACTGAACAGTAGCGACTCTTGAGACTCTTAAAAGGTTCATGCTTATTAATAGTCAAAGCAAATATTTAGCTTTATAGATGACAGGCACCTCCGATTGAATATCTGTACATGTTTGAATAAGTAGTAAAAATTGTACTCATATATCTGTATGTAATCTTGCTGTGCTGTTGTTAACGCACCGCCTAATGGAGATAGAAAACTGACTTCATACTTAGAAAGTTTACAACTGGGAGTGCGTTAAAAGGGTAATCTGGTGTATTTCATGATGCAGTCCTTAGGATGTCGTTCATCGTGCTTTCTTTCTGCATATTCAATACGATTTTGTTTTGATGATATTTTTATGTTGCCTTCTCTCTTTATCAGATCATAGTCTGTACTTGATACATTAGTTAGGGGAATAGTAGATGCTATGAACTGCATGAAATAACAGCCTATATAATGTATATGTATGATGCATGGGCTGTGAAATGTATATGTATAATGCATGGGTATTATATTAAATGTGATGATAGTCTAAAAAGTTACAATTAGTCTTCAAGAGGCATTATGATCAACTGATATGATTCATGCAAATGTGGCTCTTACTTGCATAATCACTGAGAATTAGTTCGAACGGTTAACATGATTTGGCGAAGGTATGAGGTCGTGGAACTCTTCTTTTTAATATTATGTTTCATTCTTACACTAGGGTGATTTGGGGACTGTCTATATTTTTACATTTTGAGGGATGATCATGGTGAAATAGGCCACGTTTGCTTGCAAATGTTGTTTCTCAAATTAGTTTTAAAACTTCCAATTACTGCTATCCTAGACAGCATTTATCTGCATCTACCTTGACATAAAAATCTTCACATCTGAGCGCTGAACGGAAGTCCAGTCTAATCAGGAATATTCTGCGCCTTCTTTCCACTGCATCTCCCAAAGGAACCCTTTTCTCAGATGGGAAACATGACTGATTTTATGTGAAGTAACACTTAGGACTAATATCCATAGAGTAGGACGTTATCTACAGACTTTTAAGTGGTTACTTTTCAAGAGAAAGCTGTCCATCTAGATTTGGACGGGACCTGGAGTTACAATACAGAACAATGAAGGAAGCACAGTTAGAGTGCTACTGGGAAAATTCCATCCTCGATCCCATAGCCCCGCCCACCTCCGTCAAAACGAACACATATTTGACGGATCCGGACAGGTAGCCACTCTCTCATTGGTCGAACCACTTATTGCCATGCTCTCATTGTTTAAACTGCTAATTGTGATGGACAGTCAGGATCGGTCTACGGCATTCTGTAAGACGCCTGGAGGTAGCAGTGCGAGGCAGAACCCATATGGGAGGACCTTTGGGATTGGGTATCATGATTCCGCGCGCCTGCATGCACTCAAATTCATTTTACAAGCTTGCACCTCTTAAAACAATCTCGAGATGCACATGTGTTCGTCGCATGGAAAGTTCGCACTCAATAACTCTTGTGTAACCCCGCGCTGAAAAGGCCATGTGAAATGCCCACATGGATATCTTTTATTCAAGTATTGCAATTTTGCGTTGACAGACATCTCTTGTGACCTGAACCAACTGGTTTGCAATATCCAGTGGCAGAAAATCTTGATTAGGTAAATTTCGATACAGACCTGTTCGCATGACACCCACCACATGGCTGTGGAAACTCGAAAGGAATGGCATTAAAATGGCTTTACATACGGGGTATTTCTTTTAAACTTCAGGTATGGAGGTATTGTTTTAGGTGGATTTGCCCGTGGGTTTGTGTGTATGTTTGTCCGGGCTGGCAGTGTGGGTGGATATTTGGTTACTTAATTGACAAGAAAGTCGACGTCAACCATAAATGTGACCCAGCACGTATCGGGTGGGAGTAAGTGGCAGTATGTGGAGAAATTCAGGAAGCTCGAAGTGGTTGACAGTGTGTAATACCCGATTACGTTGGAATCTCCTCCACAGTTCCAATACATTCACGAAAACCGGTACCCCAACGGAGTTCTGAAATTTCCGATTTCTTGTTACAAATTTTGTTTCCACCGACACTTTATTCATTTATTCATTCATTTATTCACATTTATTCACATTGATTAGCAGCCATATGCATTGTTGGCTGAATTGCACAAGTGATTACATATTTTGAAAGAACTTGCAAGAGATACACATTAAAAAGGACAACATTGACGATTAAAAATTAAATAGATTTAACATTTGTAGGTCGGTCCATTAAGAACAGAGGCGGACTAGTATTTACGAGTCTTGGTTACTGAGGCTTATACTACTCATACTCTTGCTCTACGGATTATTTTCTGTTCAAATCTCGCCATTGTTACAGAAAAGGGTTTCTGAGGTCCTTGTTAACAGATGGTTCTGTCACAGCCTGCTTAAAATTCCTACGACATCAAAACCGTAGGACGGCCTACGACGAATGTGAGCGCGCCGTATCGCATCAGATCCGCCGGTGCACCTACAGACAACTGGCGCCGTGGAGAGGCATTGTACGGGCTGATTGAATCGACATTTCATGTTAACTTAAAGATGAGATATGTCCTGATTGAATACCCAGCTTCTAGCGCCGCTACCCACCGATCATCAGCTACACTGATGGACTTGTCTTACTTCGACTGTCTTGTTTTACTCCGGTAACAGGTGTCTTACTCCGGCAACAGGTGTCTTACTCCCGCTGTCTTGTCTTACTCCGGTAACAGGTGTCTTACTCCGGTAACAGGTGTCTTACTCCGGTAACAGGTGTCTTACTCAGGTAACAGGTGTCTTACTCCGGTAACAGGTGTCTTACTCCGGTAACAGGTGTCTTACTCCGGCCGTCTTGTCTTACTCCGGCAACAGGTGTCTTACTCCGGTAACAGGTGTCTTACTCCGGTAACAGGTGTCTTACTCCAGTTGTGTTTTCTTACTCCAGCAACAGAAACTTGGTGCGTTTGTAGGTCTTGATTTGATCTCAAAAAGATTAGATTTTAGGCTTCCTAGCGGCTTGTTTTTACTTTCAATCGATCATCATGAGAAATGAACGACCTGTCTAACCAACATACATTCCTTACATCGAGGTGATTCTTTTCATGAATAAGTATCATATCAAATGTCGAGTATACCGCATGATTTGTACAGGTGTGTAGATATACGCCCCCTCCTCCATTTCCTTTGCTTCAAGCCCCTGTCACACATAGCCGAATGTGGCCTCCCGAACACTGCCGAACTCCCCCAACCATGGTTAGGAGTAGGTTAGGCGCAAGATCGAATGTAGTTGGCTGGTGTTCGGCGAGAACGGTTACTCTTCGGCTGCGCCAGCCGAATGTTTCAAAATGTTTAAAACGTTCGGGTGTGGACCGGAGGTTCGGCCATCGTTACGTTTATTGGTGGTTGGCTGGTTCGGGAGTGAGGTCAGCAGTGTTTGGGGGGTCAAATTTTCAAATTTAACTCAAACTCGATTCGTATAGAAAGGTATGCGTGACAGGGGCTCTACGGACTGTTGAATTGGCACGAGAAGATCTATTGATGGTTTCCTGATTGACAGCTGTAAGGAAAATACGATCGTCGTTCTATTCTTTATGGAGATCAATTTAAACGTTAAATCTTTTATAGCCCTTTTTTACTGTTGAGAGATTACCGTATACCTTCCTTTTTGATTCCTTGCATAATAGCACTGAATTATTTATGAACGCTCTAACAAGTGGCCGACTGGCCTTGTATCCTGACACACAGGTATTATTAAAGTATTACCATTCAACTTTCCACCTAAATCCCACATTTATTCTTCGTATGAAACATATTAAAAGCTACAATCAATTAACGTTATCATCATAGCTGGACTGTCTATAAGTAGACGTGTTGCATTTTTTTCTAACGTTACTCCGTTGAGAATTTTGTGGCGTGCTATTGTTTTGGAATGACCTTTGATATTCTTTTATCTTTCACGACAGTATGACGTAGATAGGTTAAGAGGGTCTGTGACAAGATTGCAGTCACCACCGTCTTCTGTCTGAAATATAAGCCATTGACTAAATCACGTGAATTATATGCACTGTACAGTGACTAATCAGACCTACAGTAATAGTCTGGCCGGGTAAATCCTCTGGCGAATCGGTCTTCGTTTCAACTTTGTCAAACAAAATTGTACTGAATTTAAAAAAAAAGTCTGGTGGTGCCCCCCCCCCCCCCCCCAAAAAGTAAAAACAGTTAGGGGTCCCAAACCTACACTACTTCTTTACGTCACCAAAGCCAGAAGTTCTACTGCAGTATCAAGGAAAGCCGCTAGGGGTGCAAAATCTAATCGTTTCTTCGATAGGTCGAGACCTAACCACGTACCAAATTTCATGACAATCCATCCAGGGCTTCTTGAGCTATCGTGCTAAACCACGTACAATGTATAAACACTACCCAAAACATAACCTTCTTGTCGAAGGTAACAAACTTAGTGGGCGTAAAAAAGTTACGGCCATGAAAACGACGAGGGCGTGTTAACGGGGGTCTTACCGTTACTGCATATTACTAAGCTTCATATATAATAGATAACAACCTCACCAAGCTAATATGTAGAGAGATTCATACGCTTTTGAGGAATATCAAGCTTGGCATAATACCACAGTGCCACGTTATTATGGACTGATGGGTCGGTATTGTGTAGTATTCCGCTGTGGGTTGGCGGGATTTCAGTTATTCCAAAGTTGCGTGCACGAAATTAATTGTTGGCCGAGAAAGCATGCAGTCATGTGACATGTCAAATGTTGAAAGAGTCCTACATGTATATGATACATGTAACGTTATGTAACGTTATGTGCATGTGTTAATGTATGTAAGTCATAATCTATTTACATTGTAATTGCCACGTTGATTTGGAACAAAGAAAAATTAAACTCCCTAAATTTGGAGTCGACCCCCAGTCTATAAGGAGGGAAAAAATTGCATGCCATAACTTCTAGCACTGCGATCAAGTATCATGTTACTCATGGACTAGACCATGATGGATGTAGGGGTGTTCTGGTGAAAATTCGGGTTTGACGGAACTGAATAAAACGCTGAGAAAGATGTTTCTAAGGGTCAAGGAAATAGCTAAAATAAAATAATGAAGAACAATAACAAAAAGTGCGGAAATTTTCACTTTAAAAGACTGTGGATGTTCACAGTGGATGCATCTCCGAGTTTTCTAAGAATTGATCATGAGTGGAATGCACGGTTGACTTACCCTGAGCTAGTGTCTGTCTAACGGTCCTGGCGGGAAGAATTTGTTGTTGTGTACGTCCATGTGACGGTCTGTTTTGGTTTAGTGGTCACTTTACCATAAGAGTAGCGGTCCTTACACGTCGCTGACGGGTTCCCCTGTTGACGCCATGTTACAGGAACATGGGTGACGGCGCTGGCCGCCTGGATCCCACAGGACGCTGCAGCATCGGCCCCGAGACCGACACCGAGACGGGAGGGAAGGAGGTTACGGGACTCCTCACACCCGAGCCCCGCAGGTGAGTGGTGACGGACCCGGCTCGTGTAAAAGAGCACATCAGATTTCTCTGTGGTATGTTATCTGATCTTCCTGTAGAATTTAAGTTATCTGTGTGAAGGTTGCGCATTTGGCAGCGTGTCCTACCCGGGGAGAAAGGCGTTACGCACCGCCGAACTTCTCAGGATCTTCGCTACAGTTCTGGGTACCCGTGAGCCGCTGGATCTAGAGCGTGACAGCGTTTAATGGAACCGTTAAAGGGGCATTATGTAACATTTTCGCACCAAAAACTGAAGTTCTTAATTGAACGATCTTCGTGTGATTGTAATAATCTTACTTCCACTTTTCAACATATTTGTGCAATTTAATACCTCACATTTGTGACATTTATGGTCAGATGCTAAAACAGTCCACACCAGGGGACATTCAGTTTGTGTTGCCACCACAAACTACCATTTGTAAACAAACATGGCTGACAGCTGTTTCCACACTGGTTAGGCGTCATACTTTGGTACTTCCACTTCCTGAATGACACTTATTTGCAATGGAGTATTGAAATGACCAGAAAATTTACTTTTTTTGTAGTGCCACCTTTCTGTAAAGGTACAGGCATTCTACTCCATGTACTGGGTTTATATACAAATGTAGGTGTATGTGGATTTTTATTTGCTGCATTTGCTGGTGCAGGTAATTTTCCATGTTACCTGTACCAGTACAGGTATGCAGAAAAAAGTATTTTGAGCCTTGATATGGAAAGTGTTAATGTAAAATACTAATTGTCAAATGACACACAGGTGTAACAAGTAAACTACACACAATCCTGTACTTTGCTTTCATTATTTCATACCAGGTCAGCTGAAATAAACAACAGGTGCCTATTACTGACTGTATGGCGCCCTCAAAAGCTGCCTTACCTGCCATGCATACGTGTGATGAGCAGAGGACCTGTTCTGTTATCAACCATATGGAAACATAAATGTTTTATTACTCAAGTACTTAAGCATGAACTAACCTCAGGTAACAGATAACTTTATCAAGACAGTAATAGCATACTACACGGTGTATTGGGCCGTATCACCCGAGGTGCTAGCCCGACCTCGGGTTGGCTGGGGTACTGTAATTCACTTTATGTTCACGGTTGGAAAAGTTAATGGTCTGAGAAAAATGGAGGAGCTCTGTTGTCACCTGCCCCATTCATGTCACCTTTAACTCACCTGTCCATCATTACCTGTCCATAGAGGGTAGATAAAAGACAGGTACAGTGGCCTGATGAATAAGTAAGGTGAGTCAAATGTCATTGCGTGAACAGAGCCCAGTGCGTCGTGACTCCATTGTAGCCAACACGCCACTGTTTATCCGCAAGGATCTTTCACAGTCATAAACTCTGCGACAGATGGCAGAGGTGGGTGTAATGGGCCCGGCTGATTGAGTTTTACAGTCTTTATTGAGTGGCGCAACTTGTGTAGTGGAATGGGATATTATAGATAATTAGGTTAGGGAAAAAGTACTGTAGATTCTGAAACTTTCGTGGTGGCTTTATGATTATTTGAGTTAGGGACTTTTTTGTTTTAAATTTGCTGTTGAAACAATATTATGTAGTGAAGGAAGTGGCATACGAGGGGAGGCATATTCACGGTGTCATGAATCTACGATGGAAAGGTCATAGTAAAAACCTGAAAAATAAAACCACTACAAAAGTTTCACAAGGTACGGTAAGTTCTGAAGTACCCATTGATTGCACTGAGAATAGTGTTTAGAGAACAGTGGCAGGGCTCGAAATACATGTTTTGTACTGGGTGCATATGCACCTTACTGCAGGTAAAATTGGAGCTGTGCAGGTATTTCTGATGTCCAACTTACACACAAATGTAGGATATTATTTTCATTAGCCTTAATGACTGTCACCACCTATGAAGTGTAAAAGAAGTAATAGCAGTGGTTTCTGAACAGTGTTTAGTGCGATCCATACTTCTTGAATTCTGATGTGGTGCATGTAAAATTTGTCTGGTAATTTTCAGTGTTACATGTACCTGCACCAGTGTTACTAAGCTATGCAGAAAAAAAGTATTTGGAGCCCAGAGTGGGCTTGTGAGGACATGGTTGTTTTCAGGTCCAGTCATCCAATTAGTAAGTGATGAAAATGGGTTTTTGGTTTGTTGGTTCTCGGACTTTTTCAGAAAAAAAAATGAAGCAACAGGCCCCCCCCCCCCCTTAAAAAAACAGGCCTAGGCAATATATTATAGCTACAAATGCTAGGATAGCAGATGAAGTCAACATACTAGGCTGGTTTAAAATTCCAACAATGAATTTTGAACTTTAAATACAATCACTCCATACTTAGATGGAAAAACTAACAACTAGGAAGAAAAGGACTTTTTTCAACTGTCAGGGCCGAAATATGACTTGATTCTGAACCTGAATTTTTTTGCAAAAAAAAAAAAAAAAAAAATGTAGCGGGTGAATCTGAGAACCAATTGATAAAATTGGCATGGCCTTAGCTAAGGGTTGGTAGACAGGTGTAACATGACTGTGTTTAGACCAGGAATGACAGACAGAAATGAAGTCTAACATTACTCCACTTAGTGGCTGAACTGGTTATTAATATTAATGCTATTATACATTTATATATAATGAGCTTAGCCTAATGAATTATTACATTACTATTTTTATGAGGGGTGTTGGCCAGGCTGTCTTACTAGCATATTGTCGTCACTGCTGCTAACACAACAGTCGTCTCAACTGGACCTTTCTTGTCATCAGGAAGGGAGAATTATGCATCCTTCTGGTTGCTATCTTTTGTGGTGTTCACAGCTTTTTGGTAATCTCCAATTAGATTTAAGGATCCAGTGATCTCCAAGCAGATGTAAGGATCCGGTACATTCTTGGTGTTTCATGCCTGTTTTTGTAACATTTGGACCTGATTTACACACAAACCTGATGTATGAAAACTGTGTACTCACGCGAGCATACCAAAACTGCACACGTAAATTTACATTCAGATTTTACGTTACTTCGAGAGCTGGTGTACGATTTGAACGGTACGTTCTTGACATACATCAAAGCAGGCCGATTTACACGCGGGAAAAATTTGACGTATGCAGTTTTCGTACCATCAGGTTTTTGCCCGCGTGTAAATTGGGTCTTGAAGTATATTCTGTTGCGCTTTATACTCAGTAGTACTAATACTAATGGGGAAGGGGGCAATGTGATGCGTACTGGTATCGTGATTTATCTGCTGAGTATCAAAATTGTACATTAATGTTAATGAATATACGTTTCACCGCAAATTCAATACACAGCAAGGTCCTCCTCCCTTCCTACTGTGAAATTAAGTTTAAACTGATCATGTTCTTCCCCTTGCAGAAGTGTGGGGAACTGCACCCCTGTAGGGCGGCGGTCACTAAAGCAGGTGGAGTTTATCGGACTTCGTCAGCTGACCGTGGAAGAAGAAGAGTACCAGGCTGCTGTTGCACGGAAACAAGGAACTGTGGGAAGATACGCGCTGCCCAGGATGAGCCTTCTGGGGAAACCAATCGGGTACCGTGCTACGCGGCGGGCGGCCAGGTATAGACACTTTCAGATGATGGTGTACAATTTCCTGGAGCGGCCGGCAGGGTGTAAAACACTGGCGTATCATATCATCATGTGAGTACCTGCACACACTTGTACATTATACTGATAGACAAACACACTCACATGTAGTGTACACCAAATACACATGCTCTCATACATCTGTACGGACACTGAAATTACAGCACTTGTCTTGATGCTGTCCAAGGTTTCTACCCCATGGCCCTCAGCACAGGGATTCAGCAAGGCACATTTACCCCCACCCTGGGGATTCAGTATGGTACATTTGTCCCCATCCTGGGGATTCAGTATAGTACATTTGTCCCCACCCTGGGGATTCAGTATGGTACATTTGTCCCCAGCCTGGGAATTCAATGTGGTACATTTGTTCCCGCCCTGGGGATTTAGTATGGTACATTTGTCCCCACCCTGCGGCTTCAGTATGGTACATTTGTCCCCACCTCGGGGATTCAGTATGGTACATTTGCCCCCACCCTGGGGATTCAGTATGGTACATTTGTCCCCACCCTGGGGATTCAGTATGGTACATTTGTCTCCACCCTGGGGATTCAGTATGGTACAAAATGTACATTGATCCCCATCTTGGGGATTTATTATGGCATATTAAGTCTCATCCTAGAGATTATGATGATAGCTTGCACATAGATGTATCAGTAAAGCTAAAATTCAGCACCAATGTTCATATGTGCATTGCTTACAAGAAGTGCTAGGGGGCTCTGATTCAGCATTTGATGCCATCTCTCGGGCTGTTTTTCAGTGCCATCATTGCCAGTTTTGTAGTGAACCAAGGTAGTACATGACATCTCCAGATATGTCCAGAGTCTAATTCCTCTGCAGCTCCGAGTGAAAAAAAATTCAACCATTCTCCTTCACAAACAGAAATCGTAATAAAAACTGCCTCATACATGTGTATAATTCAAGATAAACCATTTTAAATAAACTTGTCTAGAGCTCAAAATGCATGAAATTGTGTTTCCCTCCGGTAAATTTCCAATTGACCCCATATAGACCTGGTGACTTGCACTTGACACTGAGCTTTTATGCTGTCAAGCCAATCATGAGAGGATGGACAAAAATGCGGAGCTGGATAAAACCATGACATATACGTGCCCTAAACAAGTCAACAGTCTTTTAGAGACATGCACCTGTGAATGGCAATTGAATGTCTGAAATGGGACCTGGCAGTATGCATCAACTCTCAAACTTTGCCGGATACCCTATAAAACTTTAAAAGGTAAAGGTAGGCCCATAGCCTTTTTGAAGTTATAGAGGCTCATGAGTGGGTTGTTATACACTGTGTCTTAAGGCACAATATTTGAAGGCGGAGCCCATCCCTCTCCTTCCACTGCCTTTTACCTCCCCAACCGAAGTCAGGTACCCATTTTACACCTGGGTGGAGTGAGGAACGTCGTGTAAAAATTTGCCTTTCCCAAGGACACAACACCTAATCCGGGAATACCAGGGTTCGTACCCACAACCTCTGAATCCATGTCTGCTAGCCTAGCCACTCCACTTTTTGACACGACATGACCCTAAAACTGACTAGCAAAAAAAAAAACAACGATGCATCCGTCTATAGCTCAAGTCCACAATAATAGCAGCTTGAAACAGGGCAAAATAGCTTGGAGGCCCCAGTAGAGACTACATGTATGAAAGCCATGTGGCCTATTGATGAGGATTGAACATACTTAGTTTATGTCAAGAATCAAGATGGTGCCATTATTTGGAAGGCACACAAGTGTGTTTCCATTTTAGTATAACAAAAGACTAGGAGACCAAGTCATACCTATATTACATTTTTCATCAGGTTATTAAAAATCATCGCAAAATGTTACATGTAACTTAGCACAATTAATTCGCCATTTGAAATTTGCCCCCTAAACATAAAGGAAATGGCATATCAGGGAAGGTTAAAATTTAAAAAAAATTCCCAGGGAAGGGGGGAGATTCCACTGGCTTTGGCAGTGACCTTAAAGCAGCTTTGCTCCTTCACCTTTGTAGTTCACCAAATTAAACATGGAAAATTCCTCATCATTGAAGGCACTCACTTGAAGGTTCCAGTGTTCCATGGTTTTTCCAGAAGTCCTACAATGTCTAGTTTATGACATGATCAGGGAGGGGGATCAGGAGAAATGAGGCATTTCAATACTACATCTAATACTTATGACCTAGCCCCGCCCTCTCATCACCATGGTAACAGGCTGTGCTTGACAGACAGTATTCAGACCCACTGTCCCTGCTTCACTGCTCTACTGAGGACAGACCATGACCATACCTGATCCTCCCCCTGTGGTTTTTACCTAGTGTGCTCCAGTGGCTGTGAAATGCACCACTGCACCTGTATACATACTGATCCTCCCCCAGCTGTCCTGCTTGACTGCTTCACTAGACACCAGACTTGTTGATGTACTGATTCTCCCCCAGCTGTTTGTAATCAGATCAAACTCAGAGAACCTACTTGATACCAGGAAGGGGGCAGAAGACCCACGGCCATTCCAAGACAAACTTCTATGTCTTTGTGTCAGTTTCTGCTGTAAAATCAACTTTGTTTTGACAAGGAAAAGTTCTGTGCTGTCAACAGGCAAGTTGATATGCCTGTGTGCAGGGAAGAGCACAGAGTGTCTTAATTCAGGCACAAGGTTGCAATTGGAAACTTGTGTGTTGAATTAAGCTGTCAGCTCAAGAGTAAGTCAACAGTTCCAAGAAAGTCGTGACTGGCATTCAGAGGAACCCCAAGGTGAGAACAACAGCCTGTGATTGTCTTTCTCACTCTCACTTTGTTTTACGTTAAAGCTGAGCTCCTAATGGTTAAAGAAAATCTGAGTGATCATTGATGAGGGTTTGACAACTTGGCACAAATGGTAGACACTTCTTCTGCGATCCCATGCTGTTGTGGGGCACTGGAGGCTACACTGGGGGGTTTTCAGCCATAGTATATGCTACTGTACATGTAGGGGGTTGTATGGTTGGGTAACCTTGAACATGACAAGCTGGACAGAGACTCAACCCTATTCTAAGCTGGCACGTACTGTAGCTGACATCTAGACTAACTACAGACATGCAGGCTGCTACAGTAACTACAAAAATACTTTACCAGCTGTTTTCACAACAAACAAGGTGATAGCATATAGTGAATTTTTATGAGTTAGCGGATTTGGACATTCCAATCGCCTGATGAGTTTCACAATTTAACAACTGTTGTCACACCCAGGACCCGCTACATTTGATATCAAGAACAGGATATTACCCTGAAGGTACAACTTACTACAAGGAAGTTGGTAAGTGCAGTTGGCGTAAGGACAAAAACATACAGATTTTGCAGTTCAGGAGAATTGGGATCTTTTGCAATTCTGTATAACCGTTGGAAGCTTGCGGCAACTTTTCCTACGAAACTTCCGTCGTGAAACAATACAAGCCAACATACCACAAATTTTCAACAGTTCTGAAGACTACAATAACAACAAGTTAACAATGGCGCAACTGGGCCAAGATCTATTATAGCTTGTGGAGGTAAGGGACCAATGAGCACACTGAATAGCCTGGAGCGCTGAAGCAAGAACTTAGGAAGCTTTAAGTGGAAACACTACTGCAAAAACAACAATCTGCAAGTCATTGTTAAATGATTTTTTTCAATAGTGACTCTATATAACTTTCTGGAGCCACCAGGAAATACTTGTCCCTCGCTGTTGATTTGAAATGGAAGCTTCTTGATTCTCCTCCAGAGTTGTGAAGACCATTGGAGTCTGACTGGATCACATTTCAAACTGACCCTGAGTAAACCATGACTGCCCTTCAGTCATCCCATTCGCCAAGGAATCAGGTTTCTAACTGAAGTGCAGACACATGGATGGGTGGGTGAGGGACATACATGTATGACTCCTTCTCTTCAACCACAGCAGCCAGGCTGGGCAGGGTTGTCAGTTGGCACATGGAACTTCTGAGCTGCCTTCTGAAACGGAGGTAGCCTAGGAAAAGTTTGTAAGAAAACAACGACCGATCCACCGATTTGAACAGCTGAGAGACAAGAAGACAGGCCAAAGTAGATGGAGACTTGCCAAAACTGACTTCTATGTCGAACAACTGGTGGGATTCACTGATTCCAGGGGTAAGTTTTACCAATTTCCTCTTTGGTAGTAATAGCTGACATGAAAATGTATTTTGTTAGGCTACATCATATTTCAATTATAGGAATGAATGGTACTAACAACACCCAAGTTATTGACTCACTACTCTAGCCTGGATGCCAGACCCAGTTATAGCCAGCATGCGTGTGGATCAGTTATCATCAGGGCCTAACTGAGGAGGGCTGTGGTATAATTTTCTTGGGGCATGTTGGCCCTGGAGCCGAGGAACTAGCCTGAGTAGGCCCTGAAAACAGTGTGGCACCCAGGCTAGACTCACTCAGGCCCAGTATGTGCTTATAAATGTACATGTGTGTACAAATGTAAGTGTAAGTATTATGTGTATTTGTGCATGTATATGCCATTGTGTGTTTGTGTGACTGTGTATGTATGTGTGTGTGTGTGTGTACATGTATATACATGTATGTGTTTACAAGTCTTTTTATTTTAATTTTAATTCAATTGCAGTAGGACAATACAATGGCTACCCAGGCAGCGAAGCTGATTTCGGGTGCCGGGACACACACAGATTGTACATACACAAAATAATACACTTATTCACGTAAACCTAAAATCCGACAATAACAATCAATAAAATTATATAGACTTAAGTACAAGGCTTATACGGTTTACAAGTCTGATGTCTGATAGTGATAAAGGTCCAAACTTTAGGTGTACAATGTGAGACGTCAGGCTTCTTTTTAAAAACTCCACGGCCAATGACCAACTGGTTCTAAGTGGATTGAATATGAAAAGTCGGTCACCCCCAGGTCAGTAACAAACTGTTGATCTGTTACACATGTTTCTGTCACCCTAACAAACAAAACATGTGGACAAACTTGTCATGGTGTCCTTTTCTGCAGCCATTATGCCAGGAGGGATACATGACACATTGTGGGGAGAAGGGGGTAATCAATTTCTTTCTGAGTTACCCATTCAAAAGGCCACACCAATTTAATCAATTGGTTCTCGGATTTGCCTGTTCATTTTTTCCTGATTTGCAAAAAAAAAAAAGAAGAAAGTCCCTGTCTTTCTAGTTGTTGATGTTTTTCCATAGATGTATCAATATAGTGGCTAAATGTTAAAAGTTCAAAATTCATGAATTATAACCCAGCCAAAGTATGTTGACTTCATTGCTCCTATGGTAACATGTCGGGCTATCGTGGGGTGCCTTGGCCTGACTTTTTTTTTTTAATATTGCCCCATGTCGCTTCATATTTTTTCTGAAAATATCCGACAACCAACAAATTAAATTGGTGTGGCCTATAAGTTAGGAATTTTCAGTATTCAAATAAGAATCCCTCTTTCTGGAACAGTGGACCCAAAGTTATCTAATTTACTGTTGAAACGATCAATAGATTTAATATATTGACCTAATCACTCCGTTCGCCCATTATAGCCACGCCCCCTAGACAAAACAAAAAAAGGGGGTGACATGCTGTATGATGTCCCTTAATTTTGGCTTAACTTTGTTTTCTTTTTTCTCTCCTCCTGTAAGATAAGTTAGTTTTGTGGGGACATGATTTCGTGGTAAGAGGGGAAGGGATTTTCATGGTAACAGTGGCAATACCATGCTTGCGAAGGTTTATCGTGAGTGTTATGATTTTGCAGTGGAGAGGTGGTCTGGACAATAAAACAACTGCAAACATTTCAAGATTTACAGCATTAGGCAATAAGTGACAAAAACCAGATATATACGTGGGCAAAAACCTAACTGCACGTCTGAAAACTGAGTATGCATGTGAGTGTACGAAAACTGTGTAAATCAATTTTTCCTGCTGGGTGTCATGATCGAACTGCTTTGATGTACATGTACATAAAGAACGTACTGTACGTATGTTCAGATCGTATACCGGCCTTTGAGGTAATGATCCAAACGTATGTTCTTGGTGAATGTCGAAGTACCTGCCAATTTACACACAGGAAAAGTAGTTTTCGAATGCTTGCGTGCATATGCAGTTTTCCCACGCCAGATTTTTGCCCTGCATGTGTACATTGTACATGTACATCAGGTGAAAACCCACTGTTTGTTTTTGGAGTCCAAAGGTGACTGAGTTTGGGGTGTCCCTACTGTGGGGAGCTCAGATCAGGTCCACATGTTCCATATGTGAGGTCAGAAGGTTGCTCTGTAGTGTCCTGTACCCCTCCCCACCATGTTTCCCACCAGAACAGACCAGACAGATCCAGGTCGGGTCATCCCTGACTGGGAAGAAACACCACAACAGGTAAAACAAACTTGTGTCTGCATAAGCTATCCATGGCAGCTTGTGTTTTAAGCCCTGTGTCATGTTGGAAAAACTTCTTTTGCAGTGTGGAACAAGAACACCTTATGTTTCTGTCAGTGGCACAGTTAATAAGTTTATCTAATAATTATCTAACTAAAGATCTAATTATAAGTTGATTTCACGCAAGTCCTGTCACTCAAGTGTCAGAATGATAGATAGATTGGTAGATAAGAGACCAACAGATTTAAAAAAATGGACATTTAGCTACATGTACCTGTCATTTGATCCTAATACCTTGACAATTGCAACTGAAAAACCCTGGAAAACAATAATGTGTTATCACAAAAATTGAAGTTTTTTTAGACACAATGCTAAAATGTACAACTTTCACTTAGATAATTTTATTTAGACAAATATTACCTTGTTTTTTTTAGTTCATCATGTAAATCTTGAAATATTCCCGGTGGATAATTGTGCATTTTTGGTGATGACTGCGAAGTATTACTATACTGTAAGTACAAAATTGTTTCAGCTGCAAACTTAAAATACTGCAAAAAGAAATCAGTTTACAGTAAAATCTAAGTGTGGGCTGTTGCTTGAATGTTACATGTACATGTAGCTGAGTACATTTAAGAGTATTTAACTGTCTATTTGTGATAGGGATTACAAACACCTTTAGTTAGCTTAATTGTAGTTTGTACAGTGTTGTGTTTTTAAACATAGCAGCTGTATTAAAAAAGTATGACAATAAACTTAACACCAGGGACACGTTTGCCTCATAATGTTAAACAACATTAAAATCTGTATGTTATATCAGTCCTGGGGTCTTCTTACAAAGAATACCTGGTAAGTATTTGAGATGGACAGTCACACAGGATTGTGTGTGTTTAACTGGGCCAGGAATGTGTGTACAGAACCAACTTTGTAAGAAAACACCCTCATGTTTACTGACCTAGTTTCCCCCTCATCATTCCTACATCAAAAATTGGGTTAAAAGAAAAGAACATCACAACTGTGAGTATAGGGTTCAGGGAAAATTCACTTACTGAACGGACTTTTACTAAACCACTGAAATACTCGGAGTTAATTCCCCTCACTAATTGTTTAAGTAATGTACCTCTGGGTGGGTGGTAATTCTGTTTGAGACAAGTAGGCCATACCAATTTGATTTCTTGGTTGAAGTTCTCATATTTTTGAAGGAAATCATTGAATTTGAAGCGGGTGGGCAAAAACAACAAAAACAGGCCAAGCCAATTCCTGTGATAGCCCTAAATGCTACTATACATGTAGGAGCCACAAAGTCCACATACCAGGCTGGTTTATAATTCAAACAATGAGTTTTCAACTTTTTGTCAAATCAATACATTGATAAACTAAAAAACTGTAAGAACTAAGATGACAAGGACAACTGTTGGTCCCAAAATATGAGCATTCTGGGGTTGATTCAGAAACTGAATGGTACATGTATATGAACATGTACAAAGTCATTTTTTGCAAACCAGAAAAAAGATGAAGTGGACTAATGAGAGAACCAACAAATCAAATTGTCGTGGTCTAAGAAGTAAAATGCAGACTAGGTTAAGTCGCACAAGGGTGGATAAATGTCTTAAACCAGACTGCTGGGTTATAAATTGCATGTTTATTTTGTTGTAAGGTGTAAGTTGTGCATTAAGACCAGGTATTTAGGGCCCCTGTTGTGTTTGCCTGTGGTGGTGTAGTCAGGTGCTAGAGTTGTGTATCTTTCCCACACCAGTAGGCACAAACCAGGGGCTGGTATAAGGTGGGTAGTTATAGTGTATTTACAAATGTAGTTGTTGCTACCGTCTCTTTTCCGGTCAAAACTTTGTGCACGGTTTGTTGTTTGCTGCTGTGCAATCTAGTATTTTTAAAATTTGAGTGACTGTTTTGTAAGTTTCAACTGTGTGCATGAAAAGTTTAATTATACAGTAATGGGATCTCATATACATCCATGTACATGTATGTATATAGTTAGGTAAAATTATCATAATACTAGCTTTGTGTTGGAAAAAAAACGAGCACGTGGCAATGATACAGTGTGACAGGTGCCATGGCTGGCACCGTCACAAGTGCATCCCTGTCCCAGAATCAGAGAAGTGGGAGGAGCTGCCGTTTAACTATAGCCTTGTAAAAAAGCTAGTTACAGAAGCAGCACATTGACGCTTAGAATGTTTTCAATACTTACTGTTATTATTTAGTGTTAATCTTGAAATTTCTACTGTGATTTTATTTTTGCGGTTTTCCTAGTGCACCACTACATTTGTAAGTCATGTACAATGAATATGTGTTTTTGAGATACATTAATATTATTTCTCATCTTGAAAGTTCATCTGTGTTGGTAGAAGTACAAATGTAGCAAGTTTAACCCTCCCAGTGTCATAGGCCAGTTTTAAAGCCTTTCTAACTGTCCCTGACACGAGGGTTAAAGTTAAACTGTAATTTCCAAGACAAAAACATTGTAAATAACATGACCATCTGAGGGTTATGGTTAGGGTCAGCCTGTCAAATTGGGAAAAAATATACAAGCCTATCAATAGCAAAAAAAGTCTTACTGATACGTACAGGCTCTGTCAACCAAGAAAAATTAATGCATGAATTAGATAAAAAAAACACCTTGTATTGACATTAGCTTTCCTGATGAAGATTGTCATTAGACATGGCTAACTGTCTCCTGTTTTAATCTGAGTCTGTTTAGCTTAGCTCTTGAGTTTCTGATTCAAGACAATGTTTTCACTGGAACAAAGCAGCCTGTTATAATTATTAAGTTGATTGTTAGAAGGTAGGTACATGTACAGTACTTGTAACATGGGCCTGAAGTGGCCAATGTTAACAAGTGCTTCTGAATCAGTGTTTCCTTGAACAGGTCTAATAACCCATGTGTTGAAGTGGCTTTACATTAAATTAATGTGTAAGTAGGAAGTAGATGCGTAGCTTTTTAAAATAATATGTTGACAAAATACTAGTAGGTGTACAGTATATTTCCTTAATTCCAGTTACAAAAGTATTGTCTTGGTTTGGCATGTCTGTGGGTTTGTATATATGTTTGTCCAGACTAGAATAGTGCAAAGGTTTGACATCACTTGGGTGGGGATTGGAAATGCAGAATGACAGTAAGTCAAAGGTCAGACACATGAAATTGGGTGAACTTGAACTTCATCTGGCTGGGAGCCAGCAGGAATTAGACTTTGGCATATGGGGGGGAATTCATGAAACAGAGAATTGCATGAGTGACCCTTCAACCCTGCACAGTTTGTGTCCTACTCCCAATTAAATTAAAAGTATTATTGTCACACAACCTCTTTGGTTTTTCAAATGAGTTCTTGAAACCCAAAATACTTCCTGGAAGTCTGAAGCCTCCAATTTCTTGTGCATTTTATGTGGCATGCACTCCATAACAGCCGTAAGTCCACAGGATCAGTCTCCTGGTAGTTAGGATGGGCGTGATACCCAGGGCATTCCACAAAAGCTCAGGCATTAGTACGCTATGTACCATGTATATCTGTTATGTCCGTAGACATAAACAGTGATGTTGTAATTGATGAGTATTCTGACCCCTCTTTGGGCCATTGGGATGGTACATTCCAGAAATAGCAGGGATAACTGTTTCCTTTACAGACCTTTGAAGATATTGTATCTGTCTGAACTGAGCAGCTTTCATCTATGTGGCTGTCTCTAATCCCCTCTCCCAATAGTAGACCAGTCCATACTTAAAGTTTCCCCATCTGTCATTTCTGTGTTGAAGAATTTGGAGGACTAGCCCACTATTTGGTAGGTATGGATTCTTTAATACAGTTTAAATAATTGCTGTTGCAATTTCAATGAAATAGATAACATTAACAGTAACTTAACTAGGTGTACCCTGAATTTATAATCATGTGCTTTACACTATTACAGCCTAAATAAATGTAAATGTTACAAAATATGGAATGACTGAACTCTAACGGGGGGTGCCCTAACTTCGCACGTGCCCTAACTTCGGACGGATTTTTTACTGATCTTATTATGCAAAAGTATGCCGTGTTTGTTGCCACTGACTTTGCTAAATAAAAGGATATTATTAAGTAAACATAGTCAATGCATACAGCTGTTATTTGCATGCAAAGTATAGCTCTATATATTTATTTATCATTTTGTCGAAAAACAAAATTTCGGTAGTTTTCACCAATCATAATGATGGCGCTGAAAAAGGGGTCCTTTCGTGGCGGTCGCTGGTGCGAGATTTAAACGACCTGTGCCAAGCAGTCACATAGCTGCCACATACATAACAAATAAAGCTTTACGAAACATTAAAAATTTGGGTCTCCGGGTTTTTGTGTAGTAGGAAACCAACCTGAGAAAACAACGTCAACACTACGTCAACACCACTGTCGTCTGCATTTCCCATGATTCCTATGGGACCACGTTTAGAATTTGTATTTATACCTGTAGAGATCCCAATATCGGAGTCTTTGAGACTCCTAGTCCTACATGTATAATAAGGATGCTGTTAATGTGTTAGGAATGTTTCCCATTTACAAATCATAAATTTCAAGTTAATCCATTGATCTACTGACATAAAGCAAAGTTGAAAAGTTCTGAAATACTTTAAAATTTACAGACTCGAATTTCAGGTCCCGATTGGAGTTTTGTTGACAGACTGAGAGGCTCTGATCAGGTAGAATTGTCCCTTTGGTGAACTATAACATGTTCTGGGCCTGTTTGGTTCAGTGAGCCAGTCCAGACTGGTTGGTCTGCTGGTGTTGACAGGCAGGAAAAGATAAGACAGCAGAACAGAGATAAAATTAAGGGCCTCCTTTCTATTTTTGATGTGCAGTATTTAGACTGAGCTGGGTGTTTTCTTTTAGCACCTGTGATGTTTGCTACATTAAGGCTGGAGGCTGTTGACAGCTAGCTATAGGGGAGATAAGAGTTAAGGGCTGGGAGTGAGATACCACAAGAGGCACCAGAAAGGCAACATGTGCAAGCAAACGCCAAATAATTCACCCCTCAATACCAATTCTTTTCATTTCAACATAACTTTTTGATTAATATTGAAAACGTCATGCATGAAAAAATCATTCCTAATGATTTGTTGGATAAAGTTTCTTAAAACATTGTGCTCTAAGATTTTTCTATATATATTGTTGCATGCTTAACATATTTGCCTGTAAATTGTTTTTAAAAATTCTCCCAGCAGATCCTACTGTGGCAAGGCAGTGCCCATTGGCCTGAGGGCTAATTAATAACAAGGTCACTCCTCAGGCCTAGCCTCCTTTGCAGGCGTTTTCCACGGGGGGAGGTGGGGGTAGGTAGGGCTGATTTTTCCCGGAGCGGTCGGCGTTTTTTTTTTTGGGGGGGGGGGGCTTATTTGCAAGTTCTACGATGTTTTGATCTCAAGATAGCACGCGATAGAGATTTTGCCGGCGACCCTGTATTCCCTCCCGTGGAACGCCTGCTATAGTTCGGTATGGTCAAAGGCCAATTAACATATCCGCGAGGAACGATTAACAGTATCGCGAGAACCAATTCACACGTCCTTGTTCTACAGCTAAATTGCCCCACGGCGCGGGACGTCCAAAATATTTCTTTGTCCGACCAAGGTCTGACCAAGGTCTGACAAACTTTACACTAAGTAAGAAATGTTTAATTTATAGAATCTTTGGGGGAAATGTTAATTTATATGCGGTTTTTCACAGTGTCTTCGGGGTTTAGTCCATCCGGAAGTGTGACGTGTGGATCTCTGACATGTCGACACGTAACCACGCCGATTTAGCATTTTTCCCCGTCAAGACAGAAACAAATCTCCCGCTAGAGAAAACCCTGTAATATTTCAGGTCGTAACGACCATGTTTTTGATCAGAATATCTGTGAATACGCAGGATATGGATCCGTTTTCACTCGTATTATCGCATGCTTGCCTGTGAATTGTCTCAAGCGGCGCGCCATATACACATGCTCGGCGGGCGCCCCACGGCGCGCGCTGGTGGTTTATTACTTAAATGATCTTCTGCGCTGAGATAGTTCTTTTGTTGAAATAACGGGGGGATTAATCTATACTGTTTGACCATACCGAACTATAGCAGGCGTTCCACGGGAGGGAATACAGGGTCGCCGGCAAAATCTCTATCGCGTGCTATCTTGAGATCAAAACATCGTAGAACTTGCAAATAAGCCCCCCCCCCCCAAAAAAAACGCCGACCGCTCCGGGAAAAATCAGCCCTACCTCCCCCCCTCCCCCCGTGGAAAACGCCTGCAAAGGAGGCTACCTCAGGCCAATGGATACTGTATTGCCACCATAGGATCTGCTTGGAGATTACTAAATTGCCAGAATCACCACTTATCCAGGTAGTTGGGTTGCCTGAGTCCCCTTAGCTTTACTTTCTTGCACTACTTAAAAGGATGTCTGAGGCTTAAAGACATACAAAAGGATCTAAAACAACGAATCTGCTGGTGGTTTAAAGAATCAATAGACAGGGTTCTTGTTTCCACAAACCCTCAAATTTCACCCCCAAGGCTGTCCATCACATTAGGCAACTAATAACAGCTAAGGCCTGCTTTAAACTGGTGACCGGGTAGCCTAGTGTGATGCTTCTCCACCAGTGACAAAGGTACGGGTGGGTGCACGTCCGTCTGTGGAAAAAATGTCACGATACATTTAACCGACACGTGTTACTGGTGTAAAGCGGGCCTTAGGCTAGGATGAAGGCTTTAAAGTATTGTACTTTATTCTTGCATTTTTTTGTAGAAAATTTTTGACAGGAGAGTTGTCATTTTTTAATGCTTTTTTTTTAACAAGGCTATGCAGAAAGTAAAAGTTTTCCCAGGGGAATGACTTGTATGCCAGATTCAAGCACAGTACATAGTAATTCCAGATTTGAAAGCACAGACAGAGTGACAAAGTTTACAAATTGTGGACCCTAGATGTAGTTCATCAGACTGAGTGATAACTGTCAAGAAAAGACCCGGCTCTTGCCAGCACTAATTAAATTTCTGGCACTGTCGACAGCCAATGTCAGGAAGTTTCGATTTTGTTGGTCAAGGGGGATGGAAGGGTTGAAATTTTTGTTTCTCCCGAGTTAGTACAAGAATTCCATCCAGGGGTGGAAGGACACTGCAGCTAGAGAAAGCCCTGGGCCTATACATGTATGTGTCAAGGCATTTATCCTCAAGCTTACAAATGTACATAGCGACTGACAAGGAAGATTCATTTATAAGTTGAACTTCTTAATTAGCCACTGTTCGGCACTAGTTCTATAATTGGTAGCGGTTGGTATTCATGACTTTTGATTATTCAACAGAGGAGTCCGGCATGGATATAACAGAACTGCTGTTCATAATTGAGACGTCACATGTCACATGTACACGATGTTTGGAGTGTTCATTCTTGGAGTGTTAATTCGTTTGTGAGGATTTGTTGTGATAGGAATCAACTAACGATTTAGCCAGGAAAGTAGTACAAACTATCCCAGGAAGTGGCAGCTTATATATGACCGGAGCAAGCTTTGATATACTGACTCAGAGGTTTGTCTGGAGTTTTCATTTGTGTTTGATGTTTAATTTAAAAAGTTTCACACATGTGGAAATATTAGGGTTCCGGGCAGACAAAATAGAAAACATAGTACTTATTTAGTTTCACAACATATGCTGCAGCTGCAAAACTGCTGATGCCAAGTCCGAGTGTTTGGGAATTTTTGAAGAATGTCTCAGTAATTTAAGTAAAGTTACTTACTCTGCCTCAAAGAAATTAAGTGTCTAAAGCTCTTATGAGTCAAAAGAGATGTTATTTTGATGTGGTAACTTCTTTTGACATGTAAACAACTGAAGATGGATGCAAGTTTTTCTTTCTAATAAACTGTAAGTAAATTCAGTTATTTTCGTGGGGACTAATTAAGTATAGGTTAAAAATGCCTGTTCACATGTTATGACAGTCTAATACAGGTGAGAACTTGACTTTGTGGTATCTTTAAAATTTAGCATGCCTTTAAAATTAGGCTTTTGAACCTACGCTTTTAGTTATGAAATAAAGTAATGTACAGTGATGCTAATATTTGAACTATTGTACACTGAGATTCTTGGAATTCGCAGTGGACAAATTACAATCTAAGGCCAGAAACAAAAGCTTCACAACCAGTCTGGCAGGTTTATTCTGGGTATTCCTGCCTTTTTGAATTTTCTGCCACCAATAGCTCGAGTTTTTTGTACTAACATGGTGTGAAAGGATTTAAGTGATAGTTCTTTACTGTTCAATCCTAGTAAGTGAACATGTTCAGGGAATTGCTCTGCTGTGTCAGGGTACAAAACACAGGGTGTCATAGGGGAGCACTGGTTGTACAACTGGTTTGGGTGCGTGTGCCTTGAGGGGTGTTTGCATGCATACTGTAGGTCGCTGCATTTATTAAGGTGCGGTAAATTCTTTTATTTTTGCGGGACTCAATGTCACAGTTGGAGGGACAGGAGGTTTTCACAGTGGTTTTCATAAGTTTGTGGTTGAAACAGTTCTGTTGTACAGTTGTATTACAAAGGAAATGCTCATTCACGGTGTCTTGATTTCGTAATGACTTTGCAAAAATAAGATTCCTACAAACATTTCAAGATTTACAGTAAGAACAGCACGGCCCAGAAAGACATACGACAACAGGAATGGCACAGCGTGTTAAGGGTTATAAAATTAGGGTTTGGGGTGTTTAGTAGTGACTGTGGTCTTGAGAAGTGAAGGAACTTTTTGATTGACAGTTCAGGAGGACAACAAATTGTCTGCTGTTCAAGACAAGGTGTGTTGACCAGTGTGTTCTCTGTTGTAATTATATACATTCAAAATGTAATGATTGTATAGAGTGGTTGTATGGAGTACCTGTATGGTTGTTAGTATTTGATAATTACGTACACTGATGTATATACATGTACTGTATATATAAGTATTAGTATATAGCTGCATGTTTAATTGCATTCTGAGATTTTGGGAAAAAGTTCTTGGACTGTATGACTCCAGTTTACCCTCCTTGTGTAAGTTGTTAATTATACAATCCTATATCAGGGCTTAAAAATACCACCTGCATATGCAGGTTAGTGCAGGTAAGATTGGAGCTGTGCAGGTATTTCTGGTGTCTACCTGCACCTAACCTGCACCAGTCCATGTACTGGGTTTACACACAAATGTAGGTGTATGTGTATTTTCATTAGCTGTGTAAGTGTATTGACTGCCATTGCCTACATATGTATGAAGTGTAAAAGTGGTTTCTGAAAAGTTTTTAGTGTGATTCATATAGCTTCCTAAAGTCTGATGAGTGGTGCAGGTCAAATTTGTCTGGTGCAGGTAAAAGATTTTGAGCCTTGTAATGTATACTTTTAGCTTGATACAAGAAATAAACCATGTTGACAGGGGCTTGGGTGTAAACATTATGTTTGCTGAAGAAGCAGGTTTTGAAAGACTCCGGGCTTAATTTTTACTTTGAAAACAGGCATAACCATGCCCAGATTAGCTCTTTCTGAGAATGAGTCTGAGGCCATTACACAAAACTTTGTATAATAATTAATACTATGAAATACTGTATATGATGCCCGTAGACAATAACAGTAGAGAGTCAGTTTGGGGCTAAACATGCAAGAAAATTGATTGTAGTTTCAAATGCTTCAAAACTGAGTCACTGAAAGCAGTTTCAGAACCCATGCCTACATGTACATTGTCATGTATATGTCTTGATTGTGTGAGAAAAATCCAGTCAAGACCTGACCAAAACTACAAGATAACATATTAACAAAACATGCCTTATCAATACCCAAGTATTTTAAATCTTGAAATGTTTGCAGTAGTTTTTATTTTCGCTGTGACTTGTCCATGGTGAAATAAATCATGAAACCACGATGTGCATTTCCAATGTAACTGCAGTACAGAATCCAGAATTATCTCCTTTCTCAGTCCAACCCCAAAATCTAGTCCCCACAAAACTAAATCAATCTACAAAATTGAATACATGTATTTAATAGTTTATTCACTACTGTGATGATCATGAAGGTAATACAGAAGAATGCTGTTTTGACAGAGGTTTGTATGCTCAAGAGTGTTGTATATATGATGGAAACTTACAGTAGAGGTTTGTTACACTCACTGTACTCAACATAGGGAATAACAACTACTACACTTGTCATTGCACTTCAGAGCCTGCACTTGGTTTGACATCTGGCAATCCCTTAGTGCCTTCTTCAGGTACATGTAGGTATGAGAAACTTTCCTTGGCTGCTAACCAAGTGTGAATGATTCATGATTGACAGATTAGTGGTAGACTGTACTGGCCAGGCTTGTTTGTGATTGACAGTCCCTCAGTCTGACCAGTCTTCATTGCTGTAACTGTTTTGCAGGACACTCCAAGGACTGCCAGCGACAAGGAGTGGTCAAGCCTACTGACCGGGAGAGAAGCAGTCAAAACTCATTCTGACTGGGAAGACCTAGCGCCAACTAAAAAAACAACCGGAGCATTCCGCTGGAAAGAAAATATCCCTACCAGGGTCTGGTTTCTGAGAGGCAAACGTAAAAGGCAGGCCGGGAAAGTGCAATCACCGACTAGTATTTATCCTCTCACTGACCTAACTGTGAACATGGCAGGCAAAAGAGTGAACTGGGAGGACGATATCTCTCAGGAGACGTCGAATTCTGCGGAGACGATATCCATGGAGGATATGATCAGTGAGAGGTTGGACCCAGGGGAGACCAGATCTAGAGGCTCCACCCCTGGCAGCCCCCCTCCTGGTTATGAGACCTTGCTGAGTGTGAATGGCCCTCAGGCTGGGGAGGATGAGGCTTCTGTATGTAGTACAGACCCAGTGTTTGCCGACAGTGGGCTGACAGATGCCCATCTGTGCAACAACGTAAAAGTAGACATGGACGTCCCGGAAACCCGACTACGCCGTCGCGGCGCACTGGACACGGAAGGGCCCGGTGGCCAGCCCCGTATGACGCTCCTGGGGAAGCCGATTCCGAACGTCACTCACACCAACAAGAACAGACGGACGCTGTACATCAAGACGCAGATCTTCAACTTTTTCGAGGTGCCACAGAAGCAGTTATTGAGTAAAGTGTACCTCGTGGTCATGTGAGTAATTGCAGCTTAACGACTTTTTCAAACAATCAACAATCTCATTAACTTTTCCACTAACTTGATTATATTTTCAATTATAAGGTTATTAGATCTAATGAATACAGAATTTTTTTCTTTTACCTTCTTGAGACATATTGAGGGTTGTAGTAAAGAACCTACGTCCTATACTAGTGTACCCCTCGGTCTCGCTCTTCATACATGTACATCGGATAACTCTCATATCTTGTCTAATCTCCACTTACACCACTTGACTGTCCTTTCAAGTTGAAAGCCTAACACAGCAGACTGCTAATAAAACCAAAGCTAAATGTAACAGTGGCCATGTGTAACTTTTGACTGTTGTACTTTTTAGGAAGATTCATGTAGCAATGTTGTTTGACGTAACATCACATTCGTCAAGCACCGAAAGGGTGACAATGCTAGGGGAGTCTGGGGAATGCTCCCCTGGAATATTTTGACATCTTGACCCTCTGAAACGCTATTTCCTGCATTTTGAGGGGCAAATTTTTGCTTAATTTAATGACATCTCTTTACTACCAATTTTTGTCCATCAAAGATGACATAATGGGCAAAATTTTTGTCCGTCATCAGCAGCAAAATTCCATCAAATGACGGAAAAAGGAAGGCTGGCTAGAACACTGGCCATATATAACTTTTGACTGTTGACTGTTGTACTTTCTGCAAGTTGCACAAGTGGACTGCAGAATGGTAATGATACTACGTAACAGATCAAGTAGCCCAATCTGATACTGGTCTGGAATAATGTTGTTATCACAGCCATGCAGCTTTGGTATGTATGATGAGACTGGCACGGAATTCTACAAATCTCGTATCAAGAGGAAAGGAATGTCTAAAAGTGGATCATGGGTTGTATAAACATCATTGACAAACATACCAGTGGACCTGCTATTCAATGTCATATGTACATAATTTCCGTCCCCAGAATGTGCATAAGGATTGTTTAGGTTCACGTTTTCAATGTGCTATTTTCCAAAAATCATATAATTGTTACTTAAAAGGTAAGATTTTCAGGAACTCAACAGCTGCTGAATTAGGAAGAATACCATATTTTTTCAATGTTTTAGACTGTCTCCAGCATCATTCCTACCAATCCTAGATAGATCTTGCCTCTTGCAATTGAAGTATTTATTTTTCTCAGGTTGCCCACTGAGAAAAAATAAAAACTACGCAATATAGAGTCTAACAGGGACCATTCCCCTGGATTCCACTACTAGTAGATTCATAACACCTATATTATTAGCTTATTAAACTTAATAAGTGCTTTCACTTGAACAAAAAAGTATACATTTTCACTTTTGACCAGGCCTTTGCACTCACTGCTGTCAAACAGAGGATGGACAGCATGTCAGAATTTTAGCGCTGGAAAGAGTCTTTAAGTTAATAGATATATTAGATAAGCTAAGAGCTTAAGTAGAGAATGGAGTTGGATATTTTCTCCCACACAAGTAGCAGTACCTGTAGGTCTGATGATTTACAATGGACAATGGCTTGTTATTGTCTTATAACTGTACCTGGGGCACTGGGGCACACCTGCAGTCATGGTGTGGATTTATAACAACAGCTACATGGCTTGCACCTGTCAACAAGGACAGGTGTCACCTCAAGCTATGTGGAACTCTGAAAACAAAAATGATGGATTATAGTTTATACAAATGTAGCTGTCAGTTTTTGACATCTTCAGCGGACGTCCTACCCACTGGTAGTATGTGAAACTGAGTTCCAAGGATGCATAAGAAACAAATGCGGACAATATAATATATAGTTTTAACTTGACAGGATGTAAAAAAAATTGAACTAATGGTTGACAAACTGAAAACCCTATACATGTACATGTGGAGTGACTACTACAGAACTGTAAATCACGATTTTTTTCGCGGTACTTTTATATTTGTGTTTTTTCGGTCACTTCTGTACCCCGAACTTATCATTACCGTGAACAAATAATTTGCTGGCTTTCTTTTTTCTGCACCTGCCTCCACCGCGAACGTACATATATTTTTTCTTCGAACATGTCCATTTTTCTCAGACCGTGAACTTTTGCTACCGCGAACATAAAGTGATTTACAGAAGTAGTCTTCAATGATGTGTGTTAAGTCAGCCTATGGTCCTCAAGGCTGTACCCCTCGGGAAGGAGACCTCTAACCTATAAATGTCATTCCATTTATGCCGAAATGTCGGCCAATTTGTACGATTGTCAACAGCTAACCATCAGAAACAATTTACAGATACCCATGGCCATACAGTAAAGATCATGGGTCAGCCTCAAATGTGTTGGCATTGTGTTGAAAAAGGATGGAATATAATGTCTTCAACTGTTCTACATCACTAAGATCCAAACTGGACCTGTGCCTCTTTGTCTTCATTTACAAAATATGTGGACAGACATTATCATATGTAACTGTAATAGGTCGATGACCTCTGAAGAGGAGGCCTAGTCTGCCCCTATTGTATTGAGCATGATACATCACCTGTGCATTCTTCACAGAGCGAGTTACATCGACCATTGACATTATATAGAAAGAACTGGGCACGGAATATTATATGTGCACCCCGCTGTGGCCATTGTTTCACCTTGCCCATTCCCGCTGCGTTCCTTTGTCTTCATGCCCGCACGGCTCATCTTTGATAACAGCGTTCGACTTTCACAGGGTTTTCGCAGGGTTCCTTGCATGGACCAACTCTTCCACAAACTTAAGTACTTGTTCAGAAACATTTTTCACGTCGGCATCCATTCCTAATATTGACTACTGGTATACTAGGGAACATATTGTTTTCCTGACCAATAATAATATGCCACTGCAATTCATATGATTTTTTCACGATACTTTTAAGTTCATGGTTTACATGGTCACTTCTGTACTGTGAACTTATTACCATGATCATCAAATCATTAATTTTCAACCTCCTGCCACCATGGAGATTAAGTTCCGTCAACATGTCCATTTTGCTCAGACCGTGAAATATTGCAACCATGAAAACAAAGTGAATTACAGTAAAAGTTACACCCCTTAGTGTTCCAACACACCTATTTTCCAACAACTCAATCTATGTTCCGACAATCTTTAACCATAACTAGAGGTCAACGATCTCATGCCTTCGTCAAAGGATGTTATCGTTATATAACTTAAGAAGGTAGAAGTGATATATTAGTCCCCCTAAATATGGAAGTTGGATCGTGAAACTACCACTGCTGATGCAGTCTGCAATCGTGCAAGAGAAAACATCTGTGCAGGATATACATGTAAGGCAACACCGCCTGCAGCTGCATGGGCTGCTTAATGACTATCCCCTCTGGGACTTTCTCCCTCTGGGACAGCCTGTAGCACATGTGTCACAAGGAAGGCTGTGACACATGGAAGGTAACTGAATTATAGAATTGCTTCATTAATTATGCAAATTACATCATCATTTGCATACTGGTCATCTAATTATGTCAAGCATCACTTACCCGACCTATGCCCCAAATATCAGGATGATCCGTCGACCGGTTATTGAGTTATCCTACTTTAAACATTTTCATACAAATGCTCCTGCAGTTCCAGAGCAAGCCGCTAGGGGGCCCAAACTTATGTCACTTCTTCCCGAGCACAAGACCTATCTACCATCCAAAAATCATGACCCTACCTCCTCCAGATCACCATATTTCAAAACCGGAAGTACCGCTGCAGTACCATAACGAGCCGCCAGGGGGCCCATATTCCTATCACTTCTAGACCTCATCAAGACCTACCCACCTACCAAATATGAAGACAATCCATTTAAGCCTTCTCGAGTTATACTGTTGACAGACTCACGCACACACGAACGCCCATGAAAACATACCCTTCTTGACGAAGGCAAAAATACATGTATGTCGGAAGATAGGGGACTGTATGTCAGAACATAGGGCTGTTCTCACGTTTTCATGTATGTGCAGATATACATGTAGTTGCTGGCTTTCTATTAAAGAGATTATTATCTATAAATTCTCTAGTGGATTCTATCTTGGTTCCAAACCAATCCACATACAACTTCCATATATGAAGGTCTGGATGGTTGGCTGATCCAAAGCATTATGATTGGGCCAACTGTGCTGACAGTTGTGCAGATAAGTACATAAGCCATGACTGAGTGATAAGTGTTGGAGGGTTGATAAAGTCAGACTGTTTCCTTAGCACTTGTGCCTTGCTGAAAGCCTGTGGCTGAGGTTGAAAACATATTTGACATTCTCCAAGCAGGGCAGCTTAATTTGTGTGTTACGCCTTCCTTCCCCCCCCCCCCCACCCCCCACCGACCACCTTCCCCAGCACAAAATGCAATTTAATATACCGGTATATACATGCACCACTCACAATACTTTCTGTTACTACAAAAGCTGCTTTGCTTCACTTGCTTCACTCAAACAATATACCCATCATACATGTAATTATTGCACTGCATGAAGTTTACCAAAGTGATATTAATAATAATTCTTTATTGTAAGACACCTGACTCCAACACATTACAGTAACTGTAATGTCATTTTCATGAAATTCAATACATTACACAGTTACTACTGAGCACTGATAATTAAAGTGTATGCAACAAAAAAATTCAACATTTCCAGATTACAGGAATCAAGAACTCGTATTTTGGTGTCATTAGTATATTCAATACAATATTCAACACAATATTTAATACAAATCTGCATAATACTAGACTAAGTCAAAGTGAACAAAAATTTGACTCTTCCACACAATGAATTTGTTTATGACTGAAGTTTAACTTGTTTTTTTAAACTGTGTTCCAGTTTCCTGCTAGTGTTCCTGTGTTTAGTCCTGAGTGTTTTCTGTACCATCGATGACTATGAAGATAATGCCAACCATGTGCTTTTTATCATGGTGAGTACTTCCAGGTTCTTGTCATGCATTAACAGTTCCTGAAACAATCAACTGTATGTATCTATGACAGAAGCAAGGTATGCAATTTGACGATATGCATGTGTGTATTTATGTACAAATGTATGTAGCATAGGATTGTTTTGAAAAATGTGGTATGATATATTGGATAACAAAGTTCTTTGCACACAACCAAAGAGTTACCCAGCCAACGTTTCACTTGAGGAATCTTTAGGTCAATACTACTGGTTTTATGTGGCACTGCAGCTGCTGCAGTGTAGTCCCTATATCCCCCTCATTATGAATATATGCAATATTATTATTAATGACTCAGGAGTAGATTTAATGTGATCCATACAGCCTGACAGTATAGACTGATCCTGACTGTCCATCACAATTAGCAGTTCAACCAATGGTAGCATGGCAATTAGCATTTCATCCAATGAGAGAGCTGCTGCATGTTTGTTAAATATTTGAATTCTTATGTTGTTACTTTGCATTTCTATGTTTTCATTGGTTTATTGCCTTGAGGAAGGTGACAGACGGTCACTAAAATGTTGGCTAGGTATTTACTCTTTGGTTGTGAGCAAAGAACTTTGTGCTCAAATTATGTAGAAATTCTGATTGAACTATTCATGGTGGTATGATTTTGTATGGTATGGTGTGATTTGGTATATCGTATATGGTATGGTGCACATGTGTTTGGTGCATACATGCATAGTCATGTCTTGAATTGCGACATGGCAAAACAAGCCCATGTACTAAGGATATAGCTAATAAGACCAACAGACAGACAGACTTTTATGGCCATGTCAAGTTCATAAGGTGTAATACTATGCATGGTATGTCAGAGATATTAAGGAATGATATTCAGTTGTGCTATATATATATATAAATGATAACATGGTAGAGACAAGATGTGCATTTGTGATAGAGATGTGTTTGCTTGCTATAATCTAAAAAGAATTACATAAGGGAGACATGGAATGCTATTGTATGATAACATTTCATGTACTGATGTAGACATGAAATTATCACTTTACAATATGTATATGTGGCATAAACTGTGCATTATGTATGTTAGATTTTCCAATTCTGTTTTCTTTATCATTGTGAATGTGTTCTTGGCTTTTAGTAATTTTGTATGTTACTACTAAAGCTGTTTATGTCCATGTGCCTGTGATCTTGTTACAAATGTGCTGTCCAGTTTACATGACTTTGTAAATAAGGGACATGTTCACTATTTCATTGACCTGCAGCTGCATTTTGTTTTCTTAGCAATATTGTAGTTCCTTAATTGGCGTTTGGTCTGCTCCTGAAAAAGTTAGTAATATATATGAGGATCAACAACAGCAGATGCCTACATCTTTAGAATGTTTCAAAATTTGCTCACAGTGTTATAAGTGTCATTCTATAACACTGTCTTCCATATATTTTTCTTACATCTTGATCTTATTTCAATATATTGCACAATCTTTGGATAGTTAGTGAGAATTCTTTGTCACAGACTTCTTTAATTTTGCCCAAGTTCCTAATATTGTTCTGTAGATTGAAGTTGGAGATGCTGTTTAGTATTCTCTTCTTAGACTCTGACCTGACAGTGTTTCTTGTTTGAAGGACAATACAAAGTAGAGGTAAAGTACATGTAGAGGTACCAGACAGTACCTAATATTGGCCACTTATCAACATTTTCAAGTGTCATTTTTTGAAAATTTAACAATGTTAGGTACATTTAGTCCCTCTACATTAATATTTTTAGTATTTTTGAAGCGATTGGTTATTTTAAGAGTGGCTGAGTTTCTTGGTTAGTGTCCATTATGTTGTGATATTAGTGATCTCTCACCTCCTGCTATGGTTGTTTTTGTAACATTCCTGCATGGATCACCCCCCATGTATACATGTAACTGTAGTACTCACAGAGTATAATGTTTATGCTGTGTCAATAGTGTGAAAATGGCACCAACAATGGGACTGACAATTCCCAACACAACTGTACAAAATCGGAAGAACAGGACAAATTACCCAATCAGGCGCTGTATGTGATGGTGAGTATGTTGTGTGGCTGGCTGTCTTGTGCCGTGGTTTGACCTCTGAATGCACAAAAGCTTCACATGATGCATAGCAGCTTCCCATAGTGCACACTGCACAGCAGCTGCCTGTGATGAACAGTGAGATGTCCTAATGTTTGAGTTGGGCTGTAGGACTGAACGATGTTTTGGGAACAATATATACATGTACATGTATGCCAAAAACTATTAAAATACTGTAAATCGTAAAACCTCATGGTGATTTTATTTTCAGTGCTTTCATGGTGACTTTCCATCGTAAAATCATGACACAGCAAATTTGACCCTTAGTTGACTAACTGTACTAACGAATTGTTTCAACCAAAAATATAGAACACCGTGAACCATGAAATAAACCCACCGCAAAAGTCTCATGATTTACAGTAATTACAGTCGTGTGGCTAGTGGCCCACAGCTACTGATGATGATAAACTTGCAACTATCCTTGGATGTATGTGGTAATCTGGAGTCAACAAAGACATGTACATCCATTTCAGCTGATGCCGTACATGTTTGCAAGCTTCAGAGTATGAACCAAAATGTGGCTTGAAAAGCAAGTGTGTGCATGTTGTTTTGTCACATTAGGAGTCTCAGAGTAGACACATTAAAACGAACAGTAGTGGTAAGGTCTTCATGGTCTTCTATGACTTGTATTAGCAGTACATGTCGTTTTGCTATCATCATGATGATTATTGTTGATGTTTATACGTTCAATTTGTTTCAGTAACAAACATGTTGTTCTTTTGCATTACAAGCATTACTTTACATGCATTAATGGTTTATGGCATTGATATTAGGCTTTTTTGGTATATAAAACGTAAGACGACAAATAATGTTTTTGATTTTGAGGGACATGTCACAGTCTTATTTTAGACTTCAGCCCACTAATTCTGCTTGGGACTGTTAGTAACTTTATCATCTTACAATGTGTATTAAAACAATTTTTTTTTGAAAATACATTTTTTTAATGTTTTAGGTACATGTAGATTAGCGTTAACTGAAATATTGCATGGGGACACTCATGTCAGTTTTGAAACTACCGTATAATATTATATAGAATGTGAAATGATTTCTTCTAACGTTCTCTCAAAGGTCTGTACCCCCGGCCGTGTCAATCGGATTGTGGTAATTTCTGTAAGTTTTTGTTGCACTCTGGCTGCTCTCTTCCAGCCGAACTACACAGTAACGAGAGAACAGGCACTGTTGGGCCACAGTGTTGGATTTGTCTCTGAAGAAAACTGTGAATAAACTACTTGTACTATGACACTAGGCATGACAAAGTCTGTATACTGTGATACCGTTACCTTTCCTTCCATCTGCATGACAGGATTGTCCCCAGTGTTTCCCCCAACTTGAAAGTCAGAACTTGTAGTGCTGTAGAGTGTGACAAAATTGCAGATGTATTTTAAAGGCACCCAAAGTGATTTCAGTACTATCACTGGGAAAGTAAAACTGGATTTTCAAAGTCAATTTTCTGGTCATGTTTTTTTAATGTACTCTAGTAAGTTGAATCAACCCTATTTCATAGTATACTGATATCTATGAGGCAAAAATGCAATGTCGCTGACGGAAAAACGATTGCCTGTTTCATATTGTAGGCTGGCTCTAGCTATCTATTGGTGGTACCAAAAAATAAAGGGACTCCTCACATAGCTTGTTTCGGCTATGAAATGATGACAAAAATGTGCTAATAAATGGCAATAAATGTCAATGTTAGGCAGATATCCTCATCCAGAATATATTTGTTTAATTTTGCGGCCCTGAAATTGCATTGGATGCCTTTAAGATAACTATAACAAATGCATCCCATTCATGTTTGCATGTCAATTGTAATTAGAATAATGTCATTGTAAGTTGCTTCCTAGTTGCACCCCAGAATCTATACCTAAACCTCACTGTTTAAAAACTGACATATACAGCTTAGCTGTACATGTGTAGAGCCATGATTCCTTCCTTCCACCCAAATTATTCCTTTTTAACATTAACTTATTGCCTACCTTGACATTACCTAGCCTGGCAAACATCCCATTCTAGCAACAGTTTACTCCTCTGATTGCTTCCCTGCTGAAGAGTCAGGCACCAGTTGACAATCATTTATGGATATTTAAATAATTTTGCATGAATTAAAGCCAATTTGAAATTGGCTTCAAGTCACACAGTCCCCTGAAACAGGCACTTGACAGTTTGATCCCCATATTAAGATAATCAATGAGGTATGGGTCAAAAGTTTCCATGGGGACAGGTGCCAGACTATTCTGCAGAAAAGAAGCTTTTAGAAGTGATAATTTGGAGCTAGATGGATTCTATAGGCTTCACAATACCCTAAAATAGATATTTAAATGGGATCTCTGTCAATGGAGTAAAAAAAGTGACTTCAAATTTTTGCAGCAAAGCTTACGTCTTGTATTTCAGAAATGAAAAAGTCTTTTGGTCAATGGCAGCTCTCCTCTTGCATGTTGGTACGCGTGACTTCCTGGAGATGCAATGTGCAATCTGCATGAGATGCAGTACTAGGAACTACCTAGTAGTACATGTATAGTTCTGTCTGTAAGTTCTTATTCTGTTGTATGTTTCAGGAAATCATTATCGTCATTGTGTTTGGAATGGAGTACATATTACGGATGTGGGCTGCAGGCTGCCGCAGTCGCTACCAGACGTGGCGTGGACGGTTACGCTTCGCCAGGAGGCCATTTGTAATTATAGGTGGGTTTCTTCTGTTACGTGTACCTATAGTACCTACCTTCCAAAAGGTTTCTAGATATGGTATATGAAGTGTAAAACGTTATAATTATGGAAATCAAAATGTCTTTGCCCATGATGAGACCTTTTGAGCATTATTGTTGTTTCTAAATGTTCTATGACATTCTGTACCATATCTGGTTCCAGATCTGGTGGTCATAGTTGCATCTGTGGTAGTGTTGAGTCTGGGTTCCCATGGCAACGTGTTTGCGGCCTCTGCGTTACGAGGGCTGCGATTCCTGCAGATCCTGCGAATGGTTCGCATGGACAGGAGAGGGGGGACCTGGAAACTGTTGGGGTCCGTGGTCTGGGCACACAGACAGGTGAGTTGATCTATGAGGGCCACTGTGAAACTGCTCCAGTCTGATCACTTAAAACATTGTACAAGGTATATGGGTAGGTGGATAGGGTGTTTGAAAAATGTTTTCATGTGGACATCTTTAACAGTCAAGAGTAGGGATGTGCTTGGCTGAAAAGCCACATTGCACTTAGTCTACTACTTACTTTTAAAGCTTGAAAAAGCAACTCAGTTAAGGATGATTAAAGAGGAAGAAGAAGAAAACATTTAGAATTACTATGAGTACATTGTATGATACAGTGCCAAATACTATGGACATGATGCAGAAAGTTGTTACTACTGTAGCTTAATGTGATATTCCTTTTTTTCCAGGAGCTTCTGACCACGGCTTATATCGGCTTCCTCGCACTCATTTTTGCCTCCTTTTCTCTCTACCTCATTGAGAAGGATGAAAATCCGGAGGACTTCGGCAATTTTGCAAAAGCGCTTTACTGGGGAGTGGTGAGTTTCCATACACGTTGTAATGCTCCATTTAGCTTCTCAGCAATTCAGTTAAACAACATCTTCTGTTAAATTACAAATTGTTTGTTATTCAATTGTATTTGTGATGATAACTGGAAGACAACTTGTCGAGACGTTACACTCCACAAAGCATGTGAGGATGAGTGAGTGAGCGAGTGATTTGTGATCTTAAAATTAAGTCTCTAATTTATTGGCAGTGACACCTCCTTCCTACCATAGGCTGTGGCTGCTGGGCGACCAAATATTTGACAGGTCATTCAACGAATTAAATAGGCAACAAAAATGTGTATGTTTTGTGTGTTTTGTTGTAGTTTACATCATAATTTTACCCCATATATCATATTCCAATAATTACATTGTAGATTCTCTTAAATCCAATTTTGGGTGCTCAAATGCCGCTCAGTGATCACAGTCTTGTGGAATTTTATTTTTCTGCAAATTTAATTCTCTTTAATTTGATGTATGGTATGTCCAGTTATGTTAAGGCACCCGATATCAGCTGGGCTGCCGTGGAATGCCTTGTATTGCAGTCGCAATTTCATGATCAATAGAATAAGATAAAATAGATAAATAAATAAAAAATAAATAAAGAATGCCAGCTTCAAATGTTGTGCATATTTACATATTTACAGCAATCTGAAATAGATTGACATGATTTACATACATGTAAATCAGCAGTTAATATTGGGCAACAAATCTTAGTTCTTTGATGCAGATTTACACAAGAAAGCTACATTGACAGGTTTGTATTTAGTTTTTATTCAAGATGTGTAAAATGTTATGACACACGTTTATTCGTGGTATATGTATTAAGTGATAAACACACCAGAACTTGCTATTGAAGCCAGTGTTTGCAGAAATGTTATAAATACAACATTGTCAACATTTGTAGAATTCTTTCCTTTCCATCTGATCATGACATGGACTGAGACTTTGTGGAAGCACAGCAGGCATGCATAGTCAAGCAGGATGTAAAATAACAAAGGCCCAATTAACACTATTCACAAAGAACTGTAAGATCGAGCTCGTGATATTTTGTTAAACAACTGCTTGTTATAACAACAGGACTGAAGCAGGAAGAAGAGTTAACTTTTAACACGTAACATGCATAATTATGCAGTTACTGACTTAGTTGTAATATCTTTATGATTGTTTCTAATGGACGAAGTGCATCAGGCTCGTAATAATTATTGATATATTAGTTAGGGGCCAGTCACATACACATACATGTACATAGTACAGTCATCGTACAATATACCAAACAACAATGTAAATGCATTTTTGGGATAGTCATGCATGTGTCTTGCAAAATTCAGCGGTCTTGGTATGAAAAAATCTGTGCTAGATCTTTGGCAGTGGTTGGTTCTGTCTATATAAGCCTGCTTGAAAATCCTATCATATCAAAATCATATGATGACCGTCAACAAATGTGACTGTGGTATAAGCCATTGCTATAAGCTTTTTTTGGCAAACCATTGAAGGCATATTCATCTGACCAAAGATTAGTCCAAGTTTCGAAGACAAAATGAGACTAGATCATCAGCTGAATCTTTCTTTCATGCTGGCTATAATGTCAGCTCAACAGCCTATAACAATGCTTACCAACTGTAACATCTGATACCTGCAGCATGCCACTAACTCCAGCGTGTTTTGTCTGCGTACAGATCACGCTGTTAACCGTAGGCTACGGTGACGCCACCCCGGACACCTGGTTAGGAAAGCTGGTTGCGGTCGGGTTCTCCCTGCTTGGTATTTCCTTCTTCATGCTTCCCGCTGTAAGTAAGAACAGAGAAGGGTAGGTGTGTGGGATGGTGATGAGGGGGGCACTTGGGTGACCTTGGGCACGATCAGCAATATTGGCAGGAAACTGGCCTATATTATATATATATATAGAAGGTTTAACCTTATGAAATCAGTATCATTTCATCCTTCAGGACTTGTCTGGAAAATTGTGTCCATGAAATCTTTTGTCTTACCCAAGGTCACCAAAGGTTACCATGGTAACTGCCCTCCCCCTGTCCTGCACTCCGACCTGTGTGACAGAATGTTGTCCTTACCGTCCTATCCGATCTCTTCTACAGATTACCTTGACAACCGTTGGTTACGGCGACGCCACACCCGACACTTGGCAGGGAAAGCTGCTGACCGTTGTGTTTGGGCTGTGTGGAATTTCCTTTTTTGCCCTTCCGGCTGTAAGTTAGCACGTGTAAGGCTGGCCAGGATTGGTCAGTCAGCATGGGGTGACAGCAGTAAAACTTTTAAAAGTGGCAAGGATTGGTCAGCCAGCATGTGGATAGTGAAATGCTACTTTAGATTGCTTAGAATGGTGTACATGTTCCGGTGACCCTGGAAGGGTATGGTGAAGCCATGTGAGGCATTATGGGAACGCACAAGTCCTAATAGGTTTTGCAGCTGCCATAAAATTGCAAGGCATGATGGGAAGGCGTGCCCTCCATTTCGCGAGAATGACTTTAGTTTGTTTAGGAATGGATGAGGAAACTGCTGCTGTGTGCACATCATACAGGAATGCATTTCATCACACTGCAAGAGCCTTGATGCATGATTCTGTCGTCCTACATGTATTCTGTAACAATGCATGAATGTATGGCACTGCAGGAAAGTTACCATAGTATTCACTTTCAAAATTTTGCTTATTTGATGATAATTAGGAGATTACTGAAATCAGATGCTGCATTCAATTTAGATTCACTGTTTTTTTAATGTTGCAGTTTTAGAGTATCTCGAGGAATTATGTTGGCAGATGTTACCTTTATAAATCCCATCCTAATTTCTCCACATTCTCAGATGAAAAGAAAACTACTCTCCTCTTAATGTCACAAAATCCACACATTACAGAAAAAGTGTGATCATTCGTCTTCCACTGTCTTGGAAAAAGAAGTCGAACCCAATACGTTAGAATTTAATCGAAATAAGACTAGAATAGACACATGTTATGTTGTTAATATCCGTTGTTCATCCTTTTATTTTATTTACAGTTTATTTATTCAAACAGACAAAATCTTACAAAAGCAGGAAATGCAGCTGCACCCCTGAATTTTCATGTTACATGAAACGTTACCTGCAATTAGCCTCCGGGCAAGAACTTGCAACAAAACTTTCTGTAAACCTTTCAGATTAGTTCCTTCCAAAGTACAATTTCCAAGATTCTAACTGTGTGCGGAGGTTTGGTCACCTTTTTTATGTGCATACATTTCTTATGCTTAAAACTTGCTGGATCACTTGGGATATAATGTACTTTGCCAACAAGTTACATCTGCATGGCACTGCTATTCGAGCCTGGTATTATGGTGCAGAAAAATCTCTGTCTTGGCAAGGAAGACCACCCTGAAGGCACCCTACATGTAGCTGCTCCTTGTTGACTGTATGAAACATACTGTTGCAGGGAATTCTGGGATCTGGATTTGCCCTGAAGGTACAAGAACAAGCACGGCAAAAACACTTTGCACGAAGAAGGCATCCTGCCGCAGCTCTTATACAGGTAGCAATTTTTCATATCAGGTTTTTCCCTGCTGTATCTCGATATCTCGATATAGTGTACTATCTCAGAATGAAGTAAATAATAGTATACATATAAGTTTCGTAAAATTTGTATGAATTTGATAGAATTGGTATGAATGCTTAGGCACCCCTATATAATGATACCTTTTACTCCTCTGTGCATGTTGTTATCAAATTCTGTTTATCTGAGTTTGGGGAGAGCTTCAGGCATTAGCCTCAGGCATCACACCTCTTCATGTCAAAGAAATCAGTGTACTTGATTTATGTTTATGTACATGTATATTAGGAACTCCATTAGTAAAACGAAAACAACAGTTCCTTACTACTCTTCCTGGAATTCTGTCCTTTAAAATTACATGACAACAATACAACATAACAATTGATTAAGAAGAGCAGGGATGACCAAGTGTGATTGGCTGAAAATGCAAGCTGTGGTGAGGCTGCATTGCACTACTAGTTATTGGAAAAGCTTCGTCTTGAGTCCGAGGATGGCTGCTTTACCTTTTTTACGTGTGTTATCTAAAACATAGAAACTACATACATATAATGTACCCTCTACATTGCAGTGCTTGTGGAGGTGTTATGCTGGAGATAAGAATTCTCGTTCCATCGCCACCTGGCTGCCCCACCTGCGAGCAGTGCCTGACAGAAAGGAAGCAGCAGCGAAGAAGAAATCCTTCAAATCACAGCTGTCGCGGTTTAGTACCAGCAGTCCTCTCGGTTAGACACTAGATTGCTATAATTGTTGTTTTGAGTGTCTTTCAGAAGTCTGGTGTCCAGAATTGTTGTTGGGTCACGGGTTCAAGCCCCTGAACCATCACATTTTATTTCAGGATTTGAATATGATTGTGTAATTTGTAAGGTTTATGTTCTAAACCATTCTGTGTTGATTTGAAGCCCCAAAGGTGAGTTATGCCTTAAAATAAACCCAATGGGCCAAAATTGTTTATGAACATGACTGCCAACATTTGTACATATCAGAAGATACTTTTTAAATGGCGTTGTCACTTTTATTGGAGGTTGTGTATGACAACTGCTGACAAGGATCTATGGCAGCGTTTTTTGGCAGTTTCTGAAGGAAAATACTGCTAGGAAGTTGATTTAACTTTATGAATAAGTGATATACATGAAGTTTTGTACTTAATCAAACTTGATTATTATCAATCTGTCCCCATAGCCCGCCCAACAGTCAGCAGACTACAGGGACTGGAGACTGGAGACAGTGTGGACCAACAGTTCACTACTCAGGTCAGCGCTGAGAGCTCCGGTACTGGCAGGCAGATGTCAGTCGGTAAGTGCATCCTTCAGTAGCTGTTAGCAGTAACAAGACACAGTGACTTTAGTTGTTATGTACCTATAGTTCAGTACCAAGGCTAGTACTGAGAGCCCCAGTAATACTGGTTACTATAGCATGGAGGACTGTAGTTGTTATAGTTCAGTACCAAGGCTGGTACTGAGGGCATCAGTAGTACTGGTTACTATAGCATGGGGGGCTGTAGTTGGTATGTACCTACAGTTCAGTACCAAGGCTAGTACTGATGGTCTCAGTAGTACTGGTTACTATAGCATGGGGACTGTAGTTGTTATGTACCTATAGTTCAGTACCAAGGCTAGTACTGATGGTCTCAGTAGTACAGGTTACTATAGCATGGGGGGCTGTAGTTGGTATGTACCTATAGTTCAGTACCAAGGCTAGTACTGAGGGTCTCAGTTGTACTGGTTACTATAGCATGAGAGACTGTAGTTGGTATGTACCTGTAGTTCAGTACCAAGGCTAGTATCAAGGGCATCAGTAGTACTGGTTACTATAGCATGGGGTACTGGGATTGGTATGTACCTGAAGTTCAGTACCAAGGCTTGTACTGAGTGCCTCAGTTGTACTGGTTACTATAGCATGGGCCACTGTAGTTGGTATGTACCTGAAGTTCAGTACCAATGCTAGTACTGAGGGCCTCAGTTGTACTGGTTACTATAGCATGGGAGACTGTAGTTGGTATGGACCTTTAGTTCAGTACCGAGGCTAGTACTTAGGGGCTCAGTAGTACATGTTACTATAGCATGGGGGGCTGTAGTTGGTATGTACCTATAGTTCAGTACCAAGGCTAGTACTGAGGGTCTCAGTTGTACTGGTTACTATAGCATGGGGGGCTGTAGTTGGTATGGACCTATAGTTCAGTACCAAGGCTAGTACTGAGGGCATCAGTAGTACTGGTTACTATAGCATGGGGACTAGTTGGTATGGACCTGCAGTTCAGTACCAAGGCTAGTACTGAGAGCCCCAGTAATACTGGTTACTATAGCATGGGGGACTGTAGTTGTTATAGTTCAGTACCAAGGCTAGTACTGAAGACATCAGTAGTACTGGTTACTATAGCATGGGGGGCTGTAGTTGGTATGTACCTGTAGTTCAGTACCAAGGTTAGTATTGAGGGTCTCAGTTGTACTGGTTACTATAGCATGGGCCACTGTAGTTGGTATGGACCTGAAGTTCAGTACCAAGGCTAGTACTGAGGGCCTCAGTAGTACTGATTACTATAGCATGGGCCACTGTAGTTGGTATGGACCTGTAGTTCAGTACCAAGGCTAGTACTGAAGGCACCAGTAGCACTGGTTACTATAGCATGGGGGACTGTAGTTGGTATGTACCTATAGTTCAGTACCAAGGCTAGTACTGAGGGCACCAGTAGTACTGGTTACTATAGCATGGGGGACTGTAGTTGGTATGTACCTATAGTTCAGTGCCAAGGCTAGTACTGAAGGCACCAGTAGTACTGGTTACTATAGCATGGGGGACTGTACGTAGATGGTATGGACCTGTAGTTCAGTACCAAGGCTAGTACTTAGGGCCTCAGTAGTACTGGTCACTATAGCATGGGGGACTGTAGTTGGTATGTACCTGTAGCTCAGTACCAAGGCTAGTACGTCTTTGGTAGGTCAGGGTACTTCATGGACCAGTAGTTCAGTACCTTGTCAAGGGCTGAGGACAACAATGATAGTATGACTTTTGTGAACAAGTACATAATAACATAACAGTAGTTTTGAGTGTTCATTAGATCTAGTTCTGGATAAAATGTCAGGATTAATCTCCAATGTTCAGTGCAGATCACAGTTTCAATGTCCATTATTGTCAAAACCTTGTTGTTATGGATAGGGTTTATATGTGGTGGGCATGGTGTGTTTGGGAGTGTAACAGGCTAGGTGTTGGAGGGATATGTAACACAGGTGGTAATAAGGGATAGCCCTGCGCCACAACACCTTTCCATGTATGCTAAGGGGAGTCTGGTGTTTCACCTCTAACTCAATCCTATCACCTTCTCTAGCTGACTCAAGCAAGACTTTATCAGGGAAAAAGCCGGCAGGGGTTCGATGGAGAGAGACGGTGAACGCTGTCATGAGTAAGTCTTGGCCCAGCACCAGACTAACCCCACAGTCTAGCCAAGAATAACGACCACTTCACTAACTCTCTACTTTCTAACCATAACAGAGCCGACTGTTGAGTCACAGTCTAACCCAGATCTACAGCAAGGGAAACTAACAACCTTAGCAATGACATGTTGACATACATGTAACTCTTACTCAGTTTCATGATTTACAGTTTTAATCTCTTTCTTCTTCATTTCTTAGCTTGAAATAGTCTATAGGTTTGTTGTCTAGATCAGTCAGTAGCCAAGCTACAGAAACACGTATCGTGCTAGCCTGGACGATGTAACCGTATGACATGTTCCTCCTGACTCCTGACTTATGATGGAACAAAAGTTCTTAGTATACTACTTACTATATCTCACTTACTTTGATTCTTACTTTGGCAGGTAGCAGGTATGCAGAATATTATATAACGTCATGTATTTTTAATACTCAATTTGTTATTTACAACATAAGCAGTGTACTAACAGCTTCACTCTAATTATGTCCTTAATGTAATTAGCTGTACCCTAACAAGTGCCTTGTCCCCCCGTTGTAGCCTCATACGAGTCAGCAGGATCAGATAAAAGTGGTCCGAGCTCGAGGGACAAATACCGTGTTCGGTATACTCCGGAGGACATGGCTGGGTGTAAGTTATTCAACATGGACGCTGCATGAGTCCATGTAAACCATCTCTATACTGACTACATGTCTCATATCAGAGTCTTACATTTGTACTACATGTATCACAAGGGTAACCCTCTTCTTATTATATTGATTCATACTGGTGGGACTTCATTTGCACTTTGGTGTTCATCATCACACTTTTTCTGTGACAAACTGAGGTGCACATTTACAGTCTACATCTACATGTACTCTACATATGATAGGACAGCATGTTCACACTACTTCTACATGCACTCTACATGTGGAGAGCATGTTCATACTACATCTACCCTATAAATAGGAGAGCATGTTGAACTTCAAACTACTTTTTAGTATGTATACATGTAGGAGAGTATGCTCATACTAATGTCTCCCTTGCAGTTTTTCTTGGCAGACTGGCATCTGACTAATACTGCAAGTCTTGTGATTATACATCACTTGCATAACTATAACCATTGTACATGGTGTTGTACATTAGGTACTTGTGTATAATTTTACGTAATGTTCTGGCCTGCCCTGCCAAGGCAACTACGTTTGTACAAGCTACATGTATACGGTGGACAATGTTGAATGAAAACTTACTCTGTGGAACTTAAAGTAGATGTATACTTTCTTTGTTATTCTCTTCAGCTCTGAGAGATATACATGTAGTGGGAGGGGGTGATGGACTTAAATTTCTACTTGTCCTGGTGCAGCTGCTTTTAAAAAGCACTAACTGCCTCGTACTTTGATCTATCTCAGCTCAATCAGCTAACTCTTCTCATAGTTGTCCCCCCAGGACAGCCAGGCTCATGCATACTAAGAACTGTTATTATCTTTTGTTATCTTTTCCCTACAGATCTGCTGCCTTGTTGCCACTTACCCATTCACTACTGCTGTTCAACACAGTCTTATCTTAAGCCCCTGTCACACATAGCCGAATATGGCCTCCCGAACACTGCCGACCTCCCCCCAACCATGGTTAGGAGTAGGTCGGGAGCAAGGTCGGCTGTGGTTGGCTGGTGTTTAGCGAGGTCAGCTACTGTTCGATAGCGCCAGCAGAATGTTTCAAATTGTTTAAAACGTTCGAGTGTGGACGGGAGGCTGGACCTGGTTGGCTGGTGGTTGGCTGGTGTTCGAGAGTAGATCAGCAGTGGTCAGGGTGTGGTTAGGAGTGGTTAGGAGTCAAATTTGGCTCAAATTGAACTCAATTTTGATTTGATTTGTATCGAAAGGTAGGCGTGGCTTAAATCTGGTTAGACTGCTCCCGAACTTCAGCTAACCATGGTTGGCTGCTGTTCAGGGGGAGGTTCTGAATGTGTGACAAGGGCTTTATATAGCTACTGACTGCAGCATTTTGCTTCCTTGCTTGAACATATATGATATGTCTGGTCTATGCTCTGCTACACACTCACTGACTATATCTGTATCTGTATATACACTATCAGGTGTATAAATGTGACCTATGTGAATTTGGTGGGAAAACTGAAAAAAAAACAACTATAATATGACTTCAGTGGAAAACATTTCTGGAAATGTGAGGCTTGGATAATTCATAGTTGCACAGATACATTGTATCTGAAAAGAGGAGCGGAGAGATTTTTGATCGACAGAAATAGGGGCGTAGATTGTCTCTATTGTCTCATACAGACCCATAATTAACCTTCAGCCTGCTAAGATAGCCATTTGGCACGGAATATGCATTGGTTACAGGGTTAGGCAGCAGGGAGAAGGTTAACACTGATCAACATGAATGTCGTGACATGTATGTGAATTTGATGGAAAAAAAACTGAAAACAATGTAACATAATGTGACATTCCAGAATTGTGTAATTATCTGAAAACTGGAGCAGAATAAATTTTTTGATCGTTAATCGTCCCTGACAGAGTGCCAAGGTTTGATGGACAGTGGGCAACAAACAGGGCAAGGACACTTGATATAAAAGTGCCAAAATGGTGGTGTCTGTTCTGTATCCCCATTTCACGATTCACATTTTTAAAAAATTCACCCTTTTACATGTTTTTATCTGTAGTCACATCATTTCACATTTGTTGAAGTTGCTCTGACAAATTCACATAAAGGTCACATTTATACCACTGGTAGTGATACCCGGTACCGCCATTCGCGTAACACACACGAGCTTGGCAGGCACACAGCGCAGAGGCAGCTGGTCATATTACACTGTACAACCTGTCACACCTAGCCTTTGCATGTCTAGCTGCAAGAGTTCTATCAAAGATAGCATCAATCTATAAATCAATGCAATTAAGAACATGTTGCAAATTCAGTCAGGTAACTTACATTATGTACAAAGTATGTTTGGTCTTATTTATAACCTGTTTAATAAGTCTACTACTAAGTTGATACTACCATGTTTGTTACTGATCCAGTTTTATTGTATCGGCTCTCCCCTGACCAATTTCCTGTAACCTTCCTCATCACAGTACTAACACAAAATCCTGATCTTTCTTTCTTTCCTTCTCTTATTTTATTTTATTTCATTTTATTTTCAATTTCATTTCTTTCTGTTTTATTTGTGTTGTGCTGAATGTTTTGGGTTCAGTTTCTGTTTTGCTCGGTTGTTCAGATGCGCTGTCTGAAGAGGAGTACCACCAGCCGTGGGGCCTGGCCCGCCTCTCGCCCGCGCACAAAAATGCCATCCGTGCAATAAGGTAAGCCATCTCAGTGTGAATCCAGAGGACGTAGGTTCCGATCCCACTTGATACCGCTGTACAGAAAGTGCGAAATGGAACGAAATGGAACGAAATGGAACGAAATGGAACGAAATGGAACGAAATGTGTATGAAGGAAAGCCGTTTAAGCCGTTCGTACGTTGGAACGGCGACGTTTAAATAGTGTCCGCTCGACGTCCAAACGGCAACGTTAAGATTGATGGTATTCTTAGAACCGCAACGACGTTATAAGATCGATCAGGGTACGCTAAGAATAAACTGACCGCAACGTTATAAGATCGATCAGGGTACGTTAATAAAGTGAGTTTTGAGTTAAGTAGTCAAAGTCTGTGGTCTCCGTCCGCCCTAGCGGTAACGTTAAAGAAAAGAAACACGGTGAAAGCCTAAAATTCACCATACCCTTTTTTTATTCGCACGCTCGCAACAGTTTTGTCATCCCTATAGTCAAATCTACATAGTCTTACACGTAATCACAATGAAATGAAATTGATAGCGAAATATTTCAAATGTAGAAGTGGGTGGTAAATAAATGATGTGACGTGTTTTATTTCTTGAACAAGGAGGTTAAATACGTATCTATCCTTGCTATGACCTCCTTGCTTGAACCTATTCAATACTATAGGGTAACAAGAATTGGACGGTAACATTTCATTTTCAGAATTCACCAAGAGTTCATGAGGCAAGCGTTATTACTGTGTATTATAGCAAGGAAGTAAAAATGAGACCTCCTACACTCGGTTACAAGCGGCCGTGTTGGTTGGGGCGGAGCTACATTCTTCCCTCCGCATGCAAATGATCCGCCATTGTTACTGACGGCTGGCAGTGATTACGTGTTTACAGGGACTTTTCTAGTCTGACCTGGCGCGCTACAGACGGGTTTAATCAAACTCCGACTTTCCTGTTTACATGACGTTTTAGTATATATGTATATATATAATATATATATAGTATGAGTTGTATTTAGCATGTGTATATCTCCCCAACAAAGACTTTTTATACAACCAATGAACTCCGGACCCCTGTCGGAGAATGGACCCGCCCTTTAATATGTTAATGAATCTGCGTCACGAGTGTTACTCGATTCAAAAACAGCCTGTAGAGACTTTCAAGCTGGGCCCTCTGGAGACAAGACAGCTTCCTCGTTCACAACGAAACAAAGAGAAGGTGTGAACGAGCTAGACATGTATTTCACGGTTTGGTGGAAGGAAGGTGCGAACATGAGGAATTTACTAGTACACAGTACAGCTTGGGAACGGACGGAAGGAAGAAGGAGAAAATGGCGGATGGTGATTCCTCCCCGTTGGCATATCGCTAGGACAGACAGACACAAGAAACACGTCCGCACACTTTGCACAACTCAAAACTCACTGTTAATTACGTACCTGTTACGTTGCGGTCAGTTTATTCTTAACGTACCCTGATCGATCTTATAACGTTGTGGTCAGTTTATTCTTAGCGTACCCTGATCGATCTTATAACGTCGTTGCGGTTCTAAGAATACCATCAATCTTAACGTTGCTGTTTGGACGTCGAGCGGACACTATTTAGACGTCGCCGTTCCAACGTACGAACGGCTTAAACGGCTTTCCTTCATACACATTTCGTTCCATTTCGTTCCATTTCGTTCCATTTCGTTCCATTTCGTTCCATTTCGTTCCATTTCGTTCCATTTCGCACTTTCTGGGGTCCCCTTGATACGGCCGTTTTGGGTCACATGATGGGTAAACTGCTATAGGCAAAACACACCAGTTTTGTACTGAGGTACAAGCTGCATAAGATCAGACTGTAAGGTTTGAACCATTCACAACGGGATGGACCCCTACTCTTTTCGATAAGTGCTTAGTTCAAAATACATTTGTATGTTTCTAACATGTATTTCACCTCCTAATACAAGCATCCCCAAGCAAAACTGAGTGTACGCTAACATCGGAAATGGTAGAATGATAGGAATGTTAACGTATACTTAGAATGATGTAGAAGGCTGTATGAGACTTAAAACATGCGTTTGAGGGAGACTCAAGGTGTAGCCCTCCACAAACATGTCCTTTGGCTTTACGTCCCATCTGAGAGGACGTCCGATCCCTAACCAAAGCTACATGTAGGTACTACGTATACTTATTTACAAAGTCAAGTGAGGAAATAGGACCTGGTGTAAAATGTCTTTCCCAAGAGCAAAACATTATGGTCTGCTAGTGATCAACCACCCTAACTACAAGATCACCTTGCCACCTTCCATGGACATACATGTAGAGCCAGCGGCCCCCTGTGTAGGGTAGTCGTGGGCTCAAAAACAGTAAAATTAAGTAGGGAGAATAATTGGCCAGGGGAGTTTGGCCACCGTAGGGTTCATTTGCCCCCACAGTAATTTGGGGGGGGGGGGAATTAATCTTACCATGGACACTCATGGCCAATCATTTTTCCCTTTTTTGCCAAATTCTATGATCTGTACCCCGTAGGAAGGCCTAGTGGAGGCGCTGTGTAGGGAAGCTTCAGGTGACAGCCTTATCGATGTTAAACCTCTGCACATAAAAGATACAAGCGAAAAGACTTGCCCTGAATCCTTCCTCTTTGTCTTTTTTTCAGAAAAATCAAGTATTTTGTTGCCAGGCGCAAGTTCCGAGAAGCGCTGAGGCCGTATGACGTGAAGGACGTGATAGAGCAGTATTCCGCCGGGCATGTTGACCTGCTGGCCAGGGTCAAACACCTGCAGAGCAGGTAGGCTCCTTCTGTGTGGAGGTCATGTGACGACAGTGTTCTAGCCAGCATCCATCTTCTGTCATTTGATGGAAGTTTGCCCAATCTATCATCTTTGATGGACAAAAATCGGCAAGGAAAGATATCGAAAGAGATCATGTAATTAAACTAAGCTTAGTCTGCTTGCAAAATTTGCCCCTCAAAATGTAGGAAATGGCATTTCAGAGGATCAAGATTCCCAAATTTTCCTGGGGAAGCATGCTACCAGACAACTAGTGCCTTCCGCGCTCGACATGATGTTACGTCAAACAAAATTCACGTCATGATGAAAAAAGAATTCAGACTGGCTAGAACACTCATGTACGACCTTGTTAACTGAGATACACTTACATTTGACTGTATGTCTCCTGTACTGTTGCCCTGGGACAGTTTTACTGCCCTTATTTTGCTCCTTCTGTTTTGGCCACTGGACTATATTGACCTCTGCGTTTTCTCAGGTTGGACGAGATTTTAGGGTCTTCCTCTCGATCCCCTGGGCACACCAAGGACAAGTACACCAACGACCCCAAGATGCCCTTGCAGAGCCGAGTGATCCGGTTGGAAAAACAGGTATAACCTTGAAGTTCATACATCATATCCAGCCATATTACTCGGAACTTGTGCCTATCATCATGGTGTATGCATATCAGCTGGGTTTTGGTGTTTATGACATAGCTAGGCCACAATAACGCTTGAAACGGGTGTTCTGGCCCATGTGATAACTACCCGTATCACATAGGGTTCTACATTTGTAATTGGTTATCACACGTGTACACAGGCTTCCAAAAGTTCCATAGTCTTTTTAGAATAATTTGAATGTGTGAATACTAGCTAACAGCGCAGCCGGGCTGGTATGTCAGGTGATGCGGAATACACCGTGTACTATTCTCTATTTACCACAGTATGCATGACATTTTTACCTGTCTGTCTGTAGGTCCACAATATTGACCAGAAGTTGGACGTACTCATCAACCTGATGCATCGAAGGCCGCCTGACCCTGGTTCCCATGGTGACGAGGAAAATGGTGACCACAGCAACAAAGTAAACTCTGACGCAAGTTGCCATGGTGACAGAGCAAACACTGCTTGCCATAGTAACCAAATAAACCCAATACCTGACAGTGCAGAAAATAAAGACTGCGCAGACTTGCAGCGGTCATCGCAGAGCGGACGCACGCGTGCGTTACCACGGCAATCTGCAACGGTAATTTCGGAAAGCGACCCTTCCGAAGGAGATACCGCAGAAACCGCCCCCTGTCAGAAGGAGGGGAAAGACATGCAGGACTGTGTGGAGTTGACCACGTTTCCTGGCGAGGAATCAGCGCAGAACGACCACCAGACGGGAAACGGACGAGCGAAACTCTCCTCAGACAGCGACTCCAGCCTGAGGATGCTGGGAAGGGAAACAGACATAGTGTAGAAAACTTGCCAATAGAATCAACGTGAAGTTGTAACATAGCAAGGAAAGGAGGGGTTATTGTGAAATTGAGAATTATGTCGTATAATGCAAGAATTGAGAATTTACCACTTTGATGGAGAATTATAATATCACTGCATTCTAGCAGTACAATAGGGCAAACTTATGGCAGTCCCAGGTGTTGCTCTCGGCATTGTTGGATTACTCTGTACCAGATTATTTAATATCTAAGGTTCAGTTCTACAAAAAGATATGGGAATCTTTGATGTCGGGTGCTTTAGAAGACTGTTAAGTGTACAGGAATTATTGGGAACCTTGCGAGGACACCGGGCGGTGGGTGACTTGTGGGGCACAAGTGGACATCCTGACAGAACAGGGGGGAACCATGTAGCAGCCAGGGACCTGCCTGGTCTGTGTTCCAGCTTCAGTACAGCTCTGTAAATGAAGTATTTTTCTGTACATGTCTGTTAGAGTTCAAGTCTTCCGTGGCAGCTCTCTGTGTCAGAGATGTTATTCCACACAGTACACATCTAAACCTAGTTCAGTTGGGATCTGTTTTAACAACCCTGGAAATGCAGCAATTTTTACATACATGTATTAGGGAAACCCAGACAGGTAGAACACAGTGGGACCCAAGAAATCCCTTGGGGGCAATATTGGCCTTAACATTATTAGTTAAGGTATTAACCATAAGATGTAAAAGGGTGCAATGTCAATGGAAGGTAAGCATTACACCTACAAAATGTAGATATACATTTACACGGGATATATTTAATGAGTTTAGTTTTTAACCGAGAGAAACTCTGACTGTAGCATACTGGGTACCAAAGACCAGAGGACAATACACAATAGCAGGTTACCCTCTACATGTAGGCACTATAGACACTGAAAAATGGTAACCAAGGTTAACAGAGGTCATAGTGCTCCATAATTACCAACCCATGCTGACATAGCATGTCAACAGAATGTACTGCACCTGCGCAAAACCCACGGTTTTCCTTGCCTGTTTGGTCAATTCTGCATAAGAATTTTGCCTGTTGCAGACAATATCTTTTCTGGCACAAAATATGAAAACTGCAGACGGGATTTTATTTTTAAATAATGTGCGAATATGATCTTAAACGAGACATTCTGCTGAAGTGATTTACACAGTACATTATGGGTTTTGCACAGGCGCAGTTCATTCTGTCAACGTGCTGGCTGACGTACAAATGTACATGTACATGTAATGTCCATGCAATGCGCAGGAGGCAGCCCTATGTTCCAACACACCTATAGATGTTCAGATGCCCCAATGTTCCGACATCCCTACATTCCAGCATATGGTTAGGGTTGGCGGAACATAGCTATAGGTTCATCAATGAGTTGTTGGAACAAAGGGGTGTCAGAACAGAGCAATGTCACTGTACCATTATAAGGTGCAGTACAAACAAAATGTAGAGCCTGAAATGTATGGGGTAGGTGCCACAAAAAGCAGTTTGGCAAGTGATGCATTTATGGCTGGTGATGGGGTTATTATCCTTGTTTTTATTTTATTCTGAATGGCTAAATGCTTTTCCTGCCTGCCAAAACCTGGGTTCACCCTTGATATTAGTCACACACAGAGATGAAAGTAAAGTGAATTCAGATGGATGTTTTTTTTTTAATCTAAAAGCTGGGTTTCACGTTGCAAACAACTGCATTTTTTATTCAATAATAATGGGAAAAGCTGGGTTTTTCCTGCAGTATTTTCATAATATGGCCAACCTGGGTGTTTGCTTTGATTTGTTATGACAGTCAATTGTACAATAATCATAATTATAATTAATATACGTATTCCACTGGGTGCTCTGCACTTTGTGCTGTAGATATAGAAACAAAACCTTGCAATTGTGTTTTTACACACATACAGCACACAGAAAATATAGCTTGCAAATATAAACAGCAGAATCATGTAATAACCTGGGTGATGTTTCAGGCTGCAGTTGATGTGCACAGTGAAAAACGTGGGTGTTGTTTCACAGTGCAGTTATACATAATGGGACGAACCTGGGTGTTTTATACCCACAGCAATCATGTAATGTTAGTAACACAACATGGGTGTTTTAAACACTGCCATTGTATGCAAAGTGACAAAAACTGGGTATTGTTTCTTTAGTGTATAAAACCTGCTAGTGGGTGTTTTTCAAACCCAAATCAGTTATGAGATGAAACAAAAACTGGTCGTTGTTTTGTTCTTCAGTTCTAACAGATAAACGAGGGTGTTCCACACGTTAACAAAACATGGGACCCAGTATGTTGTTTCTCACTGCACAACTTTTGTGTATTGAACAGTGTACAGTTTTGATGATGTAGCAAAACCCAGGCCTATGTACTGGGTGTGTACATATATGAATGAATGTGTGAGATTTGCAGTATTACTAAGAATGTGCAATGAAGATTATGCACTACAGTAACATCCAGGTCTGTCATTTCATCGCTCACAAATGATGAATGTTCAAGTTTGGAGAGCAGCTGCAATGTTAGTTACATTGTACATGTACTTCCAGTGAAGTCTGTGTACAAAGATTTAGTTGTATAAAACATTTTTCTACGTATTTTATGTGCAACTTGCAATGTATAAAAAACTAGAGTTCCACGATCTCATACCTTCGCCAAATGAGGTTACCCTTTATGACTGACAAATAATAGATTTCACCCCTAATTATGCAAATAAGATCCTCATTTGCATGAATTACATCAGTTGATCATATTCTCCTCCCAATGACAGTGTTATCTTAACAAGGAAGGTAATTCTAGCATTTCCTCATAAATTATGCAAATGAGGTACTGATTTTGATAAGTTATGTTGAATGATGTTCACCTCCAGTCAACTTCGAAATGCGCAAGTATGAAATTGCCAACATCAACCACTATGGAATTATAGTATTTTCTAATTAATTATGCAAATTAGGTCTTCATTTACATAATTAATATATGGCGATGTTCCTCTCATTCTTAATTACACATGTTACAGGGTATAATAGTCCTATCATGGAAGGTAGCTGAATTATAGAATTCCTTCATTAATTATGCAAATTAGATCATAATTTGCATAATTGCCCTCTAATTATGTCAAGCATCACTTAAGCTACCTATACACCAAATATCAAGACGATCCGTCGACCGGTTATTGAGTTATCCTACTTTAAACATTTTCATACAAATGGCCCTGCAGTTCCAGAGCAAGCCGCCAGAGGGCCCAAACTTACGTCACTTCTTCCCGAGCACAAGAGCTACCTACCATCCATAAATCATCACCCTAGCATGTCCAGATCACGAGATATCAAAACCGGAAGTTCCGCTGCAGTACCATAGCAAGCCGCCAGGGGGCCCAAAATCTAATCACTTCAAGGTCTCATCAAGACCTACCCACCTACCAAATATCAAGATAATCCATCTATGCCTTCTCAAGTTATGCTGTTGACACACAGACAGACACACAGACAGACACACACACAGACACACGGCCGCGAAAACATAACCTTCTTGGCGAAGGTAATCAAGATGTAAATGTTACACAGTGTAGTACATGTACTATGTTCCATGGAATGCATTGTGCTCCAAAAACATACATGTGTAAAGTGCTTTCAGGAATTGGTTGCGTTGGTGAGTCATATACACGTACAGTACATCTTGTACAGGAAATATTTTATGTTCCAAAATGAAATCTTCTTAATGTCTTCCACATGATAAGAAGAATTTATGGTCATTTTGAAGGAAATTTATACTGGGAACTATAAAATGCACTGCAATTTTTTTTTCTTACATCTGTGCAAGCAATATCATATAAACAGAAAGGAGTATTACATAATTGGGCTGGTGTGTCCTGCCTATACCAAACAATATATACATGTATGTTATAGTGTGATAGAATCTCTGAGTGCAACTCTGGATGTATATTTGTATGTTTTAAACTGACTGTCTTTGTATTGCAATAAAATCCTAAGTTATACCAGATATATTCCAACTGATTGTGGGTTTCTTCCAATATTACTAAAATTTGATTGGGTATGTAAAGTTTGCAAATGTCATTTAAGGCACCCTTTGCTGGTGTTTTATAGTCTGACAACATTGCTTGTATTCTAGTAAAATTTATCTCAATGCTTCCTACAGAACTAGAGGTACAAAACTAAATGTATAATTTGGGGTGCAGACTTTGAATATAATAATAAGTCATTACCAATTATGATAATAAAGATATGAAGTAATGGTCTACATGACAGTTTTCGATAACCATAATTGTACTCTTGTAATATCAAAGAAAACATATCAACAGTTTAAAAGTTTATTCGATCTAAGCTTTATTGAAACTCCACACAAAAACAGCTAATAAGTTTCATGTACATGTACATGTATGGATCGAAGATAGGCCCTGACAAAGGTGACAATTTTGATAACAAGCGGAAACTACATGTATGCAGATATGTTTATGTTATTATAGATATTTTTGGCCCAAGTGCCACCTGCCAACACCTAAAAATGTATATCCTGATCAAAAGATTCAAAGAGGTTAAAACTCCTTGGTTGATTCAAGGTGAAACTGCAAAAACAGCGCCCCCTAGCAAACTATCTTGAGACTACAGTCTGGATTAATCTTTCTGCTTTAGAGTCTTGATGATCATCTTCTTCTGCTTGTCGTTGTAATTACAAATTTCAAGAATCATCTGTAAGTTCTGCTCACGTTCCCGCTCAACGAGGTAGTAGAACACGGCGTCACGCAGCACGCGTAGTTTCACCTGGGGGGACGGACATAGAAAATAACTTATGAAATGCACACTATGACATTGTACACAGCAGAAGACTATAGGGAGTTGTTGGGGGGGGGGGGGGTGCTTACAAAGTTACCAGTGTGATGGTTAAGGTTTAAACCCTGGCTTTTGTTTGTTTGTTTGTTTGTTTTTATTTATTTAACCAGGGGGATACATATCGCCCGTAGGGCGCTTTTCAATGAGCCCTGGGCCTGGGGAAGACCCCAGACAAAAACATCAAACTCAAAATAATACAACTAACAACAGAAGTAACTGTTAAGTTACAAAATTACTAAATAATTCAAAAGCAAAGTAACTTAAATAACATACATTGCGCTTGAAATCATAATACCCAAATAAATGAAAACAATAGTGAAGCCTGAAACATCAAATAACATAGAACCAAGGTAGAACAAAATAGAAATCAAGATTAAATATCAGGCTTGGAATTTGCATATCAATGATTGTCCAGTACATAGAGTTGTTTGAAGGCTGCTAGGGTATTGGCTGCTTTTAGGTGATGTGGTAATGTGTTCCACAATGCCGCCCCAGAGGAAGAGAAAGCACGTCTTCTGTATTCCAGCTTAGTCTTGGGCAATTGAAGACCACCTTGCGCCCTGAGGCGAGTGTTGTGAGTATGCACGTGTAATAGTTGGGTGAACATTGCAGTGATGTAGGAAGGGGTCAATCCGTTAATAGCTTTATAGACGAGAGTAGCCTTGCTTTTCTTATGTATTTCAACCACTGGGACCCATTTTAGTGTGTTTAGAAGGGTTGAAGTAGAAGTTCGCCTGTCACAGCCCAGAATCACCCGACCCACCCTGTTTTGTAGCTTTTGTAAATTTTCAATGTATCCCTTTCCTGCCATGTCCCAGACAGTGCTGCAGTACTGTATGTGCGGAATAAATAGCGTTGTGTACATTACATCTAGGGCTTGTCTGTTGAGGTAGGATTTCAAGTGCTTAATAATGCCAATGGTCTGAGCAAGTTTCTTATACATATGCTTGAAATGTTCGTTCCATTTGAGTAGGCAGTCAATAGTGACCCCAAGGTATTTAAAACTAGTCACCTGTTCCAGTTTAGCCCCGTCTAATATAACATTAATCTTGGTATTCGCCACATTCATACCTGCTGACCCTATAAGCATTGTCTTACATTTACTAGGATTTAGGGAAAGCTTGTTTGCTGCAAACCACTGAGAGATCCGAGTTGAGTCACTTTGTAAAGTCTTCTCGAGTGTCGAAATACTCCTTGCTGAGAAATATAAAATAGTGTCGTCGGCATACATGGATACCTTGCACGACTGGACACAATTAGGTAGATCATTGATGTAAATTATAAACATAAGTGGTCCAAGGATGGATCCCTGGGGGACACCACAGGTAACGCGTGTTGCGGAGGACAAAACTGAGCCCAACCCTGTACATTGCTGTCTGTCAGTTAAGTATGACTTGAACCAGTCACAAGCCGAGTCGTCCACGCCGTAGCATTTCAGTTTTAGCAGCAGTATATCGTGATCTAGCGTGTCAAACGCTCTTGACAGGTCGCAAAACACTACACCATTTAACTCCTTGTTATCTATGGATTGAATCCAGTCTTCTACCACAGAGTGCAGAGCAGTCTCACATGAGTGTAGTTTACGAAAACCAGACTGAGAAGGTGTTAATAGCCGATGGTAGCTGAGGTATTCGTACAATTGGTTATGTACCACCCTCTCAAGAACCTTTGATACACCTGATAGTAGGGACACTGGACGATAGTTGTTCGGGTTTGTCTTGTCCCCTTTTTTGTGGATGGGCATAATTTTCGACCGTTTCCATTTTTCAGGGAAATCTCCGGTACTGAGTGAAAAGTTAAAGAGTTTAGTGAGGGGAGGACCAAGTATGTGGGCTCCCACTTTCAAGAGCCTGTTGTCAATAGTATCTAGTCCAGTAGCTTTTTTAACTTTAAGCCTGGAGAGTAGACTTATGACAGACTCCTCAGTGACTGGAGTAAAAGAGAAAGTGCTGTCAACATTGTTGATGAACTGAAACGGGCTGTAATGAGGAACAGTGCTTGAGATGGATTTATACAAGTCATCAATAACTTTATGGAAAAACCTATTTAAGCATTCAGCTATACCTAGCTTGTCGGTGATATTTTGATTCTCATGCTGAATACTGTTGATGGTATTCAGTGTCTTACTAGGAAGTAATTTCCGTATGGCTTTCCATATTCCAACCTGTCCCTCTTCGGACCCTTGAATGACTGACTGAGCCGCGTGGTCCTTTTTGGCTTTGCGGCAGAGATAGTTTACTTTGTTTTTTATAGATTTGTATTCTGTCATCTCTTTAGGGTTACCTGATCGTTTAGCTTCTTTGTACAATTGATCTCTGAGGGCTATGAGCTGTCTCAGTTCATAAGTTAGCCACGGGGCAGGCGTGCCTCTGACCTTGACCCTCTTGAGAGGAGCATGTATATTAGCAACTCCAGTGAGCAGGTTTTCCCATACCTCGAGCTGTTCATCGATGGTCGGAAAGCTCTCTATGGCGTGCCATGGAACCTGTGCTAGGTCGTGAAGATATTTTTCTTCACTGAATTTTTTGTAATTCCTTTTATGGATTACATTTGGCTGTGGTCTAGTGCTTTTAACACTGTGGTATGCGAATGTCATGGCGTGGTCACTAAAACCCCCTTCGTAGGTGCCGTGGTTGTGCAGATGAGTTCTCTCATTAGTCAGAATTACGTCTATCGAAGTACTGGAGGTATCCGTTTCTCGTGTTGGCGTAGTTATTATGTTTTCAAGTTGGTGTAGCATGCAAGAAAATCTTAACTTGCCAATGGGACCTGTGTTGTCACTAACGAGTGAATCGCAGTTTAAATCCCCCAATATCATGATCTCTTTGTCTTCGCAGCCCACATTGTCCATACATTCGTCGAATTTGTCAAAAAAGGTGTGGTTGTCAGTAGGGCGGCGGTACATACTGCATACAAGAATATTTTTGCGAGAAGGTGGCATGAGTTCAGCCCAGATGGCCTCGAGGCCAGGGATTGCTAGATCAGGGCGAGCTTTGAATGGCATTTTGTCAGAAATGAAAAGTGCTGTGCCGCCTCCATGCCTCGAACCACGGTCGTTTCTTAGTATATTGTAACAACATATTGACACAACATATTGTGACAGTTATTATGCAAACCCACCTGTACATCAGACTCAGCCTTCTCACCCTTCCTGTAGGTCTCGCTGCGCTGATCACCTCGCGCCTGGATCAGCTGTTCCTCCAACTGCTTGATTCGTCGCAGGAGGGCATTCACATTTACCTGAGTGGACAGAGAGAACGATGATACAATAACTGTAACTCTTGAAATGTTCACGGCGGTTTTGTTTTCATAGTGGTGACCTCTCTAGCACTAAATTATGTGAAATACAGTCAAACCTGCCTAGGCAGCCACCTCTTCAGGCCGGTCACCTGGCCATCGCGGCCGCTTTTTCTCTGTCCCGAAAATTTTCCCCATTGACGCAAGATACCTGCAGTATTTGACAATTAAACACCTCGAATCGGAGACCATGAACTCTCAGTCATGTTGTGAGTCGGGAGGTATGTAGAAAAAGGATTTCGAGCCTTGCAAAGTCATCATTTTGTGAAATCAGAGTCTAAGTCCTATTATTCCTGTCAACCAATGAAATGGCTTGTCTTCTAAAGTGGTCATCTAATAAATCCACCAGCAGTCTTGTAGCTGGAACAAAGAAGGAATCATAACAGTCATTGTTAATTCTCAAAAAACATTCCCCACCACTTACCTGTCCATGTGGGAGGGCTGAAGGTTGTCGTCGGACAGGTCGTGGGGAGGGAGTGCGCTGGGGGCGAGGTTTGACAGGCCCTGCCTAAAGAGACAGAGGAGAGAGGAAGAAAGCAAGCACAGTTCTGAGTTAAAGGACTTGAGGCAGGAGCTGATTGCTCTGAAAACTGGAAAAGGCAAGATTGCAGTACTGATAAAAATAGATAGAGGGCATTTTTGTACAGACAAAGCAGACAGTGTCTCACATGCCTACAGTGCCAGCACTGAGTCCTTGATAGGCAGACAGATCGTAAGATAGAGAGGAATCAGAAGGGCTGCTAATATTACTAGTACTAGTACTGGACACTTATCCTTTCCTCATCAGCTGAATCTGCTACCCTAGTCTCACCTGTCCAGGTGCTGTACCATTGGTCTTGCCTCTTTAGGTGCTGTATACCCCTGCTTTCACCCCTGCTTTCACATGCCTAGGTGCTGTAACCACTTTTCTCACCTGTCCGGGTTCTGTGCCCCTATTCTCACCTGCCCAGGTGTTGTGCCCCTGTTGACACCTGCTGTTCCTCTGTTCTTACCTAGACAGGTGCTGTACTCCTTTTCTTACCTGTTCAGGTGCTGAACCCAGATTTCATCTGCGAAGGTGCTGTTTCTAAATTCTTACCTGTGCAGGTGCTGTCATGGCATCATACAGCAGGTTTTCGCTCTGCTCAAACTGCTCGGCAGCTCGACCCTTCTCATACATCTCCAAGAAGCGGCGCTGTGTCTCCTGGTCTCGCTTCTTCAGGTCGGCCTGCAGCTGGCTCAGTTTCTTGTGCAGCTCCGCACAGCTGTGGAAGTACAGGAAGTATCATAATAGGTAGTCATGAATTAGCGGAATATGTTAGATATATGGCTGTCATATTCATAATCATATTAAATTTTAAAGGATAGTCACAATACAATAGTTTTCTCCCATCAGGCCAGTTTGTACTACATGTATAGCCGTTATGAAACTTATCAGATGTAACCACTCTTAAGTGAAAAAAACACAAAAACAATAGTCCATTGGATACAATCTTCTGTGAAGTAGTTATCATTTTTGCGGTGTGGCTAAGGTGTTTGATACCCTCTTTATCTACCAACATGCTAAATTTGGGACAAATCCATCAAAAGGATATTGATGATGGGTGTGAAGATACAGACCCAGACAAAAACATGTTGTTCAAAGTATGAAAGTCTCATCTTGGCAAAGAAGGCTATTGTATCATTTCCTCATAAGTTATGTAAATGAGGCCCTGATTTGCATGATTAATATCTAATAATGTTCAACTTTACTTAACTTCCAAATGCCGAAAGAATTAAATTTCTACCTGCTTGGAATTCCTAATTAGACTCAGACGCCCCCGAGACAGTAAAAAGCCAAAGTTAAAATGTCATAATCTCATGGACATGAGACATTAAATCACACTCTTACAGGGTTTCCCTGGCGTCAACTGCAATTTGCAGTTCAGATGCTTTCCGCTTGGCAGACTCCATTTGACCCCTGACCTCCTCCAGCTCTGTCTGGGCCTCGAGTCGCTGATATTCCTCGTCGCTGACCTCATCCTGGGCGCTCAGTGCTGCCTCTCTGTGCTGTGCAAGCTCAGCTTCAAGACAGCGCACCTGTGAAAAGCACATGCTGCCCTGTAGTTCTTCCCTATTCTGCTAGGTACATGATTGTGATTTGAATTTGTAATACTGTAAATCTTGAAACTTTTGTGGTCTTTTGTGGTGGTTTTATTTTTACAGTATTCGCAAGAAATTCTCCACCGCAAATTTATGGCAACCGGAATACCTCTCCTTTCTATAACTTAACTGTTATACAAAATTGTTTCAACTTCGAAATTTAAACACCATGAAAAACTCCCTTTCCCTCCTATACTGCGAAATAAACCATGGTGAATCAAATGCAGTAAATCAATTTACAGTAACTGTAGTTATATATGGCCTTCTAACGCAAAAGTATCCAAAAACTGGACCAAAATTTTCAAGAAAAAAACTTAAAGGATGATTCCACTGAAAGATATTAACTAGGGACTAGAATCGGCCCCACTAACCTCAGTGGTCAGGTCCTCCACTCGAGACGCTGACATCTCCACCTCCGTGCCCATCCTGATGACGTCATCCTCTCGGTGGGACAGCTCGTCCGTGAGTTTGCGGATGTCGTCCTCTGTTTCGACCAGCTGTCTCTCCCGGTCTGAAATGACCTTGTGCACGTTCTTGTAGAGGTCAGCAAGATGGCGAAGGATGAAGTCCTTCTGCTGGATAGGTGTCAGGTACTGCATAAAGGAGAAATTTAGGTACTGCATAAGAGAGAAGTTTATTACACCCAAGCTGTAGCTAGCATATCGTTTGCCATCCCTTAGCAAACGTACAGTACTGTAATAGTACTGAACAGTACTGCTACAGTAACCATAATCGTACTGATTTAGTACTGTTGTACAGTAATAAACTTTCTATACTACTACTATATATTCAGTATTATCAAAGTTTTGAAACAGTAGCAAAACGGTATTGAATCAGCTTTAAAACAGTTAGCATGGCTGTCAGGATAAAACTTACAAAATCAGAAGTAGCAGTACTAAAACACATGTCACCTGGCTGAAGCACAAATCTGCTTTGTCTGAAGTCACTAAATAGCTATTTATGAAAAATCCCATATATGATAACCAACACACCGTCGCCAAGGCAATACTTTTTCACTGGAAACTTGTTGCAGTTTTATCTTACAAACTCAAATTTAAATTAAATTGTCTAGTTGATAACCGCAGAAAAAAGGGGTTTAACTGTTCCCAGCCAACTGGTCCATAATGTAAACATTACCGGTACACCCAAAATGACAAACTAGCTACTAGCTAGCCTGCAGCTGATTTTGACCAACCTGAAGAAGTCCAAAGACCCTTAGCTAATATACCCGTTTCTCAAAAGACAAAGTTTTAAAAACTGCACCAACATTTACGAAAAATTCTTGGATGATAACTAGGAAACGTCTGGTGCAACTTACCAACCTCTCCTGAGCTATCTGACATGTTTGTCCTGTCTACTGACCTTGTCTGGTTCTGGAGCCGGTACTGGGCAGTGGGGATGGAGCCGTCTCTCCCACTCCTTTTTCACAGACTCACGGGTCGCTGCAACTGCTGCTGACACGGACTGGTCTGACTTACTACCGAGGCTACAGCAAAAACAACAACATATACAATGAAATCTTATAACTCATTATGTTTACCTTCGTATAGCATACTATAGGAAAACATACTGTTTTGCTCTGTTTCTTCTTCTTCTTCCAACAAAGAAGGTCAATGACCAAGACCAGACGGCTGTCACCATGGTAACTGGTGCTGTGGCAGACACCCTGTGGTGTTGAGTTACATTTTGTAGCAGGACAGTTGGAGGGCTGGTTACCATATGAATGTGTTTGAGTAAGAATGAAAAGAGCATGCAGTACTTTGTTAGGCCAGAGGTAAACAAAGCTAGAGCTTTGCAAAATGTTACCTTTTCAGTTTCGAACATGGTTCTTATAAACTCAAGTTCAATTTTGTGCTTAACATTCATATTTTTTTTTCCACTAATGTTTGCATAATGAAATCATTTATATAGGATAAAATGACCAAGGGGCAGTGTGTTAAGTATCGCCCTACTGCCTTACTGGATTTCAAGGTATTCCAAGCCAAGCTGTGGACATATTGATGTATTTTTAATCTGTTTGGAAGAAGGCCGACCTTAGATAATATATGTTTACTTCTGTGATAGTTAACATAATAAAATAGAATTAAAGGAATACATTTAAGTAGAATCAATGTGATTTCTATGGACACCCTAATGACATATTTCGCCAGTCATGTAAACAACAGCAAACCAAAACCCCAAACCACTTCATCAGACTGCAGGAGGCCGCAATGGCCAGGCGAGCTGAGGCTGACTTGCGTTGTCGACATTGTGGGCTTTGTATTCAAAGGAGAGCAATGAACATGTTGAAGGCAATGGGGCATAAACGGTGCAAATAAATGTAGAAACGCCCAAAACTGTTCGTCTTTGATCTATTATCCTGGGCTCAAAGCTCTTAACACAAAGATTGACCAAATACTTGGACATACCGTTGTTTAAACGAAAGATGTTCTGTAATAAATGGCTGGAGGAATGTTAGGCCCCTTTCCACTAGACGGCAATCGCTTTGTGTGAAACTTGATTTTATGATTGGAATATCATGCCCAGTATAACAGTATTTTTCTTACTGATGATCGTACATTATTATGTACATATCTAGTACGTTACCTTCAAGCAAAAATATTGATAATCCTGTTGTTATAATAACATGTTTTGTGTTGTTCTGTCAACAACACTTACGTTACCTTGCCCTAATCTCCAAGCAGATTTACCGGTGGCATGACAGTGGGCAAAAAAATTCAACCGCATGGCTTTTTGCATTTTTGTTTTTGGCAACTGTCGTGCCACCGAAATTAGCCTTGCCCCATGTCATTCTCTTTAGTTTCAACTTTGTCAAATTCAGTGGAATATCATGGCACAGGTTGTGCTCAATGACAGATTGATTGGGTAGTGTTTCACTACAGGTTCTAGGAATGATTTTAATGAAAAAACACACATGGAATGATCGTAGGACAGGACACAGCTACAATAGGGTCGACGCAGCTGTGCTTTACGGCAGATGGAGTTGACAAATTCAAACCCAAAAAGCGTAGATCGAATTCCGTAGCAGTCTTTAGAATAGCCAGTCACTTGTTCCGCTTGTCACCTACCATGGTAAGCTAGCTGCCTGTACTGTATACTCTTTCTATGCATTGTTTCTTGTTGCAATTAGCCCCCAGGCATGAACTTGCAAATACAATTACTATGATTTATTATAAAAATACCAAATGCACAGACTGGACGGTGTTGTTTACGTTTAAAATTATTACTGAAGCAACGTTCTGGGCAATTCCTAAGGGACCACTCAGCATGAAAAATCAACAGGTATCGGAATGAAAAATACAAACGCGGAACTTAGTAACCACTTACCTCGCCTCGCTGCCCAGGCTGGACATAGACTCGGACCTCTCCGTCAGCTTGAAGCTGACAGACCGTTTAAAGGACGTCTTTTCCTTGGTCGGCAGCCTGTGGGAGGAAAACGGACGCAATTACAAACGTTTGTATGTGTGTTAGAGCCTTTGTTTATTCATGTACAGTAAGTTCCGTCAGTCATTCATGCAAGTAGCAAACAAGCATTCAATAAAATTTTTTTTGTCAAAAACTGGGATGGGTGATGTTTGTAAATAAGTAAGAAAGCTATGCCATGAAACGAGAACGTTAACGTACAGGAGATATGTTATGGATTAGTCAATAACGTGAGATTAACGATATCAGTTTACCTTAGAGACGACGTCCGCCTGAAGTTGGCCAGTTCTTCTTTCTTGTCCTCTTTGGTAGTCTTTTTTTGCTTCGGCCACGTCATGTTTCTTTCGGCGTTGTCCGGTATCCTGGCCATCGCCTCCACCGAAGGTAGCTGTGCGCTTCTCTGACCTGACGGAGTACTGTGCTGCCCATCAGACATACGTTTTCCGGGGATCCCAGCTTTGGAGCCGCCTGCAGGTCCCATACTTGGCGTCTTTGATGGCACTTTGGTCTTCGTGGTTTTAGAGTTGGTCCTCTTCCCTCCAACACCGTTGCCGTTCAGTGGAGGATGCCTAGACAACGCGTCTTTCCTGGTGTTCCCGGCTTCCTCCTTCTCACTATCTGTACTCTCTCTTCGCGGGATGGAGGATTTCTTGGCTCGAACGGGATGTTTGACAGGGCCTCCGTTGTCTGCGGTTCCTAACGGGTTGTGTTCGAGGCTTGACGAGGTATTCCGAGTTGATAAATAGTTTTCTGTGTGCTCTTCAGTTTGAGAAACTGTCTCCGATTCGGTCGGTGATTTCTGGCCTGCATTTTCTGCCTCCGCCAGCTTGATTTCTTCGGCAAGACTTGTCACTGGATTCTCGTGATAGGCAGCAACAGCACTAGTGGATACAGCCTGGGTAGGTTTCTCGTAATTACCATCAATGATGGGTGGATTTTCTGTGATGTATGCGTCACTGTCTTGAGTTCCCGTCGCCGTATAAGAACTGTGGCCACTTTCCTGCTGCATAGTTTTACAGTGTGCGTCACTGCTGTTGCCATTTGTTTGTAGTGCGATGCTACCGTCTATCGTTTTGTTGTGGTGAATGCCTTTCGTTTGTTGCTGTGTGGCAGCTGGCGTGTTGTCGGGTCCGGGTCCGTCGCACGAATATTTGCTATCAGACGATTCCCCGGTACCCTTTATTTCTTGAGCATTTAGCACATCATGACTTAGCTTGCTTATATCAAGGACTTCTGGAGGAACGCTATCTCCCCTACAGGTACTCTGGCCTGTTGGATCGTCCATGATTTGCCTATGTTGTGTTAGCGGAACTCCCACCTGTTGCTTCTCCGCCTCAGCAGGCTTTACCGCGGTTTTGTCCCTGATCGTTTCGCCCCGGATGTTCGTCGATAATCCCGCAGATACCGGAGCTGTCCCGATGTGTTTTGTTAAAGTCAGACCTTCAGCGTGCTGATGATTCGCTGCCGTGTGAAGATCCGCTGGTTGGTTTTCCGCTTGTGTGTTTCGGAGCTCTTGCTGATCCTGCAGCTGGGAGCCGGCTGCACTGGCTGTCTCCACGTTGCCACTCCCGGCATGCTCTGGGCTGTTGTCCGTTACAGCTGTTGCCGCGTGGCCAAGGGTACATCCGGGTCTCTCAGGCGGCTCGATCACGTGATCAGAGGAGTGACGGGGTTCAGTACTTTCTTGTTGAGTGGGAGTAGAAACTGTCTCCTCTTGATTGCTCGTGCTGATTTTTTCTCTCTCTTCGATGAGAATAATCTTACTAGCAGAGACTTTGGTTCCCGTTTTTCTTCTAGCTGTTGGACGCGCCTCATCTGTCTTTTCAGTGTTATCGATATTCAGTTGTTGTTCTCTGATGTTTTTTTCGGAAGGTCCCAATATCGGCTTTACACCACAGGGCTGACAGGACTCGTCTGATCCAGAAACTACAGTATCGTCCATCGAAGAGGAAGTTTTGCTTCCTTCTTCGTCCGTTACCTGGCAACCATTTTCTACTGCTTTGGATGGAGCTTCAATTACTTGTTCTTCCTGATTTCTATTGTCATTGTCCAATATTGTCTGTGCCTGTGACTGTCGATCATTGTCAGACGTCACTTTTGTTGACAGATCTGGGCACGCCTCTTCTAATTCCATCTCCGGCTGCTCGAGGACAACATCTAAACTAGTGCCCTGATCAGCAGAAAAGCATGATACCATCAACTGTTTATTGCTCTCCTCGAGGGTTGGGACGTCAATCTTCGAGTCTTTCTTCTTTAAATTTGCGCTCACTGCCGAGGCGTCGGTCTTTTCTGTAGAAGCAGATCCACTGCCCGGAGACCTTGACCTTTCTGAGAATGGCCCATTTAATTGGGGTTGGCTCCTTTTGGAAGACGGTCGTCTATCTGGCGACTGACCGCGCTTGGGGGAGGGGCTACGTTTGGGTGACTGGCTCCTGTTAGAGGGTGGACCTCTGCTCGGAGATTGGCCCCTCTTTGGAGATTTTTTTCGGTTTGGAGACTGGCCCCGCTTGGGGGATGGGCTACTATCTGGGGACTGGTTCCTTTTGGGGGTTGGCTCATTGTTTTGGGAGTGACTCCTCTTAGGGGACGGACTTTTGCGCGGAGTATGACCCCTTTTGGGAGATTGTCCCCTGGATGGGGACTGGCATCGGTTGAGGGATGGTCCTCTGTTTGGAGACTGGCTCCTTTGGGGAGATTTCCCTCCGTGGTTTGGGGACTGGCCCCTCTTTGGAGATTGCCCCCTGCTAGGAGACTGGCACTTTTTTGTCGATGGTCCTTTGTTTGGAGACTGGCCCCTCCTGGGGGACGGCCCTCTGTTCTGAGACTGGCCCCTTCTTTCAGACGGTTTTCTGCTGGGAGACTGGGCTCTTTTTGGAGATGACCCTCTGATTGTGGATTGGCCACTTTTTGGAGATGGTACTCTGTTTGGAGACTGGCCACGTTTTGGAGATGGTCCTCTGTTTGGGGACTGGCTCTTTTTTGCAGATGGCCCTCTGTCTGGAGACTGGCCCCTCCTGGGGGCCATCTCTCTACTGGAAGACCTGTCCTTGCTGGTGCATGCATATGGTTCCACACTGGAGGAAGAACTTACGGCAGGTTCTGTTCCTGAGGTTATGTTTGTCGGTTTTTCCTGAGTTTCTGAAGTCACTGCGGTCCCGCCTGCGGGGTCCTCTACCTGTAAAGGTCATAGGAAAGCACCAGATTTTACAGCAAAGTCAAACAAAAATTTCAGTATCATGAAACCACGCACAACCTAAGCAGGAGTCCATTGGACACAAATTTCCGTGATGTTGTAACACTTTTGGCAGAGTGGGCGATGGTGTATCGTGCCGACAAAATTAAAAAAATTTGATACAAGCAGAACATTAACGCTTCAAGTATGAAATAAAAGTGTTTTCTGAAATATTATATGATCTGACCTATGAAAATTGCTAAGGTATAAAAAACAACGTGCATCATCTCGCCCATACTAGCAGACGACATTCCAAACTACATACCAATGCAACAAAGGGATCGTGAGTTACCTGCGGACGTACAAACACGACCAATCCCAATACTCCGTGGAGGTCTATGACCTCCTTCACGGAGTAACTTATCATGTAAGGGGGAGGGCGTCTTTTTCAGGATAGACTCACCTGTGCTGTTACAGCACATGTCTGCAGCTTCCCACCGCTGCAGCCGTTTTCTGCAGTCCAGCCAGCGTCCTTGTTCTCCGGCTGCAGCTTTTTCTCCTCCGCGCTGAACTTCGGGAAGGAAGAACTTTTGACGAATAAATTTCCCTCGCTCAGTCGGCGTCGTAGGAATGGCAACAGTTTCTTCTTGGATTTCTTACTTTTTGTCTTCTCGTCTTTCGTCCCTTCAAAAGACGTCTTCTTCCCTGTTGTAGACATCTCGAAGCAACTAAGGGGATTGTAGTCCTAGATACGACAAGAAGAAAATAAATAGTCGTTTGTTGCCCTTTTTTAAAGACGACTGGACGAAGATAAGCGGACTTGGAACGAAAGCTCATCTGCTTCGGTAGGTAACAGGACCAAACTTTACAATCGTTCAACGTAGGTCGGTCAATATTCCTGAAGAATATTATTAGAAGAAGTCAAAAAGTCGTGATTGTATTTTATTATTGGACTTTCGCCAAAATTTCTGTACACAACAAGAGAAAGTAAGAATATCATACACTGTATTAGGAGGTAATATTACATTGGCTGGTATCCAGCTATATATAGGCTATGGCTGGTATTCAGCTTTAGCTGTCTTGATAATATGTTCTACGTACGCTATTTGTTTTTGGTTTGTTATATTTCTCGTGGCTGTAAATTTTGATGTGACGCTAACCAAGAACACCTATAACTTGAACAGGTCACGGACTTGAGTGTGATCTAAAACAAGTAAATGAAGGAAATGAAATGGCTAGACTAATATGTTGACAAAAAGGTGTCAGACGTGAAAGAGGGAGAGAAGAAGCTACGAAAGCCCAAACGCCACCGATAAATGATGCCTCGTTCTGCCATCACCTCGTCCCCATTCTCCGCTACTGCGTACGGCTCAACTACTGTGGCCAGCGGCAGGGCAGTGTAGAGTAGGGGGATGCTTCCTTCAGACCGCCGCCGTCGGTCCTTCTGTCCCCTTTTATGTAGCAGACTGCCCAGACCTGGCTCCATGTTGGCGCCCAGTAGTACAATTCGATAGACAGCGTTGCAGCACTTCTTCGCAGCCCCGCCAGGCCTCAACAGTGCGAGTTAGTCAACTATATGTATAGTGTATTTGCAGTCACGTGATTACGACGTAATTTAGCGTCAGCCATGTTTGTAGATTAAGTACGTCAAAGTCATCATGTGTAAAATATCTAATCATTTGATTTTCCACTAATTGAATATGCGTCCTTTTGATTCTACATTTAAAAGAAACTTGAACAATATTTTCCTGGGAACGTTAACCATTCACCATTAGTTTGAATTCTTTGTTGTCAGGTTACAAAGTAGAATGATTGATTTTTTTTTATAAAAGCATTGTAACTAGGGCAACCTGAAATATGATGGGCAACCTGAGAAAAAGTATTTCGAACCCTGCTTTGCCAAAATGGCGAAAATGTTTAAAGTAATTAAACGTTCCGTGTTGTAGCGTCTAGAGCAGAAACGCCATGATACTTCAACGCTATATATATAACTTAATGCCATGTACGGTTTGGAATCATGGTAAGACCATGTACGGTTTGGGATCATGGTAAGACCATGTACGGTTTGGGATGATGGTAAGGCCATGTACTGATGGCAAGACCATGTACTGTATGGGATGGTGGTAAGGCCATGTATGGATTATATGTTAATGTTGTAGACAACAAGGATGTAAGGCCGTGTACGATTCGATTTGTCCATCTATGGCCTGACAGCTTGTTTTGTTGACGTACAGTGTAGCTCACAGTAGGCATATTATATCTGGTGACAGATGTTCTGTCACGCAGCCCGGCGCCTGACATTGCCGCCATGCCGCACGCGTGAGTTTACAATGCCGGGCATACTACTGCCCGGCTCACGCTACAGCTATGGGGATGACTGCGTCTTTTATCTGTGTGACTGTAGCCTGCCCGGGTCAGCCTAAACTAGAGTAACACCATGAGGATGACTGTTGTTTATCTGTGGAACTTCATTATGTAAAATCCAGCCCCGCGGCAATAGGCCAGCACTGTTAATTGTGTATTAAGAACAACTGTCAGTTGTGGCCTATGTTGTGGTGGGGAATTCCGGATTGGAAATGATCTATATGCATTTATAAGTCCAGTGAATACCAATTATACAGCTTAAAGATTACATTATACGTTTCCTGTCTCCATACTTTTCACTATGTCGCATTTTAAACGGGAGAAGCGCTGGGAGATGTATTCTAGTTCTCTCTAGTTAATAATAGTATCTTTTCTTTTTTAATTTTCCTACCATTTGCCATCATCAGTCATACTACATCACTAAATCGCTTGTATTAATTTGCACATTTAAGTACTATCAATATGGCCACCCTTGGCAATAAACACGTCGCACCAAGGCTCAAATCAAATGAAGTTAATATATACATGTTATAATGAAGTGACAATGTCGCGCTCTAATTTCCAGGAGCTGCTAATTGCACCCCTGACAACTCATCAACGGCCAGACCATTTTGGACATTTGTTCCGCTACACGCATGATGCACTGTGCGTAAATGAGACATACGTTTGCAACATCACTTCAGCATATGACGAACATGCAAAAGATGGAATAACGATATATATAAATATATAAGAAGGATGCAGCAAACCTGTGGTTACGAAGGCTGAGCTGTTCTTTAATACAGCGCTAAGATGTGTTGATGACGGGATCTGTCCAGAAGCATTGGCGCCGAGGCAGCTCGTAACTTGAATAATATCCGGTTGTGCACGTAGTACTGCTGGGCCTGTACTTAACACTCCATTGTGAGTATGACTGTACCACACAGTGATTTTCCGTCGCCCTCCGCCAATGTGTAAAGCAGTCCGGTCCCCTGGCAGGCTGCTGAAGTCGCTTGTGTGTAGTATCTCTGCCCTGAACCATAAAAATCACTGCTGTTGTCCAAGGCAACGGTAGAGCATGCTGCCAGGGGCACCTAGCTGTCGTCGTTCACAAGGATCCCTTCTCGGCCCATTTATAGGTAAAGCACAAGTTGTTTCCGGGACAAAAGGCCCCGTCGGGAAGGAAAGTCAGCCTCGCGAGGGGACGTCAGTTTCTTCGGCCGGCCGACTAACCAGGGACCAGCCATTACACATCCCCAAGCGGGTGTGCAAAGATAGGGACAGGCCAAACACATAGTGGTCGTTATCATTATGATCATTAACAAATACACTTTTGAGGAATTGGCGTTGAAAATGTCTAAGTTGGTTTGAGTCCTCGGCCATGTGTGAACCAGGGACCGAGCATATGGGGAGGGGATACACTTGCCATGGCATCAGCATAGAATAATTGTATTTTGTGGAGTTGGATGTTGCTTGGTCGGCTGGATGTTAAAAGCTAGGGACACAAATTAATGGCCCCTAACGTCAACAGTAACCTTACTCCTGGGTTTGAATTTTTGTTGGTTTCTTGAATTACATTTTGTTTTGTAACGGGTGATTTTATTGATTATACTGGTAATTTGCAATTGTTACCTCATTTTTAACAGCATATTCCGAATCAGTAGTGGTCGGTCCCCGTATAGCCGCTCTGGTTTCTGATGAATAAGGTTTGGCTGGATGCGCGCAGCTGTCACAACACGTGTCTGATGACCGTATAGTGGCGCCTTTTGTCTAAACTAACGACACATCAACACCAACTGCCGACTGCACAACCGATCGAACGAAAAACAAGACGAGCGCTCGATTTTTGTGCCCTAAGACTTTTCCTCTTAGCGTATTTGTCCTATTGAAACTCACATCATTGGCAACGATAGATGAAGAAGAGCATTTAGGACGCCAGTGTAAAGTCAATATGGAGATACATTTGTAGGCAGCTGTCCTGTATAAACAGGAATGTTACACTTCTACAGAATGACACCCGATGCACGTCAGTTGTCGCGATTGATCAATTGATACAGACAAAGATAATATAAATGGTTTACTACTAAGGCCTAGGAAAAAAATGTTGTGTTTCCGGTTCCATGTTATCTGAAAAAAATTAAGGTCTGTAGACTAGGTACGGATTGTCTTTTCTTCTTTTTCTACATTTCGGTGAACTGAAATAAATACAGTTTATAACCTCCTTGGTATAACGATAGAAAACTGAAATGCATCAGGACCAGGGCTGTCTCCAGGACCCAGCCCTCCGTTTGCTTGTAGCAAGGAGGTTACAGTCCACTATAACCTCCTTGCTTGTAGGGAGGGGACAAATATAATGTTTCACCCGATTTACTAAAAAAAATGCATAAAATAACGTTTTAGATTTGTATTTTTGGTATATAGGTAGCTTAGACAGAGAAGTACATAATCAAGTACAAATTATGCGAATAAAGACTTAATTAAGGAGAAAATTCTGTAGTCCCAGTGTTTTACAAAGTAGGACATGCAATGTGTATAATCTATGGCAGGTGGAACATCAACAGATACCAATTATGCAAATAAGGACGTAATTTGCATAATTAGTGAAATAATTCTATGATTCCTTAGAGGTAAATGATGGGATTTTCATACTTGCGACATGTATAAGTAAGTTAAAGGTTAACATCACTATGTATACACGTACTGATTCATCTTATCATCAGCATTATCATTATTCTTTCTTTATCACACGTGTCATGTACATTATGTGTAAGGTGTGGTCCCATATATACATGTAGCTTCGTCCATATTTGGTTTTTCTGCCACTTGCACAATCACAATTGGACTTCCATCCAAAGTCTTAGTCTTCTGTTCTAGTTTTTAGAACCTAGGTATGATACCAACTCTCCATACTGGTCGTGTCCTTAAAACTGAAACTTATATATAATTTTGTACGCTGTGGTTTGTGGCTCGCTTTCAGGTCAGATGTAGATGTCATGTCCTATTATATTCTATTCTCCTGCTTCTCTAGCAGCCGACAGAAGAAGATTTTATTATATTGTAAATAACTAACGGAGATTTACACACTGCTTTCATGCATAATAAAATGATCGTTAGAATCAGTCCATTCCGTATCTTTCTCTAAGTCATAACTTCCAGTATTTTCAGTGGACATAATGGTGATTCCGGGTGTCTGTGGTAGGATATCTGTCAGTTGAGCGGTCCGTATCCGATGTACTTCTAGTGACGTCAACATCAGTACGCTGATCATGACGACACTTCCGGCAACGTAGAAGGAGATGGTGTAATTTCCGGTGGCGTCATATAAACGACCTGCACATGAGCAAAAGAAAGGTTCTGTAATAAAATGCATGGTGAATAGACGTCATTGAAGTGGTGCCATTTCTTGTTATACTTAAGGAAGAAAAAAGACGATTTTCATGACATTCTGTAGGCTGTTGTACCTGCAACTGGCGGGCCGAACAGCATGGCGAACCCCTGGATCCCGTAGGCTATCCCCACGGCACTAGTCAGTCTGCTTACACCGCAAAACTCGGCCAGAAACACTGCTGTTTGACTGGCACAGGAGCCAGCAAACAGGCCAATAGCAAAGCAACACACTACCATGGAAGGGTACGTCTGTGCTAACGGTAAGAAGAACAGAGACAACGCAAGTCCGAGGTCGCAGACGATGTAACCTCGGAGGCGATGGAACAGACCCAGGTCCGAGAGCCAGCCGTACGCTACTCTGGACACTCCGTCACCAATACCGATGACTGAGACCAGAAAAGCAGCTTCCTGCGCTTCAGTTCCAACGTTTCTGGCGTGGACAACGAGGTGAACAAAGGGGATGAAATTACCAAATATTAGGAGCATGTTGGAAAAAATAAAAACAACAAAGTACGGTTTCTGAAAAAGCGAGAGGTCCAGGATTGTACTTGTGGCCAAACATGGCCAATGACTTGTCGAGGAAGTCTTCAAGTCATTTGATGTGATTGTTCTCCTGTTTTCAATGTCTTCTATCAAATATATCGGCCTCAACAAGGCACCAAATATGCAACCTTGTAAGGCGATCCCCGCTACGATAAACAGGGAACCCCGCCACCCGTAGAAGTCTATAAGTAACTGAAAGACGGGTGGGAAGGCAAACGTTCCGACTCCGGAGCCTGATAAACCTAGTCCGTTTGCAAGTGCTCTTCTTTTCTTGAAATATCTCCCCACCATGGTAATACACGGCGTATACATGAAGGAGAACCCAAGACCTGAAAGACAAAGCAGACGTCTGATTTAAAAAAAGAAAAGGTAGATCTATTGTTCTCGCGCTTAAATTTACTGCGGTGAAAATTGAACTCGGGGAAACAGACTGGATAACGGGCCATTAGCCGGTTCCCTTCGGTGGTTCCCTTTGGAAGCTTTGTTACAACCTTCCGCCGACAAGAATGGACGAAAAACGTATCTGTCATAAGATAACTGGCTTTTCTACGACTGTTCAAGCCAATATTGACCTCAAACTACTGTTGTAAACCTGTCGCAAGGGGTTATTGATAGAGAGTTTACCTGTGATGAGCCCAGCTGTCAAGTACATGACAGGTAAACTGGTGACGAACATGCTGGAGAGGAGACCTACTGCAGCTACCAGACTCCCCGCCATCACCACCGCCCTGCAGCCGAACACGTTACACAGGGCTCCGGCAAAAACAGCTGAGATAAAGGATATGGTAACAATAACTTTCCGGAACAATTTGAGGTCGTTGACGCGGTTGTTCTCGTGTGTAGGGGTTAGATTTCGTGGAAAATGTTCTTATTAGCACTACAGATTAGTCACGTGACTATGACGCAATTTAGTGTCCGCTAAATCGAGCGGTATCTCCAACTTTCCAAATTAATGAAGCAGGGAGGTACGGGCCGCCATGTTCGTGTTCTTAATTTCTATTTCAAGCGTACATGGTATTTTTACAAATTCTATCGGCGATTTTCTGAATGTATACTTAATGATATTTTCTGTGAGCTTTATTGGCTATTCAGGAGGATATGAAGATCTCTGGATAGTGTCCGAAAACCCTTAAGCTACGCCAATAGCTGCGTTAGCCTCCTCCATGTTGGTGTCCCTGTACTGTGACGTCACAGGAAAAATCACTCTATTGGAGGTTTGAATATGCGCATCAATCTATTATGTGAGCATGAGAATCGTTGATTTTTCTCTGCCTTACTGTACATGCTTTCTGCCATAAGATATTTAGCGAACATAAGTAATCTGCCAATCAGTGGTGACGCCAATTAATAGTAATTTGTGGCTTTACATGTCACAAGGTCTATTATTCATGTCTATTGATAAAAAATATGTTATTTTCTCATCTCACAGCCAAACATTGTAAGGGCTGCTTGAATGGAACTGATCCATGCTGTACTTTCAGCGTCTTCTCCAAAAGCCTGGAGGATGTAGGGGAAGAAGACTCCGAAGGACTTCAGTGTACCCCAGATAGTTATATGGGACAGGAAGAGACTCAGAACGACAAACCAGCCCCAACCGCCATCTGGCGCCTCTCTGCGATGTTTGACAGTCCCCAGAGTACACATTACAGGCAGGCTTTTGGGTGTAGTATCTGCAACGTGTAAACAGTCATGTTTTAGAGTTCACTCTTATCAGTAGAAAACTCGTTCTGACCAAATACAAAATGGCGCTGGCATGACGGAAAATCCAACATGGCGTCGCCCATTGACGCTGACGAAAGCAGGACAACTTTTGCTGTCGCAAAGCTGTAATTATAACTATTGAGAGATGGACTTCAAGTTTATATGGTACTCACACAAACTTGTAAAAATGTATTTGTCAGCTCTTCTCCTTTTTTTATCTGTATTGTCTTTGTTACTTAACAAGAAATCGCAGATTTCAGACTTCCGAAAAGTATAAAAAAACCTTGGCTTTCTAAATTTCCACATGTTGACCACTGATTCATGCTGGTTCCTGGCCATATTCTGAGACCTTTACGTTCGCCTCGTTTCCAATGTCTTGCCTTTTGTCCTCTTGCCATTCTGCCTACCAATCCTCTCCCGCCCACGTGCTGTCAACCTACTCTGTCCGCCGGACAAACCGACACACAAACCCACAACTCAGCCACAAACCAATTCTTCCGTACTTGGAGGTGGTTATAAAATCGAAGAGCTTTGAGTCTCGGCGTTAACCATAGGCGGTCAAAGTCCATTTTTGTACTCCAGCTGTGGAGAGGTATTCAATTACGTACTTCAAGTTCGTGTCAATGATCCAGGCCATTTTAAGGCTGGTAACATTTGATTCTTCAAGGCCATAACGGCTGGCCTGATCTATATATGGCCTCATGCTTCTTTCCTAGTATCAGTAGCCGATCTATAAATAGTTCCAGTTTGACGGTTAACCTTTGCAAAGGGCCCCAGATTCAACTTCATAAACATGCGTGCATGACTCTGCAATCGAACACTCTACCAATAAAAAAAACGCACTAAATTCATTCTACTATCTTATGATTGTACACGTGATTTCTTTAATTAGAATTAGAATTACCTTTAACTAAACAATTACGAAACACCTCGTACCCTGATGGTGTTTACCTAATAGCCTTAGGCAGCGACTCTGTTCAAACCATACGAGGTTACACAGTAAGGCAGGTTTAACAACAGTAAAATCGAATCATCTGGGACATTTTATGACGTATGACAGATTTTAAGCAAAACAAGAGGAAACAGTACACATTCACCTTCCAAAATCTCCGGCCCACTCACATCTGGTCCGGCTTCGGGGACTGTTTTCCGACGTCACTCTGGGTATTACTTCACAGAGGCCGCCATTTTGGCCGGCGACTTTGCTTCAAGGGTTCAGTCAAAGGTCAAGGTGCAATGACCTTGTCTCAGCTTGAATGGCACACAATGAAGGGCCCTAACCATTCCTTTGAATTGGACTTGAAAATGACTAGAAAATAAGCTGTTCAAAAATGTTTCCCTTAAATTCAAGCAAAGTTATAGTATTTCCCGAAGAAAAAAAAAACGTTATACAGAACCCTCCGCCGCAAAACGCTGTTTACCAACTACTTGACTTGGCCACTTGCCAGTCACTTGACTTACCTTGATGAAACGCAGTGCCAGACAATGTGGTAAATGCACTATCGCCTTCAAGGCATATAGTATATATATGTAGTATTTATATATATGTAGTATTTATATATGTAGTATTTATATATATATTTCATATGGCATTATGGATATATATATATATATATATATAAATATATACATATATATATATATATATATATATAATACACACACACACACAAACACACATGGTAAAGCTTAAAAAATGACACCGGTAGTATCAACGCAACACTACCAAGGGGCAAAGTCACCGCATAACCTACATGACTACATCTCTCCATTAGAGTCACTGACCTGTCTATCCAGTACGGCGGCTGGCTGGCTGACTGGGTCTCCACCCCGCTGGAAAATTGGGGTGAGACGGGGCCACGTGTAACGGTAATCGCCTTATGTACGCGGATGGACTATTTGATTAATGATCTTCCGTTTACAGTGTACGAAATACTTTTTTGAACCAGGTTGCCCAGTGGCAACCTAGGATGAAAGCTAGGTTGCCCATAAAAATTCCAGGTTGCCCCAAATTTAAACTCTTCTACATTTGATTAACTTTGTTAGAATGCAATGTGCATTTATACATTTCTGACACAGAGTTGTTTCGCCTTACCTGAAGTGATGAGCTCTTCCATGGGAACTTCTCAATAAACAGTTCCCAATGGAAGAAGAGGCATCCTTACCACAAAATTTAGGTAGTGCACTGAGCTACCTGGGTGTAGAAATAGGTTGCACCAAGCAAAATATGGTTGCACGGTGCAACTGGGCAACCTAGTATTTCGCACGCTGCGTTTATGTCTTTGTATACCGTTTGTTGTATCCAGAACCATGCTTTATCCAGAATAATGTCCGGGCACGGTTCTGGGTAGTCCACTCGTGCTTGGGGCAAATATACGCTCGTACGCGGAGAGTATCCAGAATCGTGCCTGATCCTAGCCCGAACCCATTCAGGCATAGAACTAGATAGGCACGGTTCTGGACTCTGGATACAATACCATTCAGGCCGTACATTGTTCCAGACACAGGATGGATCATTAATGCCACGGTGGGACGTGTTCAACACGTGATGGTGAAGGGTGAAGGTAAGGGGGGCGATCATTAATGCGACTGTTGTGGTGTAGCTGGCGGCAAATCGTTATACATGTACGTACGGGGATGGATGATTAACTTAGAGCAGCAGTGGTCCATGTGTAGCGGCAAATTGGCCCACGGATAAGCTAAGGGATAGGCCATTTATGTTTAGTATTAATATTATATCGATGTACCACAAAGGCCAGCCCCAAATTCTCTTCAGTTTTGCATACATTTTTGCGCTTGTACTTCATTTTCAGTAACATTTTCGTCAGGATGCATTGTAGGTAAAAGAACATTTAAGATGACTCAGCAATCAAAGATGGTCTTTTTTTTTCAAAGGACACGTATTCTGGAATAATTGAACATTATTTCAAGTCAAGGAGCCTAAAACGTTTCAAATTCAGGGGTGCCAAAGAACTCATACGAAGTTTATGGAATTCACACAAATTTTACGGAATTCATACCAATTTTACAGAACACATACGATCCAGTACGGGAAACATACGAATTTTACGAAAAAACATACGATCCAGTACGGGAAACATACGAATTTTACGGAATACATACGATCCATTACGCGGAAACATACGAACCTTACTAATTTGGTGATCCCGGCGCAGGTCACCAAATTAGTAAGGTTATTGCACAGTCTGAACTCTGAAGGGAACCCTGTCCGATATTTTCAACATGCATAATTGCATGTTCAGAATATTTTTACGTCATCTTGAAAATCACAAGCATATTGCAAGTTGCATGTGGGTATTTCTAGCTCTGTTAGTCGGGGGAATATTATCATCTATTTCTATCAACTTATTTTACTCACAGAGCTGATGATAGAAATTTGTAAATTGAAAATTGAAGTGTTGGTCTAATGTCTAATATCTATTTGTTTTGTTAATAAGATGGACCGTAAAATACAGCTTGCATACAGATGGCATTGTGCTTCCTTACATGAAACAACACTTATTTCTGCCCATCCGTTCACGTGGTCAAGCTGGTTTTGACAAGGACCTCGAGGCTATGCTAAACAGTGTCGCAGATGGTTGGAAGTCTATACACATTTGGCGGTTTGGAAACCCTGAAGAGCCCCCTCCCCCTTCCACCATTATTCAAGACGGGGCAGCTATTGATCTCACATATAAAAGGCTGACTACGCAGATTAATAACTTTTTACAAGAGACCGTTAAACTTTGTTCTTTGTCACATTTATGCATTAATGCACACCACAATACACCTTATGGCTCATATGTAAAGAAACAGAGACAATATTTCTTTGAAAGTATGTTTTAATTATTAGGTTGAAATATGATTTGGCTCGACTTTTTAAGCCATTTATAGCGGACCCCTCTACCTGCCCAAACATCAAATCTACTACTATCTAAGTATTTCCGGGACATATTTTTTCTGTATATATTGACCCTTATCTTTCCCGGTAAATATTATATCATTCAAATCATTGTGACGTCTTACTATGAACACTTATATAATAAGAGGGGCTGCATTTTTCCGTGAGGCGAAGTGTGCTATCTTAGTTTACCGTTGTTTTTCTGTAAATATTGGCTATTATCACTACCAATAACTATTATGTTATTCCAATCATTATGTTTTCAAGTATATGTACTTAACTCTTTTGAAATACGTTAATCTGTAGACACTGTTCAGTCTTAGTATTTGATGACCTATATTGTGATTATGTTATTTCTATGTCCTCTCTTTTAGCGGAATTTGATCCATATCCGTGACGCAAAACCATTTTACCAGGCCTCAGTACTTTGTAATATTTAAGTACATTTCAATCACCGTAAGTTTTTAAGAAAGAGTGCATTTTGTCTGCATGTTTGTGCAATGGTTACGTGACGTCACAGAGTGAAGTCGTGACGTCACAGCGTGAACCTGGAAGAATCCACCAGGCAATGTTGGTGACAGGCTTCCACAGTGGCAGGGCCGTCTGCATTGGGATTGGTTAACAAAAATGATATTAGTTAACTACTAACCTGTTTATAGGAAAAAAATTACATTGGAATTTCAAAATCACTTATTTGCAGTATATCGACCAGTGTAAATAGACCAGTGTAAATAGACTGGATCCTTAACGTAGGGAATGGTCAGTTAACTTGTATAGCAACGTCTGTAGTTGTATAGCTGTTTTCTGATATTTTAACGCCGTTTCTTTTAAGAATTATGGATGTTTGAAATGAATGTGCCGTGTAATTCAGACTTTTGATTGTCTGCCTTATGCTAGTGAAGTTCTTTTGACTGACTTTGACTGATATTAACTAACCGTTCATCTCAAAACTGTTGGATAACATATAACAGCGTTAGTTATATTGTTGACTGCTGTTCAGCCAACAGACCCCCCCCCCCCGGAAATGATATGGGTTGCCGTGAATATATTGGATCTGTTCAGGGGACTGTATGACGTAATTTAATCTGCTATTACACACAATCGACCAATTCCTGAGTCCCTCCAGTTACTCCCACCCGGCGCCTGCTGGGTAACCTTCAGGCTTAACCTCCCTGTCAATCAAGTACAGTAGCAAAATATTCCCCACCCTCCTGTAATTGTCTCTCTTGAACAAGCAAACATAGAAACCCACAGACAAACCCACCCAAAACAATACCTCCGTAACCGGGGGCAACAACAAACAGAGATTTCAAACCTCAGAGAAGTGGATATAGATTGCGTTTATGAATTACATTATGAAATGCATTATTAGTCATACGATTGTATGACGAAACTTACTAGTATACTCCGCTGTTACAAGGTTTAAGTTCAAAACATTGCCGGTGACCACATCTTTGTACCTAGGGCATACTGGGTCAAAACCTTGTCAATTAAGTGAAACACAATCCCCGCCGTTCACTTCGGAACTCAAGACATACAAAGCTAGCATAAATTGGCACCAGCTAAAATGATAATTCAGTCCCGGAAGTAATAACGTACCCAGAGGGAAGAAGTCGTCCCCGAGGCCAGAGTCTTGCCGTGCACTCTGTATGGCCTGCTTCAGGGCGAACAGTGCTGAGCAAGACATCAGCAGGGGCGGCTCTCCTACAGCTGCAGGTAGGGATAGATGTGAAGTTACAATACATGTACTTGTAAATGCATCAAGAGAGGATCAACTGTAGATACAATTTCAGGTGGAAGCACAAACTGCACGCAATGCCGAATCAAATATCTCTCCATAGGGCCCTATCTAACATTGCTTTTTCTAGGTAGTCAAAAAGAATACCAGTGTCTCTGACTCAGGAGTCAGCAAAGGTCAAAGTTCTGGAATGCACTCTGCCCCTAGGTTTCCACAGGAGGACGGATGATACTACTTCTTGCTCGGCTCGACAGTAATGTCCACAGCGAACTTAACTCTACCCTGATGTAAATGCTTGTCTCTTTTACACCCCTTACAGCCTTTGCACTATATAATTGAATGACTGGATGAATGGATGAATGAATGAATGAATGGATGAATAAATGGATCTTCATTTACGTGTCTTGCGTTTCTTGCGCCCAGGCCGTGTAGGCCACTGGGGCAAAAAATAAACTATGTATATCAAGGGGACCTATATAGATGTACAGATTTACAGAATAAACCAGTATTGAACAAAATATATAAATGAATATGATACAATATAGTTCGACATAAATGAACATAGATCAAGTAATCGATGCAAATGATCAGAATCCATAAATATTGAACAAAGATTTCACAATAAAATAGATATGATAAATGAGCGAAACACAAGAGCAGACGCAAGTAAAAATAGAAATTATACAACAGAACAACACTTCATTTTGTGTTGTAGCAAAATTTAACAATGTACATTATTAAACAATGCCCCCCCCAACAAAACTTTTCATGTTAATGATTAAAAACACAGCTCATGACATTATTTCTTAACATTTATTTACAGAAGCTCAGGAGACCAGACATTTCCCCACCTTTGGACCTAATGACGTTGTAAGGGTTGGGCGCGTTGGGCAGCAGGGTGACGCGGAGATCAGCCGGGATGTCTTTGGTGGTCGGAGGTTTGTATTCCTGTAAGGCATTAACAGACGCTCCATATCAATGACGCGACAACGTTTCAGTGTTATATGACATTACAAGCCCTCTGTCAACAGGGACGAGGGGCGATATCGACTTTCTCTAATCTTTAACTCATGTCACACGTATTGGCAATGATATGACGTTACTTGGGTTAGCATAGGCAAACTCAGCTGGGTAGGGATGACCAACAAAAAAGATACGGCGTGATACAAAAAGAATACGTGAATTTGAATCTAAAGTAAAATAAAAATCCTGCAATAAAAGGAAAAAATCATACAGTACAATATACAAGAGAAGGCAATGCATAATAATACACGTGCCTTAAGTTAAGTGTCCGAGCGATTGGGTCTAATAGTTGAAGAGAACTTAGGGATTCGGGCGAAAATGAGTCCAATGAAGCAGTTTCATAACATTTCGTTGTTATATGACACTTTCGACGTCGATGAAGTTTGGACATCAAGGAATTACGCAATTACGCAATACAACCTAAATCAGGCATTTTGATAGATTGTCTAAAGAGTTAGATGCTTCAGATAGCACCAGCTATCTTTACTATCAGCCACTGGTGAAAGATAGCGGATGATATCTGAATCGTCTGCACTTCATAGAATTTATCCAGTTGCTTGATTTAGTTTGTATTACTCAACTATTGACTTTATGTATGTTACTCCCCATCATCGTAGAACTACGCGGGGACTCTTACTACGTGGAGACTCCTACATATTAGCATTTAGAAATCATAATCTTCAGTACTTTATGCAGCAAACAGGAAGTGCACTACATTACCAAAAGTGTTGTGCTAGACCTTTACCCATGTTCCGTTGGTCAACAGCCTCCCCGTGTCCTTGTCATACACACACTTCTCAGTCAGCCAGTACCCTAACCCGAACACAAAAGCGCCCTCTACCTGCCCGATGTCCAGTGCAGGGTTTACACTGCAATGTACATGTGTGAGAAAGTAGAAAGAAAGAAACTTTTAGAATGATTCTCATTTCATAACTTGTCATATGTATGTGTGTTTATTCACCAACTTGGGGCTGCATGTGGGTGGGATTTTGGCTTAAGGGTACATTTTTGGGGGTCGCCAACGCATATGCATAACGATTATATTGGGAGGTCGGCAACGGTTAACGAGAAATCGACTTGTTCTTTACAAATGGCTTTGGGAGATAGCTAATTGAATTGTTCCATTGCATTTATGGGGGGGGGGGGGGGGTCCTGTGAAAATTAGTCTGTGGAGGCCAACACAGTCGGGCACGCCGTTGTGACTGTTGGGCAATCTTGTGTTAAACTGAACGATACGAATAATTAGCCAATAACCTAGCGATGAAATCTGGATGACAAGTAATGTGTTGCATAACATCAAAGCGACCAATTACCATTCACGAATGGTTTAAGGACACCGCTTATGACTAAGAACGGGTCGATACGATTAACGGTGAATTAAGATAGTTCGCTACACCTCACGGACACTATAGTATCCAGATCCGTCTCCGCGTATCCAAGAACTTAGATTTGCCAGTACAGTTCTGGGTACTCTATCCAGAACCGTGTGCATGTAAGCATGGTTCTGGAAAAAGCATGGTTGTGGACACAATAGATTCTAAGCCTCTGCAAGGGACGCCAGCTCACCTCTCCCCACAGTCGAACAGAATGTCCGATCGCATGATTTCTCGTTCTCCCGTCAGTATATCCATCTCCACCTCTGTACACGTCACACCCCAACTGTTGTAGTCCGGGTGAGGACTCTTAGGCGGATGATGTTCCCTGTGGGCACATGGAGAATGTTATCATCCCTGTCACGAGCGTCTTATTCCTTTGTCACATTTCAAGTGGGGGGGGGGGAGGTAGGGGGATGCCTATCCGGGCTCTGAAGTCGGGAGGGCAGGCACTGGCTTTCACAGTCATGCTACAGTCACATTTCCAAACCGATGCCCTATTGAACTGGGTAATTTTCAGTATGCTCTGGGTACCGGTGGGGACTCTGTTGATGTTTTCATGATTAGGTTACAATTAGGATCCGTCTGCTTTTTTGCCGCTACCCAACTTAATTACATTTTAGTAAGCTCTTATTTGGCTCTGATCGGTAACTCGCTTGATTTTCTGCTATTACCGTTTGGCATGGATTTGAATGTTTTAAATGGTAAGCAATCATTCATATAATTTTGGAATCGAATCTATGGATATTCCAATACCCTTAGAAATCCAGGAACATCTCAACATTATGATATCGACTGCGCTGCTGGTGTAGTGGTATCATGCAAGATCCCATTCTTGCGACCCGGGTTCGATTCCCGGGCGGCGCACTGTCTTTTTTTTATGATTCCATGCATCTCCTAAACCTTTGGACGATCCATCTTCCACGTGGACACGATGGTGTGGGCGGTATAAGGAGGCATTCTGGAATTGTTGTGATACATGATTACATTACATCATACACCCTGTCCACAGGTCAATTACATTCACAAAAACCCAACACTTCCGGAAGTCTGAAATCTCCTATCTTTTGTTTTGATCGCAACTGACTGCAGTAATATTATTCATTTTTAAAGGTTTAACAGTACCCACATGTATTTCTCGGACAGATCCACCCCCTTGCTGTGACACATGTTGATGAGTTCTGTCCATTTTGGAGCCCCGCCCATCTCTTGCCGGATTGGGTTGATCCGTTCATTCAGCCTCCGGCAGCATTCAAGCACTCCCTGAAACAAGCATGTGGCAGTATATACAGTATATAAAACCATTTGCTGCAGGAGTTCTGATTATCGAAAAACAATTCCAGCTCTCGAAAAATTAGGATTTATCAATATCAGTAGATGCCCGGTAAGTCTAGTAACGATTGCTATAGGTGCTACTACTGCGTTAGTACAGATTTCCTGTTTGCATTCACGGCCGCTATCGGTATTAAAATCCCACATTTTGTGAAGCAAGCCCTGCATATCTGATTTGAAATGATTATCTAAGCCATTACGTTAATCACTCATATATGCACATTGCGTGAAGACTTATAAATAAAACCTAAGTAACAGTCCGATCCCATAGCCCCGTTAACTAAAACGTAGAAATCCAAACTGAAAACAAAATGCAAACATCTGACGGAAATGCATTCTCTCATTGGTTGAAATTCTAATTGTAATGGACAGTGAAAATGGATTTATACTATCAGGTGAGTTTGTACCTGACAGTTGAGCTCACTGGTGACGCTGCCTCCCGTGTCAGAGCTGTTGGGACTGGTGAGAGAGTTGGTGGACATCACGTGGATCATCTCCATGGGAACGCCCAGGGTGCCCGCTGCCACCTGCGTCACCTGGAGTTGTGACGTCACAAACGCTCCTTCAGCATTTCTCCACGTAGCAGTTTCAATCAAAGAGTTTCTCGTGGCATTAATGCACCAACCATCTTTGACTCTTTGTGACTCAATTTTAGTAAACTCAACACAAGAAGTTCGAATTCGAAGTAATTGATTTATCATTTACTAATCCGATCTCCATTATAACACAAGTATCATGTACAGTCAAACCTGCCCGAGTGGACACCTGCCTAAAAAGGACACCTTCAGTCAATGGACACATTGGAACAGTCCCGTCCATTTTTACATAGTTAAGACCCTCTCCCAGGAGGACACCTGTCTTCCCCTGACAGAGGACACTTTTTTTCAGTCCCAAAAGGCACTCAGACCTGTCTTAGTGGACAATATTGATTGACAGCAGCACCCAGCCGGGCGAGCCCAGAAACAATAAGTTCGTTTAGCATTGGGCAAAAACTTGTTCAACGCTAAAACAACAGCAGCCAATCAAGGGTGCCAAAAAAGAATAAAAGGACAATGATTTCTGCAGGTATGCGGGTTCTCACCTAGTCAAGAGTAAAAGGAAGTGAGAACAGACAAAGGGGAGTTTATGACAATGGAGGGTGCAGGGGTGATATAATGAATGAATAACAATAGGCTCTATGCAGATTTGCTAACACTCAAAAATTGAACTGTAACAACAAGGAGGTTCCTTTTTGAACCTCCTTGGTAACAACTAGATCTTTTTTGTCTGGCAGGAACAGATAGCAAGAAGGTTAAATATAATAATCTCCTTGAAGATAGTGAAGCCTACATTATTCTGGGATTCTAACTTAACATTTAGTATAAATGTGCTACACATACATTTGTACTTGCATAAGCCTATTACTGGATACACGATATACATGTACACCTGCCAATCCTTTGGATGACCAACCCTGTTTGGAAAGGACACCTGTTCATAAAGGACATTTTTGCTCAGTCCCTTGAGTGTCCACATAAGACAGGTTTGACTGTATCATTGGAAGGATACATAGTTTCTACAAGACTCTTTTTATATACACAGTATTCCTTAAATTTTCCCAAATGTGGTTATCACGAAATAATTTGCTAACGTTTTTATTAACAAACCAAAAAAGGGCAGAAAACCGGATGTCGAATGATATTATTTGACCCATACTGCCATAAAGGCCTATAAGTAGAGAGCACCAACTTTAGCCTCGTTTTGGTACGAAGATTCAAAATGGCAGCCGCAGTTAGAAAGATGTCTAATAATAGTATTATTATAATATTATTATAATTATATAATAATTATAATGATAATTATGATATTAATATTATTTTTTTAATCCACTGGTGGGAAACATTGGGGACTGCAGAAAAGGATAAAATGGCGGCAGCAGGTAGAAAGAGGTCTAGTTTTATTACTTCTAGTTTTCCACTGGAGGAAAATGGTGGAGACTGCAGAAAAATATAGCCTTAAGTGTAAAGATGCCGTCTTTAAACAAAAAAGAAAAAAAGGAAAGAAAACTTCGCACCCTTGTATCGATGCCCTGGCCCATCTCTACTCCGCCGTGGGTGACCACCACGGACCCGTCAGAGTGGTAGATCGCCACAAACACCGTGAAGCGGAAGAAGCTGGAGTGGGCGGCGAACCGACATGGAACCACTGACAAGCCTCTCTTCTTCCATCGAGTTTTCTGTGTCCAAGGGGGGAAAGTAGTTCGTACTGTGAAGTCATTGTTTCAGCGAACTAATGTGCAGTCTTTCTAGAAATCGTTTTCGCCCAATTTTTGACTCATGCAATTTGTATGACATTGTGTTCTTCTGATATTTTCATCCATGAGGTACACAAACATGATAAAGGTTATTTGACATGGCTAGAAGATCTCTAGATGTCAAAATACGTTGAACCCTTTTCCTGCTGGGCCCATTTATATATATTTTTATATATAAATGGGCCCCACAGGAGAAGGGTTTGACATCAAGAGATCTATATAACGAGACAGAGAGAGAGAGAGAGAGAGAGAGAGAGAGAGAGAGAGAGAGAGAGAGAGAGAGAGAGAGAGAGCCATATACATGTAGAGCTATATATATGTACGATTATTGGGGGTATTTCTCACATTAACACATCACACTGCAGCGAAACGCACCGAATGCGGAAGCAACTATGCCATCGCAGCGCAAAAGAAGCCAAGGGTCTATGACCTGATTAAGAAATCAAATTTTGGAAAAATATTGTGTAAAAATACCAGCAGGACGACTGACGGAAATTAAAATAGCTGCCTAGCCGGCCTCCTCAAGTGAAAACGCTCTATAATAGAGCATTTTCAACGGTAAACTATCATTGATGGTCAACAAAATGAAATGAGCTCGGTCTAAGCCGTACCTTATTGAAGTCCTCTACCACCTGCCTTCTCTGTTTCACTTGTGCTGAATCCAAAAGATCTGTAAAATACAACACATTGTTCTTACACCAATCTCGTATGTTCACCTAAGGTCTAGTTTTTGCTTAAAGAGAAAGCGCTTCAATATGCCAATTGCATTTCCCTGCCGCCATTTTAAAAATTGTCTCCGCGGACGCAGAGTGCGAAACCGAGGCTACGATGTCATCGCAGAGCTTATATTAGCAGTATTTCAAACTCAAAAAGTTTCTTTCAAACATGAAAAAAATACATTACCGTAGGCACATCTTGCATAGAAAAAAATGATTCCGACGTCTTATTTTCAAATTGCGTTAAACATAGATATATTACTGAGGCATATTTGAAAAAGATCTTGAAACTTGGGATTCTTTCGCTTTCTTCAATCAAATTCGCTAAGAATGTTTACTCTTTCACTCACTCACTCACTCATTCACTCACTCACTCTTTTACTCACTCACACACTCATGCACTCAGAATTCTACGGTAATGAATGGAGAAGAAGTATATTAAACCTATTCTCCAAGCAGATGAACGTATTAATGGCTTCTTGTTCGTGTACCGTTTTCTTGACTCGAGATTACAAAGTAACCCCGACCACTTCATCTGCCCGGAGATTATGATAGACCTACCTTCCCACAGTTTTGTAATGCTGCAGTCTAACAGAGTGTATCCAGACAGGGTGGTCTGTCCGTTTTGGAACATGTTGGCTCTACGGATGTCTATCGGGTCCATGTTCAGGGTCTTCGCCATGTGTTCCATGATGTGTTCCATGAAGAAGTGAACTGCAGCGATGCCTAGTTTGTCAACGCGGCAGATATGATATTAGCTTGAAAATATATCTGTATTGTTAGAATTATCCATGAAGAAAGATTTTAAATACTAACACAATGGGAAAATGGAAATTTCGACTGAACAGCAAGTGTGTGTCAAGGAGTGGTATCCCAGACTTGTGTGACGTCACGTCACTCACATTACACTCACACACACCATCCTAAAAATAAAGACGGGGGCGCTACAAACTTTTTGCAGCATATGACCCACTGCTTAACCAATCACTTGTCCTATTAGCATAACGCGACGTCACAGATACCGATCATTAATTGTAAAAAGGCATTTGCTGTTTAGTCCATAATTTGGGTAGGTCCAATTTCCCAATGTGTTGGAATTAACCGTTTGAACTTGATTCAGAATGTAACCGTTATGGTGTGTAAAGTAGAGAAATTGTAAAACCTAAAAAAGTTTTCATAATGGTAGCTCAGAATTGGTACTTTTACCACACATATACAATTTGTAACGCTCCATCCTATGAGTATCTGCTATATTGCCTATCAGGAGTCAACCCCATAGATTTCAGAATTCAATATCACACCTAATTATATTAGCTCACATATCAACTAATCAGTCTCAAGAAACAACGTCATCATTACAGACAGTCAACTAACTACTTGCTTGTGAGGCTGTTGGTGTATATGTTTAGTATTCATCTGCCTTTTATTTGCCTATACTTTATGATCAATGAAACTGTTAGGAAAAAAACGTAACGTAAATAGACCGTACCTGGAGCCCTTGCCATCGTTGTTGGGACGGTGTGAGTTTTACAGGTTTGTCCGGTGAACCGCCAATTTGGACAGTAGTACACTGAAAGGGTTGGTGGTTAAAGTCATGAATGAATAAAATTTTAGAAACTTTTAATCTGTAGTGACGAGTTTTAGACGATCATAGTTACACAAGAAAACAGTTACTGTTTACAATCAATTGGATAGATAAAAAATGTCTGCTTTTCATCCGTGACTGTTTTAAGTAGAATAAACCACCTTATGTTAGTCACTGACGACACAATAATGAATGTAACTTGAAACGGCTGACAGTTTTCAAAATTTTGATACAAAATGTTGATCCCAAACATTAAGTTTGCGCATCGAATTTTCCCTTTTTACTACTGCAGTTTTCCTGCAAATTCCAGTGACCAATCACCTATGGTGGCAATTATTTTTAGATATCAACTTTGTATGGTACCCCCAGGTATGCACAGTTCAGATATATACAGGCGTGCATTATAATGGGAGACGTTACAATGATCTAATTAGATGCATTTTTCAAAGCGTCGGATATGTGATCCGTTGGAATGCTGTTTAATAGTAGACTATTAGTTGCTCATACCATTGTCAGCAAACGCTGGTAGAATTGGGATGAAGGAACACTGAGCCGAACTTCCGTTATCTTCGAATAGATTGTACACTGCTGCTATCAGCCTCCCCTTGTCGTCAAAACCAACCTGTATGTATAGAAATTATGTTATTTATTTATTTATTCATTTATTTCAGGCATCAGGTCATGTATACACATGCAGAGAAAAGTAGAGGAATACATAACAACACAAACGATATACCTATAACGTAACTTTAACTACCTTTTTAAAACAAGATTTGGAAGTGCCCCAGAAAGTGTTGTGATTATACGCATACGGATCTGAATGTACGAGTATGAATTAGAATGAATATGATTACATTAGCCGATATGATATGATATGATATGCCTTACAATGAAATGACTCCATTAATGGACACGTATCAACTATGGCATATACTCGATTTATCTATCTTTCGAAATAAAACTTGATTAAAAAAAGTAATAATTGATTTCATAAAATGAGAATCTATAAAATACCGTTGACAGAGTATGTCCTAAAGTTTCTATTATGCTTTTGTTACTGTTTTTTCTTTATTCAAGATGTAATAGCGTAACTGTATACAATGAAGCCGTTCACCGTACATGTTGTACCAATCTTTCCATGGTTTTAAGTTTAAATGAAGGCAATGGCAAAATAATTATATATATTAATTTTACAACAATGCTTTTAGATTTTTAGACCAAATCTCAATCCAAAGTTGTAATAAATAATCTAGTAGTACACAAACTAGTAGGTAAGTATTGTTATTATGGTATGCTGTAGCATCGTTACTGTTTTGTAAGGGAGCATACACACCTAATTGTGGTCACACCAAAGGAGGCCTACCTCATATTTCAGGACATACGGAGCTCTCTTTGTTATAGCTTCCATATTGGTGCTGAGGTTGAGACTCAGTCGTACAGGCCTATTCAAAAGGGCACATCATCACATTGTAGCAACTTAAACCTTTTTAATTAATAAATAGCAAAGTTCTTTATTTACAACCACTGGTTTAACAAGAGCCGACGCCTCAATGACCATATGACATCTCCATCAGGGCAATTATGACTGGTTCACTGTGCACTAAAGATAGGTGTTACTGCTAACAGAGCGGTCCCAAACGTAAATGTAACATACATAGATATTGTTACGACTTACAACAACAGTGAGGGACCGCATTATTAGCAGTAACACCTAGCTTTAGTGTACCTTGAACCAGTCATAATTGCCATGATGAACATGACAGCCGGTCATCGAATCGTCGGCTCCTGTTAAACAAGTAATTGTAAATAAAGAACTTTGCTATTCAATCATTCAGCAACCTGGTCAGATTATTCACGGATGTTAACTTTTTTAAGAAAAAAAACGCATCATTTCTGATGATGGTCCTATCAGCTAAAACAGGACTATTTGTTACATGATATACTTTGTCTTTTTCCTGTAAAAGGACACCTCTTTATAAAATATTCACTATACTCTCATTCAGTCTTATAGCAAAAGTTCAAAGCAGTAAAAAGTGACTGTAAAATCTAATGAACGTAATGTAATCAGTAATGCCCTATTACTTAATCCACTTTTGTAGATGCCACTCACCTTTTTATCTGTCATATCTAGAAAGAAAAAGGTCACCAGGCTAGGGATGGACAACATACCTGTTGATATTCTGAGCGGCTACTGCACAGGCAGTAGCAGGTATTAGGGAGCCAAAAGCCTTGCCACCAAAAGCCCCACCCACTCTCTTTACCGAGACGTAGAGTCTGTGAAAAAAATGTCATGAATTACACTGTGTTTCAAAATCTACCTTATCACACTATATGTGGGCTCAGTCGATGTAAGATACAATAAGACATCGGAGATTTCCTCATGCAGTCAAATTCCAGTTGGCTCCCGGCAGCCGGATTCTGTGACCTTCAGGTTTCTATATATGACCTTCATTTCCTCTTACCCTTTGACCTTCTGTCATTATTCTTGTCAATATCCCCCACCCACGTGCTGTCAACCAACCAACAGCCACCCCAAGCAATATTTCTTTACCAGCAAATAATAATGAAGTAGCCATTATTTCATTCGTTCTTTCAATACTCTATTCAAACAGTCGGACAAAGTTGATATTGTTTTTGTAGTCCATTTTCTAACCTGTGAGCAGAAATGCCAGTCGCCTGTGCTACAGCTGTCTGAACCATGTCTGGAGCCTGAGTAGCAGACTGCACTTCCATCCCATCCTCTAAGGGGGTGCAGCGACATACTTGTGTCTCCATGTAGAAGTGATGCTGGCCAGAACTCGCGACCTGGCCTGAAATACGATGAGGTGCTCCAGCAAGGGTGCCTAGTGGAACAGATGATGTTTGTCAGACCGCATGCTCAAGGAAAAGACAGTACAAGTTTGTCTAAGGACCTGAAAGTTTTTCCACTAATTTTTCCAATCAGGACTGTATATAGTACTATTGTGTATGTTAGGTGTTGTTGGCGTATGGCAGTGCAAAGGGAAATCCGTAGATGCTTGCTTGAGTTTACGGAGACATATGCGATGTGGACACACAATGACACGACACATAAAACGTCATTTCCAAACCTGGGCAGTTATGTCGTATTGCCGTCCTTAGACCTCCTTTGATTTGGAAGTGGTGAAACAGAACATACCCCTCCCCCTCCAAACGATTACTCAAAACAAACTGTACAAATGCAGGAGAGACGTTTCAAAAGATGAAGAAAAAAATTTGAAACCGATGTAGAGATGGAACGAAGACAAAGAAATACCCATAGGATCTCCCTTTGCTACTTCGAAGACAGGATAGTGAAAGGACTCCGCAGCTATGGCGTCCTGGATGGTGAGGATGGGTGGCTTCAGGTCAGTGTATGTCACCTTCACAGCCTTAGCCATGGCATCAGCATGGGACTGGGTGTCTGGAATACATATAAGTCTGTTAACAACCGTTTGGTTATTTTACGTTCATCAAGAATCGACATACAAGATGATGAAATTATGGCCTGTCTTTTCGTACGTTTGATTATAAAATGTGTCATATAACCTGTACCTGCAATAACAACAGCCAATGGTTGACCAGCATGTAGCACGTTGCCACTGGAGAGAAGCTGCAATGATAGATAATGAATAAATTTCATTAAGGCAACATTCATAGTTTCAAAAGCTGTTCATAAATCTAAAGCTTCAAGGAGATAACATTGGATCGCCTTTAAGTTAGTCGTCTTTTCGTCACTGAAACTACACTGGGAACTGCTTTTTTACTGTTCAAGAGAGAATTTTTTACTGTTCAAGAGAGAAATATTATCATCTTCTAGTAAAGGTACTTTTTTGTATCAATGACCTCGGGTCTATCACAGACTTCCCAGTACGAAAGATGAGCCACACATACATGTACCTCAATTGTTGGAGTCACTGGAGAAATGAAGGGAACGTTGCAGTTGTTTTCACCTTTGATGTCCTTCGATGTTAGACAGGTAACCGCTCCTGGAATTTCCTTAAATGAGAAAAAACACGAAAATGCACAGGTAGACGTTATACAATGCACTTTTTAATTAACAACGACACTTTTGACATTCATTACGTAGATAGAAATGAAAAGGGCTTGCTCCCTTGAAAACATAAGGAAAACACATGCATATTGCAAACTTTGGTAAAATTATCCTGTGCAAAACACACAAGTGACAACAAAACATATTCTCATGTATTTGTTTACAATGTCTAAGGGACTGAATTTTAAAGGTCACATGTCGTTGTTGCATTCTGTTTTTTTACGTTCAAGCGGCGAAGGAAAGTTTTTTAATGTATAGTTTGTTCCTACCATGGCGTGTGAAAAGTCCAGGCTTCCCAGTTTACAGTTGGCCACGGTTGAAGTCACCAGAGCGGCACAGACTTCTCCAGTGGTTTGATGCAGGTCGTTAGTGTATATGGCCTCTCCAGATGCCTGTGTTACAGACAAAAAACTCACTGACTTTGAAAGAAACGTAATTACAATAATAGCAAAGTTCTTTATTCACGACCACTTGTTTAACAAGAGCCGATATTTCGATGACCGTCTGTCATCTTTACCAGGGTGCTTATGACTGGTTCAGTGTGCACTAAAGCTAGGTGTTACTGGTTAACTGTGTACTGAAGGTAGGTGTTACTGCTAACAATGCGATCCCAAACGTAATTTTGTATAAAACGTAAGAACTTGGCTATTCAATCATTTACCAACCTGATGAAATTATTTACGGTTGTAATTATAAGCTGCTTGATCCATTTTGAGGAAGGATTTTTAACTTGAGTCCATGACCAGAAAAAATTAATGATTTCTTAGAACACGTGACGTCAGCACGAGATTGGAAGTCAGTATTGACCCCTTCATCCAGTTACTACCTTTAATTGCTTCTTTTTTTTTACTGGATTTTCATGTTTTGCTCTCAAATATATTACCATGTAAAATGATAGTTTCCAAATGAACTAAATTACATTTAAAAATACTAAGGCCTTGTCCTGAAAGTGTATGCAACAAACGGGATTTCAATGCAATGTTTACCAACAATCCAGTATTACATAATTGCGTAAACTAAATATCTGTTACATAACTGCCGTGAATGAGGGTACATCTCACCTGTACACTTGCTGAAGTTCTAGGCATGGGTTTTCTGACAGGCCACTCGGACTCCCTTGTCTGGAAGTGCTGCTCCCCACGGGACACCGGCCGCACCAGAGGATCCACGGCGGAACGGACCGGCTCACTCACACTGTCACTCCCAACAGCACACAGGTAGAACTGTAGGGACGAGTTTTGTAAACGTTAATATTTTTTAAAAATATATTAGCATTTAATCCAATTAAAGACGTACTATGTACGATGTTGGTTTACTAACAGAATCACAGCTACAACTCGTCCGTCATTATTTGAGTCCATGTGTCTTATTCCAAACAAGCAACCAAAGACCCCGGAGTGTCATCATTATAATTGACGTACATGTTTGTTTTATTAGAATCAATGGGCTTAACGTTAACCCATGATTATTTATTTTGAAGGCAGTGTAAAAGTAAGTCTGCTAGTATATTAATAGTGTACCAGCTGGAAGATATAAAGAGCCAGTCATATTTCTGTATTTGCATCAGGCACATGGACCTTATCCAACTAACACTGATACAAAAATTGAGATGAAACACTTTTAAGATATATATATATATATATATATATTAACAATGAACGATAATTGAATTGAAATTCGAATGGCAACAAACCTTGTAGAAGAGTCCCATCGCCAGCTGTTCAGTGTACTGTTGAGACTGGAGAGAAGAATCGTCTGGCTTTAGTTCCATCTCCAGCATGGCAAGGGCTCCTTGTAAAATAAAGACAAGTCGCGTTTTACCTTTATTTTACCATTACCTCCAGAAGAATGAAATCCTTCCGCCTAAAGGCTGTGTTTTGGGGTCCCGTTTGTGTGTTCCCACTGCCCTTTGGACGGATTTGTTTGAATTTCGGTACACGGTCATTTATCAAGGTCCCGAACAAACAACAAACATGGCGATTCTTGACATTTTAGCAGTGTTTGCAGGTAATTCAGTACAGTAATTCCACATCCCCGTGCTGTATGTAGTATGGTATCGTCTATTATCAATGTTGTTTTATTTTAGGTTATTTATCGGTCTGACCAATGGACTATACCACACTACTTTCTCGAAGAAGTGTTTTAGCCTGTATTGTGCATCATGATTGTGACATCTTTTTCTTGTAGCATTACAATTATCATTGCTGTGATGTCTGAAACTGTCAGCAGTCGTTGTGATCACCATGCGTTATATACTTTCCAGAGGTTTGGAATCTCAGATTTCTTGTTATTGGTTGTCAACTAAATTGAAAGGCCACAGTGCAACAATATAGATAGGTAGAATGTCGTAGCAGAGATAAATTTTGTGTCTTAAAGATTACCTCTAAGGGTTTCGGCATCAGTGAGCTTCTTTCCAACTAGGAAGTCTTCAGTTGCCGAAGCATGTACCTGGAATTGTCATATAAGTATACTATCAAAATTATCGAAATAATTCTAAAACATTGAGAGGACAATGGTGATTTCTGACCTTCGGGAAGTGTTCTGCGTTTTCGTGAATATATTGGAACTCTGGAGGGGATTGCATGATGTAATTCAATCGTGTATTTTACAGTTACATTCCTGAATTTCTTCACTACGGCTCAGGCTTGGCCTCCCTATCAATCAACTTTCAAAACCCCCTCCCACCCTGTATGAAATCACCGTTACGTAAACATGAAGCAACCAAACTTACAAATCAGACACCCAAATAATACTTCCTTACCCGGGAATACTAAAAAGGGAACAGTGAAGATGGTAATTTGAAATACTTCAGAGAAGTTGTTAATAAATATTGCTATGTTAGAGCATTACCAGGGTCTTGTTGACACCTCCAAACACGATGGCAGGTTTTGCAATAACTAGAGAGTTATTCTGACGGTCCACAGACATCCTGAATCCAGCGTTGACATAGGCATGGGCGTTCTGTAAGGGCGCACACGACATTTAATTAGCATTTAGCATCCTCCAATCTTTCCGCTATCGTTCGTAATGTTTAAAAACATTGCGAACCACAATGTCAACTAGAATTCGAAATAACTGCTTCAGAATCTGTTCTTCACGATCTAAAAGGGAACATTTTAAGCATACATTTAATTCTGTGACAATTGCACTTCTTTTACTATGTGTATATCGTATGTCGCGTTCTTTAAGTTGGTCGGGAATTATAAAGAAAAGTTGCATTCAGCTATATGTTTAATATTTTTGTTTCGCTCCTGATTTCTGAAATATGAATCAATCTACTCGACTGTTCACTAGTGGCCGGGCAATTCCACTGAACGAAATTGTTCCCTGCTAAGACTTTTGAACGTTTTGCAGAACTAACCTGTGTTCGAGGAGCAACCTTGTAAGTCTGGAAGATTTCATCAGGAGATCCGGGTGGAATTTCAAGGGAATGGATGACCTTAGGAGAAAAACGGAAGGTAAGACTGTGTAAAATGCATCGCAAAATTAAACTTAGTGCATTATTAGTAAGTAAACTTTTAATTAGTTTAGGTGAAAAGAAAATTTGTGTATCCATATTCATTAGCAAGAGTCTCAAATCAAACTTTATGCTACCTTGCTGTTCATGGCAGTTTTCAGAAAGTCCGTGAGAGGCACTGTCTGGGATTCATCCTTCCAACCTTTAACAATAATGATACTTAAAAAACCATGAACAATAAAAGAATAAATAAATAAATACATAAATAAAAAAAACGAAAGTTGATAAGAAATATTAACAGATTTGATGAAATGGGAAGTAATTAATCAAAGTAAATCCATCCATTTAATTTTGTACTGAGGAAATTAAAATAAGACCTCTCCGACCTAAAGTGACCTTTGCCCCCGCAGCCTCCATGATAGTGAAAAGATCAGAAGGGAATTCTGGGTGGGAGTGTTTCATCATCAGGTTTCCGGCCCAGCTACCAACCTGATATTGATGAAAAAATGAATTCAAGTAAAAGAAATTCCTAGTCTTGCTAAAAGAAATAACTAAAGTAGGCAAAGGCCTATCGCTAACAATTTGTGTATCTCTCTCCATACATCTCCATACACCCAGTCAGCTGACCAATATGGATGATGAGCAAAAGGAAAATGACAACAACGTATTGACACTTTCGACCAATCGCCGACGTCACGTTTCCGTAAGGCCACGTGTTCAAAGTAATTGGTAACTTGAACCTGATGAAGGCTATACAGCCCAGGATACGGACCGCGGAATATACGAATGTAGTAAGACTTCGTTGTGCAGTGTTCGAAATACCCGTCTGCAATCTGCAATTTGCAGATAGATTTTCAAAATTGCAGAAGAGAAAATCATACAATCTGCAATTTTGCAGAAGGAAAAAATAGGGTCCGGATTCAATAGTTTTCAATTTAGCAAAGTAGCGGCGCTGTGAAAACCCGCGCTGCACGAATCTGGCGGCGTTTTCCAGCTGACTCAAATGGTCCCATATAAGGAAATTTGGGGTCAAAGTTGAGCAATTCCGACCATGCGACGAAAGGCGACGATAACCAAATAAGGGCACTCGCCATTTTCCGATGTTAGATTTCGTCACCCGGGAGGACACGACAACTGCCTCGGCAATTTTCGGCAGTTTTCGCCGAGCATTTCCCAGCAGGCAACGCGGCAAAACATGGCTCCGGAGAGTCAGTCAGACCTTGGTCAGGCCGATGAAACACCAAGAAAACAAAGACGATTTTGTCGTTCTTTGAGAAAACCGACGGCAATCGGGACTAAAACAGCAACCCATCGCGCACCCGCGAGATCGGCAAAACTCAGGATGGTTGCTGTCGCGGTTGGATTCTCGAGGAGGCGGCTGAGGAGTCCGATACAGATCTAGACATGGCAGATCAAGAAAGTTTGTAGAAACTCTCGTCGAAGATCGCGTCCAGGAAAATAAACGTGCAAATTTTTATTTAGAATGTAAATATTGTCAAGTTATTGTGTCCAATTTAGCAAGGAAAGATCGTGTGTTTTTCATAATTTTCTTGTGATTCTATTACTGATTCTATTAACTTCTTCAAGTTGTTGTTTTTTTTTCGTCAAATTATTTACGATACTTTACTAGGAATATTTACCTATTTACCTTCCTTGACAAGTTACGAGTCCATCAAAACATTGTGCTCATTTAATTGCTTTCTATAAATGTTCAAGTTAATTGTTTCTGTTTTCTTACCATTTTTTCACATGTCAATTTTAGGTACAAAAATTATGTAGTGACATCACAACTTCAATTATGTAGTTCTAGTGCTGTGCAATCCTGTTACTGCATGTGCCATTGTTTCCATATTTCATTTATTTGTATATTTCTTCTGTGATGCTGCTGATATAATCAAATTGCTATATGTTGATTATTTTGCCATGTATTTTGCAATAAAAAATTTATATGCTTCCCATAGAGAGCCAAAAATGGGATCATATCCTTTCATGATAGCAGGAAATGATAAATTTTCTGTAGAGAAGGATCTATATAAAGTCTAATATTAAAAAAGAGTGATATTTTGAAGAATTTTAGTAATCAGATTTACAAAGCTATAGATGATGTAAAAATAGGCATTATTGGTTTGAGAAGGTTGTAATATGGGGGCTTGTGTATTTGCAGAAAGTATTTCCAAATTGCAGGACGAAATTTTGACTCTTCTGCAATATTGCAGAGCACTGAAAAAAAGTATTTCGACCACTGTTGTGGTTTCAAATTAAGCCTATATTACACTAGGCTTTGTTATTAAATTCAATAATAAACGCAAAATAGATTGTTACGTTTTATACAGTTCTTACATTTCTGACTGAAACGTTTGCGACCTTACGCAGATGTTCTGCCAGCACGGAGTAGGATGGAGACCGGTCCGAACCGGCTTGTAGCATGTCCAACAGGGTGGAAAGGCTCAACGCAGAACCAGCAACCAATGGGGGACCAGCCTGAAAGTAAGAAGATAGTTTTAACATAATGTTCATGCTTTACCTTCAAGTACATCGCAGAAAAACGCAGAAAAGTACAATTACAGAGCATTGCCATGTATTAGAGTTCGCTGCCATTAAGCACATTAGGTGTCCTTTCACAGCTGTTTGTTAACGTCTTACCTGACAGGTGTTCATGTCGGGAACAGCTTTGATGTCAATCAGGCTGGTGTAAGGGCCGTCATCCTTATAAACACCTTCAAGAGACATAGATGTAACCAAATTTTACCCAATTTCTGGTTAGATTCACTGTTCTCTCTTTACTGTGTAAAAATGCAATGTGGAAACATGTGTTAACTATAGGAAATCCAAATTATGCTAAATTCTTTATTGTACTTTTTCAATATAATAAACAATATTTTATTCAATAATATTTTATTGTATATTCATATTAGAATGTCTAATCCTTTTGTTTTATGTATTCATTGCTTTATCTATGCAATATCTATGCTATATATATATATAGCAATATGTAATTACTTATCAATTTGATAAAGGGGGGGTGCTACCCATAAGCTAAAGCTTCCGGCCTCTCTTACAATTTCTTTTGAGTTATACTTGTGTGTATTTCTTAATATGCTTAATGTATTTCATGTGCAAGCAATAAACAAACTATGAACTAGAGGTCAACGATCTCATGCCTTCGTCAAAAGATGTTATCGTTATATAACTTAAGAAGGTAGAAGTGATATATTAGTCCCCCTAAATATGGAAGTTGGATTGTGAAAATTACCCCTGCCGATGCAGTCTGCAATCATGCATTGGGCAAGGGAAAAAACATATGTGCAGGCTGTAAGGCAACACCGCCTGCAGCTACATGGACTATCCCCTCTGGGACTTTCTCCCTCTGGGACAGCCTGTAGCCCATGTGTCACAATGAAGGTAGAGTATCATGGAAGGTAACTGAATTATAGAATTGCTTCATTTATTATGCAAATTAGATCATAATTTGCATAATTGTCATCTAATTATGTCAAGCATCACTTAAGCTACCTACACACCAAATATCAGGACGATCCGTCGACCGGTTATTGAGTTATCCTACTTTAAACATTTTCATACAAATGCTCCTGCAGTTCCAAAGCAACCTGCTAGGGGGCCCAAACTTATGTCACTTCTTCCCGAGCACAAGACCTATCTACCATCCAAAAATCATGACCCTAGCTCCTCCAGATCACCATATTTCAAAACCGGAAGTACCGCTGCAGTACCATAACGAGCCGCCAGGGGGCCCATATTCCTATCACTTCTAGACCTCATCAAGACCTACCCACCTACCAAATATGAAGACAATCCATTTAAGCCTTCTCGAGTTATACTGTTGACAGACTCACGCACACACGAACGCCCATGAAAACATACCCTTCTTGACGAAGGCAATTAACGAAAATGTACAGATAGCGAAAACGTACTTGACATACACAGTATGCTAGAAATGTTTTGTATTATACCATTACCCGCAGAAGTATTCCCACATACCAGTTTGTATTGGTCATGACCGGTACAATAATACTGTTCCAACACGTTATACAGCTGTTCTAGGGCGGTTGGACGCTACCAGGACGCTGACGCTACCAGGACGCTACCAGGACGCTATTTTGGCCACACATCAGGGCCATAGCGTTTTTAAGCACAAATTACAAGCCTTACCTGATGCAGTGTTCCCACAGACCAGTCTGTACCGGTCCTGACTGGTACGGTGCTGTTCCAACAGGCTGTACAGATGCTCAAGGGTGGTTGGACGGTACCAGGTTACTCCATTTTGGCTGCATATCAGCATTGAGTTTCTACTTGTCCCGTTCACTGCGCTCACAGCCGCACCATTACAAACCTCTCCAGTAGTCGGGCAGAAATATTTGCTTAGATCCTATGGATACAAAGGCAAATTACATTCTCACTTACTTACACACTTGCGCCCTTGACAAATTTGAGTTACAAATTCCGTTCTTCTTCACTTTAACCCTCAACCATTTTTGCGACGAATCTTCCCGTATCGGGTCAAAACTGACCCCATAGTATTTTGCACGAATATCCGAATACAGTTAATTTTTGTGACTCTTTTTTGTGATTTCTATGATGAGGTACATTTTTCACATGATTAGGTGTGAATAATTTCTGCTTATAATCATAATTTATGCACCTCACACACACAAGATGCCTGCAAGCAGCCATGTGGCCGTGGATGACCATAGTTACCTCAATATCGATGCAGCCGCCCTTTTCTGGATTCGCATCACCTGCAAATGACTTCATGGCGTCCAGGATGGGTCTGTAACCTGTATGTGACACATATGCATGATGACATCATCACTCCATGGAATGTAAGGATGTGTGTTGTACGATTGCCAAAACATCACCGTAAGGATATCATCGCAGTACTAGTGGCAATTCCTATATTCTTAAAACTTTTTTTTCTGCTGAGATTGCGTCACTTGTATTTGAGCCGGCTAGTACGCTGTTTCAATTGCTTGTTGAAACATAAAAATATCTCGAGACAACTTTTATAGGTAGTTTCGTATATATGTTGCAATGTTTTGTTTGGCGACATAAATAAACAATTATACTAGGAACCCAGGCAACCAAATTCTTAGTATGTTAATTATTGCGTTTGCTGATCAATTCAATTGTTACTCCGTGGAGGAGGTCAATGACCCTTAACGGAGTATTATAATCTGTTGTGTCCGTACGTTTGCAGCTGTAACTCACGGTCCCTTTGCTGCATTGATATGTAGTTTGGCATGTCGTTTGCTTCATGGAGGATTGTGTCCTATGAACTCTCTCTCTCTTTTTTAAAAAGTAAACCTCCAGAATGTAGCTTGTCTTATACAGACCTGTGCACCTGCAGATGTGTCCATCAAAGTGATTCTCCACCTCCTGTTGGCTGGGCTGTGGGTTCTTACTCAGCAGCCTGAGGAGAAGGGTTTGTGATTCTTTCTTTTCGTACTAAGAGGTAACGAAATTATATTTTTATTATTGAAAATTTGTACGATGACACTCATGACAGTATTGATTACTTTAAGGATGGAGGTGTTGTTTTGCGTGGAGCTAATTTATGCTAGGTTGGTTCCAAAGTGAGGGGCAAAGACTGGGTTTCACTTTATTGACAGGGTTTTGACCCGGTATGCCCTGGGTTCAAGGATGTAGTCGTCAGAAATGTATGAGACATAAACCATGGTGTAATAGCGGAGTAACTCAAAGTTTATCACACAATCGTATGGGTAATGATGCATTGTATAACGTAATTCATTAACGCAATTTATTTCTACTTCCCGAACGACTGAAATCTCTATTTGTTTGTTCGTTTTGAAATACATCATTACTAACTTGAAAAGATTTAAGCCTAAAACATGCAAATCTACTCACCCGTACATGTTGACCACCATTCCAGGGCTACAGTACCCACATTGACTTCCGTTAAATTCCGCCAGGCGGCGCTGGATGGGGTGGAAGCCGGCCTTCTGTCCCCCCAGACCCTCCACTGTGGTGATGCTCCAGCCATCCACACTACACAGGGGGCAGAGGCACTGGGGGAAGGGGTGGAGGTGGATATAGATTGTGTTATTTTTTAACGGTGTTGCTCAATGCAAAGCCAATTGACCAATTCTAGTTACTGACCTAGGTAGGTATGACAATTATGTGACTGTGCCAGAAGATGTTGATGCCTGGACATGTGTTTGGGAGGGAGCTGCATAATTTTGCAGTCTGGGGCAAGAAACTGTCCCTGTAGAAGGACTTTGAAACAGGAATTTGAAGTGTAATGATGCGAACTGGAGGGCAACCTAGTGGCACGCTGAAAAACAATTGATTGGTAACATAAAAAAATAGAAACAATTCATTTTCCCTATTCATTTCATTACAATCAAAATATCCAAACAATTGGTTGGCATTGCTAAACGTACCGAGTTCAACGTATAAGAAAGTGTTCCTCCATTAGTCAGATCGGGATGTGTCGCCATGACAACACAGCAGCCACACCCGCCTTCTCCGCACATGACCTTTGTCCCCGTCAGTCCACGCTGTGAGCGTAGCCATTCGTTCAAGGTCATGGCGGGGTCAGGGTTTGAAACTGTCATAAGTGAAAAAAAAAACATATAAGGCAACAGAATGTAATGAACATTATTTCCTACAAATGTAATGTATATGTAATTCAGATTCCTACGATGGTCCAAAGCTGGTCATTTGAAATCTTTACTAAACAGTCCTTGCGGCATCGTAACTATGATATCTTGTTTGGTTCAATGCAGATGAAAGAAAGGTACCAATTGTTATCATTCCAAAACCTCTCACGGTCCGACTAAATAGAGAAATACAAACCAGGGAAATAGTAAAATACAACGGAATACATATCGTTCGGATAATAGACTAGGTTGTGGTGCCAACGCTTTAGAATATGAATAGATGTACTTATGCTTATTACTGAATGGTAGAACATTTTAGGTTTTGCTGATTACACTTCCCCCTGCCTCCCGACTGGCATTTATGCGCCGAGTTCGATGGTATGGACATGTTCTCCGGCTTCCGCCTGACCATCCTACTCGGGCTATTCTGTTGGCTGGAAGATGGCATTCGTCGTACGGTGTTGGTACCGTAGAGGGGGGCTCCCCGTACCCGGTGCCTCGACATCCTTGCCTGGGACCTGGCGATGGGCAGCATCACCATAGACCAAGCACAAAGCCTCGCCCACAACCGACAGAGATGGAGGGCACTGGTAGAACTGGTCGGCTCGACGCACCCCGTGCAAGAGGACTGAGAGTGAGTGAGTGAGAGAGTGAGTGAGTGAGCGAGTGAGGGAGGGAGGGAGGGAGGGAGGGAGGGAGGGAGGGAGGGAGGGAGGGAGGGAGGGAGGGAGGGAGGGAGGGAGGGAGGGAGGGAGGGAGGGAGGGAGGGAGGGAGGGAGGGAGGGAGGGAGGGAGGGAGGGAGGGAGGGAGGGAGGGAGGGAGGGAGGGAGGGAGGGAGGGAGGGAGGGAGGGAGGGAGGAGGGAGGGAGGGAATGAGGGAGTGAGGGAGGGAGGGAGGGAGTGTTTACACTTTAAAGCCCACCAATAGACCGATCTTCAGTGTCCATCATAATTAGCAGTTAAACCAATGAGAGAATCGCAATTACAATTACATTTTTCTGGTGTTTATGTGCATTTCCACGTTAACGTTTTAGCCCCGTTCAGACGAAACCACGTGCACTGAAAGCGCATTGGACCTGGATTCTACCGAAGCAGGATTCATTTAACCCCATCTGAACGCTCCAAATCGCATTGAAAGCGCATTGATCCCAAACCACATCGGGAGGTAGTTTCGAACCGCCTTTACCGGATCGCGACTTGCATCTGAACGCGATGCGATGTCATCGGTTTACTTAGCATATTGACACAGTCATATGCATGTACTACGGGGTGATATTTCTTCATTTATAAGCAATACAAAAAAGTAATGACCGAATAGAGTGTCCATTTTAGCCTCTAGGACGAGCTCCTGAGGGGACCACGCATTTGGCCCAGGTTCTTACCTACACTGGGAGGGGGGCACAGAGCAAGCAGTGTCGTTGACCTCTGACATTGGCAGGGTTCACTTTGCACTTTTTTTTAAATCAATCAACAAGGATGTCTAGTTTGGGTGATTTGCATTTTGGCACGATTCTGAAGGAACGTACATCGCGCAGACCAGATGTGAGGAATGTGATTTACCCTAATCGCGGTTCCAGTGGTTTCGCCTGAACAGGGCCTATAATTTGATGGAGGTGGGCGGGGCTTTGTGATCGGTCTAATATGGAAGTTGGTGTGTACATTGTCTATAAATGTATTTCATTATCTCCTTTGTATTACTCTGTCCAGTCGGACCCCTATAGAATATCACGTACCAACATGATATCTTCCATTGACCCAGAAGCGCAGCTCTTCTTGTATGGCCTCGTCGGCCTTGGGCTGTACAGGCATGGCGGGCTTGTTTGTACGGCAGCCTGCGGAGGTCAAAAGTCCAACTGCTGTTAATATACGTGATAATAAAAATTCCTGCAAGGATACGAATGATATCGACCTTTACATTTTCAAATACTAGATGAAAGATGAAAACTCATCATGTAGCTTTGTATGTTGCAAGGTTATGAAATTGGCCTGTACCCGTATGTATATATGGTCAGTCAGTCTAATAGAGACTATGACATACTGCGCAGAACAAACGAAAGATGGTATCGTTCCTTTACAATATTAGATAAGGTATGGAAAAGAGTCGCACCGTCGGCCCCATGTATGAAGGACCTTGTGGCAACCCGGTTCACACCCGGTAACACTCCGACTACCACCTAGTACCTGGCCTTTTACTACCGACGCTATTTCGACAGGACCGCCAGTTAAATTCTCAGTGACGCTTACTTACTAGTAGCTAAAGCTACTTATTACATTACATTACATTACATACAATTACAAACGATCTTAATTACATATGTCATAAGGTAGAATAGTCCTATCGTAGACGGTAGCTGAATTATAGAATTCCATCATTAATTATGCAAATTAGATAATTATTTGCATAATTGTCATCTAATTATGTTAAGCATCACTTAAGCTACCTACACACCAAATATCAAGACGATCCGTCAACCGTTTATTGAGTTATCCTACTTTAAAAAATTTCAAACAAACACTCCTGCAGTTCCAGAGCAAGCCGCTAGGGGGCCCAAACTTACGTCACTTCTTCCCGAGCACAAGAGCTACCTACCAACCAAAAATCATGACCCTAGCATGTCCAGATCACGAGATATCAAAACCGGAAGTTTCGCTGCAGTACCATAACAAGCCGCCAGGGGCCCCAAAATCTAATCATTTCGAGGTCTCATCAAGACCTACCCACCTACCAAATATCAAGATAATCCATCTAAGACTTCTCAAGTTATACTGTTGACACACACACAGACACACACACGGCCACGAAAACGTAACCTTCTTGGCGAAGGTAACTATATCTCGAGTACCATACTAGTTAGATTATGTCGTTTTCGGTTGTCAAACTAACAAGGATAATAGGTACTCCGGCTACTAACCCACCTTTCAGAGAATTTCAGGCTGTGCTGGAATGAAAAGTTGGACTTTGGTTCTGACTTGCAGCAAGGCAGTTTGTTGTCTGTATAGAAGGTCGCAGGACACTGTATTCATGGGCGACCCCCGGGGTCTATGAAGCGAGTATACAAAATAGTACGGAGAATATTCTTGCAGCCTGGGTAGAAAGCCTGATGTTAGCGCCAGTCAGATGTAAATTGTGCTGTGTGGTATAGGAATGTATCGGGTTTCAGACTGTGTGATTTGAATTGTGAAGGTTTTGCAGTACGTGTATAAATGCGCCGTATTACGCAACTGGCTTTCTGGGTGAGTCGGCTGCAGTTCAATTGACCTCCATATTGGTTATGATGCCAGTGGTGAATAATGGCCTCACAAGTGGTTTAGTTAAATCCATAAACCCCCGACCAATCAGGGTCGATCGATTTACAGGATCTCACAACAGATCGAACATGGTGAAACATGATTCAGGTTTGAAAATGTCTGGGGCCATCGTGTAGACATGTGCCCGAACCCCAACACGAATTCAGATCTGGGCTGCCCAATCATACAAAGCACTGCGAAGGGCAGTCACTATATATTTGGATAGGTTATATGATCATAACGTTAATAACCGGCCTATTCCTCTGTGTATATACGTTTGGGAACGCATCTACAGCAGCGACACCTATGCTGCAGTGCAATGTGAACCAGTCAGAATTGCCCTGAAGAAGGTGACAGACGGTCACCGAAACGTCGGTTGAATAAAACACTTGGTTGTGTAGAAAGAGTCTCTTTATTCAGTGACTTACCAACCTGATGAAACTATTCACGGCTCTGTGTATATAGTACTAGTGTCATAAGCTCTGAACATTTCCTATAACCACCTGTTGAATCGTTAATCGCTCGTTAATTGGTGGTTATAGGAAATGACCAAGCTTTATACCAGGTACACCTCGGGGCAGGTCATTAACCCTTAATTCTACATTGCAGTCTTTAAGACACGGGACTGTGAAAGTGAAAATCAAATAGGCAAAATTGCAGCATAGACAATAAACTACCAAAAGAGTATTTTACTTAAATTAACTGTCATAAAGCATATCTTCTCCATATTTATATATTCAATCACTGTGATATAATAGTTCCAATTTTCACTCTGTCGGAGCAAGTGGGCTATTTCATTTTTACATATAATTCATACTGTAACTATACTGTAACTATACATTCTGGTAGTATCCAAACATACATTGTACACTGTTTCTATTTGATATGGGAGTTTTTTTCAGAACCAAAATTGTTAGTACCTGCCAATGTTTGGGTAGTGATAAGTACATTTTATGTTTTAGGCCAAATATCATATCAGGAAATGAAGCAATATTTCTCCCCATTGGACTACTGAAGTGTTCTAACAACATAATAATGTTAGAATCATTCAAATCAATTAAGCTGAATGTGCATAGACATTAAACTTTCACCCAAAGCGATTTCTGGGCAGTAAAACTCACTGGATTTTCAAAGTTAATTTTCTGGTCATTTTTTATGTAGTAAGTTGATTCAACCCTATTCTATAGCATACTGTTATCTGTGAGGCATAAACGGTTGCTTGTTTTCTATGGTAGGCTGGTTCTCCCAGGTCCTACTGATTGGTGGTACCAAAAAATAAATGGACTCCTCGCGTAGCTTGTTTTCGGGCTATTTCACATGCTAGGCAGCTTCAAGTATGAAATGTGGGGTCGTGTGGCGTAAACGGTAGTGTGTTCGACTCGGAACCAAGAGGTCCCGGGTTCGAACCCTGCCAATGCCCCCGATCTTGTGCCCTTGGGAAAGGCACTTTACACGACTTTCCTCACCTCACCCAGGTGTATATTTGTATTGTATTGTCCTCTGTCAGTTGGTGGTGGCATTAAAATAAGTTGAAAAAACTTGAGTGTGCCGTCACCATGTCTTGTCATTACATGTTGGAATTAAAAAAAATAAAATTAAAAAAAAAGAAAAAAGTATGAAATGATGACCAAAAAATCGCAGTAAAAGTAAATATCTGACAGATTTTCCCATCCAGAATAGTTTTGCTTTGCCGTCCTGAAATTACATTGGATGCCTTTAAATGTTAGTTAAGTCTGCTAAAAATCATTCTAACCGATACAATGGGTCAAACATACATGTCATGTACCTCCGAATTTAAACAGAGAACACATATCTACTATAGAACAGCTTGTAATGACTGCATATAATCTGCTACATTGATGTTTTACAAATTCCAGTGTCTTCTTTACAGACGACTACTAGTAAAGTAGATTAGCAGCAAATATTCTTCACATATTGCACAAATTTATTTACATTAATCTTTTTTTTTTATTTACACTTGAATGAACGTTAACTTTCTCTGCATCTTTTAATTCACCTTTTGGCCCATCCCATAACCCTTTGCTTACAGAGTGACAATAGGTTTTAGATAATTATAAGTAGACAGCAAATTTGTATTTTCTCAAAAATTTTATGTTTTTTTAAAAACATATTTTCTCAAGGGAATGTAATTTTCTTCCACACAACCAATTAATCTTACCTTAGCTTACGTTTCGGTGTCACTCTGACACCTTCCTTAGAGCTTCTGACTTGCTTGTAGCTTCTCGCCGCTATATGTAGCCGATGTAGGTGGCGCTTTTGCGGCGAGAAGAGAGTCCCATACGTGGCTAAGCTTGTACCCCCCTTCGTCCCGGTTCATCACTGGGGATGACTTGCGTATCCACACAGCTTCTTTGATCCACCTGATCCGTCTGTTGTCTTCTCTGTCTATCACTCTTGCCCCCTCCCAGTTGATTACACAGTTGTTGCGTGCGATGTGATCTGTTACAGCTGACTTCTTCTCTTCTTTAGCTTAGCCACGTATGGGACTCTCTTCTCGCCGCAAAAGCGCCACCTACATCGGCTACATATAGCGGCGAGAAGCTACAAGCAAGTCAGAAGCTCTGAGGAAGGTGTCAGAGTGACACCGAAACGTAAGCTAAGGTAAGATTAATTGGTTGTGTGAAAGAAAATTACATTCCCAGTTTTACCTACCAACCTGATGAAATTATTTTCGGCATATTTTCTCAAGTTTCACAAATGAAGCAATAATAATTATTATCAAATTTGTACTGTAAGTGCCTTAATTTTAGTGGGGACTTAATTCTGAAGTAGCCACTTATCACACTGTGTTTTAAGTTTGCAGTTGAAACTATTCTGTAGTTAAGTCCTGTAATACATAATTGTACATCTGTGGTGTCAGGAATTGGTAGTGAAGAGATCACCACAAAAATAAAAGAAGAACATTTTCAAGTTTTACATAATGCCCTATATGCAGGAAAAACAGGAATTCTAACTAAGGGATTTACCGAAATCAAACCCAATGGTTTTATTACACTTACAACTCTGTATGAAGGTGACTACATGTAATTAACTGACTAGTGGTCTCACAAAACCAGTCTGGACTGAAGAGACACCAGGTGGGGGAGGTGGAACTGCAGCTTGTCTAGTGCATCATGGGACATCTGGCTACACAGAGAAACGTCCAGTTTCTGCAGACAGTGGCAGTGCTGGCTGATGGACGCTAGCGTGCGATTCGTCAGGTTGTCGTTGCAGGAGATGTCCAGGAAAGTCAGGCGCTGCAGATGTTTTACGACTGTCGTCACTCCGTCATCAGTCACCTGTGAAAGAGTACAGTTGGCTGGATGTTAGAAACTCTGAAATATTTGACTGTAAAGTATTGTTTTTGGCTTTGTGTGATGGCACACGTACTTCAAGTAATGTGTAGTGTGTACTGTGCATCCAGAGCCGTCTCCATATCCCTGACTCCAGCAACCCACCTGGGCCTCAGCCGGACACACAGAACCTGATGTGATGTCTATGGTCATCGTCAAGAATGATGGACGAACAACAGTGTTTTCCGCCAGTCTGTCTGTGTGTCTAACACAGTCTACATCATGTATCTGTGTGTATGAGTTTGTAAGTATGTATGTATATGTATATGTGTGTGTGTGTCTGTATGTTTGTGTGTATGTCTATGGGTATATGTGTACGTGTATATCTGTGTGTGTGTATGTGCGTATGTGTGTGTGTGTGTATATATGTGTGTGTGTGTGTGTGTGTATGTAGGCGTATGTGTGTGCGTGTGCGTGTGTGTACAAAAGTGTGGCTGTATCTGTATGTGACATTGTGCGTGTATTTGTGCGTGTATGTGTGTGTGTGTGTGTGTATGCATGCATGTGTGTACATGTATGTGCGTGCGTGTCTATATAGTATATGTGACACACTGTGTATTTGTGTGTGTGTGTATTAGTGTGTGTGTGCTTGCATGTGTATGTTTGAACGTGTGTGCATGTGCGTTTGACATAGCCATGTCATACATCATCACTGTGCTGCTATTGCTTAATCTGTTAGACTGGATGGGCCTCAATGTAGTAAAGGTATATAAAGTAAGAACAGAGTTTTCAAGGTCTAATTGCTTCTTAAATATGGACTGACTATTTGGCTTTTTACACAGTCATCATGTTCATGCTTTGTTACAGTTTGTATCATTCATATAATATCAAGTATTTTTTATCATTTCTATACCTAAAAATGGAAGATTCTAGGGATCACATACAGAGACTACATCCCAAATAATGAAGTACAAAACAGAGTCAAACAAAGTATAGGTCCTTATGAAGGCGGCCTAACCACAATTAAGAAACGGCAACTGAAGTGGTATGGCAACATGGCAAAGTCATTGGGACTAAACAAAACCATCATGCAAGGAACAGTACAGGGAGGAAGAAAGAGGCTTAGGGTAGGCAACGGAAGAGATGGGAGGATAACATCAGAGATTGGACAAGCATGACACTAAGTGAAACATTAAGAGGAACAGAAAACCAAGAAGGGTGGAGAAAACTGGTTGTCAAGTCATCTGTAGTGCCCCAACGGTTCAACAATTAGAGTAAGGGATAGATGAGACGAGAGCCCCTGAGGAGTAAGAATGTGGCGCTGTATTTACAATATAGATGGCATGATGTTTAATAATTCATGTTACAACGAGCTACCTGGTGGCATTGGCTGATTGACAGCTCCTCCAGGCTAGGCACATTTGTTGCTATGGCAACCAAACTGCGGTCAGTCAGCCCTGTGCACATGTTCAGTCTGAGGCACACCAACTCCCTGAACCTGCATGGAGGGAACAAGTAATCAGTCAGTCAACCAATCAATCAATCAATCAATCAATCAATCAATCAATCAATCAATCAATCAATCAATCGATCAATCAACTTTATTGCACAGCAATTGTAGCAGATACATTTTTGGGTGTACATATGGCCTCTTTCATCCAATATTGACCATGGTAAAATCCTAATGTTACCGGTCATGGACGGACAAAAATCGGCATGTAAAGAGATATGGGAAGAGATGTCATTAAACTATAATTAGTCTACCAGCAAAGTTTCCCCTTGAAATGCAGGAAATCGCATTTCAGAGGGTCAAGATGTCAAAATTTTCCAGGGGAATGATGCCCCCGCTTGACGTGATGTTACCTCAAACTTCAAAGAAAATTAAGATGTCAGAAAAAAAAATTCAGGCTGGCTAGACCACCGTGTGAAAGTTTTGGCATTTACAGTAATTACATACTGCTAATGCTGCAACAGGATACAGATAAATCAAAATAGATTCTGAGTGCAGTCACCTGATAGCACAGGTGATTCCCAGATCACTCAGCTGCTGGCAGGTGCTCAGGTCCAGCACACGCAGACCTGCCAGGCGCTGTAACCCAGTCAGTGACCCCGCGTCCTGTTGTGCTAACAGGGCCAAGGCTTCCTCCTGGGTAATCTGTGATAATGGAGAGATATAAAATACTTTAACTTTGCAAAATGTCATTAAGTGTCCTTGATCTTTATTGGTCAGAAAAAGTCCATATGACAATAAGCTGCACTATATAGCTGCACTATATAGCTATACACTACTAGTACATAGCCACACTTTATAGCTACAGCTATACACTACATAGCTACACTATAATACTAGTAGCTATACTATAGGCTATATACTCAGGTATAATATAAGAAAAAAGGAGAAAATTTAGAAACTGAAAGTAAATGAAAATCAAATAAACAAGAGAAACTACAAGTTACCTTACATACTGACATCTCAGCGACAGAGGGAGGGCTGAAGAAGCCAATGGTGCCAAAGTTGCGGGAAAACCTCCCGCCATTCAGTTCACACAGACGACCGTCACCTACCTCCTCACTGGGCTTCTCCAGCCCAAGAATTCCGTAGTCCGTGACATTCTTGCACCAAGCCACGCTAAGTTGTTTCAATTCTGGTAAGAACGCTGCAATGGCGTGCACGCTACGATCCGTGATTGCCAGGCACGATGTCAAGTCAAGCTCTTGCAAGTGTGGCACGGTCTTGCAGAGCGTTTCGACAAACTCATCGCGTACAAGTGTACAGTGGGCGAGACAGACGGAGGCGAGATGCGGCATGGGCTTTGAAGAAAAGCCCACAATTAGAGCTTTGGAAGAAATCTGCGGGCATTCTGCGAAATTGATGTAACACAGACTTGGCAGGGTGTACAGTTTGGAAGCAGCGTTGTCTCGCATACGCCTGCACTTGGAAAAGTTCAAATACTGCATTTGTGGAACATACGTCTGAATGTGCAGTACAGTCTCAGAAGTGAGTTCTCCACACATAGCAACATCCAGAGAAGTCAAACTAGTCTGCCGCTTCACTAAAGCTAAGATGTCGTCATCAGTTAAGTCTCTGTTTCCCGCGATGTCCAGTTTCCGTATCGCGAGCCCAGGTACCACTGCTAGCTCTCGGAGTGAACTGCCCGGAAGTGCGGTTTTGCTCAAGTTCAAGCTTGTCAATCTCTTCCCCTGATGTTCCAGAAACGCTTTGATGTTTACGAAGGTAAGGACGGAAGTCGACGCACGCGTTTGGGAGCCTTTAACATACGGGTTAAACTCGTACGAGACGGTGCATCCGGACAGCGACAATTTCTCAATGTTCTGCATCACCGTAACAAGTCTGTTGAACATGCAGTCTGAGAGATGTCGTAGTGAAGCCAGGTTCAGTTCCCGCACGTTTACCAACGACTTTTGTGCTGACTGCAAGTCTTCCGCTTTCCGGAGCAAGTTTCCTGAGAGGAACAGGCTGTTGCACAAACTGAGGTCCAGTTTTCTGAGATTACAACAGTGAGGAACGATCACCATGAACGTCGCTTCTGTTATGTCCGAACCCTTCAGAGAGAGGCTCTGTAGATGCTGCCCAAGGTGTTGGCACGCTTTCTTGACGACCTCCTTAGATGTGGAGGATCCATCCATGTCGTTCAAGACGAGATGGGGACTCTTTCTGAGCCCGAAACTTTGGACGGTTGAACCGGTGGTGAACGGCGTGAGGAGGTGGAACACGGTGTTGGTCTGCAATGCGGGGTCGAGAGATGCCTCGTACCATTGTCTGTTTACGAGAGCCGACGCCTTCCGGTCCCCTACACTGAGGAACCGCATTATGTGCGCAATCACCTGCATAGAGGACAAGAAGAAATCGTTGACTTCTGGAATTAGTATGTAATCCCCGGCTTCCTGAATTTCCCAATGCTGACCATTAATCCCTTCCTACTATCCTAGTCAGCTGACTGTGAGACCCATGCTCACCCTATTTCCTGAGTCTGACATTTTGACTGCCTGTCATTCTGCTATGTCTATCAGTGGGTTTATACATAAATGTTCACTTTCATTTTATTTCATTTGTTTGTTATTGAATGTTTGTATAATTTTTTTGTGCACCACCACCTGCCACACTAGCTGCACCTCCTTTCCCAGGACGCGCTGTGCCGTGAGGCACTTTGTCCTGTATAATGTAGATGTTGGTATATGTGGATTCTTTATTTGCTGCATAATTTGACTGTTATATCACCTGTGAAATTACAAACATTTATATATAAATCCAGTAAAAGAACCAGTACAGGTTAAGTGCAGGTAGACATCAGAAATGGGCCGTTCAAAAAAATAACTGAGGAGGGGGGGTTGAAGAGGTCGGATTTTACCTAAGGGGGTTAGTGGGTGTGGATTTTGGATTGAGAGGGGTTCACCCTGGATTTGGATGAAATTATAGGGGGTCAAGTCGTTTGGATAGCATTTTTAAGGGGTCAAGGCACCCGGATATGGATGAAATGAAAGGGGGTCAAGGTACTCGGATAGTAATTAAAGGGGGGTCAGAAAATACAAAATCCAAGCTCTTCAACCCCCCCTCCAAATTTTTTTTTGGAACAGCTCCAATTTTATCTGCAGTAATCTGCAAATGCGATATTATACTATCGCTGACTCATAGTCATGTTCTCATCATGAATTATTTGCCTCTTGAGTTTTTGAGTTCGACCCATACCCACAGGTATTTTATTTCAATAACCAAACGTTTTACAAATATCCTTTAACTTGGAGTCATGACACTGTCACCGAAGTAACATTGTTAATCATTCAACGATTTGGAACAAGTGTTAGCTTGATTCTGATAGTCCAAGCATGAGAAATAACATATGAAAACGGAGAAAAACATACCTCGACCGGCAAGATAGCCGCCATCTTTGTTTTGTAACAATATGGTCCCGTGACAGGCCTGGTCCCGTGACGCGTCATAATCTTGCAGTTATAACAATGGTCGATGGTGGCGCTCTAATTCGTCCTCAGAAAATCCACGCCATTTGAAATGAGTACTTAGAATGTCGAGTTTGACGGGAAATATCTCGTCTCCAAATACTTTTGTAATTCTCAACTGACCTACAAACGGTTGTCGGACTCGCCGACATCACGGGGACACATAAACCAGCCTCCTTTGACGTATCGTGACCGTGCTACGACTGATACACAGCAAAACAGTTACTCCAGCAACTCGATAGTTTTCAAAATCTATCCAGTTGTACTTAATTGGTTGTACGTACGAGTTGTACGAACCATTGTCACAATATATAATTCTACTACTGTATGTTAAATTTTGTAGCCACTTAAATAACAACATCTGTTTTGGACTCCTATCAGGACAAGGAAAGTTCATGCCACACGAGATCTATACCAGCCCGTCGCCATGGAAACGGGATCTGTCTTATAACCTAAACCAGATGTAGCCGGCGTGGAGCGGGCGCGAGGCCAATCTGTGGCTTTCAAAGAGTTTCTCAGTATTCGATGTACCGACGGCGCAGAGGTTTTCTCTTTTTAATATAGATTGGTTCTAGATCTTAACATACTTGATAAATTACATGGATACAGATATTTTAGTTGGGATGGTAGCATATAATGTTTTGTGTGGTTCATGAGGAAAATTCAAATCACTTGCACTGCGGAACCTCTACATCTTTGTGGGGGTTATAAGGTTAGGCTATAGGAGTAAAACAGCTTAGTTTGAATAATAATGAAAAAAAGGAGGCAGTTCAGAATATTAAACTACGGGAAAACAGAATCTAAAAGTAAAACTGGCTGTTAAAATGGCTTGTGATACTTTGTCGCCTCTTTTTTTTTCTCTAGCTATGTAGTATTGGGTGTTAGTGATTCCCCCCTGTTTTTGTCAGTAGGCGACGAACTCTCAGATGGACGACAGAAAACAAGAGATCAGGCCGCCATGTTAGTCAGGTAACTCTTTTTGATTACTGTCCGACATACCAATAGTTGCTAATGTAGGTACAATTTCCTTCCGTACTTAGCTTGTTGTAGAACACATGTAAGAATTGAACTATGTAAAATGTCGACAGAGGAGTTAGCCTAGTTGCTAGACTGTTCCCAGGCCAGGGTCAGTGTACATCTGATGCTAAAGCTCCTCGGCTCCAGGGCCAACCAGTTCCAAAGAAAAAATTTTCACAGACCCCATAATTTAGTTAGACTTCTCAGGGTCTACTGACTAGGGGCTGGCCTTTCGTTTTGACCGTGGGAACAGTCTGGCATCCAGGCTACAATCATAATGAAGTATTGCAATGCTGTGTGTAGAGGGAGGGCAAGACTTCGAAGAGATTTCATTTCTTGGGTATATAATGCCCCGTCCCGGCTATCGAATCATTAGCCTGGTAGCCATATGATCTATACCCTGGGTGCCAGCCAAGTTTACGGGCCGCTAATTAACCGTTTCCATCGGCAGCCGGGTGTCAGAATGTAAGGTCGCTGGAAAGATAGCATGTCAGAAAGAATGGCCAATACTCAGTAGGGTTACAACTGGGGCTGTACAGTAGTAGAGCGCGAGAATGGTTCCCAGGCTAAGCTATAATAATTTGGCATGTTTTCAACTTGGATGAGAAACAGTTTGAGTCCCCAACAAAACATTTCAGTGGGAGGGGGGAGGTATAGGGCTGATTTTTTCCCGGCGCGGTCGGCGTTTTTTTTTGTGGGGGGGGGGGGTGCTTATTTGCAAGTTCTACGATGTTCTGATCACAACATAGCACGCGATAGAGATTTTGCCGACAACCCTGCAACCCTGGAAAACGCCTGCAAAGGAGGCTAGCTCTTCGGCACCTGGTCCAACGTTAACTTGTCCCCTAGATAATGTTGGGACATGTTAGAACCGAGGAGGTTAAATCTTCTTGTTTATAGAACCCAGTGCCTTTCAGAAATGGACTATGTAGAATTTTAGCTTCGTTCTGTCAATTCTTGTCCATTGATCTTACAGACAGCAAACATCTGGTCTCACTCCAAAGACAAAAAGACGATGCTGAATCAATCGCGCATGGTTTGATAAAATGACCTATTTTTTTTCCGAAACAGCTGGAAACGGAAGTGGGTGTAACACTTTAGCAGTAGTAAAACCAGTCCAAAATCAATATAAGGGGCCCCGTCCGGATCCGCTCCTCCCGGTAAATAATAATAACAAGGAAAATCTGAGATTTTATACCTCCGGGTTTTTAAATGTATGTTGTATATGTTGTACGGCTGATGTAGGTGGGTGCATGGTGAGGTAAGGAACATGACTGTTGATATGAACTTAGTGCACTGATGCTATGACTAACAAATTTTACACATAAGGTTTTATTATAATCTATTGTTAGAACTAGTCATGATTTGGAAGATATGGCGATAATTAGGATCAGGTATACAATGTGAATAGCATATTTAAAAACCGGTGTACTAATCGTCAGAACGGCAACATTAAAACAAACATACACAACATCGTCAGTTGAATCAAGGAGCTTCTACACAGAAGCTCCTTGGTTGAATATTAAAAACGTCAGCTGGATAGTTACACCAGCAAGACCGTAGCATACACAACATCGTCATAAACCGTCAGTCAGACCGGTGGCCAGTGCTACCACCAACCGTAACATAACACTACCGTCAGACGGACGTCTCTAAAATCTGGAACAACTAATCTCCGACCCCGTCCCGCGCCTACGATCTGACTAAAACCTAATTTCTTTTTATCGGAACCACACACCCCTCTGTCAGACGCCTGATAAAAATGGACGCACCCCGCTATACCTTAACAACAGCCAAGTAATTACCTCCATGACCATTTTCAGACAAAAAGGGGTGTCCAGGAGCCTCCAAAAGGTTTAATTTCCACGCCCGAAAACACATATACAACGAAAAAAAAGGACCGTGCCACAACTGCAGTCTAACAGCAAAAAGTATACCGACTCCCACTAAAATCCGTCCACCCCACCGCGAGATATAGCTGCGAACATGAAAATGCCGACCAGTCGCCCTACCCTTCCGCGGAAGGATACCTCCTTCCCCGGAGGTAACAAACAAAAAACAAAACGAAAAGTAACATATACACTAGTACTACTAAACCTATTGTAGCTCCCGAGTCCTACATCCTCTCCGCTAATAGGTTTGGTAACCAGGCTACACTAGTAGCGCTTGGATGGGACTATAAGTACTTACAGTACTGGAATGAATTTTGAAACATTTGTAGCTAACCTCGCCAACAGGCAGCCAACCATAACCGACCTTGCTCGCAAATTACACCCAACCATCATGACCATGGGGAGTAGGGGTACCAGGATACCCAATTGCAAAGAAAAATGACTGATCTGAATACTATGGGTTCAAACTAAAAAAAAATCCCTCTTCAACGATTTGTTTTATCCTAGAACGCGGACGTACATCCCAAATCTATATGACATGGCGCGTGGACGTCTGATCTGGTTACTATGGTTACTGACGCTACATGCAGCTTCAGGCCAACATGCGGGCGACAAGATGAACCTCAAGTGTGACGTCATAGAGGCAGGTTAGTGCTATTCACCCGTTACCCTATTCCCAGGATGCAAGGCGCCAGGGTCGTAATTTATGCCTGTGGTGTCTTTACGTTCGATGATAACAGACTGAAATAATGAAGGTTGCTCCCTTAATATTTACATACCACAGCAATGTTGAATTATTTCGGGAAACACTGTAGTAGTGTTGTATTTCTACTAGTGACAGATGGTATAACGTTACCACTGTAGAGAGAGACTCGACAGCTACATTGTACACTTATACACCCTATTCACTAGAAAACACCAGAATTTTTTTTATGTCACCTAATTTTGAACACAAAATGCTCCAACACAAAACAAACAAACAAACAAACAAACAAACAAACAAAAGAAAAACAGAGAAACAAGCTGTATAACATCAACGGTATGTCGGAAAATTCTGCCGCCCGCCCCCCTGGCACTATGGATCCTGGGAATGGGAAAAGGGTGCATGAATTGGGTCTGACATGTTGTTACGTCTGGGTGCGGAAGTATTGTTTTGGGTGGCTGACCTGTGGGCGCTTGTGTATCTGTTTGTCAGGACAGAGTTGGTTGCCAGCACGTGGGTGGGGGATTGACAGGCAGACTGACGGGAGGTTAAATGTCTCAAAATCTGACCGGGAGCCGGCAGAAATTAGATCGACATGGGGGAACTCAAGAAGCTGATAACTCTAAAAACCTTTCTCGGATACCGGAACATAGGGCTCACCCGTTAGATGTACATTGTACGTCTGGATGTCAAAGCGGCATTATGTAACATTTTGCACAAATATTTTGATTAAAAAAAATATTCGTGTGATCGTAATTTACTTCCACTTTTCAACATATCTGTGATTTTATCTCACACCTTTGACATTTAACAGCCCACACGAGGCGCACTCAGTTTGTGGCACCACCACAAACTACCAGAATGTTAAGAAACATGGCTGACAGCCAACTTTTAAACACACTCATAAGGCGTCATTTGTTGGTACCTTCACTTCCTGAATGACACTGACTGCATTTCCAATGGAGTAGAGTCGACTCATCTTACTTTAGAAATGAAAGAAATCCCCCTTTTTATTACCTCAATGTTTATACAAAATGCAGTTTAACGGGTTTTTTATATCTCATTATTTGGTAGCAAACAGGGTAGCGGACTGCTACAGAATCTCCACCGGTGGGCGGGACTACCGTGGACAGGTGCGAGTGACTGACACCGGCCGGGACTGTCAGAGGTGGAGTTCAATAGAGCCACACGAACACGAGTCAACCCCAAAAAACTACCCTGACGCAGGGCTGGACAATAACTTCTGTCGGAATCCCGCCCCTAGCAGACTGAATCAGTACAACAGGCCATGGTGTTATACCACAGATCCCAATAAACGGTGGGAGTTTTGCCCCGTCAGCCCATGCAATGGTGAGAATACTGGCAGATATCCAAATAGCTTGATGGCCGCCCTCCCACAGATTGACACACTACTGTTACGCCTCCTAAAGCCCCTGTCACACAAAGCGCCTCCCGAACACTGCCAGCTCCTCCAAACCATGGTTAGGAGTCAGTCAGGAGCAAGGTCGGCGGGTAATCGTCCAGGTCAACTTTAACTCAAATTCGATTCAATTTATAAAGAAAGGTAGGCGTGGCCTAAATCTGATCAGACTGCTCCCAAACTTCAGCCAACGTTGGTCGGCTGGTGTTCGAAGGAAGGTTCTAAATGTGTGCCAGGGGCTTAAAACATAGCATTGCATTGAAACATTCTTCTAGATGAAAATGACAGGGGCCTTAAAGTGCTTATGACACCAGTGGTTAGCCTGGGTATCATCCGGGTTTTGGCTCCCCTACGCTCGAATCCGGATGGTACCCAGGCTAACCAGTGATACCAAAATGCAACATTTCCTAGTTATATCTAACCATAGTGGTATTGTTCGATGAACGTTTGAAAAAAAAAATTCCTTATGATGCTATCAAACATCGAAAAAACTTCCTGCTCTGAATTCCTGCCACAAGATGATTAGATTATAACTTGATTATGCCTACAATGACGTCACAGTGAACACAGCAACCTGCCCGTAACCTTTGTATTTGTATTTTGTATTCGTATTAATCATGCAATGTCCATTTGCTCTGCAAATGTTACCTTTCTAGTATTTTTTTTATTCCAGATCTCTTGAAGCAGCAGGGCACATCTACTTCCACCCGTCTGGAGTCTCAGCTGGCGCGACAGAACGCCACAATACAAGAGCAGCGGAGAAATCTGGAGGCACAGTGGAGGAATATAAGGTGCGTAATGTACTAAACCAGACTTCGCACACAAGCGTACACACGCACATTATAACACACACACTCTCACACGTTGGAAGACATATCTTGCAAGTATACGAACAGCGCAGGCAGGTACGGTACACTCACAGGCACTCGCGCACGCACAAGCACACGCGCATGCAGATAATTACACACACACGCACTCCAATATACACACAGGCGCACGTACACACATTTACAGACACTCTGACTGACACACACACACACACACACACACACACACACACACACACGCATAAACACACAGATGCACTCATGATCACACAGGCACATGGCACACAGTGTCGCACAAACAAGAACATACGCACACATGCACACTCACCCATACACAGTTTGAAACCTTTAACAAGATACGTATACGTACCTCCATCTGCATTCATTTCTTCTTCTATTCACCTTTTACGCCCCCTCCCCTACCAGGGAGTTACTGCAGGGCCGTGACAGTGGCCCAGTGGACCTCACCATAGAGGAGTGTCAGCTGTGTACACAGGGGGAGTGGTGTGACGTCAGCACGTCCCCGCCTACATGTATTCCCTGTTCTTCCTGTCCCAGCGGGTGAGCAATGAACCTAGTCTTGACAAGGAGGTTAGAGGGAACCTCCTTGGTCTTGATAAGGAAAAAAAATATCGAAAGATAGCATTGAAGTACACAAGGTGCTGTGTGAAAAAGAGCAGCAAAAGGTAAGTCCACATCTTTTCAGATAACACTGGTTCTTCCTTCAAGTTGAAGTTCAACCAAGATTCTTCCTCCCCTTCGTTTGCAGTCACGTGACTATGACGTGATTCCACGTCCGCCATGTTGGCCGGTCCAAGACTCTGTCACTGTAGATGTGACAAATGCACTTTGCGGAGTCTCTGCTGATTAGATCACCTGTGCAGCAACTAGGCTTGACCAGTCAGCGCGTCTGTTCAAATTATAAACAAACATTCAAAGGATTGACGGATAGAATATGTGCAATATGTGCGGGTCCAGTATTTTTCACAGGGAAGCGATATCGATAAAGCGTAATAAAGCAATAAATGCTTGCATCCAGACTAAGGTCTACAAGCGGACTAGTAGTAGTAGCCCCTGCTGTACAGCCTCTGCTTGACCAAAGGGTTACAGAAATGGAGATGGGAGGTTTTATTTTTTTCTAACTCGTGTTAAAATTCTAGATACAAGAGCCAGGCGCAGTGCTCAGGAGGTAGCGACACAGTTTGTGTGGATATAGACGAATGTGGGGCCAACAGGATGAACAATTGTGAGAAGGACCAGACCTGTGTCAACGTCCCTGGGAGCTTCTACTGTATGGGGAAATACATACTGTGTGGACCCAACCATTTCTATAACAGGGTAAGGATACAAAATCTAGGTATGGTCTCATCCCCAAGTAGATGTTGAGAGGTCGTGCCGTTTTCTTTTTGTTCCAAGTGATTGTTTGCGATATTTGCTCGCAGTGTCTGCCTGAAAATTAGGGATGACCTAGCAAGGGTGTTAAACTGTTGCCACTAACTTGCCAGGGCCAGTATGCAGGCTAGCTCCTCGGCTCCAGGGCCGACTTGTCCTCAAGGAAATTTTACCATAGACCTTTGAGTGAGACCCTGCTTCTCAGGGGGTTAAACTGGAGGCAGGCCTGTGCATCGGCCTTCAGAACAGTCTGGTCCCCATGCTAGGTCTGACCTGGCTTTGACTTCCGAAAAACATTGTGGAAAGTATCAAGCCGCATCAGCTAACTCTACGGCACTAAAACCGATGTTGGAATTTGGGGATACCAGAACATAGGGCTGTACTCATTACATGTACGTCTGGATGTTAAGGGGGCTTTCATTATGTAACACGTTTGCACCAAAAAATTTAAGTATTTTAATTGAAAAAAAATCCTAATTTACTTCCACTTCTCAACATGCTGGCTTAAATTTTAACAACCAGGAATAAACAACAGAGTAGTACTGTTTAATTGATTAAAATTAACTACTATTTTTTTCTATTTAGATGTATCGATTGACTTGAAACTCATGATGTATACGTTGGAGACGACCCTGCACACATTTCTGGTAACAAAATTGAATCCGTGTATGGCCGATTCTTGGCCAGTGTGGATATTTATTTCGCTTTAAGAGACCGATCCTACCCCCGTATATATCATCGGGTTGGTAAATGATTGAATAGCAAAGTTTTTTTATTCACAACCACTTGTTAAATGGTTGTGAATAAAGAACGTTGTTATTAGTCGATCTATCCTACTCGTTTATTTTCACAGAACACCGAGCAGTGTCAGAAGTGCCGGCGGTGCATGGGGGACGGCAGCCGCACCATCGTGCCGTGCCACCTGGTCAGCGACACCCTGTGTTCCCCGCCTGTTCCCAACCTCTTCTCGGCTCTGTACCTGGCAGAGATACGGAACAACTCCTACACCAACATCCCCGGCGGGGACAAGTTAAAACTCCGGCCCATCAGATCATCGAATGACTCCTACTTCAGCCGAGACCAATCTTACCAGAACATCATCCTGGAGAAAGCGGGGTTCACTCTCGTAGACATCAACTACGCGGTTAGTAACTCGTACTTCTTTCTCCGTTATTGTTTTGGGTGTCAGGGTTCTTACCCGAATATTTTCACAGCGTAGGGGTCAGGTACAGGTGGACAACTTTCCGCGGCGCAAGCACGCACGCATTGAGCATGACCACATTAGGGGTCTGGTATACTCTCCTGGAAAAATTTAAAAACTCATAACCCTCTGAGACACTATCCTGCTTATTGAGGGACATATTCCTTGGTTATAGCTTCATTCTAAAGTAAAATTTTAATTTTCTAAAGTTTTTATTCCTAAAGATTTAGGAAGGGTCACAAGGTTCTCCCCAAAAAGAACCCCCCCCCCCTACACTGGTTGACAGACAGTGTGGGGAACTAAATCACAGCATAGGGGTCCAAATCACAGCATTGGGGGCCCCTACACTCAATCAAGCAGCCTACTAAGAACCCTGAGTGTGTATGCATGCGTGTTGTCTTATGTGGTCGTGCAGTTGAGTGATAGCACGAGGGTGGGGAATTCCCTAGCTGCAGATCACAAATAGCCTGACGCAATCGCGCTCCAAGAGGCCGGCCAGCTGAGAGATTGTGGCTAAGACACAGGAAGTAAGATCTCAGGAGCCTCCTGCGCAGACTTTTCTAGGCTAGGTCCCAGAAGCGGCAGTCAGCACTGCAGGAAGTTTGTGGGGCCGGGATTTATTGCTCGGATGCCAGTGGTGGAAAGCATACAGACGTACACATAGAAATTCGAAATGATGAGTCAAACAGATAAAATTCCAAGAAATATTCAACGGTTTTATAAACTTTCAGATATATCGTGTTCAATTTTATTACAAAGAATGGTCTGTTCAAGGTTCTTTTGTAGTATGAATTTTATGTGTGTGTGTGTGTGTGTTTGTGTGTGTGTGACTGTGTGTGTGTGTGTATATGTGTTTGTGTGACTGTGACTGTGTTTGTGTGTATGTATGTGTGTGTGTGCGTGTGTGTGTGTGTGTGACTGTGTTTGTGTGTATGTATGTGTGTGTGTGTGTGTGTGTGTGTGTGTGCGTGTGTGTGTGTGTGTGACTGTGTGTGTGTGTGTTTGTGTGTATGTGTGTTTCACAAAATCAATTTGGTAGTTTTCATCCTTGCCACGACCCAACTTATAGTGTTGAATAAATAGCGCCGTTTTTTGGACGTGCGGAATGACTATTCGAATTACTCTTTTTCAACTTGTTAGTTGAAGCACACGTGCTCCAACTACATGCAGTTGAGTGTTGACTGGGACGGCGTGCCGGAGGCTGGGACCCGGCTGAAGCAGACGGTGGGACGGTACTACCAGAGCTCTACCGTCAGCACGGCCATGGCGGTGACACCAGGGGAGACTCTAGGCGTGGAGATCCGCAGTAACAACCGCGAATGCTTCCCACCTGGCGACCGGACGCCTACCCAGTTAAAGGAGGTACACAATGTTAAATGATGCCATGTGACTATGACGTAATTTGGATCTGCCATCTTGGTGTGTTAAAGGTATCCAAAGTGATATCGGGGCAGTAAAACTGGATTTTCAAAGTCAATTTTCTTCCCCCTTTTTTTTATGTAGCAGGTTGTCTATACTTTATCCCGAAGCATATCGATATCTGCAAAAATGTGATGTCACTGAAGGAAAATGGTTGTTTCATATCATAGGCTGGTTCTAGCTATTCATTGGTTGTACCAAAAAATAAAGGGCTCCTCATATAGCTTGTTTTAGGACTATCTCAAACGCTTCAAGTATGAAATGATGACGAAAATGTGCTAAGAAATGGAAGTTAATGTCAGTATCAGACAGATTTCCTTATCCAGAATTTTTTTTCTTTCGTCGTCCTAAAATTGCATTGGATGCCTTTAAAGACGCGAGTGGCGTCCACTATATGCGTAATGCACCTACATGTCTATGCCTCTGTATATGCATATATGAAAGCATCAGGATAATTACATTGTACTGAAAGCTCGGCCTCTATCTTGGATCTGTACACTCCGCCAACATGGTGGCTATACACATGTAAAAAGTTGTGAGTCACGTGGAAACAGCATTTTGACCGTTAGTGCAGACTGTAAGGAACTTGATGAGAGGGATCAACGTACAGCATTAATCTATAGTGAAATTGGAAGATTAAACTAGTTACTAATAGGTAGAGAAATATAAATCTTTTTTGCACGAGCACGGACGGACATTACAATAGTTGCTCTTGACTGATATTATAATCTGGCAAGTATACAATATTGTGGATATTCAGGTGCAATTGAGACTAGTAGCTTAGTCGATATCGGTGGATTTTGTTTAGTGATTATTGTTCCACGTATACAAGGCACAGAAATAAGTTACGGTTGAAATATATAAGAGAAATGGTTGTCTTGGCTGGTGTATTGAGCTACTTGTTGTCTCCTCCCGACGTAGTCACTATTCCCAGACCATCAGCGCTACAAGCGACAGAGATGAGTATTGCGCTAAAATGTTTTTCTTGCAATTGTTTTAATTTAGGTGGCTGACGTGGAGAGGTCCGGCCCTTTCAGCATTCTCTGGCTCTCCCACAAAACTGGTGCAGCACTTCTGAAGGCTTTCATGCAACAAGCTACCTACGAGGGGTCCTGGCGGGTAGACTTTGAATTGCAGTCGATCTCCGATCCATACATGTTGCAACTGAAGTCTTCGAATTTTATCAGGTATTTTCAAACCTGTTTTTTGTTTGTTTGTTTGTTTGTTTGCTTTTGTATGTTTGTATGTTTGGCCGCCATATTTGTTTCCCGTCGTGCTAATGGGGGTTATCTATGATAGGAAGTGGTGTCTATCGGAGAAATAAAACGGCAATGACATAAGCTTATTAGTTTCATTTTTTTTTTACTTTCTGTATCATTCGCTTCGTTTCTTTCTTTGTTTATTCCCAGTTTCCGTCGTGAAGGAAACGTGCGGTTTTCCTTCCACCAAGCTATGTACCTGCAAGGCCTAGCGTGCTCTGGGCCGGAGGGCGTGGTCATGGTGCCGAAACTACTGCGCAGGGGCGGAGGAACAGTCAAGGTAGGGAAAAAATAATCCACCTTCTCATAGCTATAGGGGAAAAGCCCATTGTCTCTGTGTTTTCTTGTTTGTACAGTATAGTATATAGTATGTACATAACTTTGTACATAAGGGGTTATAGACGTTTGGGACCGCATCTGTATAATTGCCGCAACGCCACCATGCGACAAGAAGTAGCAAAGTCAATCAATTCAGGTTCAAGGAATGTAGTCGAATACCGGAACGTCTATCTGATTGGCAAATATCTTCTATACGTTACAATAAAAAAAGTTACATTGTACAAGTATATTTTTCTATCCCGAAATGTATACCTAAATGGCACTATTTGCAGTCATCCGACGTGAGTAAAAGAGAATAAACTTTATAAATATATATATATATATATATATATATATATAGTATTCAGTCTTATAGCAATAAAGGGTTTGTTGAAATCTGGTCAAACATGCTTTTCCTTTAAGATTCATGCATCAGTTTTGCTGATTTATTTTCTTTATCATCGGAGTGAGACCTGCATACAGACAACCTGGTCATTGTGGCCGGGTCCTTAGATTATGTTTACACTATTTCTGTATGTAATGGGCACCTGTCTACTGTGAGCATTTTTGTCAAAGCCCCTTTTGTGGACGGTAAAGACAGATATGACTGTACTAGACTAAATTAAATTACTTTGCCAGAATCGTTCTATTAGTCGCTATTAATTATAAGTAATATAATTAAATTGGAGTAGACTTCAACGGTACATGTTTCATTTGACAGAAATGGTTATATAAATGTCTTGCTTTGTGCTATCATGGTGCATCTGTCACATTCTATTAGGTCTTTTGACTTACCTGTTCTTATTTCTCTTCTTATGCTTGAATAGCTGTTGCAGCATATGAACGTTGGCGTCAACATGCAGTACATGACTTTGGTGACAGGGGCCGCTGTTCCCGTCCAGGCTGGTGACAGGCTGTTCATGGAAATCGAGAGCGCACGTGACTGTACCATGTACTTCCTCGGGTCCGATTCAGGTAAGAACACAGTATCCTGCTGTATACCAGGATTTACACTGTTAAAAACAAGCTGCTAGGTGGACCAAACTCACGTGACCCGAGCACAAGAGCTGTCTACCATTAAAACATTCGTGACCCTAGCTTGTCCAGATCACGAAATATCAAAACTGGAAGTTTCGCTGCAGTACTATAACAAGCCGCCAGGGGGCCCAAAGTCTAATTATTTTGAAGACTCACCAATACCTACCCACCTACCAAGTTTCATGACAATCCATCCAAATGTTCTTGAGTTATCGTGCTAAATTACACATACAAATACAAAATATGCACTGTAGCCACTGGACTATTTTAACGGTTCAATACCTATTATTAACATATTATTTAATTATTCCATAACTAGTTATCATTTAAGAAGAAACTGTGAAGGATTAACAGTGACGAGGAATCTTCAACCTCGTTTTCTCGCTTCTTCTCGCGAGAAGTTAACCGCTTGTCGCAAGAAGTTTTCCTCTTGCGAGAAGTTACCCGCACGAGATTTCGCGAGTATTAACGGGCGAGCTGTAATCTGATCTGAGCTATTAGAAACAGAAGTACAACCTTCAAACTGTGTCTTTGTTATATAATTTGTCTGATCCTTAACCTCTTCCCTCATGACCTCAATGAAAAGCGGCCTTCAGGCCGATTTGAGTTTGTCATGAATAAAGAATGGTTCAAAGAAACAAACAAACAAACAAACAAACAAACAAACAAACAAACAAAAAGTAATTTGTTTGTCACGTTGTTTTATCATCCATCTTCCCAGGTATAGGTGGGTTGAACGTCCTGTGGCTTCCCAACCAGAAGTCTGCAGTACTGATGGGCGAGCTGTACAACAACGGGCAGCTGCAAGGGGTCGCTCAGAGACAGGTGTTGCGCTTCACCGAGAAGAACAACACGGACGCCACCATCCTCAAACTCAACAAGAACGGCAGGGTCACGTGGGTGTTGCCTAGCGACGCATGCTATTCTTTTAATGATAACTGTTTGTGTATAGGCTAAGATAATATCAGAGAACGAAATATTGTTGCACCAGGAAAGGGAAACAGGGAGATGGCCTTTAAAATTTTAGGTCAAATTATATTCTCGTCTTCATGAGGCCTGATTTTTATTTAGGAAGTGGTGACAGCTTAGTTCAAGCTAAAGTTTATACACAGACGATTTATTGTTAGCTGAACATGATTTTCGTATTACATAAGTGCAGCATATGTCATTATGACAATAGATCTGAACCACACGTTATGAAAGGAACTATGATTCTATTTTGTATATTTCTACTCAGGTTTCTGAAGCCTGGGCGAGTGAACGTGAACTACCACCAGAACATCATCCACTCGTGTGATTACGCCAGCATCACAGCCTACTATCAGGGCCTGGCCATACCGGACCCCGTCCCCTTCATGCAGCAGGTACTATATATAGTTCAACAAATTCACTCACCGAATTTTAACAGATTACTTTGACCTGATTTTACCGGGGTTTCCATACCATCTCCCCATCAATGGCTACAATGATTTGGCCTACTGAAATCTAGCACATGAGCAGAACGTACTTCGCGGTTTTTAACGGTTTTTCGTTTAATCTTTGGTCAACGTTACATCAAAGTTTTGTCTGTTGTATCTTTTCCAACACAACATTTGAAAAATATAGACGGGATGTCATCCTTAAATGCGCGAATACAACCTTTAAACGAGACGTTCTGCAGAAGTGCTATGCACAACGCGGGTTTCGCGCAGGCGCATGATGTTCTGCCGACAGGTTCTGAAATCTGATACGTAACCTTACAGAATGGCGTCAGAAGTCAGTCATCTCAGGTCACGTGTTTTTTGACGTTATTCCATAATTGTCAAAGAATCGGTCGGAAGTTTCCTAAGTGTAAAGTACTTGCAATCAAAAAGTTTAGTTACAAAAGCTGACCGTTCTATCTTAAACAGTACTATTGCTTTTTTACACATAGTACACTACCAAGGACTAAGTTTGATATAGGACATATGAAAAAGAACCCAGCACGTAAAAAGAGTAGGGCTGAACCAATGTGTGATCAGTAGCGAAGCAGCGTTGCCTTACCACTAGCCACCTTAGAAAGCGCTACCTCCAAAGGATCCATTCGAATTTGGAGCGCAGAGAGCACAGCGTGACGAGAATGCGCGTTTACACCAAAACGAGGACGGAGATGGTACATGTTTCCCCCAGATCCCAAACCATGGTAACCTGCCTGGATGTCTGCTCTCTCTTTTTATCTATCACTCCGTTCCCACCGTTGTCACATCTCTGTTTGTACAGGTTCTTGGTAACACTAACGCGAAAGCAGAAGGTATCTACCTGAGCGGGTCGTACGACGTGGAGGAAGGTTCCCAGATCTACCTACAGATGACCTGCAAACGGGGCAGGATTAACGGCGTGGGGGAGGGGCACTTCAGCACTCTGTCTGTACTGTGGATCATGCCATAAATGGCTAGGTTGTTCATGTTCGTGAAGATAACGTTACGAACCGTGTGCAAACAATAGAGAAGTACATAGAAATGAAAAAAAAAAGACGTACCTGTAGTTAATCAAAATAGGAAGTATACATGAACGAACTAATTCTTTTCATTCGTAAAAATGTTCAGTACATTCTTGAATGTACATTTTCTGACTTTGGTAGGTTTAGTATTATTAGATTATTCGAATGAAGTCAATCAGTATTTCTCATAATGTAGTTTGAATGAAGAATTTTTCAATGTGCAGTTCTTCTGTTTATGTTGTGCATCCTTTTATTACACTTGAAACGCATTAGCGCAGTATTGTTGGTTAACAATACATTGCATCTAACAATACTTTACATTTGGAACAGCATTAACATGTATGTTGAAAAAATACCTATGTATGTCACAATTGTTTTGACATTTTGACATTTACTGTATTGTTAACAGTAACACCTAGCTTCAGTGCACAGTGAAACGGTAACACCTAGCTTCAGGGCACAGTTAACCAGTAACACCTAGCTTCAGTGCACAGAGAACCAGTATCACCTAGCTTCGGTAGCACAATGAACCTAGCTTAAGTGACAGTATTCCAAATAATAACATCACACATCCTTCATAATGCAACACTAAATTTTCCATAACCTGTCAAATGTATTAAGCAACTCATTGAAGACAAAGAGATTGTTTTTCTCAGTTTATAGAGTGACTTTACTTTAACAAACAGGTATAACGCTGTTTACTTGCGCTAAAAGGAATTGATGATAAAATTAAATAGGAACACAACTATACAAGCATGCGTTATCTTTTTAAAGACTGCATTCAATTTGTTATATATTGTTCCAAATGTTTTGTAAAAATTCGTTACAAATAAATGTAAAGGAATATATCTTAATAACCCAGTAACTGAATGATGGCTTCCCATGCGGACCCTTTCCGCAGGAATCTCATCCACTCACACTAGGGTACACCCTACTCTTATTTATAAGTGTTATATGTTCTTTAACGTCAATCTAATAATAAACAACATTATATTTCAGCCCTAGATTGTGAAATTTTCAATTCACAGGGTTCTTTTAAGCTCCTGCCAACGGAGTTTGTGTCAGTTCACCTTTCAGCCAAAAGACTGATTTCTAAAAGGACAAACACCAATAGGATTCTTTGTCATTTTGACAATTAGACCAATAGGAGCTCAAGAGTCTCATGCAGTAACAAATATTAGAATAAACACAATTGTGGCAGTACAATAATTGCTCAATGTTAGTACATGTTCTGAAATCAACAGGATTCTGATTTGTTTATTTCTGATTTAGAGGTGTTGGCTAAAACTAACATTCGAATTTTAGGGTCCAAATCAGTAGAAGGGTTGCTACAAACGTCATTTTGGAACGCCTCTCTACCGAAAACAAACACATACATGCCTCCATTTTACTCAATAAAACTGAAATATTTTCTTTGTTTCGATGCAAATTCTTACATTCCTTCAAACAGCACGTTTTCTACCATTAGCACTATTTGTATACATAGTCCCGCATACCATTTGGACAGTATATTCTAATTTGAAAATATTTCTATAAATTTTACTTTACGAGTACTATTCACACAACAAAATACGTGGACTTCCGCGATTTTATTAGGCTATATAAAATACACAAAAGTAAACATAATAGTTTTAACATAGAAATAAAATTTCTATTTCAAAATAGAAATAAATTTCTAATTTAAATTCCAAAGAGTTTTATGCATCGGATGTTTTCAATTCATGCAGCGTCTTGTTATGCATTTGAATCCTCTTTTTGTTTGATACAAGAATAACAATTATCATTAAAAGTGATGAAAATCTATGAAAGAACACATTGAAAAAATTCTACATACAAATGACCACACCCCACATTCATAGCACTGAGCAGAACTGAACTTCTCCTTCATGTACACAGTTTCAGCATCAAAGACATCGGTTTTACCGTGATATGTCGCTTTTTCTTCTCACAATTCCACTGTTGATTAAAGTATATCATGTTACCACAATTTTCATACCACCAGCCACCTCCGTGGCACTCAGCACAGCTGAACCCTTCGCCGACGCCATCATTGTCCCTGTCCACGGTTGAGAACGCACGACCAAACCCTGGCATGATGAGCTGATCACACATATTATTAGCTTTGCCCTTGTCTTTAACCATTCTGTAGTCATTCTTTTCATCAGACACCCTGCAGAAAAGTACAAACAAAACTTATAGTTATAGACCAGGGGTGGTTATGAGGTTGCAATTCTTAGTTGAGATGGCAGTGATTTATGTGATATGCACTCTAAGAATTATCTACAACACTACCATGTTTACTGCAATTTTTCTAGTGATATCAATACTACGAAGGAGCAACCCATATTTTTAATCACTTTCCTTGCTATACATTACGTCTTGCCACCTTATTGACTCTCTCGTCCTTCCATATATATATAGAGCATACAACACGGTGTATTCCGTATTGCCCGAGGTATCGGCCCGACCGCCAGTCGGATCGCCCGACGGCCGAAGGCCGGAGGGCGATCCGACTGGCGGGAGGGCCGAGACCGAGGGCGATGCGGAATACACCGTGTTGTATGCTATTTATATCATACCCACCTTAGAAAACACGTCTTTCAAGGCGAAATGAGCGAAAATTTGGTGTCGCTGGACCAAAAAACTGCAGCAACATCATTCCAACGTCCGAATCCTGTATTCGAATGTTCGAAAGCGGCGTACACGGTTGGGGCGAAACGCGTTCGAATCGTTCTAATTTTTGTAGCGGCGCAAGCGAAGCGCGTTTGAATGTTCTATGGATGCCCGTTTTATACATCCGGTCGTACGGGAGAATACAACACGGCCGGGAGCACTGTTACGCCGCCCGGGTATGATATAAATATATATACGGCCTCCTTCGGTCAGTATTGACCATGGACCTAATTGTTAACATCCCTACAGCTTCGGCTATTGCTGAACAGTCCTATACGAGAATGACAGTCTCTGCCACATCGGGCACATTTGAGAGCTGACTCAGGTTTGTTGTAGAGTTCTTTTCAATTACAGAACATCGCACTATTCAGATACTATTCAATAACAAAATATCGCACTATTCAGACACTGCCAAATTGCGCTAAGAATGTGGGCAACTCAATGTGGGTGATCAGTCAAGGATCACACACAGCCGCCGATGAGAGACTCCTATTTGCCTTTATTTACAATAGCCTTTATGCCTTTCTGTAAATTAGTACCACCTACATATTAGAAAGCATTGCTGGTTTAATGCACGACTTACTTGAAGAAACCGGGACTGCACGTAGACTCCAGGCTTTGTGTTTTCGAGTATTTCCAGTAGATCCGCAGCCTGTAGTCCTTCTGGTTGGTCAGAAGGTGAATGTTGTCGTTTCCCAGCCAGTGTTCCCCGGCCTTGTTCCCGAAACCACGTTTGTACTCCGCCCAGGTACGGTTGAACGGAACAGTCCCATCAAACCGACGCTGAATGACAGTCCAGCCTCCGCCTGGGTAACAGATACAACATTGTATACCAACAGGATCAAACTGAAAATGAATGTCATCGATTCAGCTCCATTCTCTCGGCTCGTTAAAGGTACCCAGATCAATTTCAGGGCAGTAAAACATGATTTTAAAAGTCATTTTCTGGTCATTTTTTTACTTAGTAAGTTGAATCAACCCTGTCCTATAGCATTCTGATCTGTGAGTCACAAATGCTAAATGGCTGACGGAAAAACTTTTTTGGTTTCATATTGTAGGCTGGTTCTAGCTATTTATTGGTGGTACCAAAAAACAAACGGGCTCCTCGCGTAGCTTGTTTGGATACTATTTCAAATGCTTCAAGAATGAAATGATGACAAAAGTGTAGTAACAAATGGCGGGAAATGTCAATATCATGGAGGTTACTTATCGTATTGTCGCCCTGAAATTGCAATTGATACACTTATACATTCACGCAAACTGTACAATTTACTCAGTAGTTCTGTATCTGTATCTGTATAGCCTGTATAACCGCCCTTTGGCGTAACACACCAGCTATAAATAATAAATGGTTATAGACATTCAAACCTAATTTCATAAAGCAGACACAAAATTGAGCTGACACTTCCAAACCTTTAATACTTTCAGATTTCCACCTCACCGTCAGTATCCATGTCGCAGTAGACCTCCACAGAAGTGTTGTTCTGCAGGGTGATGTGGTAAACACCGCTTATTGTGGATCCTCCCTCGTAGATCTCAGCACAATCACGGCATTTTTCCGGGGCTGCAAACATGATAAACTGTTACATGCCTTTACTTGTACCATTTCGTTGTCATGTAATGGTCGAGTGGCTAGTCTAGGGGTCAGCAAATCGAGAGGTAACTGATTCGATCCCTGGCTAGACGTTGTGTCCTTGAGAAATACATTTTACACGACTTTCCTTACTCCACACAGGTGTAATATGGTTACCTGACGTCAGTTTGGCAGGTAAAAGGCGATGGAAGGAAAGGGGTGGGCTTCGCCTTCCGATCACGACTGTGCCCTAGACATAGTGGATTAACAACCCACTCTCTCTGCTGCTTACAAAAGGCTATGAGACTACCTTTATTATCATTTACTTTTAAAAAAAAAACAATGGAGCGATTAGAGGACACCGCTCAGTGACGTAACTTATCCTATTTTTGGAGTAAGATAGGTTAGAGAAGAATTAATTAAAAAGAATAGAATACAAAAAAAAAACATAATGGGCCAGCCATATATAAATGTATTCCTTTACAATTGCATTAAAAAAAGTGTTGTGTCGTCCTAAATGGTAGTTATACCCATTAGACAATACAGATACTATTTTCACTTTACATCAGATCTAGAAGGCTCGTTTATTGCCGTTATGCCTCTTATCTTACCGCAGGCGCGGTTCCCTTCGTTCAGCGCGATGCTGGCAGACTCCGTCCCGTCTAACCCACGGTATATCATAGTTGTGTTGAGTGGCATTGAGGATGGGTGCCATGATGGCAGTATCATAGTTGATTTTGTTGTATTGGTAGGGGGAACCGGGGTCTTTAAACAAGACAAGTAATCTCTATATAGATCATTCCTATTGGCAAATGAGCTAGTACTATATAAGCGACAGGTTGGTATCAATTTTTTGGAAGGCTATAATCATTTGCTTAAGATATGCTAAAGGTTGACATATGATAGGTTGTGTGGGTATGCTAATGATATTCTAAGGATGTGTATAATACAAACACACTCACATACATACACAGAGAGAGAGAGAGAGAGAGAGAGAGAGAGAGAGGAGGGAGAGAGAAAAACGTTATACGTTATAACCTTTATCATATCATACAAGTCACATAAAAATTATAGGATGGTGAATACAAGAAATTACAAACTTCTTACCATACTGCATTAACCTAAAATGGCTTAATCAAGTGGTAATGTGATAATGTGGAGCTGTAGTTGTAGTCCTACAAACCTGACTTTTAGAGTTGGACGTTCCCTTCATGAAGACCACTGTTAAAGCGACCACGCTCATGATGACAGCGGTGATGACGATAACACAGGTCAGTCGGGACAAGGTAGTGAGGAACATCTGTCGGAAACAGGAAATATTGGCCTCGTTTATGGGACCTGGAAAACAGAAAAAAAACAAGGACTGCAATGAAAACTATTGCCATGGCATCGACTGCATGTTTATTGTATACATGTGGTATTTACACATTATTGCAGTTTTTTGGAGAGAATTACTTGAGATGATTAGATGACAATTGTGCAATCAGGATCTAATTTGCATTATGAAGAAGGAAACTCAATAAATCAGCTGCTTTCCATGCTATAAATATTTGTAATTGAGAACGAGGTATATGTGATTGAGAGTAAAAACTCTAGATATTAGTTATGTAGATGAAGTTATAAGGTAAGTGAAGGTGAACATCGCTAATAATAACTTCAAATCAGGACCTCATTTGTACACTTTATGAGGAAATACTAGAATAACCTTCTTTGTTGAGATTAGACTGTCATTTGGGCTGAGAATATGATCTTTATGCAAATAAGGATCTTGTTTACTCGTCTGTCGTAAAGGTTAACAGTATTTGGCAAAGTTATGAGGTTGCAGAACTCAAGTTTTACCTTGCTTGACTTAAATTGGCATTACTCTACTATACTTTACTAATTTTTTTATATTTCTTCCCTTTACAGAAATGTTTCGTACCTGCCGCCGATGGCACTTGTTGCACGTCGTGGACCGAGGATTGACGATCAGTGCTCCTTGCTTTTGTTGGGCTGCTGTTAACACCTGTACTGGGAGTGTCTATGTCTTCATAGACTTGTTCACACTCGGCCTCACTTGTACCTAGTGAAAAAGAAAAAAAAAGCTGTGGACAAACCCCTTTGGTCTTTCATCAAAAGATCAATTGGTAGAATTGCATTTTGTTAAAAGGAGTTGAGCTTCTTTGAAACAGAGATAAAAAACAGATCAAATAGAGAAACGTTCGTTATAAATCAATTTTCATCCTTTGTTATCGTTATTGAGTTGGCCGGCTACCCTTTCTTTTCAGCCTGGGGATAAATTGCGAGGAGTTTACAAATCGGTGAGGCTAAATCGCAAGGGTCTTGAGCGGCGACCTCAATGCGACCAAGGGTGCGGCCTTCGGACTGTAGGAGTCACAACCATTCAGTCCGAGAAGGACCATTTTTTGATAAACTTGATTTCGGATATATTAAAAGAGGGGCATTTGCTTGGTAATTAAACAATAATTACATGGTCGATGAAAAGAATAGATCGAAAACAATTCATTCTATTGACTGAAACCGTGGCTAACAGAGATCACCCTCCATCCTGTATGTAAAATCTAAATTAACGAATAGATAAACAAACAAAACACCTTGATCTGTTGCTCCTTGTGGCACGTTGTTTCCGTACGCAGGATTAACCATGCCCTTCATAACCACCGAAGGTCGGTTGTCCTTTAAAGCTCTAAATGTCTCGGTGCAAAGAAGGTCCGTTTCTCTGTTGCGAGCTTGTTTATTTTCGCAACTTATACCTATAACGGATTAAAACTTTGTTTTGTTTTCTCTTTCTTTTCCATACAAATATTTTCTTAAAGATAAAAATGAACTGAGTCAAAGTTCCTGTGCTCTTAACTTGAAAAAGATACTCAAGGAATTTTGATTCAAACAATTAAACTGAAACCTTAATAAAACATGTCATAAAATTGGCTATGTAGGCAAATCAGGATAGCAACAGTAGGAATTCCTACCTTCTCCTGTTGTCCTTTGTGGCACGTTGTGTTTGTACACGGGGTTAAGCATTTCCGTCGTAATCACTAAAGCTGTACCAGAAGGGACCGTGTCTTCCTGGCATGGCATGCAATCGTTCGAATTTGGACTTGCACCTGGAGCATATTTGAACAAGATGTCATTTAACTAGGACCCGCTTTACATGCGTTTTTTTTTCGGAAACACTTTAGAAAAGCGTTTTAAAAACACCCTTTGCGACGCGTTTTCAAATTAGAGTTCACTGCCTGACCAAGAAGGTGGCGGCTGGACAATGCCTGGCCAATTGGATACTGCCTTGCTGGTTAGTTACAATTTTACCACCAAAGGATCTGCTTGAAAGGAACTCAAACAAACTCAGAACAATATTTTACTTTGATTACTCAGCGTCAGTTCGCTTGCTCCAACATGAAGTTGTAAACATTATTCACTGGTACACATTTTGACGTTTACATGCAATTGCCTTCAGTGTCCACACATGTACTTATAATCACATCTAGACTCGAACCCTGTTTGTAATTTACTGTAAAATAGAAGCATAATGATAGTAATCTTGTTTCTCTTTCACCAGTCGTCCTCATTTTATATAAAATCAACCTACCTCCCAAACATGTTATAAATTGATTTGAATGAATTTGATAAGAATTATTGACCAACTTGATCAAGAGTGTATTTTAGCCAATCTGTAATATAACGTGTATTTTAATCAATTATGTAACACAATCAATTTGTAACACATTGTGTCAAAGCTGTGCAATCCAGCGCTCGGGCTGGCAAAATGCTTTCATTCCTTTTGTGTATAATAAACCAATCTACTACTACTACTACTACTACTACTACTACTACTACTACTACTACTACTACTACTACTACTACTACTACTACTACTACTACTATATATTACCGCTACTACTACTACTACTACTACTACTACTACTACTAGTCTACTACTACTACTTCTAGCAGGGAGCTGTTGTTACCCCCTTTGTTGAAATAAAGAGTAAAAAAAATATCTGTTACTCTGTGAGAGATACGGAAGGTCAAACGTGGTGAGGTGAGGCTGGGGTGAGACTAAGGCCTGCATCTGTTGAAAATCCACCATATTAGTTGCCATCGCAACTAGTAACCATTGGTCCCAAACTGTCCCATTTCTGTAGCTTTGGCGAAGCCCCTACCGCCACACAAAGTTTTTTTTTTACTTTAGCCACCTTATGCGTGGTTACTACAGACATATGCTCTTGAAATCAGCTCGCTATTGAATTTATGATGCACATATTAAACCTCTTATATATATTGATGATGATAACCTATTTACCAGTATGATGTTTAATACTGTGTCGTCTGGTATTTATTTAGCTCACCCTTGGTTTTATGCTATACCTTCCCGACTTTTGAAAGATAATGATTCTTGAAACATTATATTAGAATCCCCCTGATAACATACTTTTTACTTTTACACAGCTCATATTGAGCACCTACCTGCGGCTTGGTTTGGAGTATAACCAGTGATGACGGCAGATATGCCTCCAGTGGTGTCCCTGTTGGCGTGGTGTTCATCGAGTGGGATCCCTGCCTGGTACATCGCAGACTCTGACTCCTTATTCTCATCACATATTTTCATTTCCATTGACTTCTCATACAGCAGTGACGAAGCCTCACAATCTGTTGGGAGAGAGAGAGAGAGAGAGAGAGAGAGAGAGAGAGAGAGAGAGAGAGAGAGAGAGAGAGAGATTGTTTATTTATTTGAAAAATTAAAACCTTGGCAGCACAAATGGCAGAAATGTAGTTCGTACAGTTTTCTAATAGCAGGCGAAACTTGGCGAATTTTCCTAAAATATATCTACCAACAATTTCATCTCTGTGGCATAAATGAATATTTTTTCGTGTTGCCATGGCAATGGGTTTCTGACAAGCAGCTTTTTGCAAAATTCTGTAATTTTGGTTTAAACATTAAAATATTTAGGTTTTTATGTTAAATTACACATCCTTTCTAACATTCAAAACATCTTATACAATTGTATGTAATTCTTATCCTTAAAAACTAATCATTTATGCTAATTTGATGACGTCATTGGACAAAATTCAAGATGGCGGACCGTATCATTAGCTCTGTTGTAACCACTTTTTTTCACAAAAATTTATCACAACTCCGTATTTCTTCACATGAAACGGTATTTTGAACATCTTAAGTCCATTTGCGTTGGGTTTTTAAGCTGTATCATGATAATAAACTATTTACGAGTATGATGTTTAATACTGTGTCGTCTGGTATTTATTTAGCTCACCCTTGGTTTTATGCTATACCTTCCCGACTTTTGAAAGATAATGATTCTTGAAACATTATATTAGAACCCCACTGATGACATACTTTTTACTTTTACAGAGCTCATATTGAGCACCTACCTGCGGCTTGGTTTGGAGTAGAACCAGCGATGACGGCAGATATGTCTCCAGTGGTGTCCCTGTTGGCGTGGTGTTCATCGAGTGGGATCCCTGCCTGGTACATCGCAGACTCTGACTCCTTATTCTCATCACATATTTTCATTTCCTTTGACTTCTCATACAGCAGTGACGAAGCCTCAGAATCTGGGAGAGAGAGAGAGAGAGAGAGAGAGAGAGAGAGAGAGAGAGAGAGAGAAATTGTTTATTTATTTGAAAAATTAAAACCTTAAGCTTGACAGCACAAATGGCAGAAATGTAGTTTGTACAGTTTTTTTTTTAAATAGCAGCCTAATCTAAAAGCGGCAATAAACTTAGACATTGAGACCGCTAGTCTTCCTGGAATTCGCACAATTTCTGGAACTTACACAAAGGCTACAATTATTTTAAATATTCTAAGTTCTAACATTGGTCTGGATTTCTCTTCCCTTAAGACGGTAAAACCGACTCCTTAATATCTGCTGTGTCCCCATAGAGATGTGAAACCATCTTAGAACTTTCTTTACCTAAGTCTTGACCACCTCGTTGTTCAGCTTGTCGAGTAGATTCCTTATGGTCTGTTGTGTCTCCGTACAGTTGTGACATGGTTATTTCCTCCCCTGCTGTTCCAGCCTGGTGACCAGAGTTCAGGGTGAGGGAAACCTCGGCATGAGGCCCGATACAGTCAGCAGGTTCTGGCTCAAGGCTCGGTACAGCCTGGACTACATTCTCATCTACCATCTTTTCTTCCATGGTTCTTCTTTACCAAAGAGTAGTTCTCTGTGGTATTTCTAGGTGTTGTTGGGAGGATTTTAAACGACTGATAACAGCTATATCAAGCTAAATAAAGGCGTCAATTATAGGCAAGAAAAATAAGATCGGCTCTCATGCAGTCCGGGTGCTGTTTTTCTGTCAGCCCAGACTCATTAGGAATATGTTGATACATCATGGGTCATGATGAAAAATTCAACAGTGCGTGGGATACGTTATAGATATTCAATAAGAAATTTAATAAACTTTAAAGCTATCCAAATCTCTTTTGAGCATTGCGCAAGTCCTCGTTTGAATATGGATTATAGTTTGCCTATACTGCATGCATATTAGCTTTCAAGCATAGTGGCGGAACAATCATTTCTATGTTCAACAGCAAACATGTGAATGGATGGGTTATACGTTATCTTAAGACCCGGTCACACTGGCCGAACTTTGCTGGAGCGTTCCTTGAACGGTAGGGACGGGGGCCGAATTTCGACAACGCTCGTCACCGCGCCCAAAATGTGGGGAAAAAATTAAAATACGGGCGTTGGCTTAGCGGTGCACAGCTGAAGCCGGCGTTGCTTTAGCGTTGCTTTAGCGGTAGCGAGCGTTGGTTTAGCGGTGACGCGAGCGTTGGTATAGCGGCATTCTACGCATGCGGTTTAGCGAAGTTTGTGCAACGTTTAATCGCCGCCCGGGCAACGCTGGCGAAGCAGCGGTGGTACAGCGTTCAAGATTTCTGCGTTGGCCTAGCGGACCCAAGCGTCCATGAACTTGCGTCTAGCGATGCCAAACTTTGACTGGGCGTTGGTGGAGCGGGGGTGAACTTTGCCGGGGCGGAAAATTACCCCTCCTCAACGCTCGCAATATTTTGTGCAGCTCAAAACTTTCGGAGCGGTAGGAGGGTCCCTCCAGAAACATCAGCGGTGCCCGGGCGTACACGACGTTGCTTTAACGGCGGCCAACTGCTGTTAACGGTGGTGAACGGTTTCGAGCGTTGATGAATTTTATTCACCGTTCAAGGAACGCTCCAGCAAAGTTCGGCCAGTGTGACCGGGCCTTTAAATCCTACTTGTTTTGCGCTTCATTCGCCCAACCTGTGTTCACTTATAAAACTCTGAAAGAAAGAAAAAAACAAAACAAATTAGACAGATGGAAAAATGACAAGGATTCAAATTATCAATATCAAGAAATACTGAAGAAAAACAGCTAGATGAAGAGATAAAATGCAATAGTCCGAAATACTGATGCTGGTCTCAATTGTGCGAACGTCGACCCCAATTTAATTAAAAGCAAATCGCACTTCATCTAGACACATCAAAAGGTAGCAACAGTATAGAATGAGCTTTTCTTACCTGAGCATGGAAGTTCGTCTTTTTGGTACGTACTAAACATAGAGCTAAAGAAATTGCTAATGAGCTAATGAATCAGCTAGTAGAATTTATTTCCATTGGCCACTGCAAACTGGTTCAAAATTTAAAAGACAAATTGCCTAACGTTAGGTCTGACCGTATCCGTTATAATGATTGATTTGTCATGTGGTTCTATGAATCCATATAACAGTACATTTGACACTAGCGCCATACAGACCTTAACAATATGCAGAGCGGGGGGGAGGCCCGCGCAACTTTCATCTCAGATAGCGCCTGAACGGCTTGACTAGAGCCACCAAACTTGGCGAATTTTCCTAAAATATATATTTTTCGTGTTGCCATGGCAACGGATTTCTGACAAGCAGCTTTTTGCAAAATTCAGTAATTTTGGTTGAAACATTAAAATATTTAGTTTTTTATGTTAAATTACACATCCTTTCTAACATTAATAACATCTTATACAATTAAATGTAATTCTTATCCTCAAAAATTAATAATTTATGCTAATTTAATGACGTCATTGGTCAAAATTTAAGATGGCGGACCGTATCATTAGCTCTGGTGTAAACACTTTTTTTTCACTAAAATTTATCACAACTCCGTATTTCTTCACATAAAACGTTATTTTGAACATCTTAAGTCCATTTGCATTGTGTTTTTAAGCTGTATCATGAAAAAAATGTATTTTCAAAAATTCAAGACTGACGATCCAAGATGGCGGATAGCTTGAGTATGCATGACGTCGTTTTATGACGTCATTTTGACGTCAGTGTTGTTGCCATGGGCAACATATCTTGATAGACCTTAACATTCTATCAGACACTTTTTGTTAACGTTTGGTTTGATTTTGAGTTTTACGGCAAAAACTACTTTGACGGTTTAGCACATAAATGACGTCATATTACGTCAATATGACACTTAAGTTGTTTTTGTGATTTAATGTTACTAGTACTTCCTTCTCTAAAAAAAATTGGTGGTCCTACGATAAGTAGTTGTTGAGTTGCAGGGGCGGCCCTCACACCCCACCCCTCCAACTCCCCACCCAGTCCCAGCATGACCAAAAAAGCCCGGTCTGAATAGAGTTAAGTCATCCAAATGTTTTGTCACTTCATTTGGGATCGTTTAAAATTAACTAGAGACTTTTGTCAGGATGTAATCATATATCATAATGATTAATTTGTAGCCATGGTAGCCGCACATAGCTGGAAATTTGTTTGCAATGAAAATTACCTGAAAAAGGTAAAAGTAAGCACTGTTACATCAAGGCATACGTATTTTCCCCTTTACCTCGGCAACAGAATGAGGCGGGTTCATCGATCTGGTAGGTATGTATACAAACTGATATTTCCCGATCTCTCTCACTTTCTCTCTGTCAGGCAGTCTCCTGCGCAAAACAAGATGATAGAGTTCCTTTACAAATCCAATAACAAAATCTTAAATTATGCATAGTACGCGCAACACAAATCAAGGCAGGAGGGACGCTTGTGCTGCGTTTAGTTTCCGAAACTTTATTTGATTAGTATTTTAAAGCTTAGCTCTATACTGCAACTGATAACCTACAAAGACACCTAGTAACAAAATTAATGCTTTGCTTCATATATAGACTATTAATTCACTGTGTCGTTTCCGTTTATAAATATTAAAGTTTAATGCGAAATGGGTAACATGACTTCTGCATTGGAACATCATAGTGAGCTGCTTTAATACAATTTTAGTCTATATTTTCCCTTTCTGAGATGGAAATATTGTAAACATCTTATTGGCAATGTTATTGCTACCACTGCGCATTATTACTACGAAGTCTCCACTGCACGAAAAGCTTGATTTACCAGTGGTCGTAAATTCCAGTAAAGTCAATTAATGTTTACTTTGTAAACAGAACCGGAATTCACTATGGTAGTAAATAAAATTTAATTCTTGCAATTTGCATTACCATGATTGTTAAATCCAAAATCATCGGACTTTTATCTACTACCATTGTAAAGTCCGGTACTGTTTACAAAGTAACGTAGCGTTCAGTCTTCAGTTCAGCGCTAGCCTTTCTGACTGAAGGCAACTTGTTTTCTACCATGCCAGCATCAGTTTTGTTATATCCAAATCAACCTGGCCCGAGGGGGCCAGGAGTAAATGATAAATGATAATTAAATGATAAGGGGGCCAGGAGTAAATGAATTGTGCACATATTGCCATCATCACAGTTTATCCTAGCAAATGTCTTATTGGCTAAGGAATCGTGAGTTACAACTGCGAACATACAACCTTTTACGCCATGTCAGTTTTAATACTCCGCAGAGGTCATGACCCCCCCCCCCCACACACACCCAACCATGCAGCATATATACACCAGTAATGTAGCATAATTCTGTAGGTGGTTAAATATTATTTTATTACTTAATTATCATAATCAAGCAATGGAAGTATCACATTTTTTACAGACTTTGTTTTCCTGGCTTCATACATATTTGGTATTTCCTTCCGATGACTTTCCTTCTGTGGGTAATAAATTCAAGAACAGAAATAACAGCACTCTCATTGACATACAATACTTTTATATCACTATATCAAATTTACACTGATAGACTACTGAATCTGACATTTGTACATTTTGGAGTTATCCTAGTATGTGCAATGCTTGGATCTGACATCATCCATAAAAATTACTTGCTGTAGCCTTAACAAACCTGACACATACATCTGTATATTTATCTAGGGACACTTATGTCAACTACAGATTGTACAATGAGAGGACTTCTCTCTGACTTTAGATGAATGATAAATTTTAAAGGCAGGTCCTAGCAAATATTATTATTTTCTTTTTCAATCTGACAACCCAAAAATTACATTGGTGTGGTCTTATTAACAGTCACAGAACTTTCTTACATTCTATATAATGTTATTTATTCTGGTTATGTTTTGCATGAGTTGCTCTAAGGTAGTGTCCTCTCCAATACCTGCTTTTCTGTTCCTGGATGAAATTTTGCATCCCCATTGATGGACCAAAATTTTTTGTGGTGGTCAACAGTGCCAATGCAACAAACTTTAACAAAAAATCATCCATGAGATGAACCTTGGTGAAACTTACCCCCTTAAAGGCTGGAAATCGCACATCTGAATGGTTAAAATTTCTCAGGAAAGTATGCTCCTAGACCTTCCTAGATTTCTGGCGCCTTCGGCAGGTCAGCAGAGCTTATTATATAATGCTCAGTCAAACTGAGGGGACGTGGAAAAATGGATATCTGGAGAGAACCCTGCTACAAGATCAGATTGGTAGGATACAGTAACATCATGACAAATTTTCTGCCAAAAATTAATTTCTGGAGTATTGGATATTCCCTCTATATGGCCTCTATAGCTAATGCCATACACTGTGACAAACAGTGGAATGGGAAGAGCTTTAACACTCTCTAGATGCTAAGGACCCATCTATGCACCCAAAAGTGCATTAGTTAAAGTGGATCTTGGTTGGGTGAGGGTTAAGGATCAGTCTTCTTTACTCTGCGGAAATAATAACGTCCTCAGCAGCTCGTACGATGCGTTAATGATTCCCCACGATATCATCGCACGCGAGTAGCTCAGGTGGACGCCGCGGAACATCTTCTTCCAATTCCGCCCCCGCGTCTCGTACACTATGAAAAACATCTTAACGGGACCGATGAACTCTCCGCCTAGTCTCGCTTGCATGGCTGTTTTTGTCACATTTACGGGGAAAAACAGCGTGCTGAGGAGTGCTCCCAGTACAGCTCCACTGACAAAGTCTTCAAAAAAGTTGCCCATCTGGCCATGTGTGGTAGGAAGGGCATCCTTGATTGTCCCTCTCATGTTAAAGAAGACTGCGTTACTAAGACCATTGCGGATCAAGATTACAGACACGCCGCGGTAGTATTCAGAGAATCCATATGTCCGCACAGTTTTAAAGGCGTCAAACGTGTTGGTAAAGTGATTGTGGTATCTGTGATCTTGTAGCAATGTTTGGAGCCGTTCAAATGGCGTCAGGATTGCCTCGGAAAATCCCGCGCCCATCCCTGCGATGGCCTGCACCACCGGTTTCTGCATGTTTGGACAGCTGTGGGTTAGAAGTTTCCCGTAGACGTTATATAACCCAAACATGAGGGACAGGGAGAATGTTTTCTGTAGAAAGGGTGGCAGCAGTCCGCGGTAGAGGTGGCGGAGTCCTTCTGATTGCATCTGGTTAAACGCCTTGTGAAGCCGCATCCCGTGGAGCTGTTGTCGGAACATGAGCTTGTTGACGGGAAACGTGACGACCGTGTTGATGACTGCAGCGCCCCAACCACAGACGAACCCCTGTGTGTCGTCCTTGCCGTAGATATAGTAGGGCTTGTTCCAGCCATTCTCGATTCGTAGCCTGGTGGCATCGTAGACAAAGCCGGGCTCGCGCTGTGACGATTCTCCACTCATTTCCACTCAAGCCCCTATCATGTCTGACCTCTCATGTGACCAATGACCTCATGTGACCTTTGACCTGTCGAGAAACAAAACAATTTATGATATTTGACTAATTGAATAATTTTTTCACATTGCAGGGATGATTTTTTTCCTTTTGACAACAGAACCAACAGATTTAGAATAACTGACATCTGTAAAACTGACTGGATTATCCATCAACAGAATAAATTAATCAAAATTAATGAATATTGAAACAGAAAGATACCACAATATAGTACTTCCCAAGCAAAATGAATGCATTTCACTTGATCATGTCTCAATGCTCTGATACAGATATGGTGTTTTACGTAATAATATTATACACGCCCACCCTCCCTTCCCCCTGGTCAATATTGGACTTCCCCGGTTTGAAGTGCTTTCAAATTCAAAATGGCGGTCGTCCTGCCGCCCTGAGGTGCCTCCGGTAATTTTCCCTCCTTTTCTGTCCTTTCAGAACTGATTACAGACCTGAAACTTTGTAAACATATAGAGAAGACCCCATGGATCACATATGTAATTCTAGATTCAAGATCCATTGGGTACGAAGTGAGATATCGTGGGCATTTGTGGGCGTGCGCTTTTTCGACGTTTTCTGGGTGGGCGTGCGCTTTTTTGACGCTAACAAACTTTCAGAAATTATTAAGTTGTAATACCTTAACGACTACTTACAGAGTTGCAAACTTGGTGGGCATATAGGGGGGATCTCCAGGATTACATAACCTACCTTGGATTTATTGTTCGTCCAGTCTGGGCTGGGCATTTATGGGCCTTTGTGGGCATGCGCTTTTTCGACCTACCGAACCTGTATCGAATCCCTTGGAATCTCATGCCAATAAATGTGAATAGATTATGTAAAATAAAAATCATGTCTATGGCACTACATGGCAAAGTGATATTCATTTTCAAATAGCTTTGGGGAAAACGGGTCATGTCAGATTTTTTGGAACGTGCACCCCCCACCCCACCCTACACCCACACCAATTTATTTGCCAACTGTACTCTACGTCCCACACGCATGGCAAGCCATGGCCTTAGAAGCACAGAGGACACGATATGTCACAGATATAGGTCTTAAAACATTGTTATGTAATCGTTACACATGACACAAGGACATTATTTGACTGGAAAAAATCGCATCATCAGTTGCAAGAACGATACATAATCACGTTTTGACACATCACGAACAGACTTTGTTTTAACCGTTTTGACGTCATATGCAACATAAACATAACGTTGTACTCACACTATTGGGAGCTTTTCTGTACCTTGAGTAACGTGAGGAGGTGAGAATGTCTCCTGGAGACAAAAATAACCACTGTCAACAAGGCATGATAACGAAAAAATCTCAAACAGGAGGGTTCGTTCGGCGCTCCGCATGACCTTGGGGCCTCGAACAGGAAAGCTGTTTGAATTACTATATATTTAGTGCCTGAAAAAAAATCACAGGTAAGTAATACTATAAAAGCCTTTTAATGCCATCTGAGAATTTCTATTTTAACATATACTGACTGTGTGCTAAGTGAGGGAAAACAAAAGTAAATTAGCATTATCCTTGACAAATAGTGACGAAAATTAGACAGGCAAAAAAATGGAATAAAAGAGATACTCTCTAAGTTGACTATACCATTATTTTTGCGGGGGTCGGACGTAAGAAAACGCTCGAACATAATTCCAAAATCCAAGAGGGTCTGCATGGGGGATCCTGGCAACACTTTAGAGTAAAACCTTTAACGGTAAATTAAGCTGTTCTTGTGTGAGGCTTTATGAACGACTTCATTGGGTTCTTACATCATCAACTTCATCATCATGATGGGTTCGGTGTCCGGCAAACTACGGTAGTGCAGTCCTTGAATTTTGGCTGAGAATGTTTCCACAATTGCAAGGCTTCACAGATTAACGATTCAGGATGATGTGCTAACGTTACGTGGAATTCATGGGGCATTATGTAACATTTTTGCACCAAAAATTGAAATATTTTAATTTAAAAAATCTTCGTGGGATTGTAATCTACTCGCACTTTTCAACACATTTGTGCAATCATCTCACATTTCTTACATTTATGGTTGGCGCTATAAATGCGTATTTTTGAAGCACATATTGTGCACTTTGTGCCGGTAGTAATGTTGTCTCTATATGACTTTATTAATGGAATTCTATTTTTTTATTGTTAATAAAGAATTGTCCCTCTATCGTTTCTAATGCATTTCTTACTTTTGCACAACAGATCATTGAGATCTCAGGATCATTGTAATTTCTAAAAAGTCCATAAAAGGGTATATCGTCTACCACTCAGTAACCAAATTCACTGGTCTCACCTCCAAATGCACACAACACAAACAGTCAGAAACATAGAGATCACAACACTTAGACAATTTATTAGAACTCTCCAAACTTAAGATATAGGTGTTTCGTCTTGTACAGCATGCATGGTGGTGCCAAATTTAAGCCGTTTAAAGCTCATTTCATCGATCAGTTATTCAACAGTATCCGTAGCCTCTACCAGGCTTCGGAAAGCGGCTGGAGACGCGGCAAGCTGTTCTCTCTCCCGGACCAATCCCCTGGTGTGTATATCTGTCTATTTGGCCAATTTCTACTCTTTCCAGCCGCTTTCCGAAGCCTGGTAGAGGCTACTGAGTATCCGCACTTCCAAGACCAGCTTCTCTAAGAACGACTTTGTAATACATTTGCATCATATCAATGATCAACGACATACATTTTAATACATCATTTATCTTTACATTAACATGGCAGTATATGTGACCTCCTTGTTTACAACACTTATCATTGTGCTTTATAATTTCCAAACTGAACATTTAGAACATTAACATCACATCATTCACGCTAATATCAACAGCGTAACGCAATGTCAACGCCATCAATTATTTGTTATTCCATTTAGATTTGTTTTGCTTCTACGTTTTTTTTTTCTAGCGTGGTACAATTGTGTTCCTACAGAAATGTTAGACCATACATGGACAATGCATTCTGCTATATCATTAATGATGATGTGCTATATTACACTGCAAACAACTACATGTGCATTAATTTTTTGTGTGATTTTTTTTCAAACTTTGGCTCACATTATCTTGTTGTTGTTGCCTACATCATGCAACTATATACTAAGTACAATGTCCTCAGAATATTCGCTTTCCGGATCCATTCGCAAATGTACCCCGTGTATAATACATATGCGTAAAAGTGATTTTAGCAAAAATCTACCACTCGAATGTGTTGCTAATTACGGATAATTACAAGCAAAATTAAGAACTACATCTGCTGTACATAAAATCAATAATGTAGACCTGTTGACGTTGCAGCCAACCAGGGCCTTACAATTCATATCGATTGTTTTCACCATACTTTGCATTCAGCATATTTCAAGACTTCACAACCCCTTCATTTTCTATGTGGACTTACATCTCTTTAAGGGCGCGGAAATATTGTGAGAGTGTTTCGCAGTATGCTAGTTACCACCAGCTGACCACCTGGTCCTATGTCTATATTACCGTCTGGATACTTACTAATATGAAAGACGCTACGAACGAACTCCCCACGGCTTGTGAACATGCATATATCCACCCCCTTCTTGAATCGATTCGCGACAATGATGTTCCCTAAGCTATCCGTAGAAATTCCTCTAATAAAACCGTTACCAATCCTGAACTTGAACAGCCAACGCCCATCCTTATTGTACACTTGCACAGAGTCCTCTGATTCTGAAACGATTATGTTTCCCTCATTGTCTGATGTCATGTAACATGTTGTGTACCATTTACATTTATGTGACATTTTATATAGATATCAACGAGCCGTTTGAAGAGAGGATATAAATATGGGTACGAATCAAATGCAAAGTCACAATGATTCTGTCATTGAGCGGGTCCACAGCTATGCCTGAGTTCCGATCAAGTCCGGCAGGGGGCCTAACGGGGAAGCCGAAAGTGGTTTCCGGTAAACCTTCTCGACTATACTTAACTATGTGTGTAAAGCAAAATTTATTGAAACCTGCGACCCACAAATGACCATTTCTGTCAATGGCAACATCTTCAGGGAACATAGACTGACCATTTGTACCAGGCACCACTGTCTTGAAGAGGCGGAGAAAAACTCCATTCATGCTGAAGACCTGGACTCGTTTATTACCCATGTCAGTCACATATATCTCATTGTCACTGGATACAGCCACTCCGTTTGGTCCGTTAAATCTTCCGGGGCCTGATCCCTTCCCGCCAAGGATGATCTTTTCTGACTTGAACATTTTGATGTGGCTTTCTGTAATCAGTGATTACAGTGAATCATGTTAACCGTGAAGCACTCATAGATGATGATAGCGCTTACAAAACATAACACCTGCTTCCGAAGATTTCTTTTAAATCTTTTTTAAAAAGTTTTTTTTAATAAATAAACAGTAACATAGGCAAAGCGGATTGCAACTCCTGCTTCCAAAGTTGCGTACCAATTTACATCCATATGCATGGACTGCAGCTGCACTCAAGCAAGCTTTCACGATTTCTTTTCTCATCGTCTGTACGTCGACAAAAGTTAGATATCCAGGTAGAACATTACGCGATACAAAATAAATCAAGCAATTTGATAAATTCTCTGAAATGTCTGACGCTTCTGATAACATTCGATATCTTTTATCATTGACTGAGAATAAGAAGTCTGAAGACAACCTGTTAATGAATGTCTGAATTGATAGGTAAATTAGAATCTAGGAACCCCATACGCCAGCCAGCATGCGCAGTTCCTTATCAATTATGCAAATGTTTTCTAATTAGCAATATTTGTAATTTGGAAAACTTTTCACTCTCTAAATTGCTTGGCTATAAAACTCGCGCCTTCAGTCTACGACGAAAGATCCTTGTCACTTAATATGATCATACAATTTAAAAAGAAAGTCAAGAAGTCCAGTGAAAAATCCTAAAGACCCAGTAATAGTATACAATGACGAGACCCTACCAGTATAAATTCCGATAACATAAATCACCAGACTTCAGTACGTTACTGGCAGCCGTATGGTCTAGGGAAAGGACACAGTTTCTATAACCTTGCTACGGTGATACCGTCTGGCGCGGAAAGATTGTGAGAGTGTGTCGCCGTTTGCTGGTCACCACCAGCTGCCCACCTGGTCCTATAGCAATGCCGGCAGGGTGCTTCGTATGAACGATCGTGCGGACGAACTCCCCACGGCTTGTGAACATGTCCACCCTGCCCTCTCTCAAGTTCGCGACGATGATGTTCCCCAAGCTATCAGTGCAAATACCTTCAAATGCATTATAATCTTTGCCAATCCTAAACCTGAAAACCCGATTTCCATCGCGATTGTACACTTGTACATAGTTCCCAGATTTGTAAACAATGATGTTTCCCTCGGTGTCTGATGTGACATAACATTGTATATACGTTTTGGGTTTAATTTCATATATCAACGAGCCATTTGGAAAGAAAATATGAATTTTTCTAAAATACGAAGTCACAATGATTCGGTCATTGGACGCGTCCACAGCAATGCCTAAGTCTCTTAAATAGGGCCTGTATAATGGTACGCCAAAAGCGATTTTGAATTCCGGTAAACCTTCTACACCATACTTCACAATCTGTGCCATTCCAGCTTTAGAAGATGAACCTACGACCCACAAATTACCATTTCTGTCAATGGCAACATCTTCAGGGACCATAGATTTTCCATTTGTACCAGGCAACACTGTCTTGAAGAGGCGGAGAAAAACTCCATTCATGCTGAAGACTTGAACACGTTTATTACCTTTATCAGTCACATATATCTCATCGTCACTGGATACAGCCACTCCGTTTGGTCTCTTAAATCTTCCAGGGCCTGATCCCTTTCCACCAAGGATGATCTTCTCTGACTTGAATCTTTCGATGCGGTTTTCTGTAATCAGTGATAAGCACCATGTGATGTGTTTTCGCTTCTGCTTTCGAAAATTTTTGAATTTTTTTTCATCATGGAAAGGAGCTTATTCATAGAACTTAACCATAAGTTATGCAAATTACATCCATGATTTGCAGTAAATTACATCCTGATTTGTATCATTTTTATCTAATTATGTCAGTCACTTAATTATGACACAGAAATATAAGACAAACAGGAAAGGTGCAGAAAATCAAGGCAAAGCCAAACATCTACTTTTAAGACTATTGGAACAACCAAGTTTTAAAAGATGTCGTACCTTTGTAGTAGGATGATTTCGGCGCAAGAACAGTATTTGTGCTCACTTTAGATTCAGGCCTGGCTTTGTCAAAAGGTGGTGTAGTTTGGTAGGAGGGCAACTTTGATGGTGTCGTTGGCATCTTCGTAGAACCAGTGGTTCGCATTGGTGTAGGGTCAGAACTTGTAAAGTTTGATGGCAGTGTGACATCTCGAAAGTTATTGGGAATGGATATTGTTTTCCCGTCTGTAACGGAGTGATTGAAAGTCCCTACCTGTAATAGAATGACAATTCAGAGTTAAGACAGTTTCCACACTTTTCATATCAATGAAGTTGGCAGACGCTGAACATGTTTGTGCCCTTGGCCCGTTTAGCTTTTAATCGCAAGCGAAGAAGACGCGCAAGGGGGCACAGCATTTGTTTTGACTTTCATCCTTAATTACCTTAAAGAGACATAATGTAACATTATATTATTGCACCAAAAATCGAAATAGTTTGATAGAAAAAATTTTGAAATCTTGACCCTCTGAAATTTCATGCATTTCGAGGGGCAAATTTTGCTGGTAGACAAAGCTTAGTTGAATGACACCTTTTTCTATATATTTACACGCAAATTCCCAGGAACATGAGCAATTGAATTTTTGGGGGTATAAAGTTTAAAGACCTGTTCAAACACATAACCTTGTTGTATAACCTAATGTTACATAATGCAGCTTTAAGGCTTCAGCAAGGAAGTTTAAACTCCCTTGCCTTCACCAAGATATTGCCATGTATGTGCGTGTCAGTCTGTCAGTGAAGAGAATGACACGACAAGTCGTTGATGGATCTTTATGATATAAGTAAACATGTAGGTCTTGGTGAGCCCCTAGCAAATAGCTGCGTCCACCTATATGTTGGTGTCCTAATGACGTCACGTGAAAATGTTTTGTGTTAAGAAGGAAGGAACAGGCCTTTTGTTTGTTGATAATATGCTTGTATGCCACAACTGCTTTGGAGTTCTTTTTTGCCAATTCTATCTGAAAATAATAATGAAAAAATTAAAATGTTTACTTACCGTTACCCCGGAACTGAGATAATCTTTTTCCTTTCCGTCAAAACCAGTACTGCAGCAAGTAAAGTCACCAGGACCGTACTTATTAGTTCCTATAACTGTGGTCACCTGTAGATTGAAAACAACATATATGGCGTTAGTTAATGAACACCATAACGTATAACGTAGCCATAAATGGCTGACCAATCAGGAGTCTGCATTTGATTTTGATTATGAGGAAGGAATACCATTGGCCAGCCAGGAACAGAGCAGGTGTCGTGTAACTATTTAGGGAGCACACCCCAATTTATTTCCTACACCCTCAAGTCTAGCGACAGGCTCTTTCAGGAAAAAGTTCAGAAGAAAAATAACGTTATGTGGAATAGACGAATAACCCTTCAGCTACAAAACCAACCGAGTTTTGTTTCCTTAATGTCTTTAATTTTTGGAAACAGAAAACATTATTTTCATACCGAATTATCATGTATAGAATTGAGAATTTTCAGGTGGAAATCCATATGAAACAAAATGCGGTAGAAATGATTGATGTTGCCAGAAAAAAAAAACTTGCCCTAGTCAATTATAAAGAAAGTCCCAGTAACTAAGGTAGTTTTTTAACCCCCTATGGCGCGAGATGTTGTAAACCCGGTTAGACAACGGCACAGAAGTCAATCTGCGGCAAACGGACGAATCACCTTCAACGCGGAAGAATACCGGAAGTAAGGCTTGATACCAAAAATGCCACTTCTTACTCTTTTCAGGAATGTTAGCATCTAATGTCATTACGCAGCAGATTATGAGAAATGTGAAATTAAAGTTGAACCCAAGAAACACTTTCGTCCCTTTTTCTACCGCGCACTTCCACAGGCTCGAGTTGCAAAAGAATTGGTTTGTCAGCGGCACCGTTCACACCTCCAGAAGAGACAAGAAGCCTATTCTGGCCTATATCAAGTTTGATATCCAACCCCTGTAACTACTGAACTAATCGTATGACCACTAAATGCGATGATGTACAAGAAAAATATACAGTATAATATGATGCTTTGATGAAATATAAAGTTCCTATTGCTTATCATCTATTTGACTTTTTCTAGATTTGATTGCTACAAAAATGGCAAAAATGGAGATACATTTCCTCCCATTGATCTCACAGTTCAGAGTGTAAAAAACATACCATTTGGGACTATAGACAAAATACGAAAGCTTACCTTTTCAACATCCTTGACATTGGTGCTGAAGTACAACCCAGCAAAGGTTCCGCAGAAGACTAATAACGCCATGAAAACGGTTGTTATCACAATAACGCCCACCCGTCGATACGTGCACCAAGATGGCAGTACTGTAAACATATGGGAAATAACTCAAAGCGAGAAAGACTCCACGTTGGTGATTGGAAACTACTTACTCATGATTCCGAAAAATTATTTGACTACAGGCCAGAATCTGCACAGCAAGTTCACACCGGTTTGGCTTGCAGTATCCGATGATGATGGAAAAATCCTACACATACAAAGGCACACACACACGCACGCACACACACACACACACACACACACACACACACACACACACACACACACACATACACACACACACACACACACACACACACACACACACACACACACACACACATACACACACACACACACACACACACACACACACACACACACATATATATATACATACACACACACACACACACACACACACACACACACACACAAACACACACAAACACACACACACACATACATACACACACACACATACATACACACACACGCACACACACACACATACATACACACACACACACACATACATACACACGCACACACACACATATATATATATGTGTGTGTGTGTATGTGTGTGTGTGTGTGTGTGTGTGTGCGTGCGTGCGCGCGCGCGCGCGCGTGTGTGTGTGTGTGTGTGTGTGTGTGTTTGCAAACAGAAACTACGATCGGGATCTCTGTCGGTAGAATCGGCGGTTCTACCGACAGAGAGCCCAATTGGAGTCTATAAATTGTAAGATATTCGCGTAAAAGACAGAACGTTTTTTCAACTTTGATTCATGTTACTTCAGATGGACTGCCTTGAAGTGTAGGATTAGTACATGCAAGGAGCTTACACAACGTGTAAGCTCCTTGGTACATGGGAAAGCACACTAACACATTAACAGCATATTGATCACAGTCTCTGTAGACAAATCCTCTACCGGATCTCTACCGGTAGATTTGTAAGAATGGGGTTCAAGCGCCACCAACTGACCAGTCTAACTTGTCCGGACATTTTGGCCAAGCGGTTAGCCCATCGAATCCCGGGAGCCACCATCATTGTGTTTCAGTGGTTCCCACGCCGGAACCGAGTGGCCAACTCACGAACTCATCGCCCTAATCACTAGGCCAAAAGGACCGGACCAGTTTTTGGCCTTTGAATCACAATATTACAGATTCTACCACATCGGAGTCTTTATCATGACATAGTGTCACAATTACGTACAAGTTTGAAAGTTTGTTTTTCTTTACAATCTGCTAAGATTTCATATCCAATTTCTATGGTTCAAAGATAGTAGCAGAAAAATGACTTCAGAAATCAAAATTTCGGCACCCATTGACTCAAGGGTAAGATAAAAAATATAACACAATACCTTCAACAAGCATGAATGTAATTACGTAAATCAATCTTACCGCAAGCTGTTTTTTGTGGGCAAACATTTCGTACGTACGTCGGATTTGGAATCAGGGCGTTTCGCGGTCTCATCCGATTCGTAGGACAACCCGTGGAATGCCCGCTTGTTGGTATCGCACAGTTACCCTGAACGAAACCCGACCTGTCAACTGTGGGTACATTATGATACCCATCAGCAGCAGCACTGCCAGCAGTACCATGATGTGGAGGTGTAGATGGCTGGATGCTGCAGGAATCGTCAGCATCATCAGCTAGCCCAGAGGCTGGTTCAGTGCCAACGCACGGCTCGTTTATCTGATTAGGGTTGTTGGTACTTTGAGCGCAGTCCGGACTGGTGTAAAAAGTGTTCGGCGCATACATCGGATTCGGGTCCTGTGTGTCTTGTTGGTACAAAATGTACGTTGGATTAAGGCGTATGGCGTTTTGTGTGTAGACAACGTTCGGGGTTCGAGTGTCTTGCTCGCAGCTCGAATCTTGATAAACTCCATTTGGAGGATGTCGGATGTCACGAATGTGACTATTACCCCCAATAAAGGCTGAAGTGTGTACGCTGTTATCGGGTACGTCGTCACTCCCTGTAGAGGTGACTGGGATGTCATTGCTGTTGCCTAAAGCTGTTTTTGGTTTTGTCTCTTCCCAAACCTCCACATCATCCTGACAGCTTTCCACACCACAGTTCAGCGGGTTCCCATCGTGGCTGATCTTGATTGTTTGTCCGTTTTCAGCCGCGGGAGCGGATATCGCAGCCAGGTTGTTATCATAACAATCATCGTAACCTTCATCATAGCTATAGGTGATACAGATATCGCCATCCTCGTCAGCTTGTGGGCAGGAAGCTTCCCGTGAGTCGGTATCCAGACTGGTTGGCCTCATACTGTTTTCGGAGAGATTGTCCATAGTGAACCTCTGTAGGACGAGCGAGTTGAGTTCTTTAGCCGTGGGTCCCACAGCTATTGACGATATGGCGACTATTTGTGGTTCTGATGTAGAGACGCAGTTTTACCGGGTTACATAGCGGTCTGTACCTCTTAAGCTGTCAGGTGTAAGACCTAGTCCTCTGTTTGTTTTCTGTTTGCCGACTAGACTTAGTTTGATGTCAACAAGTTGTTTTAACAGAGTCTAAGGATTGGGGTAGATTAGGCTTCCCCGTCATTTTGTGTTTTTCTTGACTACAGTTGCAAGAACCACTACTTCAAGTGCAATACTTTGATAAAAACAGTCGATGTGGAGCCGAAAAAGTAGTCTCTTTTTGGTGTAAACCCCTACAGCAAGGCGCGCTCACCAGGCACACGTCCAACACTGGAGATTGTCTGGGTGATTTTTGTACGTTTGCTTTTGACAAGCATTTCTGGTCTCCATTTGAAATGTGATGGTGAAGGTGAAGAAATATCGAAGAACATTCAAAGTGTATTCTAACTGCATGGCTGCATACTGAATTATTCCTACAGCATTCACCATATCGTACTACTGGTAACCGGTGTCTCCAACCGGTCACATATTTTTTAGGCTCCAAGACATTTAAGTTGTTTCCTTTTAACGTCGAAAGCTTATGTCGAGACTGAATCGAGGATCTAAGTTACTCTTAGCGACTTTCATGTGTGCGATCTTCCAAAGTAGGTTCTGAGTAGTCTGCCTGGGGAGGGCGAATTCGGATTGTCAACTCCTACAACCAGAGTCTACTTGAGGGACAGGATCCTGGACAGACTGTCGCAGTTTTAATCTTACAAGAACAGTCCTGAACGGCAAGCTGATCATACTGCAGAAATCGCTTTTGAAGCCCATTCTCTGTAACTCCTGAACTACTTATCGTTTGACACCCAAAGTTTCAGAGGATTGTGTACTAATAAAATCAAGTTTTCAACAAAACTTTCCCAAAAAGTGTTTGTGATAGAATATTAAGCTCTGGTAATACTTTTGCTGTCCATGGAACACCAACGCCAATATGACGCCGTAAAATGACGTCATAAATAGTTAATATGTATATTATTCACATTGAAAGCAAACAACTACATAGACAATCTCTTGTTTTGATTTGCCATCGGGAAGCGCACCTTGCAGCAAGGGCTTATACCGAAAAAAGCGACATTTTCGGCTCCACGAAGACTGTTGATATCAAAGTGTTGAAGTTATAAAGTGGGGTGCAACCGACACGAATTGTTGTGCAAATGCAATCAAGTAACCACAAAATCAAAGGAAAGCACAATCTACCGCAATCCTCAGACTCTGTCAAAACAATCACAGGAAAGCGTAATCTACCTCAATCCTCAAACTCTGTCAAAACAACTTTTTCAGAGGAAACTAAGCCTAGTCGGCAAACACAAGCCAAACAGAGGACTAGCTTTTACATCTGACAGCCTTAGAAATAAAGACCATTATATAGCCCGGTAAATCCGCATCTCTACGCCAAAACCACAATCAGCCGCCATATGGTCAGGAGCTGTGGGACCCAAGACTGAAGAATTCAACTTGCTCGTCCTACAGAGGTTCACTATGGACAATCTCTCCGAAACCAGTATGAGGCCAGCCAGTCTGGATACCGACTCACGGGAAGCTTCCTTCCCACAAGCTGACGAGGATGGCGATATCTGTATCACCTATAGCTATGATGAAGGTTACGATGATGGTGATAATAACAACCTTGCAGATATATCTGATGCCGTGGCCGAGAACGGACAGACAGTCAACATCGGCCCAGATGGCAAACGGAACTTTGGCACGGAAATTTGTCAGAATGATATGGAGGTATGGGAGACGGGTTCGGAGGAGACGAAACCAAAAACAGCTTTAGGCAACAGCAATGACATCCCAGTCACCTCGATAGGGAGTGATACGGTACCTGAGAACAGTGTACACACGTCAGCCTTTATTGGCAGTAATAGTAACATCCGTGACATCCGACATCCTCCAAATGGTGTTTATCAAGATTCGAGTTGCGAGCAAGACACTCGAACCCCGAACCTTGTCTACACACAAAATGCCATACGCCTTAATCCAACGTACATTTTGTACCAACAAGACACACAGGACCCGAATCCGATGTATGCGCCGAACACTTTTTACACCAGTCCGGACTGCGCTCAAAGTACCAACAACCCTAATCAGATAAACGAGCCGTGCGTTGGCACTGAACTAGCCTCTGGGCTAGCTGATGATTCCTGCAGCATCCAGCCATCTACACCTCCACATCATGGCACTGTAGCTGATAATGGGGATCATAACATACCCACAGTTGACAGGTCGGGTTTCGATCAAGGTAACTGTGCGATACCAGCAAGTGGGCATTCCACGGGTTGTCGCCCTGTGATTTGGATGAGAGCGCAAAACGCCCTGATTCCTAATCCGATGTACATGTACGTACCAAATGTTCGCGCACGAGAAGGAGCTTGCGGTAAGATTTGCTTACATTAGTACTCGTTACAAGTTTTGTGTAGCAAAGATATATTCTATTTTACCCTTGCAATTGGCGCAGTAGGCGCCGTGTGTTGATTTGTGATATGGCATATGTGTCTGCTAACATCTACCATCCAAGATGTTGTAACATGTTAGCACCAGTTAGTAATATGACTAGCATATTTCTGAAATATGTAATTTGTGTAGATAGATATGCATTATGCAAACTCTTTTTGCATATTATGCAAACTCTTTTTGCATAGCCACTGGATACTGTAACCTAAATCTGTGTAAATTTGCCATTCCTTGTTAAACACCCTTCTGTTTACAGGTCCCCGGCCGGTTGTTTTAGACAAGTATGCGTGTTTCCCAACATTAAAGTCTGTCAATGAATAGAATAATTTGTCTTTATTTGAGATTAAATTTCCTTTTTATAGTCATTTTGTTACTATATCTCAGACATGTTAGATAACAGTCGTCTAACATAGAAGATTGTTTCTATGATAAAAGCAACTGAAAATCTGCCTCATGTCTTTCCTTCTTAGAATGATTCTTCCAAATTATATTTCCAGTATTACCATGGTTCACGTACCGACGGGTGGGCGTTCTTGTGATAGCAACCGCAATCGTGGCAGCATTAGCCTTCTGCGTAACGTCGGCAGGGTTGTACTTCAATAGCGACGCCCAGGATGTTGAAAAGGCAAGATTTTGTTTTTGTCTAGTCGCAAGCGGTATGTTCTTTTCTTTGAATCCCAAAAAGCAACTTCAATGGAGGAAAATACTGTATTTTAGTAACACTGAATTAAACGTCGCAGTCTCTGCTTGACTCCTTGGGTTGCTGAAGTAGTAAAAGCAGCCCAAGCAGCTTAAGCAGTAAGAATGATTTGCAAGAAGAGCTCACCGACCAAAGAGTTAAATTGTGGGTTGCAAACATGTAACTATCATGACTTCATTGTTCAAATTTGCAAAATCCAAGATTGAGTGACGGACCACATTAGCCTTCATCGTAACACACCAGCTTTGCAGGCATGGATATATTATACTGAAAAGCATGCCATATCTAACCTAACTCTATCTGCAAGCTTATGCGTCATCGTTGGTTCAAGCTATCTGGTGAGCGAGGATGCCTTTACTTGAAGGCAAGGAGGTCAACTCTACGATAGTTCATAAAGAACGATTTTCAACACACTATTTTTTTTTTTTATAAATTGTGGGTTGACAATTCTGGTCTTTGAAGGCATGCCTATTTCTGGTTCTTTTCTAAGCTGGCAATAATTACCAGGCACGCATCAGTTTTTTTTTTTTTATTAGTCATTTTCCCCGGATCTGAATAAAGATAATGTCCCGACCCGAAGTGTATATAGTTATATTAGGCCTGCTCTGCCCCTAGTTGGCAGTATTGCGTCCTTATTATCAATATTGAATTCGGCATCCTGATTGGTAAATCGCTTCTGGCTATATGGTAACATCAATAACGTCATTTACTAGTAGATGTTGTTTTCAATCTACAGGTAACCACAGTTCTAGGAACTACTAACTATGGTCCTGATGACTTTACCTGCTGCAATAATAGTTTTCCTGAGAACGAAATTGATAATCTCTCCACTGAGTTGATGGTGAGTTGCGTTTTAAGCTATTTCTGTTTGTGCTGCTTCTATTCTTGAAGTAAAACTGGCAAAAAAATGCATATTACAATCCCCATATTGTAAAAATAAACGGTGAATGGTCCTTTTGCTGACACCAACATGGCAGAGGACGTGCTGTTTGCATTTGATTTCTCGTTTTCGTAAATCCAATGATCTTTTGATCATCTCGAAAAACCTCTATTGCGTACATGTGTATATCTCACAAAAGAGGATACTAGAAAAATACGTAAAATTTGCCAATAGATTTGGAGCAGAAAAAAAAAACACGATATGTATACAAGCTTCAAATAAATACATTGCCTTTGGGATACAATTCAAAGACACCGATATGGCCGTCAGCATCATCTCTCTTCATTGATACATTAAAAGTGTGCGAAAACTCTCTATAACTCTTGTCATCTGTTACAGTTCGGGACCTTCAATCGGTCTCTTAGAGATGGAGAACCAACATCCATTTCCAACAACTTACGAGATGTCACAATGCCACCAACCCTAACCCTTACCAGCTCTGACCCTACACCAATGCCAACCACTGCTTCTACGGGTACGACGATGCAAACGACACCATCAAAGATGTCCTCCCACCGAACGACGATGTCTTTTGACACGACCAAACCCGAATCAAAAGTGAACACAAAGAATGCCCTTGCACAGACGTCGCCCTTCTACAAAGGTACAGCATTTTTGTAGTCATAGTCTGAATCTTAAAGCAAGTGCTTATTCTCAACCCAAATACCAATTTCAACATCACAACGACAACTACGCAGCAGAACTGATCGTTACCAGAATAGTGCTCTACCCTTTATGATCCGTCTGCTTAATATGTAACACCGTCTCATCTTTTGGTCTTAGGACATACTTTTTGTGTTACCATTGATCTGTATTGTTACCTGTTATATGTTAATTAATCTGCATTTGAAATGTTTGGTGACAATACTTCTATACGTATTTTATGTAATAGTTTAGCAACTATTTTAAATTGCTTAAATGATGTTTTGACTATGTAATGTCCCGATATCATTTCAGCCTTTGGGCTGCCATCTTTGGGACACTGTGGTTACAATTGCAAATAAACCATTATTATAACTACTCTTTGGGATTGAGAAAAATTAGCTAAAGAAAATCCCTTGTAAATGAGCCTTGATTCCCCAGTAGTGCTTCAGGGTTTATATGAGTTATTCTAATCACTGATTACAGAAAGCTACACAGGGGTGTCGGAGAAGATCATCCTTGGTGGGAAAGGATCAGGCCCCGGAAGATTTAAGAGACCAAACGGAGTGGCTGTATCCATTGACAATGAGATATACGTGAATGATGGGGGTAATAAACGAGTCCAGGTCTTCAGCATGAATGGAGTTTTTCTCCGCCTCTTTAAGACAGTGGTGCCTGGTACAAATGGACAGTCTATGTTTCCTTTAGATGTTGCCATTGACAAAAAGGGTCATTTGTGGGTATCGGGTATCGTGGGTTCTTCTAAATTGTGCATTGCACACGTTGTTAAGTATAGTCGAGAAGGTTTGTCGGAAACCACATTCAGATTACCCGGTAAGTCTATTGTCAGATTCCGAACCTTAGGCATCGCTGTGGACGCTCTCAATGACAGAGTGTTTGTGACTGCAAATATGGCCGATATTCATGTCTTCTCGTCAAACGGCTCGTTGATACATGTGTATAAAAGTTCCGCAGCAAAACCTTACTATAAATGGTCAATGCGTCAACATTACGTAACGTCAAGCAATGAAGGAAACATCATTGTTTCGATAGAAATGAGGAATTCTGTAGAAGTGTACAACAGAGATGGGCGTTTGCTATTCAAGTTCAGAACTAGTTTCCCCCGAGGTGTTTGTACGGATAGCTTAGGGAACATCATCGTTGCGAACTTGGGAAAGAGAAAGGGAAAGGGCAGGGTGGACATGTTTACAAGCCGTGGGGAGTTCGTTGGCACCGTCGTTCATACGAAGTACCCTGCCGGCATTGCTATAGGACCTGGTGGCCAGTTAGTGGTAACCAGCATGCAGCGACACACTCTAACCATCTTTCCGCGCCAGACAGCATTAAAGTCACAGCACAAAGGAAAACCGGCAAACCGACTTTCCAAAATACGTGAAAATTTATTAAAGGCCGAGAGAGATTTTAACAGACTTTAAGATTTTGTAAAAGTGTCTAAAAGACAAATCTGATCTCTCCATTACGTCTCTGTATTTGTAAATATGACGACAATATACTACATTTCTTTACTCAGTATACAAAATAAAGGTTCTTGTTATGGCATATGGCAAAAATACAAAGATCAGCTCAAGGCGAGCAACTACTAACACTTTTGCTCCGAGTTTTCCATTTATATTTTTCTTCATATCACCAACTAAAAATTTATTCCAAATGGAATTTATTTCATTCTCCACTGCATCCATTGTACTAGCGCAGTCTCCACTTAATCAAAATCATTTTTTAATGCCGCCCCTTTTCTACTTCTTGTGATTGGGCACTAATTTTTGTCTTGTATAATTTTAGACATTTTGTCATTTAACGCTTGTGAAAGTCATTAATGTGTAAATAAATTTTCATTAAGTATTCCATTGGAACATTTATTTACTTTTTATTGATAGATCTTAGACACAAATAGACCAGAAATTCGCGGAAACACACACAGACGCACAGACAGACACACAGACACACCCAAAAACAATACCTCCATTTTTCATAAAGGTAAAATACTGTTTTTCACCCACTCATAATTCATGTATAAAGATTAATACTCATACTGGCAAGAGTAATGAATATATTGCTGAATCGTTATTGATGCTCGCTGCATTGGATACCAGCTGTGTTGCCTGGCAACAGGCCTGTGCCATTATTGCCAGCAGGGGTGCTAGTATATGGAATAATGTTACAAACTACAAAATTTCCTGAACTCCTGAAGTTACCTCCTCATTTGAATTTGAAAGTGAGATGAAGCAAAAATCATTGAGTGAAATGAAGCAAAATTCAATTTCATTAGATATTTTTACAGATCATACTTCACATTCATCAGATATTTTAAAGTCGTATCTTAAAAGAAATTAGGATTTATAATTATATCTGGTATATATTAGGTTATACAACTAGAGTACCTTCACCAAATGAGGTTACCCTTTACAACTGACTAATTATAGATTTCCCGCTAATTATGCAAATAAGATCATCATTTGTATGAATTACATCAGTTGATCATATTCTCCACCCAATGACAGTCTTATCTTAACAAATAAAATTTTCTCATGTATTATGCAAATTAGGTCCTCATTTACATAATCAATATCTGCCAAAGTTTCTCTCTTTATTAAATACACATTAAGTTTGAATAGTCCTATCATGGAATGCAGCTGATTTATATAATTCCCTCATTAATTATGCAAATTAGATCTTGATTTGTATAATTATCATCTAATTATGTCAAGCATCACTTAAGCTACCTACATACCAAACATCATGACGATCTGTAAACCAGTTCTTGAGCACCTGCAGTTCCACGACAAAGCCGCTAGGGGGCTTAAATTTTCGGCACTTCTTTCCGAGATCCAGCCACCAGGGCTACCTACCATCCAAAATCCTTGACCCTAGTGTTTCCAGATCATTAGATATCACAACCGGAAGTTCCGCTTAAGTACCATAACAAGCCACCAGGGGAACCAAAATCTAATCATTTCGACGTCTCATCAAGACCTACAGACGTACTAGTAAATATCAAGACAATCCATCAAAGCCTTCTCGAGTTATCGTGTTTGCACACACACACACACACACACACACACACACACACACACACACACACACACACACACACACTCACTCACACATACACACACACACACACACACACACACACACACACAATCCAGTTTCGCCGCCCTGAAATTACATTGGATGCCTTTAACTTAATACGTAACCAGTTCGCTTCCAGGTAAAAACGTATGTTAATATCCTTGTTTCCCGGACACACGTATAGATGTAAAACATTTATTCAAACACGTCTTCGAATTCCGCCTTGCATACACTAAAAAAAGCCCCAGAACATTGCATTAGTAATACGGGGGAATATTTCAAAGGTGACGTGTTTGGGGGGAAGTTTGGTTGCGTGCCTATGACGTACTCCAGGTACACAGAGGAAGTGGCCCACCTTTTTCACCCGAAGTCCACTTTTAGTCACGGTGAACACTTATACTGGTTGAAACCGTTTTGATCCTCGCTGAGACTTCATTTAAGGTACGTACTCGTGTTGTTATATGTTGACAACTTAGATAATTGCTTTGTTACAATGAATTGTAACAGTTCTGTATGGTAAAAGTCTACTTGTAAAGCCGGTGTTGCACTTCCGGTTTCAGTGTCGGAGTTGTCCGACGTTTTTAAATTTTTTCCAATAGTGGCGGCTAAAACCGTGTACGTAGGTCACAACTTTGGTGAAATCTTGACACCAGTTCAGTTTCAGTTTCAATACAGGACCCAGTAGCCTGTGTTGGGGGAAAGAATTAAAGCTATATATGATATTGTCGTGAATACTGTATTCAGACTACAAGTTGGACTGTTATTAGGTCTTATTGCATAACATCTGTCGTCAATATCGTCAGAAACAGGAACTGAGGAAGGAAGTTGTCTGTTATAAAGAGAAAGGAATCGCTTTTACTGATGTTGTAGTTACCTCCGCGTCTCATGTACTTAGTAGTACGTAAAATGTGTCAGTATAATAACAGTATTTTTGTTTCTGTTGTGCTTTAGTTGCAGTACATATTTGGTCCGTCTAGTGGCGCCCCTGGGATTCCCCGGAAGTTTTTCTCTCCAGTTGCGTCATCATCCCCCGTGGTGCACACTGGGAAAATTTGGAGTCAGAGAAAGCAAGATGGCGGCCGGCAGCGGAACACGGCTCCAGGCACGGGGCCGTCCTCGGTAAAACCGTGCTCCGCAAGCCGCCCAAGAAAAAAAGGACTACTTTCGATGCACGCCAAGAAACGATACGCTCTTGTGCTCTTTTCGGGCCTGTTACTGTTGTTGTTTTACTACGGAGGAGTACGCTTATTAGGGGCTACATCAGCCTCGGCCCGCCGCTCGGGGGGCGCCTGGGCCCCAGCCCCGCATGGAGGGGGCCGAAGCCCGGCCAAGCTTGGAGCTGCTCGCTCCTATCTACGCAGCTTCGCGGACTCGGACGACCAGGAGGCGGCTGATCTACACGCCGAGTCGCCGCGGCGGAGGCGGGTGGCCCGCTCGGCGTTGTACCGAAACGCCAAGTGTCGTATGGATACCTGTTGGGACTTTTCCCGGTGTCCGCCGCATAAACCCTTCCGTGTATACATCCATCCCAACGCCGAATACACCGATAACACCTTGGGGCCCGGGCCGCAGTCTGCCGCTTACACCAAAATCCTCGAGGCCCTCAGACGTTCAGGTTACCTCGCAGACCGTCCCGAGGATGCCTGCGTCCTTGTTCTAGCCGTGGATACCTTGGATAGAGACCGTCTAAGCCCGGACTATGTCTCGGGCGCCGCGCAGCGCATCCAGGCACTGCCTCTGTGGAACGGGGACGGCACCAACCATCTCGTCTTCAACATCTACTCGGGCACGTGGCCAGACTACGCCGAGGAGCTCGGCTTCGATACCGGGCGAGCGGTTTTAGCGAAAGCCTCCTTCAGCATGGACAAATTCCGCCCCGGGTTCGATATTTCTATCCCGCTGTTCGCTAAGGACCACCCTCAGCGTGGCGGGCGGCCGGGCGATCTGACCGCCAACACCTTTCCGGCCGACACGGCGAACAAGTACCTCCTGGTCTTCAAAGGTAAGCGTTACCTGACCGGCATAGGGTCCGAGACCCGCAACGCCCTGTATCACCTACACAACGGAGACGATATCATCCTTACAACCACATGTAAGCACGGAAAAAGCTGGAAATCTCACGACGACGGAAGATGTCAACAAGACCAGCAAGAATTCGACAAGTAAGTTTTCTTGCCACTTCTTTACTATGTAAAACAGAAAAAACGAGAAAGGACCAGAAAGTGTCAGCTAAACGTTTACCGAGCTCCCATTTAGAGAAGTACTACAGCTTTGTTTAGTCTTTTGACTAAACCATGTTGAAAGGAATGTTGGATTCCTTAAAGATGTCAGAAATTCCTTACATTGTCCACTTTAGAGTGACCTAAAGTGCCCCTGCAGGTTCCAGGTGCCCACATATGTCGTCAGACTGACCACGGCAAATATAAACCTTTCTACGGTAAATTCCACTCATTGTGTAGTCTGGGCTCCAGTTCACCCCCCCCCCCCCATATTACACCAGCACAGCATAAAAATGCCTTTAGATTTCTAGGCATCCAATGACATGTCAGACTGGATGAGGAAATCTGTCTGATATTGACATTTACTGCCATTTCTTAGCACATATTTGTCATCATTTCATACTTGAAGTGTTTGAAATAGCCCCAAAAGAAGCTATGTGAGGAGTCGGACTGTCCCTTTATTTTTTGGTACCACCAATAGATAGCTAGAACCAGCCTACGTATATACGAAGCAAGCAACCGTTTTCAGTCAGCGACATCGCATGTTTGCCTTGCAGATATCAGTATGCTATGGGATAGGATGGGCTTCATTCAACTTACTACATTAAATAAAAGAATGGCCAGAAAATTGACTTTGAAAATCCAGTTTCACTGCCCTGAATTGAAATCGCCTTGGGTGCCTTTAAAGGGACTCTATGTAAGATTATGCGTCTAATATTTTAGATCAACTTGAGGATGATTACAGGCATATTTTAGCACAATTACGGCATATATTTCATTTACAAACAGCATGAGGTCCTAGTGCCCTGATTTTAGGTGGCACCAAAAATAAACACACGCTGGTAAACAAAAAACAATCTTTCCACGCTTTCCTATCATAGCAATTCATTCCCTGGTAAACACAGTGCCATATGGTCGATCCAATCTACTGTGTAAAGAAATGACCGGAAAATTAAATTCCAAAATTGTCTAAATCTTACATTTGAGTGACCAAATTTGATGTTGCCACTTTCCAAGCTAATTGGCAGGTATGTGCTAGACAAGCATCTAATGAGCCTAAATAGGATCTACCTACTTACGAAACTGCTAAATTGTTTGGTTTCCACTTGATAGTTACTTTGCACTGTGTTAAAAATAAACTGTACTACTGTAGTCACTTCTAAAAAAAAAGAACCTTATCCACAGTCTGGACCTAACAAAAATGTAGAAAAGTTTTAGTGTAGAAAGCATAATCTTCGAATATCTGCTCCAAAAATACCAATGCAATTTAAGGGTGGCAAAACTGAATTTTTAAAGTCAAATTTCTGGTCATTCTTTTAATGTAGAAAGTTGAATGAACCCTTTCCCATAGAATACTGATATCTGTGAGGCAAAAATGCAATGTCACTGACGGAAAACGCTTGCTTGTTTCATATCATAGGCCAGTTACAGCTATTTATTGGCGGTACCCAAAAATAAAGGGACTCCTCTTGTAGCTTCTTTGGGGCTATTTCTATTTTAAATGCTTCAAGTATGAAATGATGACGAAAATGTGCTAAGAAATAGCAGTAAATGTCAATATCAGACAGATTTCCTCATCCAGAATATTTTTGTATTGCCATACTGAGATTGCATTAGCTAGGCGTTAGGCAAAAATGTTGTTCTCCGTTGTGCTAGCTATAGGCAACTGGCTTCACATTCATGTGAATGATTAAATCACACGGTAGACTGAAAAACTAAATGTCGACAACTTTTTTTCACACTACCTTGGCCTTTTAGTGTCTAGGTGTGAATTTGTTTAGCTAGAAGGTGGCATTCTGGCATTAGGGACGTGGGCAAAGTTGACGCACCATCAGAACATAGAAAGGGACGAAAAGGAGCTAAAAATAACCCCCATGAGCCATTAATAGTAGCATCTCCCAGCAATGTTACTGGACTCTGTCCATTGGCCCTTATGGTAGTACTGTAAAATCATTTACTGTTGCATTGGTTTTATTTTGCATTAGGAGGGAAAATGAGGTTTTCGTGGTGTTCGAAGTTCACGGTTGAAACAATTTGTTGTACAGTAGAACTACAATTTAGAATAAAAGTTAAAACACGTTTCCACGTCACAGCAAAAACTGCAAATATAAAACCACTGAAAAAGTTTCTGTATTTACAGTAGGATAATTCTTATGTTTACATTTATATGTACCACCTATATAGTTTTGAAAGCATCTCCCTATAGAAAATTTTCTGCGTTTAAATTTCAGGCTAGGTGCACTTATTCCCAAAATCAAATTTCAAGCCCTGTTTTTAGTAACTAAGAACTAAACAGCGACTCGAGTATTTGCATAAAGATTTAACAAAACTGCAGATAAAACTTCTCAGAAATGGTGCACTAATATTTTGAGCCCTGAGTGACATAGTTAAAAAGTTACAAAACAAGTTTAAATTTATCATAATAATGCTGTCAAAAGAGTGACAGTCCTAGACTTCAGGTGGCAGTTAATCAATACGCTGGACATACCACGTCTATCGTGCTTAAGGACGGGTCGTAGCGTTTGGTATGGTGAACAGATGGACTGTTGACACAGTGACAGACTAGCAGCATTGCCTGATAACACTGTTGTCTAGCCCAGCTGACATGAGTACATAACAACTTAGCTGCTCCTTGATGCCCACTTAATGACTCCTTATCATACCTGTATTCACATGGGAATGGCTTTAAAGGCGTCCAAAGCGATTTCTGGGTGGCACAACAAAAAATATTCTGGATGAGGAAATCTATCTGATATTGACATTTACTGATATTTCTTAGCACATTTTCCTCATCATTTCATATACTAGTATATGAAGCATTTTAAATAGCCCAAAACAAGTGTGTGTGAATAGAGAGACTCTTTCTACATAACCAAGACTTATAGTGTTTTATTCAGCCGACCTTTCGGTGACCATCTGTCACCTTCCTCAGGGTAATTCCCTTGAATTGAGAGTACACAACTCGAAATAAAACAAATAGGACTTAAATGTTAGGAAATATTTAGGAAGTCATTGAGCATTGTTTGAAACCAGATCCTTCTCATACTGAAGTGTCTGAGGGGGCCATATGGTTTATAAGAACTCCTGTCTGATACCATCTGCTGTATAAGTTGTTCATTGACCAGGGTATCACATATAAGTTTGTCTAATCTTTAGTTACCTATGGAGAAAGTACAGCTTTTAGTAGTAAGTTTTACTATCAGTATCAGTGACACAAAAATCTCTGCACCAGTGTTCTAGCCAGCATCCGTCTTTCTGCCATTGACAGAATTTTGCTGCTCAAGATGGACAAAAATTTTGCCCAATCCATCATCTTTAACACAAGTTACACAACAATAACAGACAAAAATCGGTATGTGGATAAATGTGGAAAGAGGTTCCATTATAAGTCTACCAGCAAAATTTTCCCCTCAAAATGCAGGAAATGGCATTTCAGAATCAGAGGGTCAAGATTTCAAAATATTCTGGGGAGCATGCTCTAGCCAGTCTAGGATTGCCCTGCCTTTGGTGCTCGGTATGATGTTATGTCAAACAAAATCGAGATGACGGAAAAAAATTTCAGGCTGGCTAGGACACTGCTCTGCAGGTATTAAAATATGGTGGTGGCCATATTTTGTGTGTGTGTGTGTCATGTGTGTAGAGTCAGACCAGATAGCCTTGTATGCTTACTTGGGCCCAAGTGTCCTAGGCTGTTATCTCTATCTAAGTGGACCAAATACCAGGCTGGCACTTTAGGTAGCGGACAGTATCAGTGAATACTTTTCTATGGTCTGACTGAGTCCACCTGTTGGACACATGTATGGCCCCACTCTGGCTCCACAAGAGGGCAGTTTGGATATGTGGTGGTCTTGAAAAGGCATGTAGTATTAAGCAGTTTTAAATTGTTAAACAAAAAATACAAGGATGTTGGCTTTTGGATTTTTGAACAAAAGGAAAACATGGTGGGTAGATGGGTGGGTGTATGAGTGAGTGCATAAGTATGACTATGAGTGTGTGGGTGGGTGTATGTATGACTGTGTGGGTGTTTTTGTGGGGTTCAGGATTTGTACTTATAAGTGGATTGTTATTTGCTGCATTAACTGTTACCACCTATGGAGTATAAAAGAAATAATGGCAGTTATTTCTGAACAGTTTTTAGTATGATCCATACTTCCTGAATTCTGAGTGGTGCAGGTAAAAATAAAACAGGTGAAGCTTATTTTCAACATTACCTGCAACAGTGCAGGTATGTAGAAAAAAAGCTGCAGTAAGTTTGGCTGAACATTTGAGCCATTGTATACAGTCTCCCTCCCAGGAAGTGGCAGGTCACCTCTGTAACATTACCTGGCCAGGTGTCGGGCTCACCTGTCAGCCACACCCGCGTGCACAGGTACAATCAGGTGACCTGAATACCTGTGAGCTCAGGCAGCTGTACCGTAAAACCTCTCGTTGTCACAACCCCAATCAGGGCTGGGAATACCACCTGTATATGCAGGTTAGCGCAGGAAAAATTGTAGCTGTGTAGGTATTTCTGATGTCTACCTGCACTGGTCCATGTACTGGGTTTATATATATACATGTAGGTGTATGTGGATTATTTTTACTGCACTGACTGTTACCAAAAATATAAAACAGATAATGGCAATGGTTTCTGAGCAGTAAGTTTTAGTATGATCCATACTTCCTAAATTCTGAGTGGTGCAGGTAAAATTTGTCTGGTGCAGGTATGCTCTAGTAAAAAGTATTTCGAGCCTTGCCAAGTACCAAGGTGTCTGCTGGTAGGACGGTGGCTTGTACAATTTCCAAACTCATCACTGCATAAGTTTTGGCAATGGTATCTGTGAATACTGTGAATTGCAAATGTTTCACGATGGCTATATTTTACGGTAGAAGGAAAAAGGAGGTTTTTATTGTGTTTCAAATTTGATGTTGATATTCTGTAGTACAGTATACAAGATAGATACATTTTGTGACGACATAAAATCACAGTGGACACAGAAAGTTTTACGATTTTCAGTAGTGTTTTGGCTTTTGCCCATCTTTTTCCTGTCTTATTCTAGTAGCATATAATAACTTCCATGCTTACTCAGTTACAAGTCTAGGTACACTCCTTTTGTGTCTGAAATTCTTGAAAGTTATCTAAATAATAGGTCTTTGTTGAAAAATTTCCAAGACCATTTTGTTTGCTGCTTGTAATATAAGTTGTATACACTGTTTGAGCATGCCCAGACATGTTTGACTCTTCCAGCTCAAACCAGCTGGAACCAGAAGTTTTGCCCCCCCCCCCCCAGTATCGAATGGACTGTCCCTTACCCCACATCCTGTAGTCGCCTTGCGCAGGTAACCAGAAACAGACAGGAAACCAGGTTATTACACCTGTCTCACCTGTATCAGGTGTAGTCTTTGTTTCTGTCGTGTTTCTTTGTCCGAGTCTGTAATTATTTTTCCCGCCTACTTTCTTACACATGAATGAATTATCATTGTAAGGTAACCTATTGAAGTGTGGAAAATCTGGCTTCACATTGCCTTACATTTAGTACCTCATCAAACCCAATTAAAGACAACTTTAACGAGTAAAACTGTAATTAGTTTCAAGCTATTTTCTTTGGCCTACGATTACACAGACCGAGTTGACCACATTTTCCTAATTTTGACAATAACAGACAGGGCTGGAAATACCACCTGCATATACAGGTTAGTACAGGTAAAAGTGGAGCTGCACAGGTATTTCTGATGTCTACCTGCACCTAACCTGCACCAGTCCATGTAATGGATTTATACAATGTAGGTGTATGTGGATTTTGTTTGGATTTATGTGGATTTTGCTGTATTGACTGCTACCATCTTTGAAAAGAAATGATGGCAATGGTAAACCTGAACAGTTTTTAGTGTGATCCATACTTCCAAAATTCTGAGTAGTGCAGGTAAAACTTGTCTGGTGCAGGTAAATTTCAATGTTACGTGCACCTGAAAAAAGTATTTCTAGCCCTGGTAGAGGTTTGAGAATTCGTGCGCAAGCTGAGTTTATGTATCTCAGCGAGAATTATTTTTCTTTGAGGATGTCGGTCTGTCAAAAGCAATCAGTTTGTTCTGGTGGATGTGAAAACTGTAAGGGTCCAAGATGGCAGGGTGCCTCGCCATACCTTCTATTGTCCTCAGGTATTTCTAGGCACTAAATGGGCAACAAAAGCCGGTAGTGTCCAGCTATTCACATGGCTTGACCATATCACCATAACAACTGGACCCTGCCCATGCGGCCAGCTCCGGCCAGCTGTCCAGTAGTGACCAGTCTGTCGTTGTTTTTTTTCTGCCACATTTCTTATTTTCTTGAAATTTTCAGGACAACTTTGGTATGCAAATGTGTTTAAATGTGCAAATATATAGAAAAAATGGTCATTTGAATAATGTAGGTCTGTATGTGTGTGTGTGTGTGTTTTTCTACATACAATAAAACAAGTTATCGTAATTATAATTATGGCATATTTTATTTGTTATGTACTACATGTGTAGCACCAGAATACTACAGAATTAAAGGGTTAGTTTTTTAAACGTAAAGACAGATTAATTTTGTGTAATTTTTATGATTTCGTAAATGTGTATCCATCTATATTTAGAAATTACAGTGGAAAAGAGAACAAATTGGGTTTAGAAAATAGAAAGTTTTTCATCCACAGTCAAATGGTCCATGGTTGAAAAGTCAATTGGTCTGGGAGGGGGGTTAAAATTGATACGTTTTGATAACAATTTGAATTATACCACTGAATATTTTTTCCTACAATATTTAATTCATATGTTGAGTCTGTATTGCTTGCCACATTATAATATTTTTCTGCAATCTAAACATATAATTTTTACAAATTTTAGGCTATAGATATTTTTAGCGAATGTGAAGAAGTGCATAGTATTTGTGATTGTTTGCAACATGTGTTTAAAATTTGTACATTATAAGCTTACCAATCTCAACTCCGCCTGGGGTGAAATTCTTACAGCTTCTGGATGGAGAATTCCAGCTATTTGCTGATTTGTTTTGGAATTTAAGTAGCTTTATTCTCTTGGAGAAGAAACTATGTAGAATATTTGAGTATAATGGGGAGCTCTTAATAACGAAGGGGTCAGTTGGGATCGTTTACGTTCTTTTTGTCCCGACGTCAACAAACAAAAGATCGCTTCCTGGCCCCACACTGGTGTATACGAAGTAATAGGTCATGATATTGTCATTGTTAAATGCCAGGGCTAGAAACTAGGTGCAAATGTACCAGGACTAGGTGGAGATAAAATTGGAACTTGATTTCTGTTGTCTATCTGCACCGGTATATATATACATGTAGACTTTTATTTACTGCTGTATTTCGAGCCCTGAATGCTTCTGAGTCATTAAAACAACATTGATGTTTACTAGTACCTATTCCTATTCAAAAACGAGAAAAATTTTATTCAAAGATTCTATTCAAAGAAAAAGTAGAATGTAATTTGAGATTGTGCAGTTGAAAAGTTGCAAATATTTGTTACTAGTAATTGCTATTTAGTTTCATTACTTTAGGTTTAGGAAGTAAATAGCATCTAGATGGCATTGTTGTGTTTAATCTGATTTTTATGAATTTACATTATAAAAAGGAATATTCCAGGCCGTACAGTAATTTTCAAAGAAATAAATGTTCAAAATGGCTTGTCCATAATCATTATTGTTACCTTATATCAAATTAACCGTAAGTGGAATGGGATAGTCCACACAACTAACTTATAAAAGTGTAGGTCTTTATCGCAATGTTTCTGACAAATCAGTAACATATAGGAACTAGCATATCTATTTATTCTATTATGTTGCTTATTAAGTTGCTTAAGATTTTGTACCTTTTTATCTTAATTTTGATTACCCGTAAGTAAGGGAGACGTTATATATTAAAATATGGCCTAATTTTAAGGGACTCCTACTAACACAGTTTTGTATTTGAAATGGTGTACAGACACAACAGCGAAAAGGTTGCGGAGAAAAAATTCACAACATCGTTTGTGCGGCCGTTCTGCCTGCCCACATATCTGTCCCCGTTCACCGGAACTCCTATGGACACAACACCGCGTACAAATTCACGCCCCGAAACGGTAAAGAAAGGATCAGCCAGGATATCCATGTCATGTTGTGAAAGCCGACACCCAAACTGTGTCATGGGTTGGGCAGGGAGGAGACAGGCCAGTCAGTCATGGACAGGTGGGGAGGGGGGCAATGTTTGGGTGGGGAGGGGGGCAATGTTTCTCTCTATGGTTAGTTGGAGAGAGGGGCAATGTTTGGGAGGGGAGGGGGCAATGTTTTGGGGGGGGGCAATGTTTGGGAGGGGTGGGGGCAATGTTTGGGAGGGGTGGGGGCAATGTTTGGGTGGGGGGCAAAGTTTGGGTGGGGGCAATGTTTGGGTGGGGAGGGGGGCAATGTTTCTTTAGTTACTTGGGGAGGGGGGCAACTGTTAGGCGGGGTTGGGGACAACGGTTAGGTGGGGAGGAGGGCAACGTTTGCGTGGGGAGGGGTCAATATCTAAGTGGGGAGGCAGGCAACATTTAGGTGGGGAGGGGATCAATGGTTAGGTGGGGAGGGGGGCAACGGTTAGATGGGGAGGGGGGCAATGGTTGGGTTTGAGGGCAATGTAAGGTTGGGAGGAAGGCAATTGTTAGTTGGGGAGGGGGGCACAGCTTTTGGTCATAGGTGGTTGCAACAATCACAATGTCTGAAACAATTACAGACGAAAAACTGTTAGGTAAAATTTTCTGTCAGAAAAGTTTTGTTTTTTATGGCCAGACTTGACCTTTTGAAGCCCAGTTCTATGTGAGTAACAAGACCTGTGGGACTCCAGTGCGACAGGGCTCCAGACAGACCCATTATAAACCCATTAACACGTCTGAGAAGCTGATTTATACATGCTAGTTTACTGACAAACCTGTCCCTGAGGGTATAGCCTTCTCCCATGTGAATTACACCCAGTATATTCAAACCTCAGTAAAAAACTACCATCTATTTAGACCCCGTTTACATTCATTTTTCCTATCCGAATAAATGAGCTATCCGAATAGAAAATAGTCTATTCGAATAATTTTTGGAGTGTGAACGCTCCAAATCACTTAGATTTTGCCCGAATCGATTCCAAAATAATCCACCTCGCGAGGTGGTTTGAGACACTTGCGGCGGATTCGAATCGGACGAAACCGCGAATGTGAACGCGAAGTGAATAGGATTTGCTGGCGTGACGTCATGAGTTCGCGTCGCGCGAAAAACACTTCATCCCACGCTAGATTGTTACTTCATCCCACGCTAGATTTTTGCTTTGATTTTAACCACCGCGAATCGTCAAATGTCCGGAAAAAAGAAGGGGTCCGCCTCCACTGGACCCATGACGAGACGAAGCTACTGCTTTCCTTGTGGGGCCGGGAGGAAACGCAAAACAAGCTGGGGAAAGCTCACAAGAATAAGGATATCTACGATGACATTGCACGCGGCATGGCCGAGCGTTGCCTCCTCTCAGCCAAAGCCCGACGGCCGCGCTCCCTTCCTCGATTACAGATCAGTTTCCACAGAAATAGCAGCACCAAAAGCTGGGGCATACTTATTCCCGCCATCTTGTGGTTGACCTCAACCTCTGACCTCTAGCTCTGACCTTTGACGAGCGCCGCGTAGCGATATTCCCTGAAACGCCAAGCGAATCGCTTCAATCCCCTCGCGTGCGGACGCAATTCGGATCGGCGAAAAGCAGTGCGAACGCTCTGTGGATTCGTTGTCGATTCGGATAGACTATTTTCTATTCGGATAGCCCATTTATTCGGATAGGAAGAATGAATGTAAACGGGGTCTTAGGTTGTTTAGGAACAGTGTATTATCACAATAATCTAATACACATTCAAATAGCTGGTAGAATTCAAAGACAATAGGGCAAACACAATGAGATGTCATGTATGAAAGGACACTTTTGAATACAGCGTTCTTCTGAAAAGAGTTTTTGTCTGTCACTTTGTTGTGAACTTTTGCATATGGAGTTAACAAGGTTTGTCTTACTGTTCCTGGTGCAGACAGTATTGTTATGGAACAAAACAACTAGGTAAAGGGTCAGGAAAAAGTTTGTTTTGATTGTACATAGTTGGGGTGGTTGCGAAAGAGTAAATTTGCTCCTTGATTTTTAGCGTCTGTCCCACCAAACGTGCATTTTAGTCTTTTTACAGTCTAAGGTTATATGTTTGACCGGGTCTTTAGTTTATAACCCCCCCCCCCCACCCCGCTCCTAATCTGTTCTTTAATATGTTTACTTGTCTGACCTATTCAAAGGCACAAACACTTGAGTTTAAATTTGCTTCCTTTTTGTCAGGCCTTGAATAGGCTTAAAAGCATGTAATGTAATGTCAGACTATAAATTACAATACAAAAAATATTCGGGATGAGGAAATCTGTCTGCTATTGGCACTTACTGCCATGTCATTATTTCATACTTGAAGCGTTTGAAATAGCCCAAAAACAAGCTACATGAGGAATCCCTTTGTTTTTGGTACCACCAATAAATAGCTAGAACCAGCCTATGATACAAAACGACGAGTAACCATTTTCTATCAGCGACATCGCATTTTGCCTCCCAGATATCAGTATGCTATATATGGGATTCTAGCCTAAGGGTTGATTCAACCAAGGAGCTTCTACACAAGGAGAGCCGTCGTGATTACCTTCCTTTCAAGGATGTTCGTAGCGCGTGTGAAAATTTAATTCACACCCAAGTGCCAAAGACACTCATTTTCATTGTTAAATTTCTTTGTGACGGCGCGGCATTCGCGTCATGGCACGGCCCGGGGATGACGATTTCGTGTGGAGCGATTTTGACTTGAGTGATTTCGAAGATGATTTTGATGATATAACGTTAGAGGAGGAAGAAGTCGAGAGTCTTCTCGACAGCAAAAGCTCGGAGCACCAAGACCTGCGCTGCGGCCGCCCGCGGAGCTTTTGAACGCGACGTCCGCGGCAAAGTTAAAAATGCTGCATGGAGTAGAAGCTCCTTGGGTACATACAGCATGGACAAAAAAAATTGGAGATTCTATTTTAGGATTCTATGGGATCATACTCCCTAATTTGCTAGTAATATTCCTAAAATAAATGACGTCTGTGAACAAGCAACTTGTAAAGTATGCGACCGTCAGTAGATCGATCGACTAGAATACCCGACAAAAATCAAGGAATTACGAAAGAGCTCAACACGTACTAGTACACGAATCCCATTATCGAAACGAAAACCATGCAAAAGTCGCTCAGTTTCAAAAACAACGGTCCGGTACGAAAAAAACAAGAACGGTACGAACACCAGAGAACACGCCATTTTGACGAGTACCCTTTCAACATTTCGGCAAAAATGTCAGCTTACCGAGAAAAAACTCCATATTCTCTTTATAGCCATCTAAATATATATCTAAAAATTCATAATTCTGTCGCAAGAAAACGGAGCTGGGTCTACAAAAGTGGCCGTAAACTTATCCATGTTTGTCGTGAAGAGCCGATCAAAATATCCTAGTGGCGGCCATTTTGTGCTCTTTCCGAATATGACGTTTTCGCAGGCCTGTCGAGTTTTCCAAATAAGGAAATCGACGGAAACCCGAACCACTTCGCCCCTTGTCGACCGGGCTTCGGGTGTGACTCGTGGAAACCCGGGGGGTGTGACGTCATGGCTAGGCTCATTTACATGGAAAAGCCCGCGAAGAGGCGCTACGAACATGGGCATCAAACAGATGCCGCGCCGGCTGGGGAACAAAGGATCGCAGCGGGTCTTGACGGGGGAAAACAAAGGCGCCCAGCGGGCGGCTAATCACGACGGCTCTCCTTGTGTAGAAGCTCCTTGATTCAACTAAAAAAATGACCAGAAAATTGACTTTGAAAATGCAGTTTCACTGCCCCGAAATTGCTTTGGGTTGTTCATGGAATACATTTGTACATGGAAAAGAAGATTAATTCCAACTGCAATCACTACCTGAAAAAATAAATAATTTCCACCTGTTATATTATAGACACAGAAAATAATATTCCCACCTGTGATCATAAGATACCCTAAAATGTGATAAATGTTTTAGCCAATTTTCTGTCAGACTAACCCTGCGGGAACTAACCTTTCAATTAGCTGTCTGCCTTCCCCAGCCCCTGCGGTATTAATATAGAAACCCCATCGGGATAATTACGGGATCATCTCTGCTTTATAAGCTGAAGAAGTGACAGTTTATGCAGTAAGTGGGACAATTTTCTCTCAATAGTGGGTTGTCATTTTGGCCACACATAGTGCCATTGTTCTGTACTCAACACTTGGAGGTCGTATCTTTGAGGGGGGAGGGGGGCAATTCACAGGTGACAAGGATAAGGGTCTGCATGGGGGATCTGGGAAAAGCGCTGGCAATGCTTTACGGTAAATTGACTTCTTGTGAAAGATTTGGGAAAAGATTCATTGGATAATGTTCCGTTAGGACTCAAAATCCCACCTGCATATACAGGTTAGTGCAGGTAAAATCTGATACCTACCTGCACCTAACCTGTACTGGTCCATGTACTTGGGTACAAGTTTGAACTAAAACATAAATTTGAATGACAAAACATAAATTTGAATGGTAAACTTGAACTAAAACAAACACACAGTTCCTATCATCTTACAGGGCAATGTTGATGTTCTGAATTTTCAAAAAATGCATCAGACGCCCCAAGACATTGACGTCTGTGTGCCAGAACCCTGGATGAAAATACTAGGTGAACTCAGCATCTCTGTAGAGATAAATGCGGTGATTACAGAAATTATTGCCACATGTGTTGAGTGGCCTGCAGCAATTCACAGGAGTGGTTATCATCTCAGGGCCCATTCCAACAGAGTGCTTCAATTACTACATCTGTAGTCTGTGCCATACCTGTTACAGTTTCAGTCAAATAACATGTCTACTTTTAATACGTGACACCTGGGACCCAGTACTGTACAAAGGAGGGACCAGTAATTGAGGAGGATCTGTATGGGGGGATCCCAGTAAGTTTAGGAGGCCCGGCAATGGTTAACAGTAAATTTTACTCATGAAACGTTTTGGAAATGACTGAGTTTGATGGAGGTTGAAGTCTCCACTTCAACCTCCTTGGTAGAATTAAAAGTTAAATGGCCAATTAGGCTGCACAAATAATTTACCAACAATGCTTAACCGTTCGGTAAATTAGAGTGGACCAGCTACGATTAACGCTGAACTAAGAAAAAGTAAATAGGTAGCTATGCTGCACTGCTACTTTTCTGAGAAAGGATAGAAGAATGTGTATTTTTAAATTCTGACCCAAAGTTGTGAGTTTTGAAATGTTTTGCCCTTTCTCATTGGCTGGACTGACCCATTGGTACAGAGGGGTGAAATCCTGATGTCATTTCAATCTTTTGGCTGTAGCCCTTTGAGATGCCAGAGTTAACATTTTTTGTATACCCAAACGAACCTGACAAATCCAGCTTTGCAGTGTAGGTAAAGACTTGAAGTTTGAAATATAGGGATTTTTTAAATTTTCGGCTGAAACAGTTCTGCAGTATTAAAATAGTCATTACAACAAGAGATATTCAATCATATATGGTGGTGTCTTGAATTCCTGGTTTAGTAGTCACTGCGAAAACTGCAAAAATATTAGTGCCACTGCGAAAGTTTCAGGATCTACAGTATTTAAACGGTAGCACACTTGACATTGAATTATTCTTGGTATAACAGCCTCTTCGTTATGCACAGAAGGGTCGCTTGGAGCTGGTTAAACGTAATTTGTGGAAGAAAACGGCTGTCAGATAGCATTCCTGTCACACTGCAAACGGAGTAAACCATTTCTAGCAAAAGGATGGGGAGGGGGGGGTAATAGTATATCACTAGTAGCCAAGACCATACAGGTCCTATGCCCGATTTGCACACAGGACAAACCCTAATGTAGGAAAACTCAAATTTTTCCTTCAAGTAAATGGGCCTGCTTTGACATATCTCAAATACGTAGGTTCAGATTGTACATCAACTTGAGGGCTGGTGTACGATCTGAACTTACATGTGCGTCAGGTTTTGCCTGCATGTAAATTGGGTCTTCTTCTATTTAAGAAGAGTCAAGGGTAATTTTGAGAGGTTGCAGAGGGTATTGATATGATCTAAGTACATTTGTAAGTAGGGAGGTAAGTAGGGGGAAGGTCACATACAAAGAAATCAACTAGATTATTACTGATTCTATCATGGTTCGAAAAAGAAGGTTTAATTTTCAGAGGTTGCGGGATACAATTATAGTTATACAGGAGTCACTCCGCATAGGAAAACTGCTAAATAAGGATGCAAATAGTCATAGTGGTTTCAAAATTTTGTAGTGGTTTTGTTCAAAATAGTGATGATCATATTAATTACAGGCGAGGTAATAATTGTAATTTGGGAGAAAATGCCATTCATAATTTGCAGTCGATTTGTTGTTTAATTATACTTTTTCTTTGTAGAAGGCATTATACAGTTGTCTGTGCGTACCAAACTACCGGTATGCACTTTTGAAGTTTTGTGTCACTGTTAGGCCCCACTGCTTTGATTTGTTGGTTTGGGGCCATTTTTATGTAAAATTGTAGCAAGATAACATCATGAAAACAGAATGATGCAGGCATGAGTTGCAGGTATATTTTGATTTTTATTAGCTGCACCTATATACACCTATAAAGTATAAAAGAAATAATGGCAATGGTTTTTGAACAGTTTTAAGTATGTTCCATACTAATTTCTAAATTCTGAGTAGTGCAGGTAAAATTTGTCTGGTGCAGGTGATTTTCAATGTTACCTGCACCGGTGCAGGTATGCAGAAAAAAAAGTATTTCGAGCCCTGGAATAATCGGTCGCTGTGGACCTCCTTCTCTTCTTGCTTTCTGCCATCTGCTCCTCCTACTTTCTGTATCCATCCCCAGACAATGGTGGTATGATACCCTATCTGTTGTCACGTTGGTATGATACCAGATCTGTGTTTGCTGGGAGTGGGTTTCATACAGTGTAGTGGTCAGGTTGGCATCGCCACCCCTGTCACAACAAACACAAACATAAAAACCTTTGTCCGACACGCGGGGTCTCCTCCCCGACCCCGTCCCCCCACCACACACCTCCGCTCACCTCTACGCGACAACAAAAGGCGGGAAAGTGCCCGAGCGCCCGCGCCCTTCTCTCGTTTTTGTCTACACAACAAGGGAGGGGGGAAGGGGCCATTTTTCTTGGCAGCGGCCCAAGCCGGGGTGTTGGCCCACCCAGAGCCGGCCCCTCCCCTACCTGATCGCTGTGTCGGCCATTATCGGCAGCGGAGGGTCTGGTGATGTTCTTGGCCAGGTGCCAGGGTACCTGTTGCCACCTGGAGCCACAGAATGGCACAGGATGTAGAGGTGTGACAGGCAATGCAGGTGTTGTACATGGCAGTTGTAGGTAACACCTGAAATTGTGTAGAACTGCTAGCTGCTTTGATGTGCATGTACTTTTAGTAATAAGTATATTGGTATTATACTCTGTCGAAGCATGTGATACAGGTAGCACATGATATACCGGTACATGTAGGTAGCTTGTGGCAGAGGTAGCACATGTGATACTGGTAGCATGTGTTACCTGTAGCATGTGGTACAGGCAGCACATGTGATATCTATATTAGGCAGCACAGTTGGTACAGGCAGCACAGGTGGTACAGGTATAATGTGGTACAGGCAGCATGTGGGTATATATGGGTATCGGGTGTCACATGTGACACAGGCAGCACATGTGATACAGGGCAAGGCAGCACAGGGAATTTTGCCAGGTTCTTGATTGCACGATTTTCTCCCTCTTAAAGTTTATGAAATTTCAAATTAATGAATTCTCAAAATTAATAAACCATGTCAGTGTTATGCTTAATATCCTATGTACCATCCTGGCGACTATACATAGCTCTATTAAGGGTAACAACAAAAGTACTACAAACTCCCAAGTCTGTACCTATTGGTATTAGTAGGTTGTCTGTTTCCCCTACCCTTTCTTCTGTGTTGAGACGAGCTTGGTTCTTCTGGGGAACAACAAAAGCGTGGTGTTCCCACAGGCTGAAGTCCAACAACAAGAAGGAGATTCCGTAAACTAGAGAGCATTCCTGGGCGATGATGTCACACGGGGCATACAAAGAAGGGGCAGAGAATTTGAGGGAAAGTACTGTCAAGTTCGAAACTGATTGGTGCAAGACTTCCGTACATACATATGTATAAAAAGTAGCTATAAATTCATGCAAATTAGGGGGTGTTTGCATGTGTGTGTGTGTGAGGGGGTGGTGGTGTAACTGAAGACTGACAGGAAGGTCAAATTGGAGGTAAATAATGGTATCCCTGTAAGCTGGAAGGAAACACCAGTAAGAATATGCACAGAATTTAAGCCAAAAGTTCAAAATACATGAATAAAGCAAGAAATTCAGAATAACTCTAAATACTTCAAAGATGTGTAAATGCTTCAATTTTATTGAAGCACACATAGCCGAATATGGCCTCCCAAACACTGCATGCCGAACTTCCCCCAACCATGGTTAGGAGTAGGTCGGGAGCAAAGTTAGCTGGTGTTCGGCAAGGTCCGCTACTGTTCAACTGCCCCAGCTGAATGTTTCAAAAGCTTAAAACATTTGGGTGTGGACGAGAGGTTCGGCCATGGTTGGCAGTCAAATATCAGTTCAGGAGCAGGTTGGGGTGTGGTTATCAGTCAAATTTGACTCAAAGTTGATTCATTTCGTATCAAAAGGTAGGCGTGGCCTAAATCTGGTCAGACTGATCCCGAACTTCAGCCAACCTTGGTTGGTTACTTAGACTTAGTGTTTGGGAGAAGGTTCTGAATGTGTGACAGGGACTTTAGGGATTGTACAGTGTAATTTCAATTTGTATTGGGGGGGGGGGGTGCAAGGGATGTGGTGACACCCATTGCTATGATCACAGCTGCCGAGGTTTAATCCGGCTTGTCAGCAAAAGCTCATGTGCGGACTAGTCATGTACTTGAACCCTGACTGGATCTGTTGATCAGTAGGACCTCCCGCAAACATGTCGAGGTGTAACCTGGTAACTCATGTTGATTCCTGTCACGTCTTGAACATAAGAACAAACTGTCTGTAATCCCTGATCGTCAGGCCACTTGTGCGGACACTACTGCTCATTAGAAGGTGGTCTCCTAGTTAAAGGGGCATTATGTAACAATTTTTTTTACATTGAATATTGAAATATTCTAATGGAAAAAAAATTGTGTTTGTAATTCATTTCCACTTTTCAACATATTTGTGCAATTATCTCACATTTCTGACATTTATGGTTGGCGCTATAACAGCCAACATGAGGCGCACTCGCTTTGTGGCACCACCACCAAATATCAGAATGTAAACAAACATGGCTGACAGCTGTGTTTCCAGCTTTCGCAAGGCATCAGATTTTGGCACCTCTACTCCCTGAACGGCCCGGTTGATTCAACGTACTTGTATCATCCTAATGTTTTATAATGTAGCTGTAAACTAGTACAATAAAGTAGACTTTACCCAAAACCAACACAGCCTTCGAGCATATGATAAAGCGTAGTGAATCTAGTTGGCTCCATGTCCCACATGCAAGAGGATGAGTGAGTGAGTGAGTGAGTGAGTGAGTGAGTGAGTGAGTGAGGAGTGAGGAGTGAATGAATGAGTAAATGGGCAAACATACCATATTCTTTTCGTTGAACAAACCTCACACTCACAGTCACTAGAAAGGCCAACATTTGCTTGCAAACACAGCACATTTCACTCCATCTCTCTCAAAAGTAAAGAAGTTGAATCTACTTATAATTAATGAAATAGTCCGAGACGAAGAAGAACCACTAGTTAAACCATATATTTCATCCATTGTAACGTATGGAGTGAAATATAAAAATGGTATATTCGTTTATTTCTAAGTTGTGCTTCTTGTCTTAAACTGCGGCGAATGGCATTTAGGCGGCATGCTCCCAGACACACCCCATGTTTCCGGCGCCTTCGCCGCCCGCTAGTTTGGTTCCACAATGGACGCCCAAGTCTGGCGGGAATTCTGGGTTCTGCCTTCGGGCCACAATTCCTTCCAGAATCGGCCGTGATCCACCTTCAGAATTCCAAGAACGCGGATGAAGTTATTGAATTCCTCTGGCCTGGAGGTGTCGACGGTCGTGATTCACGTTTTAATCTCGCAGGAATGTCGGAAATGTCAACGTTATCTCGATAAGATATTTCTGCGCCTCACCTGGGGGAGAAGAACATTCCAACGTCTGGTGGAACTGAGACACATGTTCAAGATAGCACTGATTGGAGTGCACTGGGACATCTCGCTTTTTGTTTAAAGGGGCATTATGTAACATTTTTGCATCAAAAATTGAAATATTTGAATTGAAAAAGTGATTGTCATTTACTTCCACTTTTTAACATATTTGTGCAATTATCTCATATTTCTGACATTTATGGTTGCCCCTAAAATAGCCCACACAAGGCACACTCAGTTTGTGGTTCTACCACAAACTACCAGAATGTAAACAAACATGGCTGACAGCTGTATTTCCAACTTTTAAACACACTCGTCATATTTTGGCACCTCTACTTCCTGAATGACACTTATTTGCAATAGAGTAGGGTTGATTCAACTTTACAGAAAATTTACTTTTTGTATCGTAATGTTACATAATCCATTTTGATTTAGGACCAGGACTGTCACTAGGACCTGTCACTCAGTTTCCTTGTGGGCAAGGGAGAAATATTTCACACACTGTACCAGAAAAAAAAATGCTTTTGAAAATGTGTGAAAAACCATAATATTTCAGACAGTTGGTGAAATTTGCCAGCAGTCGACCCCAGAAAAAAGCAAGGGTCAGTTGTAGAGACACAGCTGTATACACCTGACAATTTTTGAAATGTAAAGAAAAAACAGGTGTATTTTGCCCAAGCTGTGATTGCTACTTGTAAAATACTCCAGATCTTGAAACATTTGCGATCATTTTATTTTTGCCGTTTTCTACGGTGACCTCTTCAAAGCGAAATAATGACGCAGGAAATATATGTTTCCGTTGTATTACTACTGTACAAAGGAATCATTTTAACCGCAAATGCAAAACTCGGCAAAACCTCCTATCGCGAAATGAAATTGCTGTAAAAAATAAATGAATTTACGGTAGATGGTTCATTTTAATTAAGCTGAGTGTTTTGAATTATAATATCTGTGAGAGAACCTTGTCAGACCATAATAAGATGGATGGGTGTTTAGGTAAACTATATTTATTAAAACAAGTTGGCACAGCTAGGAGGAATGTTAGGTCTAGATCTAGGTCAATGTCAGGGGGAGGTACTAGCTTTAGGTAATGTACATTCTTGGGGTAAGAATAGCTGGGGACTGGTCATTAATGCATAGACCTAACCAGGGACTGGTCATTAACACACAGTTCTAACGGTGGACTGGTCATTAACATACAGTTATTAACACACAGATACAACCAGAGACTGGTCATTAACACATAGATATAATCAGGAACTGGTCATTAACACATATAATCAGGGACTAGTCATTAACACAGATATAACCAGGGACTGGTCATTAACACAGATATAACCAGGGACTGGTCATTAACACAGATATAACCAGGGACTGGTCATTAACACAGATATAACCAGGGACTGGTCATTAACACAGATATAACCAGGGACTGGTCATTAACACAGATATAACCAGGGACTGGTCATTAACACAGATATAATCAGGGACTAGTCATTAACACACAGACCTAACCAGGGACTGGTTCTGTCTATGTGTTAATGACCAGTCCCTGGTTATATCCACGTTTTAATGACTCGTCATTAATACATGGACTGATAAATAGGGACTGATCATTAACTTACAGACATAATGTATCCTTGGTCATTGACATAACCAGGGATTTGTCATTAACTCATGGTCATAATCACTAAATCAGGCACTAGTCATTAGCACCCAGACATAACCTTGCAAGTTAGTTATCAACTCTAATATGCATATGGCTTATATAAAAGTACCACATGGCATGTAATAGGAGACGAATCTTTTCACACATGGGTATAAACTATAATTCATGGCTATAAATACAGGTGCATACGGCAGGATTTGTCAATAACAGGAGGCAAGTTAATGCATGACTGAATACACATTAGAGAGAATAAATAGAACCCAACTATTTATAACAGTACTAACTTGCACAGTTAAGGAATGAGTCGGTAGTGATTTCCAAGCAGATGTTAGGGGTGGACAATCTATCATAACCTTTTCGGACTGTGGGGCTCCTCTGATAGTGGGTAGCCACCGTAAATCGGGAAACTGTCACAGTGGGTTTATTTCATGGTTGGAGCGAAAGGGAGGTTTTCATGGTGTTCTGTGGTACAGTTTAAGTCATACAAGGAAGATATATTCGTGGTGTCATGGATTCAAGGTGGAGAGGTCACTGCGAAAAGTGCAAAAACAAAACCGCCACTAAACTTTGACAGTTTACAGTATCAGAAAACGTTCCAACCTTTCACTGGACCCTCATTTGGAGATTATTGTGAAGATGTCACCTTTTATGCCTGGAGGATCTGTTTGTATTTACAGGTGAATGGTTTCCCTGAATTCCAAGGAGAGGTAAACCTATAATTAGTTCTATCTTGTCTGTGCTCTTGAACAGGTAAACATCATTAGTTGACTGAACAGACAATTTGCTTGCTGGAGGGGAAAAGATATTTTTAGTATTCCACTATCTATAGAATGGATGTGTATTGACCCAATTTTCCTACAAAGTTTGCAGCCAAAAAGTCCCTGCAGTACAAAACAAAGCTGCTAGGTGTCCCCATTACTGCATTAGTATTTTTGTCAATTCATAAGTTTTTTTTTATTTTTATTAATGTGGCATTTTTTGTGTTATTAAAGTTGACTGCTGTGTTTGCAAAAAAAAAAAAATTGTGAATCGACAAAAAAATCTGGCTGCAATAGAAGTTGACAAGGATTTCAGTTGTTGTTCTACCCAGAGCTTGTTTGAATGTGCCAGTTGCCCAGGTGGTACGAGGGTCAGAAAGGGTTTCTAAAAGTATTTTATTCCCATGTGGCAGGGGCTTTACTAAAAGCATCACGCTTCTCCTCAACCTAACCTCAGGAAAACAGAGTTATGTACTGTAGTGACCTTCTACTCCTGGTAACGGGTTGAAAAGTCACATAACTAAAGTTATTTTTGCTATACTGATTACTGAGCATAGAAGGCCTGTACTGTAAATATAGAAATGTTTGTGGTAGTTTTTATTTTCGCAAAAATGCGTTTTTCATTATGTTGATTTTGTATTACAGAAATGTGTCAACTGTGAACTTTAAACACCATAAAAACTTCTTTCCCTCCTACCACAAAATTAAGTCGATGCAAAAATATATGAACTTACAGTAGCAAGGCTGACTGTGGATGTCATTTCACTTTATAATGTACTGTGGTATGATATAGGGAAGTTGTGTTCTAGGCCTTAAAATGAACTATGAATTGCTTAATGCAAATCCTCAGTGGGTTTTCTGTTTAAAGGAAATATTCCAACGTTTGCCTGCAAATGGAAAGTAAGCATCATGTACCGTTCATGGCAGAATCAGCAAAAATATTCAAAATTTCATGAACTATTTATGTTGATATTATCTATACTTCTGCATATCTGTTGAGTCAAAAAAAATTGCAAGGATTTTTGTGACTTAGTTGTGAGCAGTTAATCTACGGGTCACAATGTCTATCAAAACAAACCGGTTCTTTCTACCAGAACTATCGGTCACAGCGTTGCCCTTGAGATGTTACAGCCCGGGGCTATCAACACGGCATAGTTTCTTTATCCTAAGCCTCTATCAGAAAGCCACATGTGTTGACAGATATATCTAGTACTGAGAGAGCTGTTTCAACCCGTTTTCTTAGATGACAACATTTCATAACAAAGAAGCCAAGGGGCATATACAGTACAGATCTTGAATAACTTCCCATCTAGACGCGGGTAAATCATGATCAAAACTCATGCAAAATTTGCATTTCTTGGTTAAAACGTGTGCAAAAGCCAAGCAATTCTCGTTTCTATCGCATTCATTTCTCACGTAAAACGCGTGTAGATGTTCGTGTAATCTTAATTATGCTTATATCATATATGGATAGCCATACGCAAAAGCAGCTTATTAGTGCTCGTGGTTTACACGGCTTTTGCATGAGTTTTAACCGCATGTTACATGGCTTTTACATTTTTTCAATCGCAATTTAAACGCTATTTTCACGACTTTCGCATGAAAAATAAATGAGTGAAAATAGGACGTAGAACGTGGGGGAAGGGAAGTCAATCAAAGTCTGTACTGTATCGTAATTGCAGTTGGATAAGGACATCAAGAGCTGTAAAATTTCCTGCGGCTCCATGGACTAGTTGGATGGGTTTTGCCTTGTTCCTGGTTATAGGTCAGCATGTGCTGATAAGAAATCTAGGACTCTAAGACCTGCCAGGCTGGAGGCCGCATACTTGATTGTCTTCCAAAACTGTCTTGATGGCTTCTTGCTGGTGCCAAGCAGGGCTCTAGCCAGCTCGAATTTTTTTCCCATCATGATCGGATAGAGTGGGGGGGGGGGCATGAGTGCCATAAGGGGGGCCCTGGGGCTTGCTCCCCCCAGGAACTTTTGGATTAGCCTTCAAAAACACAATTTCCCGCATTTTGAAAGGTAAATCATGGGGTTGAGAGTGGTAGTGGATTTTTTCCCGTCACATGCTGCAAAGTTCCAGCAATTGACGGAAAAACGGGTGCTGTCTAGAGCCCTGGTGCCAAGTTTGTCCTTTCATTAAGACCCGGTTTACACACACGCAGGAAAACATCTGACTGTACGAAAAGAACTTCAAGAACTTAAGTTCACATGGTACACCAGGCCTCGGGCTAACGTATGATCTGAACATAAGCAGATTTACAATTGCAGCAAAAATTTGACGTATGCAATTTTCATACGCTCGCGTTTTCGTACGTCCGACTGAGATTTTTACTTGTGTATGTAAATAGGGTCTTATGCCTCACGGAAAAAAAAAGCATGCCGACTCTCTACTATATACACAACAGCAGCAGCTATTTTTCCCAAGGATTTTGTATGCGGAGCATCTACATTCCTCGGGCACATAACATAGCGAAGAAAAACTGACAAATTACTGTAATCACCTGGAGGAAATAGGAACATGGTTGAAGAGATAGGAACAGATCTGGAGTGTTTATTTCAACACCTGGGGTTGTCTGGTTAGTGTACTGTAGAGGGCACTGGGAGCGATTGTGGCATTTCATAATAACAAGTGCTTTATATACTATCTAATGCTATCTTTTGCTCGAGCTTCAAATAAGCCAGGGGCCGTTCACGTTTATGCGCTTTCGCTGTTGATTGCTATGGTTTATTTTAAAACCCTTTAGGCTCCGTAAGACATACAATGCAATTTCAGGGCGGTAAAATAATAAATAGCTAGAACCAGCATATGGTACGGAACAGCTAGAACCGTTTTCTGTCACCAATATCACATTTTGCCTCACAGATATCAATATGCTATGGGATAGGGTAGATTTAATTAACTTTCTATATTAAAAAAATGACCGGAAAATTGACTTTGAAAATCCAGTTTTACTGTCCTGATCATTTCCAAGGAGAAATGTGTACGCAAGTATACTGTAGATCTTGAAATGTGTATTTTCACAGTTTTACATATCATGTTTTCATTGTATCAATACTGTACTACAGAACTTTTTTTTAACTGCAAACTTTAATTTTACAGGGTTCTCCCCAGAAATTCAGAGTAGGAGGGTGCGCAGCACCCGATGCGACGCGCAAGCGCGTCGTGGGGGGAGGTCTGGAGGGGGGCGTGGCCCCCCTCCAGAGGGGGGGAAGCTCTAGCATTTTTCTTCGTCCTGATACAAATGGAAGCCATTTCCTGCGACTTCAGGTTTTGTTCTTCTCTAATAAAGAGGTGAGAAAAATCTCCAAGCCAAGCTTGTTCTTGTACACAAACACACTTTATTACAATTATGTCATCTTGCTGGCTGTGGTTATTTTCATCTACCGTCCTGGAGATAAGAAGATACATGCAGGTAGGTACGTAAAGGTACACTGCACTAAGAATCAACAAAAAATAAACAAGCTAACCATGCTGAATATAATCTGACAGAAAAAAAATATTGACATTTTGAAAAAATTGGGCATAGGTTCCCCGCTATGGCCCCTTACCGGGGGCCAACGGTGCCGTCAAGTTCAACAAGTGAAACAGTACACAACTTTAAGTCATGTATTTTCTACTTGGAACTTGAGGCAAGGCAATTATGGAAAAAATCTAGAGAAAATTGGTAAAAACCTTCTCACCTTTTTTTTTGTTACCCCTCTAGTTGACTATAATAAGTTACATGATATCAGCAACAAATGAAAATATTGACAGCAAAAATATGTGCACATTTATTTGGAAATATATAAATTTCCATAAACATTTTCTTGATCAAAATTTCAACAACAGAACATACACACTGATTGTATTTTGAACAGAAAAAAATTAAGAAAAAAAACATTTAATTATCTTTTTTTTAATTAGCACAAAATTTTAATTGTTTTATAATGCGTTTGCCTAAAAATCGATAATGTTTTACGTACTCATAATCTATTTTAAAGCCCGAAATCGGCGATTTATTCTGACTTTCGCAATGCGCACTTTGAACTTTGAACTTTTTCGGGGTCATGCAGGCGCGCATCTATTCGTAATATGGCGTCAATCGAGTCTCCTCGTGATAGCTCGAGGCCGTATTTGTGGACAAATTTCGGTATTTGTAGAGGTTTTGGGACTTAAAAACACTCCAGAGGAAAAATAAAGCCTCGTACGTTGTTTTCACGGGTAACATCGCTGTAATGCACGAGTCATTTTTCTCCCGCTTCGCCGAATTTGACAGAATGTCTCGCGCCGCCACGTGCTATTGGCGCGGTTAGGGGATTTTTCCACAGCTCGTTCGTAAACATTGTAGGCAATAAACTTATTCTCTGAGCCGTGGGCTTTGATTCACAAGGAAATCAGGTAATTAGCGTTGTTTACATGATTTTAAAACGCCAGCGGGGCGTCCGATGTTCCACTAATGACAGCGATTCCCTTGTAGCGATGTGCGAAATGGTCATTGTTGACGCGATTATCGCCCATTCACAAGTTTTCAGAGACAATGCCGACGGGAAAATAGACGCCACTCAGCCCTGAAATGAGCGAATTTTCACGAATTTTGGCAAAATTATCGGGAAAAATAGGGATGAAACACCCTAAATTTGAAAATGAGTATGAGGGCGCTGAGCTAGGAGTATCAGGGCGCAGCGCCCTTGTTCCATCGTCTGGGGAGAACCCTGTTTTAAGTTGAAACCTTTTCCCTCTTACTAATTGAGTCCCCGCGAAAATAACTGAATTCACGGTAACTTGCCTTTAGTTTGAAAGTTCTCAAAGATGATTACGTAGATGAAGGAAAGAACTGAAGATGAATTATTATGATATATACAAGTAATATGACATCTATCCATAGTAGTGTATATATCATTGGTGTGATTTGGTTGCGATATTCTGGTGGATTTTTCTGGAGTGAAGTTATTGTGTTCAGGACTTGCAAATGAAGCTCTGCCATAAGTAGGACCCTTATCTGTCTGGAACAGACCGGCGCGGTCATCCCCCTGGCCACCTGTTAAATCCAGGTGATCCCAGATCACGTGATCTCGGTGGATCACAGGGATCAAGTGATCACCAGGCAGGGATAAGTTATCAGGCACTGTCAGGCCGTAGGATATATATAGGGATTCTCTGATAGTATATTGAGCTCATGAGCAAGGCAAGAATCAAGTTTCATTGGGGGGGGGGGCGCCTTGGTCTTCTGAACTCCCATGAAATTGTTGTGTTATATTTATGATATTCAGTTATGGTAACTGGTTACTGTCATGCCGATGTTGCGCAAATATCGCCCTATTATTGAGTCGCTAACACATTAAATGTAACACAAACACCTCTGATGTTTATAGAATACAACATGTACAGATAGCATTTTGAGTTATGATATTCTAAGATAAGAGATTATGCTGTTGTCATCACAATATGCTTTGCATCCTGATTAATTGATGTCATTGTAAAAATGATTTGTGTTCTGCATCGTGATTGGTTGATGTCACCCTGACCAAATGTCTCCTTTCTTTCATATCTTCCCTGAACTGATGATGTCATCACTTTACGTTGTGACATCACCAAACCTCGCTACGTCATGTCCTGAAAATCTACCTTTTTACACTAGGTGAGTCCTGAGTTTGTTTACTGTTTTTATTTAATCTTGTTTATACAGAGACACATACATGGTTTGTTTGTGAGATCAATTGCTTATACAAGCTTTGTTGCACGTACTAATAATTAAGTTCATACGACACTGCAAACAAGAAATATGTTCTGTGGGAGAGGTCCTTTGCAATTCCTCAAGATACACATGGACATGTAACACGTCAGCACTTTCGCTTTTGACTTCTTAGTAAGTTGTTTATAAAATCTTTGTCTACAAGTTTTCTGCAAATAGTTGATGTGACCATTGCAACTTGTTCTAACTAGCATCTGTCTTGCCGTCATTTGACAGAATTTTTCTGCTCATGACGGACAAAAAATTTTGCCCAATCCGTCACCCTTTACTGACAAAAATTGGCGGGTAGAGATATGGAAAGAGATGTCATTAAACTAAGCTTAGTCTACCAGGAAAATTTACTCCTGAAAATGCTGGAAATAGCTTGATGTTTTGTCAAACAAAATTGAGATGACAGAAAAAAAATTCAGGCTGGCTAGAACACTAGGCTGCTATGTGTTTACGTATTGGCCAGGAGGAGGGTTTAGAAAACTGTCATACTAACATCAGTTGATAGATGGTCGCTACAGGAAGGTGTCCACCACTCTGGAATCCAGGTCCTCATTATACCACATTTATACAAACTGCTGGGCTATCTATTTTTGTCCCACTTTCTCTAACTACATGGGTTGGCCCTATTTAGGGTCTCCTGGGGCCAGAAGAAGGTTGTTTCTGCTGCATGATATTAAGTGTCCTGCTTTCGTTTTTCTAGGTCAGTGCATCGTTTTTAAAATGTACTTTTCACCTCCATGAAAAATGGAGGTATTGTTTTTGGTCTGTATGTGTCTGTGTGTGTGTTTCTGCATATTTGCGATTAACTTCAAAACATGTTTATGGATTGTGATGATATTCGGTATGTGGGTAGGTCTTGGGAAGAGAAAGGTCAAGGTCAAATTAGGGCCTCCTGGTGGCTGGCCTTGGTACTGCAGCAGAACCGGTTTTTGTACAGAACTTTTGTAAGAGTAGCATGATGCAAATTCTGTTATGAGAACTTCTTTCCCGTGGAGTGGCTAAAACAAGACAATTGCAGTTTTTTAACACCGGTTTTGAAATATTTTAACGTAGTAAGTTGAATCAACCATGTCCCATAGCATAATGATATGTGTGAGGCAAAAATATGATGTCACTGGTGGAAATCGATTGCTTGTTTCGTATCATAATATCTCATTTGGGGGCTATTTCAAATGCTTGATGATCAGGTATGAAGTGATGATAAAAATGTGCTAAGAAATGGCAGTAAATATTCATTATCAGACAGATTTCCTCATCCAGGAAATTATTTTGGTTTTGTGACCCTGAAATTGCATTGGATGCCTGCAAAAATACAGGTGTTTACAGTATACAATTTTCTTTCTTGTAGAACTAGAAGATCCCTGTGTTCTGACTCACCAACAGCAAATTAAAGTAATGACAGGGTACATAGGGACTGCCAAGTGAAGGGACCGCGGAAAATACGATTTCTCACACTTCCCCTCATTAGCAACCACCGCGTGCGACAAAATGCGTACTGCGGTAGGTTACCCGGAATGTGACGGCCGAGTGGGAACAATTTACGTCGCCTGGACCAGAGCGGACCCACGGTCGCCCACCCTTAAGGAGGCTGTCTTAAGAAGTGCTGGCACAGAGTGCTGACCTGCTGACTGAATGGGGGTTGATCCCGCTGGAATGTAAAAGCAAACATCCATCCATCAAACTACACTGGGGAGGGCTTTCTGTCTTATCTGTTCCTTTCCTAGTAGTCCTAGATGTGCTGTCCCATGTCCCAGTCACTGTGGTCCTACTGGAGGGTCTGCTTGGGGGGATCCTGACAATGCTTGATAGTAAATTTAGGAGGCAACATCCATCCATCTATCAAAGTACACTGGGGAGGGCTTTTTGTCTTACCTGTAATTATTATAACCTCTCCTTAGATGAGTTGTCCAGTGCCTCACACAGTCACTGTGTTCATTAGAGGGTCTGCAGGGTGGATCCTGGCAATGCTTAACAGTAAATTTAGAAGGGGCGATAATGCTTAGCGGTAAATTCAGGCAGGCAGACAACACTTAAGTCTTAACGGTAAAGTTACCTTGAATGGGGCTTTGGGAGCGACTGCTTTGGGAGGCCTTACACTGGTTACAGGTATATTACTAAAGTCTATGGGCATTTCTGTACTGTACGTATCTCTTTTTTTACAGTACCTTTAAGAATTTAGAAATACAATGTCTTCAGTCTTCTGTGATTTTTATATAAAAAGTATTTGCATGACAAATGACAGATTTTGTCCACTTGCTTGAATTTGCAGCAGGTGATCATATAAATTTGAATATAAAGAGAAAACTTGCATGATACTTTGTTGATGTTAGTAATTTTTTGTTTAATAATTGTTGCATATTGCTAGAAATGTCATGGCATACAATGTCATTAAAATTATTAATAATTGCATAATAGATACTACAGCATTTTTTTAAAGGCAAACACTGTTAAAATCTACTGTTACTCCTACTGCGAAATAAAACCACCGCGAAGGTAAAAGCATTTACAGTGACAGAGAAGGCAGGCACCCCCCTCCCCACCCTAGGTCGTGACCCCAGGAATCTGCATAGTTTTGGAGTATCGAGTTACCTCTGGTGGTGACAGTCAGACACCCAGGCTGACCTGTGCCAATTGGGTGCAAAATAAAGGCCTCTCCAGAAAAAACAAAATCTGAGATTTCAAAAAATACGGGAAGAATATGATGTATAATGTTCACAACAACTGCTGGCAGTTTGAGTCATCACATTAACACACTATATTAGCTGTTATTAGTAACGCTACATTACTTAAAAGATGGGTAATGTCTCAATTATGATACAGCACACAATACAGGCTTAAAAAAAACCTTCCTGAAAGTAATGTGGTATAACCTGGTGGACAAACGATATTTCACCACATACAGATCAGGGGTGTTAATTATTTTGTTTCAGTACCTGCAAATGCAGATACGAACAAAAATAAACTAACAGCATCATCTGGACCCCAATAACTAATGATATACCAAAAATCAAAGAAATCTGTCGAACCCACCTTGAGTTATAGCTGCAAACACACAAACACGACCAATAACAGTACCTTCACTCTCCTCTACAATGGGTTTCCAGTTGTTGGGTAGGAAAATATCGGGCATTAGTTTGCAAATGTTGCAAAGTTATATAATATATGTATTTATTATACATAAATAGATCCGTAACCCCTAGGGACCAAATGTCCTGTGCATTTGAAGGCAATGTCAAACTTCATGTTAGAAGTCACGTTTTTCATGGACAGAATGATAAAGCAGGCATTATTCTTATTACTATTTGATCTTTGGGTCATCAAGGTTCATTTGGGGCCCTAGGGATTTCGTACAGTAAGTATTAAAATGTTTGCGGTCGTTTTATTTTTTGCAGGTTTCCGCGTTGACCTCTCCGCTGCAAAATTATGCCACCGCGAAAATGTATTTCCAAAATTGCTACAGAATTGTTTTAACTGTGAATGAAACACAACACAAAAGTATTCTTTTCCCTGCTACTGTGAAGTCTTAGCAAATATTAATGAATATACAGTATGTAGTTTGAAGGCAGTATGTAGTTATAGACATGCCTGTTGCAAATTTTTCAAACATCTATACATACATGTATTGATATCTATAGATACCAGTCCAAACCTGACACAATATATATATATATTTGTTCCTGAACATCTCGCTATATATAGATACTTAACAGCGGGAATTATGGAGCAATCTTACGATTGATACTATATTATAAGACAACAAAAAAAGGAACGTAATTTTCATTACAAAGATGGCTTCAAACCAGCTCTTTTTAGACATGCTATAGCTGTTTAAAAATGACAATTTACCTGCACATTTTTGTGTGCGGGTAGGTAAAGTACACATTACATGGCTTTCAAGTATGTAGATCTGTGGGTGGGGAGGGGGGCGGCCACACAGTTTTGGGTTGCAGAGCTAACTGTTATCTTTGCCCACGTTCTGCTGACACTCGGATCAGACCCTCACAAGTGGCGGTAAACACAGCCTGAGCCTGAATAATCAGACCATTGTCAGGTCCAACTGTTCTGTTATTGGAAGGTCGTCCAGCGCGGGAGTCAGGCACGTTCTGACCTTTGTGTGTGAGGAGGGGCCACTTCATCACTTCCTGGGGGCTGAGTTTGTGCCAACAGCAGGGCAGGGGATCAATCACTGTGCTCCAGGGGGGTGGGTGGGGGGAGGAACAGGGATGAACCATCTAACATGTTGGGAAGAGAAGATTGTGTAATGTGTACAGTATGTATTTGATGATTGTAAATTGTTTTTGTTCATCATTTAGCAACAGTTCTGAAGAAATTGGGCAAGGGAACATTTTTTAAAGGCATCCAGTACAATTTCAGGGTGGCAAAATTAAAAAAAGATTATACCGTATTTTGGATGAGGAAATCTGTCTGATATTGACATTTACTGCCATTTCTTAGCACATTTTTGTCATCATTTCATACTTGAAGTATCTGAAAAACTACACAAACATTACGCTTTGAGTTGGAATGAAGAAGAAGAAGATGTTGTCCTATAAAAATAATAATAATACAGTCAAACCTACATACAAGTAACCACCAACTCTACATTGTACATAATTACCACCTGGCCAATGTGACAAATTTTTGGTTGGTTTCCTATTTGATTAAAGCATTGAGAATCCTGTCTATTGTGACCACCTGTCAACATACATGTACATGTAGACCAGATTGTATTGGTTCCCTGAGTGGCAGGTTTGACTGTAACCATCATTTCCTGGCCCTTCGGTCAAGGACTAGACTGGATCTACACACATGGCCTAAAACCTGATGTATGAAAACTGTGCACGCACTCGAGCGTATAAAACCTGTTACATCAAATTTTTCCTGCATGGAGATTGGCTTGCTTTGACATACCTCAAGAACGTATGTTCAGATCATACGTTACGTCGAGGGCTGGCATACGATCCGAATCAACGGTCTTGATTTACGTCAAAGCAGAACAATTTACACACAGAAAAAATTTGACATATGCAGTTTTTGTACACCCATGGGTATACAGTTTTCGTAAAAACATGTTTTTAACTGCGTGTAATTGTAAATCGGGTCCAAGTGTCCCACCTGCAGTTTTGTCGCAGGGAAACATCAAGTTTGAAATTCTGCCAATAAAGCTTTTTATCTAAAGTGCTATTCCATGTCGAGTAGAAAGCCACCTTATTCCCTTGAGAATTAAGGACTTCTTTTATTATAATGAGGGTCTGTATGGGGGGACACTCCTGATAATGGCTAATGGTAGATTTTGAAGACTACACAAATAACACTTTTGAATGAAATCATGATAACAAATTTAGTGTTGTCGACCAAAAATATTGCAAGAACTTCAGCATACAACTTGTTAACACTAATAACAGTGGCGCACAAGAAGTTTCCTGGAAGATTCTAAGAATTTTTTTAAAATTTCCTTGTACTTAAACCTTAATGATGAAAAATGGTTGTCCAAGAAGTTTTTGTTACATAGCCTACAAACTGGCTTGTGTTTGTAGAGAGCATAGTTCACCTTCAACAGTTTATTCTAGCAGCAATTTGGACAATTACACAGCTCTTTTACACCAATCAGGCAACTCCCTCTGGGGGTATCTGTGGCTCCAAATGGGAGGCTGTTTGTTGATCTGGATCAGTGGCTGCTAATGAGGAGCTGTCATCAGTCCTTAAACTCTCCCACTGTACCTGTACTGTAAATTCATTTATTTTCTAAGGAACTTTATTACGTGGTAAAGGGAGAAGGAGTTTTGCTGTTTTTTAAGTTAGAACAGTAGTAATAAATAATATATTGGCAAGTCAATTTTCTGGTCATATTTTTTAACTTAGAAAGTTGTGTCAACCCTAATTTCCATACAATTCTGATATCTGTGAGGCAAAAATGCGATGTCACGGATGGAAAATGGTTGCTTGTTTCGTATCGTTAGCTGGTTCTAGCTGTTTATTGGTGGTACCAAAAAATAAAGGGACCTCTCACTTGGCTTGTTTCGGATGCATCAACTATGAAATGATGACAAAAATGAAATGATGAAGAAATGTCACTAAATGTCAATATCATGCAGATTTCCTCATCCAGAATAATTTTGGTTTGCCACTGGGAAATTGCATTGAATGCCTTTAAAACAGAATATATAAAACTCTCGAAAGAGTTTGAGGATTTACAGTAATTGTCCAATCCGTCGACTAACAGAGAATTTACACCACTTTTTCATTCCCCCTGCAACAACCGTTTTTAGCCAGTCCCTCGGAAACCCCAGTCTCTCGCCAACCCCAAGTATTTACCTTGCTGCGCGGGTAAACAGTCTCAGTCTATTTGCCACCAAATACTGTCCTGACTTCAAGCGCGTTGGACGGAAGCCATGTGGATTATCGTGTTTGTGGTTGCCCGTTATGGAATGACCTTTTCACCCACAAAAGCGCTCTAATGCTCCCAGTGGGGAATCGTCTTTAAAAAAGAGCAAATGAGATTTAATATTTAAACATAGTGTAAATAGATACATCAATGTCAGTAGAGGGTGGGAGGGAGGCAGCAACAGCCTGTACATCCCATAATGTCCTTCTCTTTGACCTTATTTGGTGTGTCACCTGACCTGTCCCGGGACAGAGAGTCCTGTGTCTCTCTGTCCTTTTGTTTAAAACGGAAACAACAAAAAGGAGGACAGAAGCGGCTTGTTTTTGTTACCTGAGTATACAGGTCCACACATAGTCAGATCTGTTGGATCAAACACATTAGAATGGTCTCTGCCAGATTATCCCTTCTGCTGGGGAAGCTGAGGAAGTAAGAGGCTCCTACCTGTCAATCAATTAAGGGACTGTAGAGAGCAGTCCATTCATTGGTCAGTCCATTATGCTAGGAGGGAATAAGAGGATTTAGGCAGGAAACAAAGAATGTTCCTTGTGAAGGTGAAATTCAAGTATAAGGGTAGGGGTAACAAGGGAAATTATGGTTTTCAAAAAGCATCATTTCATAGTCTTTGGTTTTCTAGAGAAAAACAGGTGGTTTTAAATCTGAAAATATTATGTTTCATTATTTTGTCAGTGAAACCATGATTCTAGATTTCTGAAGGCTACTGTCAAAATTTAATTGGTTATTACTAAGTAATTTTGCAGCTTAGAGGTCATGACCTGGAGGTCAAAGGTCAGAAATTGTTAACCAGTTGTTGAGTACTGTAAATCACTTCATATTCGCTGTAGCGAAATTTCACAGTCTGAGAAAAATGGACATGTTCGCGAACCACATGTATATGTTCGCAGTGGCAGGTGCAGAAGAAAGAAAGTCGGCAAATTATTTGTTCGCGGTAATGATAAATTTGTGACTGAATTTACAGAAGTGACCACGAAAACCGCGAATATAAAATTACCTTGAAGATAAAGTGATTTACAGTATCTGTTTCGGTATAGACAAGTTGTACAGCACAGGTCTCGACAAACTTCCCTGCCAACGTGTTTTACATGTGGTTTTAACTAAATTAAGTCTTCTGCAAAAGTTCTGTTAAGCCCGTTTAGCTGCATTACACAAACATCTACATAAATTTTACACGGCAAAAGAATGCGATTTAAATGAGAACTGCAATGTTTTGCAGGCATTTCAATCGAGAAATGCACTGCTTTTGATTGCGATTTGCACAACTTTTGATCGCAATTTGCATGCATGTAGATGGGAAGTTATTCGAGATCTGGACTGTATTAATAGACATCTAACTCACTAACCTAACTCACAATGCCACTTCCTCTTTTATAAATTCAATTACTTCCGTCTAGGGTCACTAGTAGTAGGAAGCAACAGCCAGCATACATTGTAGTCCTTGCTGCTAATACAGGCTGACACCGGATGCTTGAAGAGGGAATAGTTCAGGGCATGTAGGGCAACAGGGGGCAAAACTCTCGCCTTTGTGAGCACAGAATCAATGAGGTTTATCTAGCGCTGACCTGGAGTGTCAGCGGAGGTTAGCGAGAGAGCCGTACATGCATGTCATGTAGGAAGGGGAGCCGGGAATGGTTTTCTGCGCATGAAAAATTTGAACATGAAAAATTTCTCGTGAAAAATTAAGTCAGGAAATGTGCAGTACAAAAAAAGTGATGGAGTTGTTGCCTTTTCACCATAGATAACCACTTGAAATGTGATATAATAAGGAGAAGTGTCTTAGGAACAAAATTTTCTTTGGAATATTCCAGTTTTGGTGCCAAAATTCTTCAAGATATCAGAGGTCTCTACATTCAAGTTACTTTTCACGGTTTCACGATGTCCTCTCCACTGAAAATTCATGACACCAAGAATATTCCTCCCTTGTATGCCTACCATGTACGACAGAATTATTGCATCCACAAATTTAAAACACTGTGAAAACCCACCTTTCCCTCCTACGGCAAAATAAAGCCACCACAAAAGTTTCTTGATTTACAGTAATGGTACTGTGTATTTTTGGAAAGGGTGTACTTCATTCCAAAGGTTCTTTACTGGCCACTAATGGATTATAGATAGGTGATAAGTACTGGAGTAATTTGTTTATTACTTTGTGAAGAGGCATAACAAGGCAGTGACAACACACAACAACAAACTTGTGAAAGAAACCTTACTTACGAAAACTGCGTACACACGCGAGCGTACGAAAACTGTGCGTCAAATTTTTCCTGCATGTTACGTCAATCAGCCTGTTCAGATCATACATTACCTCGAGGGCTGGCGCATGAAAGTTCGTTACGTATATCAAAGCAGGCCGATTAAAAAAGTAAATTTAAAGATCATTAAAATCGTCTAGCTGCAAGTGTTGTAACCAATGAATTGAATTTACGCAGTCACATGTACAGGTCTCTGAAGGAAATACCTCAATGTACACTTTAATTTAAACCACCACTAGTTTGTTGACGTCCAGTCCATGTGGTAATCACCCATAACACACACCAACAGCTTATGTCTCCTTTGTCTAGACAAACTGTCCTCTCCTTTTGTTTTACTGATATGCATGTTGTTTCCAGCTATGCTGTAGTAATCCTGGTGGGTTGGCCATGCCAGGGGAATGTGCCAGCTCTCAGGAAAGCCTTTGACAGCTTGTTTATTGCATTGACACCCTGTTTATTGTGCAACTCTATAGATGTTATGTGGAAAAATCTGTTTGGAATTTGAGTGACTGTTGTTTTTGTTGGGTTAAAAGGATCATGTACGAGGCACGTGTATGTAGGGCAAAGGTTTTAAAATGATAATAACGTAACAAAATAGGGTATAACATAAGAAAAAATCCCTTTGACTGTCACTTAATTTGCATATTGGTGTTAATGTCTACCTAATTTGCATATTGGTGTCAGAGTCTACCTAATTTGCTTATTTGCGTCAATGTCTTCCAAATTTGCATATTGGTGTCAATGTCTTCTGAATTTGCATTTTGGTGTCAGTGTCTCTTGAATGATGTTCAAAGTCAATTCTTTTGCCATTTCATACACAGTACGTAGTTCAGTTGTTGAATGGACCACATTATGGTATTTGCCTAACAAAATTCAGGGAAAAGAATTGTCTAGATGCTGAGATGTGCATTGTATCCAATGGTACCACCAAAAAAAAAAGGGACCTTCTTAAAGATGAATTTGTCTCTGTTTATGAATGCTAAAAATATCAAATAATGCTGCAAATATATTGAAATGTCAACAACATGTAGATTTCATTAACCTGGGTGTTTTCAGTTTTGCTGCTAAAAATTTGGCCCCTTTAATTGTACCCAGCTAACAGTATCAAATTTGTATTCCACTTGTGTTGACATGGTCCATCACCCACAGACTGACTGGCAGCCGTACTAATGAAAAAATTGGGATTTAATTAATAACTTGTTGACATACTATTAATTTCTGTAACCTACAGGTTTTTTTATATTTACAAATTCCAATAAAACCATTTCAAATGCAAATCTTGAAATGTTAGCTGAGGTTTTATTTTTGCAGTTTTTGTCATTTTTGTCCATAAAACCTTGAGTTAGTTTCCCCATTTTGAGAGGCAGATTCTATCGGATGCTTCCACAGATAGTTCAAGGTGTCCACCATGGGAAAAATCTCCAGAGGTGCCAAAATGTTTGCCTAAAAACGTTTTACAACTTGACTAATATACTCTTTAATTATAAACAATAAATATCAGTGTATTCCTGTTTGGTAGTTTTGGTAATCAGCTGGTTTTACAAGTATTCAGTTATTGCCACTGAAAGAATTTTCATTAGAAATGTAACAGGCTACATTTCAATTGATAACTTAATGTCATTTGTACTAATGCCATGTTTGTGGAAAATTTGGGTATTACTACAGATACTATACAAAATTGTATGTACAATGCCACGTACAACATACGTACGTCAAAATTAAATTCTTAAAGTTGTATAAAAATGATTGAATTTACAGTAGCCCCTCTATCCTAGTGACCTTTGACCCTTGACCCATAATCCTGACACACAAAGGAAGCCAGTGCTTTGCTAGAAGTTTTCCGGTTGGTCATGCATGACTAATTGAAGTCGGTAGTGATGAGCAGACAGTTTTGTGCCCCCTGTCCGCTTCGGTAGTTCGGGCTACAGAAGGGAGACTGGTCCTGACTGTAGATCGGAGGTGTTGTGCCAAGGCGCTGTCAATCAAACTTGGGGTCCTGCCAGGATTGGTGTATTTAGTATTGCAGAGCCGTGTTCCTGTCTCTCCCGCGGGGTGAACAGAAAGTTCCTTCCAAAACTTGACCAGTCTGTGAATTGTAGAGGACTGTTCCCTCTGAGTCTGAACTTGTGTACTTTGAATTTTTTTGTGGCAGATTTGAAGTTTTTCTGTCATTTATGGCTGACCACACAGGCTTGATTTCTGGGTTATTAGATTCACAGCTCCTCGTGATGTTCTGTTTTTGTACGTTTTAAGAAAAAAAAAAATATATATGTCAGGGTAGAGACTCTGATCTGGTTGAATCGGCGATCGGAGTCTCTGTCAACAGAAGCAGCGATTCTTCTGACAGAGACTCCGATCGGACTTTCTGTTGAAAGAGACTCTGATGGGGAACTCCGCCGGTAGAATTGCCGTTTCTACCAGTTTGGAGTCTCTACCCTGACATATTTTCTCAGCTCAGGATTATATTAACCACAAAATGCACAGTTTTTGCACCAACAGTTGAAAAGACTTTCTAGATACAATTGTCTTTTTTTTCAGTTTATCCATGCATTAAAAGTTGAACATCCATTGTTTGAAACATTGTCTTGCATGTTCTGGTAGCATTTTGGTCTATTACAGGATGTCTTTTCTTTTGTTCTAAGGCCACACCAATTTAATTTGTTGGTTCTCGGATTTTTTCAGAAAAAATATGAAGCGATAGGGCGAAAAAAAATAAAAATAAAAACAGGCCTGGGCATCCTATTATAGCCCCAAATGCTAGAATTGGTGCCATGAAGTCAACACAAAAGACTAGGTTAAAATTTGAATAATGAATTTTGAACTTTTAATCAAACCAGTGCATTGGTAGATGTAATAACTGTAACAACTAGGAGTAACAGGTCTTTCTTGAACTGTTGGAGGCAAAATAGGAGCATTTTTGAGTTGATTCAGAACCAGAATTTTTTTTTTTTTTTTTTGCAAATCAGAAAAAAATGAAGAGGCAAATCCGAGAACCAACAAATTAAATTGGTGTGGCCTAATTTCACCTTTCCACTCAATTAGTTTTCTGCAAAATCAAAGAACCAGGAAATTAAATTGGTACGGCCTTATCCTCTGCAGCATAGAACATGATGCAAATGCACAAGCACCAGTTGAGGTGAGGTCGACCATGACCGTTGCCATGGCAACAGGACAGAGGACGGAATTCCCGGCAACCTTGTAGTGGACAAAGCGATTAAAATTCCTGCTGGGAAAGCGAGTCATGGTGTGGAGTAGAGGAGCCCTCACTAGGCTAGAAAATCCTCTTTCACAGACATGCGGGAAGGAGAAGACTTGCGAATTTGGCATCTATTTCCCTTCCAAAATAGAAAGAATGGGAGGAATGGAATAGGAAAAGGAAGTAAGGCCACAACAATTTGATCAATTGGTTATCAGATTTATGGTGCTTCATCTTTTTCTAATTTGCACAAAGAAACTCCAAAATGCTCTCATATTTCTAGTTGTTACAGGTTTTCATAATAAAAATACATAATGTGCTACGTAGAATCAAAGCGCTTAGCTACTCTTCACAAACAATTCACCGACAATGCTTATTGCTTAATGTTGAATTATAGCAGCCGGCTACTATGATTAACGTTAAATTAAAATTGCTCGCTACGCCTCACAGAAAAAATGCTCCTCATTAGAGACCCTAGAACAAAAATGTGTTCCCTTTGGGACAATACATCAAATTCAACCACTGGTGGAACTAAATTACTTCCAAGATAAGCGCTGGCTCCTCGTTTCAAGTGGTTCATGTTCCGAAAGCCCTCTCCTTACACATAAAGATGGTAATGTAATGTTCGCTCTGATCCCTTTAAAGGCAAAAAGCACCATTTAGAATGTAGGTTACGACAGTAGGGAGTCATACATGGAAACAGGTTCGGCCCAATTTTTTCCAGCAGTTTATGTTGATAGACTGATCCCAAAGCCCTGCGCACCTATGTTAAAATGTACAATGTATGAATGGACAATAAAAATATGAAAATGCATGTATGTGATGGACATGCAGGCACTGTCTCATTGGTCAAACTGATAATTGCCGTTCTCTCATTGGTTGAAGTGCTAATTGTAAATAATACCCCCCCCCCTTTGGGTGCCCTTAGAATGCAAACTTTTCACCTTACATTTTTAAATGCTCTACACGATGGAAAGGTCAAGACCCCCGTCCCCTGTGCTACACCCCCCCATGGGTTGCTTCTCCCCCTTCCTATTACCATTATGCTAATTCAAAAGTAAAGTCCTATCTAGAAAGTAGAACACTGGAACCTCTACCAGGGCTCAAAATACGTTTTTCTGCATAACACTGAAAATTACCTGCACCAGACAAGTTTTACCTGCACCACTCAGAATTTAGGAAGTATTTATCATACCAAAAACTGTTCAGGAACCATTGCCATTATCTCTTTCTTACTTCATAGGTGGTGACAGTCAATCCAGCGAATAAAAATCTACATATATGATATAACGGGGGTGCCCTAACTTCGCACGTGCCTTAAGTTCGAATGGATTTTTTACTGATCTTATTATGCATAAGTACGCCGTGTTTCTTGCTACTGACTTTGCTAATTAAAAAGGTAAATAAACATATTCAATGCATACAGCTGTTGTTTGCATGCAAAGTATAGTTCTATATATTTATTTATCGTTTTGTCGAAAAACAGAATTTCACCAATAATAATGATGGCGCTGAAAAGAGGGTCACTTCGCGGAAGCTTCATGTCGGCGGCTCGTGCGTTCGATGTTTGGGCACCCCCGTTACCTACATTTGTATATAAACCCAGTACTCAGGTGCAGGTTAGGTGCAGGTAGACATCAGAAATACCTGCACAGCTCCAATTTTACCTGCACTAACCTGCATATGCAGGTGGGATTTCATGCCCTGTACACTGTGTAAGTTAACTTTTTAGTTGTGGTGTGGTTTCTTTGTGGGAAAAGTACATGTGAGTCTACTGACTGCTGGAAGCCATTAGTGTCCCATAACCGCCTGGCATGTTCTAAGTGATGTTTTCAAGGTCAAGGGGTCATTGCTTCTCCCAGGGGTCAAGTTTTCACCCCAAACAAGATGTTTCATTAAACCAACCTGAACAGAAAACCAATCAGGGGGTCCCACAATGGGAGCCGGAGAAGTCCAAAAATAACAACAAACTTGAGATGAGGGAGGGGGGCGGGTACATGTATGTGCCAGGCAGGATAATAGAACAGCATTTGACCCTCCCCATGCTGAGTTAGAGTCCTTGCAGCCAATTTCAAGTACTGTAAATCGTAACAAGAGCTTCAAGAGAATTTAAAAGCCCAACAAATCGTAACACAGAAAATTATACCTGCACTAGACAAATTTTACCTGCACCACTCAGAATTTAGGAAGTATGGATCACACTACAAACCTGTTCAGAAACCATTGGCATTATTTCTTTTTTTTGTAGGTCAATGCAGAATATAAAAATCCACATACACCTTCATGTATATATAAACCCAACTTACATGGACTGCTGCAGGTTAAGTACAGGTAGACGTCAGAAATACCAGTTTTCCCGGTACCTGCACTAGCCTGAATATACAGGTGATATTTCCAGCCCAGGTTTTAGATAGTTGGAAGTTTATATTCATCTATATATGCTGCATCAGTTCATAGGCAAAATCATGGCAGGATATTAGGCAACCCATTATTAATGCCCTTTGTTGAGACAAGGTCAACTGTCACACCATCTGCTCACCTGTGCACTTAAGAACCTCTCTACAATGTCTAGCTGTGTTCACAGGTAATCTTAGAAATGTCCAATTCTCCAACTGCTTGAACATTTTGTAGATGTCTCCCCATTTCCAGTTTGGAATGGTCCGACTCCTGCTTGATGTGCCTAAAGCTGTTGACCGTGCCATGTGGTTATAGGGGTGTTCAGGTTGTTCTTTAGAGTGTAGGAAGTGGAGTGTACTTGTAGGCATTGTGTTCCCAAGCTGTATTGATTGGAAATGTTTCCCATGGTTAGACCAGACTCCACACAATAGAGTCCGCATGCCTACCCCCACTAGTGCCATACACTCTCTGGGATTCTCCGGGCCAAGCTAGCAATACCATTATCCGCAGCGCCGTTCGAGTGGCCGGGAAGTCCGGTCAAACTTTCCGTGGACGACACTTGAAGTCCAAAGGACCAACGTAAATTGTGGAAGTCTCACGGGTATCGGGTTGGAGCGGCGTTTCCGCACGTGACGCTCTTCAAGCCTTGTTGAAACTCGCCGTGTTTTCTCGAATGTTTTACAAGAACCTACATAACATAAAGTCGGCCTCTAAGTTTCCTCTCTAAAATAAGGAAAATATCTTTTTTGGATGTATAGACACATACATGTATAAACCAGTTTGTATAAGTTACTATAACTTCACAACATTTTAGAGATTTTACTTGAAAACAGTTGCATCATATTTAGAAGTAGATTTTACAATTTATATTTATTATTTTGGAAACAATCTTGTGTTTGTTATACATGGAGGTGAATATAATTTTATGTGAAGTATCATCATATCAAAGAATGATCTACTTTGTTATGATATCATACTAGTTTATTTTTTTTATATGATCACTGAATTCTACCTACTGTCAGAATTATTAAACAATTCAAGGTGTTGTTTAGAGTACACCTGTCAAGTTGCAGACACCAGGATAGAAAATTATTCCTGTCATATTTGAAGAAACATTTTTAAATTGATTCAATTTCAGAAGATTTTCGAAATTTGCAAACATTTTTTCTCAGTTTTGCAGCTCGTTTTCTTGCTTTTTGTAAAAAATTTTTGATTCCATCGTATTGAAAGTGACGACCTGCCCTCCCCTGCCCCTAATCCATCATGGTCTGACCCTAAGTGTTTTCAGTCCCCCACTATGTTGTGCCCTTTGTTAAAGTAGGACCTCGGTAATTATTTTAAACAATGGCTTTGACGTAGCCCATTGTGTTGACCTGACTGAGAGGGGTGACGGTTAGGTGTAGATATCCGCCTGTCTGGCCAAGTCAAGGTCATTTGTTGTTCTCCAAGGTGGTATTATGGTTAGGGTTATAACTGACTTACGAATCTGAAGGTTCTGGGTTTGAATCTTTAGCAGGCCCCAATGCCGTACACCTATTTCTTCAACCGACTCAGGTGAAAACGAGTACCTAGCTTAGGTTAGGAATGTCCTCTTGGATGGGGCATAAAGCCGGAGGTCCTCTGTTTGAGAAGAGCCACATCTTGAGCATGATAAAGATCCCACCGCACCTTTATAAAAAGGGGGTCCGTCCCGGTGTGAGTGAATCAAACCTTACAGGCTGGTCTTACACAGCCTGTACTTATGCTTAAGTCACATTTCCAAAAACGTGGCCTGGCCAGGCCGTTTGCATAAACGAAAAATATACAATTCATATCAACAATATGCACAAACAATTACTCATGATTAGTTTATTTAAGCTTTTGTTGTGTTTTGCTGTGTCTTTTCGTTTCCAGGAAACTGCTTGGACAGGCCCCGGGCTAGGCATTAAACTGGTGTGTTACACCTTAAGGTTTACTGGTTATTTATTAACTCTGCTACTCACAGACTAGATTGGTTATGATGTTAAAAATACTGAACAATAACGTCATTTTAAAACCAGTTTGACATTCTAATTACATAATATACATCCTGCCTGTCATCAGTAAAAAATTGAAATATAAAAATGATAACTTTCTGTACATAGATAAGAGAAGAAATGAAATTTAATGTTTAGTTATCCTGAAACTAGTATTACCACAGCTTTAATAGCACTCTCTGCTTATGAAACTGGTGTTCATCATAGAATTTTAGAAAAGCAGACATTTGTTTTGAGGGTGTATGTTTGAACTAAAACACGCATATGGGATGGAGCACGAGACGTATAAAAAAAGGAACTTGGCACAAATATGTGTTTTGTCACATTGTCAGACATTGCAGTTCTGGTCGAACCAGTTTTTGTTGACTCTATAGTTAAGACATGTCTAGACGTCTGGTCATGTCCGAACATGGCCTGTGCATGTTTATACCTGTAGCAGTACTAGTGGAGCTAAAGGTACAAACAGCTCCACCTAGCACACCATATGTGTACTGCAGATATGTATTGTTAATGAAGTCATGGGCTGAGCCAATATCTTGCATTGTAGCGGCATTATCCATATTTCTTGGGAGAAAATAATGCTATAGAAATAACCAAGTTAGAATGTTGAATACATACAAATATTTGATCACCTTTTTTAATATTATTTATGCAAATAGAGTGAAATGGGGTAGGAATTTTATGAACTCAGAAATTTTGTACGCCAAAATTATGTCAAGTAATTATACTGTAAATGTATTCATTTTCGTGGGGGCAAATGAATTTGCGTCAGGAAGGGAAATGGGGTTTCCGTATATCAGGGTTGAAACGCTTCTGTAATGAGGTAGTAATACAAGGAAAATGCACGTTAGTGGTGTCAATGTTATTTTGCGGTGGACAGGTCACCGGGAAAACAACACCACAGCGAACATTTCAAGATCCACAGTACCCAAACTACGGGTCAGAAGTCAAGTTGGCAGGACTAAGGGTCATGTAAATATCTAAACCTGGTATTTGAGTGGGGAAAAATGTGGATACCAGATGTTCTGAGAACTTTTGGAACTGCTTTGATCCTTGATTCTTCAACTGTGTGAATGTGTGCCACCTTCCCAGTGCTAGAGAATGCTACAGGGAATGAAACTATTGTTTATAAGTGAATAACACTTTATCCTACATTTATTCTAGTTTACGTTAACTTATTTTTAAGAATATGCAAGTCACTTTTCAGTCCTTGCCATGAGGCTCCTTGTTTGATAGAAGAGCTTTCCTTTAAACCAAATTGAAGTTGAATCAATGGAGTTACAATATACATGTATGTGGGGAAATGACCAGGAAATTTGACTTCCAATGTTGTCCTATAAATAGTATAATCTTGTAGCATGGAATGGCCGAGTGAGAAGCTAGTAGACACGATCGCGAGGTCATGGGTTCAATCCCTGGTATTGCTGGCTAGAGGTTGTGTCCTTGGGGAATGCACTTTACACGACTTTCCTCACTCCACCCAGGTGTAAGAAATGGGTACCTGACTTTGGTAGAAGGAGAGGGATGGGCTCCGTCTTCCAATATCATGCCCCTAGACACACAGTACTAACAATCCACTGCTCGTGGCCTCAAAAACGCCACAGGACTAGCTTTCTGTACCTATTTTCTTACATTGTGTACCTTATGTCAGCATCTTGTTGACCAGTTTTTGTTTCCTCCACACAGGTATGACTACAACACACTCCTGCACAATTCTACGTTCTGTCTCGTGCCGCGCGGGCGTCGGCTCGGGTCTTTCCGCTTCCTGGAAGCGCTGCAGGCAGCGTGCATTCCCGTTATCGAAGCAAACGGATGGGAGCTCCCGTTTTCGGAGGTGATTGAGTGGGACCGGGCCACTATTACGGCTGACGAAAGGCTGCTATTTCAAGTAAGTTGTTGCCCTTTGTCATACAGCACAGATCTCGAATAACTTTCCATCTACACGCGTGCAAATCACTATCAAAATGCGTGCAAAATATGATTAAAAGCCGTTCATTTTTGTATCAAAATGTGTGCAAAAGCTGTCCAATTCTCGTTTAAATCGCTTTTCACTTGTCATATAAAACAAACATGGATGTTCATGTAATTGAATGTGGTCAGCTAGTCTTCACACCGCACCTCCAAGCGACTCTGTCCAGCAGGTCCACACCGGCAAGGCCGCACTCTCTAATGTCCTTCCTGACACGCTCCATCCAGGATTTCTTTGGTCTACCTCAGCTTCTGTTGCCTGGCATCTGCAGTTCAGTGATGGTGTTGATGCAACAACTGGCTCGTTTACAAGTTAACGAGTTATAACCGCTTTGGAAAACAATTTACTTAAAAATTGTACTGTTCTCCTGTTGCGTCACAGCTTCCTTCTATTCTGCGAGCGATCCCGCCTGAGAAGATCCTGGCCCTGAGGCAGCAGACACAGTTCCTCTGGGAGACATATTTTTCCTCGGTGGAAAGAATAGTTCTTACTACATTAGAGGTAAGTCTGAATGGTAATTTCAGATACATTCAAACCTGCACAAAAAGGCCACCCAGGGGAGGTAAACTCGTCTTCTTAGACAGGTGGCCTTCTTAAGTAGATCGCTTTATAATGCTTGCACCTATGGAAGAAAAGGAATGTCCCCTCCTCCTCCTAACACAAAAGCATTTGCTCCTGCAAAAATAAATGAATTTACAAGTACTCAGCTAAGTCAAAACTGCCCAAAAGACCACTCAGGGCACCCAGAAAATCTGGTCTATGTGGACAGGATTCTTAATGCTTGTGTCAATGGGAAAAATTATCTAAGGGACCACCAAAAAGTGTTCACATTGGCCAGGTGGTTCTAATGTATAATTAGTGGTCACTTACATATGTAGGCAGGTCTGATTGTATGCTAATTATAGGGTAACAATAAAATCATTCAAAACCCTTTATAAATTTATAAAGTTTTTGTGCTTTTCTCAAAAATGAAATGTACATATAGTATAGTGCAGTGGACTGTGGACCATTTCAACTCATTCATTGGACTTAGCGAGTCTGCCTCTGGATCAAAGGCCTGGGAGTTTGAATCCCGGCTGTTGTTATTCCCGAACATGCACCCTACTGGAAAGGGTCGCAGTCCTTAGGACGGGAAATTAAGCCATGGACCACTGTTCATTTGGAATTTCCCTGGTACAATGAAACCATTAATACATGTACATGTACTATATAATATTATATATAGTGTATTCTCTGTCACAGCCAGTGGAAAAATAGTACTTCAGTCAGCTAAACTGTTTCTTTTCTGCCCTGAATATTAATCCTATTTTCTTTCTGTTGTTCCAGATACTTAGAGATAGAATAATGTCCCACCAATCACGAAGTGCCTTTGTCTGGAACCGGCCGCCAGGCGCGCTAGCTGTGCTTCCAGAATATTCCGAGAACTTGGCGGACTTTCCCTTCTTCCGTTCCCCCCTGGGTCTGCTCCCGCCGCGGGGGTTCACGGCGGTCATACTGGCCACGTCGCCTATCATCTCCCAGTCAGCGCCGATATATAAATTAATCAAGGCTGTGGCCATGTCCAAACATGCTGCTCAGGTTAGTCCATGTAGTTATGTGGCAAGTAATTATGTAGTTATACATGTAGTTATGTAGCTAGTAGTTATGTAGTTATACATGTAGTTATGTAGCAAGTTTGAACTGTAATTTCCAACACAAGAAACTGGACTCACCCAAATTTTTGACTGCACAACTCCAGGCTTTGTCAATGAATGAGCAATCCACCGCTTCAGTAACGTCACGTTATGCAGGTGACTCGGTGAACAGTGGATCATAGGTTGCAGAAAGTCTGTGGCACCCCCCGTCTATGTTGAGGAATGGTTGTAATGCCCTGATGTAGATGGCCTCTTTAATACCTCATGCAGAAAAGCCTGTTTCCAAGTCCAAGATTCTTACTTTGTCCTTACTGTGTCTTGCTGACAGACTTTCTGCAACCTATTATGATCCACTGCTCACCAAGTCACACTTTAAAAAGCCTGTTTCATCCAGTCTTAATTAAACTCTTATGATAAGGACATTTACAAACGAAATACATTTTATTTTAGTTTTAGCAGCTTGTCTTGTGGAAATGTATATTATTGTAGTGCCATCATATTCAGTGACAGTCTCAAATAACAGGTGGCAGAATTGTATTTTTTATCACTGTTTTATGCTAGCTTGTTGTTTTAGTAGAATTTACTACTGTAACATTGATGTAATATTGATAGAAGATATTAGCATGAAAGCTCATTTGTGTTGGTACATTCCATAATGAAAATTCGAGGTGAGCAACGATCTGATTTGTGTCTCTTGAACTAAAGTACAAACTTCATTGCAACAATGTTGTTTCTTCCAAATTGTAACATACATGTGTATGGGGGAACAGCAGTGGCATTGATCTCCTCAGTCTGTTCTTGTTTGTTCCAGATTGTAGTTCTATGGAATAGTGACAAGCCTTTGCCTGCAAAAAATAGGTGGCCTCCTACGGGGATTCCCATCATGGTAGTGAAGGGGCAGAGCAAGGTGAGCGGAAAGGTATTGACCCGTTTGCTCCGCGGCTGATTCAGCCCACTTCTCCAGCTTAGCACCTAACAACCAGTAGCCTGGATGCCACCCTTTTCAGCTTCATCAGTTGTACACTGTCGACTCCGTGCGAAAAGACTCGCTCAAGCCCATCACACATTCAGACCCTTCCCCCGAACACCAGCCAACCAAGGCTGAAGTTTGGAAGCAGTTTGACCAGATTTAGGCCACGCCTACCTTTCTATTTGAATCGAATTTGAGTTAAAATTGACTGCCTACCACACTACGACTACTGCTGATCTACTCCTGAACACCAACCAACAACCAGCCAACCATGTCCGAACCTCCCATCCACACCCGTATGTTGAAACATTTTGAAACATTCGGCTGGCAGGACAGATGGATAGAATATGTGCGGGCCCAGTCTTTTTGGCAGGGAAGCAACAAAGGGAGAGCACACAACAGCTAAAAAGGATAGGATCCAGGCTAGAACACCCAGACAGGGCTTGTGCAAATTGAAAAGACTGAAAAAGAATAATGTTGTCTTGGCAAAGAGTATGACTTATACCTAAGGACTTATACTTCTTCGGTTGATTCCACTGAAATGTGGCTTTTCCTTGTGTCCAGTCATTTCAGTGTCAGCTTTGCACAAGTCCGGCCTAACATTTGATGTATCAATTGTAGTCGTACCTTTAAGTTTGCCCAGCAAGGGTAAAATCACTAGCATACACATAACTAGTAAGACCTACATGTAGAATATGCCGCGACAATATCGTATCCATATACAAAGAAAGAAAAGATCAACTTGAAAGGGTACAGAACCAACCTGCTAGATTCTACTACAAAAGGGATGCTAGTGTCACTGAAATGAAACCAATATTACCTACAGTGAATGTAGGCTCGAAGATATACATGTATTAGGAAACTGACCAGACCTTGCACAATGTACAAATTGCTTCAGCTGTCGAGAGACTGCTACTCTTCCTGGAAAAAAGATACTAGATGACATGAAATTGCAGACTGAGTTAACATACTTTCAAATATGAAATACCACTGTTGTGATCATTATGTCTAACTTTCATCAGCATTGGTCTTTAACATTGTTTTTTTTCGTTGTTGTTTCTCGCAGCAAATGAGCAGCCGTTTCTTTCCTTATGACATCATCCAGACAGACGCCGTGCTCAGCCTGGATGAGGACACCATTCTCAACACAGATGAGGTGGGAAAACCAAATGTCATACCTGGGCCGCGATAATGTTTGATACAGGTGGTCTGGCCCGTGTGGTAACTAGCCATATCACACAGGGTCCTAATGGTCATTACATTGGGCTTCCAAACGTTTCGCTTATGCCGAGTGTGCTGTTTCAAAAAAATTGAATACCAGATTTGGACGATGAAATTGATGTTGTTACAATGTTTTGTTTAGGAACACCAAATTTGGCACATTTCCTGTTGAAATTCTCGTGGGTATGACACAAATAAAATACATCATGGTGACTCTCGGTGTATTCCGCATCGCCGTCAGGCAATTGAACCCATTGTCTGACTGGTACCTTTTGTGATAATGAATACACCGTGTAGTGTTCTATTTACAGTCAGTTACATCTGTCATAGGTCGTCATAGAGTTTTGAGGGTGTAGGATTTTCCAGCAGGCTTTGACAGAAGCAACCACCGACAAGGATCTAAGACAGGCTTTTCCGTAACAAGACAACTGAATTTTGCAGGGCACGTACATGACCATCCCAAGAATGCATTGAGTTTGGGATAATGTACAACATATGTGACCAGCCCCTTAGTCAGCATTTCACCTAATGAACAATTTTTAATTATCACGTTATGTTCTGCATTCTTTCCAAAATCGAATATTTCTCAGCAGGAGTATAAAGGGGGTCAAACTTCCTAATGCTATTCAGCAAAAGAATCAATTGAAGAAGCGAATCAGAATTTGCTAGGCTCATCTACACCCAAAATAAAGGGAACTATTAAAACTGTGTTTGTGTTATTATATTTCACAACCTTGAAACAGCTGATCTGACCGTGTGTGTTTCTTCTGTAGGTGGATTTTGCCTTTGCTGTGTGGGAGAGTTTCCCTGACCGAGTGGTGGGGTACCCGGCGCGGAGCCACTACTGGGACGAGGCCAAGTCGCGCTGGGGGTACACGTCCAAATGGACCAACGACTACTCCATGGTGCTAACTGGGGCTGCCTTCTATCATAGGTATGTAGGGATATAGCCTGACTACTCCACATGCTTCTAGCAGCCCTTCCACTGGCCAGGCCCCTAGTCTGACTACATCACACTTCTAGCAGCCCTTCCACAGGTCAGGCCCCTAGCCTGACTACATCACGCTTCTAGCAGCCCTTCTAGGGGTCAGGCCCCTAGCCTGACTACATCACGCTTCTAGCAGCCCTTCCACTGGCCAGGCCCCTAGTCTGACTACATCACACTTCTAGCAGCCCTTCCACAGGTCAGGCCCCTAGCCTGACTACATCACGCTTCTAGCAGCCCTTCTAGGGGTCAGGCCCCTAGCCTGACTACATCACGCTTCTAGCAGCCCTTCCACAGGTCAAACTGGATGACCAACATCTCTTAGTTAGGAGAATTAGGGACATGTTAATCATGTGGATTTATGCACATGTGCTAACATGGACCAATTGTCAGACTAAGAACTGTCTGTTACCATAGTGTTGGACGCTGTGACGACTAGTTTCCGTGGTGACAGAGAATACCGAGCTCCTATTGGACTGATTTTCATAGTAATATAGAATCCTGAACTCCTATTTTAGTTCTAGGAAGCCTAATGGTTCTCTTGAGTTAAAGGGGTTTGGTCACAAGCTTTGGGAGGAGGCCTAATTAGCCCCTGACAGGGAGAAATTGAATCAGTGTGACCTACACTAGTCATTAAAGATCTGTAAGTACAAGTTCATCGAAAAGAATAACAGATGGTAGAGGGTCTGTAATTCAACATTGCCCTCTAGCTGATGTATTTAGTACTGCAGGGCCGGCAATGTGTTGTGGCAATGTTGGTGCATGAAACAAACTAAATTTCCCAACTGCTACCTTTCTAGTATTCTTGTTTTGCTTGAAGCATGCCTACAAACTGAATCTGCTTGAACAAATTTGCTGCTACTTTTTCCAGATACTACAACTTCCTGTACACCCATTGGTTGCCTGAGGAGGCCAGACGGTTGGTGGACGAGGGCGACAACTGTGAGGACATCCTCATGAACTTCCTGGTCTCGCACGTCACCAAGCTGCCGCCAATCAAAGTCACGCAGAAGAAGCAGTACAAAGAGACTATGCTGCAGGGGAACAGCAAGTCGTCGCGCTGGGCCGACCCTAACCATTTCTCGCAGCGGCAAACGTGCATGAACGGCTTCGTGGATCTGTTCGGCTACATGCCGCTCAAGCGGTCGCAAATGAGACTGGACCCTCTCCTGTTTAAAGACCCTGTGTCAAACCTGAGGAAAAAATACCGACAGCTGGAGCTGGTATAGCAGTAGCTGGGCCACCCCTTCCCCCACCCCCTAGCCTAGCCTCCTGAGGGTGTGAAGGGGGATACAGTTATTCCCCATTTGATAATGTTTATAGAATTGTACAAATTTTGTTGTATAGACGTGTCTTTTTCAAATGAAGAAATAGCTGTTTGTTGCAACTTTGAATCAGATAAAAGACAAAAAAGTTCTATGCAAGTTTTATTTCTGGTCAAAGTAGTATCGCCTTGAGTTCTGTTACCGTTAGATTCCCCAAATAAAACATCACCACCAGTTACCACGAAAATGAGGTAAAAAAATATGGATCTTTAAAACCCCTTTCACACCCTCACCTGTAATACCCCATATGGCACCTTTGTTGTACAAATTTATTCTATAGCCATGGTCGACGTGTACTTGACAATCAGGCCTTCCCTTCCACTCTGCCAAGAGGAGAAGCACCAAGTTTCAAATTTTCCAACTGATGATTCAACTCAAGAAGCATGTGAACCTGCCGGTATTTGGAACAGACTGTAGGCTCCAGAGTAGGGCTGCATACCTAAATGTCACATCAGGTACAGGTACAGGTACCGGTACAGAGGTTTAGGTACAGGTCCGGACCTGTACCTGTACCTGAACAATTTGACAAATTAACATCTGTTCTCCTGAAATTCCTCAATAACAATAGAAGCAGTAATAAACTTGACAGAATCTTTATTCAAATCAAACAGGACTTAACTACATGTAGGCACCCTTATGTCTTATTCAAACAATGAACCATTTGAATTGTGGTATTTTGGACCTGTACCTAATCAATTTTTGCAATACTGTACCGGTACACGGTACCAGTATGCAACCCTACTCCAGAGATACAGGGGGACAGTATTTTTTCAGTCAGGAACGTCAGTTTGAAGAGCAAGTCGAAGTGTGTGTCAGAGATTGTATTCTGACGGCTCTGAGACAAGAAGTTTGATTGGCTGACAGATTTGCGTCCCCTCTAACTCTGATGCCTACAGTCAAACTTCCAGCAACGGAAAAAAAATAGTCTGACAGCAGCATGACATAGAAAAGGACATGTTGTTGATCACTCAGTCACACGGTTGCTTTATTGGATTGTGTGCAGCTGCACTTCTGCTTTAACAGAAGTTGTAGGTTTGACGACAGACTTGTGTAGTCGTAGTTTTGAGGCGTTGTGCAAAACCAGGGATGGCGGTGCTAGGGTCAGCCCCAGAGTCAAGCCATACAGCTTGACCTTTGCCATGACATTTGTGTACCGAGACTGATGACATCACACCCACACGATTAGTGCTGATGTCACCCCAGTGTTGTGTAGATGGCCTAATGTGGGTTCTGACAGCTGCTAAGCAGTTGTCTGTATGTAGAGAAATTTTGAAAAAGAACATGCTATTTTCTTAACTTTTCTAATTCAAGTCTTTTCTAGATGGCTGTGTACTTAAATGACAGATAGGTAAAGATAAGATGTCTATGATAAGGAAGCTGTTTAAATGTCTTGCCTTTGTCAAATGATAATGTTTAAAGAATTCGCTGTAAGATTGCAAGGCTTTCTGTAGCACTCATGACATACAAGAAGGTATTTTTAGGTAGGGTTGAAGCATTTTGTGATCATGCACTGTTTTCTGGAGAACTTGATTTGAAAATCATGAAGAAGAGGAGGAATGAATCCTCTGTGACTGTTGTTAAGATAAGGTTAGTTAATTATGATTGATTGAATTTAGATTTTATTGATATAAGAATCTAAGCACCCCCCTCCCTTCAAACTGAATATTTTTTGCATTTGGGATTTTTGTGTCTATGTTACATCACTAATAATTCACACGAATCACTTCAAGCAAGATCATCATCCTGAAATTTAAAACATTAGAAGTTTGACTTTCTCCCAGCTGATGTAGCCATTTGGCACCAACTGCACATTGTTACTGAGTTAGCAGGGAGAAGGTTAAACTTGACTGTCAGCAGCTATTTTACTACTGTCAAAATCTAAAGTAATGGTGGACAAGCCCTTGTTAAGTTGTTAGGTTAGTATAGTTCTGTTTTAGTTCAAGTCATGACAGACCAAAATCTATCTAAATGTTGTTTACAGATTGTAAGTTGAGGTACAATTGGCCAGTTTTAAAGTTTTCTGTTTTGTTGGGGGTTATTTTTGTGGTATAGATGAAATAAGAATAGAATTGTGCAGTTCCCAAAGTTGGAAAACTTTGGAGAAAACTGGGTTTTCCAATGCTTTACTTCATACTTGGGGAAGGGCGGAAACAATACTGTCAGTTTTATATGTGTAGTATTGCACGGCTGGTTTCTTGCGTGTTTCGGACATGTTGGTTTCCCAACTTCTTTACTTTGCTGTGTGTATTTACAGATTGGTTTCGTCTGTTGATGCTACTTTTGTGTACAGGCAGTAAAAAATATATAGGTGGGGCATTTTCTTCAGTTAGGGTCAATGCTTTGACATCTGCAATACAACACAACATCAGGACTATGTCATGACATGACCTTTGGACTTCGATGTGACATTTGGTCTTCAACATGATGTCTGGCTTTAACATGACCTCTGGCCATGACATGACATTTGGTCTTTGACATGACCTTTGGCATCGGCATGGCCTCTGGCATTGACATGACCTTTGGTCTTTGACACTACTTTTGCTGAGTATTTTTTTAAAAACTGTAAACCATGGAAGCAACTTACATTGGCAATGGTGACAAAATTTCTTAAACTCCTCTCAAAGCACTTTCTACATTTGCTAAGCCTGCTTTTTTTCTGTGTTTTTTAGTTCATTGTTGTGAAATCGGTTTACATACCTGATAGTTGTGTTTAGTTTTGAGAAGAAGGTATTGGTGATTTTTTTTTTGCAGATAGTCCAGTATGGCTGCAGCAAATGAATAGCCAGGTAAAACTCGACCTTTTACCTGTTTAGGTAGCAAATAGTCTTAAACTTCTTTTATTATTTTCCTGGATTGTGCAAAATGTAATGGTTGTCAATATTATGTACAAATCTTATGTATATTTATTTGCCGCAAAATCTGTATAGTGTACAAATGTGTAAACCATGGCTAAGCGAGAATTGTAAGGTTTTTTTTCGTCATTTTTTGTTGTTGTTGGCATTTGGCTGCTGTTGAGAGAACATGTGTGGCAAATGGTGAGGGACTGTGGCTACATTTGTAAGTCAGACGTTTTTAGGTATCAGCTTGTAACGCTAACAATTAAACCTGACATCTATGTGTTAACTTAATATAGGACTCCCCCATCACGGAAAGGAATGACCGTACCAAAGCATATACATGTATTACTACTCTTTGGGATAGGCCATTCCATTTCACAAAAGGGGGTGCTGCCTGCATAAACAAGGATATAGAATTCACTGAATGCTAAGATTAGGTGAATAAGATTTGAAAAATTTCCATTTCTTCCATTTTTGGCGATGCCTAAGGGTTGGCGCCTTTTTCCTTTTAAGATTGAAATGTGCCAATTTCATACCTTTTGGGGCCATACATGTGTAACATGAGCTGTCCAATAGAATTCAATGTCTTCCTGTTCCGAAAGTATAAGAATGTTTTTAAACCCTGAATATGCCCGAGTCGTCGGTCTTGTTTGACTTCCTATAATGTTTTGAGATGACATTGTATCAAACCTCTGACATATTACGCTTTGTCCATCTTTGAGGTTGTTCATTGTTTTTATGCCTTGGCTCAATTGTTTGTTAACATAGATGTAAACAGGTGATTCTTGTACTTCCAAATGAGTATATGTGCAAATGTCGCATCCCTTTTGTAATCTAAACAATGATAATTATAATAACCTTGCCGAAATATACAGTGGAGCTTGTTTTTACTGTGTCTGTGGTTTGGATGTAGTTAGTGGTGTGGAGTTGTTTACTGGATCTGCATGTTTGTGTACATCACATAACAATAACACGTCTCACAGTTTTGAATCTAGGTCAAAGTTTAAGATTCAAGAGGGAGAAAGGGCGTTTTGCTACGTTCTGCTGCCTATACCAGATTGTTATACTCGTCTTCAGTGTCTTATATCGACGAATAGAAAAGTTCTTTATTCACAACCGTTTACGACTTGTTTAACAAGAGCCGACGTTTTGCTACTTAATTCATTACAAAATTACTTTGCGTTTTTGGGGCTGCATTGTTAGCAGTAACACCTAGCATCAGTGCACAGGGAACCAGTAACACCTAGCATCAGTGCACAGGGAACCAGTAACACCTAGCTTCAGTGCACAGTGAACCAGTAACACCTAGCTTCAGGGCGCAGTGAACCAGTAACCCTTAGCTTCAGTGCACAGTGAACCAGTAACACCTAGCTTCAGTGCACAGTGAACCAGTAACACCTAGCTTCAGTGCACAGTGAACCAGTAACACCTAGCTTCAGTGCACAGTGAACCAGTAACACCTAGCTTCAGTGCACAGTGAACCAGTAACACCTAGCTTCAGTGCACAGTAAACCAGTAACACCTAGCTTCAGTGCACAGTGAACCAGTAACACCTAGCTTCAGTGCACAGTAAACCAGTAACACCTAGCATCAGTGCACAGTAAACCAGTAACACCTAGCTTCAGTGCACAGTGAACCAGTAACACCTAGCTTCAGTGCACAGTAAACCAGTAACACCTAGCATCAGTGCACAGTAAGTCAGTAACACCTAGCTTCAGTGCACAGTAAACCAGTAACACCTAGCATCAGTGCACAGTAAACCAGTAACACCTAGCTTCAGTGCACAGTGAACCAGTAACACCTAGCTTCAGTGCACAGTAAACCAGTAACACCTAGCATCAGTGCACAGTAAACCAGTAACACCTAGCTTCAGTGCACAGTAAACCAGTAACACCTAGCTTCAGTGCACAGTAAACCAGTAACACCTAGCATCAGTGCACAGTAAGTCAGTAACACCTAGCTTCAGTGCACAGTAAACCAGTAACACCTAGCATCAGTGCACAGTAAACCAGTAACACCTAGCTTCAGTGCACAGTGAAGTGAACCAGTAACACCTAGCTTCAGTGCATAGTGAACCAGTAACACCTAGCTTCAGTGCACAGTGAACCAGTAACACCTAGCTTCAGTGCACAGTGAACCAGTAACACCTAGCTTCAGTGCACAGTAAACCAGTAACACCTAGCATCAGTGCACAGTAAACCAGTAACACCTAGCTTCAGTGCACAGTGAAGTGAACCAGTAACACCTAGCTTCAGTGCATAGTGAACCAGTAACACCTAGCTTCAGTGCACAGTAAACCAGTAACACCTAGCTTCAGTGCACAGTAAACCAGTAACACCTAGCATCAGTGCACAGTAAACCAGTAACACCTAGCTTCAGTGCACAGTGAAGTGAACCAGTAACACCTAGCTTCAGTGCATAGTGAACCAGTAACACCTAGCTTCAGTGCACAGTGAACCAGTAACACCTAGCTTCAGTGCACAGTAAACCAGTCATAATTGCCGTGATGAAAATAACAGACGGTCATCGAAACGTCGGCTCTTGTTAAACAAGTGGTTGTGAATAAAGAACTCTGCTATTCAACCATTCACCAACCTAATGAAATTATTTACGGGTCTTTAATCCTTGTTTAAACCTTCCGTCTGTTCCAAAAAAGTGTCGAGATACGTTAAAAAGCAAAGGAACCACCGAAATATTACACAAAAAAACGCTAATTGGCGATCGCTGTGGTCTTAAACTTTGCTACAAGTGCACATGCGAACTCAAAATTTAGTTAACGTTGTATGTTTTAACTTTAGTACCCTCGACCAGGCTTCAGAAGTGGTTGGAAAGAGTAGAAATTGGCCAAATAGACAGATAACATGCTAGGGGAGTTAGTCCGCTAAATTTGCCGGTCCAGAATGTACTCCGTTTAGCGCACCACTGACTCCCCTGGCATGTTATCTGTCTATTTGGCCAATTTCTACTCTTTCCAGAGGCTAGATTATACTGGGAAGATGCAGCAGAGGCAGGTGGAGATGGCCATGCCGAGCTGGCTGTCCGTCCTCGACACCTGCATGATAATCATAGTCTGCAGGGCGCCGCTGTAGAAAAAAAAACTCGGACAAAAAAGAAAGAAAGAGGACACGTTTTCAGACTAGTCTTGCACGGAGAATTTCACCTGAAAGTCACTCCGAGAGAGCAAATAAAGGCAAATGTTCTTGGTGTAGATTTTCTAATCCAGACAGCCTCCTTAATCCAATGGCTGCGTGTGTTGCCCTCTTTCTAAACTTGGTCCCCTCCCAGTATGTTACTTCTTTGCAATGCAGCAGCGATACATAGCGACACCTAGCGAAGTGACAGCCGAAATATAGAAATGACATTGCCGGATTTCAGCCCCTGTCCCAGTGGGTCAGTCCAGTCAGTGAGGAAGCATTTAGGGGGCCAACCATGCCAAAGGACACATTTTGGGCAGATTTTAAAAATATATATTATTTTGTCCTTCTTTAATAGCCAAAAACTGGTCCTGTCTGAGGAAAATTTGCCAGTGAAAAAATTATTTCAAAATACAATGTATATGTAAAAAAAAAACATACAAAGACCATATTTTGACCTGTCCTTTCCTAGACACCCCACCTAAAGTTTCTGTCACACATTCAGAACCCTCCCCCAAACACCAGCCGACCAAGGTTGGCTGAAGCTCGGGACTAGTCTGACTAGGTTTCGGCCACGCCTACCTATCTGTACCATTCGAATGGAATTTGAGTGAAATTTGACTGCCAACCACGCTACTTCCTACTCCCGAACACCAGCCAACCAACTTATCATGGCTGAACCTCCCATCCACACCCGAATGTTTTAAACATTTTGAAACATTCGGCTAACGCAGCCGAACAGTAGCCAACCTGGCAGACCATGGTCGGAGGAGTTCGGCTTGTGTTCAGGAGGCCATATTCGCCTATGTGTGACAGGTAAATCTGATCATCTCAGAAAAACTTCAATGATTTACCAAACTGATGAAAATATTCACGGCTTTCAGAATAAAACTGCTTGCCAATCCCGCATCTCTAGTACTAGAGCGTGCTACAATGACGTTTGAGGCGAACCCTCTCAAAATGCAATTTCTATGTATATTCGTGGGTTCGTTTGCAACCAATTAAGACCAAAGCTGCCTACATTGCTGCAGGCTGCCACAAAACGTTTTATAAAAGAAGTTTCAAACGCATAGGAAATCCATCAAGCGTATGTAATGATATACGAGGGCCGTACGTTCAGTAAAAAATCGCTTGTATGTAGCTGCTTAGCCTGTGAAACCCAAGCTCCGGGGGGCTCCCTACATAGTCCGCCACTAACTAGGGAGGCGGCGAAAAGCGAGGTTCAGTCAGGCTAGTAGCTGCTATACATGTGCAATTCCAGCATCCGGCACTATAATAAGGAGATGCGATGGAGCCTAAAGAGTCCGAATTCCGGTGTGGGTGGATGAGTACGTATTGAAATATCCAGAACGGCTAACGGATGCTGTCACAATAGGGGCTTATTATATCCAGAACCGCGCTTTATCCAGAATCATGCTCAGGCACAGTCCTGGATGGTCCTGCGTATACTGGAGACTATCCCAAACCGTGCCTGATCCTAACTCTAGCCCGTTCGTGCATAGAGCTAGCTAGGCACTGCTCTGGGAAATCTTCTAGTCACAGTAGGGCTCGACTACTAAGTATTAAACCTCCTGTACACTGACTAAGTGCGGCCGGCTTTAATTTTTTAAAATTTGCAATGTTCAGCATTCCACCCGCCTTTATTTTACCTTTTGGTGACAGAAGTATTGTTTTCAGTGGCTGCGTTGTGAGTTTGTGTGTTTCGTGTCCGGATATAGTGGGTTGACAGCACGTAGGTGGGATGGAAGATTGTTTAGCTAACATGACAGGAGGTCCAAACGGTCGGACAGAGGGAATGGAATGGGCTTGAAGGTCACAGAATCTGGCCGGGAGCCAGCAGGAACTAGTCGTAAAAGTACGTCATACAATCTCCTTAGTTGTTCTAATAAATTCAAGAAAACCCAAGATATACTTCCAGAAGTCTGAAATGTCCGATAATTTGTTTAAGGGAGCGCTTACTTGCGATGTCCAACATGAGCTACGGTTCTCAATGCCACGCGCCGGCGCAGCTAATTTCTGTCTTGCAGAACGGCAAACGTTAAGCGAATTAGAACGTCAACACGAGGAATAGGGTCTTTGAATTAGGCTTTTATGACCCGGGTTCGAATCCGAGCTTGTGCTATGTCTTGGATACTTGGATACTTGGATACTTGGATACTTGGATACTTTATTCAGTCCATTAGCTGTCGTACACATATACATGAGTACGCAGCTAATCTTCCTGGACCATAAAAACATAAAACAAGGACATACGAACTACATAAAGGCTAACATCTAGTATTTACAACATGGATAATCAATCAATCAATCAATCAATCAATTACATTCGTTTACATACATAACAAGCTCCTGCCGAAACTTACACTTACTAGCGCATTTAACACTATCAGGCAAAGAGTTCCATGTAAAGACAGACCTGTACATAAAAGTCTTTTTCATGGCGTTAGTTTTGGGTTTTAACAGTCTGAATGTGTTTCTGCTTGCGTGGCGTGTCTTGTAACTGTGTTGGTTTGTTACTGGAAGCAACTGCTTGTACAGAACAGCCGGTTGCTGTGTGGTAAGTATCCTCCGGAGTTGAGAGATGGTGTTCACCAGTAGCCTTTCTTTCACAATCTGCCACGACAAAGACGTGTGAAGATGTTGAACTGGTGTCTTGAAGTCACAGCGTAGGACCAGTCGTGCTGCTTTGTTTTGTGTGATTTGAAGTAGGTCAATGTTCTTTTGTGAGGTGGCAGACCAGACTGGTGAGCAGTAATCAAGGTACGATAGTATGAGGGATTCTGCTAGAAGCTTGAGCAGTGAGGGATCAAGGTAGGTGGTACATTTTCTTATCATACCCAATGCACAGGCCATTTTCTTCGCCGTTATCCTTGTATGACTGTCCCAAGTGAGGCATTCATCAAGAGTACTCCCTAGTAGTCGAGTTTCTTTCACTTGCTGAATGACTTGACCGTTTGAGTGTAATGTAAGTGCTGGGTTTTTCTTGATTTTGGGTTTGCTTCCAACAACCATTGATTTTGTTTTGGATGCATTGAGGAATAACCTATTCATTGAAACCCAGTTACTAATGTGGTCAAGTTCTTTCTGTAGGGTGGAAGTAATTGTTGAGATTGATGGTGAACATGTATAGGCTGACGTATCATCGGCAAGTGTCTTTTTACACTAGTGCCTGACTATTTTTAACGATGCTGTCGTACCTTTGCAATTAAAATGTTCTTTTTCATACGTTTTAAACGTATTTTTTGCACATCAACAAGTTGTGGTACGTTCGGATATGGAATGGACAATTCAGCGATATGGCATCATTTCAAATCGCAACGACCGTTTATGAGACGGAAACGCGTGTGGGCGCATCTAGAAGGTCTGCACATACAGGAGGCAGCTGTAGGCTCGACCAGACCTCAATACGTCACTACTGTAAAAACGTGCACGCACACACGTGTGAATAATAGCCTATATGTAAGGATGACGATTTAATGAGAACGGACTGGAAACCTGAGGGCCATCAGCAGAAACTGGACCCCATTCTGTCAGCGGCACCAAATTGACACATAATTGAAGGTTCCCAGTTGGTTACAGTGCGGTTTTGACAACGTAGAATTCTTAAAGGCGTCCAATGCAATTTCAGGACGGCAATGCAAAATGTATTCTGGACGAGGAAATCTGTCTCATATTGACCTTATATATATATAATATATAATATATAATATATATAATATATGCTGCCATTTCTTGGCACATTGTCATTATACTTGAAACGTTTGAAATAGCCCCAAAACAAGCTATGTGAGGAGTCCCGATATTTTTTGGTACTGCCATATATACAATAAATAGCTAGATCTAGCCTAGCTACGATACGAAACAAGCAACCGTTTTCCATCAGCGACATTGCATTTTTGCCTCACAGATATCAGTATGATATGGGATAGGGTTGATTCAACTTAATACATCAAGTTGAGAAAAATAACCAGAAAATCGACTTTAAAAATCCAGTTTAACTGCCCTGAAATATTGTGAATGCTGTGACAGTCTTTTTTTTTGCAACAAGAAAGCTGAATTTTTAGTACGACACATCCACAACTACCCTGATTCATCGCACGACTTATTTGTGGGAAGATCGTAAGGTATTGTGCAAGGTATCTCTGCTCTTTTGAGTAAGTGTTCCTCTATTCATTATCTAGCTATTTCTTTATTCATTCATTTAAGCATTTATTCATTTTACATCAACAGTTGTCAGTTCTAAGTATCATTTTCTTTCATTTATCAATAATGAAAATCATCGCTCAAAGGCTCAAAACGGTAACCAGGTGGGCATGTCGACTTCATGGCTCCAGCCATATCATTTGGGTCGATCACAGGATGTCCCACCAGCCCACTCCATCAATTTTCTACAGGAATCTGAGAGGCGAGAATACCGATTTGCTGTGGCCTTATCCAGGGCATTCTAGCCTGGTTACCAAACGTATTTGTAGCTCCCGGGTCCTACATCCCCTCCGCAAAAAATACGTCTGGCTCCGGTCCATTCCCAACGAATTTACTCCTACGTCACTAAGTATTTGTAGCTCCCGGGTCCTACATCCCCTCCGCAAAGCTATTTTTGCGGAGGGAACCCGGGAGCTACAAATACGTTTGGTAACCAGGCTAGAATGCCCTATTCAAGTGCGAGTTGGCCACCTAGAATCTCCTGCACTACCAGGGCTGGAAATACCACATGCACTGCACGAAATCGTATCTTTAAGCACTCCTTAAAGTATGCGTAATTACGTAAAGGTACATGTGAGTGAAGAAACGGAACATTTACGCATGGTCTAAGGTGTATTTGTGCAGTGCAGGTAAAATTGAAGCTGTGCTGGTATTTCTGATGTCTACCTGCACCTAACCTGCACTGGTCCCTGTACTGGGTTTATTTACAAATGTTGGTATATGTGGCTTTTTAGTAACTGTATTGATTGTCACCACATATAAAGTATAAAAGAAATAACGGCAATGGTTTCTGAGTTTTTAGTATGATCCAAACCTCGTACATTCTGAGTGGCGCGAGTAAAATTTGTCTGGTGCAGGTAATTTTCAATGTACCAGTGCAGATATGCAGAAAAAAAAGTATTTCGAGCCGTGATAGTCTAATGACGACCTTTTCCCACACATTCGTTACGTATAGAGCGTTTTGACATGTCGTCATATAGACGCCAACATGTAGGCGTGGGCAGCGATTTGCATTTCAGTGAATCGTAGCTCCAGCGTTCTCAGACATATAAAGATCTTTTGATTTTTAAGTGCGTACAGCTCACACTGTGGAACACCTGGTGTAAAACCGCTCTGCTCATTTCTAGTAGACCGGGTTATCCATACATTTATTCCATGTACATGTTTGAAAGTCAAGGCAGCCTGAGGGCTGATTTGTAGACTGTTCTTAGATCTTAAAGGGGCTTTATGTAACATTTTTTCATCATTGTTGTAATATTTTAATTGAAAAAATCTTCTTTTTATTTTCAACATATTTGTGCAGTTATCGAACATTTATGACATTTATGGTTGGCGCTAAAAGCAGCCCACATGAGGCGCACTCCGTTTGTGGCACCACCACAAACTAACAGAATGTAAACAAACCTCGCTAACAGCTGTGTTTCCAACTTTTAAACACCGCACAAGACGTAATATTTTGTCACCTCCACTTCCGGAATGCCACTTACTTGCAATGGAGAAGGTTGATTCAAGTTACTTTGTGAAAAAAATGACTAGAAAATTGACTTTTTGTATCGCCCTAATGTTACATGATGCAGCTTTAAAACACCTTTAAATGTTCTACATTAGACTGTGAACTTAAAACACACTATACAGATAAAACGGTGATCGTGCAATAAAATCTGACATGTTATCGGTCAAATTCTGAACAATTATAGGATTTCATCGTGTAACAACTTGGACATAATACTAGTAGATTGGGCTCTTTGTACATCTTACAGTTCGTGCTTTGAGGGCTAAAAGTGGCCGCTCCAAATTTCATGTCGGATAACGTCTGAACGGCTTGCGCTAGAACCACCAGACTTTTCCTAAAATATATCTGGCAACAATTTCATATCAGTGAATTAAGCCCATAATTACTCGTGTTGCCATGACAACGGGTTTCTGACAGACATTTTTGGCAAAATCCAGTAAGTTCGGTTTAAACAGGAAAATTTTGTATGTTAGTTTATGCTATTCTATGTTATTTTACGTAATTTTATCCATAAAAATATGCTAATTTGATGACGTTTTGATTTAATTTTACTAGTACACTATCCTCTGAAAATGTGGTGGTCATACACTATACCAGTTATGAGGGGGGGGCAAAATCCCCCCCCCCGTCCGAGGATTTCTACAAAAAGCCCAGTGTAGATAGGATTAAGTCGTCGCTAAGCCTTACCAGCCTCTGCTAAATTTATCGTTAAGTCCAAATTAACCTGAATCGAATAACGTTACCTTAAGCGTTGCCAGGTCCCCCATTCAGACCCTCAAATAGCCTGCGCCCCCGCTAGAATCCCGTTGACGAAAAAGCAAGACAAACGACATTGCTTGTCTCCCCTGCGGTCTGGGTCTCGCCTGTCTGGTGTGTAGAATATTACCTACGAGGCTGCAAACTTCCATTAAACGACGATCAGGCGTGCTATCGACACACGCACCTGGGACCTGGCTTAAGCTGGTATTTTCACAATCGTGACTAAAATGCATCAGTTGTGTCGTCTGTTTGTTCACCGCGTGAACAAGCAAAGGATTTCGAATATCTAAAATCCATATTAACGACATTCAATGCAATTTCAGGGCGGCAAAATAAAAGAAATATTCTAGGTGAGAAAATTGGGGCATTTACGGCCATTTCTTAGTACATTTTCGTCATCATTTCATACTTCAATTTGATGAAGCGTTTGAAATAGCCCAAAACAAGCTACATGGGGAGTCGACGTCCCTTTATTTCTTGGTACTACCAATAAATAGATAGAACCAGCCTACGATACGAAACATGTAACGGTTTTCCGCCAGCGACATCACATTTTTGCCTCACAGATATGGGGTAGGATTGATTCAATTTACTACCAACTAGCAACGACCAGAAATGTGAAAATTATGTCTGAATTAGGTCATAGTCCGTTTAAACTGACTGGCAGAGAGATAAACTAGGGCTTTTCGACCTCCCTTACACAATTGTATCTTTTAAATTAAGATATGTATATTAATTTGTATGTGCAAATAAACAATAAAGAGATACAGAATTTGAATAAATGTCGAACTTTGATATTATCCTCAAGTCATTTTTTGCTCCACATTCCGCAGTAAGCCTAAACGGCAATATTCTACTCGAGTCGTGTTTTATATCTAAATAAACGTAAATAATACTACTAAAGTGGGTCATGATTTTGCATCTAAGCAATCTAAACGAGCCTTCATATGTGGTTATAACACTATTAAAGCCACTTACATGGGAGAAATTGGCTTCTCCACGGAGTAAATCCAGTTCAACCCTGCACGTAATGAGGCCGTAGCACTGTTGGATTTACCAATGGTAGTAAATGCCAGTAAAGTCGGGTAATTAATAATGCTTACTTTTTCAACAGTACCGGACCTGACAATGATAGTAATTAAAACTCGAGACCGATAATTTTGGAATTAACAATGGTTGTAAATGAAATTACCGGACTTGACTTTTATTTACTATACCATTGTAAATAAGTCCGGTACGTATACCGTTTACGAAGTAAATATTACCCAACTTTACTGGCATTTACATAATCATTGGTACGTTTCGTAGAACACATTGAATGACGCGGGTATACAAAGTAGTACGGACAAAATTCTTGAAGCCTAGCTAGAAAGTCTTATACGTGAGAGGTAGCCAGGAGTAAACTGTGCTGCTATGCTGTGAGGTATAGAAATATATCGGCTTTCAGACGGTATGATTTGGATTGTGAAATTTTTCCTGTTCGTGTATAAATGCGCCGCATTACGCAACTGTGTTCCAGGGTGAGCCGGCTGCAAACAAATGCAAACATTAGTAACTTACAATGGTACGTAGTCACCAGAATTATGCCCGCGAAAGAACGTTATTTACGAGCCGTGGTTCCAGTTTCTGAATCGGCTGCCATGCTTACCGTGACGTCACTACCAGCATCTAACTGAATTAACTGGCTGCAGAAATAATGAACTGAAAAGATGATTTGCAAGAGTCGATGGTCCCTAACATCAGAAGAGTGTTTTTTTGGTCCAAACGTCTTTGTTCATTGGATAATATTGTATTTCATCGTCATTGGTTTCATGTCTTCTGAGACGGAAATAACCCTAGCGGGGCCAGCATGTCTAGACAAGGGACTGTTTACAAGTTAGGCGCCTTAAACGCTTACCTTAATTAGACCACAATGCATACGCACACTCCAAACTGTGAGATGGACTATTTCAACAACTAATCAAAACTATTTTTTGTCAAGGCAAGATGAGATTTATTTTGCCATAGATAGATATTTACAAAGTACAAAATTAAACATTGCTTTGTAAGAGCGTATCGTGTATAGCATCTTTGACAAAAAACACAGCATTTCTGTAATTTCTCTATCACGACAAAGTCATTAACAACACGACAAAAAAACATATTTTCCGATCTACATAAGGTACATGAATAAAAGCAAATTACTGTATACCTACTGCCAAGTCTTCAGCATTGCAAAGAAGTTTTTTTTCAAATTTAACTAAATAAAGTAGAGTTCTCAAAATCTACTTATTAGTCATATAAACGGGTATTCCAAAGAATCCTCTAGCCTGGAAGCCATTTTGATTTTTATTTCAATTTTTGAATAGTTTCTTTGATAATTTTCTTCTCTTTGGTCGGCAGGATTTTTTCAACCAAAACATCTAGAAAATGCACAGAAAACAACCTTTATCTAATTTTTGAAATGAAAAAGGGCTTAAAGATGCAAAACTATCCCCCTTTTGAAAAAAATCTCTTAAATTAAAAGTAAACTGTGACGCCTGGTCGTCAGTATAGATTTTTTTTTCGTTTTCGCAGAGTCAAGTCAAGATCTAGACGGAATAATCTTTTTTAAAAATAAGTTCTTTGATAAGAAATGGTTGCAACAAATCTACATTTCTGTTCATGATATATCAATAGTGATATCAGCATGACAATATTGTATGAGCATATATATATTCAGTATTCAACGACATTGCTTACCTCTTACTTCAGACACGAAAACGTTATCAAGATAGAAACATCACTTTCATTAGCAACTTCATTTTATGTACAAAAGTTACAAGATCCTATGCTACACATACGGATATTTTCATTTTATAAATCTCCGTTAGAAAATAGAGTTCCAGCTTTACTTTACGTACTGCAGCACATGTATTTAAGTCAGTGACTTCTTTTTCAAGCCAGCGTCACACTGTCAACGTATCCAGAACCGTGCTTTATCCAGAGCCATGCTCAGGCACGTTTCAGGCCGCAGTAGTCCACGCGTATCCAGAACCGTGCCAGGGGCAAATGTACGTTCTTGGATACGCGAAGACTATCCTGGACTGTACTTTTGTCCAAACCCATTCAGGTATTAAACAAGATAGGTACGGTATTCTATCCAGAACCATGCTTTATCCAGACACGGTTATGGATAGTCCACGCGTATCGACAACAGTGCCTGCGATTGGATACGCAGAGTCTATCGATCCAGAACCGTGTCCCATCCTAACCCTAACCCATTCAGGCACGGAAGTAGATACATTGTAGTCACGGTTCTGGATACGATAGCGACCCTTTGCCAAATTTGTTGATCGCCAGGTCTCCGAATTTGACCGTATTTTTCGCCTGGAAATCGTCCCCCATCATATTGGACACGACTCTGTGACCTGCGAACATCGGCTGACTCCTAAAAATCCCCCCGTGATCGAGAGGACACCAGCCGTATTGCCGCCGGAAATGTCCTTCAAAGCTCGCAAACCGAGTCGTCGACTTCCTGGTGTGTGACGCCGGCTTACCAAGGAAAGACGGATGGAACCTCCTCGCTATTGCTAGGACTTGTAGATTTAACAATGCACTTGAAGATTGCAAAGCCCATTATGTAACATTTAAGTGGATTTTTTGTAAGCAGATTTTTGTCATTTCTCGACCTAGTAAGTTAAATCTACTCTAAAGCATTGCATTAGAATATTCAGGGAGGGGAGGAAAATTTAAACGACATTGCACGATAAAAACATTTTCAAAATTGTTCAAATCTTACAAATAAACACACGGCTGACCACTGCCTCACTTGTTTTGTTGCCGAGTGGGTTCCAGTGGACAGTATGTTTTCTACACCAGGAGAGTCTATTCAGTATAACTTGTGATAGTTTTAGGAAATCAGCGGAGCTTGTGCAGTTTCTTTTTATACTGTTCACAAACACCAGTAATACAAAATAACGATGCAAATATTCTAAAAAAGAGATTGTCTCTGTTATCACATATATAAATGTTTCGTACTGGATAATTTTTTTTCAAATTTGGGGCAAAAAATGTTACATAATGGGCCTTTAATCTTTAAGAAATCGACAAGAAGCAAACATGACGTAAGGTTTTGTAGTAGGAAAAGGTCACTTCAGTGGATTTCTTATCTTTAAGGATATTTGAAGAGAAATCATCATGTTCTACACGTTCCCTTCCATATATCACGAGAAACTCTGTTTTCGGCGCCATGACAATTCCGTCGCCATGACAGTTCGTGGTTCCTGTTTGCAGATTCCAGTGATCCCATTGGTGCAAGCGTTTCGCTGCCATCAGGTCAAAGTTCGGATGATCCAAATGTTGTCCAATCAACTGTTTGAACACTGTCTGCAGCCGGTTCAAAGTTTAACGGCTTTATTTCACGGCAAGCACAATCGCAACGATGATACCAATAATGAAGGCCACTAGGAGGACGATCCCGACATACCTTGCGATCATGTCCAGGCTACATTCATTGCCGCCATATTTCTCCTGCTCTTGAAATATCTGTTGGTGCGTGTACGTGTTGATTTGAGTAAAAACTCTGTCGTTGCACTCGTCTTCATAGTCGATGGTATCATCGAAAACAGGGTCTCTGACGGACAGTGTTTCTATGGCAACGTTTCCCATGCCGATTGACGCAGATATCGTCCTATATCCTGGCAACATGCCGCTGGCAACGGACGAAGGTCTTGATGTGGACTAAAGAAAAACAGAAGACAGGAAATATGGAGTTAGAAGCCTTGATTGAATATTACATTCGTAAAAAGATGTACATTGTGATCTGGCAACGGACGAAGGTCTTGATGTGGACTGATAAAAAACGGAGAAAAAAATTTCGAGTTAGAAGCCTTAATTGAGTTACATTCGTAAAAAGGTGTACCTTGTGATCTGGAAAGTAGGTTACTTCAGATTTCCAATATTTTATATTCTGTTCGCATGGGATTTTAGAAATAAAGACAATTTGTTCAAAAGTCTTAAGATGAACTTCACTTCATCTCCAAGCAGTGACTAGAAGACATGTACATTTGCTAGGCAGTTACTATTGGCCACCCAAAGCTGGCGTAAAAAAGATACATTGGTGTACCAGTACAAGAAAAAGAAAGCCAAATAAAAACGCCTAAGAACACGTAAAAATACGCCGAAGCCGAAACCTCTACTTGGAAAGTACACGCCACTCACGAGGCTTATCATGTGCGCCATTCCCAAACGATGTCAATACATTGACTTCAAATTGATCATTAAACGTAATGAAATGTGCTTGAATTTTGAAGAGGTATTTTGAGTACCGTGTGTTGCTTGGACAAAGGAGCCCAATAAGCATCAGTCCAGCTGTCCTACTTGTCGTTTGATGATCAGTGGCTAGTGCTGTGATGCAATTACATGCAGTTCACAACGCCCACGCTGTTTATTGCTGGTGTTTATGCTGGCAAACGGTTTTATCCCTATTTTAAAGCTGCATCATGTAACATTTTTGCACCAAAAATTGAAATATTTTTATTGAAAAGATCTTCGTGTGATTGTCATTTACTTCCACTTTTCACGTATTTGATCAATTACCTCACATTTCTGATGACATATGGTTCGCACTAAAACAGCCCAAACGACGTGCACACATTTTGTGGCACCACCACAAAATAACTAGCTATAGAATGTAAACAAGCATGGCTAACAGCTGTGTTTCCAGGTTTTAAACACTCATACGGTGTAATATTCTGGCACCTCCACAACCTGTATGGCACTTATTTGCAATGGAGAAGAGTTGATTCTGCTTACTTTGTAAAGAAAATTACAACTGTGCATTACAACTGTGCTTAATTGTAAATGGAAATATATATGTAATCTCCAAGCGGATCTTTGGGTAAAATTATTATTAATAAGTTGAATCATGCTCTGACTGCATTTTCTGAATATATGGCTGTCACATGAGAGCAGCCCGGCAGTCAAAAAAGGTTACAGATGTTTCAGATAGCATCCACTATCTTTCATCAGTGACTGCGTATGATGAAAGATAGTCACTGATATTTAAAAAAAAGGTAGCTGATGCTATCTGAAACGTCTGACTCATTAGAAAATTTATCCAGCTGCTTGATTCTATCTGGATGTCAAACCTTCATCGATGAATCTAGGATCATATTTCTACAGATATCGGGACGATTTTATATCTTACATGAAATACTGTTGTTGTTTTTCTCTCGAAGTCTCTCGACCCAGATTCTCGGCATTACGTAAAACCTGCATATCACGAGCTGGCTTTTCATAAACATCAAAGTCTGACACGTGAAGAGAGATTTGTGCAGGGACAAGACCACTAATTATGCAGTATGTTCCGTGGCACTTCTGTTGTTTGCGCACGGTATGAAAATAGAATACTTATCCGGAGCAACATGTCTATGAGCCCGCCATCATCATCCGAATCACACGCTCCAGATACACCTGTACAAACAACCTCTCCGAAACTCAGATTCGAATCAGACATGACCCAACAAATCGCGCGCCTCCTTCTTCTTCTTGTCAACTTCATCAGCGTGAAGTGAAGCATGGCGCTTTTTTCAGTAGCTACTAGTGCAATGCGGCTTCGCTACAGCTCTCGTATTTTAGTAGTGGCTAATACGAGACGGTGGTTCGCCAGGCCTCCATCCGGGTGATTTGTAGTGAGTCACTAACTTTCAGATACAATGTAGTCGTATTTGGTCCACCGCACACCAGGGCATGCCGCTACTCTTTCTCGAAAGGTGTGTAGCTCACCTAAATACTCGACCTATAACATCTGATAAAGCAAGCCCACCAATTCCGTTTGGGAGGGGGTCAGCGTTTTTTAATTTTCTTTTTCTGGTTTAAAAATTGTCACGGGCAATTCGGAAATAAAATGCGCGGCGGACTGCCATGATCACTTGTGTTCAAAGGTTTAATGGCGGCCGAAATAGTCCGCTGTGTGGATAATTTCATTTCCGAACTCTGACACAATTTTGAATCTGAAATTAACACTTAACAAGGCTGGCACCCTCTAAACTTTGAATTAGTCGACTTGCCTTGCCAGATGCTGTGGATACGAAACAAGCAACTGTTTTCCGTCAGCGATATCGCATTTTGCTTCATAGATATCATATCAGTATGTTATGGGATAGGGTTGATTCAACTTACTACATAAAAAATGACCAGAAATTGACATTGACATCCAGTTTTACTGCCCTGAAATTGCTTTAGATGCCTTGAAATTGTCAGAATCATACACTACACTCTCCTCCCGTCAATAACCGCACAAATAATTATTCTTTCATGCCATATTGGGTTTTATTCTGCATGCATTTTCCGTAGGTCGAAGCGAGCTATTTTATAATTTTAATTCACCGTACCGTTAATCGTAGACAACCCTCTCTAATTCAACGTTAAGCGTTGTCGGTAAATTATTCGTAAACAGTAATTGGTAAACGTTATTTGTTATGCCGAATTCACCGACTTGTGTTGATGAGAAATTCTTCGCATTGCGTAGTCTAACACAAGATTGCCCAAATATTAAACCAAAACAACAAAGACATCAAATATCACATAACAAGGCTATTTTATTTCCCAGTATATTATTCCTGTAACATCACTTTTGTCAAGCGCATTGTAGTCAGCCATTGGCGAAGTGCATACTGGGATTGTTTACAGCATATTTGAAGAGTTTTCCATAGTACTGAATCAATGCTTTTTTTTTGCGTGGGCGACTAGTGAGTACTTTATCATATTATGAGACTGACCTACTTTTACGACTATCTGACGTAAATCCACTGATCAGGTCCTTTATGTAGAACACCACGCTTCACAACTCCATGCCAGGCATCCTGAACTCCTATGATTACTGACAAAAAGGGTGGAAGTTAGACAATAAAGGTGTTTTAACACCAAATTATCCAACTTCCACCTTTTTCCCCAGTATTCATAGGAGTTTAGCAAGCCTGGGGTTGAAAGCAGGCCGGAGAAGAAGAAATTGGCGCCCACGCTCGGCACCCACTCTGACGAATTATTCATCTGATTTGGCCAATTTGCGCATGCTGTTTTCTTTAGCAAGCAAAGGTGTTTTTTTCTGTTCATCTCATTTTTTTTTCTCTGTTGTGTTTCTTGTTTTATTTTCGTGCCCAACCATGGCAGCATGTCGAAAAGTGTTTCATCTATACACACTGGGTTCATCAGACTTCAAAGGGATTTTATCTGCCGCTCTTCGATGCTAACCTTTCAACCACTGGCTACTTATACCGATATAAAAAGTTGAAATTTCCAGCCAGAACACTCGCAACAAACAGAAACTGACCACAAGAAGTCTCCAATTCTGTACTCTCGTAAACCTGCTAAAATGGACCATGAACTGTTTCAATCGTCACAATTCTGTCGAGAATGTTAACAATTCACCAGTTTGAAAATTTCTTGAATTTTGATTTGTGCTATTAGTCGATATTAAAGTTTTCTAATGTTGCAAGAACTGCTTGCAACATACCACATGTAAATCCCAACTCAATTCATAAGGTAGGGAGCTGCCCGAGTCCTTCTTACCCCTGCTCTGTATTGATGCAGGAGCCGAGGGAGGCCAGAAGATCTGCACAACCTAGTCTCGTGTTCTCGCGAGACTAGGTTACTCCGTGATCAAGACGTACAGTAGACGTAAAAAATTTGGAGGTACGTGTCTTTACCTTTAAAACTCGTCCGTGGTTGATTAATGTTTTACTAACTGTGATATACACGTGACGGATGAATCTCTTCAACAACTCAATGCAGAGTTTGTAAGTCTTGGTATTAGGAATAAAGATGTCTTGGTATCAGAGTCTTAGACCGGGCAAGCCCGATGTGAGGATGATGATGGCATCAGTAACAACCATTTCAAAGATCTATCTTACTACTATAATGTCAATCAATGACCTGTTTGTTATTTTTCCTAGATCTCCAAACAACTCTCCACGTGTCACGGCACATTGTTCCCTGAAGGATACAGGGCCAACTTTGATGCCAATTAATGAGCTGTACAATAATCCTTCAGGAAATGCCTTGATGTACGTCGTGCTCAAAGGCTCCATTTTTTTCTTGACTGTTGCACTGAAAGGCACTCACGTACATGTAAAACCTGCGTACCTAAAGCCTCTGTCACACATAGCCGAATATGGCCTCCCGAACACTAGCCGAACTCCCCCCAACCATGGTTAGGAGTAGGTCGGGAACAAGGTCGGCTATGTCGGCTGGTGTTCGGCCATGTCGCCTACTGTTAGGCTACGCCAGACGAATGTTTCAAGATGTTTAAAACATTCTGGTGTGGACGGGAGGTTCAGCCATGGTTGGACGTGGGAAGATGTTCAACTGATATAAACTAGTCAAATGATGACAATATCTGCATAATTAATGGCAAACATTTCACCAGTCGTTATTTGCCGTTACTGTTTACTTCATATAATTCTTTTGGTGGACTCCACTAGGCTAGGTCTTGATTAGTACCATTTATCTTCTGTTGTTGTTTTAATTTGGACTGGGATACACAAAGGAAATCTCCTTTATCCCTTTGTCCTTTTACATGTACCTTACTGTAATGAAGCTGAAATAAATAAATAAACGATACAAGTTTTTATTAATTTAGAAATAAAGAAATACAGACAGAATGACGACGCACTCAAGTTGATCATTTATCAGCGCCGCCATCGAACAAAAAGAATTAAATAAATTTATAGTGATACATAAATGAACAAATAAGTATACGCAAACAAAGCAACAAATTGGGGTTAAAATATACATCTATAAACGCAAGTCCTAACCCCCTGGCTTTTCAGGTAGTACACGAGTAAAGTAATTTAAATGTTTTGAATCAAGCAAGTGCGAAACGTTCACTTTTGATAATAAAATCCTCAGTTAGACTCATAATTTTACAATTAATCATAAAGTATATGAGATGGTTTAGAGCATCGTCAGAATCAAAACGTCTTTGAACCCTTTTGTTCTTTCCTAATATGGATTCAAAGTTTGACAGAAGGGACTCAGAGAGCTACGTACTTTTGAAGTTTCATTGTAAGACACAGAAGACATGCTTGGGGGTTTCCTTAGCTTCTGTCGTACTAATACTCTGATGTTTCTTTTTCTGTGCGGATGGAACAAACGTTTTGAATTTTCATATCAAACGCACCGTTTTGATCTTTGACATAAAGATATCAAAGTCATATATGATATGTACATGTACCTTGTTAGCTATCCCCCCAAGGCAGAGGTTTAGTACTGGAACATTCTCCCCGCTGCCTAACCTAGCCTGTATTACAAAATCTCTCACTGTCACGGGCTGATAGGGCCTCATTCCCGTGGCCATACACCTCTAACTCGAGAGGACCATTCCCATTCCCAGAACTACCAATAGGAGCTCAGGATTCTTTATCACTATGAAAATCAGTCCAATAGGAGCTCAGGATTCTCTGTCACCATGGAAACCAGTTATCACAGCCTCCAACACTATGGTAACAGACAGTTCTCAGCATGACAATAAATGGTCTATGGTAGCATAAATCAACAGGATTAACCCTATCTAGACCGGGCTTTTTTGGCATACGTGGGGCCGGCGGGGGGGGGGGGGCTCATTCGGCCCCCCCCCCTCAGAACTCATGAACGGTATATCGTATGATCACCAAATTTTCAGAGGATGGTGTGCTACTGAAAATAAATCATAAAAACAATTTTCATGTCGTTAATGTGATTTTATTGGCCAAATCCGTCTAGATAGGTTATTCTCTTGAAACGCAATGGTACACAACATAACTTTAACAAAAAGTGTTTATGATAGAATATTAGGGTGTACTAAGACTTATGTTGCCCATAGCAACCCGGGTGACGTCATAAAATGACGTCATACATATTTAAGCTATCCGCCATCTTGGATCATGAATCTTGAATTTTGAAAAATAGTTTTTTTTCAAGATAAAGTCTAAAAATACATTGGAAATAGACTAAAGACGTTCATATAAACCTTTTTTCTAAAAAGAAATCGAATTAGTGCTGAAATTTAAAGGAAAATAGCCGTATATACCTAATGTAATGATATGGTCCGCCATCTTGGATTTTGACCAATGACGTCATCAAATTTGCATAATTTATGCAATTTTATTGACAAGAATTACATACAATTACATTAAATGTTATTAATATTAGAAAGCATGTGTAACTTGACATAAAACCCTGAAAAGTCTATTGTTGAAACGAAAATTACTGAATTTCGCAAAAAATGCCTGTCAGAAACCCGTTGCCATGGCAACACAGAAAATCATGAACCTATCACAATGATACGAAATTGTTGCCAACTATATTTTAGGAAAAGTCACCAAGTTTGGTGGTTCTAGCGCAAGCCGTTCAGACGTTATCGGACGTCAAAGTTTGCGCGGGCACTTTTAGCCCCCCCCCCCCCCCCCCCCGTCTAGATAGGGTTAAGATGTTCCTAATTCTCCTGACTTAGAGGTGATGGTCATCAAGCTTCTAGGAGCCTGACCGGCTTGCGGCTTGATAAAAAAGGGCTACTGCATGGATGGCATGGAGAAAGCATTGAAAAACGTTCACGTGTTTCGTACACGTGGAAGCTAACTATAAAGCAAATTGCTTGCAAGGCTTTTGCTTCTGGTCAAAAGGAAATTGACGTGCGCTTCCCAACATACATGCAACGTTAGTGCGACGGATTGAATTGACCGATACATGTGTAACTGCGATTCGGAGCCAGTAAAAAAAAATTTGTTGTATGCAGAACCGTGCTTTCTCCAGAACCATGCTCAGGTTCTGGATCGTCCACGTATATCCAGAACCGTGCCTGGGGTAAATCTACGTTGAACTCTTTGTATACACAAAGACTATCCAGAACTGTGACCGTTCAGGCATAAAAGATCATAGAACTAGATAGGCACGATTCTGGATACAATGATAGGCAAAGTTCTGGATAGGGTAAGTTTCGCTGCGGCTAATTTCTGTCTCGTAAACGGCCGTTGCCTTTTAAACTGAACGGTCGATGCCATATCCGTTCATAACTTATTGAGGAACAAAAATTTATAAAAATCAACATTTTAATTACAAATGTACGACAGTATCGTGAAAAATGGTAAAGAAATCAGTTGGAAAAAGTACACATCCCCATCCTAAAACCCTCATCCTTTACGACATGAAACACTGATGTTCAGGCAGCGTGCTAATACATTTTCGGCGTTACGTATACGGCCTCAACCTTTCAAATCACAACAACCGTTTATAGGACGGAAATAAGCTTCACGGGCACACTGTGGCGACCATGCCTAATTCACACGCTGGCGAAATTCTTGCGTAAGGGTAATTATAAGGGTATTTGCGTAAGGGTATGTCGTCTCCTAATGGCCTACGTACGTCCTTATAAATTCCACTTTAGGGCTTGATTGAAAAGAAAGCTATTGCAAAAGATTCACCATATCTAGTAGTGCTGAATTGTCCTGTAAAGGAGGCACCAATAAAGACCGTATTTTTAAAGCACTTTTTTGCTAAGGACGTTACATTCATGGTATCTTGAGAGCTTTACGGTGTCTTTGTTTCTTTGAGAGCTTTCCGGTGTCTTTGTTTCTTTGAGAGCTTTCTGGTGGCCTTGTTGCTTTGCATTCTCGTTCTTTTTTAGAACTTAAATCTGGTATTTGCAAGTCAATACATTCGTCGTTTTTTATATGAAGAAATACGCATGACGGCCATAACTATAAATAGCGGAGTTACAAGTTTTGTATTAAACTGAGCAGAATTTGGAGTTTGATTTTCAATATAATGGAATTGTATTTTTCAAAGCTTGTCAGAAAACAGGTAAGCCATGAATGCATGTCTTTTTTTCTTCAGAAATCGGGCTTTCATTTTTTCCCTTATGTATCAACAACCTGACTACAACTTGACTATACGTGTTCTTCTGTAGCGTAAATATCGATATTTATAAAAGGTTTACGAAGCTTAAAAAAGCGTCATTCATGACTTTTTAAAGAATACGTTAAGACAACGTATATCACACAATTTACGCGAACTTAACGGAGCTCAAAGACAGCGTAAAAATTATAATTCAAGCCATATTACTGTGCTTAAATAAGTGCCTCTAAGTACACTTTACGGACTTAGGTGGTGTAAACGTAATATTTAAGCATCCAAAAATATTGCGTAAAGAAGCTTAAAGAGTACCGAGATGGCACCGTTGTGGGCATCATCAACACCAGCGGCCTGTTGTCCTTCAAAGTCAAAGTCCATCGACATCTACTTCATCTTAAATGAGAACACTTGGCAGCTGTGAGCCAATGACTAGCCTCTGTTATTATGTAGACATCCAGTGGCTATTGCTCACAATAGCATATCATATATATAAAAAAAAAAAAACTTTACGTATTCTTTATGCTGAGGTCACATTTTCAAACTGGGGCTCGGCCGGGCAGTCTTATGGAACTGAAAGTATGATATGAAAGACAACAATTCACAAAAACGTTTTAAAAAGTAATAATGGGAACTATTTGCGTATTCTTGATATAAAGTGTTGATTTTTCGTTAACCGAAACAGCCCGACCGGCCCCCGGTTTGGAAATGTGACCTCAGCGTTATTAAGGAGCAACTTTCAGTGCAGTGTACCTGTCTGGCATCGTCGAATCTCTCGGTTGGTACCGGTGACAGTCTGCTCCGATCATCTGTGGTGACAGTGCCCGGTAAGACGAACACTTCCTCCTCCGCTGTCACCGGCGTGCTCAACTCCCCGTTCGCATTGATGTCTTTGTTCAGCTTTTCACCCATCTGAGTCTAAAAAAAATCAGAAGATTAGTCGGAGTTTAGACTTGCGGAAAGTATGCCATGTTCTAAGATGTTTGCCCTCCTCTCATTTTTCGCCCACCCACGCATGCTGTCATAGCCCGTTTTTAATTGGGGTATAACTAAATAAAAAAAAGGAAGACTAGAGAGGAGAAACAAGAGATTTAACTATTTTCTCTTTAAAAAACTTTTTCAACGGGACAGACTTAGACAGAGGGAAAGAGACAGGAAAAGGATGTGTCAAGCTATCCACGACATCCAACTTGACACATCAAAATAAGATAAGGACATAAAAGACAGACAGTACACAACAAAAGACTGACACGACAAGAGAAGGACAGGGGAGTGTCAGCCTTTAATTTTTAGCTTTCGTCAGCTCCCCACGATCCGCTACCGGGCCCGGTAGCTAAAAAGACTGACACTCGGGCTAATGCTCTGGACAAACGATACTCGGAAAAGCACGCCATTCACGGTTTTTGTTGGCTGTTTGGTCAACGTTGCATCAGAACCTTGCCCGTTCCAGACGATACATTTTCCGACACAACATCGGGATGTCATCCTTAAAACCGCGAATACGACCTTAAATGAGACGTTCTATGAACAATAAATTACGGGTTTTGCGCAAGTGCAATACGTTCTGCTGACGTGTTTATTAAGTACGCGTTCCAATTTCGCTTATTGTCCACATCTGCTGGTACAGAATTGGGTACCTGTTTTGTATTCGGGAGGTCGTTGGTTTAAAGCCTGGACAAGTCATACTAACGACTGATTCTTCAGCTTAACACTGAACAAGATTGGCAATAAAGGTTTATATATGGTCTAAGTGTCGTGTTATTTATTTGTTGATGAATTAATTTGCTATGCATGTGATATGGTTGATATGGATATTTGTTCTGTAAAATTTTGTTTGCTCTTTCGGTTGGATGGTTCTGTCATGGTGCCTCATTGTACTATGCTACAGAAAAGGCACAGGTCGGAAATAGATACCCTATACACATGAGCCTAGCTACTGGCGGGGACAAACAAATGATATCCAAGCATCCCTGTGCCAAGAGGGAGGATATGGGAGGATATAACAAAGAATGGACATGGCTCAGTCAGAGTGAGACCCTCCGGTAGTAGAGAACAGAGAGGTTGAAGACAGTTGGTTGACAGAGTACATATAGCAAACGGTGCCCCAACGGTCAACCAGACTACGGGACAGATGATACTATGTATCTAAAAGTCAAATGCTGAAGCGGCCTGTGTAATCATGAAGCTATGGTTGGATTGTGATGACATCTAGTATATGGGTAGGTCTTTGGAAGATGAAAGTCAAAATTAATAGGACCTTCTAACGTAGCCTCCTTCGCAGCCTTGAGCGGGCGAATCATTCTCTCCACGGCAAACTCCCTTGGCTGCAAACCGTCCTTATCGCGACATAACTCGCGTCGGTCGCCGAAAAAAAATAACGCCGCTCGACAAGGCTGCGAAGGAGGCTACTTCTAACGGCTTCTCTTGGTAGTGCAGCAGAACGTCCTGTTTAAGTTTCTTCTGTTCTGTATGTGTTATATGGTTGTGATTTTTTGGTGACAAAAAGCTTTTGAAGTTGGTAAGTCCAAGAAGTGTCGTTTGTTTTGCCCACGAGCACTACCAACTTTTCACCTTTTTTTGTTGTTTTTTTTTTCCTTAAATTTAGCGACGACAAGACATTGTCCAAGCTAGCCATAAAATTGAAATTGAAAATTAAGCTAATCAGTGATGAGTTTTCGACCTTAGCATAAACTGTGATGATAAAGTCAAGAAAATTAACCACCGGCAAGTTAACCGTCTGGCTAACCAAGTAACTAACAACAAAAACGAACCAACCAAAGAAATAAATAAAAAGAGCTAGCCCAGTCAGACCGATGTTTATACAGTCCAAACTGACTGGTGGCTCCGGACAGGGTTGGTTGGCCGGATGTTATGCACGCGTATATCGTAGTTGACTTGTAATATTAAGTTACACGACCATAGAATCATGACACACACACACAGAATAACATCAAAAGAGCATATCCTGTTCAATTCAGTGCCCCCGGTTGTTTATTAGTAACTCCCACTTGAAAGACCTACGGTATTACTGCAAGGTTTTCCCGCCGAGAGCAACAAACACACCAGCGAGTCAGAAATGAGTTCGTAGGAAGAATTCTGCTGCCAGAACGTAAAGCTCTGCGGGTTACGCATTACATTTAGAAAGCAGGACTGCCTCCTGTGGCCTAACACGCTCATAATGGCCACTTAGGATGGGTGATGGATGCAATTGCCTGTAAACTACCATACATCTCTTCCACCTGGCATTTTTCAGACGGGGGCACACCCGAAATCTTTTTGGATTTCAATTCGACGCTGCACACCCTATAGTCTAGCGACAGTCTCTTTTATGGAATAATTTGGAAGCAAACAGCAACCGTACACTCAATGAAATGCGATATTTAAGCCGGCCTTAAACTCTGCGTAAAGATTCGTTTTATAGTCGACTGGAAAACGGATCCTTTACACAGGCTATATATGTATGGTATGCTAAAATATCGAATGTTATGCAATGCGTGTATGGGAATGAAGGATCCGGACATCCCTCTAGCTCTATAAAAAGTGTTTCATCTTGTGGTTTGGATATGTCGAATTTTTGTTAATTTCAGGGGGAAAAGTATTTTCCGGCTAAAAAATTGGAAAAAAATATTGTTGTGTGGAATTAAACCCATCATCTACAGTACAGACACGAAAACGACGGCTATTATAGGAAGTAGAGACCTCATCGTCAATTATACAGAAAATCGTAACACTGAGTTTTTTTTACAATATATATAACCCGACGTGTGAGGTATTATGTGCAGCACAGCCCACATAACGCATCAATGGTCAATCTTGGGCAAACGGACGCATCACATTCGAAGCGGAACCATGCCCAGAAGTTATAAGGTTCAAGCCCAAAATGTAATTCTCACAAAAACACACCACTTCTTACGCCTTTCAGCCATCCTTTTATTTCATGTCATTTTGCAGCGGATTATGAGCAATGCGAACTGAAAGCATAAAAACTCAATGAACAATGTATACATATACATATTAACAACAGATTCAGTTTAAATACAAAACATAAGCAAATGAAAATTGGTAACATCTTTGCCGACAACAAATCAAAGCTTGCTTGAGTACAACGTTACGGACTTTTAAGGTTAAATAACACAAAGCCCACGATAATATATAAAAGAACAACCAATAAAACCTCGTGTGAAATACTATGATCTGTAATGTGAAGAATGATGACCATATGTTGAAGTAGTGATCCTTTTTACACGAATAATACCCCACTCCATTTTCATAACTTAACTGTTATAAAAAGTGCAACATAACTGGAATAACCTGCTAACTATTTGACCCCTTTAGTGAAAAAAAATACCAGAAAACAATTGAAAAATCTCAATATTCAAGAGCCTGTCTGCTGGCAAAAAAGATGCAACAAACAATGTCGTAAGCGCCACCATGTACACATCAATACTGACTGTACCTGTGACACGATCTCTGAAAAGTCATCGAGAAATTCCATCCGACGATTGTAGTAGGTGGGGAGAAAATCCGCATGGGTGGTTGTCTGGGCGATATAGGGCCCTATAAGGGTCAAAACCTTCATAGTTAAGACAGCAACGGGATGCTGTTCTCCGTACCGAACGCACAGGTAGACACTGACTCATCAGTCACGACTGTCAGCTAGCGATGGACTGTACCACCACTTGGACAAGAAGGGGGGGAGTCGTGGGCGTTTACGTAAACGCTGACAGCTGGTGTACTGAAGTTTCCTGTTTGAAGTTTGCGCTCGGGTGATCGGCAGGAATCTCATAAGAGATAAAAGAAGCTCCGAGTGGATCAAAGGAGGGAATATTCATACCCTGAAGGGCCCAGCGGAGGTTTGTAACGAGCCTGCTAATCGAACCTGATGGTTGCTATCAGGACCGTTCTATAACCTCTTCCCTCGTTCTCAAAACGTAGAAAAGGTAAAGGTAGTCCCATAGCCCTTTTTTGAGGTGATAGGGGCAGTTGGTTGTTATCCATTGTGTGTAAGGGACACGGTATTGGGAGGCGGCCCAACCCTCTTGCAAAGTCCAATATAATAGGATTTTCTGCCTCCATGAAAATGCAGAAATCATAGAATTTTACATTAATTATGCAAATTAGGTCCTTATTTGCATAATTGGTATCTGTTGATTTTCCACCTGCCATAGGTTATACACCTTACATGTATAAAAGTCCTATTATTATGTAAAACACTGGAATTACCGAATTTCCTCCTTCATTATACAAATTAAGTCTTCATTTGCATAATTTGTATTTCATTATAAACATCTCCGTCTCAGCTACCTACGTACCAAAAATTATGAAAATACCTTGTTCCTTTCTGGATTTGAAAGATTTCACCGGAAACTCCCCTGTAGTTCCAGAACAAGCTGCTAGGGGGACCAAACGCAAGTCACTCATTCCTGACAGGACAAGCTATCTGTCACCAAGAAATCAAGACCATAGCATGTCCAGGACAAAAGATACAAAAACCGGAAGTTCAGCTGCAGTACCAAGGTCAGCCACCATCCGTATGAAAAATTCCATGTTTCACGCAGGCGCAGTACGTTCTGCCGACGTGCCATCTACAACACCCTCGCCCAGTCATGTGACCTGTATGACCTTTAAAACCCTTTTCAGAGCTGATGAAAGATGGCGGATGCCATTTGAAAGATTCTTCCTATACTGAACTTTTAGTTGTCTGCAGTTCCTTCGACCTTTACCAGACAGCATTTTTAAAGAGCGCCTCAAACGTTAATCACATCCGTAAAGCCCTTATCACATATTCAGGCCTTCCGAGCACTAGCCGAACGCCTCCCAACCATGGTTAGGAGTAGGTCGGTGCAAAGTCGGCTGGTGTTCGGCGAATTTGGCTACTATTCAAAATGTTTAAAACATTCGTAGGCTCGTAGGTTGGTTGGGAGGTTCGACCACGGTTGGCTGGTATTCGGCTGTAAGTCAGCAGAACACCAGCTAGCCATTCTGGAGTAAGTCAGCAGTGTTCAGGGCCTGTTCGGGGCTCATATTTTGACTCAAATTTAACTCTAATTCGTTTCAATTCGTATGGAAGAGTAGGCGTGGCCTAAATCTGGTCAGACTGCTCCCGAACGTCAGCCGAACCTGGTCGGTTGGTGTTCGGGAACAAATTCGACGGAAGGTCGTGAATGTGTGACAGGGGCTTAACAGCACTTTTTTTCTTTGGTTTCAATTATATATGTCTTATATATCATACCGTGTCGATGTCAGTTTATTTGTATAAATCCGACCCCATCGGAGAAATACTGTGTTCTGCCACGTTTAGTTTAGGGGGGGAAAAGGATTCCTGGCGTGTGCAGAGCTGGCAGCCAGTCGTTAAGGCTAAAAGCCATGGTGATAAGTGCCGTAAAATGGAAAGGATATGTCGTAATCACCATGACACTATCGTAAAATGAGCACATGCCATACACGGGTGCAGTATTTTTTTACCCTCATAAGTTGTGTGGTAAATCCAAACGATGTCATCCATGACAGCAAAATTTATTAGCCTGCTTGCTAGAGGCTATCAAGATACTTCTTTACAGCATTCCATCTTATACTGACTGGTCGGTGCGTCAATATTAAGTCGATTTGTGGGCGGGCACCGAATGGGCTGAAGGCGAGCGGCCGGTCCGGGCAAATAATCCGCTGGAAGATTTTGAATTTCAAACTCTTTAAAATTTGGTCAGTCTTTGTAATTATTGTAGGGTGCACTAGAGAAGAACGGAAAGTAAATATGTTCAATCTATAAAATAATTGATAACAAACAAAAAATGTGGTTTAGTTGGCGTGTGAGGCGCTTTTTTGAATGACATTCAGCGGAGGTCAACGGAACTGCAGCAGACTCACCCTGACAGGCATGCGCAGTTGCGATATTAACGCACATTTACACGCCGACTGGGCAAACATTACATTCCAATCCATACGACCTGAAAGCCTGCTTATTCGTCTACTGTATAGGACTATATAGGAAATTCTACAAGTGTTCAAGTTTTTGTCGCACTATTTGTTTTAACGTGGAGGGTCGCGGATGATTATTGTGTTCAGTGGCCTTATCGGCGGATGTACCCTTAGCACGTTGCTGTTTATACCTCACGTATCACGTGTCCGTGTTTTTCAGGTTCGTAACTACCAACCAGAAGACAATAATTTTAATGGCCTTTTACATGTGCTTTGTTCCCCTTTGTTTACGTAAAAATACGAGAACCACGCCATTTATTTCATGTGCTATTCATTTCCTGTAAAAATCCCAGAAGCAAGAAATTAAATATGGACTTAATTGCTATACTTTAAACCACCAGATCCCTGCCCAGGGCAATAACAATATATAAGGAAGTGCTCTCACTGTGACCTTCCTGTATTTTGAATGGTTCATTGACCCCAATAACTACGTAAACTCATAAAAGCACTAGACTGTTTTGACGTCTAGAAACAACGGCAGGAACAGATTAGCTGAATAGCATAATGCTAGTGGTCAGTCGTTTTGAAAAGATTCGAATATTTTTTCTCTACTGGTTTTCAAAGTAACGTATCAAACCATGCAGAATGACCCGGATACTTGCTACAAAGATACATAATCAAGACAATTCTATCTGCAACTTTCAGTTTGGAAATCAGCCTTATTCAAATTTTAACTTGAATCAGCTCAGCCAGCCCTGTCAAAGCTGTATCAAAGTGGATATTTGTATCTGTATTTGCAACTTGAAATGTCTTCTTCACAGCTGAATTAGTTGTTAATTGGTAGTTCTGTGTCTGAAATATGGCTTGTAAATAGTAGCGTCTTCTTGTAATCAGATAAACCAGCATAGTCTTGGGATCTGTAGACCTAGGACATGGAACTGTCAGCCAATGTCTCACGCTACCAGCCAGAACATGGCAAACCAGTGCTGTCATTTACTAATACTTCATATCCTGGGTTACTGGTAAATCTAACTTCTTCATGTGCAACCATACAATTTCTTATCTTCTGTTTCACTTCAGAAGTGTCTTGAAGAATAACTTGTACTCGGCAAGCTAAACTGTCTTAGCCAGCCCTCCACCCATGGCCACCCATGTGAACTGCCTGGCTGCCAGTACCATACTGAAATCAGATAGTTTATGTTAGCTGACTTTATTCCAGTAGGGTCTGGACCGTATTACTTTGTGTGTGCTTGCTTGCGTATCTATACAGTTGGCTTAGCCTCTACCAGGCACCGCGGATCGCTGGAAGAAATAGTAGAAATTGGCCGAAATAAAGGAATAAAGCCAGGGGAGTTAGCCGGTCAGAGAGGGTCCAATACGCGATTGGACCCTCTCTGGCCGGCTAACTCCCCTGGCATTATTCCTTTATTTCGGCCAATTTCTACTATTTTTTCCAGCGATCCGCGGTGCCTGGTAGAGGCTACAGTTGGCTGGCACATGGGTGGGGGGAATTACCTAACTACAGACCGCAAAAAGGTCAGACACAGGAAGATAGTTCCCAGACGCTACGAGCCAGCAGAGAGTAGGCCGGGGAGTCTGTTGGCCGGCTGGCAGTGGGGAAAAGGTATAGAGAGGTAGACAGAGAAATTCACAATAATGAATACAACAAGAAATTCATAAAAACTCAATCAAATATTTTACTGAAGTATGGAATCCTCTATTTCTTGTTTGTGCTGACTTGCGTGAGATGCAGTACTAGCCGTGTGAAGCCAGTGATCTCTATGAGCCACGGTTTCTTCCAGACGATAGAACTAATGTATCCCTGGGCCTACGCTTTATATTCCTGAGCGATTTGTTTCTTCTGACTTGGCACGTCTTTGGGAACCTTTTACCATCCAACTCAATCCTTGAAAAGGCAGTTAAACCTGGGTATTAGTATAAAGAATTACATTTTCCTCTCACCCCCGCTCTCTTTATACAGCTAAGAGCAAGGTTACCAATTACTGTGTGGGTGAGGTATGGGTGGACGTGTAGAAACTGGCACGATATGAACAGAAACTCAAGTGCAATTGCAGTTGCTTTAAATGCATCACAACACCCGTAGCTTTGTTCTGGCTGCAGTTGGATTTGAGAGGCCTGTCATGTACACTTGGTCGTAGTGCCAACAACAAATGTACATTAGGAGAGATATATAAAGCCGCTCGGCATAGTCAGCCAACCGAAGCGCATGGAAATGATCAGTTATTCTATGAATAGCGTCCGTTTGGAGTGGCAATGAAAGCAAAAGGGAGGCTAGAAACGACAACAGAAAGAATGCGACGTGACAATCAGATGGTTTCATCTTACCTTCAATGCCAGGGTGCATTTATCCATATGCAAAATGCTTGACATCAAACCGTTGTTGCTTTGGACTCGTAATAGCAACATGCATTATTTTAACATTCAAATTGCATACATTTGCAAAAATGCATAAATTTAACACCTGCTAAAAGAGAGAAACAATTATAATTATCCATTGAAGAGGTTGAAAATAAAGGTTATAATTAACGATATTGTTAATTATAAATGGAGGGGGAATCATTTCATTTATTATGTACAAGACGAATAACATAATACACGTTAAAAGCTACATTATAGGACAACCCTTTATCTCATGGTGCAGTATCAAGAGGAGAGCGCAAGGCAGAAAAAAAGAAATACATCTAGACCTTTTAGGCGTTCTCTATTAAAATTACCGTATATCAATTATGAGTACATTATATAAAAATTACGTTTTAGAGATATTAAAAAAATGATGCATCTCATTTCCTCCCTTTCCAAAAAAACAACAATATCTCTTTAATCATGTTTTGACAGGTATTGCAGTACGTCCCGGGGTAGTGGGATCACAGCATATAAAATTTCATGGTCGCATCTCAATGCTTTAAGCCCTGTGGGGTAGCATAACCGTGGATGATAAATTGACGGACGGCTGGCTAGCCCGTCAAAACTGGAGAGGACAGGGATTTTCTCTCAATCAAACCATGAATCCTGCAAAACGCCTGAGTACCTGTATGTATAAATTCAATCATGTTTCCCGAGTAGACAGTCCTTATAGTCTGGTGCAAATACATTAGATAATATTTGGATCTTAGAAATTGTTATGTAAATGATAGTTTATATTTTTCACTGTTTAATAGACTAAAATAGTTCATATGAATGTTTTTTTGGTAAAAAAACTCAAATCTAATGAACAAATTCAAGTACCAATAACCTTGTTATACCGCAGCTAATGATATTGTTCACCATCTTGAATTTTGATCAATAGCGTCATTGAATTAGCATTAAAAATTAAGTAAGATGCTATTGATGTAAGAACACAAGTGAAAAATCTATAAATAAACTACATTTGTTTAAATCAAAATTTCTAAATGTTGTCAAATATACCAGAAACTTGATTCATTATTGTGAATTTTTTGCCAGATAAATTTCAGGAAAAGGCACCAAGTTTGGTGGTTTTAGCTTAAGCCGTTCAGACGTCATGCAACATGAAAGTTAGCGCGGGCCCCCAAAGCCCTCTCTGGATAGGGTTTATATAAACGCGTATATAAATCATAATAATAAAGATTATAATTTGCCACTAGAAAAGACAGTTTTTAACCTGTACCTAAAATTTTTGTCGGTACCTCTAAGGAAAACCTTTTGATAGATTCACTTAACTTTGTGTGAGAAGAAATAGTGTAATGACGAATGTACCGTACAAAATACTAAAAAGAAAAATGCAATGTTAAAACAGGAAAGCTTTGACATGAAGTATGTTGTTTTTAGTTATATGTTGCTTATTAACTGATCTAGATCTTTAGGCTAAAAGGCACTGAGCATCATTCATTATGTCTACCTTCGCAGAAGAAAGACATATTGTTTTTGCTCTGTTTCTTATTCTTCTCCAAACTAGACGGCTGTCACCATGGGTAACTGGTGATGTAGAAGACACCCTGTGGTGTTGGATTACATTATGTAGCAAGTCTTGGACGGGGTGGTCAAGATATATTTTCTATACATGAATGTGTTTGAGTAATAATAAACAGAGCAGTAGTTTGTTAGGCTAGACCTGATGTGAAGGTAAACACCATGCATTTTGATTTGGTTTGGTTTGGTTTGGTTAGTAAGGATCTCCATTAGTGTGTCAATTCACACTATTCTTCCTGGAGTCCTGGTGATGATGTTAATCACCATGTGGCTTATACGAGACGAGGGTTCCTCAGATGCTACCTTTCCAGTTATGGACACATTATATGGGCAGGATGACATATGTATCCTGAGCTGAATAGATCTGTAATAGAGTATATTGCTGACTATTTTACAATGGTCAGCAAAAGTGGTTATTACTGTTATCTTATTTAAGCCTGATGACAATTTGATAAGGTGCTTTATTGAGGCGCTCTCATTTTGTGGCACCACCGCAAACTACATACCATGACTAACAGCTGCGTTTTCATCTTTTGAACACACTCATAAGGCGTCGTATTTTGGTACCTCCACTTCCTGAATGGCACTTATGTGCAATGGAGTAGGGTTGATTTTTCTTAACTTTGTACAGAAATGACCAGAAATTGACTTTCTGTATCGTCCTAATGTTTCATAATGCAGCTGCCAAAACGACCGAGAGGCTGAGAGCGTACTACAGCTGAAATACGAAGAGGGAGACACATATATCTTCCTGATGGATAGCGGACGCGACGATAAGCGTATTACGATAGTGATGGACCTATTTTACCTTTCCTCTCATCTGATTGGGTAGATATCGATCTCAATCCAGCTACACTTCAGTTTCTGTGAAACCTATAACTAATGTACTTACTGGGCAGAGGATGTCCTCTCTATTACGACGTCTTGCATTCCGCTGACTCTGACTGGGTGAATCATGTACATGGCATTCTTAACTATAACGGTTTTGGATATGTATGGACAAACCCTAGGTTGTATCACGTTGATATATTAACAGACCAATTACGACTCCGTTTACAGGATATATACATACAAGAATATCACACCTCTATTTAAAACAATCGAAAACTTTCTGTCTATTCTGTGTTGAAGAAGAGATACGGACAAGAAAACTACCTATCTGATATACATAATTTTGAAGTTCGTAGAGCAATTACAGAAATGAGAATTTGCAGTCATAAATTGAATTTAGAACTAGGAAGATATACAAAAAAATCCCCCGGGACCAGAGGTTTTGTCCATTCTGTCCGAATGAGATTGAAGACGAACAACATTTTATTATGGATTGTCCACTATATGATGTAAAACGTACAACGCTGTTCAACCTTCTTTCCGCATGCTCAACGGAATTTTCTTTCCGCATGCTCAACGGAATTTGTCACATTACATGCTATAGATAAATTTAATTTCATTCTAGAAGGTAATAACCCTTACTGTCTACAAATAGGTAAAAATATCAAAGAATGTCTAGAACATAGGGCAAGTAGTATAAGTTGATTCATATATTGTATTGTACGTAGGTCAATTCTATTGTACTCATGTGTCTGTCTGTATGTCTAGTTAAAGACCTTACGAAAGTCGCTGTACTTTTGTTGTGTCAATAAAGTTCATGTATATCAACCTTTATATCGCTATGTCTCGCGACACAGAAGGTCTAAAACTGCCTCTTAAATAACGACACAAAGGAAGGTTATTTTTGGGCTGCGTTTGCTTAACTCAAGAAGCTATGAATGGATTTTTATGAAATTCCGTATGTAGTAAGGTCTTCATCTGTCAAAGGTATGGTTAGATTTTGTCCCCCTGGTGGCTTTTCTCGGTACTGCAGCGGAAGTTACCATGAATTAATTCCGTAAGCAATTACGCTATATGTACCACCACAATAGACGGACACTACTGCAATAATATGGAACATTTTTTTAATATGATGAATAGGAACCAAAATAGATTCGTGTTTTGCAGGATATTAACTTTCTAATGAATGGATGTGTCATGCTGTGTTGAGAGCTTCTTCGTGCCGGGTTACGCTGGGCATGTATGTAGGCGGTGTGTTATGAAGAAGATGTTGTATCAAGCTGTTGTGAAGCGATACTGTTTTTGGCCAAGCGAAATGCAGTGTTGTTTAGCGTAGTGCAGTGTATGTCTTATGGTGTTGTGTATTTCTTGGTCCCTTTGAAAGGAGTATTGCTAGAGATATGGAATTATATTTGTGTGTCATGTTGTGAAGCGATATGATTTTGGCCTAGTGAAGTGTAGTGTTATTTAGCCAAGTGTAGTGTAGTGTAGTATAAAATAGTGTAGTGTAGTGTAGTGTAGTGTGGTGTAGCATAGCTATATAGTGTAGTGCAGTCCTATGGTGCGTATACGTTGTGCTGTGTATATTGTTGGGCCCCTTTAAACCGAGAGTCGATGGGAATATTTAGTTATATTTGTGTGTCCCAGCGAAGAGTAGATTTGTTAAGCGTAGTGTAGTGTAGTCTAGTGTAGTGCAGTGTAGTCTACTAATGGTGTTGTATATTGCTGTGCCCCTTTGCAACGAGTGTCGCTTGGAATATTCAGTTTTATTAGTATCCTGTTTTTAGACTAGTGAAGTGTAGTATATCCAAGTGTAGTGTCGTGTAGTGTAGTGTAGTGTAGTCCTATATATGGTGCACAGTATGTATTCTTGGACCACAATATTTCAATATATAGATGTACAAATATTCGGGTACATCTGTATGCGATGTGAAGCGATACGTTTTTTGGCACAGCGAGGTGTAGCATATTTAAGCGAAGTGTATACGTAGTGCTGACTTTACGTGTAGTGTCGTGTTGTGTAGCTATAGCTTTATGGTTTCCAATGATGTGTTTTTGTTGGCCACTTTAGAATAAGTGTAGAATGCTGTATTCTGCTGTCATGTTGCAGTCATTGACGCATCATTGAATATCCTATCTCTGAGCCAGACACTATATGAGCGCGATACAGACACATACACCATTCAACACCTTCATAAAATAGTAATACATGATCACGGCAGTATGGCTATCGAAGCGGAACCTAATTGTTATACTTATTGTATTTTTACACTCATGATCACCATATAATAACACCAACACAATGAAATTCGGAAGGTCGGTGGTTATAGAAAATATCCCATTCAATAAGCTACTTGTCCCAGAATCGGTAGACAGAAATAGCTAGATAGGATTATTTACCGTCACGAAGCCACGTACATGTACATAGGTGAAGCCCATCACCGTCTGGCACCCAGGCGGCTAACAGGAACTTTCCTCGGTGTACGGATGCTCCTTCGCCGCTTGTTATGTTCTTATCTCCTAGAGGGAACCTCAGTAAGGTGACATCAGCGGGGTAGACAGCATGGCACCGTGCGAAGAGTGCTCGCGGGCGTGGAGACGTGTATCAGTCGGGGAGAAGAAGAAGCGATGGCGGCCGTTCGCATTGCGGTAGAAACGTCAGCTCAAGTGACGCATGGCTGTTGCTAGCCTGGTTACCCGGGACAACAAGATGAATTCACCTTTTTCTCATTCCCAGGATGCGTAGCGCCAGGGGTCGATATACGATATACTGTTAACGTTATACAGCTTGTTTCTCTCTCTCTCTCTCTGCGTGTGTGTGTTTGGTGTTGGGGCATTTTGTGTTCAAAATTAGGCGACTTACTACAGTTAGTATCTGACAACAAATAAAGTATGAAATTCTTGTGTTTTTCTAGTAAAGTGGTAAGATATGGTCTATAACGTTACTCTCTACAGTGGTAACGTAACAGTTATACCGTCTGTCAACAAAAAAAGGAGATACAACTATTTCTATAAAAAAAATTCAACAGATGCTGTAGTATACAAAGATTAAGGGAGCAACCCTCGCTATTTCAAATTCTGTCATCAACGAATGTAAAAACACCAAAGTGACACATGATTCTGACCCCCTGGCGCTATGCACCCTGGGAATGGGTAAAAGGTGAATAACGGTGCCGTGCATGACTGTTCGTGGCACGCCGGAGAGTTCACAGTTTTCGTGCTGTGCGTGTCATCATCAGTCACGGATCTAATTAAGCTTAGTGGTAATAGAGGCGGCAGCCCGGCCTACCGAGACAGCCTGAGGAAAATGGCGGGAATCGGCTAGCCTCCTTTTCAGGCGTTTGATGCTGCGGGCGGCGTTTTTTGAGCGGAGGAGGCGATGCACGTTAGTAGTATATAGTCAGCACGCTGCTATTATTTATTCAGGCGGTATAAGGCGGTATACGGCGGTACAGGTCAGGGGTCAGGTCAGGGGTCAGGTCAGGGGTCACCGTGATTATGTGACGGATATGCAAATGTGGGCGAATGTATGCAAATGTTAGCTAATGAGCTAGATTACAGGTCAGATAAAGGTCAGTGTGCACTTTTGAACCCAGTTACCAGGGAAACCTGACGTAGGTGACGTGATTGGCGGATCTGGCGTAGATGATTGGTTTGCATGCGGAGGAGGTGACGTACTTCGCCATGATTGGTTTGCATGTACTTTGCATGTGAAGTAGGTGACGTACTTCACCGAGATTGGTGGGGGTTCTGTGGGTGGTGGTCAGAAAAGTGTATAAATTGACAACAGAAACTGGCGAGAAACCATTCCCTCTTGCGGAGACCAACCTTTCGTCCAAGTCCGTTGCCAGCGAACGAAGATCCAGACCTAGAACCATGGCACCTCAGCAGAAGCAGCAGAAACAGCAGCAGAAGCGCAAGTTTTCGCTGAAGAAGGTTGGCGGCAAGGCAAGAAGACAGCTGGTGATGGGGGAACCGCAGCCCTCTCCCGGAGAGCCCTGTCTCAACGACACGTTAGAGCTGGAGGACCTGCTACAGCTGCTGCAGGGCGGGGAGGACCAGTCACCGGCAGCCGGCGGAGAAGCACAGCCGACTACATCTGTGACCGGCCCATGCGACACCAGCAACTTCGGTAACGGGAGTAGTGAAGGGCCGCCTCCACGTCAGAACACCAACGACAGCGACCTCTTCACCGGCGGGTTTCACACGTCTTTGGGGGAGAACTCGAAAGAGGTACGGCTGCCGTTACACGACAACGTGTTCATAACGGTCGGGGTGTTCAAGGACCGGCCATTGATTTCTGTTCGACAATTCTACTCGAGGGTATGGGATCCAACCACCCTGAGGCCTGGGAAGAAAGGGCTGAGCCTCACCCCAGCGCAGTGGACTACGCTGAAGGATCTACGGATCTACGAGGCCATCAACGACATAACCTTTTCGGCTCTACCTCCGACAACTACCGAGAAACAGCACATGTTCAACCTGGGAAATCTGCGATACGCGGTAGTGGAGCTGATCGACGGCCAACCGTCGGTGGGGTTGTGGCAGTATGAGCGCAGGTCCTCCTACAACGGTACCAGTGACACCACCGGCAACGACCACGACCTACTCCGTACGGAGAAAGGGATCAGCTTGACTCTGCAGCAATGGCAGGCGGTGGAGGGAAAGAAGAAGGCTGTAGATTGGATCATGAGCGCCGTGGTCAACGGGAAGTCTCCACTGGACTCGGAAGTGCTCAAGGGAATCCAGTTCTAGTGTTACATTTGTCACCGATATGTAATAAAGGTACCTGTGCCATGTACACAGGAAAAGGATTTGAAGTGAAAAGAACGTGTCCGCCTCAGTGTTTGAAATGATGAATGGGTCGGATTGCATGCACGAATACGCAACGGGTTGTGTGAATGGGTATAAAAGAGTATGAGCAAACACATAGGCAGGTTAGTTGGTAGGACAACCATGGCGAGTAAGAAGGTTGCGGAACCGTGTAACTGTGTAGAGAAGTTTTGTAATCGATGCATCACACAATGTCGGGTATTGTGTGATACACACGCTGACAAATGTGAACGTTGTGTGTTATCTGTAAAACCCGACTATCTTCGCGCTAAAAAGGACGAACAGTGTCTTTGGTGTAGACGTCGACTACCAGGCTGGTTTGTACACCGGCTCTGTAAACACTGCTGTGAGATGAGTGCCGAAGACATCGGAGACGTCGAACGCTCGCGTATAAAAAGCACCTCTGCACCGCGCAGATCGTCAGTTTGAAAGTGACACGGCTACGAGAAACATTACCTATGGGGTGTCTGTCAAACGTGTATTCACTGAGGGAAGTGCTGCGGAGGGCAGTGGAGCGACTTCATTGCGCTTGTATGTGTGTTGGGGGTCGACTTTTCGTCTTCTTTAAGGGGGTTGGATGGTGTCCACCAATCGTAGGAAAAAAAGGGTTCGCAAGGAAAAAAAGAGGAAGAGACGACACCGCATCTATCGACGGCATCTTCCGAGACATCTACTATGACCCCCGAAACCCTGCAGGATTTGGAAGTGCTGTCCAACTCCATCGAGCTGTGAAACGACACGGGATCAAGAAACGTCAAGTGGATGAGTGGCTACGTTCACAAGACACCTACACCTTACACAAACCGATTAGGCGCCGATTTCAGAGAAACCGTGTGATAGTCGGTGGCGTGGATCATCAGTGGCAGGCAGACCTTGCAGATTTGTCCTCATTGGCTAAACAAAACGACGGCTATCGTTACATACTGACATGTATCGACGTGTTATCAAAGTTTGCCTGGGCCGTTCCCATCAAGGACAAGAAAGGTTTAACGCTGGTTCAAGCCTTTCAGTCCATCTTGGATGATGGTAGAAAACCTTCACGGTTGCAGACGGATCAAGGTACGGAATTTCTGAATCGACACTTCCAGACCCTCCTAAAGAAAGAGGCCGTCGAATTCTTCACAACGTTCAACGCGGAGACAAAGGCAAGCGTCGTAGAAAGGTTCAACCGTACTCTGAAAACTCGCATGTGGAAATATTTCACTGCAAATAACACACGCCGATACATCGATGTGTTGGACGATCTTTTGGAGGCCTACAACCATTCACACCACCGCAGCATCAAAAGGGCTCCAGTAGAAGTCACCGAGAAGAACGAAGGACTCGTGTGGCATACCCTGTACGGAGAGGGTAACACCTCGAAACCACGGAAAAGGAGAAGACCATCTCGATCATTTAAATTCAAAGTAGGAGATTTGGTTCGAATTAGCAAATCTAAACTGCGCATGGAAAAGGGTTATACACCCAACTGGACCACAGAGATCTTTACCGTCTACGAACGAATCACCCGTCATCCTCCCGTTTATCGCGTGCAAGATTATCACGGAGAGAAGTTACAGGGGACGTTTTACGAAGAAGAGTTGCAGAAAGTGATCAAGAACGACGACGACGTCTATCAGGTAGAGAACATTCTAGACACGAGACGACGCGGTAAGAAGACGGAACATTTCGTCAAATGGAAAGGATACCCCAGCAAGTTTAACAGTTGGGTGAGAGAAGAGGACATGGTTCCGATATGATAAATACCGACGCACGACCGACACGTCGGACATTTCAGAGAGGCGCTTCGTCATGGCCAACTCGTTTTACGTCACTCTCCCCAGCGACGGTAGTATGGATATCTTTCCAGAAAACACGGTCACAAACTACCGGACCAAACTGGCTCACCCCATAGAACTTTCGGGCGAGTGGGAGGTGGGACTCGTCGAAATACAATACCCGCACAGTTGGGTGAACGTTCGGGAAGGCGAAAACACGCTGTTGACTTACGTGGTGGACGAAAAGGAGCATGGAGGTAACAGGGAATACGAGATCGTCAAAATCCCTATAGGATACTACGAGAATGTCTTGCACCTTGTAAAAACCCTGAACGAAGCTGCCTCGACACGCTACCCCGACGTCTTCAAACAGCACGACATGTTTGCTTATAACAGCATCACGAAAAGAGTGACCATGGTCCTCCCTCCCATGACGACAAATGCGACGACTACCACGACTTATCTGGTGGGACCGTTGGCAGAAAAACTAGGTTGGGGAAAGAAAGATGTCATATACGGTAGTTGGGTACAGGCACCACGCTCACCCGACCCTAACTTGGGCTTTCACTCCCTGTACGTATACGGGGATGTCGTGCAACATCGTCTGGTGGGTGGTGTGAAGGTCCCTCTGTTACGAATAATCAAGATCGAGGGACAGGACGGGGACATCGTCGATCACCCCATCATGACACCTCACTACATACCGCTGGCCAGGAAACGCTTCGAATGTATCGAAGTAGATATAAGAACCGATCTCGGCAACCCAGTGGCATTTGAGCAAGGGCGAGTGATCGTAACACTTCACTTCAGACAGAGACGCTCTTCGTACTTTTCCTAAGATGTCGAAACAGCGGGGAGGACAATTGCCGGTGTACTACGGACGGTCCATGCAGCGTGGGTACGGACTGGGAGGCATTTTTCGAGGCTTGCTCAGATCTGCCGTCCCTCTCCTTAAACGAGGGGCCAAAAGTGTGGGAAGACAGGCTTTGAGGAGCGGTATCGATTTTGCACAGGACATCATGAACGGTCAAGACGTCAGACGCTCTGCCAAGCGAAGAGGTAAAGAACTGGGTCAACGTTTGATGTCGGGACCAAATCAGAAAGGTGGAGGACGTAGGGCGAGCTCCAGACCGCCAGCAAAAAGGGCGAAGATCAACGGGCGGTCACAAAAGGTACTTAAACGGACAGCACAGCGTCGATCCGTCAGTCGCAAGAGAGGCACTGCTCGACGCACACGTACCCATCGCGATATCTTTGACTAAGAAGAAAGAAAAAAACGCCATGGCCCACGTTCATCCCCTGTCGTGTGACTGCACAAAGTCAGAACTGGATCTTTTCGAAGTGCCGCCCACTCAGACCAGCATAGTGGACGGTAGATGGGTAGAGTATCATCCGGTGGCCAGTCTTGCCGAGTCTTCCCCGATAGAATTTGACATTCCGGGAGCGGGAGAAGAATTTACGGACCTAAGTCAGACTCAGCTGTACGTGAGAGCCAAGATCGTTCGCACCAACGGCGCCGACCTTCCAGGAGACGCCAAAGTGGGGCCCGTCAACTTGTGGCTGCATTCGTTGTTCCAACAAGTGGACGTCTCTCTTGGAGGAAAGCTGATAACCGACGCAACAAACTGTTATCCCTATCGAGCCTACCTGGAAACCCTGCTGAACTATGGTTCTGAAGCAAAACAGTCACAACTGACCTCTTCCCTGTTCTATCAAGACACACCAGGACGACTTAACCTGGTCGATCCTTATCCAACAGATGCCGGGGCAGAGGTGAACGCGGGATTGCTCAAACGTGCCAACATGACCCGTGAGAGTCGCGAGGTGGACCTCGTGGGTCCTCTGCACGTGGACCTGTTCTTTCAAGACCGCTATCTGCTCAGCAAAGTTGACGTTAAAATCAAACTGCATCGATCGAAACATCAGTTCAGTCTGATGGCACACGGAGCGCAGTACAAAGTCGTCATCACCGAGGCTGCCGTGTTTCTCAGGAAGGTCAACCTACTACCGACTTATCAACTGTCCATCGAAAGTCGACTCAACAAGGAGACGGCCAAGTACCCTCTCAGGAGGATTCAAGTGAAACCCTTCACCATCTCACAGGGAAACCACACCGTGTCTAACGACAACCTGTTCTTGGGTCAGGTCCCCAAACGCGTCGTCATTGCCCTGGTGGACAATGCTGCCTTTCAGGGTTCGTACGGTACCAACCCCTATAACTTCCAACACTTCGACCTGAACCACGTCAGTCTCTGTGTCGACGGACGGGAGGTTCCTCACAAAGCGCTGACACCCAACTTCGACCAGGGGCAGTTCGTCAGATCTTACATGAACTTGTTTGGACCGACGGGAAAGCTGGGCCAGGACTGCGGTAACCTGATCGCCAGAGACGATTTCGACAAGGGTTACACCATCTTCTGTTACGACCTCAGCCCGGACCTGTGTGGTTTGGGAGGAGACCACTTCAACGTGATCAAGCAGGGAAACCTCAGGCTAGAGCTACACTTTGCCAAGGCTCTGGAGCAAACGGTGGTCGCCATAGTCTTTGCAGAGTTTGACAACCTGTTGGAAATAAACAGGCAGAGGAACGTCAGCTTCGACTACAGCAACTAAAGAGATGGACACGAGGCAGATGTACACCGTCTTGCGAAGCGACAAGAAGACGGACCCTTACGTGCGCGGAGTCTTTGCTTCGAACCGACTACCGACACGTGTACCGGACTACCCGAGCGCTTACGTCGTGAACACGGACCCTAGTGATAAGCCCGGTCAGCATTGGTTGGCCATCTACTTTGACGAGGAAGGCCGAGGCGAATTCTTTGACTCTTATGGACGTGCACCCAGTGTTTATCCTAGACCTATCGAACGATTTTTGCGTAGAAATACTCGTCTTCCGTGGATTGGAAACGAGCGTCAGATACAAGCTAGATTTTCGACGACTTGTGGACAACACTGTCTGTTTTACCTCTTACACAGATGTCGCAACATGTCGTTGAGTAACATAGTCGATATGTTTAGCGATGATCTAGAACTAAACGATGTATCCGTAGCGCAGTTTATAGAACGACATTTTGATATCGATGTGCCCGTGGTCGACTTCGACTACGTCGTGCAACAGATAGCTAGGGCGTTAGAAGATTTTGATCGAACTTAAGGTAGTAAGCTTTAGACGATTGACATGTATGTTACTGTGCTCATCTTGTAGTCTTAGTACGAACTAATGACGATAACTGTTTATCACTGTAGAAGGTTGTGACGAATAAATCTTATGAAACCGTACATCGGTCGCTGACTCCGTCTACGTTCTTGATCTTATTCTACAATCATTCATTGAATGCATTCACACGCATACACACACACGCAAAGACATTAAGACAACGAGACTCGCATATGTAGTATCTCAACCTGTGTCCGAAATCACAGGGAACTTTATTTTGTCAACGATATCACTTCCACGAACTTTCCTTGAAAGTCTGTTTGATGGACGATGCAGGGTTCGCGATGAGAACTTTTGCCTTGCTTGCTGGAACTCGTTTAGAAACGTAGCGTCGTGGAGGAGTGGGTGTTGGGATGTCGTCATCATCATCATCGTCTCCGTCCGAAAGGTCTTCACCTTGGGCAGCACGACTCTTGTGACGTTGAATCACGGACAATCGGGTTGGGTGTCGGATAGCGGCCTCGGGCGCGTTGATGCGTGCCAGTCCTTTGGCAAAAGATTGCCAGCCGATGGGATTAAAACCGCGTCTCATTTGTAGTGCATCTCTAATCAAGTCGGTCACGTTTGAACCCGGTACCACTTTTTTGTTGACGAGTAGTTGTCCCTTGTCGTCATAACCGATGGCATCACCTCCCTTGTGCTTGATGACATTGAGCATCTGTCGTGCACGAGATTTCATGGTCTTGGGGAACGCATCCAGTATGTTCTGTTCTTCTTTACCACTGATGGATGGGGTACTGGGAGACGTCGAGGCTTTGTCGTCTGTAGCGGTTGTAGTAGTAGTAGGTGACGACAACAATCTGACCGTGACGGGCTCCGTGCGACGTTTATCCCTGTAGGTTAAATAGCGTTGCAAGAGTTGCTGGTACAAGGTCGCTTTCTCGTCGTCCGCAAGGTCGGGTCGTTCCAGAACCGACTTCATCTCCTCGTCGAGACCCACGGCGGTATTGACGAGGGGAGACACCTGTTCTTGCTGTTTGGCTTGAATCGTAGAAAGCAATTCTTGAGGTACCAACGCCATCTTCCTACTGTGTTCCATGGCGACGTTACTTCCCTCCCCCGAACAGAGAACTTATGGCCGAGACGATGGGGTTGAGCAAGACAGACAGGAAGCCTCCCTTTTGGATCAACGTTCGTCTTTTCTTGGACAGAGGAATCTTCTTATCTCCGAGTTGTCGTAGAGTAGATTTGTATCGAACCAGACCCTTCTTTTGTGCGGGCGTGAGGCGAATGTTCCCCTCTAAGATGTTGTGCGTACAGTCACAAATCGATTTCAAGAGATCGTTAGGTGCAGAGGACAGAATGGCTTTTCGTAATTTAGGGTTGGCCTTACTCAGCACCCGGAGACAGTCGGCGTGACGGTGTAGTCGTTTCGACATCTCGAGGCAAAATGAGAAGTCGGTGTCGATAACAGCGCGTTTTATCACTTGCGTAGGTACACGTAGGGTCGTGGCGTCAGCATGTTGGTTCTCACGCGCAGGTCTTGAGGCGATTCGGGATGGAGATCCAAGAAGAGGTGTCCATACGTCGTCTTGTTCACGGCGTCTTCGTAACATTCTCGAAGGAATCTACTGTGTCCGGGGTACATTTGACGAGCTAACGTGGTGATCACACTTTGATCTCTTGGCGACTTGAACAGGACGATGTAACTGGAATTCAGACTGATGGTCCTCAGTCCTTGGTAGAACAGATTTTGAACGAGGAAAATCACCGACATGTCGCGATGACGGCTGGCTCGAGTAAATAATTTTGTAACCCTTTGATCGCTGTCTTTAGCGGATTCAATCATTAGGTCATCAATTATAATGACGTTGCGACATCCTGGCTTTGTGACGTCGTTCCAACTGTTGGGAAGGCCTTCTACGAACTGAACCTTTGATCCAAGTTTCGCGGTCAGTTCGCGGTGGAGTGCGTCCTGATACTCTGAATAACACCACACCACGTGTTCGAAGGGTCCGGGGTCAATCCAGTTACTCCCCGTCGTCAATAGTTTTTGAGCAAAATACGACTTTCCACTCCCAGAACATCCAGAAAGAGTCATGCGGAACGGATGTTTAACACGAGCATCCATACTTGCAAATGACGTTTTGTCCTTCCAACCACGACATTTATGCACACACACACACACACACACACACACACACACACACACACACACACACACACACACACACACACACACACACACATTGAAACTCACGACAAATGATTTCCTGCCACGTCATGTCATGTTTTTATTCCCAATAGAGGTAGGATAAAAAAAGTATTACTCTTTCCTCGTTGAATGTGACAACCAGAATACACACACATTTGATGTATATACAGATTTAAAAAAAATATGTAACGTATATACAGATCATATGTATTGAAATACACCATATCGGTTTCACAAAGTATTTAGATACACGACAGCAGTTTTACAAAGACTTCAAATACACGACATCGGTTTGACAAAGTATACTGTACAACTATATAAGATCATATACAAATAAATAAATATCGACATCGAGGAGGGTGACAACGGCGACGCATACAGATTGCTTAAAGACGACCGGGTTTAGATGTCAAGGGGAAGAGTGGTGACCCCGTCATTCTTTACCTTCCTTTTCGGGTAGAAGTAGGAAAAGGCATATCGGGTTTGCACGTACGTGTGCATTTCGTTATCGCGCATGCGAAACCCTTTGTTGATGCCTTGACCACTTCTCTTGGTCTCCAGCACCCGGAGATATTTGTGGTGATCGATGTCGTTGCATCGTTTGTTTACCCCCTTGCAACTGAATTTGTCGTTCGAATTGTCGTCACCGCCAAAACAATAATAGGTTTTGGAACACAGCCCGACAATTCCATTCCCGGACCATTCTTCTTTGAACAGACCGGGAGTGCGTTTGTCGTAGGCCGCGTTTTGGGGGGTGTCTGTCCGGGGAAACCAGTCGGACTTCTGTCGGTTGTACCGCTCCCGCATGTGAGGTTTTATCACGTCGTCCAGGCTGTTTGCCGATAAGGCGATGTAGGCCGAGTCCGTGTCCATCTCACAATACTGAAAGTCGGAGACGTCCACGAACTCGAGCATGAAATCGTAATAAAACTCGAGCATGCGCAATTTCGCATACTGATATACGAAAAAGCCAATCTGTAGGGGCAGGTCAAATTTGATCTTGCGCTTTGCCGATTCAATTTCGAAGAAATCCTCGTCATTGACCACAACCAAATGTCGAAACCGAGAGGTGTTGATCTTTCGGGTTGCGGTCACGACGTCTTCGCAATACTCGACGTCGGTCTGTCTCTCTTTGTTAGTGACCGTCTTACCGTAACCCGAATTGCCAATCAACTTCATGGTATCGGCGATGATCTTCTTGGACTTGTCCTCGTCGCCTTTGCGCCTTGCATCGCTGACGGCGTCGCCAAAAGATTCGAAACTCGGTTTTGGACTGTACTCCATCACCTGGTAAATACGGGTGACTTTCAAACCGTGATTTAGATACCAATTGAGCAAGGGCGTCGCCAAGAGGATCTTCTGACCGAACATGCTGCCGATCAGCGACCGTCTCGGTTTCGACATGATGTTGTGTTCTTCGGCGTACGCTTTCATGTAGTCGCCAATGTCGTCGATAGCAATGTCGACGTTCTTAAAGATGGGGGGCATTTCGGAAAAATGCGACTTGAGATCCGCGGGGACCTCGATGTCGCATTCCACAGCGCCAAACAATGCACCTGATCGAACAGCCTGGAGGACGCGCTCCTCGGTCATGTCGGGAAGGTGTTCGGTGGGAGTCTTGCGGCGGGCCAAAAACGACGACAGTCGATCGTCGGCTCTGATCATGGCCTGCCACTCGCACTCCCACATTTCGACGACCGCGTACCCACACTCCCGTAGGTATTCGGTCGTTTCGGCCGTTTCCGCCCGCAACGTGACCATAGACTTGCCGCGTCTTTCGTTGTAGACGCAGCCTTTGGTCAGGGTGCAGGCGTGGCCGTGCCAATAACAACCGTGAAACTGAAAGATTTCCCCGGTTGCCGAACAGAAACCGTCCACGGGAACTCGGCGTGGACCGATGCGTTTTTCGGTGCTATTGAATTTGTGCCGAATGACGAGGTCTCGCTCTTGGGCCACCCAATCTAACCACTCCGTGGCCATGCGTCCACAGACAGGGGCGGAATGCTCCGGTTTGAACCCCGTGTCTGCCCGACGCCGAATGTAATGACCGGTCGGCATGTCCTGCATCAGGGCCCACAGGTACAACGCGTTGGCGTCAAACCCGACGACTTTCTGACAGAGTTTAGGTTCTCTGCCCATCTCTTTCATCTCGTCGGCCCTGATGTAGGTCTTGCCCTTTTCGTGGTACCTATGGAAAATGATACTGGGACCCCCCACTATGTTGTCTTTAAGCAACCTGTACACGTCCTCGTTGTCTACCAACGTAAAGTACGTGGTTGATGGCAGGTTCATGAACAGGAACTTCAGCGTCAGCCCCGGCACGCTGATGCCGTCCTTGAACATGTCAATTCCTAGATTTTTGTAGAAATCGAACATCTTCTGGACGGCATCAACCATGGGGCCGACATCCTTATTGTTGTACCTACAGAAACAAAGAAAAAATAAAGATTAATCTTCTGTTGACGACGATGTTCTACACATCGATAAAGACCACAAAAAGACGTACTGTCACGTGTACACTTACCATATCAGAAAGTCCCTCATGGTGCTCATGCTCTCCTCTTGCCACACTTGTTGACAGTACTCGTAATCCTCCGCCGCGATGTCCGAGTCCCTCAGCTTGCTGTGGAACGCGTCGGGACCCGGCAGGCGGGGCTCGTCCAGCTTGTCGAGACTGTCCATCCACTCGTACCTGTCACATAGAGGGGACCGAGAAGACGTCATCGTTCGGTGTAACAAGGCTTGGTACATGGTCACATCAACCATTAATCAAACAGGAACAACAACAACAAACCAACAAAGGAAAAAAAACGCACAACACTTACGGAAAGAAACCCTTGGTTTCTTCGCACTCGTAGGCTTTCAGGAGGGTGGAGTACGAGAAGCCGGGAGCGACATAGTTGATCAGGTCTAGGAACTTCATGTCGTCCGTTTCGATGGACATGAAGTTGTTGTTTTTCTTGATGGGTCTGAGTTTGCTGGTGGACCTCAGCAGTAGGGGGAGGAAGACTTTCTTGACGGCGTTCAGATCGTACTTGCCGCCGTTGAAGCTGAGGACCACCAGCTGTCTCAGATACTTTTCAAACTCTTCCATCAACTTTGTCATGTAATGCTTTTTCCGTCGCTTTTCCCGCTCCTTGAATTGGTCGACGGCCCCCTGCTCCTCTTCCGTCCCATCTTCTTCTTCAGACTCCTTGTCGAGGTCTTCTTGTCGGATGGTGTACATTTCGTCGAAGACCCACGAGAACTTTTCCGAGAGAAGGCTGTAGGACGCTTCGCTGATTTGTTTTAGGTGGCTCAGCAACATTTCTGCCACTTGTGCCGGCTCGCCCTCAGACACGAAGCATATCGGCTCCGTGTATCCGGGCACATTGCTGGCCACGCTAACACTCAGGAGCTCGTGGACGGTTTCCCACTGGAGTTTGGGGGTCTTGTTGTTCTTCCCCAGAGGTTTCAGAAGGCACTCGATGTCGAAGCATGCCCGATAGGGGTAGAACCGGTCTTCTTCCGCCACGACAATCCCTTCGTCCTGTAGTTTTTCAAAGATGGTTTGGTTGAGACGATAGGCGCCCCCTGGATATTCTTTGGCTACCTTGCCGTCGCACGTACGGATGTGGACTTCGCAGTTGCCGCGGCGGCGCCACCTCTTCCCGCACTGCGGACATGCGAAGGACTTGGCGTAAGCCTTAAAATCTTTAATGTAACTGAAATGCTCCCCGTAGAGATTCAGATACATGATGTTGTTGTGTGTGGACAGGGGGCGCCTGACCAGTTCTGCAAAGAAGTCGTCGTCGGTGGCATCTTCGTCGTCATTAGGTTGGAGCGCATAGACGTAAATGTCCACCTGAAACAGTGTTTCCAGGTCTTCCAAATGTTTAAGGGACACACCCCTGAATTGTTTGGCCGTCTTGCCCGCCCATGTCAGATATTCATGGAAGAGCTCCTTCGTCGCCCCTTCTAGATTAGTCCGATCGTAATGTCGATGGAGTGCCAAGCATCTAAAGAAACAGAGCTTGTCGTTGTACGGGCCAAGTCTGTCCCCTAGCAGAGCAACGATCGATCTACTCTTTACGATATAGTCCGGCACTGTTCCGGGGGCACCGATGGGGTGGTCTTTGATCTTGTGTACATAGAACGTGATGTTTGTCATCTTATGCAAGACCGTCTTACTATTGGGTCGCTGCTGTCGTGCCCGCTCCATGACGTCTGCGTCGTTCAGCTTATCTAGAAACAGACGAACGCCGGCCTCGTTCTCCACCAGAACAGGCTCTTCCACAAACCTGTTGTTATTGTCGGACGGGTAAAAGTAACGTAGAGCCCCCGTTTCCCCGTCACGTAGGAAGAACCCGAACGACACGGTTAGTTTAAAGACCGTCTGTTGGTCCCGGAAGATGGCCCACACATTGTCGGCCAAGTTGTTAGTGTCTTCAGAGTCCAACCTAAAATTGTATGTGTCTTGTATGATGTGGCCCCTTCTGAACTGCGTTCGGATGGTGGACCATTTCTGTTTGTAAAGATTCCTGGTGGCCGGGTCATCCTCTTGGGGAATCAGATCCTCCGAGACGTCCTCCGGGTCTTCCCGATACGGAAACCCTCCGGGTTGGACGTGGCGGCGTTTCGCGGAGGGGCCGGCGCCGGCTGCCGAGTCATTCCTCTTCTGTTCGCGAGAGGTGGACGGCACGGGATGGGCAACTTCCCTGTGTGCTTGCAGGGCCTGCGCCGTATCGAACGCCACTTTGCACGGTGGGCACCAGAACGTCGGTGCCGGTCTGGGATTGTCGTGCAGACGTCGATGCTGCAGCATGTTATCGCGTCTTGCGAACCGTTTACCGCAAAAATTACACTCATGTATAGGTGCGGTCGAGTCGTGGTTTTGTTGGTGGTGCCGTTTCATGTCGTACAGGCGTGTAAAGGTTTTCTCACAGACTTCACAGCGATGGGCGGTGGTTGTAGTGTCGTGGGTCTTTTGGTGACGGGTGAGAGAGCATTTTTGGATGAAGACTTTGCCGCACGTTTCGCAAGAGAAGGCCATGCTTGGTTTATTGACAGTATCTTCGGACTCTGTAACAACAACATACGCACTCTGTTACACACACGGTACAACTATATAGACCTCTACACTTTCTTGAATAACAATAGTACCGTACGGAAGCTGGTACGCTTTTGTTAAGATCTGGCGTTCAACAAAGAACCTCCAGGCCCCGGTCCACAAAGGAAGCGGACTAGGCTATTCAAACACTGTGCGCTCTCCCGCTATCGTTCAACACGGCGCACAAAAGACTTCTTGGATCTGAACGGGCAGAGGGCAAAAGTCGGCGGACAATTTTCCTTCTACGTAACTGTTATTGACTGACAACACGGTTCGTTTCTAGCAAACACACAAAAACGGACGTGATATCGTTTTACGAAAACGTAGGGTGATGTACGGTTTTCACTTTGTTAATAGGGTGATGTACGGTTAGTAGGGTGATGTACGGTTTTCACTTTGTTCGATACGAACGCAACAGAAGTACAAAACGTTTCGTATCCTTACCTGCAAATTTTTGTAACGTTGAACAAAACACTGTACACAAAACTGAATCAACCACCTAGTCATGATCTGAACAGCAAAAAAAATAAAATCTTGTACAACGTACTATGTTACAAATAAGGTTTTCTTACGCTTTTACACTTTTACCCGTTCATAATACTAAAGAGAGAGATGATTGTCGACTTACCGATAGTATGAAGAAAGTAGTCAGCGGTGCTGCTCTATTAGACGAACGTTGGCGGGATGATCCTTTCGGTCTGGTTGTCCGGCGCGTTCTGAGGTCCAGGCTTGATGTCTAGCGTTTATATAGTAAATTTTGGCGCCATTTTTACCCATTGTATTGGGGATCGTCCAATCCTCATGAAACACGTGACCTGGTTACCAATCAACTACTCTCAATCCGCAGAACACGTCATCTTCGTTTCCATACAGCCAATCAGGTACGTTATATGGCGACGTAAACCACTCCCACTGACGTTGACAAATACGTGCTGACGATAGCAAATCTTCCCAGAGTTTTCTTTCTAGAACGACAGATGGTCTCACCATGCGGTCCTGACCATTGCGTTGTTATGTAGAACACACGATTGTGAACGTAACAAAACGACAGATGTACCATTGAGGCGGATACGTGAGAACTGACGATAGGCACCTTTCCCCAGAGGTTCTCAGAACGACAAATGGTCTCACTATTGTGGTTCTGTTCTTGACAACGTCGTTCTATGAATACGGGGAGTTCATCGTGCCTGTAGGCGTCTCGCAGGCCACCATGATGCCACGATAGCGCCAACACGTGTGAACAGAAGTCGCCAGAGAAACTGGACAAAGGACAGATACGTGCTTTGTCGTGGAAACTCAATCCATTCACTCCATCCGCCGCGACGAACCAGCCAGTTTCCCGCGTAACTGCAAATCAACGTTGTTAAATCGGTCGAGAGGGTGTCGATGTCCGTTTCGTGTAGATCCTGTGATTTGACACACACGTCTACGGCAAAAGACATCGCAGTAACGAGTCGACCCCAGTTTAATCGTTTCTCTTGCAGTACGGTTTTCAGCACACGTTTAAGGCCGTCCTCTGTGTTGGGTGCATTGGACATGAAAAGGTCGGTAATGTTTTCCCATTCCTCTTCCGCCGAAATCTTATCTAGCAAACGTAATAGTTTTATACATGCAACCGAGTTTGGACATCGCCTGTGTTCTGAAAACACGTCAGGTGCTTTGTGGTGAAGTAAGCAACGGAAGACGTCTGTCGTCTGTGTTTTCACCGCATCCATCTAAGACAAAAATTTAGGACGAGGCTAACCTTTTCCCGCGTTTTCAGCTCATGCGACACGGCCGGGTTGACGCTGACCTTTTATCTCTGTGTGCAGTATGAGCACCGCGAACACAATAGACATCCAACTTTCGCGCGTTGACCTTTTATCCCTGTGCGTGTGTGCTGAATAGGCACCACGCACGCACACACACAATAGACACCCAACTTCCGCGCGCTGTCGAGACGCAGCACAATAGGGTGACGCTGACCTTTATCCTTTTTTATATATGAGTCCTAGTTTGACACACCCTCCACTTCGTGATGGTCCCGCTGTCATGTTGAATAGCTTTTTGTGAACGTAACAATATCGGTAGGCGTGGTATCATCCTTCAAAAATCGTTGCCTTGACAACAGGTTTCCCGGGTTACCGGGTTCAAACGTGCACACTGACCTTTATCTAACCTGTAATTTAGCTCATTGGCTACAATTTGCATACACCCGCCTACATTTGCACCAATCTGCATATCCTTAACATAATCACGGTGACCCCTGACCTTTGACCGAGCCTGCCCGAGCCTGAATAAACCCTTAACATAATCACGGTGACCCCTGACCTTTGAGCGAGCCTGACCGAGCCTGAATAATAAGGCGTCTCCTGTCGAGGATATACTACCACTGTGACCTCTGACCTGACCCCTGACCTGACCCCTGACCTGTACCGCCGTATACCGCCTTATACCGCCTGAATAAATAATAGCAGCGTGCTGACTATATACTACTCACGTTTCTGTCTCGTAAACGGTCGTTGCCATTTGCCATATCGCCGAGTGGCCAATGCCATATCCGAGTGTATCATAACTTCTGAGAGGGGCAACATATTTAAAACGCAACATTTCAATATAAAAAGCAACATTTCAATTGCAAGTGTAGGACACAATCGTGAAAAATAGTAAAAATTTTATATTAATGACAGAGCACAAGCATGGATTCGAACCCGGGTCAAAAAACCTAACCCTAACCTCTACGTCATCACGAAACATCACGGTGTTGACGGTGCGTTCTATAGCTAATACATTAAAAGCGTGCCGTTCTGCGACATGGAAATGACCGTTTCAAATGGGAACGACGGTACAAGAGAAGGAAATTAGCGGGGGCGATAATTACAACTTACTCTTTTCTAATTTGCACTATTTTCTGATTGGCCAAGATTTCTAATCGGACGCGCGTCTTTGACGTTCCAGGGAAGGCTGTCTTGGGTTCCTGTCGGCGGTTGGTTCTGTCACAGTCTGCTTATCAAACTACTAGTAGTACGACGACCTACGACAAATGTGACCGCGCCGATATAAAAAAAAGAGTCCATTGGACACAAATCTCCGTGAAGTTGTAACACTTTTGGCAGAGTGGGCGAAGGTGTATCGTGCCGAAAAAAATAAAAACAACTTGATACAAGCAGAACAGACGCTTCAAGTATGGAATGGTAACAAATGTGCTATGTAATGGCAGTAAATGTCAATGTCAGACAGATTTCCTCACTGGAATTGCACTGGATGCCTTTTAACGCTGTTCGGTCGTCCGCCATGACGCTACAACGGTGAACGCAACATCTGCCACAGGAAAACCCCTATCGCAGCACACCCACAATGGCCGACGGCCTGTCCCACAAGTCCATCCGAGTAGGGGTGTTTTCTGAAATATTATATGAACTATGAAAATTATTGCTAAGGTATAGAAAACAACGTGCATCATCTCGCGCACACTAACAGACGACATGGCAAACTACATGCCAATGGCAATGCAACAAAGGGATCGTGAGTTACAGCTGCGGACGTACAAACACGACCAATCCCAATACTCCGTGGAGGTCTATGACCTCCTTCACGGAGTAATCAACTCCGTCCTTCTAAGGCTTCATGAACTATTCAATGTTTTGCCCTTTAAGTGAGACAACCGTAAAGGTGGTGGGTATTCCCCGGCCACTTAGCTCCTAATGTGATATTCGTGTCCATTGTTCAGAACAGTGGACCATAAAAGACCGGTGAGGATAGGCCACCGTTTGACTATCACAAAGGGATAATGAAAAATTCATACACAATAGATACATGCATCCTGTGTCAGGTCTGTTATCCTGACAATGTGACAGTGCGTCGTATTGTTTATTGCAAGTCCAAGCCGGGAGGATAATTTAAGGATAAGTTAATAACTTAAGGGCAACCCTCAACGCTACTGAAACACCACGAGGGTAAACAATAATGCTAATGTACATAACGTGTATTTTTTGGGCAAAATGTCACCAACCTTTTGAAATGGCAATAAGATTTTCAACCGTTTCCGTAAATTCTGAAGGAATAAACGTGAGATCAACAACCTCCAATCTAATGAGCAGGTCTTCAGGTCACGTTTGATTTAATCAACAAATAATTAAGAGTTTCATTGAAATCATTATCCCGCATCAGTTGAAAGAAAACAACGCTGCTAAATCCACAAAGTACACACTGGAGATCTGCCAGAATTGAGGATGAGTGTCATTTGTTGTTGACTGTATTTTATAGAAATGAGAGAAATATCCCATATAATTGTATACAAGATACGTTTCCCAGTTTTCGACATTCAGATAGAACAGAAAAATTCGCATTCCTTATAAAACTAGACAAACCATTTATCATAAGCTCCATATGTCCATACAACTACAACTGCTTTAAGAAGCAAGTAAAATCCGTATATGTTATACATAAACAGGTAAGAGAGATATGGCAACTATATTGTATATTGTCCAGTTACTAGGGCTAGCCCTTTAAAATAGCATCCGGCTAGTTGGGCAGTCCTGGCTGTATATCATGTTATACAGCCTAATAAATCAAATCAACTCAGAATATGCTTCTCCAGAATCCCTCCAGACCTCCCTCCGATCATTCAAAGGAAGTGCCACCTACTTGGATTTCAAAGGGGGGCAAAACTAAATTTTTGTTAGTCCACTGCAGTATAATAAATATACCACAAAGTACAATTCTTAATTGTTTTACATTAGTCCATGACAGATTAGCGTTGTTACACCATTTCAAACTCGCACCTTTAATCTAATTTAATCGGTGTCTCACGTCCTTTGACGTCAGTATCATGCACACTGACGTCACAAGGGTCAAAGGACGTGAGACCTAACCGATTAAATTAGATTAAAGGTGCGAGTTTGAAATGGTGTAACAACGCTAATCTGTCATGGACTAATGTAAAACAAGTAAGAATTGTACTTTGTGGTATATTTATTATACTGCAGTGGACTAACAAAAATTTAGTTTTGCCCCCCTTTAAGCTAGGTTCACATCTAAAGTGGGACAATCATAATACACATGTGGTGAAAAGTGAAAACAGCGCCTTCATTATCTCCGTTTGCTTGCCGAAGATGGCATGCCACCAGATGACCTTACAACAGTGTACACAGCCCTGACCCGTTATGTATGTTGAATGCACTACCTCTCAGACAAACACTCCCGTAGCCTGGTGTCAGGTCTTTCGTGGTGTGGGCAGGTTCCCTTCGGGCATAAAGACGTCCCCCGCCGCCCAGTTCAACCAGGCTCCCCGGTAGGCGTTTCACGCCCTGCAGACGTTTTGCACGGCAGGAGTTTGTGGTGGGCTGATTGAAGTCCTGCCGTGCAAAACGTACCGGTGAGCATAGTGGAACTGGGCGGCGGGGGATGTCTTCAGGCCCGAAGGGAGAAAAATTATAAGACCAGAAGCATGCCGATGACAACCGTGCTGCCCACTCTCCAGTCCAGGCAAGAAGCTGCAGCATTAGCACTCCTCAACCAGATGCGCTCCATTGATCATTTATTTCATTCTTTTATTTCTTTTTATTTTCACCTGTTAAAAAAATAAATACTTAGATGACAAATACCAAAGGAAACGTGCCGAGGTGGAAATGAGATAGGCCAAGACTTTGTTGCATGTTCTTAGATTGATATTGTGCACTTAAACAATTTTCTTCTTCGTTTCTTTGGTTCAGCCCACCTTTCGCACCATTGACCAATTTCATCGCACCATTTACCAAGTTACCTTCATTTATCACGAGTCGTTGGCATACCTAGCTAATGCTAAAGGTGACATCTCCAAACCGGGCAATCTTGTGGAACGAAAAGCATGATATAAAAGACAACAAAGCACAAAAAAGTTTTTTAAAAATAAGAATGGAAACTATTTGCGTATATTCTTGATATAAATTGTTGATTTTTCGCTGATCGAAACAGCCCGGCCAGGCCCCTGCATGTTTGGAAATGTGACCTCGGCATTAACAGTCACTTCCTTAGGTTTGTCCTTCCACTGGAATCGACCACCCGTACTTTCGCTCACTCAGCCTGATGGTTTAAACGTTTGAAATGTCACACAGTCAGCGACTAAAAAGCTTCAGATATTGGAACTACAGTGCCTCTTTCAAGCCGGATGCTAGTTAAATTGAATAGAATGATTTGTACATTAGATCCAGATCTGAAGGTATACGAAATGCCTGAGGGGCAGCAAATCAGAAATGTATCTTTTTATGCTAGGCAAATTTAATAAAATGATTTGTACATTAGTCCTGGGGCTATGGAAATGGTTATTCACATAAGCATCTTATTTTGGGAATCGTGGATGCATATTACTTTTAAGTAGAAATGAGGAAGCGGGACATAAAGGGTACGTTGTATCAAACAGCGCTCTTCTGATCTTTTTTCTTTGTTTTTTTCTGGTCGTGACATCAATTGCTCTGTCAACCTGTTTGAAGTTTGTTTTTTTTCTTCAGCGTCTGACAGCTTCAAACGGATTTGGCTGCTTTGAGTTGTGTACGACAATCACGTCGTTTCATATGGTCATCTTTGAGCTAGAAGCGGAACCTGTAGCTAAATCCGATACGCGTAGAGCCTGAACCTATCAAAACCAAAAACTCTGAGATTATTCCAAGCCTGCGAAAAATAATGCGTAATGTTCACAACGACTGCTGAAAGTTTCAGACATCACATTATACAGCAATGTTACCAGTTTATGTTTATGTTTATGTTTATGTTTATGTTTATTAGGAACCAATGACGCATAACTTAAAAGATGGCTAATATCACAATTATAATACCCAATACAGGCTAACCCCTTTCCGAATGTAGCGTTCATAGACGATGCTGGGGGGTCTAATTAACTTACTACATTACCTGAAGATGCTGTTTTCTGCATTTACAGACGGCTCAAAAAGTACCAGTAGTCTTTAGTTTTCTAGTGGTAGCAATACATACACGCTTGCTGGAGGTGGAGTATGACATCCCGTCTATAGTTTCCAAATGTTGTGTTGGAAAAGATATCGTCTGCAACAGGCAAAATTCTTATGCAACATTGACCAAAAATCTAACGTAAACCGGGAAAATTTCGCGCAGGTGCAGTACGTGGTTTTTAGCTGCGTGGCTGGAAGTTCGGACGGTAGATGGCCGTGAAAAAAAATCCACAAAGTAAAATAAAGGCTGTCATCGAGGTTTGGAATTTCAAAATCTCGTTTTATCTCAAGTATCCTTGCCCTTAGCTCTTTCAAGTTTTTACTTGACAACGTTACATCTTCCAAAAATGCTTTCCTTTTTTTGTATCAACAGGTTCCGGGCTTTGAACTCCCTGCTGCTTTCTCATTTACCCTTATAAGGAGAGTTCTACCACTTATGTTTCTTAATCAAGTCAGCAAGTTGAGGAGTCTCAACCGCGGGACCTCCCGGCCGTTTTGTGCGCGTACTTTGAGTTATGAAACGGTTGTCCTAGACAACATTGACGCACCGATATCTTTGGGTAGCTCGGTTGCTAGGCAAGACCCTATGCCTCCGGGTCCAATTACCAACTACCATGTTGAAAAAGCAGGTTATGTAGATTTGAGGCCTGCTTTTTCACCGGCCTGTGAAGCTTCCTAGGTGATCGAATCAGTTGTCTTGTGGTGACACGTATAAGGTTCATCTAAAACATATTAGGAAGAGAGATAGGAAAGTATAGGTGGTCGACTAGCGGGGTTATACCGCTCCGTCAGGGTTTTACAGCCCCTTAAACCCCTGTCACACATTCGGAACCTTCCCCGAACACCAGCCAACCAAGATTTTGTATCCAGAACCGTGCCTATCTAGTGCTATGCCTGAATGGGTTAGGATCAGGCAATGTTCTGGATAGTCTCTGCACATCCAAGAACGTAGATTTGCCCCATGATCACCACATTTTAAGGGATGATGTAATAGAAATTAAATATTTACAACTTTGCCTTCTTTTATTGAAAAAAAAACACGTCTTGTTATTTGGTGACGTCAGTCCAACTTAAACACTTTACAGCGCGCATTATGTAATCACTGCACGTATTGGGTTAAGTTTTGAACATTTACTCCGTGCAACTCCATGTCAAGTTATTGCGAAACAACTCTCCTGTTTCGCAATAACTTGAGTTGTGCGGGGTAAATGTTCAAAACTTAACCCAATACGAGCAGTGATTACATAATGCGCGCTGTAAAGTGTTGGACTGACGCCACCAAGCAACAAGACGTCTTTTTTTCAATAAAAGAAGGCTTCTCCCACCAAACAATAGGACAGCAATAGCTCTATATTGATCACTAATTATAGTACCTTACATTGAAAAACATTCTACTGATATGATGCAGTCGTATTTTTTCTTACTACATGTAGAAGTGATTCTACAAGGCAGCATGATTACGTTTAACCACAATTCTTTTTCTGTGTTAGATTCTCGCCCGACAAGCTCGTAATAACATGGAAATGAGTGTCTCCTGGCGCCAGCTGACGGAACTGCAGCTGCCCGGTTGTTGCTTGAATTGTTTGATCGTCTGCAGAACCGTGCCTGTTGTGTCCAGATCCATGCTTTATTCAGAACACTCGTAAGGCATCACATTTTGGCACCTCGACTTCCTGAATAACACTTATTACCTCCATGAAAAATGGAGGTATTGTTTTTGGTCTGTCTGTCTGTCTGTGTGTCTGTGTGTGTGTGTGTGTGTGTGTGTGTGTTTCAACATATTTGTGGTCAACAACGTATGAAGGCATCTATAAATTGTGATGATATTTGGTATGTGGGTAGGTTATAGAAAGACAAAGGTGAAGGTCAGATATGGGCCTCCTGGTAGCTGACCTTGGTACTGCAGCTGAACTTCTGTTTTTTTGTCACTTTTGTCCTGGACATGCTATGGTCTTGGTTTTTTTGGTGACAGATAGCTTTTCCTGTAAGGAATGAGTGACTTGGTCCCCCTAGCAGCTTGTTCTGCAGGGGAGTTTCCAGCAAGTCCAGAAAGGAACAACATGTTTTCATCATTTTTTTGTATGTAGGTAGCTTAGACGGAGATGTACATAATTAAATACAAATTATGCAGATGAAGACTTAGTTTGCATAATTAAGGAGGAAATTCTGTAATTCCAGTGTTTTACATAATAGGACTTTTATACATGTGAATAATGTGAATAATCTATGGCAGGTGGAAAATCAACAGATACCAATTATGCAAATAATGACCTAATTTGCATAATTGATGTGAAAATTCCATGATTGCTTAGTGGTAAATGATGGGAATTTCATAGTTGTGACATGTGTACGTTAGTTAAAGGTTAACATCACTATATATGTATTATGTAAATGTAGAAGACATTTGCATAATTAATGATGACATATTGAAATGAAACATTGTCAAAGGATTGAACTTTCACATATCAAATATATGTCATTTGTGTTGAGGAAACCATATTTCAGGGATTCGAAACCAGAACCTTCAGATTCTGAGTGAACAACCCTGACAGCAAGACCACCTCGACACCTAAATCTGGTTTGTTTCTAAACATTGAAAATGAGTCTTCAAAAACAGCATACTAAAGGCATTTACTGTGAACATATAGGGATTTTAAACCATAAGAAAAACCACTCGAGCTCATATCCTTTTTTTTTAATTTGATTGAACCCAGCATCTCTCTGCATCAGGTTGTTCTTTTACGGTGCAGTTCACACATCAACCTGTAGATGGCGCGCTCGAACAGGTGGCTTGGACTTGTGTTGTTTTACCTTGCAAATTTACACGATGTGTCTGTATTGAAAAGCTGTCATATCAATATACTAGTATCTAGTTACGAGTAATAATAACAGTTACTGTATTATAGGAAACGTATTGACTTGTGTCTCTCAAAGGGCCATAACGTTATCTTATCACCTAAACATTGCTATGAATTTACAACAAAACTTTCCCATTCAGATCAAGTTGAACAAATGGCTGTCTGTGCAATATCTGAGAGGCGAATAAACAAACATCTGATGAATTTACTTGACAGAACGGCCATTATGAAAGGAAACAAAAGTGAAACCAGGAAGGGCGAGTAAAGAAGCCAATTTCTATATCCTCATCATTGAAGAGGTGCGTATGATAAGACAGCATCAATAGCAACCTTGTCATAGGAACGAGTTTAATGAAGTCGCATGACACGTTAACTTTTACCTTTGTCACGGTTTTATTTTCAGACAATATACATGTATCATTCTTTTTCGGTGTTTGTTTGTTTGTTTGTTTGTTTGCTTGTGTGTCGGTGTTTTTTCGAAAACAATAGAGTCACAGGAAGTAAGGGGGTGGTGGAACCGCAGATTGACAGGAAGGTCAAATTGGAGGTCAAAATGGTCTCCCTGCAGGCTGGGAGGAATTGAATGGTAGGATGGAGGAAGGTAGGAATTCGAAGGCTGCATGCGCGACATGTACAGTAGAATATACACAGAATCAGCGAGAAATAATGAATAAAACAATAAATTCACAGCATCTCTAAATTTTTCGATGCAATTTTCGGGTGGGAAAACTGGATTTTCAAATTCAATTTTCTGGTCATTGTTTTAATGTAGTAAGTTGTATCAACCCCATCGTATAGCATATTGATATTTGTGAGGCAATAATACGATGTCGCTGACTGAAAACGGTTGCTTGTTTTGTATCGTAAGTTGGTTCTAGCAATTTATTGGTGGCACCAAAAACAAGGGACTCCTAACCGTTACGTAGCTTTTTTTGGGCTATTTCAAACGCTTAGATCTACAAGTATGAAATAATGATGAAAATGTGCTAAGAAATGGTAGTAAATGTCAATGTTAACGTTAGACAGATTCCTCATCCAGAATTTTGTTTTTGTTTTGTCGCCCTGCAGTTGTATTGGCTGCGAACGTTGTTTCTATGTCCCCTTGCAACATACCTGCCCCCCTCCCCCTTCGACTAATGTACCCACCTGCCTCACCTACCGCATTATGTAAATATTTACCCGTCAGTGGAGCTGACTCCCCCGGCGGGCCGGCTTTGTTCTCACCCCAGACAAAACGGTACTCAAGTCGCTCTTTTGTAACGCTGGCTGGAGGTTTCTGAATGGAATATTACCTTCACTTACAGGTGTATCAATGTTACATTTTGCTAAATTTGATAGAAAAACTGATGTAATACAATGTGACTAAAAATGGGAAAGCGTTATTGTCAAATTTGTAGAACATCTAAAATCATGTGGTATCTGAAACTGGAGCGGAATGATTTTTGATTGACAGAAAAGGGGTCGGACAGAGTGCAGAAAAAACAGGACATAATATAGTGTCTTTGCACAGTTTAATGGACAGGTACATGTAGCAAATAGGGCAAGAACACACGTATATACAAATATGCCAAAATGGCTGCAGGTTGTCTGTTTCTCCGTATTTTTCGATTCACATTTTCCCCAAATTCTCGCTTTCACATGTTTTATATGAGTCACAACGTTTCAAACTTCTTGAAGTTGCTCCGTCAAATTCACATAATTTAAAAGTCACATTTGTAACCCTGGAAGTGCTTCCTTGTGTCTTCAATATTTTGCCATACGAATGTGGATTGATTAATACGCATAGATAGATAGACTGTATCACTTATAAACTGATAAAAATAGAAATCTTTTTCTTTATTTGTTAAAGACGTGTTACCGTTTTGTTAGAACAGAACGTCTCATTTGTGAAATCCTTTCATTTACTCTAAAACTTCACTGGATATATCATTTCTTCAGGTTTTGTGTACATGTATTATGATTTACATAAGATTTGTGGTTGGATTAGCTCCCGTAAGCATGTTTGCAAATAGGAAGGCCAAACGTTCTAAATGAATATTTCTAAATGATGTAGTTTACTTTTCCAACTGCAGTTTTTCCTTATTACCTCCATGAAATGTCATGGAGGTTATATTTTCAGTTGCGTGTGTCAGTCATTCTGTCTGTCTGTCTGTCTGTCTGTCTGTCTGTCTGTCTGTCAACAAGATAACTCAAGAACGGCTGGATGGATTGGTTTCATACTTGGTGCGTTGGTAGGGTCTGACGAAAACTGGAAATGATGAGATTTTGGGCCCCCTAGTGGCTTCCCTTGGTACTGCAGCAGAACTTCCGGTTTTGATATCTCGCGATCTGGACATGCTAGGGTCATGAATTTTGTATGGTAGGTAGCTCTTGTGCTCGGGAAGAAGTCACGTGAGTTTGGGCCCCCTAGTGGCTTGTTCTGGAACTGCAGGACGGTTTGTTTAAAAATCTTCGAGAGCGGATAACTAAACAACCGATTGACGGATCGTCGTGATTTTTGGTATGTAGGTAGCTTGAGTGATGCTTGACGTAATAAAATTACAATTATGCAAATCAGGATATAATTTGCATAATTAATGAGGAAATTCTCTATCTGCTGTGTTCGATAATAGGGCTATGAAAAGCTTGTGACATATGTAATTGAGAACGACAGGAACATTGGCAGATATTGGCAGATATGCATTATGTAAATGAAGCCCTAATTTGCACAATTAATGGGAAAGTGCTACAATTGTATAGTGGTAACTGCTGGCCAGTGCTGGGAATTTAATACTTGTCGTATTTGGAAGTTCAGTGAAGGTGAACATCACTAAACATAATTTATTCAAATCAGGACCTCATTTGCATAATTTATGAGGAAATGCTAGAATAGCTTTATTTCTTAAGATAAGACTGTCATTGGGTGGAGGATATGATGAACTGAATGAAAGATGTAATTCATGCAAATGGAGCTCTTATAATTTGCATAATCACCTGGAAAAACGTATACAATCATGTAATTAGTTTGAACGGTTAGGCCACACCAAGTAATATTTATGGATGACGTCCTCTGGAGACCCTAAATCTAATGCGAGAGCGCGGAAAAAAAAACTAGAAGGGCCGAAAAAACAAGATGCCTAGATTTGAAATATTATAAGGGACGACAAATGTTAGGACACAAACACAGTGAGAGAACACAGTGAGAGAACACAGTGTAATAACCAACAAGTCTTTTATTTGTCATGAAAATAGCAATAAATTAGTGGAATAGCAGTTGTCGTCCTGTTCTGTTTCTTTCCTTTCATCCCATCTTCCCTTTATCTTGCGACTTGCAGCACTTTCGTGACTTTGGTCATAGTTGCAGGTAGCAGAATTTCTTGTTTTTTTTTCTGGGAACAGGCCAAAATCAATGCGCGCGCGGACGTCATCCATAAATATTACTTGGTGTGGCCTTAACATAATTTAGCGAAGGTATGAGGTCGTGTTGTGTATGAAACCTGTAAATTAGGTTGTAATTTGAATATAACCAACAATATCATACCTTGTCAATGCCAAATGATAAGGATTTCAGCAGTGTGTCGCATGTTACTAGGTAGGGGCCGTGTGAATACTTTGCATAAAACTTTTGCTAATGAACAGGATTGTAAATGTAAGCCATTTACAGGTGGTCATTACCATTTCATGGAGGTATGAGGTCGCCGAACTCTAGTTATTTGATTGAATTCATTATGGAAAAAATGCTCTCTGGGGACTTTTTTCAGTAGCGTTGCATGTATCGACTCCGTTGACAGATTGTTAGTGGTTGATGTTGTTTGGTTACTTGTGTCATTTGTTTCATATAATCAGTCATCACCAGTTGTGTACACTATTACAAGCTGTTGTTTTGTTGTTGCCTAATGTTCAAGCAGATGTAAGGGGTTTGGCTCAATGTTTACGAGTGTTTTTCATTTTTACATTTCGTGGCGAAATGGCAGGGTGTTTGGCCCAGAACTTGACCCAGAGGTCCTCGGTTCGAATCCTGTCATGTCACCGATCTTATTGTGTCCTTGGAAAAGGCACTTTGCACAACTATCCTCACCACATGCACTCAGGTGTAAAATGTAAAATGTAAAATGGGTACCTGACTTCGGTTGGGGTAAAAACGTAAAGGCGGTGGAAGGAGAGGGATGGGCTCCGCCTTCCAATACTGTGCCGTTGACACAGTGGATTAACAACCCACTGCCCCTGTGGTCTCAAAAAAGGCATACGAACTACCTTTATCGTTTACTTTTGCAATATTTAGCACATAGATCTAGTGGTCCACTCCCTTTTTAAACTCTCCGCCTGATCTGAAGTAGAAAATGTTAGGTCCAGTCTAGATGCAAAAGTGTCATTGTTCCTCCTTTGTTACATGTTGGTATGAGCACACTGGGAGTTTGTAACAGCGCCACCCAGCGTGTTGTAATATGATCTGCCGTACCTTGGTGGTCGGACAATGGGGAACATTTTTCCTGGGGAGGCGCAGCATTTTTCTGTGTCAGAGACTGAGTGAAGAGGCCAGCAGGGAAACCAGGGGTGACGCGGCGCGCAAAGTGTTTGTGGTTCGGTTTGGTGTTGCTGTTGTGAGGAAGTGGTGGTGACTGCAAATGAACCACACAGGCACAGTGGGAACATTGGTTCGCTTCTTGGCGCAGGAAAGCTTGGCTTGACGAGCCCTAAGTAAATGACTTGCGCGGTACTCCAAGCAGAAGTTTGGGTTTTGGGCTTATTTTTGGCGTTTTTTTTTTTCATCGGGCTTTCTTTTTTCACCGAATTTTTAAAAAATACAATTTCAGTGAAAAAAACAAAGCCCGAAAAAAAAGCCTAAAAACACGCCAAAAATAAGTCCAAAACCCAAACCTCTGCTTGGAGAGTATTGCGTGGGTGGTTACCGCAGATCGACCTTTAAAAAAAGTCAAGTTGGGAGGAGGTGATGGCCAGTTGCTAGGAAGTGATTGGCCATCACGTCCTACCAACTTGACGAGAGAGAGAGAGAGAGAGAGAGAGAGAGAGAGAGAGAGAGAGAGAGAGAGAGAGAGAGAGAGAGAGAGAGAGAGAGAGAGAGAATCATCTTTTGTTTGAATGAATCGATGAATGTCTTTATTCCAGGTATTTCACCCATAGGAAACAACGGTACAGACATAGAAACACAAACCATACATACAGCATCTTATATACATTAAAAAAAAAAGAGTTTCTGTACTGACAATCTGACCTCAGCAGACATTGTATTATGCTATTGTTGGTGTTGTTTAGCCTATTAATAAAGGAATAGCATAATTTTCTGCGTCTGGCATCAAATGTGTCAGTAGTTTGGTGAACATATTAGTAGTACTTGCACTGTCTTGGAAACTTAAGAAGTATCCGAAAGCAATTATTATATGCCACCCGACATTTGACAAGCACACTCGAATTAACACGGTTCCATAGCGGGACGCCAAACAGTTGGGAGCAGTAAGTACTAAATAAAGTCTTCTTCACGGCGAAAGAACAAAGGTAAAATTTCCTACATTTATACAATTGGTATAGCGATACAAACGTCTTATTTCTGCCCGGACACAATCATCGTCAAGCCAAGATAAACAAAAGTATCCACATATTTCAACTGCACGTTGTAAAGCTTTACAAAAGCCAAAGGTTGCTGGAGCGGGAGTCCCGCAGTAGGGAAGTACATACAACAGGTTTTATCAGCATTGTACAAAATATCGTTTTCATCATAAGCCAAACATTTCACAGATCCCAACCAGTTTCTGCAGGGACTTTACACTAGGACAAATCAAACGTAGATCATCAGCGTATAGGAGATGGTTCATAACAGAACTGCCTATACCGCAACCAACCTTAGCATGATCAATCTTAGGTCATCAATATAGACATTACAAAGGTGAGGAGACAGGAGGCTTCCTTGACGGACCCCGTTAGAGACACTGAAGCAGGAAGACTGTGTTGGATCCCACCTTACACACACGTTTACGGAGTCCTCCGCAAAAACGTGTCCCTTGTTATTTTTCTTGCTTTAGAAGTTAAAATAAACCACGAATGCCTCTTCTAAAGCACTCCGTATTGTAACCCACACCTGACGTGCGTGCCATTAGGTACAGGCGTGGGTTGCAAGTGTGTGTCTTCAGTCTTCACTGTGACATAATGGGAGAGCGCGCTTCAGGAGTCCTCCTCAAAACCGTTCCTCCTCTCATCTTTCTTTCTTTACACGTGCATTGCTCTTTTAAGTTTGGCGGAACCCACACGTGGCGTGTGTGCGTGCCGGGAGACACAATGGCGGCGTGGGTTAAGTGTGGACGTCAATGTTCACCGTGACGGCATCGCCGGGCAAATAATCTCCAAGCAGATGCTACGATGGCAAGACAGTATCCATGGCCAGAGGAGTGTCCATTAGCCACACAAGCGGGTGAGGTGGCCAGTTTTAATAACCCTTGTACATGTACATGTACATGTACATGTACATGTACATGTACATGTCTGTAACATTATTTGTATTTGTAAATCTTATACTATATACATTGTATATCCATGCAGATGTCGTTATTTCTTTCTGTCAAATATTCGTAACATGACATTTATGATCGTGGTGTCAAAAGACTAAGGCCGGAATTTTCTATTCAATACCTGATCTATAAGGTGAAGTTGGGCATTTATTGATGACTTCACGGACTAATTTATTTGCATAAATGGTCACCTTCCGTGGAAAACTTTGCCATGAGTTGATTTCCGGTAGTGCGTCATTGCTTCGATCCACTGCAGTTGTTTACAAGGTGTGCCAGAGAAGTATGAAGTAAACGTGCACGTGCCAAAACGACCAGCCAGGTCTTTCATGTTTCATATATCGTAATTAGGAACAGAAGAAAATTTTGATTTTTATTGTGACACGATAACCTAAAAGTTTAGAGTCGGAAACCCGTACCAAACTCATGAAAACAACAAAACAAAGGTGTTTGTGTCACGTGACATTTTCCGTGGAATGTGTGACGTCACTACCTTTTGTGGCTGGCCGGGAAGTCCCTTTCACCAACCATTAGTCGTCCGCGATAAAAATAGATCTGGTAAAAGAAAACTCGCGACTTCTTCAGAAAACGAAAGAAATTTCTGTTTCACATATAGTATTTCCAACCGAGAGTGGAATTGCTTCTGATATATTTCAGCGTTTATCATTACTTTTATAGTTTTTTTACCAAAATCTCCGATTTGGTGCGGATTGATATATTCCGTAATTAGGTGGAGTGTCTCTGTGAGGAAGAGGTCTGTAGGAAAGCGGGGCAGGCAGAGTGAAAAATCATTTTTACGGACAAATTTCACGTTCTCAACTCGTTTTTTCTCGTATTTTGGGCCCTTGAAAGGACAGCAACACCAGAGAGGGCCCAAAGCTCAGGAAGATGGTGAAGTGGCGGGCGATATTCCTGCTGTTCTTGGCGGCTGCCACGACAGTGTATGGTCAAGAGGATTCGGTAAGTAGACAGAACAGTAGTGGTCGGGTCAGTGTGTTCCTCTTTGTATGCCAGTTGCGGACATCATTTCTAGGCTATTACACTGTTATATGATAGCCAAAACGGATTTCCAGAAAGCTTACGAATCCCGTTGTTTAGAATAAAGTTGATATGGCTTTTCAATAGCGTTCATATTTTCTACAACACTGGCAGAAGTGCCGTTGTTCGCTTGCGCCATGCTTTTTTCAGTGTCAACAAAAAAAAGGAAATCACAGACGAAAGATTTACCGTATACACAGTTCCTCAGTGTTGTACCAGAGAGAACTAGTTTTTATTGCTTTCCTGTACAGCATTTATAATATATTGTCGCAGAAGTCTGCTTAGGTGTGCTACGAAATGATTTTTGACAGAAAGATCGTCTGTACAACGAACATGTATATGCACGTTTGTGTCACAACAGACTGATTCGCGTCTCCGACATCTGTGCAGTTTTCTTACGTTTTGACGCCTTTGGTGGTAAATTTTTCGTCAGATTTTGTTGCTAACATGGTATTGTCGGTAACTTCTGTAATTTTGGCGTGTCTGGAGTCAGTTTTGGGGAAGTGTGGCGGCAGGAAGTGGCGAGGTATGGGGGAGGGAGGGTTTCCAAGATGGCGGCCGCACTCCCTCACTCACTGTGAGGGAGATCACTGACTTTATTACACACGGCGGGATATTGAACCAAATCAAGATATAACTCCACACCAACATCGCTAGACAATAGTATAACAAATCTTCTATAACCTTAGGGTGAAAAATAGACCGATTTTCACTGCCTTTTCCTCGAAGACCAAACAGGATACGTTGTATGTCTTAGTGTGAGTCATGCAAATAAACAGGGTCAAAGAGTAAAAAAATCTTAAACCATTTCATGATTCACTCCTCCAATAACTGAGATCGTGGTTTCATCTAACCCTTTTTTGTCGTTGAAAATAACCGAAATGATGACATATATTGTTGTATATGTTTGATTTTCCATAGATATTTTCTTGAATTTTAAGAACAAATGTACAAAGACTCACATAATTCCACTTACAAAGCTGTTGCTCCAGTTGAAGTAAAAAAAGCTTTTGGGAAAACAAAACTACCCAAGCTGCTGAGGGGGGACCTATTGTTTTGTGATCATGGTTTCAAAAGTGTTTGTTGTAATGTTTGCTACATTGTGCCATATGGCAACAATTGTGCTGAGAAATCATCCTCCCCAGGGGGTAGGGAAGGTTATCTTTGGGGGAGGGTGGGGGTCTAAATTTGTGTAGCTTTTGCACAGAAATATAATCATCTCTGTTTTAACATGTTGAACCAAGGTTTTCCTGGATATATATAAAAAGGACATCTAAAACTAAAGGTATCTGTTTATTCCCACAAAATTTTCATATACACTCGACTGGTACAGGCTTATTTTTGCCAGCAGTAAAGAAGACCACATTTTTTGCTTGAACTTTCGTGGCAAAATAGTCATTATAACCTGTCATGATATAATAGTTATAAAGTATGTACTCCCAAAACACTGTTTTTTTTGCACTAAAATGTAGTAAGGATTTAGGTTGGAGGGTCAACTGTTGGTGGTTATAATTATTTATCACCTACCTAAGTGGAAACAGACTGATGGAAAATTTATGGCTTCTCCATCTTGGAAGACTCTTTGGGAGGTTTTAGGGACAACATGAGGGGGTTGGCCATTAACACTAATGGGGGAGCTAGAGACCATTGCTGCTGTAATTCTTGTGGGGTTATTTTTGAGCTGACCCCTCTACTGTGAAAACATGCCTCCATTGTACTATTCCACTGCAGAATTGTTTCAACCTTGAACATAAAACTCTAAAAGATACCTTTCCTATCCTACTGTGAAATAAAGTCCCAGTGAAAATAAATGAATTTACAGTATATTATTTATGTCATAACTAGTTCATGAAATACGGTAGTAATACGTAAGGAAAGCTCTGGAGGAACGACATCATTATCGTATTTGGTTGGTTTGGTTAATGACAAATGTTGCAGACATAGCAGAGGTACATTTAAGGGGGTTTCTTCCCTTTGAAGGGTATCATTTTTAGGACAGATAACTGATCTTAATTTTTACCTATGAAGTCTTTGGAGAATGTCACTATTTGCCATTTTTCGGTCAGATTATAAAGAACTTACTGTGGATACAAAAATCACTTGCCATCAGATTCTAGTTCAAGTAACAGATAGGAACAGGGGGGTGGGTAACATGAAAAGAATTTTTTTGATCATCCCAATTTGGTTGCTTGTAGCCTCTAAGGACTATTTCATCACTGGTAAGTAACAGCTGATATAACTTACAGCGTGGCTGCAAAGTTTGGCAAAATGATACTATAAGTTGTAGGGAGAAATATAGCTTGGAATTTTCCAGCCATTTTATTGCACGACAGTGTTGAATATATCGGTAAGTAGAATATTAGCAAGGGTGCAGTTGTGTAGAGGGCAGGGGACATTGTTCGATCACAAGTATTGAATATCTATAATGGATCCAGCTGGTCTTCCACACTTTCTACGTACGTACGGCATTTCCAGTGAGGATGGTATGATAGCAACAAACAAGATGGTTCAGGGCTCAAAATCCTTTTTTTCTCGTGCAGGTAACATTGAGAACTACCAAGTTACCAGCACCAGACTAAGTTTAGAATTTGCGAAGTATGGATCATACTACATGTATAAACTGTTCAGAAACCATTGCCATTATTTCTTTTATACTTCATAGGTGCTAACAGTCAATGCAGCCAATAAAAGTCCACATATACATACATGTAGATATCTAAACCCAGTACATGGATGAGTGCAGGTTAGGTGCAGGTAGACATCAGAAATACCTGCACAGCTCCAATTTTACGTACACTAACCTGCATATGCAGGTGGGATTTCTATCCCTGCAGTTACAACCAAAACATTATCCAAGTCTGTCTAGTCAGTTCTCATATATTAAGAATCTGTTTTACTATCAACCCCCAGGCATAAAGATTTTTAAAAAATTACAAACTATATGAGCAGCATGTTTTCCTCACTTGTATTTGCTGCCATTTAGAACAAGCAGTGTTGAGCTGGCAAAGCTGGTATCTGATTGGACTAAGTTCATTATAACTTTGTGATGTTATCGATCACTTAAGATCCCATTACTTAGCTGTTCTGGCTATATTGTTGCAGATAAAGCTTGTAATTTGATTGGCTTATGCGGTGTGATATACTGATAAGGCGTAATTTAATTGGATAATGTCAGCGTCCATTGTTATGTGAGATGATGCGAAGACCCTGTACTCTTTGAGTCCAGAAAGTTAGGTCGTGTGAAATCATACCGCTAGAATTGTAGTTTGTTACAGTATATGAAGCAGCTATCTTGCATGGTAGATTGTTTTCCACAGTGTAGTATTTACTGTATGTGTTGTAAGATAACAGACCACTAAAGGGAAACTACACAAAATTCCCCCACCCTTCCCAGTGAATATCTTTTACTGATAGGATATACAGTATACGGAACTAAGGATCACTTTACAGTTCACACGCAATGTTGTGAACTGCTTTTTTCCCCAAGTAAATGAAATTTCTAGACATACAGTGTTTTTTGTGTGTGATACTGTAAATCATGATTTGTTCCCTGTCACTTTATTTTAGCTGATTTAGCTGTCACTATTCAACCGCTAAAATTTCATTACCGGTATCATTTGATTACTCTTCTGCTAAGACAAGAACTTTGTTCCTACCGCTAAAATTAAGTGCCGGGAGCTACTCCATTTTCTCCCGACCGCTAAAATTACCGATCGGAATATTAAAGTGATTTACAGTAGTATACCACAACAGGCTAGTGTATGTGGGGAGGGAGCTTACTTGGAATTGCATTGAGCAAGGCTACCCTTTGTGGATTTAAATAACCCCTCTTCAATAGAACTTAGAAGTAAAAAGGATGTCCACAATTATGGCTAAGACATTCTGGTTGAACGTCATACCTGAGTGACGTGGAAAGACCTACGCTGGGAACGGAAGTTCTAAGAAGTTAGTTTTACCAGATTGGCCATCTGAGAATCACCTCACCTTCTTGTGCAATCCTATAAGCGTATTGTTTTTTTTCTAAATATCAGTTGCTGGGTGAACTGAGTGGGTAGTAATCCAAAAATTTAAGTTCTAAGAACAAAGGGTTATGTCGTCACAATGTCCCAGGTGTTCAGACTAGGTGAGGATGTGTTACCATGGCAAGGTGTTCTAGCGATGGCTCAGGAAATTCCTGTCTGAGTTGTAGGTCTAGTCGGATAGGCACAAGATACGCAAGGATACAATATGTAGGATCAAGTTTGCTAAGGCTGGCAACAAATTATGGATAGAACAGAAGCTTTAGTGTTCCATTGACTTCATTTAGGCTCCGATTAGGGTGCCAGAAAGTTTGGCGTTGTCAGAAAAGTCTTCTAGTTCGGTGAAGGCTGCTGTTGTATTCTGTGTTAGATTCCCTGGGAAGCCAGGTGCAGATACGAGACCTTTGACTTCTCTGTGAACAGACATGTCAGTGTCACTAAACAAGGTTGACGTGTAGGGTTCATCTTATATGTTTGTCGTTTGACCCAGAACACAACTTTGCACAAAGGGAATGTTCTCTTTATCAGGCATATCTGAACCCACTTATTCTATGATGTAGAAGTAATTTGTAGTTAACAGTGGCTAAGGAGGCAACATGACAAGATATATAAAAGTTACATATGGTAACCAAGTTGATAATCATTATATTTTGGCTTGGTACTTATAATGTATTGGCATTTATTTGAAGTTTTCACACTTTGTGAATTAAAAGCTGTTGCTGCCATATTGTGTTTCTATGGTTCAGTTGATTGCTTTCACCCACATTAATTATGAAGTCAATAGAGGACTTTTATGAAGCATTCATGTTGCCATGTCTGAGCAAGCTGATCACCAGTGTGAATCTTAGCATTAAAGAAAAGCATTGGCAACTCACATGACAGCAGCTTTTGTTTCCACAGTGATTTCTTATAAGCCTTGCTTCCTTTAATGTAATATTTTCAGTATTTCTTTGACTGTTATCTTCGTAAAAGCCCTGGATTTGGACGAAAAAGGTTTCAAGTTTCCACTATATAAAACTGTTCCCCACCAATTTTTCCTTTGGATTAAGGAAGTTGTCTGGGTGCGGGGTGCCATCAGAGTTTGATCATGATGATCATGTCAACAAGGTTTGTGGGCTTGATGCCATGTTGTTTTTGGAAGGCAGGCCCTTGCCTGTTAATTTATATTGCCAGATCACTTCCTTTGCAAGAAGTAGAACTGAACTCCCCCCTTTGAGGCCCTTGTAAAGTAGTCTGTGGTCATTCAAGCAGGAATATATGGCAGACATGCTTGGCCAACAGGGAAACCAATATTTGGAGACGATTAGCTGTCATATTTACCATGCACGGAAGCTGGGGACTTATAAGCTATAACATTTCGGTGGTCAAAGACAATAAGCTATGCTTGGACTATAAGGAAAATAGGTCACTTCCTGTATAACGTTTGGGGTGTTTGGAACCACTTAGTCCCATCCAGGGAAAAAGCAAATGTACTACATATGTTAGTATTGGTATAGAACTTAGAAGTAGGACATAGTAACATGCGGAGTAAAAGAGCTTGGTTGGTTCTGTCAGCTTGTCTGATACATTTAAGGCTGAGTCCTTTGAAGCTTAGATATATGCAGAAATGAAAGACGAAAGGTCAAAAAGACGCTGACCTCCGAGGGGATGCCAAGTCCAATCAGAAGCGGTGAATAGACGAGAGCGAGACTGGACAAAGCCCTGTCCAATCAGTTATGCATGCATATGCAAATTAGACCAGTGCAGGGCAAGACTTTTGTGTTGAATGTATGACCGGGACGGGCCTTGAATACAAGCTGACAACACGGTATCTAAACGGATGGACTTTCTGTCCTTGTAACTCATGATACTAAATGTGTACCCCCTGCCCAGCACATCCAGACTGAACACTGATTGTTTTGAACTAGCATATAGAAAACATTGATCGAGATGACGTCATGTCCAGCGAGTGGTAGGCAAAAAGCGGGTGACAGTTGGGTGATTTGCCTACCAATAATCTGCATATGGCTTCAAATAATTTGCAACATGATGTAAACAAAAACAGCGATCGCTCGTATGAAATTTGGTATCTAGTATACATGTCTTCCATGGCCAAAAAAAAGCGTAGAATATTTGTGCACATTCAATATACCAGTGAACTGACATCTATATGTAAACCCAAACATGGACCATCAGGTTTGATGCAGGCAGGTTAGAAATACCTGCACAGCTCCAATTTTACCTGCACTAACCTGATGCATATGCAGGTGGTATTTCCAGTCCTGCAAGATCACTGTTTAATTTCTAAATATAGGTTCAGGTGACATCACTTTTTTGGTTTGTACTAGATAGGAAGTTAAAGAGCCTTTTTCCGTTTCTAAGAACGGGATCAAACTTCAAATCTGGAAGTTGTTCCATCAGACTGTATGTCTGGCAGACTTCCTACGGAGTAATGCTTGCTAACACATGTCTGTGTAGACTTCTCCCCATCTCCAAATTCAAAACCATGTGAAAAGGCCTGGGCATTTTGTTTACAGTAAATGTAGTTTGTAAACAGATATAAAATTTTTCTTTGTAGCGATTTGGTTAGGAGGGATATTAAGTTATAGCTTTTTCTTGTGTCTTGTCATATTCTTTTTTTTTTCAACACAAGGTTTGTGGTAGGAAAGAATGTACTTATTCAGTCTTTGCATGAGAGACAACAGATGGCCCGGTCAGAACTTAACAGCAATGCAAACATTTGTGTAATGGCAATAAAGATTTATTAAGTCTGCTCTTTTTACCACAAAAAAAATCTTTGTGCTCGTACATGTAGCATAAAATTAAATCGCTGGAAAATTAAATGAATTCACAGTATGCAGCTAATGTAAATGTTGAGCTATTAGTATGACCCAGGAAAAATATGGATGGCCCTTTGGTTTCAAAACCAATATGATTAGAATTTTTGTTAAAAATGTATCTACAAGTAATTTTAGGTTCTTGGCATACTCGTACTGTCGAAGAGTGGGAAAGTTTTTTCTAAACTTGCCCAAGCGACCGCCTCTATAAGCCGGCCATACGGCCATAACACCACTTTTTCTCGGTCCTGAATTTTCCCCCCGTAGATGTAAGCATTAAAGTAAAGGATTTTCCTAAGCCAACCACTTCTCCAATGCAACCGGCACTATTAGCCTGATTAGGGACTGCACGTGGCCCAAGCTCTGCTTATGACGACTGCTTCATTTTCAAGCGTGTGGTGGAAAATGTTTTTGATGATAACTAGCGAGAAGTCGTGACGGAATCGGCTAGTTTGCCATTGATTTCGACAGCATGGCGGTCTTTTGTGCAAGGTAAAATGGCGCTGGCTGGGTCACCTTGGATCAATGGGGCAGTCCAGTCTATTGTAAAATGGTTGGAAATTTTGCTACAGTTTTCTTGTTCTCTGCCTATCTTGTCGCCATGCTTTCTGTATATGAAGACCTGGGCACTTGTCTAAAAAGGTCACTTTTCCTCAGTTCCTTTCGTGGTTGTTTTGAGACAAGTTTGACAGTACTCTCAGTAATTCTTAAAATGTATAAGTAAGATAAGGTAAAATGTATCATCCCTCAAAGCTCTTAAGAGATTGCTCTTCCATGACAAATGACATTAGCCCAGAAGGTAGACCTACATCATAAGTTACTCCTATGTTGTTATTGATCTGTGACCTCTGTCTTTAGACCTTGACCAACTTGTGCATAACTCTCTTGTTTTGAAGAATGTTACTACTTTGCAAGCTTTATCACCATCAAGAAATGTAGACTTCTGTCAAAGGCCCTCAATGAAACCTATATAATCAAACAGGTTTTGCTGGTGATAAATCTCAGTCTTACTTTTTAGATGTGGTATTTTCCAGTGGTGTTAAGGCATGGAAGTTGACTGTACAGGATTAGACTTGTTGCTAGGCAGAAGCCAAACAGTCTGAATGAAGTTCCTGCTGTGGCAAAGCTGTTAATCTTGGAATGTTTGTGGTGGTTTAGTGTTTGCGGTTTGTGTTGACCTCTCCACCGTGAAATCATGACACTGCATGTATTTTTCTACTGCAGAAATGTTTTAACTGCAAACCTATAACACTGTACCCTTTCCTCCTACCAGAAACTTAAAAATAAATGAATTTACAGTAGAGGGAATAGTTGTCAGGAAGACTTCTCTGTCAAACCAATTGAGCTTGAAACAACAATTTGCTGGAGATTACAGACAAAATTTATAAAGAACTTGCAGTTTAAAGAATACAGACATTGAATGTTAGAAAGAAGATGGTTTTACAAAAAATGCTCTTGGCTACTCAACTGCTAATATTGGATTGTTATATCATAACTAACTACGCGTTGCCCAGAATATGAACTAGCCAGATGTCAGTGTTTGTGAAGATTGGTACAAATGGAGTATTTATAAAGTAATATTTAATGTTATCGTGTTGATTATTGGAGTATCATTTCGACTGCAGTTGGAGATTTGTACAGTTGGCTTGTTTAAACACTGGACTCAATTAGCAATCAGTTGACTATTTTGTATGGTATGGCTTGTATGAGTTTGACATACCATACCGGGACGATACCATAGTCATAGATATTGTACATACCATATAATAGGGAAATGACATGATACGTAGATACACATACACGGTATGTTTGGCATGGTTGGGTTGATGAGTCATATGGTTGGCATGTGCAGACGCACGCCTGTTTCCTTTCTTAGAACTGTCTGTATGTGCATGGGGAAGGGGGGCTCATAGTCCAGTTTCAACCACCAGAAATATGTACACAGCTCCAATTTTACCTGCACTAACCTGCATATGCTGGTGGTATTTCCAGCCCTGACTTCTCATTTTACAGTAAGTACTTCAAGTTCCAAGTGTACTTTTGACCCGCTGGCCATGGTGGCAACATTCAACCTACAGACATCCAGATTTACAGCTTTCACTTCCACACTCTTCCTCTAAGTGCAAAGTATTTATAAACAGTAGATAACACAAATGTATACCCACTTAAACTCTGTGACAAAACCATTGTGGAGAAGCAGGCAAATTAAATGACTACAGTATTTCCTATTAGAGCTAATTGTAGCTACAGTTAGCTGCTGTACAGCCATTTTAGTGTATTAAAGCATAGGAAGGTTGGGGCACTGGTAATAGTAGGTTTCCACAAAGTGTATAATGGATAGTCCCTTGAGCTGTAAAGATAAACCAGATTTGCAGTTTTTGCTGTCAACACTGTAGAGTGAAGTCTGACACAGGGCAGGTATAGACTAGAGGGGTGAAAAAAAACAGACCCTCTCAGAATTGAAGCCCCTGTCACACATTCAGAACCTGCCCCTGACCACTAAACGTTAGGGTCTGAACCCTGCTGACCTACTCCCCAACACCTGCCAACCATTGACGAACCTCTAGTCCACACCTGTATGTGTTAACATTTTAAATATTCGGCTGGCGCAGCCAAACAGTAGCCGACATCACCGAACCAGCCAACCACAGCCAACCTTGCTCCTAAACATGGTTCGGAGGTGTTCGGGAGGCCATATTTGGCTATGTATGACGGGCTTTATGTATTGTCAGGATCTCCTTGGCCCCTCACTCAAAGGTCCCTAAGGAACACAGGTGTGCTGCAGGTATGCTGGGCATGCAATCAGTGTCCTTTGGGCTTTGTATAAGAAAGAAATCCTCATAACAATGAAATAATATTTAATTGTTCTTGGCATGTCTTTGTGTGGATACAATCAGTACTGATAATTTGGATTTAGAATGGGTTATACGCATAGATATTTCTGTACGTTTGGAATGTTAAGTTTTACAAAATTGCAGGTACCAGATTTCTGTTGCCATATTCTTATTACTCTACGATTAACCTTTTGAGCGTGTCACACACCTGGCCAGCCAGACCAGGTGGGCTATCTGTGATGAAAGGTGTAATTACATGTTAATTACAATAATGACTGGTTTCCTTAGAAGATGGACGGCCTTCTAGAAAGGCAGGTTTTGGTGTGCGGGCTGTGTCTGTGATACAGACCACCCCTGTAGAAATTCAACCTCAAAAGCTACATGTATCTTAAGCCCCTGTCACACATTCAGAACCTTCCCAGAGTTGGACAAGTTTGGTTGAAGGTTGGCTGAAGTTTGGAAGCATTCTGACCAGATGTAGGCCACGCCTACCTTTCTATAGGAATAGAGTTAAATTTGAGTCAAATTTGACCTCCGAATAGTGCTGACGTACTCCCGAACACCAGCCAACCATGGTGAAACCTCCCGTCCACATCCAAACGTTGTAAACATTTTGAAACATACGGCTGGAGCAGCCAAACACCAGCTAACACCAGCCGACCTTGCTCCCAACCACTACTCCAGCCATGGTTTGGGGGAGTTCGGCAGTGTTTGGGAGGCCATATTCGGCTATGTGTGAGAGGGGCTTTTCTCTTTAGGCAACAGTAGCTAAAGAATAATTTCATAGACTACACAGTCTAAACAAAGCTTTTTTCTGGGTGCTGACTGACTTATGTAGATGAAGTTTTTTGTACATGTTGCCGGTGTTGGTGGATTTTCCAACAGTCATACCCAGTAACAAGAACACACTAGCTGCCACTGTTACCTTTGTTTTCATACCACTTGTGGTTACCCTGGTGTATGCATATGTTTTGCTCCATCTGCCGTAAAAAAAGTATCAATGCATGTGCTATTCTGTTAGACATTTGTGTAGTGTTATAATGTTGGTAACAGATTTGCTATCACAACTGCTCATGTTACAGTCCTGCAGGTTTAAGTATCATAAAAGAATTGAATGGGAATTAGAGAAGAAATTGTATAACTGAAATGATTTTTTGAACTTGTGCCATAAATTGATATTAGCAATTATGTAGCACCCTTGTTTGATGTTTACCATTGATTTTTTTTTTTCAAATTAGCTTTATGTTTTTTAACTGGGGTGGATTCTTGTACTAGCCAATTTTCTGTCTGGTTTCCTGAAGGTTTCAGCTTGCTAAGCTCACATGAATGTATGGAGGGTTGGAAGAACTGCGGGCCCCTTTGTTCCCTTCTCTTGCCTGAGGCAGCCAGCGGCCTCTGTTCTGATTAGTCTACACCTGGGATTACCGTAAATGCATTTGCCTTCGCTGTGGTTTTATTTCACGGTATGAAGGAAAAGGTTGTTACATGTACAGTGTTTGAAAAACGGAGTTGAAACAAACAATTCTGTGGCACCACAGAAATACAAAACACATTTGCGATGTCATTATTTCTTGTGAAAAGGACACCACAAAAACTGTGAAAATAAACCACCAGAAAATAAATGCATTTACAGTACACTTTAAGTGGGTCCAACTGGGCATGCACAACATGATGCATTGTGGGATACTTGTTATTAAAGTTGAAGGCCCCTGAGACATAAGCAAAACAAAACACCCCCCCCCAAAAAAAACCCCACTGCAGCTGCAGATGTTTCAAGATTTATTACTTACATGTATTTTGTGTAGCTTCTGTTCACAGCTTACATGTATAGTGTAAGAAAGGGATATTCAGTTATTTCAATATGACTAATGGACAATGTAACACACCAGCTTCGCAGGCACGTGGCATGGCGGCAGCTGGCTATATTACACCGAACGACTTGCTACACCAAGCCTTTGCACATCTAACTCTAAACATTGTTTAAAGCTATCTAGTGAGGATGCCCCTACTGTACTTGGTGGCAGCGAGTTCCACTATACGATAGTTCTAGGAAAAAATGTCTGAAAACTCAACATATATTGTGTTTTTCAGGATGGCTTGGCCCTGATGAGCAACACACAGAGTTTGGAGGCAGGGGAGGAACACAGGCCTGCCACCATGTACATCGACGTGGACGGGGGCTCGGGTGCAGGGGCCATCGACGACTTTGTGGACCACGAAGACGGGTCAGGGCTAGGACCTGACGACGAGGACGGATTGTCAGAGGAGTCTGGCTCAGGTTTGTTGTCATGGCAACGTAATCCTCCAAGGGAAAAGATTAGAAGAATGTACATGTATAAGCTACATCCTCTTGTTATGCTTTTTCAACAAATCAATTACCAACATATTGATGTGGAAAGAGGTTTGTAACCTCCTGGTATGGTAACGCATGATAATGAATTATTGAAAATCTCAAGATATTTTTCCACTTACATAGTATGTTAAACCTTCACTAACGTGTATATGGTGGTTTGAAATGCTCGCCTAAATAGAATCACCTACATACATGTATTTTACAGATATTTTAAATACTTTTTGTGCATTTAAAAGGTCTTTGACATTATTCGTATTAAAAATGACTTCTCCATTTCTTCTGCAGGGGTGCCCTGGACAGATGTTGAGGAGACTTTCCCAGGAATTGTGGACACAATAGTCACTGCCAAACCAGTGGAGGAAGTCAACAATGCTCCACCGTTCAACCCCTACACAAAACCACCTAAGGCAAAGCCACTCAAACCAACCAAGCCACCAAGGCCAGTCAAGACCTACCCTCCAAAAGTAAGTAAATGTCTGGAAAACACTATAATTTTTTAACACACACACACATATGCAGGCATGCACACATACATACACACACACACACATATGCAGGCACACACACACACACTATTTATAATGACATGGTGGTACAAAAGATGTGTTATTCACGTAGCTTCAACTTAAAACAAATGTCTGTAGTGCCATTTTAGCTCTTAAGTTTATATAAAACGTAAGACATAATTTTTACATTACTTTTCTTTTTAAAGCCACCCAGGGAAGAAGTAGCTGTTGTTGAGAAGGCAACCAAGAAACCAGTCACCAATCAGATCTCCAAGGAGCCGGAGCCAACAAGGGAAAACAGCAAGGTACAGTGAATCTTGAAATATTCCCAATACACTGTCAATTTAAACGTAATTTATAGCACTCACTACAGTGTAGTACTACCTTATTTTTACAATAATACTATAGTCAGATTCAGGTTCAGACCTTATCAAGCCCTTGTGGCAACCAATGTGATTGTTAACGCTGCAGTACTGCGTTTGGTTGTTAGGTGGAGACCCCACAGCCCACTGAAGAGGTGCGGGTGGACAGAGTGGAGCTGCGTCAGGACACCAACAACAAGTTCACAGCGCTATTCTCCCACCCAGGAGTCATGGCAGGTAGGGAACCTTTCCTTAAAGACACAAAATAACGCTGCAAGGAAAAACATGAGCCTGAAAGAGAGAATGGATGGGGAATATTGCTTTGGGAGTGTGTGACCTTGTCTTAAAGGAATGTAGAAGATCACCCCTAGGAGTGGGAAACCTTGTAAGGGTTGGGGACCTTGTCTTCAGGGTAGAGAACCTTGCCTTAGGGTGGGGGTCCTTGTTTCATGGTGGATTCTTAGACATTTCTATGAGACTTCTGTTCTGCCCATTCCACCAGTTTCCTGTCATTTTTGTGTCCATTTTGAATTTCTTTGTTTTTCCTCATTGTTCAGTGGCACTATTCTGTTTCATTTGTATTATTCTATCCCTTCCCATGTTTGTATTGTTGATTTTCCTCTGTCCCCCTTCTATTTTACCTCCCCGTCCTCCTTCCCTTTGTCTGTATTTGAACCTTCGGTCTCCCATCTAATCAACAACTCCCCCTGTCTTTCCTTGCCATTATTGCACCCTCTGTCCTTCCATCTTGCTGTGTACAGTTGTGTCTTTAGCCATAGCTACTTCTGGCCATGAGCTGTCCCCATGGTACATAGCTGGTGAGTTCTTTTGTGTTCTGTTTTTTGAAAAGCAGTGTTAAAGAAAGGAATGTGGGGTTTATACATGTAGATTATCAAGTTTCCTTGTCCCTTAAGACAGAATAGTTTTGTATAAGGTGTCATCTTTGCCAAAGCCAGCAGGCATCTTAACTCTACTGCAGATACCACTTTGTAACATTCTAACCCCTTCCTCCACCCCTATTGTGACTTGGTCTGATCCATATTGCTGTGCATGATTCCTTCATTCTGTGACTTGTGAATTGATCTCTGTCTTGTTCATGTTGTTGTCACACATTGGATGGGATGCTCCAAACCACCCGTCTGGAATGGTACAGTCCATATCCACTAGTTGTTTGGACTGTATTACAATGATCCAGTGTTCTAGCCAGCGTCCGTCTTTCTGTCATTTGACAGAATTTTGCCGCTTATGATGGACAAAAACTTTGCCCAATACGTCATCTTTGATAGACAAAAATTGGCGTGTAAAGGTATGGAAAGAGATGTCTTTAAACTAAGCTTAGTCTACCAACAAAATTTGCCCCTCAAAATGCAGGAAATAGCGTTTCAGGAAAATTGGAAAATTTCCCGGGGATACATGCCCCTAGGATTGTTGCGCCTCCGGTCCGAGGCATCGCTCGACATGATGTGACATCAAACAAAATTGACAGGACGGAAAAAAATTCAGGCTGGCAGAACACTTAAATGATCCGCCTCCGACTTGAGAGTTGGTCATTGTCATTTTTTATAGGAATTGAACAGAAGGAATGGAAGCAGTTTGGAGCGTTCCATGTCATGTGTAGTGATGTTGTTCTATATTGTGCTCTTGTGTGTTTCCATATGTGGCCCGTTCCGCCCTGTCCATCCCCATTTCTGGTACTGGAATTGTCCGGAGCAGCAATAATAGTGGACATTGCCATTCCGAGTGGTTGTCTTCTGCTGATCTGAGTTCCCCCCTAAATTGTCTATACCATTGTGTGAATGGGGTAGGGCAGGGTGGCAGGATGTGAAAACTAACCAAGCTAACAGCTGTCCCTCCGCTCTCTCCCTGTGACAACTGCTCTGTCCTAACTTAAAGTTGGAAAGTTCGAAGGTAACTGGCTCCCCCTTCCAAACTTAGCCTAACTATAGACTAGCGCTAGACTCTGGTCCAGCAACTCTTTCCTTACCGTCTACCTTACGCCTGCACTTAACTCTACCCTGATCACCCCCATGGAGAAGTCTTATGGTCCAAGCTTTTAACTTTTCCTCCCTTTGGTTGAATTTGGTCTAGTCCGGCTAGCTGAGTCACTTGCCATTACCCCCTTAAGGCGGGTAATGGCAAGTGACTCAGTTAGACAGTCACAGTCCATTTGAAAAGTTACAAAGTTGACCAGCTATTGTAGATTGAAGCAGTAAACCAAATTCTAAAAGAAAGAAAAAATCAGCGTGCAGATCATGTTGTTTGGACCATGGGACCATGGGTGTGATGTTAAGGACTTCATAGTATTGATGAAATACATCTACTACCTTGTAGTCACTTCCATACTTAGCTGTAACTTCCTCCATGCTGCCTCTTCCCTCTTTACACAAATGAGATATTCCACCTAACTGTAGAATCAAGCTCCTTCCCTGCACATTTCAAGGAAAGCACATCCCCCCCAAAAAAGTTACATTGAGTACATTGTTGTACCCAGTAGCTAACTCTCACACAGCTCACAAATTTATATCTCAAGACACCCCTCCCCCTCAATACATGATATGACTCCTGTAGGTTGATGTTTATGAAAATGGGGATGGCAGGGTCTTGTGATGTTCTGTACCTGTTGTTGTCTATGTGTTTGTCACAGCATGTTTCATCCATCACGTCACCTTGGTGATTGTTGATCATAATGGCGATAACACTTCAAAGAAAATAGTAGCGTACTACCTGTTACTTAACTATGAATTTATTAATATATCGTAGGTAAGGGGTCTCCTGATGTTTTTGATACGAGAGAATGAATTAAGATATGAAAGGCTTTTTTCTTTAATAAACCAGATGGTACTACGGTATACCAGATAGTGCTCTATTCTGTGGTATGATATTTGGAAATAATAAGATCTTTAAGTTCACTTGAGTTATTCTAGGACGTCTATTTTAAGATTGAAGCAGTCTTACTTACAGATGCATGTGGCAATGTATTGGTAAAAGTAGAAAGCGTTTACTTACTTGTTGCTTTGTGTTCTGTTGCTTAGCTGTTATTGGTGGAGCAGTCGTGGGTCTCCTTTGTGCGATCCTGCTCATCATGTTCATCGTCTACCGGATGAAGAAGAAAGACGAAGGGTCCTATTCGTTGGAGGACCATCCTGCCAAGAAGCTGAACACCAACGCTTACGGCAAAACTTCGAAAGAGTTCTATGCGTAGAGGACACGCGCATGCATGTACCATTGGCCAGGGCCTGCTTTATTTTGATAAGTGACTTGTAGAAATGCTATGATTGGCTAGAAAAAGAGCACTTTACCATACATGGGAGAAATAGCCAATGGGGTAAGATGTCACTTCCATGTAAGGTAAAGAAGCACTAGCACAAAGTAGCACAAAGAGACTGTGATTGGTTAATGGTACATCCTTTGCTGTATACTATAGAGTAGTGATGTGAATTGTTGATCCTTGACTTAGAAGCTGTAATTTGTCACTTGCCATACTGTGATGAGTCTGATGACTATATATGGTAAAACAAGCTGTCAATTAACCAATCACAACTGATTGTTTTAACAAAAAAAGAAGTCACCATGCCTGGGCCACAACCTATGCTAAAAATTCTTGTAAGATTCCTGGTTGCTATGCCAATGAGAATGTAAACACAACTGAATGCCACTTGCTGTCAGGTTGGATTTGATTGGTGGGCTTGATCTGGAAGTGTGTGAACTGACTCTCCTTTGATTTCATTGGTCAATTGTGTATTCTCAGTTTACATTGGGCAGCCTGATTGGTTGAGATTTTAAGTGTGCCTTCTATATTTGGAGATGACAGAGAATCTGCTGACCAACAGGAAGTGAGGGATTCAGTTGCAGGAAGTGGTGATATTCTTGTTGCCGTGGCAACAAAAATGCCAGTATCGATCTTCCACTACTGCTAATTGAAGATTAGTTTTTGTAACTTTTAAAGATTTTTTTCTTTTTATCTATCTTAAAAAAAACGTAACTTATTCTTCACCGATATATTTCACCTCAAGTTGTTTCGTATCAGGGTATGTAGAAATTGTCTCAAACCAGTATATAAAGCCTCTTGCACGCCAAGGGTCTGAGATAAAATGTTGGGTTTACTCTGTAAAGCTGCAGACAGCTATAGCATAAGTTCAGTAAGTCTGGAACTGCTCTTCTCACTGTATGTAGAAAAGTTTGCACTTCTGATCTTTCATTAAGAAAAGAATCACTTTGCGGTAAATTTAGTGGTGGAATTCATTCTGTTCTCGATTAAGACGTGAAACTTTAGCCAGCTGGCTGGGAATTAAGGTTAGGTACATGTAGATCTTTTCGGGTCGGGAGGGGGGCATAAACTACCGGGTTACCATGGGAATGAACACCTCTTTGTAACGTCTACAGCCACACTTCTTTCACGTAGTTACCCAGTATCATTTTGCATCTAAATTGCTGAAATTTTTCTGTCGCTTAGATTATTGGAGTATTTATTAGGTCCATTGAATCCATCGTGACAGCTTGTTTTTTTTCCTTGTTGTGAAAGTTGACACGCGTGCAATTAGCATGCTGAAAATTTATGTTGGTGGTCCTTACCCTGGATGTTACATGGGTTTATCACTATATTTCTTATAGAGAAAAGAAGAGAGCTTCTAATTTTGTGCTTGAATGGCCTTTATTGAGTGGGCTAGCTGTGTGTAGATTTTTTTGCTTGGCATCCATATATATATGTAAGGTTGTATACAATTCAGTACTTTCTGCTTGATTTTTTTGTTGTTATTAACACCTACTAGTATACTATGTATGTAACGTTAAGTGACAGACACCACTTTGCTAAGGCTTTGGTTCATCCCCATGTTGAGTATTGGTACGGTCTGAAGAACATGTGGAATATACCATCAGGAAAAATGGGGGAGGCAATTTGACTCTTATTCATACAATCCATGGAGCAGATTTTATTCTGCGCTTTTGAATGTCAAGTTGGAAGGTACCAATTGATGCATGGGGGTGCACCATTGAAATCCACCAGAAAAGTGCGGTCTGCTCAGCTAAAGAATTATCCATTCCCGATAAGTAAGGATGCTTAATATATTTTTATAGCACGGAGTGATAATTGATAATTGGGCCCTGATTAATTAAATGGCATAATTCCTACTTAGTGGATGGGCTGGCTTGAAACAATTCAGAAAGTTGAAGAGTTGTGTTAAAGAAGAATCAAAGAAATAGAAATTTATTGTGTATGGTTTCCAGCTTGGTGGAGAAAGTGTACTACTTCAAACTTTGATTGTGTTCAAGCCTGCCCCCTGGTGTAAGAACCCTGTAGTGCAGGTAAGAACAGATATGTGTATATTAGCTCCCCAAAATGTTACTCTTCAACTAATAGGTAGGGAATACCTCAGTTTTTTCTGTCCCTATTCTTCCCTCTACCTCACTCCCCTAAAATCACCAGTGGAAGTACCCAATTGCCTTTGTTGGGCAGTTCCATTGGTGGGATATGGGGACTGTAGGTTGTACAAGGATGATTTACATATTTTTCACCAACCTGTAACAGTGTTATATCTGAAGTATATTGTCTCTTACAATCCTTAGGTTTTGGATAGACCCAAAATGCTCATTTTTTATTGCAAAGTTACACCAGAAAAATCATAAAATCTCAAATGACAGCCTCTTCAACTTGGCTGTGGATGCATCCTATTGGCTACTGTTATCCTGTCAATCAACTCACTTCAGCGAATGAAAACTGGGCATCTGGGTCTGATACATAACACTAACTACATTGTATTTACCCATAACTTCATAACATGAAAACTTCAGTACATGTAGATACAACAAAATAGCAACTTTGTAACACAACCGTCCACGCCTATTCTATGAGTGGAACTGTCCGTTTTGCACCACTGGATCATTCCATGTAAAAGAAATAGGTATAACTCCACACGGTTTTCAAGAGACGGGTCCACAGTTTGTGTTGTACTCACCGGACTTCAATAAACACCTTTACTTCTACATCTTACTGTGTCTCTTTTTTTTTACTGCTATTTAATTTGTTGGTCTTAATTAATACCCATAATGTATTGTCACGAGCGAAAATGGGAGTTGCCACAGGAAACCAAAGTGCCCCCTGAAAATTGAAGTCGCTCCAGAAACTCGAAGTACACATAGAAAATGGAAGTAACCCAGAAAATGGAAGTACACACAGAAAGTGGAAGTACACACAGAAAGTGGAAGTAGCCCAGAAGATGGAAGTACAGTCAAGGCTGCCCAGGCAGCCACCTCTTCAACCCGGCTATCGCAGCCACTTTTTCTTGGTCCCGAAAATTTTCCCCATTGACGCAAGCATTAAGTGACCTACCCAGGGCGGCCACCTAGCCAATGCGGCGCCAGGAATTGGGTCCGCCCATGGCCCGATCCCTTCCCATGGCGGCCAGTCAACGGGGTCATAATTCTTTAAATTTTTCAATCAGTGGCGACATCGATTCTCAAACCGACCAGTTTGTCCTGGGTTTTTATGCCGGTTGATGTTTTCAGAAAATAACAGTACAGTACGTAATTGAACTTGATGAATCTCGAACTTGAAAACATTTCTTCATTTGCCAGAAACTGTGATACTTTGTATCATTAACTTTTTGGACGTTAACTTGTTTATTTAGTTAGGAAAAAAATTTCTCAGATAAGGATTGTAACAACGTATCTACATCCAGTAAAAATAATTGACAGTCATATGTCTGTTGGGTGCGTTTTTTTAATTCATTTTCAACCCAGTCAAATTTTCTGGTTAACATAAAAAAGAGCCTTAGTAAAGTCTGTATCACGCTACAAATAATTAAGTCAATGGATACACAGTCTAGCCTTTGCAATCTAGCTTAATTTAATTTTCAATCGTCCTTAGAGTATTGGCGAATCCAAAGGACTTTAAAAAAAGTAAAAGCAGCAGGTACATAATATGTGCTTACGACAAGGCAGTTGCTATGTGGAAGACATTCAAGATACATCATGTTGCAGTATTTCTCCATGCAGGTGTACACATAAATACAAAATCCCTTTTTTGTGTAAAAACTTGATTCATTAACATTATTTTTTTTTAAACTTCAAGGCACTTTGGCTTAACCCTGTACAACTGTTAGTTGCATCACCAGAAAAAACTGTTGTAGACAACTACATGTAAATGCTCTAGTAATGGCACTTTATTTCTGGCAAAATGTTCCTATTTGATAAGTATTATCATTTCCGCATCAATTTTTGGTGTAATATTGAAATACTTGGTAAGACAGATTGTTGTTATAATGTTTGTTTGCTAATCCTTGTTGTATTCCACACACTGAGTTGTCTATCTGTACATGCAGTTTCCTCCACCAAAGCCTGAGTCATACTAGTATTAACTACCGTAGTTGAAAATTTCCCAGCTCCTAGTGTGCACGTGCAAAAAAACTCTACTCTGCAACAGACCTGAGTCAGCTTACAAAAGTGCTTTATGTGGCAGAGACTGTCATTCTCGTATAGGACTGTTCAGCCACAACCGAAGCTGTAGGGCTGATATTTACAATTTTGCCATGGTCAATATTGTGGACTGAAGGGGGCCATATACATGTATATATATATGCATTGTAATCTAAGGTCAAAGTCTAAGGACCCTTGCCATTGTTTTCACTGATGCAGATTAGTAATACTAAGAAATACATGTACACTTAAAATGTTTGTACTGACCATACTGCCATTATTATTTCTATATTGAAATAAAATAGCTTATTTTGTATATCCTTAACATGGGATTTTAAAATTAGCAATTACTACAATTTATGTCCTATTGCATAGTCTGTTGCTTGATTTGGAAGATTCAAAACATACTACATGTATATTATTAATAAAATACAGTCACACATACACAAATAGTATAAATGCACAAGAATTGGTGTAACTGACTGGCTATTACATGTACTTGAACTGGCTAATACTTCAAACACCTTAAACATTGTCTTTCTAAACTTGCAACATGAAGGATTGATGTGCAAAACACAAATTAGCAATATTAGGAAATGCAAATGTTTGTACTGGCCATAGTGCCACCATGACTGGCAAGTTTAAATAAAATAGCTTATTTTCCATGTCCTGTAACATATTAATAAGATTTTAAGTCAAGAGTTAATAATTTAGAATGCTGCTATAGACATCCGTGCATAGTAGTAGTACAAACCATTAACCATCAATACTTCTCTTCTAAAACTCTTTATATTACAGTTCCTGATGATTGTTTACAGTGTATACTAAACTCTGGTTACCATTAGAGATCCCAATTGGAGTCTCTGTCAACAATAAATTTGATCTGAATCTCTACTGGTAGAATCACGGTAGAGATCCTGATTGGAGTCTGTAAATTTGAAGATATTCACTCCAAAGACAGTCAGAACTTTTCAACTTTGATTGTCACTTTAGATCAATGGATTGACTTGAAACTTACGACTTGTAAATGGGAAACCGCCATAACACATTAACACTATTATGATCGGCGTCTCTGTCGACAAAAACGGGATCTCTACCGGTAGAATCACCAATTCTACCAGATCAGAGTCTTTACCCTGACATGTACATGTAGTCTAGTACCCAACAATGCATATCTTCAAAATTAGTCACTTTTTACAGTCACTGTGGCATATGATCATGTATAAATTTCAAAATACATAACTAAATGTTTTCTAAATTCATGTTACAATTAGAACCCATTAAAACCAACATTCCACACACTTGAGAAAAATTCAAAATATTAAAATGGTGATTCAGGCCACAGAACTGACTTTCTGTATCATATTGTTAACTACCACCACAAAAGACAAATAATAGCATGTTCTGAGTAAATGAAAACATTTTCCCATCACTACAAAATGTATAACACTTGAAGGGAAACTCAATTTTACAAAATTCTCCCCAAAATGTATTTGTTTCAATATGATTATCACTGCAAGTTTTTAATGCTTTAAAGTGGTAAATGACAATGTACAAAAATTGCCTGAAAGGGTAGAAATGCCTTAACTAATGCCTGTTTTATACAGACATTGTCACATGATAATACCCATACCAGTCTAAATGTACATCATTCCTGAAACCATAAAATGCTGGTAAGGCCAACGGGAAAGAAAAAGTTGTGTTTCAAGTTTTCAGACTGACCCTAAGAAAAACCAACAGACTAGTCATTCTGGGGTCAAATGCTAGCAAAGCCACAAAATTTTGACAAATTTTGACAAATGAATTTAAAACCCTTTAAAGTGAGGTTTCATGCATTTTAAGCAAATTCTTTCTTTTTTTCAGGACTTAGATCGGAAACACAACTGTTACATTTTTACCCAAGGCCTAAGAAGAAAGTGTCAATTCAATTACAACAAGGAAAGTTAGCAGAATTACATAAAATTATACATATTATAAGGCCTTAGTGTTCCAGTATGATGGTTAGCTGGTTGTATACTTGTTAACAACACTCTGTGCCATCTCCTGTATGTTTGTTGGGAGGTTGGCCCATAACAGACCCTCCACTGTCTGGGGAAGAGCACTTGAAGAATACACTCTTTGGAAGTTGTCATCTGAAATAGAAACAGCAGAAACATCAGCAACTGAAACACCACTGGTGGAACAACACAATTCTTTTGGTTGGCAACAGCTTTGGTTTGTGTGTTAAGTTAGATGCAGTAAGGATGAGGTAATAGTAGGTAGTTAAGGAATATAAGGTTTATGACCCGCCCTGAGGTGTACAATGTACATGTATACAACGTCATAATTCATGGTCGGTTCCTATAACCACCGAATAAACGACCGAGTCCGCATGTGCATGTGTCCAGCAATATTCAGATTTCTGGCAGTTTCAAAGGGTTAAATCTTACATTTTGCAAGCAGTAGAAGTGACCAAAGTGCAATCTGGATCCCGTTGGCATCTCCACTGTTTAACAACCGCTCCAGGTAACACAGAAGTCCAGGAACATTGGGTTCAATGGTTTCAGCTTCTATGCCTGGAAAAAAAGGTACATTTTGTTTGTTTTGAATAAGGCCACACTGACTTGATTATATGGATAACATCTGCACACACATCAATTTTTATCTGTTGCCACATACGGTTTTTTAGGTACATGTACATGAAGGATGACAGAGGTCAAAAGGAAAAAAAAACAAGATGCCTGGGAAGAGGAAGCAGGGCTCGAATTACCACTTGCTTGCCATGATGTCAAGTCTTCCAAAGTCAAAGAAGATGTTAAAGAACAAAGATAGACCATTCATTGTTTCGCAAGCCATGCTCTGGGTGTTCAGTCATTTGTTCAATCTTCCTGACTGCTTACATTTGAAAATGAAGGCAACTTTTGTTGCCCAACTTTTTTTACTTGTAACCTAGCATCAGTGCCCAGAGGATATCATCCATATTATCAAATCAGTATGGCCTAACCAGTAAACTACAGGAAACACCAGTTGGACTTGAAGCCTAAGTCATGTAACTTGGGCATCACCTTTGACCCATTGCTGGGGTCACACTTCTGTCCAGTTCACGACTTAGGCTTCAGGGTCATTTCAATTTGAGAAGGGTCAGAGTAAGCTTGTTGGTCAGCACTTTAATTTGCATATGAATATATATGGTGTTTTAAATGTATTCCCTGAACAACCATAACATACAAACATTTGATGAGTTTTGTCACCTGTGACCAGCAGCTGGCCGATGATACTGGCACAGTTGTACTGCACATTCAAATTTTCACAGTTGGTAGCCACGGAAACAAGGTTGGGGAAGACACGCCCCTCCCTGGTCTGGTGCAAGTGATCTCGGACAGACTCTGCAACAGTTAATTTCACAATTCATTTATTTCCAGAATTAAGGGTGATTATCTCATTGGCATTATGCACTGCTTTAGACACTTTTTCTATTAGCCAGTGAATGCTGAGTGATTGTACAGTGACCAAAATTAGATTTAATAGACATTGATGCACGATGCAAATGTATTGACTCGAAAGTCTTTGTTTATAACAGGTGTTAGTACATGTAAGTGGTGTCCTTAAAACAAAAAATTGTAACACCATCAATTCCACTGTTCAAATCTGCTGCTCGAATTTTTAAACATATTGCATGAGAAACGTGTTTGAATTATTCCATGGTACTTTTGGAAGCCAGTGTGATAACTGTTAGAACCCTGTGTGATATGGCTAGTTATCACATGGGCTAGAACACTAGTATGGAATGTAATTGTGGCACACGTATGACACAAAGATGTTAACGTTACAACTCTGCATAGTAGATGTTGTATTTCATACATTCTGTAGTGCGTCATCATTTTTTTGTTTTATTTCTCTTGAACTACAGTAACTCACCCTTGTTTGCCATGATGGCCACTGCTGCTGTGACCTCTGACTGAAGGTCAACACTACTGGAGGAGTCCACCAGGTTCTCTGTTAGGGCATCTAGAATTCCTGCTTGTACAAATGCCTGAGGAAAACCAAGAAGGCTCATTCAGTCATTGTATGATTATTTGAGAATCCTCTTATTTCATAGTACTGCAGGTCTACCATCTCATCATCATCATTTTGTGCAATTCTACCCATTTTTTTCTTTATCTATGCTGTTGCCAAGACCTCAGCAGCCGTGTAAATAACGTCTACAATGCACTTCACAAGTTGGTAAAGGTAAGTCTTAGAAGTTCAGTATATGTTTATAGGTCACCCCTGTTTTGTCATGAATGTAGAAAATGCAATTTTGTTTTCTAAATTACATTGTATAACAGGCCAATGGTCTCACCTCAGCGTTCTCAGTGTCCACCAGGTTCCTGACAGTGCCTGCAGCATGGCATCGCACGGCTGTGGACTGGTCCCTCAGCATCTTGGGAAGGATCGCCAGAAACCAGTCTTGTAGCAGCTCCGCCTAGTGACAAAAATGTAAATCACACCATCATTAAGTTGGGATTCACACTGACTAAAGCCTTTGGCCAAATCTACTGCAAATTCCAGCACATTTTTTGCTTGAAAATCTACCATCACATTGGACCAACCCCATGCCCCCTAAGAATTGTGTGGTCATTAGAAGGCTGCTGCAAATGTCCTGTTAGTTCTTGTGTAGACCATGCCAGACCAGACTAATGTTTTGTTTATATCTCAAGCAAGTCAAGGGCCTTCAACTTTGACAAATACAGTCATGTACATGCAAAATTTGCATGTAATATTTGTTTTGTATAACTACTGTTAGTAACAGAATTGCATCAAACTTTAGATGGGTTGAAAATCTTCTTTTCCCTCCTAACCTGATATCAATAGGCCATGAATATAATGTGAAAGTGATCTCAAACCAGTTTAGCTCACTGAAGAGCTACTCTTCCACTGGTCGTGACAAAGAAGACAGATGCTATGTACAGTATTTACACTTCATTGTACCTGGGAAATTCCCCTAGCTCTTTTCGAGAAGCACAATGAACAGTGGACTATGGCTTAACGTCCTGTCCTAAGGACTGCGACCCTCTCCAGTAGCGTGCATGTTGGTTGAGCGACAACAGCCGGGATTCTAACTCCCAACCTCTTAGTCCAGAGGCAAGGTCGCTAACCACTGGACTACGCACGCTACTGCAATATAGAGTCATCATATTATTGGATAAATTTCCAGTACCTGATTAGCTTTGCAGATGGACAGGTTTCTGACACAGGCTGCAGCTGCCACCTGTGTGTCCTTACTGCCTGTCTTCAGCAGGTGATACAGCTTCGGGAGGGCACCCTGACGTACTATCAACCTCTGGTTAGTTTCTGAGAAAAAATAAAAGAAGATAAATTTCTATTATGAGCAGACAAGGAAGACTCATCCAGCCTAAGGGAAAATGTCGTATAGAATTTAAAGAGTCTTGTAGGTGAGTACATGTACCTAGGCTTTAATACTAGTAACAATTTATGTGGTGTTCTGGACCAGCTGTCATTTTGGGTCTGCAAGGAATTCTGCATGTATTTGTATCACACTGTTCATCTTTCATTGAATATTTTGAACTCACTTCACATGCACTAATGATGTCCTAGAATTAAAGCAACAGTTGAGATGATAGAACTGATTTTTTAACATTAAACAATTATTCTCCACTTCTGGCCTATTTTGCATTGAAAAGTGTTTTTTTTTCCGGCAGGTGTGACATACATAGAAATTACCACACAGTGGATCCTCCATCAGCCTTGGTCCCAACCCTCCCATGACTTGGATTACAGACAGCTTAAAATGTCCTAGCTGTCTGAGTATGTAATAAATTGTGTACAATCATGTACTTACCGTCAGATGCAAGATTCCTTAGTGCAAGGCAGGCTTGACATCTCACCTACAAAAGAACAAGTCAAAGAAGAAATCATCAGGTTGAAACAATTGTGCAAGAAGCACACAGTGACATGTACTATTGTCGCAAGCTTTATTAAAGTTTCATCATACCATGTCTATCCAATTTCAGGCCCAGTCACATTCATCGTACAATTACCGTAAAATCCCGAACTAAAAGCATTTTTTGGACATTCGTGGGTGTACCATGCAAAATTCTTAAGCGGCAAAATTCCATCATATGACGGAAAAACAGGCGCTGGCTAGAACCCTGCATGCTTTCATATACATGTATATGTGTAACCAGCCACTTGAGCTCCCTCCTGCTTTAGCTACATAAGGTAACCCTACATTACAGGGTGTCTGCTACAACACCAGTTACCATGGTGACACCCGTCTGGTCCAGGTCATTGACCTTATTTGTTTGGAAGGGAAAAAGAAGCAAAAACAATTTGTTTTCCTTCTGTGAAGGTATACTATATGAATCTATAAGGATATCAAACCTTATCAGTCATGGAAGACAACAGTGCGATGAGTCGTCCAGGGATGTTCCTTTCCCACAGACTACCCATGATCCTCCGGTGCTCTGTGTCCACCGCCATGTTGCTGAGTGCGGCAGCGCAGTAGTACTGAATCTCCGTATCATCATCCAATAGGAGGTCATTAAAGACTTTCAAAGCACCTTCTCTTGCTAAGTCACTTCTGTTGTTTTCTGTTTGCAAAATTAAAGAAGTACAAATTTAAAATAGAAGTTGTAAAAGATAAATCCTTCAAAAATTCATCTTTTTTAATACAATCCCAAAAATCTGAAACAAAGGGTTGCAATACCTAACATGTAACAGTACCTGTAAATTTGTACATTGTAGCAACCTCTGTAGTGTAAAATACTTTGGATGTACATGTACATGTAAATGTGGGAGGGGGGTAAGGATATTCGGTATTTTGTAAAGGACATCCACTGTATAATGTACAATAATTCCAGCACAGGATATTTGAATTTAAAACATGCTGAAAAAAATAACTATTTCTGTATAAGGGTTAAAATTGGCTAGCAAATTTGCATTAGATTTGGTCTAGCTATTGCATAGTTTTAAAGTAGCCCAATATGACTGTATTCATACAGTTATGTATTCATACAAGAAAAGATTTAAATTCACCAAACACACAGGTTCCCCATCCTTACCTAGATGTGTGAGGTTTAGAAGAGCTCCGACAGCGTTTCGCTGTACCCTGGGGTCCACTGCCTCTGCGGCCAGTCGAAGAAGTGGTCGCGAACCCCGTTTCACCACGATCTCTCTCTTTGCTTTAACTGTAACAACAAGAGAATTTCTTCCTTTATTACCATTATAAATGAATCATTAACCAGATGGCACTGACCAATCAAAAACCTACCATACTCAGATCAGAAGTCACTAGTGATTTCGAGATAGCCAGCCATCCATTAAAGATAATGTGCAAAGATTGCCCATTTGTTGTGACAGATGTAAATCTTGATCACACAGGAAACTGTTGAGACGTCATTTCAACTCAGTCTTTGTACATGCTTGGTGCCAAAATGAGAAAGCTATCTGTACCTTTGTGCTGTCCAAAACCTAGAATGATGGCCAGGAAAGCTAACGTTCCCCCCTCCCCACTTTCGTACTTTGTGCAGCTTTACTGTGGTTTATTGTGGATCAACTCTCCTTTAGCTGCCTACCCAGTCGATATTCTTCCAAGAGATGGTAGGGCATACTGTGGTTACCTCTAGCTCAGAGTGGATTCTTCCAGCTTCTGACAGTCAATATGACAGACTGATGTACATGTATACGTAATGAATGAATGAATGAATGAATGGTAATATGGATGAGATTGTGACTTTAAGCATACATTTAGTATAGTACAGAATAGCAATTAGTATGGTGCTGGCTTCTGATCCTAACCTTCTACATGTAGCTGCTAGACATGTGTAACACCTGCACAGCTCCAATTTTACCTGCACTAACCTGCAGCTGCATTATGCAACTGCATGTATATGGCATTTTGGCCCTGAATTGCTACATAATTCCATGCAGATGTATGGTACACGTATCTACCTTTAATAAAGTATAAAACTGGAAAAATGTAACCTTGTATTTACTAAGATAATACAGTGTGCTATATCAAGGAATAGATCTAGAAATACATGTATGCACAGGTTTTGAAACAGTGAGAGTAGACTAACTGGTAACACCACATTCCTAAGCTGTATTGTTCTGGTTCCATTTTGTCCACTATATACACATTTAGGTCAGCAGACACAATTTGATAAGAATGACAACAGAAAATTCCAAATCTAATTGAGACTTAGAGAGCTGTAGAAAGTTGACAAAAACTCATTACTGCTTCAAAAACACCTGTGATGGAGTAATTTTCTGGATGATTTGCGAGGATCAGAATTTGACAATAGAAAAACAATACAACCTGTCAGTCTATGATTGATACATTCACTGAAAGGGGTATTATATGTATGTTTTTGCACCAAAATTGAAAAAAAACAATTGTTTCAAAAAACAAAATGTGATTGTCATTTACTTCCGCTTTCAACATATTTGTGCAATTATCTCACATATTTTTACATTTATGGTTGGCACTATAACAGCCCACACGAGGCGCTCTCAGTTTGTGGCACCACCACAAAATACCAGAATGTAAACAAACATGGCTAACAGCCGTGTTTCCAGATTTTAAACACACTCATATGGTGTAATATTTTGGCACCTTCACTTCCTGAATGATACTTAAATGCAATTGAGTAGGGTTGATTCAACTATGATTACGTTGTCAAGAAATAACCAGAAAATTGACCTTTTATATCATCCTATTAATATTACACAATAAAGCATTTAAATTCTGTTCGGCAGATAAAGCTGTTTCACACTTCACAGAATTATTGTTAGATGTAGCAAAAAAAGTCACTGAAAACAAAGCCCAATAGACAAAGAAAGAATTCCAAACAAAGCGGTAAGAAAAACAAACTAAGGTTAACGTTGGTTTGATCAGTGTTGCTGGTCTTCACGCCAACGTTTGAAAAGACTGTCGCTGGCATTGAAAAAAGAACCTTGGATAACCCTCTGTACATGAACTTCAAGGTAAAACATGCATGAAACACTGAGACAGAGGTGAATTCTTACATCTGCTTGGAGACTACACAGCACTCACCGTTGGTTGCGAGGGAAGTGATGCAGCCGCACGCGTTACACTGCACCTCAGTGTCAGGGGAGTTCAGCAGGGTCAGGAGGGGGTAAAGGGCACCGCTCTGTAGGGTCGTCCGGATATTGGATTCTAGAACCATGAAAAATGATAATAAACTAGAAATGCAACATTTGCAAGCAATTTATTATGCATAATGTTTACCTTTAAATGGTCTAGCCTAACAAACTACTTGAATGTCTGTTTATTCTTCCTCAAACACATATACTAGACTAGTGGTGACAAGCCCCTCCAACTCTGTCCTGCTACATAATAGAACCCAACACTACAGGGTGTCTGCCACAGCACCAGTTACCTCGGTGACAGATGTCTGGTCCAGGTCATTTGACCTTAACCTTATGGGTTTGGAGAAGAAAAAGAAACAGCAAAAACAACATTGTTTTCCTTCTGCAAAGGTGTGTTGTTGGTAGGAAAACTTACCCGGTCCATGTAGGGTGAAGTTGTTGACGGCCAGCGTTGCGTGTCTCTGCACCTGTGTGTCCTCCGACTCCAACAGAGCCACCAGAGGTTCCATCATGTTCACCGAGACCAGCGCCATCACTGGAAGGGTGATTCAATCCCCAGGCACACCGTTATTCAGCGTTCAGAATGTCAAAGCTAAACACACACTTACATGATTTTGTGATGGACAAAATGTAAGGCAAAATGCCAGTAGGTCATCTAAAAGAAATGAATTTGCTCATGATTATAATGAGTGACTTTAAAAAGGAATGTTAAATAATTCTTTTTGTCCCAACATTGTAAGGGGCACAGTTAAGAACCTAACAATTTAATTTCTTGGTTTTCTGATTTGCAAAAAAGAAAAAAGAACTTGGGTTCCAAATCAACTCCAAACTGCTCAACATACATTTTTGTACGTCAGGTATTTTGCCCCCAACAGCTGAAGATGAAGAAAGTCCTTGTCTTCCTAGTTCTGCAGTTTTTTTCCATCTATGCAGTGATTTGATTAAAAGTTTAGAATCCATTGTTTGAATTACATACCAGTCAAATATGTTGATTGTGGCTCCTATGGTAGCATTTGGGGCTATCACAGGATGCCTAGACCTTTTTTTTCACAGTGCAGGCTTCATTAATGAGTTCCTGCAACAATCCAAGAACCAACCAATCAAATTGGTGTGGCCTAATAGAAAATGACTGCTTTAACCATGCACAGACATACTCACTCCTGGAGCTGATCTCTGAGAAACAGAGTGCTGCAGACCTCTGGAGTTCTACATTGTCAGAGTAGGACAGGGTACACAGGGCATGGAGTCTCTCATCTGTTAGCTGCGGCTTTTCTTCCTCTGAAAAAAATTTCACATTGAAAAGTATGAAATCACTATTCCTTCAGAAAAGAAGTGACTAACATATGTATTATAACTTGAGAGCTCGAAATCCTTTTTTCTGCACATCTGTACTGGTGCAGGTAACATTGAAAATTGCCTGCACCAGACAAATTCTTATAGCCTGAAATTCAGCCTTGTTAGCTGTAGGTCCGCTCTCAAAAATTGGCTTGCCACATGGACCTAAGCTAACAAGGCTGGGTTTCAGGCTAACAAATTCTTCCTGCAACACTCAGAATGTAGGAAGTACAAATCACACTAAAAACTGCTCAGAAACCATATATTCTGCTGCGGTTTTCTTGTTCTCTGTCCTATCTTTTCGTCATGATTTTTGTATAAGATACTTCTGACCAATGTCTAAGAAGACCACTTTTCCAGTGGTCGGCTTAGACAAGTGTGACTGCATGATCTCATATGCAGCCATTTCTTGGAGTATGTAACTCGAACAAGCCATTTGCCAACAAAAGCTGACGACTTAGTAAAACATATTGATTTGCTGTATTTATCTATTTATTTACTGTAAACTGTGTCACCAAGATTGAGATGACGCACTGTAAATACAGCCTGTTTACTGTAACAGTTAGACAAGTTACAATTTTTTGTAAACTCATGACTCAGAAGAAAAATTTCTAAAAAAAGGGGCTTGTAGTTATAAGACAGAGATCATCATAAATATGTTAATCCAGAAAGGCATCAGTATTTCATACACTGGGAATTTAAAACAGTATAGATACAAGCCCCAAGATGAGTCCTTTATTTTCTTGTATCGTACCCCAAAAATCAGGATCCTACCAGTATTTCAATCCATGAATGTCAATATACATTGGGATACTAGTAGTGTTGTTTCAATTACTAATTAATATGTAGGTAAGTAATTAGGAGAATATTGACTTTGAAAAATCTGCACTGGGCACCTTTAAAAGGCTGATTATATGTTAAACTAATAAAGTGCAGGAAGGCCTTCAGAAAAGACAGAAGATTCTTACTTTGTTCTAGAAATCTCAGCAACCTGTTGACAGCCTCTCTTTCGTTGTCCAATAGGAGGGGTTCGTACAGGTCTCCACGGTATTGGCGGGCGGGGTAGCAGCCGCAGCAGAGACAGCACGCGCAGTATTCCAGAAACGCCTCCATCGCTTTTGTCCGTTGGAAGATGTCTTCCGCGTACTCAGCGTTGCTTTAGTCTTTAAACAGAAATACATTTACCACGAGTTAGCATTACCAAAAATTACATTACTGTTCCTTGTTCAATGGTAACAGTAATACAATAATATTAGCCAGTTCACACAATGAGGCACGTCGGCAAAATTTGATGCACCTGCGAGAAATTTACTGTGCATAGCACTTCGGCGTGATGTCACGTTTAACATCGTATTCATGTATTTACGGATGTATTTCCTATCTAGGGTTTTCAAATGTTGTGTTGGAAATTAGAGATACATGTACAGTGTAACAGGCAAAATTCTGATGAAACGTTGACCAAATTGCAAAAATCCAACGAAATCTGTGAAAAATCTTGGATTTTGGGCAGGCGCAGTACGTTCTGCCGACGGGATGACTGGGCATGTGCAGTGTGATGCATTGTGGGCCAGGTAACTAGCTGTACTGTCAAAGTTTGAAATTCTTCACGAATACGTTTCGGTCGGAGGTTTATTTTACAGAAAGTGACAGTAATCACAGGCTACTGCAAAGGAAACAATAAAACCTTAGAAAATGCAGCAAAGAAACAACAACAAAACACCCAACCTCTGCTTGGAGAGTAGCTAAGTTTGAGGCCCCTGGGATATATCTAAAACATGGACAGGGGCCTTAAAACTTTGACAATTAAATCCTAAAAATTCACACAATGCACAACATGCTGAATCTGATCTATGTGGACAGGTGGTCACTATAAAAAGGATAATTTCTGGTTATGGGCAAATCTTTTTTAGGTCGGACCACCAAAAAGTGGTCAGAATGGCCAGGTGGTCCTTACTAGTATATATATATGTGTAAGGTCACTTGTGCAGTTGACTGCGTTAATTGAAAACCTCAAACAGTCTGCATTTAAAAGCTATCAGGACAAGGACAACTGTTTCTCCGGGCTAAAAGGGTCAGAAACAGCTGTACTCTTCCCACTTCATTAGTAAAACACTATATTCATATAACAGAACTCAAACACAAGTCCTAAAGCACTCAGTAACACAAGTTTTCTCTAAAATAATGCTAATGTCTGAAGAAAAAATAATGTATCAAACACTGTCTTTCAAATTAGCCTGTAATTATGAAGAAAATGTAATGTAATAGAACTTGAACTGTAAATATGCAAATATACACTTCCACAATATAATTTGTTAATTTAATAGACTTTGTTTTTATTGACTATATTCAAAAAGAAAACCAATTGACATGCATACAAAATAAGTAAATTTCCACTTTATTACTGTCGTTACATTCGCAGTGACCTCTCTATTGTGAATTCATGAGCCACGAATATGTCTTCTATGTCTGTACCAGTGTTCTAGCCAGCATTCATTATTTGACTGAATTTTGCCACTCGTTTCCCAATCCATCATCTTTGACAGACGAAAATCGGTGCGTAAAAATATGGAAAGAGATGTCATTAAACGTTTAAGCTTAGTTAGTGTACCAGCAAAATTTGCTCCTCAAAATGCAGGAAATAGCATTTCAGAGGGTCAAAATTTTCCCAGGGGAGCGTGACACCCCCCTGCAAAAGTTTAGCGATTTACAGCTATTCTACAGAAGAATTGCTTCAACTGCAAACTTAAAATGCAGCGAAAACCTTTCCATGCAGTCCTTACCGCCAAATTAAGTCCTTGAAAAAATAGATTTACTTACTGTACCTTCCCACCCTAATTAAAGGACTGTGACTACGTAAGTAGGAGTCCTTGCCTTCGTCAATGCCATTCAACCAATTATAATTCTAGTAATCTTTTAAAGTGCATAATTAAAGAGGAAACCGGATAATAGCTATGTTACGAGTTATTTTCTATTGTACTAAATTTGTAGAACATCAAATCAGCCATCCACTGAAGTACAAAAACGAGACTGTGCCTGAAAACTTAACCTAGAAAAAGGACAAATTCCAAACTGTTGATAGTATCAATGTTTTGGGTGTTTATGTCTCATACGTTAGAAGTTGGCTACAAAAAGTATAACCGGTGAATAGGTCTAGGTGAAAAGGATTTGGACTGACCAATATTTTACTTACAAAGTTCGAAATGGGAGAAATTTAGAAGCATTTAAGAAACTTTTAATGTAGACATATTTACATATGGTACGACTAATTGCAAAGTGAAAGGTAATCCAAGATTCCTATCTGTAAAAAAATGTCCAGTGACTATGCAATGGTCTACAATTGGCCGGAAGGTACATGACATGTATGTTGGAAAGAATGATGGTCATGTATAATCAAGCTCCAGAAGTGTCAAGACTGGAAATAGGTAAAATTGGAGCTGTGCAGGTATTTCTGATGTCTACCTGCACCTAACCTGCACTCATCCATGTACTGGGTTTACATGTAGGTGTTACATGTATATGGATTTTTATTTGCTGCATTGACTGCATTACCACCTACATTGTATGAAGTATAAAATAAATAATGGCAATAGTTTCTGAACAGTTTTTAGTTCGTCCTAAATTCTGACTAGCGCAAGTAAAAATTGTCTGGTACAGGTAATTTTCAATTTTACCTGCACCAGTGGATGCAAAAAGTATTTTGAGCCCTTAGTACTGCTACTAGTAGCCCTGTGGTGTACATGATGTTGTACATTAACCTTTCCATACTTTAATTTGAAGTTACACCCTTAGCCTAGGGTCTACACTTGACCCTAGGTTAAACCACATATAGACTCGGGAACAACAAAGTCAAAAGACACAAATTGTCTGCTGCTCACTAGGGATGTAATGACATGACACGTACAAAAGATATCGTAAACAAAAGATACAAAAGATTTTCCAGGCTCAAAATACTTTTTTCTACATGCCTGCACTGCAAAATTACCTGCACCACTCAGAATTTAGGAAGTATAGATCATATTACTAGTTTTTTTCTGAACTGAACTGAACTGGGATCATACTAAAACTGTTGAGGAACCATTAACATTACCATTTTTTCTTTTATACTCCATAACAGACTGTCAGTCAATGGAGCAAATAAAAACCACATACACCTACATGTATATATAAACCCTGGTACATGGACCAGTGCAGGTTAGGTGCAGGTAGACATCAGAAATTATAACCTGCACAGGTCCAATTTTACCTGCACTTAAACCTTCAATCGTGGTATTTTGAGCCAGGTTTTAGACTAGGTCCTGATTGTGCCAAAAAAAATTGCCAGAAACTCGTGCGTCATGTTTTTCTTTACAAACCATTGGCTAATAATGTCATAATGAAGTTGACAAGCTTGAGTTAGACGGGCATTGTTTGGTTCACAATGTATACTATGCAGTTCAAATTTAATTTTTTGCCATACTAGTAGTTACAAACAATAGCTCTCGATCTTTAGTAGACCCCTACGAAATCAGAACATAACAAAATAGTTTAGTTTAAAAGTGAGCCAACCTGTACGTAGGTACTTGAAATATAATTGTGGTGTTTTTTTTTCCCCACAGTTTTCACTTTAACCAATCCACCATGAAATCATGACAATGCAAATATACACGTCTTGTATCACTAGCTAACGTAATACTACAGAATTGTTTTCGTGACTGTTAACTCAAAACACAATTCTCTACCATAAAAATTATTAAAATCCCATGAAATTGAATGAATTAGATTAATGTGACACAAGAGCAGCATTTGTGAATTGCTACACACAAAAAGCTGAATAATTGAAATAGAATAAAATATGTGAACAATTTCAATGAAACCGGAATACCTACAATTGAATACATGCAATCTATGGGAATTATTTATCTATGGGAATATTCCTGAGTTCGTGTTTCATACATTACTAACAAAAAACGGTCATACCACAATTACATCTTAAGCAGTTTTCACTGATCCAATACTCCAGAAGCTCTATATTCATTCATGTAAAGAGACCAAAACTGTGTAAATTACACAGTTTTTTCTTTGTCTATGTGAAAGCATGACTATGCAATTGCCAGAAAATATGAATAGTTAACTTGTATGTCATTACTGAAAAATATAGTAAGTCTTTGAGTCCCATGGGTTACTTGCAATGATGCAGACAGTACAATTTTGTGCTCACTGTATTTGAATAAGAAAGTTGACCCAATTAAATCGCCGTAGTTCCTTGTCTTTGTTGACACTGTGCCCCAGATACATAAAGCAAACAATCGCTTGATTCTCTCAATTCCCTTTCTAAAATTCCAGGTGTGAGACCAAAAACACCTGGTACCTTCTGAAAGTTTTGAAAATTACTCTCTACTAAAATGTGTACGTGGCTATCTGAGATTTTCAAAACATACAAAAACATACAGATCAGTTTCATAAACAAGCAACACCTGGTGCTGATTTATTCATAATCAACACCATATGCACGTACGAAAACAAAGGAACTACAAAGGGACAAAGACAGTGCACCAAAACTTCCCACTAAAGTTTCCCAAATCTTACCTTTAAGATGCGGCAGATTTGTCTGACATCCGTTGTTCTGATTCCGACGAAGCAAAGAGGGAGGAACTTGCTAGAAAACCGGCTGTACAACTGACTAGTTCTGCATAATAAAATGTCTATCCGCGCCGGTCCGACCTCTTTACGCGCTTTATAGCTCATTTCAAAACAAAGACTAAATGGCACATTCTATTATATCTCAGGGAGGTCTATAAATTTATATTCTCCATCACATAGCAAATAACCACATATCGCGGTTAATGAATAGATAAACGTAGCTTAAATATTATTGTTCCGATTAAATTAAAGCAATTCTATCGAGAATAATGTTGTAATGGTCGCAAATAATTCACATAATATATTAAGCTTCCTACATATATAATAGACTGGTCTCAACCTTACAGCGAATTAGAGGCGCCCTTATAAATGACTTTTCATTATACATTTGTACAATCTACAATAAAATAAGCGACAAGTTTTGCGTGAATCATATAACTATATTTTCAAACAACGTTATAGGATATTGATAAAATCTAATATATTAGTTGTAAATAGATTATTTATCATTCCGCATACCAGCATCGATTTGTTACGAGTTCTCTGATTGGCTGATATCTATCATATGTACGAGACAAGATGGCTGCCAAATTTTGCGGTCTTTTCTAGGTTTCTCCAAGTTTCTTCTGTTTCCTAGAAATTCAGCTGCCGTTGGGTAGGTAAAGTCCCGTGCAAATCATAGAAAGTATAGTTAATTCGATTCCTTGTCGTTTTTGTGGCAGTTTTGAGCTCGTTTTAGTGATTTTGATGGTGTGTTTTTTCCAGAGTGGGGGAGGGCGACCACGCTGTTTCAAACCGCCCGACCCGGATCCAGAAGACTCGAATTTAATTGCTGCAGATCTTTGTGTTTGTGCATCTGTGCGTGATCAGTCATGGCACGATCTCGATCTCCTGCTAGAAAGGGTAGAAAGCGGAAAGGGAGGTAGGCGATTTGCGTGTGTGTAAATATATTCCTGTGCCTGTAGCTGAAGATAAATTTTTGTCGAGATTATGCATCATAATATTTTTGTGACAGTGGAAGCTACATAATAATTTTATGTAGTGTACGTGTATATGGTAGCCACTTATGTGCATCTATATATTCCTGTACATGCATAGCTAAAGATAAGTTTTTTGTATCAATTACTTTATGCATTTTTGTGACAGAGGAAGCTCCATCGAGTCCATGTACAATGTACATGTACATGGTGGCTACTTACATATGTATGTGGAACCAAATACCTTGTGCAGCCAAAATGTAATTGGTGCAACCAAAGCTTCAATGAATCTCCTTTATTGTACCTGTATGGTATTAGCTACATAATTTAGTTATTATACATGTACATGTATATGTAAGCAAGGACGTGTTGAATGTCCTTGATGTAAGTTACTACGTAGTAGTATAGCCATGGCGACTCTTGATTCCGGGCCTATATTATAGCCCTCAGCAAGAGTTGTGGAAAGGTCCATTGGCAGGCGGCTGAACCGAACATTTCGCGTTGGCTGCGTGATGATCCGTTTTCGTCCCGGTGTTCTGAGCTTCCCGGCAATTTTACCTCACAATTTTCCGGGTTGGCGCTGTTCAGTTCGTCCTAAATATTCCACAAGGCGACCAATTCTGCCGTTTACGTGCAAAAATACAACCACGGCGCCATCTTGATTGGAGTCACTTGATTTGATCATTAGCAAGACTACACAGTGGGTACTACCGGTATAATTATACTTACTACCGGTACATGTACTTTTGGTTGTGTAGCTAGTATTTTTGGGGGGTGCAAGTATTTCTTTTTTTTTTGTACAAGTGAATTTTTATCTGCACACTGTCCAGTGCAAGTTGACCCGAAAATGTATTTCGACCCCCTGTATATAGCATCATGGCGGACACTTATTGGTTACACAAAGTCTTTGGTTACACGTAATTTATTTGTTACAATAGAACCCTATGTATCTTTGTGTGATCACAAGTTGAAGTTACTGAAATGCAAATGTAATTTCTAAAATCTAATACAGCATCAGTCAACTAATGCCTCCACATTAGCTATACATGTTGATGTTCCTCAAATTATGTTATGACCAACATTGACACTGAGGTTGATTAGCCCATAGATTTTCAGTGCAGGTTCCGGGTCGGAGTTCAAATCTGACCAGGGTTCCAAATAGTGCGTCAGTAAATCGCCGGATCTGGGTGGTTGTCACGCTAAGTTTGGCTCCCCTTGCTCGGTGATCGTTATAGATAATCAAATAGTTTTTCTATTTACCGAAAACCCCGTGGTTTGTAGTATTTTCGGGCGTGGTAAAGTCGGACGGCCAGCGAAGCGTTTTTGGTATTAGTCCGCAAGCAAGGGTGATGCGGTTTTGTCGCCTGATGACCCAAATAGCTGCGTTCTATATGCATTTTCAAGGGATTTGCGCCACCGGAGATTGCGGAAAACTTATCACAACAACCTATGTTTTTTTTTCGTTTTTCAGAAACAGGAAGTAGTGAGCTTTTTCGTCATATAAGCCGTTACCCGGGGAAAATTCGTTTTTTCTCAGCAGCTCCGCTGAAAAAAGTGTAAAAAAACGGTATTTTTTGGGTCCAAAATTTACATTTCACAACAGTTTCTACCCAAAATGAAAAGTCAGCAGACGATACCCAAATACCTATCGGAAGCCGGCTGAAAACCTCTGTTCACTGGTATAATAAGATTTTCCGGCCTACTTTTCTTGGCGGAATCGTAGCCCTTCGGCCTGGGGGTGTCGGCCGGGCACAAAATCGTAAAAAAAACTCCGGTCCGAGACCTTAAAAGGACGGCGCATGCGCCAAAAATGACGTCATCGATGACGTCATTTCGATGGATTTTCCTTATTTCGGCAAAAGTTGTAAGATTGTCTTGAAAAAACGACATCGTTCTGCCTTTTTCGGTTAAAAAGTTAGTATATTCATGCCCAGGCCCTTGGCGCCCCCCCTCCCCCTTTTTTCCACCCCCCCCCCCAACACTACGTATAGGCAACTTCGAGCGTTCCTGTGCGGAAAACTGTTCTTACATGAATTCAGTTTCTGGGTCATTTGATGTGAGTCGACTCGGAATTTGACTTAAGTATGATTTAGGCGATGTCTGTCCATTTATAATAACTTAAATGAAGATTTGACACCAAAATTTAAGTGTTTTAAGCCTAATTAAGGCAAAACCTGGTTTTCCGAATTTCGGTTCAGGGCTCCTTACTGTCGCGATATTCTTTTCTTTGGGTGGTGTGTAGTGGTAGCCTAATAAGCACTTCACACATTTCTGTAGCGCTTGTTATAATTGCTCGCTCCTACCTTGGACAATATCACCTAGGTTGTGTTTTTACCCGCGTAAGAATACAGTCTTTCACACACTTTAGTAGCGTTTTCGTACTTAATGGGCCATTCAAGGCGAAATAGTGAAGAGTTTGATGTCGGACGCGTTTGATTCGGAATGTGCGAACTCTGGTCTATCATTCAAGGTCAAAATCTGACGTATTTTTCATTTTAGTTTAAAGCGACGAAGCAAAAAAGCAACCCCATGCCGTTTTCCCAGGGGAACTGATGACGTCACTGCGTTACGTCATCATTGCCAAGGTTTAAGGGCTGTTTCTGCAAGTTTGCAGCACCAAAACGACTAAAACATCACACATGTCCGTAGCCAAGGGCCCGGGCAGATTATCCTTCCGTTTTAACTGTTTGGAGAGAAGTGATGACTGAAAAAACGATACTTTTTAATTGCTCCATGTTATAACGTTGCCTGGAGTCCGCGTCTTGGCAAGATAGCCTCAGAACACGGTACTTTTCACATGACTTTAAACCTCTGCCGCGGCAAAAGTAATCATCGCAGACTAACCAAAGTTGGATATATGGTAGATATAATGTTTTTGAAGAATAAAAATTATTTTTATGAGAACATATTCTAATTAAGGTTCCGGGTCGGAGTTCAAATCTGACCAGGGTTCCAAATAGTGCGTCAGTAAATCGCCGGATCTGGGTGGTTGTCACGCTAAGTTTGGCTCCCCTTGCTCGGTGATCGTTATAGATAATCAAATAGTTTTTCTATTTACCGAAAACCCCGTGGTTTGTAGTATTTTCGGGCGTGGTAAAGTCGGACGGCCAGCGAAGCGTTTTTGGTATTAGTCCGCAAGCAAGGGTGATGCGGTTTTGTCGCCTGATGACCCAAATAGCTGCGTTCTATATGCATTTTCAAGGGATTTGCGCCACCGGAGATTGCGGAAAACTTATCACAACAACCTATGTTTTTTTTTCGTTTTTCAGAAACAGGAAGTAGTGAGCTTTTTCGTCATATAAGCCGTTACCCGGGGAAAATTCGTTTCTTCTCAGCAGCTCCGCTGAAAAAAGTGTAAAAAAACGGTATTTTTTGGGTCCAAAATTTACATTTCACAACAGTTTCTACCCAAAATGAAAAGTCAGCAGACGATACCCAAATACCTATCGGAAGCCGGCTGAAAACCTCTGTTCACTGGTATAATAAGATTTTCCGGCCTACTTTTCTTGGCGGAATCGTAGCCCTTCGGCCTGGGGGTGTCGGCCGGGCACAAAATCGTAAAAAAAACTCCGGTCCGAGACCTGCAACTTACAATAAGAGGGTTCATGGTTCCAACTGGGCATGATGCATTGTGGGTAATATATGTGTGTGTGTGTGTGTGTGTATATATTATATTATATATATATATACCCTCGAGCAACGAGGAACACTAGATGTTAAGCGGATAGTGAGTGTGTGTAAGTGTGATATATATATATATATAAGTATGTCCAAGACATACAATGCAAATTTTAAACGCTATAAAACCTCCAAAACCAAGTGCCCCCTAAAATAAATGAATTTACAGAATGAGATTGGAGAATGTCTAAGTCCACCTTTTATAAAGTAAAACCTTCCACCCACAAGTAGATGTATTTGAGCACACAATGCATTTTTTTTCTCTCTATAACGGCAAGTTGGAAGTTCAGTCACGTTTACACATAGATTGACCATGTTTGTTTTCTCATCAGCCGATCCAGGTCACGATCTTATTCGTCCCGATCCCGGTCAAGATCACGAAGCCGAGGTCGTCGCCATTCTCCCTACCGAAGACGGTCATCACCAATACGGCCGTTTCGCGGGCGTGGCCGGGGGCGGGGCCGTGGATGGAGAGGACGGGGCAGAATTGGACCACTCCCACCAGCCAGAGGGTACTCACGGAGGTCACGCTCAAGGTCATACTCCAGATCTAGATCCAGATCTCGAAGACGATCCCACACGCCACGAAGATCCAGGTCGCCTAGAAGATCCCGATCACCGAAGAGATCACGCTCGCACTCACCAAGGACCAAGCCCCGCCACAGGTCGAGATCTCGTTCCCCACGCCACACAAGACGGGCATCGCACAGATCCAGATCACGATCAAGGCACAGGTCACGATCGAGAGGTCGCGATGCCCATGCCACCAGAGCCAGCTCCCCGCCGAGAATCGCCTCCCATCCAGAAGAATGGGAGCAGACCTACCCACCCGAGGAGGTGGAGAAGAAACCACTGCCCCCTTCCCCCCCAGGCAGGAGCCAGTGGGAGAGAGGGGATGGGTACAGGAGCGGTGGGGAGCAGGTCCGGCCTGAACCCGAGGGAAGGTGGAAGACACCTCCCCGACAGAGAGGAAGCTTCTCAGCAGAACGAGGGGGGTACCCGCCGAGGAACCTGTCTCCCAGACCTGCCAGTCTGGGTGGGAAGCGGACAGGAAGTTACGAAGATCTCTACGACGTCAAGAAGCCAAGAGGACAAGCCATGACCCCGGAGAGGTTTCGAGAAGTTGATTTTGACAGAGAGCCCCGCAGGCGTTCCTGGGAGAGGTCGCCGCGGTTCGACGAGGGTCGGCCCGATCTGCCACGGGAAGGGAGAGGGAGGTCATGGGAGAGAAACGAAGGGCCATACCAAGACGACAGACTGCCCCACGAGGTGGCTGAACGCAACATCCCCTTCATAGAAGACGACTACCCAGAGCGTGAGCCAATACACCGAGGGGAGAGAAGCTCTCCTGTACCGTACGTGGAAGGTGACGACTACAGAAGGCAGGAGATGAGAGGACGCGATGAGAAGCCAACAGAAAGGCAAGCATGGCCGCTGCGAGAGGTAAAGGGGAGAGAGCGTTTCTCCAGATCACCCTACAGTGGTGGCAGAGACTATCCTGAACATGGCCCAGAGAGAAGAGAGTATCCACTGGCCAAGCCTGCCGCTGTAAGAGAGAGGGAGACGGCATTCAGGCAGGTCTCACCTCCAAGGGCACAGCACGACGAACCCCCACCACGCATTAAGGCCTCACGAAGGTCCACCGAGGAGGGCATCCAGAGATCACGGAGCTCGGACACAAGGAAACCTATGCTTGAGGGCAAGAAGAGGTCAGGCAAAGGTCAAGGCAAGGAGAGGGATCCCTCTGACGACAGACATCATAAGACAAAGGTGCAGAAGAAACGAGACCACTTGAGAGAGGAGAGCCAACATGGCAAAGCTCAGAAGGTAACAGAGAAGAAGCATACAGAGGGTAAGAAACATGGGAAGAAAGTACAGGCTTCATCCCCAGATAGGAAGGGAAGACATGGCAGCGGAAGTCCTCCTAGAAAATACAGCAGGAAAGGCAAAGAAAAATCTCCTGAAGAAGATATTGTGCTGTCTGTCAAAGAAGACAAGAAGAAGAAAGCGCGGAAGGAAGAGCACCTCTCCTACAAGGACGTGGACTTGGAGATGGTTCAGATGACGATCCACCGCACTGTCCATCAGTCGCCTGCCATAGATCCGGACACAGTGGTGGTCCCGCGCAAACCCAACGAGGGCTTACGCCCGATATCCCAGCGCCCGGAGTTTAAGTCCCATGTACCCGTGACAGAGACTGACGCCGTGCCTGAAGTGAAAACTGAAAGGAGAATCATCCAGATATTAGATGACGATGATCCAGAGGAAGAGCCAAGACGCGGAGAGGGGAAGAGTAGCGTATGGCGAAGGCTGGAATCTCAAGGTGGGGAAGATCCTCGTAAAGTTCGACGCCGCTCCAGAAGCCAAGAGGACCGACATGGCCACGGGAGGCGAAGGTCTGCGTCACCGCCGCGAAGAAGCCTGAGTGATCGCTTTACATCTCATGGGGACAGTCGAAGGTCGCCAGACACAGAGGCCCATGTTGAGAAGAGAGGTAGCTACAGTCACTCAGAGAGAGACGACTACAGAAGGCGGGAGAAGAAGTTCGATAGAAGCGGATCCAGTGAACGAGGAACCCAACACGACGACGGTAGAAGAATACGCGATCCCAACGACCTGAGGCAAACCCTGGTGCGTCGGCGACAGGAAAGTGAGAGCGACTATTACAGCGACCACCACCCGGATGACGACAGGAGGGAGCGCTCGGGAGACCGGAGAACGGATTTTCGAAGAGAGTCCGTGGAGAGAGGAGGATACAGGGGGAGGGGGGACTGGCGAGGGAGGGGGGACTACAGGGGAGGGTTCCGCGGCCGTGGAGACTTCAGAGGCCGCGGCGACTTCCGAGGTCGTGGTGACTTCCGAGGGAGAGGTGACTTCCGGGGAAGAGGTGACTTCAGGGGTAGAGGCCGCGGAAGAGGACTGCCTAACTTTTCCAGCCGGCCAGACAAGTTCCAAGATGACTGGCAGAAAGACCCGGAGGCCACACCTAAAGGAGCTTACTATTATGAGGTTTGTATGTCTCTGAATCTTAAAGATTTAGTAGTATAAAATTATAATATAACTTACTAAAAAGGTAACATTTGCAAAAGCAAATGCATAATGTTTACCTTTACATGGTCTAGCCAAAGAAACTACTGCTCTGTTTATTCTTACTCAAACACATTCATATATTTATCTGGTGACCAACCTCTTCAACTCTATCCTGCAACTTGCAACATAAAGACACCCAACACCACAGGGTGTTTGCTACAGCACCAGTTACCATGGTGACAGAGGTCTGGTCCAGGTCATTGACCTTGTACGTTTGGAGAAGAAGAAACAGAGCAGAGACTGAAGTAAATGGCCTGTATGACTATGAGTGTCTTTCTATGTGTGTTTCTGCAATTTTCAGTAACTACAATGCAGCATTTCCATCCAATGTTCTGGATAATGAAATCTTTGATATTAGCATTTACTTCCAAATTCTACTGCATTTGGTCCATTATTTCTTATTGCTGGCATTTTGATTGAAAACATTTGCAAAAGCAAGCTACACCAAAGTCCACTGTAGTATTAACAGAGATGGTCACATTTCTGAAAGCTTTGCTATCTGTAAAGATTTGTATATTGTCTGTATAGCGCAATCATGACAGTACAGTTCTGAAGCAATGTTGTCATACGTTTAACTTACTAAGAAAAGATCAGAAAATTTACTACTAGTTTAAAAATTGTCCTGAAATCACTTAAATAATCAGAAGTGTTTGTTCCTCCCATCTACAGCATGATGACAGAGACAACCCTCCTCTTCGTGGGGCGTCCTTTGATCGAGAACGTGGCCGCGGTCGGGGACGAGGCTTTGTACCCAGAGGGCCAAGGTTCAGGGGTCGCGGACGGGGGTTCGGAGGGAGAGGTCGGGGGTCAAGGTTCAGCCCCCAGTGGGAACACGACAAGTTTGAAGACATGGACACCAGTAGGTCTCGGGGCAGCAAGGACCGATCACGAGAGGTTAGATTGCAGAGATTGTAAATCTCATACATGTAAATTTTCGTTGCTAACCTTATACTGTAAATCATGAAACTTTTGCAGTATTTTTTTTTTTTCAGGGTGGCCTATTTACCGTGAATTCATGACACTGCGAATTGTAGTCCCTCCCTGTCGCTGGTCAGCTATAGGTAGTCTCTACCATGGTTCGGAACTGGTTGGAAATAGTAGAAATTGGCCAAGTAGACAGATAAAATGCCACAGGAGTTAGTCCAATAAAGGAGTACAGTTTGCCACTCCCTCTAGCAGACCAACCCCCCTGGCATGTTATCTGTCTATTTGGCCAATTTCTGCTCTTTCCAGCTGCTTCTGAAGCCTGTTAGAGGCTAGGCTCTAGCTAATGTGCCCTGTGAGTATGGAGACTGAAAAAAAAATTCCAGAAAAGTCATAAATAAAAGATTTGAAAAGAAAACAAAAATATGAAAAAATATCATGACATTAGAAATATTATCAACAGCAAGCTGACCATGTATTTAATAACTCTTAGTCTTATTTCCATGTTTTTTACAGGAAGAAGACAACAAACCAACCAGCACCACTGGCTAGCTGAACACCAGGAAATGTACCCTGTACACCCCTACTGAAGATGTGGTACCATCTTGGCAATGACACTTAACTCAGAAAACTTGGAAAATGTCTGACTCTTCAGAGAGCGAGGTATCTTTGTGGTTTTGTTGGGTCAATCATAAAATGATACAGAATCAGCTTTTTGTTTGTCTTTTGAGTTTTTGAAGAGCTGTAAAGTTTTTTTTGAGGGGGGAGGTCCAAATTGATTCGGTTGTAATTTAAAGTTTCTCAGTCAGAATCTGATGTTGTGTTTGAAAACCACCACAGCTACATGTAGGTATCTCTTGTTTGGTTAAAAAAAGTTTCTTGCTTCATGCTAAATCAGAGTACATTGTATAATCCGAACAGTGCAATGCTATTGTTGAATGATGTAAGATTTCTAAGATCAGTGTAGTCTACCCTCTTATTATTTAGATTTTTAAAGGAAAGAATAGGTGTAGATGAGCATGATTTTCTACTATTTTTCAGCCAGTCAACAGTCCTTTTTTTTCTCTTTTATTTTTTTAAGCAGTTAACAGAAAAAATGTATACAAGTCGGGTTCACGACTATCCTACTTTTTTGTAGATACTTTCAGTCAAAACTTGCTTAAAAGTCCATTTCGTATACCACTAGCATTTGGCTTTTTTCTATGTTGTTGACTTTGCCAATGCTGCAATTTGATCAATACCTGACATGATTTAAGACCGCTGGCTCAATTCAATGTCAAATGTAGATTTGCCATTGCCATTGTACTTCCGGCTACTTTTGCTGTGTTGGTAGACTTTAGGACTTAACTACAATTTTCAACATGAAATCAGATACATTGTATTTTCTACTTCTGGGAAGTGTTTTGGGTTTTCGTTAATATATTGTAGCAGTAAAGGAAATTGTATGGTGTATTGTAATTGGTATTACAACAGTTCTGAATTCTTACATGCATGCACACACACTGATATGCTATAACCTGGCACATGCTGGGTCACCTTCAGCCATGAACTATCTATAAATCAAATGTTAAAACCATTGCCACTCAGCAAGGGATACATACACACCACACACCTCTTAACCCTACACCACCCAAAACAATACCTCCGTCCCGGAAGTAACAAGAAATAGTGGGCATTATGTAACATTTTTGCACCAAAATTGAAATACTTTAATTGAAAAAATCATGTGATTGTCATTTACTTCAACTTTTCAATATGTTTTTGCCATCCTCTCACATTTCTTATATTTATGGTTGGGGCTAAAACAGCCCACATTATACCAGAATGTAAACAAACAAACATGGCTAACAGCTGTGTTTCCAGCTTTTAACTACACTCGTACGGTGTAATATTTTGGCAAGTCGACTTCCTGAATGACATTTTTTGCAATGAGGTAGGTTTGATTCAACTTAGTTTCTAAAGAAATGACTAGAAAGCAGCTTACAGGGCACCAATCTTTTTCAATGAATTGACATTATAGAAGCGGTCGTCTTTCTTTGACAAAGACTGGTGCTGTTTTATTAGAAGTCAAAATTTGGGTAAGTTTCACTTTTCTTCATTATTGGAAATTATAGTTAAATCTTGATACTGCATATCTTTCCCTGTTGAATTTATTTTCACACATAAAGGAAGTAGAATAAACCACCCAATGGAAGGACTGGGGTGGTATGCTATATTTTGTTTACTTAGCTTCATCAAACTGCTGTTAATACTTGGTAGGTATCCAATATGCCACTGAAAGGCTTGTACAGCTTGAAGATTCTGTTTGGTCTTCTTGAAGCATTGTAAACAGGAATGTCATCGATATACATGTACATGTGAAGTATCAGTACTTAAAAGTTACATTTCTGTGGATAGTAAATTCCTTGAGAAAAAACAGAATTGTGTGTTAATTTATGATACCAATTCTAGCATCCATGCCAGCAAACTTATAAATTAAGGAAGGGGTTTTATTGGTTGGTAAAGCTTGTCCAAAGCTAGAGAAGCAGACATTTAAATATCCCTTTCGGTATAGAGCGTTTTTACGTGATGCCATAGGGACAACACCAGCCACAGACGTGCACGCACACACACACACACGTGTTCACTACTGCATTGATTATAGGGTTTATAGCAGACACTGTGAAGGAGCCAGTAAGGTTTTGTTTGCAGCTGTCATCTGGGCAAACAACCCTCAGTGACCTTTGACCACAATTTCTCATGTACCCATCCGCCCTGGGCATGCACGACCGAACCACTCACTCAGATCTGTCATATTACGCCTACTAAATTGGTGAAATGAACAAAACTTGAGCAAGGAGGTACAACCCTCTTTGACCAAAGTAGGAATGTTTTGACCCTACCTGTTCCATCTAGCCTAAAAGCCTCCAAACTGAACCAACATTTTCAAGAAAAAAAAAACTACACTGGTCATTTTTTTTAAAAAGGGGGGAAATGCTATTTTCTGAGGCCTTGTTTTAGGCCTTCTTATCATAGTTTCCTATGTAGAGGGGTAACTGTGGTATCTACCCGAAAAAAGATTACTTACGTAACAAGCGAACACTGGCAGAAAGGTAAATACGTTAAGATTTCCATCACACTTTGCTGGACACTGCCAATGTAATTCTACAGCTCACGTGGTTATACCTTTGACCCTTTGTGCAACATCTTTACAAAAGGCTTCTGTAAACTTCATATAACTTCACCCGGTGTTACCAGCTGCGTAAGACCGGGCTGTAAGGTGTGAAATGAACAAAACTTGACCATTAAGCAAGTAGGTATAACCTCCTTGACCTACAAATGTACGTAGGAGAGTTTAAACCTGCCTACCTGTTCCTACTGAGCTGACAAAAGACATTATATAGTCCTTGGGCTTACGTAACGCTTTCTAAAACATTAGCAAATAAAAGTCTCTACGTGTGATTTTTCTCCATAATAGATATTCATCACACTAATAAACAACGGACCCGCCATGTAAGTGCAACCTGTCCCCGTTGCAAGTATATGCTTTACAGCGGTAAGAAATGCGAACATTTGCATGGCTGTTATCAGATGAAATTGTTTAAAACATGCGAAAGTAACAAAATTGAAGCAGTAATACATTAGAACGCCCTCAACATTATTTTATTCTGTTCTGTACAATCTTAAATTTGCCTTTAAGCTTTGTTATTATAAAGTCCCGTACAGCACGTATTCATGTAGACTCACGTATTCATGTTAACATATGGACCGACCCTCGCTATAAAGCTGCCACATGGTTGATCTGCCCCAGAAAAGGTGTGCTTAGCTCGGGTGGGTGGTGTGTGTGTGTTGGCCTATGTCGCACTGTGTTTAAGTTCATGGGTTTAACACCATCTCCTACGTAATTGTTTTCATAAACTAATTTCTAGCTTATCATCACCTTTAAATATCATGCCTACCTATTTCTACTGTGCAATGAAATAAAAATTGTTATGCCATAGCTGGACCGCGATAACATTCGATACATGTGTTCCGGCTCGTGTGATAACTACCCGTATCACACGGGGTTCTTATGGTTATCACACGGGCTTCCAAAGGTCCCATAGAGAAATGCGAACGCGTTTTCGAAAATTCTAACACCGTACCGGATTCGGACGTTGAAATTGATATTGTTACAATTATTTCTTTCGAGCGACACCAAATTTTCCCACGTTTTGGCACATTTTGCATTAAAATGTGTGTTTCGGGTGAGTATGACAAATAGAATTCTACACGGTGTATTCCGCATCACCCTCGGTCCCAGCCCTCCTGCGGGTCAGATCTCCCTCCGGCCTTGGGGCGATCCGACCCGCTGTCGGGCTGGTACCTCGGGTGATACGGAATACACCGTGTAGTATTCTGTATTTATTTAATGTATTAAGTAGAATAAAATTAAATAAAAGCATGAAGTTATACCACACCAATGTGTAACTGTCTCTCTCGCAAATGTGCTTAAACAAATTAGTCCTACTAAAATCATAACAACATACTTGTCATAAGCATCTGATGCCAAATACCACCCAACATATAACAATCCACCCTATCCAGCCTGTCCAGTACATCTGTCTGTCATGTAATTGGAAAGCAGAGCCCATCCCTCTCCTTTCACCATCTTTTATTTCTAGAACTTAAGTCAGGTAACCATACTGGGTACAGTGAGGAAAGACGTGACTGTACAGTTTCCCACTTTCACAAAGTCACCTCTAGATTTGAGGGTGTTGGCTCCAGTCGTAGTAGGCATACTTCGGTGCATAGTCTAGGGTCCCCCTGATATGCTCATTATCATCACCATCCATGATGTTACTCGCCCCGAATACACTCTGCATGTAGGAAGGAGGAGCTAAAAAGGAATAAAAAGAACTTTTAGGTTCACTCCGTTGGTTTCTGGATAAAACAACAACAACAACACCAATCTGAAAACATAGTCTGTACCTTAGGATTGTTAGCATATCTATTCGCTATTACTAAAACATACACTGCATGAAGAACATGCGTCAGAGATGGAATACGTCGCACCTTTACCCATACTGCTCTGCAACCCTTACAGCCACACAAACATAAATATCAGCACAGGGAACGTATTGCAAATCGCAACACTGTTTTGCATTTGAATTGAATTCAGTAAAACTGGGAATCACAGAAACAAATAAACGAACATAAGCACACAAACACAAAGGAAGGCTTCACCCTCTTTGAAGACTAGAAGATATGAAAACCTTACTGTAAGTGTTGGTGGAATTTTTGGATATGCATTTTTTTCATATAGTACAATGCATGGGTTGTCACGTGCCATTATACACAAGAAAACAGTTTTGTCAGACGTTTCAAACAGCATTCACTACTTTTCTTCAGTCACTGAAAAGTCTTTAAAAAAGACTGTCTGTTTTCATAATCTATCCAGTTCTTGAGCAACTGTTTTCTTGTGTATCTCTTTACCTGAATGTCTAAGCTTCATCGATGTAATGATAAGTGTTATTTGACGAGGCCATGTTTCTGGTGCTTATGTGTCAATAAATGACTCAATATGTTCTTGAATTTGCTACTTGAATCCATTGAGAAAAATCCAGTGATATAGGTGATAGGCTTGCATGTATTAGTGTCACAATTGAAATAGCTGGAGTGTAACTTACGGAGGTTTGGTGTGCCTCCTCCAGGCATGATGACAGGAGGTGGTGAGAGCCCCCCATCAGCAGGAACATACGGAGCACCCGCCGCTGGAGGATACACAGCATCAGAACCGGGGTTAGTTGGGGGGTATGCACCGGGGTTGGGTGGGGGGTAGGCGCCAGGGTTAGGTGGGGGGTAGGCACCAGGGTCGGGAGGGGGGTACCCGCCAGGGTTAGGTGGGGGGTAGGCACCAGGGTTGGGTGGAGGGTACGCACCTGGGTCAGGTGGGGGGTAGGCGCCAGGGTTGGGGGGAGGATACGCTCCAGGATTAGGGTATGCTGCATCAGACCCAGGGGGGAAAGGAGGAGGGGGGAAGGTTGGTGCGGTGGGGTAGATGCTCCGTAAGGGGATGGAACCGACCAGGATCGGAAAATCCAGGTCCATACTAGTGTGGGCTCCATCGAAGTGTGCGCTGATCTGTTCATGGGAAATTAATAAGTACTAAATCAGTCTCTTCCTTCACTTTCTTTGTTCTTCTTTTCTTTCCTCATGTCTTACCCCTCCATCCTTCTGTCTTCTATCGTTCTTTTTTTGGTTATTCACTTCCCTCCTTCCTTTCTTCCCTCCTTTCTTTCTTCATTAATTATTCCCCTTTCCTTTCTTTCTTCCGTCTTTTCTTTTTAAGTACTATGTTCATCGTCATAACTGGGAACATCTGACACTATAACTTTTTCTCTAGTACACCTGGGGTCATTGGTGAAACTGTGTTACATTATTTATCATTTGTTTCATTCAGTTGCTTGTCAGTTTTGCATCCTTTATTTTTAGTCACTCATGCATCCTTTCATCCATGTATTCATCAATTGATTGCATTTTAGTAACAAGTGTTTTTTTCTTAATCAACAGACGGCCTGACAGCAGTGGTCTCATAGGCTTGCGAATTTCAGTAACAGTACAATAGCAATAGCCTCTACCAGACTTCCCTAGATAAATAACAGTAATCGATAAAAAAGAATAAAAAGTATGCCAGAGGTGATCAGGGGGCCAAGAGAGCGCAGTTTGCACCCTGTGGAGACTGGTAGAGGCCAGATGTAAAAGCAATATCAAACCTTACAGTAATACTCGGGTTTACAAACTTACATCCAGCTTGTATTTCAGATCGATGATGTTACAGTACCGTAGGTTGGACGGAGGGATGGCTGGAATAGGCAGGGATAGGTTAACATCTACAGACCCCCCCTCATCACACCCCTGTCCTTCCGCCGTGCTCAGATCCTTGGTGTTGGGACGGGTCTTGTGGTGAGGGTGGCCGGCACTGTACACCACCTCCTGGTTACAAACAAGGCAGTCAGAGTTGGCTGTGACTTCACGCCCTCTGACAGAACATACAGAAACTGCACTCCTCCCTCTTGCAGAACATACAGGAACTGCACTTCTCCCTCTGGCAGACCGTACAGGAACTGCAGTGAGAACACGAACACACACACATACACACACACACACACACACACACACACACACACACACACACACACACATGAACACACACACACATGCACAAATACAAATAACTCAACTTAAAAAGCAACTAATGAAGTTCTCAAAATCACACACAAATAGCTACATGTGTCTAAGACCTTGAATGCTGCTGAGATGTAACTGTTGCTGTAATATCAAAGCTCAATATTCAATCTTACACAAAAATGCTGTTCTATTTAGAATTCCAATACGAAGTACAACGATTTCATAGATTTGGCAAAAACTCATCATACCAAGTTTGATGTTCATTGGAAGATGCCATTCTAACATTACCTGCTTGAACTTTGCTTTGACCTTGCTGATTCTGGAATTTGAGTTATTCTCGATGGAACCACTGATGACGATGCGTTCCCCAGGGCAGTAAGCGGACCGGTCTGCCTGCACTTGCAGCTCGATGGGTCCCGAGGCACAGCACAGACAGCACAGGGTCTTGATCTTCTGACCACTCAGGGGAGTCTGTGAACAGGAAAAATGACTTTTTTTAAAAATTATCGGATATAGGGATTTTCTTCTTACACAACGTTAACCTACTTACGTTTCGATGCCTGTCAGACATCTTCCTCAGAGATTCTAACTGGAATTCTCACCAATGTAGGTGGAACTTTTGTTGCGAGAACACAATCCCAAACGTGGCTAAGTTTGTATCCCCCTAATCCCAGTTCATCACTGGGGTTGACTTCCTTATCCAGACCGCCTTCCTTGATCCAATGGGTTCTTCTATCATCCTCTCTGTCCTCCTTGGACCCTTCCCAGTCTATTACACAGTTGTTTCCAGCAGTGTGATCTGTCACTACCGATTTCTTTTCTTCCTTTTGGGCATGCCATTTCTGTGGGAAAAAATGCTTATAGTTGTAAAATGTCATAAGATACCTGATTCACTGCACTGACTTTTTGGAAGCCGGAAGTGTGACGACGTCAGGAGTGAATCAAAGGTGACCGAAAGACGGAATCTTCCACTGTCACGATCCCGAGAGGGTTGATGCTCCCTTATGTATACTGCCTCCTTCACACGGAATTCGAACGGTCACTCAAAATTAGATTTTCGGAGCACAAGTGCCCCAGTTCTACTACGTCTGAAGTGTCGCAACATATACATATAGAATCCCAGAGGCATACAGTTACACATGACAAGATGAGCATTTTGGATAGGAACAGGTCTACTTTGTGAGGAGAGAAGGCGGCAGTTTACATCAGGGCCCATCAACCCTATCTGAACCATGATACATGTTGCCAGCCTCTCCAACTCTATCCTAACTTGCAACATAATGTAACCCAATGTCTGCTACAGCACCAGTAACCCTTGTGACAGACGTTTGGTCCAGGTCATTGACCTTATGTGTTTGAAGAAGAAGAAATAGAGCAAAAACAATATGTCATCCTTCTACGAACTTCAAGATAAACATAACCAATACCATACCGTAGCAGTGGGTTCTTGGTTAAGATCCACCATATCCAGAACAGTGAAGGCCCTCTTGGTGTTGTGGTCGAACTTCCACGGCTTGTCGATGGTTCCCTTCACGTAGTAGCGGATATAGCCATGAGCCCCTTCGAACGAGGTGGGAAGCCCATGCTGCGGCAGCTGGTACTGGAACGGGAAAACATGGTGGCCTGCATCGAGGGTGGGGTTGTCACCGGACTGGCCAGATGCTAAAGTACAAAAGATTCAAGTAAAGAATGTTATTAATCACTTAATCTTTTATTTTCAAAATCATGCTCGAAGGCTAATTGCAAGAACAGTGTCAAAGTAGTTCCATGGAAAGCGTACTAGAGAAAGCGGCCAGAGTTTTAAGCGTGTGCGATCTACGCGCGATCCCCTGCCTCCTCCAGTGACCTCCTCCAGTGATCATCTAAATACGTCGAATAATGTATGACTTGAGATCAGCAGGAAAATAACAAATTAGTTTAAGTACGGGTAACTGTACTCATTAAGTTCAATGCGATGTTGCATTGTGTTGCAGTGCAGGCACACACATACTGGCATACACACGGGCACATAATGTGAAACACACAGACGCACACACACACACACACACACACACTGTGATTGAAACACACTCAAACAAACAAACAAATAAACAAACAAACAAACAATTCAACGACAGTACTTCAGTCCCTTCAAGTATTTCCCTGTGTTCTGCACCTACAGTTATTTGGTTTGAAGTAATAAACAGTGGTGTGACAGAGATCAAATTGACTGTATAATGTAAATTGACTGCAACCTTTTCCGAAAACCGTGATCTCCTGGTCAAAATATTCTTCGTCAGCCCAGTAGCGTTCCTCTTCCGTGCGGGTTTCGCCTCCATCATGGACCTGTTCAGCTTCTCTCCACTCTACATGACCTTTGCCCTTGAACTTCAGTCTGATACCTATATGACAAAAACGTGTAGGATTATGATCAGACAACAGTGGGTGCTTCCAAAATAGTATATATTACCAGAGCGTGCATCTTTAGACATTTTTTTAAGTTAGAGGTGCAATTTTTTTTAGGTGTCGCAGGCCTTTGGACGTATCAGTAGCTGCCAAGATAGAGATACAGTTACTGTAATATTTGAGCAAGGAAATCTAACATAATGGTATGTGCATGTATCATACCTGCACATGCATGCCATATTCTTTACCTGCTTGCATGTAAAAACCAGACGGAGTCCACCTAAATTGATATCGTGGTTGGGGCGAATTCTCTTCGGGGCTGCAGGAGCTCTTCACCGCCGAACTCAACCTAGGCTCCCCTGTAGGTTTTGCACGACGGGAGTTCAATTAGCCCCACCACGATCGTACTCTATTAGCAAAGCTTCTACAGGCGTAACGCTCCCACCGGGCGGCCAGTTGAGTTGGTCGGGAAAAACTATTAGAGCTCCGAAGAGAGTCTGCTTAACCATGATCGACTGGACACCAGGCTACACAGGTACAGGTATTAGGTACAGAGCTATAAAGTTTTACTCCATGTGTTACCTCTCATCTTCATCTCATCATTCAGGTCAACAACGACCTGCCCAGTCATCCACTGCCCTGGCATGAACACGTCTCTGTTGTTGGCGAACTGGATGGAGAAGTCTTGTAGCTTCCCCATTATTATTGTCTCTCAGCTGTCACTGTTCCTAAGGTATACAAATGCTTCTGGAATCTGCAAAAATAACATGCATTTTTGTGTGAATTCCTTGCTTTATTCATAGTTGTGAATTTCTTGCTGGATATGTCTATGCATTTTCCCATTGGCTCCAACAGATATGCAAATAGCAGGAAATTGAAGAGAAGAAATAAAATAACCTTTTCTGGGACCTTCGAGCTGACTTCCTGTCAGTGTCCCTGACATATCTACGAAGCAGGTGGGAATAACTTCGGAAACACACCAACCAAAACAATGTTTGGTTCCAGTTAACGTTACACTTGAGTACCCATGTCCCCAATGACACTGTGCTCTGTAGCCTGAATAAATATTTGATACATCACTTACAACCCAAATCATAATTGTGTTATACTACAGTAAAAACTATAGCTTTGCCTTAATAGAATGCATAATGGTTCGAAGAAATTTCTATATGGACAAAATATCGAAATACATAGAAAATATTGCTCCATTTACAATTATTAAACTAACAGTTAAGATAGCAGAACACAATTTTCACCATATGTCGATTTCTATATTTAAGGACCCCAATTTCAATGGCGCCATGTGGAGGTCAAATATAGTGCAGCCGACTCACCCAGCCAGTTCCGAGCTGGAAATCGTCACAACCTAAATCATACAGTCTCAAAGCCGACATATGCCTATACCACACAGCACAATTTATACCTAATGCTTACATGGACTTTCTACCTAGTCTTCAATAATTTGTCCGTACTATAGCTACCTTTACAGACAAGGGGGTCACAGGTAACCATTAATATTGTTTTCTGCGACCTTAACAAAATTTCATACGAGCTATCACTGTTTTTGTTTACACCATATACATGCAAATTATTTAAAGACATATGCAAAGTATTGGATAGCAAATCAGCCAACCGTCACTCGCTTTTTGCCTACCACTCACTGGTCGTGACGTCATGGCGATCGCTCGTATTGAAATTTCTATTAGAAGAATTTGACATATAATCTCTTTGAGCCTGAAAACGTTTGACATAGTAAATCAAGGCAAAGATATCGTGCTTATGAACACAGCCAAAATGAAACATTTGGCATTAGTCGACTTGACGGCCACTCGACGTACTTATTCGTTTCGATTTCGTGGCATGCGAATCGGTCGTCCAAAATCGAATCGACGTCAGTGGCATGCTATCGTTCCGATTTCGCCCGCGATTTTTCTTTTTTACAACATGAAAATATACAATCGAAGAAACCTTTCTCATAAGAGTTCGAGAGTTGTTATCGTCAAGATCGATATCAGAGGTTTGTACGTTTGTCGCCTCTGTTTGTATTGCAATTTTGCAACATAAGCTTCTACCCACCAACTTCTAACTTTAAAATCACTAAAATAAGATTGACCAGTCACCTTTCAAGTGCCCGGGAGCCTTGTCAACACGATGAAGAAGTGAAAAACACTCAGGCCACTTGTTGTTTTGTGTAGGTGCGTCTTTAGATTTGGGTTAGTTGTCTGCCTCTCAAGTCTCGTCGGGAAGTCTCGCGTGGTTTGGGAGACACCTGTCACTCTCATCCCCAAGCAGGTGCTGGTTGCCCGGTTTTATCATACACGCTTGAAATGTTAATTTCTTCCAATGTCTGCTTGAAAAGAAATTTAATTGAATCGACATTTTCACGAGAAATGGTCCAGTCAAAATAAAATCATGACAAGAACAAGATAATACGTTAGAAAAAAACAGATATATTGACATTATTATATTTTTCTTCGATGTCCTTTCCGATCCATTTTGAAATACCTATATTGTTGTTAAAACAATTTAATCCCTTATTACAAAATTGGGAGTCAGAGTATTCCAGGTGGTATTTATGCTAGAAATCAAAATGTTACTACCAAAAGCATGCAAAATTTGAATTAGTAATGAATGAACGGATAATGGTATGAGACTCCAAAAGAAAGGAAACTTCAGAGAAAATTTTGTTTGCTATCACAAAAAACAGCGCCACTGGCGGCTTTTGTGTTCTAATTAAGCACGGGTCATCGACTCCGATTTTACTAGCGACGTGTTGAAGGTCGCAACTAGTTGGACGACTTCGGTTGGCCTGGCTCATGTTAAAATGCCGGAGGAATTCTTAACATGGTTTTGTAACAGACTTTGCCAGATTAATTATACAACAAAATGTATATGGAACAGTAGCTCTACAGTAACGCCAAGTATGGAATCAGTTTAACACTGTACGGTTTACACGTGTGTGACTCTATTCACTCACATACAGAAAAGAAAAAAAGAAAGTAATGAATGCCCGCTTGCGCTCCCATATGGTGTGTTCCAATTTGGAAGCAGGCGTGCCTATATAACTTACCGGTAGACTAAAGCTTGTCTACCACTCTGCCAATGTTCTGTTATAAGCAGAAAACTTTGTAAACATTTTTCTAGCCGTGCCTTTTCTTCAAGGTCACCCCCCTCCCCACCAATATGGCGGAGTGTGACGACAGTACCAGCTCCAGTTCGGATGAGGAGTACGAGAAAAGTGGGGCAAACTTATAAGTATCTTACATGACTGTATTTCTACTTTCAGACAATTGTTTGAATGTCTTTATGTTTATCGACAACTTAAAACTATGAGTTGGGGACATCATTACTACGTTGTGGTTACTGAAATTTAACCATACTGTGATTAATTATCAATATTAGTATGTCATTCACCATATTGCAAATTCATCAAGATTTTGAACTGAGTGCCCTCAGAGTATGTAAGGGCCGCAAAGCACTGTGGGTAATGGGGTGAAGTCTGTCATTTCTGATCGCCTTGTTCCTTCATGATAATAAATAGACCATGGTTCCTTTCTCTAGTCGTGGCCCAGGCCGCTCCGGAAGAAGAGGGAGTATTCAACACGCTGTCAACGCTGTCCAAAACTCTCGGCCACGTCAACAGGGGACGTGCGTACACATATTTCAGTTGGTGCTCCCTCTTTCAACACACTGGGTTTTACTTTGTATTGGATTGACATGTGGCAACCCATGTATTGTACATATATATATATATATGGCAATACTTCAAAAGATGTCTAAATGCTAGAAACTCCATCAATAATTGAAATAGCACCCCATACTTCATACTTCATACTTGCAATCTTAAGGTAGTCTTATAGTATGTTTGTCATATATGAGTAGATGCCATACGTTGTACTTCGTAAATTGTTGTGCAATGAAGTTTTTCTAGAAGAAAAAGAAATAACAGAAGAACATACACAAACGTAAACTGTGTGCTACGTACGCAAAATTGAACACATAAATACGACTTGTAAATAATAATAAAGTAAAATTAATGCATTGATTATTAACAATATAAAGCTTGCATTTGACTACGTACAACAAAGCAAATACAAATTAATGCGATGGGGACCATACGAAATAAATGTCATCTCCAGACAGAAAATCGGACACCGAAAGGATTTATGCACTAATTAAAATAAACAATGTTGAGCTCTCTAAAACTTAATCTATCTCTGCAGGCAAACATGATAACTATCGTCATGGAAGGCGACACAACTTTGGAGGTAAGTTTGAACATAATTGATGGGCACTTGCAATGCCTACATTATGATATAATTTTGCATTTTCTAGTAACTGTATTTTGCCTAAAGCTAAGCCATGACACAACACGCTGAGGACGAGATGTGATAGAAAATTTGCAAATTTCCAAATAACTACGACCACCTGAATGTAGGTGGAAACATTTTAAAATAAAGATATCCAAATGTTTTCCTTTTTGTCTCATTTTCTTATTTCCAACAACTTTGAACATTAAAATTTTTTTTCTTCGTACTTTTACAGGTAGGGATTATGATGATCCACATGGAATCATGGGATATCTTGACTTCCTCTCGCGCCCCAAACACATGGGTGTCTTGAAGCGTCACGGCCTTCTGAAGAAGTTAGGACCACTTGGCGGGGTGAGAGGAAGCATTTTTTTTACCTTCTAGACGACTAACTTCTGATTGTGATGGTTACGGAATATTATGAAGGAAGGAAGGAAGGAAGGAAGGAATTCGAAGGAGGGGAGTAGGGAAGGAAGTAAAGAAGATTCAAGAGAAAAAAGAAGGAATTAAGGGGAAGATAGGAGTGTAGGAGTAAGAAACTTAGCAAGTTGATTTATAAATACAAGTCAAAATCTGTTGGCTAAAAGCACCATGTGATTTTCTGCGAAAGGAAACTTCAAGGTTAATTATATCGGTTTTTCCAGGTCCTCTTGGGCATGAAAGGTCATCACAAAGGTCGTCATCATGGCCATGGCGGCGGAGGTCGTCATGGCGGGCGGCGGCGTAACCATGGTAACTACGACTTCGGCAGGCTGGAGAACCTGGGAAGGGGCGCCTGGGGCAGGAAGGGCAGACGTGAGTAGAAATTATATTAGATAATTAAGTTTTTGACACACAACCAAGAGGTATTTACCTCTCAACATTTCGGTAGTCTTCTGCTAGGTGGTAAAGAGATGTACAGTTTTAGTCACGTTTGCGACCGCAGTGTTCTTGTTGTAGCGCCACCTACCTATGGGAAGTAGGAAATGCGGGCAACAGCAATGATTTGTAGCTTGATAATTTTTCTTTATTTTGATTCCGAAAGTTAATAATAAAATTGACACATCATTGTTGTTTTCAGCTCTAAATATGACAAAAGTATTAGTGCTAGTCAACAAACAACACAATTTGTAGAGATAAAACTTTTTTTTTAAATTTACCTTCGAGGAACAAAGAAGGAGGAGGGGAAGAAGAAGAAACAGACCGAAAAACAATATTGCTTTTGCTCTGTTTCTTCTTCTTCTCCCTCTTCTTCTGCAAAGACACGAGGTCAATGACCTGGACCAGACGCATGTCATCATGCTAACTGGTGTTGTAGCAGACACTCTGTGGCCATGGTGTTGAAATAAGTTATGTAGCAAGGCAGGTTGGAGGGGCTGCTCACTATATACATGTATGTAAATGTGTTTGAGTAAGATTAAACAGAGTAGTGGTTTGCTGAGCTAGATCATGTGAGGTAAACATTATGCATTTGCTTTGCAAATGTTACCTTTCTAGTTGTTGTTTTTTTTCCTTACTTTCAACGTATAACGATTTTGTATTTTCTCCTAAGGAAGAGGACGTGGGCAAGGACACGGTCATGGTCACGGGCATGGGTATGGAGGCCCCCGGGGTGGGGGATGGGGAGGCCCCCATGGGGGTGGCGGTAGGCGAGGTCCCCGTGGGGGTGGGGGCTGCTACAGGGGGATCCGCATGCACAACTTCCACGGCCTGGGTGCAGTACTAGGCGGCGAGGAGTATCAAAGCGGAAGCGATAGTGATGACAGTGACTGCGACTGAGGAAATCAGAGATGGCAGACTTCAACTCTTTCACGCAATCAGAGCCCAATAACTCATATTGCTTTGTGGTCTAAAATACGCGCAGACACACGCATAGAAATACACTGTATTCAAAAGGTTATGACGTAGCCTAGTACTGAGGCTAAAATACTATATATGTTCTTCTTTTATTTGATAAAAATGTAAACCTTATTGCATCATCAACTTTAAAAAATACTACGTATGGCATCCACTGCTGTATAAAAAGAAGCATACTATGATACTAGTCTACATTACTAAAAACTGTGTAGTATAGATGGGAATGTGCTTTTACAATTGGTAAATTCTGAATCAATATATTTCAGAATCTACTTACTATGTATTGTTATCAGAATTAGATTAAATGACCAGAATGAGATGTTTCTTCTGACAGTGCATTGTTACTCTGATGTTATTGTTCGGTGCTGCAAATAGATTTTATAATAGATTTTGTGTTATCGGAGCCTGAAATATCATTCCCAATAAACGTTACACAATAAAGTGGTCTAGCCTTGCCACAACACTCTCTCTGTGTGACTCAACCGGTTCTTGACGAATGAGTGGTGTTTAGAGGCGCGACGCAAACGTTTATCTGTCATCAACTAACCATGGGTCAGTAGGCATGGTATGAACAGTGAAGAGCTTGTCTGACAACTTTGTCAAGGGCGGTACAACTCACTTTTTGATTCAGGCTAGGGACTTATTATGACGAAAATGAACAAAAAACACTGGAAAACGTCAAATATGGATTTTGAGGCAATGTTATGATGGCTACTCGATTCGAAGATGATTTTGATAAGGTAATAGTATACTCAAGAATAATGTCGTAGAAATCAACTATTCCCTCTCAAAAAATGGTATCATCCTGGAGTAGGCGTGGTCGAGACTTTTAAGTCTGCACAAACAGTCTTGACAAAACTGTATAAAGGTTGACACTTTCTTAGGAAAACGACACAAATAAAGGAGTTCTAACTTCTTTTACTGCCCAACGTTAACATGGCGGAGTGTGAAGATAGCAGTAGCAGCTCGAGTTGTGACGAGGAGTTTGAAACAAGTAAGTGATTTATTTTTCTGAATACGTTTGAAAACTGTTCAGTTTCTAGTGTATCTGCGGTTGCCTCTATCATTTTGTTGACGATTCTATGTGAAAATTGATAGTTTGTAAATCTACACACGAAGTGATGTACGGACGCTCATTCAATGATTCCTCCTAAATCGTAAATTGTCACGTTTAGGCTAGGCATGTCATGTTTTCCGACATGCTCGAATTGCTAATTTCCGAGCAGATATTGATGTAGTGTATATAGATATAGGCTCACTGTTTAGCCGCATTTTATAGGCTCCATTGGCGCCTTTCCTGCGGTATGCAGTTTGGAACCTTCGGCTAACCGTTAGAAAGCCGTACAAAGCGCGTAAAACACGGAGCCATACCTTGCATCTGCTTGGAGATTACGAATCACGTCACAACAACAATTTTGTAAGCTTGGGTCTTGTGATGTTCTCATGGTGTCTGAATTTACGTAGGGTCACACCCAAATTCTTAAGGTCGTCTTGACAACAGCGGAGCCCAGAAGGCATTTTTCTTGTTGTACCTAATTAACAAAGGCGACACACATGAGCGACACAGTGAAGGAACAGTGCATTTCTGCGATTCCAAACATACACAGTGCACACTGCATGACAAATTGGATTTACCAATGGTAGAAAATGCCAGTAACTTCGGGTAATGTTTACGTTGTAAACACTTAGCGGTCTTTACAATGGTAGTAAATAAAATTCCAGCAATTTTGGATTTAACAATGGTAGTGAAAAAAATTACCAAACTTGACTTTTGTTTATTGTAAAGTCTGACATGCACTGTTTACATGGTAAACATTACCCGACTTTACTTGCATTTACTACCATTGGTAATTCATACATCCTCAGTGCTACTATTTCTGTCTGTGGGATTTGTTTGTTTTTCTGTTTTATTTACTAGTACCCAGAGTGGTTCGTCTCAGTGTCAGCCACTGCTTTACAGTGGAGGTCTGCAAAACATACATAACATACATGCATATATTAGGTAGATTGGCTTTATGAAACGGTAGTTATGCACCAGTAGATGCCACACTTTGTACCTTGTAAATGTTGTGCAATAAGAATTATCAATCATAATCTGTAACGACTAAATATACAAGTACAGAACGCGTACAAAACATCAAAGACTAGGCCAGTATCCGTATCCATAGGGTTGGAAGGGTTGCAAAGCTGTCAGGGTGAGGAGGTGAAGTCTGCCATCTCTTACTGCCTTCTTCTCCCTTGTTCCAGTCAAGGCAGAGTGTGCTCCTGAGGATGAGGGGATTTTTGACCACCTTACCAAACTGTCCAGCAAGATGGGCAAAGCCAACAAAGGCCGTGCGTATTACCACTATCAAATCTCAGTTCTATATCATCGATATCAAATGTCCACTGACTTATATATTTTGATTTCATCTGTTGCCAGAATTGATAAAAAGTAACCATTTTCTTAAAGACCAATTCCATAAAGAACTGTCTTGATTTTCAGGGAAGCCCAAGTCTTACGATGACAATAAGAAGCATTCGTATGGAGGTAAAACTGTTTTTGAATTCTCTTTCCTAATGACTTATTACTAGCCAGGAATGCAAGATTGATTTGATATGATAGTTTATGAAATTTGATACTGTATGTAGCTTTTATCAAATTATACTGGCAAATCCAGCTTTATTTTGTACTTCAATCGAGCGCTGTGCCGTTAGAGGCTTTTATTATGTAAAGATGTCTAGTCGATAGGTCTATCTGATGTTTTACGTACATTTTTGAGGGGTCGAATTCTTCTTTGGAGGCAGTGGTCAATGAATAGCTCAACTCTTTAATGATAAATATTGCTTTGGTTAATATATGCTTTGGTTGCGTTTCAAGATCGTGACTATAACGATCCTCATGGTGTGATGGAATCCCTGGAGTTCCTGGCGAAGCCGGAGAACATGAAGAAGCTGAAGAAGATGGGGATGTTGGACAAGCTGGGGCCGCTGGCTGGGGTAAGAAATCACCTACTAGCTTAAAATCTCTCGCTGTCAGGAGATGATTGGGCCTCCTCCCCTGGCCTTGTGGCCATACACCTGCACCTCTAACTCGAGAGGAATGTTGCCATTCCCAGAAATAACTTATAGAGGCCTGACCAGTGGAAGGACTGTTAGAAGCGTGATGTAGTCATGCTAGGAGTACACTAACGAATGTCTAATAGCATTGAGGCAACCAGAGACGGTACACTTCACCCCTTTACCCATATTGCTTTTGCGACCCTTCTAGCCCCACAGACAGCACTAGCATATCAATTTTCAGTAAGATTTGGAGTGTTGTGTGGAAATGTCATCACCGTTGGCGTTGCTCTGCGTATTTGTATCCAGCCGGCCATTGCTGGTCGGTATGTCCTGGGATGATATGCATTGAATACAGAATGGTTTCGTTCTCAAAAATATGACTTTACTCCTCATCCTCAGGTCTTGAAGGGAATGAACAAGAAGAGCAGAGGGAAGGGAGGACGTGACTATGACTTCGACTGTCTTGGGGACATAGGTCAGGGGTCATGGGACCGTCCGAGTCGAGGTCAGTCCTGACTAATTCATGATCAGTCACCGTGTGATAGATTTTGTACTGCTAAGGACTTATAATAATTCAGTGAAGTAGTTTGTTTTATTTCAAGACAACAGCGAAAGTTTGTTTTTCTTCTTCTTCTTTTACCAGGACATGGAGGAAAACGTAAGCACGGTAAACATGGTCGACGCAGGCGCAGTGGATCAGGTTCACGTTCTGGTTCCGGCTCAAGGTCAGGGTCAGGTTCGCGTTCGCCCTCACCTGGTGGCCGTCACAAGTGAGTCAGACTCTCTATCTCTCTCTCTTTCTCTCTCTCTACCTTTGTTTTTATTTATCTCTGTTCTTCATCTCTGTGTCTCACTCCATCTCTCGTATTATCTCATTCTGTCTGTTTCTGTCTCTCTCCCTATGTACATGACATTTGTGTGTTCGTTCGTGTATGTGTGTGTGTGTGTGTGTGTGTGTGTGTGTGTGTGTGTGCGTGTGTATGTGTGTGTGTGTGTGTGTGCGTGTGTGTGTGTGTGTGTGTGTGTGTGTGTGTATGTGTGTGTGTGTGTGTGTGTGTGTGTGTGTGTGTGTGTGTGTGTGTGTGTGTGGCTTCACAGTGCAGTTTCTGTATGTTCTGTGAGAGACCGCTCTTACCATTATTGCCTTGTCATAACTTGTGGCGTCTTTTTGTTCGGACCGTAGACACGGAAAACATGGCCGCCATGGTAAACATGGCAAGCACGGGTCAAGATCACCCTCTCCTGGAGGCCGTCACGGGTAAATAAATAACTTTTCTTTACATTGAAGAAAATAACTTATAACCTACTTGCAAACAAACAAACAAACAAACAAACAAATAAAAAAGATTGGACTCACCAAATTTGCACCAATCATCTAATCTTCTTCGGGATTACTGAGGACACAATGGCTCAATAAACATATGACCCTACGGAAGTATGACATGAGCAACCGGTCAAATGTGTTTGGAAGTCGGTATCGGCCCCCGTGCGGGTTCAAAGTTGATGATCATCCAGCATGACCTTAACCATGCAATATGGCGGACAGTACTTACCTCATAGTCACGTGAGTGCAAACGCCCTATTGAAATGAACATTCTTCTGTTTGTTTACACCGTAGTCATGGTCACGGAAAGCATGGCAAACATGGCGGAAAACATGGAGGCCGCGGCGGAGGGATGAAGTACCATAACCTGCACGGCCTGGGGAAACTGCTGCACGGTGGAGGCGGGGGTGGTGGCTGTGATGACGACTACAGCAGTGACGATTACAGCGACTAGTGATGACGATATGCACGACGACCGGTGTCGTCATAGCTTTATGTTGTCTAGTAGTTTTTTTTTATCGTTATGCACACCGATCGCTGTCGTCACGGATTTATGCTGTTTAGTAGTTTTCAATTTAGATCTTTTATAAAACGCAGAGAAAAGCTTTGGTCACCAAACTTACATTGGAATATCGCAGTTTTAATGTAGGGAGGCCCACACACAATTTTGTTAAAAAATACAATTTTTGCAGTGCTAATAAATTTGTTCTTAACACTTATGTGTCTTTTTTCATTGCTTTTCTTGTAGTACGTGATAGGGTCAGTAGATCCTGAAAATTTCACCCCCCTACGATGTTGGGAAGGTAAAAATTTTAGCCCTCCAACATGCTTCCCAGAGCATTTTTTCCCTATAGTTAAGCTGGGATTGTTACCGGGGCCAGGTCTGAAAAAAATGATTTTTTTTATTTGAAGTCGTAGAAGACTGCGGTTTGCACCATATGATAGGGTTTTGGACCAATCACAATGATCAAGTTCAAAATTGCTGATATGAGGCTTATTTATGGCAAATTATGCAAATTTTATGCAAATTAGTTTCCCGGCATATTTGCTGATAGACAATGATGTAGCATTTTTAAGTCACATCAAGTACGCCATTAAAGGTTTTTGTGACCCTATAATTTATGAAGCTGGTGTACCCAACCCCTTCAATCACCTGAAAAAGTCTCAAGCTTCAGAGAGACTCCTAAAATCCGGAATGTGAAGCTGAATATGCTTTTGTATACCATATGCCGCCCCCCCCCCCCCCGATTGCTTAACAGTGACCACCTTAGGAGTGCCAAAATTTTCACTTCTGACAACACTACAAAGACCAAACTTCATACAGTAACACAACATAACAAGCTGTACAATCTGTCATATCTATTTATTACCATCTTTAAAAATATGCATTTTATGACTTGTCAAAATGTGCAGAAATGTTCAAATTTCAGTGCCCCCCTCCCCCATTGTACAAGGAAACTACAATATCAGCCCTTAAACTTCATCTAAAAAAGAGCGGTTAGGTCAGAAAGGTGTAAAACCTGTACACACCAACTGGGTTAACAAGTGCAACAATTCAATCATGTTATAATCTACTTTCCATAGAATCTAAGTCCTACCAAGCATCTCCTTTGGAGTGCCCCCCTCCCCCCTTGCTACAATGTATTGACCACTTCACTTCAGATGTGCTGAAATTCTTACTTGCCTTAATGGCACGAAAACAAAACTTCATGTAGTGTCACCAAAAACAAGTTTAAACACAAGTTTAAATCACATGTAATAAATCACTTCATATATTTAAATCTCATGTAAAATGTTTAGACAGTTGTGCCCCCCCACCCCCACGGCCCGGCAATCATGCAATACATGCAACAAATCTTGATGGCAAATGTTTGTATACAAAAATATAAAATCATACAATGCTCACTGTTCCAATCAAGAAGTCTGATACTAATTAGTAGCCATGTCCGAATCATCTGATTCATACCAATCCATAATCTCAGCCAGAGGAATGTTGTCATCATCACTATCATTACTTTGCTGTTCTGCTCTCCTCTTCCCCGAAATATTAGCCAAAGGAATGTTGTCTTCATCACTGTCACTACTTTGCTCTTCTGCTCTCCTCCCCCCCGTTTTTTGATATGACAAGGGTAGATAGTCATCCAAGTCATCACAGACGTTTGGATTCGAAATGATAAGTTTTGACAATAATCTTTTTCTGTCTTTTACATTCAGTTTGCTCGTGTTCTTAATATTGCCACCCTCTGACACCTCCATTCCTAGCCGAGACAGTTCTGCCCAGAGAGACAGCTGGAACAAGTCTGGTCCTTTCAGTGCTTGTATCTGGGTCTTCTTAGTTATCAGTGAGGTTATCAGTTGGTGAGGGGTGTTTTATCTGGGACGACAGTCGGTGAGGCAGGAGAACTGTAAACAGATATGACAACCATCATTTAATGAACCACGTGACATGGAGAAGAGCCAAATTATTGTACAATGGTCACGCCTATTTTTACTCGTGCCTTCAAAACTAAAGAAAAAATTGTACCACTAGAGATATTTCTACTATCCCAAAGCAACACTTTAAAATGATGCTACAAAAGATCCTGAGTAACCTGTAAGTGTAAGAGTTTTCTCATTATATAATATAACTAACTGTTGTGATACCAGTCATAGTTATCATGGTTTAAAATTACGACTCATTTTAACTAGAATTGACATGAAAATAAACTGAAATGTTTATACAATTATAACACTCGTTAGGACAATAAATAAATGGTACTCACCGACATGACTGTGAGTTAAACCCCCTTGCTAGCAGGGGGAAGGAGGCGGCCGAGCTAGTATAGCTAACATGGTAGGGGGACTGACCGCCTCTCCGTGGAAGACGGGCAAACATTCTACAAATCAAAACAAAACATCGATTAAAAAAACTACAAAATGTTCTTTGCAATGTTAACAAAAATTATGTTGAGCTAGGGATTACAATTACAAATCTATGATTATAAAACGACCGGTGTTCAAGCCGCGCTCACCAAAGGGGGGGGGGGGGGCGACGGAACGAACGATCACCTCGCCTCGCCCGGTGCGACCGACCGGCTTTCTTCGGGCGGCGCGGTCACATTTCGTGTCCAAACACGACGAAACTCTCACAAAGTAATCTTTACAATATGCACTAAATACACAAAAAGTCCCAGTTTCGATGCTATTTAACTAATATGTAAAATTAGTGAAAGAATGTGATGTACTTACTTCGAGTGACTGTAGAACGTGAAACTCCCGCCCAAACGCGCTGGGACTTGCACGCAAGCTGGCTTGGCTTGTTTTCTTGAGAAACAAAGCCTTTCATTGGCTCCCTGAGCTGTTTTGAAACCACGCCAACCAATAGAACGGAGGGTTACTATTTCACGATATGGACGATTCCACTCGTGAGTAGGGGGCAGGGTCTGCCAATTGAGGGCAGAAATGTGACACCCGCGCCCCGCGCGTAAACAACAGGGCGCGCGGGGCATTTTTACGATTTTTAAACCGCCATAACTCACGAAAATAGTAATCTAGGTGGGTGAAACTTTCAGATACTAATATTTGTAGTACATACATCGTGGAAATCAAATTATTTGGTATGTATCTTTTTTTATTGCATTGAAATCGTGCTTTAAACATGACCAAGATTTTATTTAGAGCCTCTGCGAAGTGTGTGGGCCTCAGATTAGGATTTCATCAACATTGTTGTATCGTGTAATTAATTATTCCATAAGTCCTGTGGAATGATTAAGATGCATATTTGTACTGACATTAAAGTGGAAAAATGACTTGATTTCATCGAACCTATTATATTGCCTTTGTTATTGTTGATATTACAAGGAAAAAAAGGCTAGGTTTCCGCTAAAGATAATGACAAAGTAGCCGTTATTACCTCCGGGGAAGGAGGTATCCTTCCGCGGAAAGGTAAAGTGACTGGTCGTGATTTTCATGTTCACCAGCTATATCTCGCGGTGGGGTGGACGGATTTTTGTGGGACTCGGTATACGTTTTGCTGTTAGGCTGCAGATGTGGCACGTTCCTTTTTTTCGTTGTATATGTGTTTTCGGGCGTGGAAATGAAACCTTTTGGCGGCCCCTTGAAAATGGTCATGCGGTAATTACTTGGCTGTTGTTAAGGTATAGCCGGGTGGGTCCATTTTTATCAGGCGTCTGACAGAGGGGTGTGTGGTTCCGATAAAAAGAAATGAGGTTTTAGTCAGATCGTAGGCGCGGGACGGGGTCGGAGATTAGTTGTTCCAGATGTAGGCGATGAGATGCAACCGGGTGCAGTTGACGGCAGTGGTTAGCTACTGTATTACACGTTATTTTTAACGTTTGATTTTACTGTTCTGGTTGTCATTCTGTGTTTCGTTACGAGCTCCTTGCGGCAGATTGAATAGGATTTCATAAGTTTGTTCAACTGCACGGCTTAAAATGACGTCACCGCTAATGACTTGGAATGATGTCACTTCGTGTGTGACCTAATTTCCCATGAGCCTTTAGTCTGTCGTAAAAACGACTCAATTGCAAATGAGTCGATCGAACATATGTGACCTTGAATATCACGACTGTTTTCATACATTTTCATCGTCAACTTAAAGTAACATTCTTCTTCTAAATCAATAAGACTGGTTTCATCAACAGTACATGGAAAATTACAACATACGGGGTCTTTAGGTAATTTGTTTTGGTTGTTCCGCCATGTCATGTCATGACCCGAGTTGTAAAAAAAACTGGTTCAACAAGTTCAGAAGCGGCGGAGCGTGACCATACATGCTTAAACGGAACAGTCCATTTTCTTCACTTGGGTTGAAGAGTATTTCAAAGCAAGAAAACCGTGCAATTGTAAAAGGATAGATAATTATTCCTAAAAAAATCATTTACTCAAAGTAAGACTTCATATTATAGCAAACGGCATACAATGAACTAGTACTGTATACGCAGGACTGCTATATAACATTTCCAAAAATGTAGGTCTCCCCTACACACCTGTCTGAGTGGTTTGCCCCCGCTAAGGGCGTTTCACCTTTTCCCCTGTGACGACATACCAGGTGTGGACAAACACAACGGACATCGTCAGCACGCCATTTGTAACATTACCTGACAGTGTATCAAATCTAGTCCTGGTGTTATTTTGAGGAAACCTTTGTAAGATGGCGCACTACGGGAGTGGCAGCAGCAGCAGCGGCAGTGGGAGTGGGAGTGACTCCGGATCCTCCACCGACAGTTCAGATGAGGAGTTCCCCGAAAGTAAGTGCACGTACCCATAATCCAGTGCTCAAAAGGTCATTGTTTCCCCCCACAACTATCGTAAGATGGAACTCGTTGTCACCACAGTAGAGGCGACTTCACTAGATTATAGCTTTAAACACCGCCTGAAGTTAGATGTGCAAGAAGTAGGTGCATGCATAGCTGGTGTGTTTCGCCGAAAAATCACGACATATTACATACATCTTTTGTATACAGACTACTGCCGCTAGCCTGGTATAGTTGACATCCTAGTCTAGTTCCGGTTCGATCCTCTAAACGCTTCCCAGTCCAATATGTTATATTATAGGCAAATATTCAAATGCCAATCGTTTTTGCATTTTATATTAACTGGTATTCGGCGGGGATGATCAAAGGAGCAAATCGGAGCTAGAATATGTTGGATGTCACATGCACAGATCATTAATATGGGCGTCAATTATGGGCGTTATGTTACTTGAGAGGGGAGTAGATTTCATTGATAGAACTTGTGTCAATGACTCACAACACAACAGTAGCCACAGTCACTCAGTTTAAATTATAGGTTAATGGCTGGGATAGGTTTGTATCCAAGTGAGCAGAGCAAAATATCGCTGTACCTATACATACCCTGTCAAAAATATACTAAAAGAACTTTTCTACATTAAAATGCTCATTCATTTTCTATTTTCATGTTGGCATGAAAACCTAAAAAAACCTAATAGATTGGAACAAAAATTGCGTTTACAATTTAAAATTATAGCAACAATCATAATTCATATGCATATCTTTGAAGTTTATTACTTGATCTATTGTTTGCTACCTCTATTTTGTTGTGAATTTTTAAAAACATTACTAAAGACAATACCAAGTCATTCAATTGAGTGTATACATGCATTGTTAGCAAAGCTACCACAAATACCTTATATTAAGATGGCCGTTTTAGTATAATTAATGGGGCATTATGTAACCTTTTTGCACCAAAAATTGAAATATTTTCATCTAAAAAAGTCTTCATGTGATTGTCATTTACTTCCACTTTTTCAGCATATTTGTGCAATTATCGCACATTTCTTACATTTATGGCTGGCGCTGAAACACACGAGGCAGACGTATTTTGTGGCACCACCACAAACTACCAGAATATAACAAACATGGCTAACAGCTGCGTTTTCAGCTTTTGAACACACTCGTATGGTGTTATATTTTGGCACCTTCACTTCCCAAACGACACTTATTTGCAATGGAGTAGGGTTGATTCAACTTATTTTGTACAGAAATGACCAGAAAACTAACTTTTTACATCGTTCTAATGTTACGTAATGCAACTTTAAGATTACGTTGACTTTAAGACCTCCTTGTCGGAGAATCAGCCTGTTCGGTGGCTGTTTGCTCTGTGGGTAGGGAGGAACATCAAGTCACAGTAAAACCGACAGGTCGGTTACATAACCTGCCTGTTCGAAAAACTGTGATACAAAAACACAGTGCAGTCAAACTAGTGACCGCATAAACATAAGGATCACCTGACCATTGTGACCACGTTTTAATGGTCCTTTATGAGGTAATGTGTATCTATAGGATAATTTTGTGTATCTTTATACAGATGCCTATTATGATACCATCTTAATTTTCAGTGAATAGATAAAGGGAGCAAATTTTTAAATACTATTATTAACATTTGTATGGTAAATTAGTTCTAGAATTGTTGTTAAGTAGTAGAGCTTACCATGCATTACATTTTATACTGAGTAATACATTTATTATTATAGATAGAATACATGGTAGCACAAATGCTAGAAATAAACTGTTTCCTAATGCACTGTCAAAGTAAACTTTGTTCAGGGGGAGTTGAAATATTCAACACCTTTACGTTTGCTATCTTTAATACTCTTTTTCCATTCAGTAATGTCGCAGGCCAATCCAGAGGAGCAGGCTGTCTTGGGGAACCTGGCTCAACTGTCTGGTATTCTGGGGAAAGCCAACAGGGGGCGTAAGTGCACGCAGAATCTTTGCGGCTGTTGTTTGTGAATTGAATGGAATAAGAAGCAATGCTTGTCCTTTGTTACTACTTTATAACAATTAATCATGTTATCTCAAATAGTATTAGGAAAGAAGGAAGTAAACGATACATTATACATACACTAATAAATTGAATGTTGTGGATGCCTAGGTGACCATGGTAACTATGACGACGGAAGATCGGCAAAGTGGGGAGGTGAGAACATTTTTATATTCTAAGTCATTATTTTATTAGTAATTAGTATTTCCACTAGTTCGCCCAGATTTGTGGCATATATCATACATAACGTGCCATACATGAGGGTGTTTTTACTTCAATTCTTCAGACGATGAAGTTGAAGATCCGCATGGTGTATCCAACCACCTACAGTACCTATCACAGCCGCAGAACGTCGCTGTTCTTGAGAAGTTCGGGATGCTGGACAAAATGGGGCCCATGGGCACGGTAAGGGTTTGTAACTACACTGTTGTGGAATACTACATTAAATGTCTTGTTTATCATTTTCAATTTGCACCCAAATTGTTCAACTGTCACTACAGAGTGGCAAAACCAAGGGGTCAATAATAGACTGAGGCAGTTCAGGGCCTGAGAAAGGTGTAGCTCATGAGGGCTAATAGGGTCCGCCAAGTTATTGTCTTTTAAGTTGTGTTATTAATAACAACTACTCAGCATTGGATAGATAACCCTTGTAGTGCTGTTAATAGTTGTTTCCCTGCCTTGACATTGTACCATATACGATTGTCACTACAGTGGTAAAGTTCATTCATTCATTCATTCATTCATTCATTCATTCATTCATTCATTCATTCATTCATTCATTCATTCATTCATTCATTCATTCATTCATTCATTCATTCATTCATTCATTCATTCATTCATTCATTCATTCATTCATTCATTCATTCATTCATTCACGAACGTTAACGTCCATGTGAACCCTCCAGGCGCTCAAGGTGATGTCCAAGACGGGCGGCGGCGGTGTAGACAAGGGCATGCTGAAGTTCCTGGGGAAGGGTGCGATGGGGGGAGGCGGCCACGGGCGCAAGAAGCACAAGAAGCGGGGTGGCGGCGGAGGGCTGAAGATGGGCGCGCTGGCCGGACTGGGAGGGATGCTACTCGGAGGGAAGGGAGGGGGGCATCATGGCGGAAAACACCACAAGTCAAAACCCAAGTAAGAATAAAACTTATGAAGCAAGTTTAAACTGTAATTTCCAACAAAATAAATCGATTGTACAACTCCAGTCTTTGTCAAGGAATGAGCAATCCACCGGTTCTCTGACGTGACTCGGTGAACGGTGGATCATAGGTTGCAGAAAGTCTGTGGCGCCCCCCGTCTGTCACGTGTGTCATGTACCTAACGTGACGCCACAGAAGCGATGGATTTGTCATAACTTGAAAAAGACTGGATTTGTACAGTCAGAAATTTGGGTAAGTCCAATTTCTTGTGTTGGAAATTACAGTTCTAACTTCCTCCATACTGACTTCTACCAGGGACACAGATGGACTTTTAAGAGAAGAATGAAAGTTGAATATGAATATTAATAAAGAATACATCGATACGCACGGAAACGTTCAGCTTGTAGAGAAGCTTTCTTCAGCTCTCAAAAGGTCGTCACGTGACCTGAGAGTTAAAGGTCACACAGGTGGTTATTTCAGGAAGTTTGGTTTGTTGTTTTATACCAGGCAGCTTATCAAATTTGGTTTCCTGGTGGTAAAACTGGATGAAAAATTGCCCCAAACACGTTGAAAGGCATGTTTAAGTTGATTTCTGTTTTGTTCCGGCAAGATTTGACTATCTTTATAAAAGTAACATTTGAATTTTGACATTGACGTCGCCGCCATTTTGTTTTCACAGGTTCGATCTGAGTGACGGGTTCGGAATGGAGGACGTCAAGGCGCTGGCCAACATGGCGGGGGGCGGGAGCAAAGGTCACAAGGGCGGCAAGCACAAGAGCAAGGGCATCGATCTAAGTGACGGCATTGACGCCAGTGACATCTTTGCAGCAGGAAAGATGTTCCTGAAGAAGTAACAAATGTTTACCACGAAAGGAAAGAAAACAAAGAAAATTTAGATATTTGTACACTAATGTATGAATGTAACCCTACGCTTGATATCAATTTTTTTACATATTTTTGTCAATTCTTCAGTTGTTGGTGTCTTTTATAGTTTTGAAACCATACAACCTAATTATAAAAACTAATACAGCAGAGCCCCATCAATGTGTGAGAGACCTTCAATACAGTTTAGTTTAATACGTAACATACATAGCTTGTACGTACGGTACGGAAATGGTGTGTTATGCCTAAAGGTATGTTACTGGTTAATTGCGAAATAAACAAACAAATACGAAAGTGTTTAAATCCAGAGGATTAGCAAAGAACGGCATGTCATATATATATGCCTTCGAGTGAACAAATGTTGACCTCATAATATTGAACCTAAAGGAAGTCCATGTTATGTTGTCATGAGACAAAACAAAGATCTTGTGTTGAACGAATATGTTGTCAAGTGTTGTAAGCTCTAACGTAATGAAATAACAAGGCAGTATATGGTAAAAATCACAAATTAATTATACAATAACCAAGCTGTACTTATATAGAGGTGGCCACTAGTACAGATGTCACTGTATATCAATGGCCAGGTGGTCATTACAGGTTCGGCATTATGTTTTGTACGGTATTATATTTTGTATCACAGTTTTTCAAACAGGTGGGTTATAATTATGTAACCGACCCGTCAGTTTTACCGTGACTTGTAGTCCCTCCCTACCCACAGAGTCAACAGTCACTTAAGAGGCTGCTTCTCCGACAAGGAGGTCTTAAATTAATCAAGTTATGTTTAAGAATAAGGTTAACGTGAATAGGTCGGTGCCCATATCCGTTTCTGTAGCCCTTGGGCCACATGCAATCACTATTCCACTGGTAGTGGTGTGTGTATAACTTCCATACTCCAAAAGCTAAGCAGAGAAAGCAGTAAAAGACTTTCGAAAGCCATAAAGCCTTTGGTATGATTCGGCCGGGGATTGAACTCACGACCTACCGAATACAATGGAAACACTCAGACTAAGACGGCGACCGGAATGTAATGTGCATGTACTTGTATGTTTTCTAGTTTGAATTCACAATTCCACCTGTGAACAGTTTCTTTTTCAATAAACCAGTCTAAAGTTTGTTTATTTGTTTGTTTGATAAGTTGAGAACCTCATTTACTGTGATACCAGTACTTGGAAGAAACCTGTTTACATAACTTACAAAAATGCAATCCAATGTAAACTTACAAAAATGCAATCCACTCTGATTTGTGGCTGTTTTTCTATTTTAATGGCATACAAAGTAAATCATACTCTTAAATCATGAAACTAAAGTATAATTGAAATTTCTACAGCTTTTAACAAATTGTAAAATCCTACGGGAGCACAGCAGTAACAATGTAATTAATTACAATAAGATTACAATTTTAAAAGAATTAATCTATGACAGGAACCATGCTTAGCTGCATTTAATGATTCAGGTGCCAGAATGTGTTTATTTCGTTCGTTTTGGAGTTTTGAGTATTTTTTGGTCTCTTATTTTTGCTATTTTAATGTTTTTAGTCGTTTTTCTTGTGTTCTTCAAGAGATTTTCAGCACGCAGAGTTTACTGAAGTGTCACTGAAAAAGAAAAGGAACCGGTAGATTAAAAGAAGGTTCAGCACTCACAAGAAATCCATTTGTAACAAAACGCAGAAATCTGAAACGTTTCAGCGAAAGTTTACCTGATTCTCGCTTTTCGTAAAGTTAGAAGCACCTGCAGCATCGCAATAATCCCAGGAAACCTGGCGTTTTGGTGTCATCATTGCTGGAGAAAAAAAAAAAAAAAACCCGTTCAGCATCATCATCATGGCGCGAAGATTGCCCGGATGTGACAGGGTTAGCACTCTTTCAACCACATTAATATGAGTAGGACATAAGTAAGAATTGCATCTCTAAAATAAATGTAACTAGCTAGTAAATACACCACGGAGAAATGTTTCATAGAGCTTTCAAATAAAGCCTTTGTGACCAATAAATAAATAAATAGTTTATTAAGCATCAATTTTTTTAAAATAGTAATACTTTATACTTTCAAGATATTTTCAGGACTTTCCTTTCTCGGTATTCGATTTCTACAAACTACATGGGAAACGTAAAAATGAACATTACTAACCTCAAACGTTCTGTTTAAGACTTTCTTGACGACAGAAAAAATGTATGTTTCATCCCAGGTTCAAGCTGTTACTCGCCATATTCTTGAAGTTTGCATTCTCAGAGCGTTACATGTGGCGACTTATGCAGTCAAGAATCAAAACTCTAAAGCAGCAAAACGTTTAAGTAGGAAACAACTCTACAAAATGTGGCAGCTATTGGTATTACCTATTACCTATTTTAAGCCAAGCTAATTTGAAGCCCTTATTTCGTACCCAACGTATGGTTATATTTACTTTTATTGTATTCATAACTAAAGGCTTTGTGTTCCTTTCTTCATACAAAGTCAAACTTGCGAGAAAACAAGACATGCCAACAATACATAGCTCCTTTATTTCCAACCAAGCAAAGTCAAACTTGAATACAGATTTCTAAAGACCTTTTAGTAGAAGGCTCTTTCACTCTTACGATGTTGGATTTCGTTGTGAAATATTCAGGAAATATTTGAAATAATGCACGTGCTCAGTGAGCGATTTATCCCACGATTATAATATATACATGGAGCATCATTATGGTAAAGAACCCTATTGAAAAGCCATGCCTGAGGACTTATTGTAATCAATAATTATGTTTATAATCAAAATGACTTCAGCTTTCCTATAATCAATCTCCTAGCCTCTGCATTATCCTTGCTTGTAAGTAACCTTAGCCAATAGAACACCCTTGGCTAGTAAACGAGCGAATAGATGAGTAAAAACCACCACAGAGTGACAAAAATGACCGATAACAATAGGAAACAAAAAGGGGTATTTGAGTCCAGCTCATTATACCTTGTTTTTGATTCATCCTTCTCAGTCGTTGACTCTTCAGTTGTAGGTTTTTCTTGCTCAGGCTTCTCCTCCTTCTTAAGTCCAGGCTTCTGTTCCTCCTTCTTCTTCTTCCAGAAGGCAAACCGTGATGTTGGACCTTCTCTCTTCTTCGTGTCTTCTGTAGATTTTGGTGTAGCTAGAACCTTTGGTTTCTCTTGTGTCTCTGTCACCAGTTTTTCCTCTTTTTTAGTTGTAGGCTTCCCTACTATCTCATGTGTAGGCCTCTCCTGTTTCTTAGGTATAGGCGTCTCTTCTTTCTTAGGTGTAGGCGTCTCTTCTTTCTTAGGTGTAGGCCTCTCCTCTTTCTTAGGTGTAGGCCTCTCCTCTTTCTTAGGTGTAGGCCTCTCCCCTTTCCTATGTGTAGGTATATCCTCTTTCGTAGGTGAAGGCCTCTCCTCTTCCTTAGGTTTAGGTTTAGGCTTCTCCTCCTCTTTAGGTTTAGGCTTCTCCTCCTCTTTAGGTTTAGGCTTCTCCTCCTCTTTAGGTTTAGGCTTCTCCTCCTGCTTAGTTGTAGGCTTCTCCTCCTGCTTAGGTGTAGGCTTCTCCTCTTCCCTAGGTGTAGGCTTCTCCTCCTTGGGTGTAGGCTTCTCCTCCGTAGGTGTAGGTTTCTCCTCCTTCTTAGGTGTGGGCGTCTCTTCCTTAGGTGTAGGCTTCTCTTCATTAGGTATAGGCTTCTCCTCCTTAGGTGTAGGCTTCTCCTCTTTAGGTGTAGGTTTGTCCTCTTTTTTAGTTGTAGCCTTCTCCTGTTCTGCGGTTGTAGGCCTCTCCTGCTCCTTAAGTGTAGGCGTCTCCTCTTTTACAGTTGTACTAGGCTTCTCCTCCTTTTTAGGGGTAGGCTTCTCCTTGGGCGTAGGCTTCTCCTCCTCTTTAGGTGTGGGCGTCTCCTCCTTTGGTGTAGGCGTCTCCACTTCTTCAGTTATAGGCTTATCCTCCTTCTTAAGTGTAGGCGTCTCCTCTTTTTCAGTTGCAGGTATGTCCTCTTTTTCGGTTGTAGGCTTCTCTTTTTCAATTGTAGGCTTTTCCTCTTTTTCAGACGTAGGCTTCTCCTCCTCCTTAGGAGTAGGTGTATCCTCTTTTTCGGTTGTAGGCATTTCTTCTTCTTTGGTTGCAGGCTTCTCCTCCTTAAATGTAGGCGTCTCCTCTTTTTCTGGTGTAGGCTTCTCCTCCTCCTTAGGGGTAGGCTTCTCCTCTTTTTCAGTTGTAGGCTTCTCCCCTTGTTTAGTTGTAGGCTTCTCCTGCTTCTCATGTGTACGCTTCATCTCCTCCTCCGCCTTATCTGGTGCCATTTCCACGTTTTCCTGGACAAACGTATCTGTCGTTGTTTCCTCATATGCCCCTTTGTCTGCAACTGTTTCCACTCCTTTTCCAAGGTCGCTTACTACATCTTTGGTCGCGCCCTTTTCCGGAAGATCTCCTTTATGTATGTTTTCTAGGACACCGGCATTCTGCCGGATTTCTGCTTCAGTTGTAGTTTCGCCTGGTGTTTTACTTGGTTTATCTTGTTCTGTCGTTTCAGGGTCGGTCATTGCACCCAACTTGATTTCGGTTGTCCCTACAACGTCGATGACGATTGGCTGCTCATCTTTTACTTTCTCGTGTAACCTTTCCACGAGAGTCTCCGTCTTGTTAGTGTCGGATGGGACAGCTGCTGTGGTATCTACTTGAGGAGGAGCAACTTCTGCGTTCTTGAACTCATCTGCGACATCCTTATCAGCTTTCTGTTGCTTGGCTTCTGTTTCACTGGGAAAAACTTCGGTTTTCTCTTCCTGAGAGGTCGTTTGGGTTGTAACTTGGATCTCCACCTTCAGGTTGTCTTGAGCAGTTGTATCCGCTGCTTCTTGTGATGGCTGTTGAGGTGTTTCTCCAGCAATGGCTTTGTCCACTTCCTTTTTGTTAAATTCCCACGGAACAGCCTTCTTGGCCACGTCTTGATTAGCGGATGCTTTAGTAAGTTTCTTTCTGGTTGTCTTCTTTAGGTCGTCATGATCAATAGCAGTGCTTTCCGTTGTTCTTTCCTGAGGACTTGTTTTCCCGACATCTTTACCAGCTTCTTGAATTGCTGTTTTGGTAATCTCCTCGACTACACTATGTACCATGGTTTCGACATTGTTAGTTGCGTCTCTCGTTGGTGCTACTTCATCAAAGGCCTTGGCGACCTTCCGCTCCCCTGGCTGAAGGGCTGTCTCAACACTGCCTTTAGTGACTGTCTCTTCCTCATGTGGGGTTTCCTTCTTCAGGTCTTTGCCAGCATCAGGTTCTTTTTGCTGGGGTGGTACTTCATCCGATAATACATATGCCTTTATCTCGGGAATTCCATGTATGATGTTGTGGTCGTTTTTATCTGTTTTAGCGGAGACAATGCTATCTGTTTCTATCGTAAGGTCGTCCTGAGCAGCACTGAGGGGTTTCTCATATTGAGAGTGTTCTTCTTCAACAACAGGTTCGTCTGCTTCTTTTTCCAGACATTCTATGACAGTCTTTGTGCGTGTCTCTTCTAGGGGTAATGTTTTGTCGGTTTTCTTGTCCGGTACCTTCTCCAACTTGTGTTTTTCAACCTCGTCGGGCTGATCTTTTTGAGACACTGTTTTGTCACCAGTATCGTCTTCTACATCATCGATGCTGTCTGAAACAACCTCGCTGACGTCGCCTGCCTTGTTGTCAATGTCCGTTTCTTCGGGAGCGACCTCTGCTATCAGGTTTTTGTTGTCTTTTTCCAGATAATCAGCTACCTCTTGCTCGAGTTTTCGTTCGGTTGTAAAGTCGTCATTTTCAAATAATGTCGCTTCTTCGTCTGCAGCGTTTTCCTCCTTTTCTTCTTGTTTGTCCACAGGTATGTCTTCTTGAATGCGTGTCTCGTCGGATGGCTTTTCTGCTCTACTTTGGTTGTCTTTAATAGATGTACTGCGTCTTTCTTCCTCCACAGATGTATCTTTTTCATCTATGTCTACTTCAGCAGAACCGTATGCGTCTTCCACTGGTGCTAATTTCTCTAGAATTTCTATCGTCACAGGAACTTCAGCTGTATCTTCATCTGGTGCTGTTTCTTTCACAAATTCGTCTGATACCCGTAATGACAAAGTTTCTACGTCCTCGGCAGTTTGTGTTTTTGTTACATTAGCACCCTTGTCTTCCTGTTTTCCCAACGGTCTCATGTCTGCATACGAAGCAGGTTCTACTTTCTCGGTGTTGTCTTGAATGGTCTTGCTGGCATCGCCTTCCTGACGGGATGAGTCTTCGGGGGTGCCCTCTGATGCCAAATTTTCGTCTTTTGAAAGATAATTTGCAACTTCTTGCTGAAGTTGTCGTTCGGTTATGACTTTGTCACCTCCAGTCTCGGCTGCCTGTTGGGCGGCATCATTTTCGTCTTCTTTCTCCTGCTTAGGTTTGTCCGCATTCGCTGATTTGTCTTCCTGAAGATGGGATTCTTTTTCTTCGATACTTTGCTGACATGCCTCAAAAGGATTTATGTCTACATAAGAAACAGGATCTACATGTACATGTACATGTACAAGGCTTTCTTGTGACATGTCTGCCATAGGCCCCATCTGAGGTTCAACTTTAACATCCATCCCGTCATTGGTGTCTACTTTGAGAACAGCATCTTCGTTGCCTTCTTGTTTTTCTGTTGGGGCAGCTATGTCTAGTTTTGGAATGAAGGGCATCAACTCTTCTGTATCTTGTGAATGATCTTGTTTTCCATGGATGCCGGCGATGTCGCCAGACATGTCATTAACAGTCTTTTCAGCCTGGTCACCGGTGTCACTGACAACAATGCCAGGTCCCTTCACGGCGTAGACAAAGTTGTTTAACGTCCTGAACTTGTTCAGCACCGTTGGCTGCAATCAAGATGAAACATCAGGGATGTAAAAATGTCAAATGTCAAAGTCAAAAGAAGTTTATTAACATTTGGCAAACGATCAAAAGTCTCAGTTATAGCTAATTTACGCGCGCAGCACATTCATTTAGAAAATGCATAATTTTCGAAAGAAATGCCTTTAAAATTTCAGAAAACAATTATAGAATTACAAACGTTAACAAGGTACAGTATGTGTCATTAAAATACATAAATCAGAAGGATGCTTGTAATCAATACGCAGGTGTTCTACCTGTTTGCTAAAGATATTTGTTGTGGAGCATGTAGCGTTGCTTCATGAATAAAACATCTTTTTAGCCTTGTTGTTCTACAATTTGGCAGTGAAATATGGTTATCGTTACATAGTGTCCTTCCAGTTTCTTCTAGTAATGGATAATGGCATCAGTTCATTGATATGCATAACTCTGAGATTCTTTTAAAAGAATAAGATGTATCGATTTATTAAAGGATCTTTAAGACAACATGACTTGTGTTTACCTTAGTCTTGTCGTGGATCCATGAGTCGTTGATCTTAAATTTGTACTCATAGTAGCCGCAGGGCAAGTTTATCCACGTGCTGTCCTCAAGCGTGTCCTTGCTGAAAAATAAATGACAATGTCAAACTAGGGATCTGTGTAAGAAAACATAAGGCCTACTGCAATAAGTATTAGACTTGTTTATTTTCCACAATGAGTACAAGCACGTAATCAGTCCAAAGGCTGAATTGTACAGCTTTGACAGAATTGACAGTGAGTGATACAAATTGACCAAAATACACATTCGTTCTTTAGAATTCATTCAAATCTGGTTATTATCATTGTTTTATCAAATGTTTGGGTGCCATCCTACCAACAAGGGAAAGCCCCCCACCCCCGTTTATACGATCTCCCGCCGTCCTTTGCACTAAGTTAGCCCTCCCTTCAGGCGCTCTGGGAACTCGCTGATCGGGTGACTTCGGAACCCGTCGGAACTCGCCTTCGGCCTGCACGGAACTCGCCTAAAAATTAATGGGCCTACCGCCTATGCTCTAATAAGCATGCATCTGTCAGTAGTTACCTCTTTTCTAGTTTTATAGCCTGACTCCATCCATCCCAGGAGCCCAGAACAACCACGTCTCCACTTGTTTTTCCCCTGAGGGCGAATTTCACGGGAACGCAGTCTGTCATCTTGCTCTAAAGATAAGAGAAAACAGTGCAGCTTCTGTAGTATGTAAATGTCAGGTAAGAGAGATCGGAGTCTCTGTCAAAAGACACTTTTAAGATATTCGCTCATATAAAAGACAGTCAGAACATTTCAACTTTGATTTATGTCACTTTAGATCAATGGATTGACTTCAAAATTTAGGAATTGTAAATGTGAAATCATCCTAACACATTAGCAGCATCCTGATCGAAGTCTCTGTCAGCAAAGACTCAGATTGGACTCTTTACCAAATCGAAGTCTACCCTGAAATGTCTTTAAAACAAAGTTTTGTGAAAGTCCCTCTTTGCATGTCTTACCTTATTTGTGGTGTCTGTATGGGTGAGCTTGTCGACTGCACCCACACCTTTAGTCGGTAGAGGGCGTGATGGTTTTCCTGTATCCGTCGTTTTTTCTCGTGGATTTCCGCCACTGTAATGGATAATGGCAAGTATGATTTTTAAAAGTTCGACCTGAATCTGGATACTGGGCAGCACCTCTTTATGTTGTTGACTTCTTCTTTATCAGCATTATTATTTGAATTATTTAAAAACAACGTCTCTTTAGATGAGGTCAAGCGCCCTGGAACTGGTACTGCGCAGTTATTGCCGATTCCTCATATGTCAGGAGACCTCCTCAAGCTCCCTGAACTTTGTCGGATCAAGTATTTGGGTGTTAGCATATCGAAGGGAGTTCCAATCCAAGGCTGTTCTTGGGAAGTAGGAGTATCTTTCTTCTTCCAGTTGCTTGAGTAATGGTTACAGTTTAGTGTCTTATTACCTGCATGTCTGACCGTCATCCGCGTAGACTAAGCGCGCACCGACAAACTTTAAACAAAGTTGCAAAGTTGCAAAAGAAAGATATCTGTACGTTTCCGGCCTGGATATTTACCTTCGCCAAGAAGGTTATGTTTTTGTGGCCGTGTGTCTGTGTGTGTGTCTGTGTGTGTGTCTGTGTGTCAACAGCATAACTTGAGAAGGCATAGATGGATTATCTTGATATTTGGTAGGTGGATAGGTCTTGATGAGACCTCGAAGTGATTAGATTTTGGGGCCCCTGGCGGCTTGCTATGGTACTGCAGCGGAACTTCCGGTTTTGATATCTCGTGATCTGGTCATGCTAGGGTCATGATTTATGGATGGTAGGTAGCTCTTGTGCTCGGGAAGAAGTGATGTAAGTTTGGGCCCCCTAGCAGCTTGCTCTGGAACTGCAGGGCCATTTGTATGAAAATGTTTAAAGTAGGATAACTCAATAACCGGTCGACGGATTGTCTTGATATTTGGTGTGAAGGTAGCTGAAGTGATGCTTGACATAATTAGATGGCAATTATGCAAATTATGATCTAATTTGCATAATTAATGAAGGAATTCTATAATTCAGGTATCTTCCATGATAGGACTATTATACCCTGTAACATGTGTAATTAAGAATGAGAGTAACATCACCACATATTAATTATGTAAATGCAGACCTAATTTGCATAATTAATTAGAAAATACTATAATTCCATAGTGGTTGATGTTGGCAATTGCATACTTGCGCATTTTGAAGTTGACTGGAGGTGAACATCATTCAACATAACTTATTAAAATCAGTACCTCATTTGCATGATTTATGAGGAAATGCTAGAATTACCTTCCTTGTTAAGATAACACTGTCATTGGGAGGAGAATATGATCAACTGATGTACTTCATGCAAATGAGGATCTTATTTGCATAATAAGGGGTTAAATCTATCATTTGTCAGTCATAAAGGGTAGCCTCATTTGGCGAAGGTATGAGGTCGTGGAACTCTAGTTTACATTGCACCTTATTGTGAAGTGTGATTCTCTAAAGTGAAACTGAAAAAGACGCCTGAAACTTAAAATCACTGCTGCTGAAAATTGATATTTTGATATGAATTTCACGTGAAAATTCTTGTCATTCTAGAGAGCACATTATCAAGAACTTCGGCTTGGGTCGATATGTATATGCAGCAGTGTTAGATTTGGCCCAATGCAACGAAAAATGAAAGAGCACTAGCAGCCAGACACAAACGCGGCAACTCTCCACGATCAAAAGACCGTCTGTATTGATGAAGAGGCAACATGTCACACGTACATGAATCACTATGTACTGTCCGTCCCAGGATCTAGTTTCAATATTTCCCCTGGAATCCAGACAGTTGGCAGGGCAGCCCATCTCTTCGGCACCAGGGCCAACATGCCCTCGCGCATATTTTTTCCTCATTCTCTTTGGAAGGCTCTTTAGGATTTATTCCTATAGGCTGTTAATTGACACTGCACGAAAAGTTGGATTTGTCAATGGCAGTGAATCAAGTCGGGTAACGTTTATTTTGTGTAAACAGTCCCAGACTTTACAACGGCAGTAAATAAAAGTCAAGTCCGGTAATGGTAGTAAATAAAAATTATCGGACTTGACTTTTTACTACCATTTTTAAGTCCGGGACTGTTTACAAAATAAACATTACCCGACTTTACTGGCATTAACTGCCATTGGTAAATGCATCGTTTCGTGCAGTGTCAATTCGGCAGGCAAAGAATTGTCGAGGATAGAAGATTACAGTGCCGAGGGATCCCAGTCTATAGCCCTGGGAGAGTCTGGGAACCAGGCTACATTCCTCCACATGAGGTCGTCCCTGGTGTCCTTGTGGGACGAACCACCCGTCAGTGACAGACAGGGCCAAAAGGGCACCTCGCAAAAGGAAACTGGTAGGCCGGACTGACCTTCATGAATGGCACTGTTGGAATAGTTCTCACGCGGTCAGTATGTAGAGGGTCGACATTGTGTCTACATACGAAATGTGTCACCACCCTCTCAAGGGCTTTAAAGGACTCGAATATTATATTTTTTTATACATTTGTGGACCAATCTTGATAAAACTACTAGAGCTAACGCCCCCCCCCCCCAACACACGCATACATATAACTCAGCTACCAAAGGTAAAGCATTGGCAAAGTATGACTAACATGCTTTTCATAAGAGACATCGGTACCCCTCTCTAAGCTGCAGAAGGATATGACCTTCTATTCATGTTAAAACTGTTTCTTACCATATCTTGCGCGGCATTGTAATGTATTTTGTGTTGTGGATATAAAACGGGTTAAGATCCTCCCAAAACATTCTGCAGTAAAATGATTGCATATCCCGTGTACTAAACACCCTTTCATTGACCTTTATTGATGAGTTTCCGACAAGAAATAATGGTATGAAATTTTCACATTGAAGATCAGACGACACTACATTATATTATATCATATTGCTGTATCATATTTCTCGCCCGTAGTCATTTTACAGTCAGCTGTGCTGGAATCCAGGGCGTGACCATGAAATCGCCTGAGCACATGACCTTGCTCATGAGCACTGAATTCTGCTCAGCAACAGGTTTTGAAAAACCCAGTCTTCCTACGAATTCAAATTGTAGTCTCCAAGCAGAGATTTAAGCTTTGGCTAATTTTTTACGTGTTCTTAGACGTTTTTAACGGGCTTTCTTTTTTGTACTGGTATCTTTTGTTTCTTTCTTCTGATGGCATATTGGATACTGCCCTGCCAATGATACTGTCTGGCCTATATAATATTGTCTTGTAGCCACCAAAAGATCTGCTTGGAGATTATTGAAATGTCATTGGGAATACGTTTGTAGCCCATCTGTTTATGTCATTACATGAACAGATCAGTGGTTATGGTTTGGCAGCTGTAAATGGTAGATGCCACTGCCGTCATAAATACTGCCGCACGCCGTAACATAATCTGTCAACCACAAGTAACCCTGGAGCTCTGCCTACACACAGCAATGTTACAGCAGAACAAAAAAGACATTTAGTGATGAAATTAAGAAGAAAAAAATTCACAGGGAAATAGTCTTAATAATAAATATCCAGATTATCAACACCGCGACCAACACTTTATAGATAAAAACTAGAAGAACGATTAATATTTTCAACATTTTAAAACATGACACGTTATACAAACTGCATACATATATATTTCTTCGTAATTTGACATGATTCCAAAACATGCTGTATGAGGATAGTAAGGTTAAAACGAACCTGTGTAGATTGTAATGTCCGCGGCACAGGATTGCCCCAGGCCTTCAGCAGGCCAGCCAGGCAGACTGAAACGGAAGCCTAGTTACCTCACGTACCCACAGTCTGATGACGCAGGACCACACCACGTACGTGTGTGTGTTTCGGGGTTGGGGGGTTGGTGCTGAAGTATCTTTTTCCTCTTGTTAACCGCACAGTAACAACAATTATTGGGACAGATGTCTTTCACTATTGTAACGTGAGTGGTCGGTTTGCCGGCTATAGCCGGGTCTCTGCAGGTCATTTACAAATGATCGACTACAACCTCTATGTTTGCACACTTTTTTCATTGCTAATTTGCATTTTATAATTTGCATTGCTAATTATACCACAGGCTTCCGTTTCAGTCAGCCTACCTGGCCTGGCCCAGTCGTTACGACACATTACTCCCTACCCGTTATCAAATCTGAGCTTTCTAAACTTGACAACTTTGGATCCTTGCCAAAGTGGCGATTCCGTGACTTTCCAGGTTTCCTCCATGTTAACAGCTTAACTACCATATCCAACGAGATGAGTAGGTCACTTTATAAATCGTTAAGAAGATGGGACGCAACCTAATCTTATATCTCTTTTATTCTCTAGACTTATAATCTATTCATTTCTTTTCATGGTGCATATTCGACCTTCATTATCAGCGCAACGCTGTAAATGATCTGTAGATGCGAATGCACTACTGTCTTTTGAGTCTATTGTTATTTTGTCTAACAAGTACACAATTAATTAATTAAGAATGAGGCGAGCCGACCTAAGTTCTTTCTCTATGTTTTTATTCATTTTGATGCATTTGTGAATTTTGAAGTATTATACTTGTAATACATCAACGCATAGCAATACACACTATTAGACACAATAATGCAATATAGAAAGTGCACAGCAAAATCATCTACTATCCATAAATATTTTCAAGCCATCTAGCTAGAAAAATAGAATCATCAATAAGTTGTTTCGTCAATACTGTTTAGCTATCCCTAAGTATCTTTAATATGTGAAAAAAACATGTTCTGTTTTTCTCTCTCTGTCAATGTGATATTCGCAGTAGCTCTCGCTTGCTTCAGGCTGCTGACTTGCTGTCACGAGTCTAGGCAACGTTGATGACGTTGTTCAGCGTGTTCCAATAGTTGAGCACAGTCGTCTAGCAGGGAACAACAAAGGAGTGAAATTACTCAGTTCTACGGTGATTTCAAAGTTATATCTGTGTTACGTCTGTTTGTTTCCCATCCGAAAGGGCGACACTAATCAACTAACTAATCATTTTCACCTACGTCGAGTGAGGAAATAGGTGTAAATTGTATTTCCCAAGCGAGGACACAACAGGAACCATCAGATTTTAAATCAACAACCCTAACGACAAGACCACCCTGCCACCTTTAAGCTTCAGTTCCATAGAAGTTTCAACCTTGTATCTGCGTTACGTCATGAACATAATCAGGACAACAGATATCAACGATCGTTGTTACACTAGATAGATGTACTTAATATGTATAATTATTTTACCTTCGTTTTATCGTGAAACCAGCTGTTCCCGATCCGGAACTTATACTCGTGTAGACCGACGGGCAGCTTCAGTGTCACGCTGTAGTCTCTGTACAATAAACAACAGAAGAAAATACTTCAAATGAAAAGCAGAGGCTGGAAAATAAGTAAAAGATGCTCTATTGCTTTCAGTCAACTTTTTGTATGTATCTCTTTCTGTGCGTGTATGTGTGTGTGTGTGTGTGTGTGTGTGTGTGTGTGTGTGTGTGTGTGTGTGTGTGTGTAACGTGTTTGTGTTTTAAAATATGTGCATGCTTCGTAAAAGACGGCAGCTGCACATAGAGATACAGACAACAATCAAAACATAGATACAGTAAATGCAGAAGAAAATGTCAGTGAAGAACATCCTTGCGTTCAAGGAATGATTACGTCAGGAGTGATTATATGATCTTACCCCCTCTTCAGTTTGTGAGACTGTCTCCATCCATCCCATGAACCCTGCAGGAAGACGTCACCACCAGCCTCTCCGTTCCACAGCAGCTTGATGTGAGTATAGTCACGCAGTGCTATCTTCACTTGTTTTCCAATGGCAGCTTTATTGTCTGACTCTGCCACCGGTATTTCTAGTGGTGATGTTTGAGTCTTGGTCGTATCTGTGGGTGCGATTTCAGCCATTTCGTCAGATTCATAGGGTGGCTTTGCATTGAAAATAAAGTCATCCGGTTTTATATTCTCTAGCACTTCGTCTGGTGGTTTTCGGATTGCAGCTTTATTTTCGGACCCTTCTATTGGTATTTCCGATGTTGGTGTTTGAGTCTCGGTCGTACCCGTTACCTCGGTGTCGATGGGTGTTATTTCAACCGTGTCGTCAGACTCAGAGGGTGGTCTTGCACTGTATGTGAAGTCCGATGTCATATTCTCTAGCATTTCGTTTGGTGGTTCTACAATTACAACTTTATCGTCCGACGTCTCCGACCTGTGCAAAGCTGTCTTTTCAGGTGGTGATGTTTCAGTGGCAGCGGTATCTGCTGTCTTCTGCACCTGTTCTGTTGGGGAAGTCTCGACTGTTTCGTTTGGCGCTGGTAAGTCGATCTCCATTTTATTATGGTCTTCTGATGTTTGAACAATGTCCAGTACAGCGTCCACAACTGCCTCATTTGTTAGAGTTCCACTGGTTGTAAGCTTGTCTGTTGCCTCATCAATGGTGTTCAGAGCAATGTTAGTAGTTTCGACGTTTGTTGAGGTGACCACTTCACCCTCTACCTTCTCAGTAACGTCTGGGAAAGCCTGTTGAACTGTTTCGCTTATTTTTACTGTTTGGCCAGGATCACAGTCGTCTGTTGTTTCGGCAATGTGAGAAGTCTTCTTGACTATTTCCTCTATAGATGGGGCATCCTCGTCAGTCAATTGTTCAAAGCTGTCCGTGACAGCTTCAAGCTCATTGGTCGTTTCATTTGGCGAAGGACAACTTGTAGAATCACTGTATTTGGACTCCTCTATGCATGCCGTCGGCTTCATAATAGTTTCGTCGGTGCGTTTCGTCTCTTCAATCTTGCTGTCCGTTTCTGGGATATCGGGTACTGGCAGAATGTTATTTTGCGTCCCAAACACATTTGGAACCGTCGGCTGGAGAGAAAAACATGATACAAGTGAATAAGTGAAATTGAATATACGTCGTATACCCTTTAGTTTGTAATCTACAACCAGATTTTTCGGTGGCAAAGCCGTAACCAACTTGCAAGGCATCTAATAGGGAAGACTCTTTCATGGCCATTCGGATTAATGTCTTGTGTCTAGGGTACTGTCTTGCCGGTTGGGTTAATTACCAGCGAAAGATGTGATTGGAAATTAATATCTTTATACTTAAGTCTGTTTTTTTTTTTACAAAAAGGCCCTCTCGGGTCCATTCAAGTAACAGTCACATAAATCTAAGACAAGAGGTCTATCAAGTATGATCATATATTTACCTTAGTTTCGTCTTCGATCCAGGTCTTCCCAACTCGGAACTTATATTCGTGCTGCCCGAACGGCAGCTTTAGGTGTATACTGTACTCTCCCTCCTCACTGGAACATAGAAGAGAAAGAAAAAAAAGGTTGACTACAACGCAGAGGTGGCAAAGATGGTAACAACATTTAAGAATAGTTATAAACAGAAAAAAGTCAGCTGTGAACACCAGCAATGCATGTGTGCATCTGTAATGTACATTGGCACACTCAAGCTCTTGTATTCCTGTTTGTATTTACATATTGTATGTAGTTAAGTGGCTCTGGCAAAATAAGTTGCATAACTTGAGTGCAGCGTAACTTTGTCTTTGTCTTTTTATTCTGAATAAAAAAAATGTATGTTTTCCATGACCCCACTGTAATTAAAGCAGCGCCATACCACTGAGATGGCCCACCCTGGCTAAATAAAGTAGAAATAATTAGATGAATAGTAGTATTACAACAATATTCTTATGAAGCCCTACCTCTTGTTTAGTTTGTAGGCTTGCCCCCATCCGTCCCAGGATCCCTGGAGCACTACGTCACCACTGGCCTCACCCTTCCACACCAGCCTCACGTCTATACAGTCCAACACCGCAGCTTCGGCAGGCGGTGCTGATTCGATAGCAGTTTCATCTATTGGCTTCTCTGCGACCTCTGACAGATTCATGTCGGTAGTTAAGACTGGTGATGACGTTTTGGTGACAGCAATTTCTTCTGCTATCTGAGCGTCGCCTAGACATACTAGTACTGAAACTGTTTCGTTTGATGCTGTTGTTTCAGTGGAGGTTTTGTCTTCTGTCTTCTCCAAGACTGTAGCTTCAGCAGGCTGCGCTGTTTCAGCTGCAGCAGTATCATTGTCTAATGCTGGTATTTCAGTGATGGTCGTGTCTTTTACCTTTTCCATCACGTCTGTCACCACCGCGTCGTCAGCTGGTGGTGTTTTGGTGCCAGTCTGGTCGTGTGTCTTGTCAATGATATCTGGGACAGCCGCATCTGTTTCAGCTGTTGTTACTGATGCTGCGGTAAGGACTAGCTCCTGCAACTTTTCACCAGCGTTTTGGCAAGTCATCTTACCTTCCCCGGTTGCTTTTGGCGTTTCAATAGGGACCTTATGTTCTGGCTTGTCCACTATGTCTACCACAACCCATTGAACAATTTCCGGTGGTAGCGTCTCGGCAAGAAAGTTCTTTGAGACAGTCAGCTCAGGTGGTGGTGTCTTAGTGATAGGTTCGTCACTCAACTTTTCTTCAATGTGCAGCTCTGTCTTCTCAATTTCTTCCTCAAAAATTACAGTTTCAATGGGAACTTGCGTAATCGTTTCTGTAATGCCCTTGGCTGTTTCGTTTGTAGTATCAGTGTCAGGAGCGATAGCGTCTTGGACGGCCTCTTTAACGCTTTCATGTGATATGGTTTGGGCAGCAGCTTCATTGTCTGAAACAAAACTCCCGCCATTGCTCTCCGAGTCGGTTATTTCTGTGGTTGGCATCATTTCAGCGGGTACATTCTTCTCTGACTCTTTTTTGACATCTTGGGTGCTCGTATAATCTATCTCGTCCAGTTGTGTTACAATTGAGAAACCCATATCTTCTGCCGTATTCATTATGTCCGAAACAGGCTTCACAATGATCTTGTCTGATTCTGGTGTCTCAGTGTAGGCCTTTTGTTCTGGCTTTTCGGTAGTATTCAGAACTGACGTTTGTCCGCCATCTGATTGTGGCACTTCGTCTGGGAAGGTTTTGTCTTCCAAGTTCTTCCTAAAAGCTTGAAAGATGTGGCCAGCAGATTCAACTTGTGGTGTTGTATTGGCATCGCCGTCGTCTTTCGATTCCTCAACAGTTTCTAGAACAGTCTTATATTGGACCATTTCAGCATGTAAGACCTCCATTTCACCTAAGACGCCTTCCATTGCAATTATATTTTGTTTTGCTGCTTCGACCAGAGCCTTGCCTTCAGCCTTTCTATCAATATATCCACCGTTTTCAGTTTGTATTGGTGCAGCTGTGGAATCCGTATATTTTGATTCCTGTGCAGTACCTTGGACAGCTGTTTTAGACAGCGTTTCTTGCTCCCTGTACTCAGACACTCCTAGGGTTTCTAGCTCAACCTTCTTTTGTACGTTCACATTGAATTGACTTTCCTCATCCTGCTTTTTTGTTTCGGTGTGTGTTTTATATTCAGCCACTTGAATGGCTTCTAGATCAACCTTCTTCTGTATCTTCACATTGACACGAGCTACCTTGTTAGTCTCTTGGTTGGTTAAACCATCATCGGTCGCTTTCCTCACTTCCAGGTAATTGTTAAACGTGCCGAACACGTTTGGCACCACTGGCTGAAAAATAGATTAGAAGAACAAATATGAAAAGGGGAACTTTTTTGTTTCGTATTTTACATAATGTATATGTACTCAATATTCATTTGTATCCTTTGAAATAGGCATACTTTGAACTTGACAGATATAAGTTTCTTTCATAATTTTACTTGAGTTGTTGGTTTGTAAGACATATTACTCCTTTGTTAACCATTACTGCTTTATGTTACATTATTGTAAATCTATATTATTCATTGAGCTTGTGGATTAGCATATCTCTTTTGTATCCCATCATTGTTATCATTTTTGCCTTAGAAATAAGTTACTATAACTGAAGGGTCCATGATAAGATTCATACAGGAAAATAAAAACTGTTCTTTGTTTGAAAGTTTTGTTTTCCGTCAGAAACCAAACTAACCTTGGTGTCATTGTGGAACCAGTTGTTCCCGACTCGGAACTTATACTCATGTAGACCAGAGGGCAACATCAATGTCACGCTGTGTACTCCTTCCGCACTGTCAAACAGAATACAATACACCCAGGTAACGTTAGAGTCTACAAACTGATCACAAAAGTTGCTAGATGGACAGAAACTGTTAAACGCCGGCCACACACATCGTGCGATGTGCCTACGAAGGAGGGTTTTCCGATCGTGCCCTATGTTGTAGACTTGAGAAGAAACAGGTGCTAGTTTAAAAATCATGCATGTGCACCTGTTTCTTACAAAGTCTACTATGGCACGGTGATATGGTCGTGAAAGAAATCATCGTGCGCGATGTATGTGACCGGGGCTTAACAAACAAATAAATAACATATCATTTCAACTACCAAATAGCCCCGGATGATAAATGATTTATTTACAAAAATCGGCAAGTCAGCAACAACACTTGAATCACAACATTCACTGCACAAAACCCATTCTTTACACACACCTTAAAGCATTCGTAAAGGTTCCGTTTCTTCTCTCGTGTGTACCTTTACGCAGGCTTTAATGCATACTTAAAAGATAGAATTTCGTGGAGTGATTACCTTTTGTCTAACATATATGCCTGCCTCCACCCATCCCAAGAACCTTGTACAACCACTGTGTCTGCATCGTCCGTTTTGGCTGTAGCTGTTGCCCCGGTAGGAGTTGTGTTCACTAGATTATCTGTTACACTTTCTGGTAGATCCTTTTCAGAAATTTCGATCTTGTGCATGTTTTTATGGCAACCGTTTCTTTGGATGTCTGAATGGTGTCCGTTATAACTTGTGGACTTGGTTCATCTGGTCCTCGAGTTTCGGCTGCCTTTCCTGCAAAGCCTGGTGCCTTTTCGGTTGTATCATCTGGTATTGGTGTTTCCGTGGTAGTTATATATTCTGTTTGGCCAGCAGTATGTAGGGCAGGTGCTTCATCTGCAGGTGTTTCTTCGATTTGAATCTCTTCTGAAAGGCCCATCATGTTCGGCACAACTCCATAAAAGGGTTCGTCTGGGTCAGTCTTCTCAGCTGTTAGGACGTCTGATGATGTTACTATGGCAACCTCACTTTCATGAATGGCTGTGGAAGCTTCTATGACTGTTTCATCTGGTTGTACACTTTTAGTAGTAGTATTGTCGTCAAACGTCTGAACAATGTCCCCAATTGTCTTTGCTAGCCTTCCATTCTCTTCAAACGCATCAGTGATGTCCCAGCTGTCACTCCCATCTGTGTTGGACGTTGTTGCTTCGGAGGATGTTGCTTCATTTGCGTTCTTAGCCAGGACAGGAACTGTCTCCTCTGGTGTACTCTGTTGAGTCGACACCTTCTGTTCTACATTTTCCTCAAGATCTGGACCAGGCCTCATATTTGTTTCTTCTATTGCTAATGTTTCTTCTGTGGTAGTTTCAGCTTCTGAAGTCTTCACTATATCTGGGACGTCATTTTTAGCTTCGACTTTTGTTATTGCGAGGTCGTCTTCTTCGTTTAGCTTCTCTATGGTTATCGGAACGAGGTTGTCCTCATCTTGTAAGATTTCCATGTTACTTGCGACATCTTCCATTATAAGTTTGTCTTCTGTTTCCGCTTCTATTAGAGCCTTTTCTTCTAGCTTGCCATCCGTGTCGACGAAAACCATTTCAAATTCTTTGGCTTGTTTTGGTGACTCAGTGACATCAGTATCTCGTACATTCTTTTCTTCATTTATAACATATGTTTCCTCCTGTTTTTTTTCCCTTTTTGACCGAATGACCTCTAGATCAACCTTCTTTTGTATTTGTACATTTATATGAGTGATCCTAGATCTTAAACCTTGAACGAGAGCGCTGGAACTCTCAGGCACTTTCTTTACTTCCATGTAATTGTTCAGCGTTCCAAACACATTTGGCACCATCGGCTGAAAAATTGAACCAAGGTACATAAAAACGGGAACATGGTAGCAATGTTATCTCTTTTACATGTGTAGGCAACACCTGCTATAGAAAGCCGTTTGTACCTAAAGCCTGCTCTGTCTTACTATGAAGCATATGCATGTTCAAACATCTTTTAGTCTCGGGTGCTTTTTTTCGCTATTAAAACGGATATAGTCAACTGATATGATTCATGCAAATAAGAATCTTATTTGCATAATCAATGAAAACATCTATAAGTCGTAATGGTTAACATCATTTGGCGAAGGTATCAGCTCATGCACGTGGAACTCTAGTTTCTAGACTTGAACTATAACAATACCTTAGACTTGTCGCAGAACCACCTTCTGCCTCCTCTGTATTTGTATTCATAGTATCCACAGGGCAGGTCAAGGCACACACTGTTCTCTAACTTCTTCTTGCTGAAAGAAAAGAAACAGAAAAGATTTAAATCATGCACTGATATCAAGTGCTTGAAATCATTTTGTATGGTGCTATACGATAATAAATGAAAGTCATGTGCAGTAATAATAATTCATGCAAAAAGCTTGCTGCTTCATGTCCTAAAGTCTAATTTCTTAGTTTCACTCATGAGTACAGCCATATAGCTGCTGTATGATATTTGAAATATTGTCCTCTGTGACAGACGATCCACTTTATATAGATGTGCCTTGCAGGTGCACGAATATGTTCTTTTACTTCCTTTTAAGATCCCAATCCCGGCTCCACTCGTCCCATGACCCTCGAAGCACAACGTCATCTGATATCTCCCCATCCAACACCAACTTCACCGCAACTCCGTCTGTTACCTCATTCTGTGGACAAGAAGAAATTGGTAAATGACTGATTGCTAACGTCAAGTTTATCGTTTTGATGTTAACTCAGAGAAATGCACTGTTTAATACATACAAGACCTAATAAAGCCCGCCCAGTAACGTCAGTACAATTTCATGACAGCACAAGGCGACATAGATCAAAAGGTCTAAATCTTTTTAAGGCGTTCGACCCAGGTAGCAGTCCGTATTGATACAAGCGCCATTTGATTATTATACATTGTGAGGTTTTAAAGATGAAAGAGAATTTTAGAACAAGCAGGGTTTATTATATTTCTTAACAGAGAATCTCTTCTATTCCACGTTCTCACCTTTACTGCACTTGACGCACCACCGGGTAGTGGGCGTGATTTTCGTGTTTCCGCCATCTTGATTTGTGACTTTTCGTCACTGCAGAAAATACAATACGTATTTTCAAATCCATACTTAGTTCGAGATAGTTTTCCATGGAAGGGAAAGAGACCAATAACAGTAAAATCTAGTCGACATAAAAGTTTTTAAACCTAGTTTTATTAACTAATATGTCAGCTGACGATGGCCATGCAGCTGACAAACAGGTTATACTGACCTTATTGAGTGAAGCGTTGCCCATCGGTAAGCACACGTACACAACGTACGGCTAAAGTCACCAGATCTGCCAAAATCGTTATATATGTTAGCAAGCCATTGTCGTAACAACCTGCATATTAAAACAGTACCTATGGCTATATGGAGTACTAGCTCTGTTCTGTTGTTTTATCTCATTTATTACAAGTATTGGGGCATATTTTGTGAATTCTCTGCTTATTATCTACGGGCTCTGTTTATTTGCATCTATGATTTGACATCTCAGTTAAGGATTGTTCACTCTGTACACCCGCATTGTATTTTGTTTTTATTTTTGTTCAGTTTGATTATGCCAATATGTACCTCGGTTCTCTTGATGTATGTACCATATATTTTATCTTCTTCTTGTGTCTTATAAGCCCACACGGGCTGAGCGTATTAAGCGCAAGACACGTTAATAAAGCTTCATTCATTCATTCACTAGTAGTATTTCATTATACGATACTTCCGTATATTGTCTTCATTTGTTCTGTCTAAATTTGTTTCTCAATAAATGATCATCTGTTAGTCATGTGATTATATGATATAGAGGCTGCAGATATGGCGTTATTGACTTTTCACCTTACTTATGGTTCATAAAGCGTATTTGACCTTCTTATAAGGACGTTTGGTCACGTCTACCTCGTAAACGAACAAGTAGATGTTGGTGGGAGGGGGGCGGTGGCAGATCGTTACATTCCGGCGGCCGGGCTTCTCTGACCATGACCTTTACCCCGCACAACATCTCACACATGCGGGAGGGGGGGGGGGTTATTTAGACAAGCCCGGGCAGTAGAAATAGCTTCTGTGTATATACATGTAGGAATAGTTTTTTTTTCACCCCAACATCTACTCGTAAATTAACAACCCAGTGCAAAGACCAGTAGACGTTGTAGCAAAAAAAAACTATTCCTATATACACAGAGGTGTTGTTTGAATGTAGGATTCTTGCCACGTCATCAAGCAGTCTAAAAGGTAACAATGTCTTGACAGTCTGATAAGGAGATAATTCTATGGCGCTATGACAAATCTTCGTGGCATTTGTGGCATGAATTGATTGATTTATTTCAATATTTATTGTATAAGAGCAAAATTCACCACAAAGGAATCATAGCAATTTAGCATTAATTATGCAAATTAGGTAAATGTTTGCATAATTAGTATTCAGAATAGTCATTATCATCATCGGTCTTCCCGTCGCGAGGTGCAGCAAGTGAAGTTCTGCTTCTAGTACTGTTTGTCAGTCATTGCATACAGAAGTTCAGGTCCTTGTAAATAGAATAGTAACGTGTATAAAAGACACTTGATACACATTATTTCTGGAATCAGTGATACGTGTAATAAACACATTTGTTAAGGTACAACCACAATGATTGTGAATCTAAAGAAAACTGTTGACAATGTCAAAACGTCAGCCTTAAAAATGCAATACTCATAAATTACAACCGGTTGTTATGTAACGTCAGGGTTATATCTAGTGCATTGTAACGATAACTAAACTATTATTTTGAGACCAAAATGCTTTTTTAAATCAGCGTAACGGTACGTCGACAGTATTTGCTGGTGTGATAAATGCTAATATGACCCCCTAAGCTAGCAAAAACACAACAACTGAAATTACAAGTGGTCTACAAAGGCTACTGTCCCCCTTTAGAATGCTCACGTTTTGCCTTACATTTTCAAAAGCACCCTTCTGCACCACACCCTTATTGGTCACTTTGCCCCCTCGCCATTACTACTGCAATAAAATCCTGGCTAGAACACTGTAATGCATATAGCATATTAGGTACTGAAATTCTTACCTTTTTCATGTCCACAACGCAAAGCAGTACGCTTCCTCCACGTGGATAGAACAGGTTGGGACTGGGCCCAACCGCATGATGAAATACATTTATCTCCTCCAGGCGGCACGTAGCCCACGAGTTCACCAGCTTATCTGGAACCCATTTGGCACCGGAGGCTAACGCTATAAGCACGTCACTGGAACGTATTATCCTATATATGGAAGTGTTCGCTTATGCATAAGGGCGATATCCCATGTGTGTTTTCCATATCTTTGTTCTTAAAGAGAAATCGTATGCAATGCAAGGGGTTCTAAAGCACAGTTAACCAAACATCATAATTATGTTATCATGATAATATTCTTATAAAACCCCTAGATATGACTGATAACACATTGCAATGCTATGGCACCATGCTGGGCAAGGGTGAGGTGTCTGGCAGCATTGTTATTGACAGCTGACTTTATCACTGATTATGGATTGATGGATGGATGTTTATGTTTATGTTTATTAGGATCTCGATTAGTAAACAAAAACAACAGTTAATTACTACTCTTCCTGGATGGGTGGATGAAACAATTTAGCAGTCAGACTGATGCCCCAGAGTCTACGTTTTGGGTACGGTGTACGACATATACGGACACATTCCGAACGTTCCTTATGTATATATACGGACATCACTACGTCACTGATTATAGTTCCAGACGCTAAGAGGTCATTGACCGGCCACCTTGTATGATTAATGTTATACCGATGTATAGATAAATAAACTATCTATCTAGAAGTTGATATAGTTCGATTGTGCGGAGTTTTCAACTGTATTATAATTATTGATTGAACAATTGTAACCATTACGCTTTGGATGCCTCGATTAACTATTGATTTCTCCCCAATGTCAGTACTGTTATTACTTGCTTGTAACACACCAACCTTCACCATATGCAGTAGTAGTGACTGCATCAGTGCAGAATGTAGTGGTGAAAGGCATAGGCATTAGTCGCCATAATAGAATCAGCAGTCTCGTTTGCTTTGGTTAAATATGTAATGACATTGCTCAGGTCATAGTCCTACATATTGTCTTCCTGTCCTCTTGGGTTATTCCGTTATGGACAGATTGAATCGTTGCCACTTTAATGTCCTTTGTGTCTTCGTGTGAATTGCCATAGAAAGAAAAGCCATGGCAAAGAGAGCAATACACCATGTCAAAAATGGTAGAAGATATGGGACGTATTTTAATTGCATATACATGTACTTGGTGATGCCTGCTGATAATGAGTTGATTGGTGTCGTCGTGATGTCTTGTGGTCAGGGCATTTGAATTCCGTTATCCTGAGGATCGGTGCGTGGCTAATCGTGTGAAAAGTTTAAAAGGCCAATTGTCCACGTACAAGGGTCATGGGAAAAAGAGCAATATTTATACATAAATGGTTGAAGTATGGGCAGTATCTTAACTGCATATCACTATTAAAGTTGCACGAATCGGACACAATGGTAAAAACATAAGGATATAATATGGCGAGACAAAATAATCATCATGATTAATTCATTTTCCTAACAATATTTCAATCAAAAATGAATTACACATTTGACGCACGGCTCAATTTCTGCTTGCAGAGAAGCTTTCAAATGGTATCCGCCATCTTTCTTGAAGCTCTAAAAAGGTCGTTACATGACCTGACGGTTAAAGATCACAGGGGTCACATACTCTTGTTACACCCTGATACACCCCAAACCACGAGGTAAATTATGCTGCCTTTTGCACGTAGTCAAATAAACTAAACCTTGCTATCAATTATTGTTGATATATAAAGATCCAACAGGAATCATGTCAATAGCAAGCAATCCATGCAGCCTAAGGTCGACAGGCAGCTAGCATAGTTAAATATATCGTCCCTAGGGAAATAGCAGTTATATATCGTTATATATCGTCAACATCTTTCTATAAGTAAAGGTAGATGTAACTTTTATTCTTAGTAGTCCTTCAGGGTTCTCTTGCCCCAGGGTTTTGCCATTTTTGCCGGCGCCGCGGAGATTTCAATGGTGTTGTTGAACGTTCCAAAACCGTTGGGAACAGTCGGCTGAAAAGAGAGAAAAAGTAGTGACAAAACAGTTGCGTCGTTGGAATGGTCAAAGCAAAATGATAAAATCTAAGGTTCTTTCTATGACTTGAATTGTAGTTAGTCATTTCTATTTATCCCATTGCATACTGGGAGACGTGAGGCACTTTGGGAAGCGCAGGGGTCGAACAATCATTACCATGACGACACAGACCGGATTGGACACATGTACGCATGCATCGCTTGCGCCATAATGATTTTGTTTAGACTAGTCCTACATTTACCTTAGTCTTGTCGTAGAACCAGGTATTCCCGGTCCGGAGTTTATACTGATGTTGACGACAGGGCAAGATCAGAGACACACCGTACTCATTTTCACTACTGCAAAACAGAGGAAAGAAGAAATGTCGTTAAGTTTGAATTCGTTACCCAATACCCAGTAACAGCATCATAGGATGGCCATAACACAAGATATAAAATCAGGTTTCGCTGCAGTACCGAGGAAAGTCGCCACAGACGTTGGACATCTTCGGGATTGCAATACATACCTTCATACTAAATATCATTACAATCCAAGCATGACGAGTACATCAAACCCACATCCACCAAGTGCGTTATTTTAGGTTGGGGAGGTAAGAGGCGGTTGAAGGAGCTGCTTGGGCTCCACCTTCTTATGAATAACCCCACTGACTTTCATTTCATCTACAAGGCCATGGGACCTTTACACTTACCAAGAAAGAATTCCATGAGTATCTTACCTCTTTTTAAGTTTCCAGGCCCGTGTCCATCCGTCCCACGAGCCTGACACGAACACGTCACCACTCGCCTCTCCCTTCCAGTTCAACCTCACCCGCTTACACTCCTCCAACTCTGTCTCCTCTTCAGCCGTGATTTCTATGGATTCTTTCCCTCCTCCCTCGGCCGGCACTTTCAGCACATTGTTTATTGTCCCAAATGCGTTGCAAACCGCCGGCTGTGAAGGGTAATATGGGTATAATTGATAGTACCAGTAGAGACCCTTGCCGTGAATCCTACATTGGAGAAACTGAATGTCTCTTAAACCAGATTCTTACAACACAGGCGTCCTAGTTCTTCGTCATCATAGGTTTCACAGCAAATTCATATTGAGTTTCAAGAACACACAGTTTTCTTGTATGGTGTTAAAATTCTGGATACCCAACACGACTCCTCTGTGAGAGAGGTAAAGAAGACCATCTACATCAGGGCGCACCAACCTTCTCTCAACTGTGACGGGCCGGGGGGTGATAGACTTTAAATGATTTTTGACCCAGGCATTTTCTAGTGGTCCGTTACTTGGTCCATTCAACACAACACATTGCCTACTAAAATTAAATGGCTGTAAATTTGTAACGGATATGTAACACTATATACCTTTGTTTCGTCGTGTAACCAACTGTTTCCCACTCGGTACTTATACTCGTGTAGACCGTATGGTAACATGACGGACACGGTGTGCGCTTCGTCTTCACTGCAACGAGGAATAGAACAGAAAGCATGTAAAACAATCACAGAGAGCAAAAATATAATATATACAAAGTTCTTAAAGTCTTACTATTTTGGTATGAGTTTTAAGGATAATGTTAATTTACAAATCTCATCCTAGCATGACCATCCATTTATTGATCTACGAAATATCAGTCTGTAATCAGGAATAAACTGTCTCGTGAATCAATTAATAACGCATAAGCCTCCGCAACTTTGAAACAACATCAGAAAAGCAGTTTGATCTACGGAGACTTGCGTTATTTTGTAGTCTTACCTCTTGTTCAGTTTGAATGACTCCCTCCATCCGTCCCATGAACCCTGCACAAACATATCAGCCCTGGTCTCCTCCTTATACACCAGCCTGAACTGGGTATATTCAAACAGTGGGATCCTCTCTGATGTGTCTTCTGTTAATATTTCATGAATAGTTTTGTAGCATGGCTCCACTTTGGGGTTTTTAGTTTCCTCAACTGTTTTGTCTTGTAGTGGTGTTTCAGTGTGCATATCTTCTTTTGATACCTCCACTTTTTGTGGTACTTTCTGCTCGACTGTATTCTCTATTTGTGGTATTTCATTTCTAATATGGAGGTCATCTTTTGACACTTCGAATTCCACTTCTTGTGGTGCTATTTTCTTAACTGTTTCGTCCTCTAGCTGAATTTCCTTTAAAGGCACCTCCACTTTTTGTGTCTCTGTCTCCTCAACTGTTTTGTCTTCAGGTGGACTTACAATGTGAATCTCCTCTTTTGACACTTCCACTACTTGTGTTACCGCCTCCTCAACTGTTTTGTCTGCCGGTGGTGCTTCAATGTGAATCTCCTCTTTTGACACTTCCACCTGTTGTGTTACCGCCTCCTCAACTGTTTTGTCTGCCGGTGGTGCTTCAATGTGAATCTCCTCTTTTGACACTTCCACCTGTTGTGTTACCGCCTCCTCAACTGTTTTGTCTTCCGGTGGTGTTTCAATGTGAATTTCCTCTTTTGACACTTCCACCTGTTGTGTTACCGCCTCCTCAGCTGTTTTGTCTTCCGGTGGTGTTTCAATGTGAATTTCCTCCTTTGACACTTCCACTACTTGTGTTACCGCCTCCTCAACTGTTTTGTCTGCCGGTGGTGTTTCAATGTGAATTTCCTCTTTTGACACTTCCACTTGTTGTATTTGCGCCTCCTCAATTGTTTTGTCTTCTAGTTGTGCTTCAATGTGAATTTCCTCTTTTGGCACTTTCACCTGTTGTGTTACCGCCTCCTCAACTGTTTTGTCCGTCGGTGGTGTTTCAATGTGAATTTCCTCTTTTGACACTTCCACCTGTTGTGTTACCACCTCCTCAACTGTTTTGTCTTCTAGAGGTGCTTCAATGGGAATCTCCTCCTTTGACATTTCCACTTTTTGTGGTGCTATTTCCTCGACTGCTATGTCTTCTAGTGGACTTTCAATGTGAATTTCCTCTTCTGACACTTCCACCTGTTGTATTACCGCCTCCTCAATTGTTTTGTCCGTCGGTGGTGTTTCAATGTGAATCTCTTCTTTTGACACTTCCACCTGTTGTGTTACCGTCTCCTCAACAGTTTTGTCTTCTAGTGGTGTTTCAATGTGAATTTCCTCCTTTGACACTTCCACTTTTTGTGGTGCTATTTCCTCGACTGCTATGTCTTCTAGCGGACTTTCAATGTGAATTTCCTCTTTTGACACTTCCTCCTGCTGTGTTACCGCCTCCTCGACTGTTTTGTCTTCTGTTGGTGTTTCTATGTGAATTTCCTCTTCTGACACTTCCACTTTTCGTAGTACCGCCTCCTCGACTGTTTTGTCTTCTGTTGGTGTTTCAATGTGAATTTCCTCCTCTGACACTTCCACTTTTCGTAGTACTGTCTGCTCGACTGTTTTTTCTTTAAGTGCTGTTTCACTGGGGATGTCATCTTTTGACACTTCCACTTTTGGTGGCTCTACTATCTCTTCAGTAATTTTGTCTGTCTGTGGTGTTTTAATCTGAATTTCCTCTTTTGTCATTTTCACTCTTTGTTTTTGCGCTACCTCCTCAACTGTTTTGTCTCCGAGTGGTGTTTCGATGTGAATGTCCTCTTTTGACACCTCTTTTTTTGGCACTACATCCTCTACTGATTTGTGTTCTATCGTTGTTTCAATGTGAATTTCCTCTTTTGACTCTTCCCCTTTTAGTGATACTGTTTCGTTAACCTTTTGGCCTTCTGGTGGTGTTTCGGTGGTAATTTCCTCTTCTGGCACCTCCACGTTTTGTGTCTCCTCTTTTGGCATTTCTACTTTTTGTGGAACAGTCTGTTTGACTGGTTTGTCTTCTGTTGGTGTGTCCGTGTTAACTGACACCTGTACGTTTTGCTGCATTATCACCTGAACTGTTTTCTTTTCTGGTGGCTCTTCAATGTAAATTTCCATTTTTGACACTTCCAATTTCTTTGGCACTGTCTCCTCGACTGTTTTGTCTTTTGGTGGTGTTTCAATGTAAACCGCCTTTAGCTCTTCTGAAACTTTTTGTATAGGTACAATTTCCCCAACTGCTTTGTCTTCTTGTGGTGCATCATTCTGCAGTTCCTCTTTTGACACTGCCACGTTTTGCTGTGTTGTCTCCTCAACTGCTGGTGGTATTTCAATGTGAATTTCCTCTTTTGAAGCGTCCACCTTTTGTGGTTTTGCAGTCTCTTCGACTGTCATGTCTTCCGGTGGTGTCTCAGAGTGTATTTCCTCTTTTGACACTTCTAGTTTCTGCGCTACTGACACTGTCTCCTCCACTGTTTTTCTCGCTGGTGGAGTTTCTGGGGGACCTTCCTGTGTCGGTTCTTCCACCTGTGGGGGTACAATCTTCTCAACTGTTTTCTCTGATTGTGATATTTTAGTTTGAATTACCTCCTCTTTTGACGCTTCCACTTTTACATGTACCTTCTCCTCAACTTTTGGCAAACTTTCCATGACAACCTGTGCATATGTCCTTTTCACGCTTTCTGGAGCAACCGTCACAGCTGGTTTGCCTTCAGCTGGTTCTTTGGTTAATGCCTTGTCCTTGTCACCTATGTCTGGGGCATTCTTATCGGTAGGTGTTGTTTCCGAGGTGATTTTGTCTTCCACCTTCCTAACAGTGTCTGGTATTTCATGATCAGCTGGCAGTGGTGCTTCAGTCTGGGCAGTGTCGCACGACGTTACAACCTTGTCTGTTGACACCGTTTCGACAACTTCCTCTAGTGGTGAAATTTCAGCTTTGTCAAGTAATCCCTCAGATATGTCTATCACAGTTTTTTCCTCGAGTTGTGGTATTTCAGGGGAAGCTATTTCTTTTGGTGTAGCCTCCTGCATCGTTTTGAATTGTGTAGGAGCTTCTGTTGTGACGACATTGTCCAGATCTGTTGCAGCCTCTTCAATCGTTTTCTCTTGCGGTGGAACTTCTGTTACATGTTTGTCTTCTGTTGAAGTCAAAGTGCGTGGCACAGACGTTGGAATTGTTTCATCTTGGGTTGTCATTTCTGTAGGTATATCCCCTTTAGACTTTTCATGTATTATTGGGGCAGTCTGAAGAACTGTTTCTTTTACCGACTGCACCACAATGTCTGAGGCAACCTTGTCAGATCCCCCATCTGGTATTGCCGTCTTATCTTCTGACTTCTCAACATTGCCCAAACCAGGCATCTCTGTTGCTTTATTCTGACGTGTTACTTCGATGGATACTTCCTCATCTGGCTGTTCATTAATGTCCCTGGCTACAGCCTCAACTTGCTCTTCTTGTGGTGGTGTTTCGGTGGGCACGTCTTCTTTTTCTGCTTCCGTGTCGTGGGAAGGCTGCTCAACTAGTTTGTCGACTGCTTCACCAGCTGATAAACTTTCGTCTGCTGCTGCTTGATCTTCTGAAGGCTGTTTAGCAGTTTCAGCTTTTGGTGCTGGTTTGAGGTCACTCTCATCTTTTGCTTTCTCCTGGGCCCGTGCGGTGGCCTCTTCTTCAACTCTTTCATCCATTTTCTTTGAGACAGCTTCTGTCTCTGGTTTGTCTTCTGTTACTGTTTCTGTGGTGGCCTTGTCTTCCACCTTTTCAACGTTACCTTCGACAACCGTTTCTTTAGATCCCTTTTCTGTACCTGGAACATCTATTTTAGCCACATTTGTTGGCTCTGATGGCGTCTTGTCTTCTGTCTTGCCGTATAATTCAAAGACAGCCTTGTCCAGAGTGTCCTTGAGTGATGGCGCTTGGATGGGACTCACTGGGACAGCCGTTTTCCCTACCTCCGCCTGTGACGGAGCTTCGGTTGAAACCTTCTCTTCAGGCCTTTCCGGGACAGTTTCTTCTGTTTTCTCAGTTTGTGCAGAAGTTTCATGGCTTGAGTCCTCTAAAGTGCATGCTGATGTAGATTGTACCCCCGTTTCTCTGGAAGAACTATCACCCGACTTCTCAACAGTGTCTGGAACAATCTTCTCTTTTTTATCAATTTTTCCTTCTGCTTGTTCTTCTGGCTTTCTTGCCTTGTCAACGGTAGGCTGCTCCACTGATTCAACGTTTAATTCGATAACTGGCTCCATCTTTTCTTCTATGACACCTTCAGCTACTACCCCCTGCACTGGTGAACCTTTAGTTGAGGCATTTTCCCCGACGTCTTTAGCAACATCTGCAGGTGTTTGTGCTGTTGTTTCAATAGTGGCCACGTCTGTTGACTCACCAAGGTCTTTTGATGTAGTCTCCAGAAGAATCGGTCTGATTGGAGGTCTTTCCGGTGTTCTACAGATACAGACCACAGGCTCGTCTCTCTTTCTTTGCCGTGAAACGGTTTCCTCTGGACCCTTGTCTTCATACGTTATCTGTTTTGAAGCGAATTGGGGAATTTCGGGCGTCATACAAATACTCATCAAGGAATCTTGTATAATTTCTTGTCGTACGACAGCTTTTGTGGAACCGTCGTCCTCATTCATCGCCTGTTCTTCAACGCCTGCCGACGAAATCTCGACATCTTCTTTTCCAGTGTCACTCTGATCGACTTCCTCAACGGTGTCCTTGCACGATTCTTTCTCCTCTGAAACTTTGGCAAGAGCCTGCTGCAGCGTTTCAACATCAAGCTGAGCGACCACATTCGTCTCGTGACCACTAGTAGTTGAACTACCTTCCGTTGTTTGGACTACTTGGAGGTAGTTGTTGAGCGTTCCAAAAACGTTTGGTACGACTGGCTGGAAAAAAAAGAAAGAAAAAACTTCATGTGCGCATGATGTATTCTTCATATAATGCTTTTAATCAACAAAGTGTTTTTCACTATGATAGGACACCCACATTTTCCAACTTGAAGTTAAGCCCACATTCTCCTCATCGTACAAATTCAGGCTCTATTCCCTTTCAATAGATATGCTTAGGTGGTGCAACAGAGACAAAAGGCCAGAAATATAGAATTGATTGGCTTGGGTGAAACTGTCCGGTGTTCTAGCAGGGTAGGATTCCTTCTGAGCTGATTACAAAGTTCAAGAATGATGTCATTGAATGTACCTTTGTTGTGTCACAGAACCATGTTTTGTCCATCTTGAATTTATATTCGTAGGGTCCACATGGCAAATCAAAGCACGTTTCCAGTGTGTCCTCTCTGGAAGATAAAAGTGAGTGATTTGATATAAATATATATGACATATAAAAAATATGTGCGGTATCAAGAATTCGACTTTTGCATTTAGAATTTGGAATTTTGCATCATGTTGTATGATAACATCATGTCACAGTATTTGTTTGTTGTTGTTGTTGTTGCCTTTTTTGTCTCCAACGGGCTCTGTAGACTATCAATATATGCCGGTATAAGCCTAGGTAGAGATGCAAGGAGAACACACTGTTGCTTACGTATATCAGAAATTAATTGGAATATACTGAGTTGACATTGTATCTGTGGTCATACTTGGAAGCCTAGCTGGTACTAGACTAGAGTCCTCTTACTTCTTGTCCATTTTTCTGGCTCGGCTCCAATCGTCCCACGACCCAAGGACAACCACGTCACCGCCGGTCTTCCCTTTAGAATTCAGCACAAAATTCACAGGGACTCTGTCCGTGTCACCGGCCTATGGACAGGACAAGTTTGTAAGGCTCCGTGGTGTGTTCCGAACCGGCAATTTAGACAACAAAGCAAGTAGAGACCTGTTAATGCATCTAAATTGTAACTATCCTTTTTTTATATTGTTTATTGTCCAGTTACGAGGGCTAGTTCTTTATAATAGCCTCCTGCTAGTTGGGCAGTCCTGGCTGTATAACACTCTATCAGTACAGTCTAATACATCAAATCAATTCAAATCATGAAAGACACCCCCAACGCTGTAAGCACCCTCTGGTATAGCATTACATAAACTGCACCACAGAAATACACTCAGACATACATAATTGCACAAGCAGACACAAACACACAAGAAGGCAGGCCAAAAATAATACTTTACTTCGTATATAGAACCTTGAGTTTTCATCCATGTTAACGTTCATTTAACCTTTTCTTCTTTGCACTTATTTGTGTAAGTGCTAATCCCTAGCAACGCATAAGGTCACAACGATTACTGAATTATTTCACGTTGTTTTTGTACAGCAGACTTGACAATGACAGAGTGTGTACAAATGATGCAATATAGGGGAAGGGGAAGCATGGGGCTACAGTCGTTTATTTACATACATACATAGAATAACTCTTCTATTTTAAGGCCCCACCTTGACAGCTGCACTTGACTCTTCGGCCGTTAGAGGGCTGAATTGATTTGGCCTGTCCGCCATCTTGATACGGGACGTTTGTCACTGTAAAGAAGAAAATTAAGTAAAGTTGTTTTTTTCATTTTATTGTGTATATCTCACAAGGAGCGTCCGCTTAGGTAATTTTGAGTCATTTTTCCGGGTAACCATGGGTTAGATTAAAAGTATTACAAAAATAACTGTTACACGCATGTTCCATGCATTCAACAAAACTATATCGATGTTAATATATATATATATATATATATATATATATGTTATATTGGATGATACCTATAAAAGTACCCGGTAAATCTTATAATTCACTTATTTGATAACACAAATCCACTACATGCACTGTTACCAAAGTTGCCGATGATGGCCAATTCAATCATGATAAATGACATAACTAAAATGTATTGTATGTAGCAGTACTAACAACCAATTTCTCATATTACGCTTTTCCAGATAACGAAAATACCTACAGAAGAGCTAGATATAATACCAAGAACAGTTTCAAAACTAAGGTAGAATCTGTTGCAAAAAGTAAGGAAAATACAAAAAGCGAGAAGACTAACAAATATATTTGCAATATTTGTTATCATAACTTTACTATGGAATCTCAGTCATGACATTGACTTAGTCACAAACATCCATAAACTTGCTTTTGTCAAGTTTATTCGATTATCGATACTTCTAAGAAAATAGATGCCCTCGAAATGGTATATCATCTTTCAGCTGTTAAAATTTGCATAACGGCATTGTCAGGGTGCCCTACTACGTCATTGTATTTCTTACCACCCCTCTGCATTCAGTCTGACCAGTTTGGAAACTTGTTATCAAAGATTTGAGGTTTGATTTGGTGTTTTCGAAACCCATTATCTGTATTGATTAACATTGCAAACCATACATTGTCTCAGTGATTTACTGTTTAACTCATTTTTATCACTTTTATTTTTATGTATTCATTTATTTATTCAGAAATCGTAACATGACAGTGCAAAGTGTGCACTAGGCAGCAAGGATGCTGATAGCATGCACACCTAACACATGATACTCATTTACACCTGAGTCAAGTGAGGAAAGTCGTGTAAAGTGCTTTTCCCAAGGGCACAAGGTCGGTGGCATGTCAGGACTCGAACCCGGGACCTCTAGGTTCCGAGTCGAGTACTCTGTCGTTGCGCCACACGACCCCACACAGCATTATTTGTTTCTTTATTCAATCTTTAAAACATATGGATAGCCATTACAACAAAATTGTTAATCTTAATGGGGCCCTAAAACATAAAACATAAGAAAAATTGGTGCATAAGTTACATAACAGAAATTGATCAGAAATATATACAAATATAGCTACATGTATATTACATTGATCTATTGCCCAGTTGGACACATGTTTAGAGCGGTGCAGTTCTGACCAGAAGAATCCGGCTGTGTTATTTACACAGTAACATGACCCGTCAACTGCCGCCGACCTTCTCAGGTCGTTCGAGCTCGTCCACATCCAACAATAACAAGCAAGTGTGAACAAATACTGAGCAATAAACGGTGGGGCCCGGGGTACGGGTATAGATAAAATAATATAAATAAACAAACTTCATGGTAAAGAAACTGGCTTATACAAACTGGTAACACATTTATAACGTATCCACATGACCAAACTATATTTAAAAATACTTTTATTCCTCTTGTGATAGTGATAGATTATTTTTGTGACTTATAATTCTCTGTTTTACCGTTTGTATTCCGTATAGAATTGCGTCATATCCATTACTAGCTTCCAAGTGGCAGAGTGCATTGCAGAAGTTTGTCTTTTACTGACAATTTACTTAGAGATACTGGATTCGATTATGACGACTTAGAAAAAGTAATGCCTGATAGGGCTATTTGGAATGAAATACGTACTAGCCGTAAGTGCCGGCTAATGCAGGCCGATAGATGATAATGGTTACACATGTAAGTGCTCATTGAGATATGATTACGTAAGTTAAAACGTTAGATAAGCCTCACCTGTGTATCTAGGAACGGCTACAACACTGCGCAGTGAGGATCGCCTCCTGGGGTTGCCTGAAGTGAACTGACTAGGCTGGGACTGGCGCCAAGATACATGATCACAAATATTTACTCCATGTCGACGTCACGGTGTCCACAGGCACGATCGGGGGTTATTTGGCACCTCATGTTATCAAAGCTCAAAGATGTACCCACGGATTCCTGATGTGGTGATAGATGCAGTGTTTCTGCGTCACCGGGCATAGCTTGAAATGTTGAGAAGCCTCGCTGAGGACTGGGCATACGCATGGTGATCAAAACATGTGCGGAAGGTTAGAAAAACAGAGGTGACAGACATTCGCATGCTCTCAGAGAGAGAGAGAGAGAGACAGAGAGAGAGAGAGAGAGAGAGAGAGGGAGAGAGAGACAGAGACATATTGAGAGACAAAGTCAAAAACAAAACACTCAAGTGATCTATAACTGCTCTTGATGTCAAAAAATCTTCACTTTCTTAATGAAGAAGAGCAATGAAGTAAAGGATTCCGTAAAAATGTTCAGCCACCTGTGAGGTTCGAACTCACGACCCCTGGTTTACGAGACCAGTGCTCTACCTCTGAGCTAAGGTGGCTGCTGTCACGCACGTAGACATACAGGCTGGCACACACAAGTACAGGCAGACAGACAAGCCAGTAACAATACTTCTCTCCCTTGGGGTAAAGTAACACACATTTTTATTACAACCATATTTGTGTCATGTCTAGATCATGTCTTTTGATTGTCGCCTACATTGCTTATAACATATAACTACAAACATTTTGCTCATCACCATCAATATGTGCAAGCATTAACACTAAAGGTACCATGTGGTAACAGTATCAATTGTAGCATTGCTATCAATTTCATAATCATAATCATATGTAATAGCAGCATACCATTTACACGTAGCAGCGTGTCATCATCACTGGTGTTCTTCGTCGACATTGCACCATATACTTTTGCGTTGCTTTGAATCGTTGTTTTAGTCCCTTCGACTTATCTAGTACCTAAATAGTATATTATCTATCGGTTTACAGGTTTGAATAAGATATTATCTTCATTGAGTCAACGGATGTTTCTTCTTTAGTTACTTAAACACTAAGTACAGAATAGATAAAGACATTGCAAGCGTGAAAGATTCTGCACAAGTGAGCATCGAATTCATACTTTCATCAGAGTTCTGATGTCTGTTCAGCTTGTGTTACTGTCCTTACTCTCAGACCTTCTGCATAGCTTCAAGCAGAAACGTTTCACTTACGACTGTATTAGACACTGGCTTAATAAACAACATATGAATATGTATTCATATTCCATATATCCATCGCAGTTATCGTCGAGGCCTCCGGCTTACAAAGTTTTCACTTTTCTGTGATCTGAAAAAATGAGGTAGAACAACAGAAAATTTATTCAAGGGCACATTTCGCAAATCATATCATAAAGAAATTTAAATTTCTTTTAAGCAATTTTTTGTCACAAAACTACTGGTAATTCCTACCTTTATTACCTTGAGAAAATTTCTGAAGGAGCCTCTAAACTTTTCTTCCTGCAAAAGTCTTTTGGCTACAAGGAAATAAAATGGAAAACATTTCATTAGTTACGATGAACATCTTATCAGGGCAATGATATTTGAGACTGCATTACTCTCATACACTGCTAGCTGGCGCTGCCACCTAGCGGCGAGAAGGAAGCTCCATTGTTGCCCTGAGGAAAGTCTGGAAAGAATTTGGGTTGTCTTGCAAGAAATTGAGTGGTAAATTATACACTGTCAGACTTCTTCTACCACAATCAAATCATTTCCCGGACTTTCCTCAGCGCAATAGATCTATAGATCTAATACCCAATTGTTGATATATGTATAGTTGTAGTGAGTCTACGTGAAAATGTGTACCAGTAATTAAGTAAAATAGATATATAGACCAAAACAGATTAAAGGGATAAAAAATACAGTACCGCGTCTCTGTCTGTCCAGGCTGGGATGAGGATCCCTTGCCGTCCACAGTTTTGGCTGCCGTCCGGGATGTAGCTTGTGTGGTGACCACGCGTTTCTGGGTGGGCTTGGGCTTTGTCACAGGAGGTTTTTCAAAAGTTGTCCTCGCTTTCGGCGGTGCTGTTTCAGGCTTCCTAACCGCCCCTCCAGCAGTTCCGGCTACGGGCTTTCCTGTCTTGTCTGCTAGACGTTTCTGTGGGACCTCCGGGCGAACTCTCATGGTCTGAGGAGCTGTGGTTGTCGCTTTGGGTGGGACTTTGGGCTGAGAAACTCGGGACGCGGTCGTCTTCGACACCGCCTTGGTCATGAGTAGCGGTTCTGGATTGACTGCAACTGGAACAGTGACTGCCGCCTCCTTCGCAACTTTAGGTGGAACTGTAGGAGAAACTCGGTTTTCGGTGCTCTTTGACAGCGGGCACGTCTGTTGCACGGGCTCCGCTCCAGAAACATTTTTGATCCCGAGTTGCGGATCCCAATTGGATGCAGCTTGAGCAGTGGCAACGGTCTCCTTCGCAGGTTTGGGTGGGACCGTGGGAGGAACTCGGTAGGAAGTGGTCCTCTGAGGTGGAGGCTTCTGTTGCATTCGCTCAGAGGCATCAACCAGGATGGGCTGGGGCTCTACACTGGAGAAATCTGCTTTTCCGTTAGCCTGATTGCTGTGACCATTGCTCGGCGGCTGACTGAATCCATTGCCTGGTTCAGGCTTGAGGATCTCCTGGATTTGGGGTTTGACGGCGTGAGTAGTGGCAGTCGTCGTCTTGTGTTCGTAGATTTCTTTGGCGGTTTTTGGCGGAAGAATCGAGTTGGATGCTTGAAGAGGTCCGTTCGTTCCGTTTGAGATTGGTTTCTCTGGAGTCCCATTGATGCCGGGTTTGGACGGACCATTGGAGGCTTTCACGACGTTGACGAGATTGTTCAGGGTGCCAAAGGAGTTGCACACCGTCGGCTATTGAGGAAAGCGGACCAACAGAAGTGAGTGAAAATGGTTATAGAGCATAGAAAGTGTACCGAATATGGAAATAGATTTAATCATCAATACAAATTATCAACTTACAAATACAAAACCAAAAAATTCTGGAAAAACCTGTATGAGACCTACAAACCAATGGAGAAAACTAAGGATTTATGGAGAAACCTAGAGATTAATGGAGAATGTTAGTTGGGTACAATTCCCATGCTCCCGTAACCGTGAAAATGATTTTAGACCTGACTTAATTAATGTACGCATGACGTCACCAATAAGTCAAAGGTTATTGAAAGTCAATATCGCCCCCGTAATCTGGTCTGTGTGTGCAATGAAAAGCCCTTACCTTGGTTTCGTCGTGGAACCAGGTGTTGTTCACCCGGAATTTGTACTCGTGCTGTCCACAGGGGATCTTCAGCGCCACGCTGTACTCACCATTCCCGCTGGAAAACAGAATTTTCATGTATTTATCTTATTAGAAGTTCACAGAGTAAGAAGAAATGGGATCCCTTAGTTCTGATTTAACTAGAATAATCACCATTCGCAAAGTGAAACAAGATACATGGCATATTAAAGTAGCATTGTAATGGTGTCGAGGACCTCGAGTTAGTGTAGCCGACCCCTAACCTTATCTATAAGTGATGCAGGTATGGTTCTCTTCAAACACGAGACCTCCATGATGTCCTAATCCAGAACTAGGTTCTTGGTTTCACTTGGGTGAAATAAGTAAATGTTATGCGTCTTTCAAAAGGGCAAAGTATCAGGACCTGCTAGGGATTCGAACCCTGGACCTCCTGACAGCACCCTAATCACAATGCCACATGATTTCATTAAAATCAGCGTCAGCCCATGCATTACCAGTAGAAGTATATTTATTTATATAAGCTATAGAGACAACAATACAACAGTACAGCTGTGCAACAATACTAGAAACATTACTCCTTCTATTATATACAGATACAGTACTCCTTCTATATAGAGATACAGTATTACTACTACTATTATAGAGATGCAGCACTCTTCCTACCTCCTGCTGAGTTTCCAGACTTTACTCCATCCGTCCCATGATCCCATCACCCCCACCTCCCCACTGATGTCCCCACACCACACCAGCTGCACGGCCGGGCAGTCTGTCATGTCCGGCTAATCATAACAATATTAATGATAGTGAACATTGTGTGAACATTAATGTCTGGAATAAAAGATGATGGGATTCTTATGATAACAACAGATGGGGAAAGTTAGAATAGAAGCTACCCTATGGTATAAACCAAAAGTCTATAAAACAAAGTGGAAAGAATAAAGCACCAAAACTACGTGTACCTACATCGTCACCGTACAGTACCCTCTACACGGAAACTACACAGGTCATATATAACAGTATAACGTTGCTTAGATCATCCGCGCTGTTAGATGATGATATTTTTGGCAAATTTGTGTCCAAAAGCTAATTGCAGACGGATCAAATCGGATTAAAGTGTATTAAGAGTATATATACAATAAGTAGACAATTTAGGCTTACTACAGAAATGATTAAGTTCAATCAACCTAATATGGGGTTTGTTATTCTTTTTGCTAGCCTCACCTTTAGCGAAGTCACCCTATGATCGTGCCAGTTGGCTGTAGTTCGCTCTCCGGCCGCTGATGGGAGTGGCGCCCTTGCTGTTTCTGCCATCTTTATTGAGAATTAACATACATTTATCACCAAGCTGTCAAAAAATATTTCTTCCTTATTGTAAGGATTCTCATGTGACGTTTCGCTGAACATTGACTAAAGTTCTCTATTTGTTATGTATTTGCTACAAGCTATCTTAATCATTATTGTCAACATAATTATCAATATTATTATCATTATATATCTCGCTCTTATTCTTACCATCAAGGAAAAAGCGACCCCCTGCAGCTTGAGAAATGGAATAGTCCATTGTCTCGTAATAGTTTTTGATGCCAGACAGCTTTTGTGAAGTCCCGATGTGAGCGTTAATGTGAAATCGATCAATGTTGTAAATGAGATTCATGTAGACTCCGATATTTTCAGATCGCCCTACTTTGACTTTGACAGGAATTGGAATCTCTATGTATCTCTCTCTCTCTATATATATATATAGAGAGAGAGAGAGAAAGATAGATAGACAACCGATTTGAAATCGTAATTGCACCACCTATTCCTGCTGAAATAATCCTAGCCAGACAGTACGTCAATAAAACCATTTGTCTGTATAATATAGTCACGAAAACGACCTCCCGGTCATTGACATGGCATAAATGTAGTCCACACGTACGCGCGCACGAGCGCACAAACCCGATAACATTTAGTTTTTTTACGGACAGGTGACAACAATGTTGACGAAAAAGCATCTCAATGTCAATAAGATTGAAATAGAACGAACTATTTTTTTGAGACCATGGCTTCTGTACTACAAAGGAACATCTTCTGACTTTAAGACTTTAAGGACTTGGCGTACTAGCCAAATAAAAGAAAATGTGATACCTAGAAATTTGACACATGTAGTATGTAACATCCCACCCAAAGGACTATGTGTACCCTAGAAACAAGGAAGGATATGGAAAGTTTTAAATCTAGTCAATGGCAATTAATAATGCATGTTCTTAGGGCACGTACGCGAGAACAACAGCTCCCCCCCCATGCCACTTGATACATAATGTAATCCAACACCACAGGGCTGCAGACGTCTGGTCCAGGTCATTGACCTTATATGCTTAGAGAAGAAGAAGAAAAAAATAGAGCAAAACAATATGTTTCCTTCCGCGAACTTCAAGGTTAACATAAAAATACTCTAACACTAATGTTCAACGTGCCTCTGAATAACTCATTTTTCGTGACTGTATAAAAGCTCTGTTTTACATAACAATGTAACAAAAGGAAACATAAACTTGAAGGTCGAGCTTAGCATGATTGTCACTAAAAATCGGCTTGCGTGATACGATAAAGATCATTGATGCAGACATTTTACTGGTACAGCAATAAATTACAATCCCATAGGCAGGGCACGACATTCATCTAAAATGCTTAGAAATAAATAATATATATCTCTAAAAGTACAGCTGGCAAAACAACAATGTAGCATTTTTCAACTGCTACAATGTAAAATGTCGATACAGCCAAACCTGTATGACTAACTAAACTGCGTATGGACCACCTGGCCATTGTGCATGGTCACTGTTTGCTGGTCCTTTTCCTTATTAGGCCACAGCAAGTAATTCTTATGGATGACAGCAGCGCGCATTAATTTTTGCCTGATTTCGAAAAATAAAGAAATTTTGCTACCCTCTTAAGATGCTGACGTCAACGTGCCAAAAATGAAATGGGCAAATAGTCGTAACTGTCTATCGGGTTAGAGACCATGAGGGATCCAGCAAAATTGAGGCACAATTGCTCGCGTTTGATGGTAAGTGTTGACAGTCTATGGTAAGGTGTTCCATCGCATATGAATACCCAGTGTAGTAGCTGCCCATGATGGTACGACAAGCTCTTTCTACAATTGTTCCAGTCAATTTGGTTGTATATACATCTACATTGAGAGGTAATACTGTTGAACAAAGGAATAAACGATCTGTTGGTCTAATTTTGTCGCCTCAATTCTTGTTAACAAGGTTTATGATCTCTCAGAATTTGAGAATGAAAGTTAGGAATTTTTTTTGCCCGCCTTTTTTTTAGCCCTATTGCATTAAATTTGGAGTCTGTGAAGGATGCTATCCATAAAATTTACTTGCTGTGGCCTTATTCCTATCAAGAAGCGTGTCTACAGTGGCTGCCTGGCTAGTATGGTATAACTATAACTATATCATTCAAGTCCCTCGATTGAACACTATTGACAGGTTTGACTGCAAATATGTAAAGAAAAATCAATGGCCTGGTAGTAATGACCTACCACATGTACACAGCCGACTCCTATGTAGGTCACAGTGATCTATATATCGCCGCAAAAACCTGTCCAGTTCTCCTTGATCTAGAATTTGGGTCGACGACTGCTGGTGGCCGCTTGTCGCGTACTAAATATGCCACAACCTCGACTGTCTGGAACCTTAAAATACATTTACAAAACCATTTACCACCAGACCACCCTTTTACTTTTTTTATCTCCACATACTATGTCACTTCAACAGCCTAAACAGGGCATCGCTGTTTAAACATCTGGTCTGAACCGGTTCGACCGTCCAACGCATTGAACGAGAAATATTAAAATCTTTCTGTCAAATATTGTAATGCTATAGGACTGCACAGTGGCTGTGTATACGTTCCCTCTGGATACACATACATTCAATAATCCTGTTGTATAAAAACATAAGGAAACGTGTAGATATCAAAACGGCAGACGTACCATACGCAGAATCTCCCAGCGCTCCTCTGAGTCGCAGGTACAGTCACACGACTTCACACAATTCCCCGAGTCTGGTCACGTGACTGGTGCCTGAGCGCTGATACGTCACACTGACCCAGTAAAGTTCGCCAAGTATGTCACACAATGGCGTCAAGGTCATTGGTGGGAGTACTGGCCAAATAATACGTACGTATCAGCCAAAAATAGATTTTACTATATTTCTAGATGTTACAACTTTTACAATCATTATGGTACATACATAAAATATCGCTTTGTTGTTAGAAAAGATACTGAATTGAAACCCACGACTAGCCCCACCACATTGAAACAAGACATTGCAGATCTGCTTATCTTTTGTTCGGTATACCATACTATGTGTGTTTAGTCATTTGTTCCACCTTCGTAACCACATATATTTCATAATGCAGACAATTTTTTTTGGCAGAACTTTTTTTTTCGCACGCTCGCATCAGTTTTGGGGTTCCCAGAGGAGGTCATCCATATAATCAAATCAACATGGCCTAAGTACAATTTTAACATTTATTTAGTTTTTTTCTTTTAGTAGTTTGTAGTGTCTTTTATATCGTCAATAAAGCTTCTCTTTGTTAACCCATAACTGAAAACTATTACCATTAGCCTTTGTCTTTTGAAAAATAAGGCATCAATAATATCTAGAAGTGTAGAGTGTTACGCAATGGCCTGGAGGTCATATGCGGACTAGCCTGACTAAATCGCGCTCCTAGCGGCCGGCCCGTTGTTGCCGCCCCCTCCCCCAATAAACCCCTGCCAGAGATTGTGTAAACACACTATGTGGATGTACTCGACAAATAACACGTACACGTCTCGTATCTGCTGATGCAGAAATGTAACCTAATAGGTCTTTATCTTGTGGAAATAAGGCACCGGCGGGGCCCGGTGACAAAAGTACGTCGTAGCCTACTCGTGATAACACCGACAGTTCCCCTCCCGGTGTCCGGCAGTTGACCGGACTAATATTTTTACATCACTGATCATCTGCACAGAACGAAATTTCCCGGGTGCCAACCAGAACACCCCAGGACCTCTACTGGGTAGCGCCACTGTGGGTTAGTGTTGATGATTTTTTAAACGGGGTTTTAATTTTGACCGCGACAGCCGGTGTCCGCCCGACTTCAGAGCCCGGCCGGGGGCTATACCCCGTACGGGCACCGGCGTAATTGTGACCTACATGTAAGAACATTGCTAAGTTGGAGACCTTTGCCCATGAATGGGACAAAATTCCCAAAGAACACTGCCAGAATCTCGTGACAGACTATCGTTCCTGTCTGCAGCAGGTCATTGCAGCTAATATAAAGGGTGCTGCATGAAGTACTAATGACACACCGTCGTAGGGGTTTGAATAATTTTGTAACCTGTTTTGTTTGTGTTAAAGTTGCCATTTTGGATGACTTTTTATCTGATATTGAATTGTAATAAACTATCTGTTCATCACTTACATGATTTAGTAATATTCTGCCGTTGTAATATTGTTTGACAAAATCACCAAAGAATGGGGGTGAATAATTTTGCATGCAGCTGTAAGTATTAACTGGGGTTAGATTACAAAGAATTCAGATGATTTTCTATTTTTTCAAGACATAAAACACACATGTAGAAAGCTCCTTGTCTCTGATCTTCAGACTAGTATCTTATTACTGTTCGAAGCAAAATACAAACATTTCTACTTTATATACATGTATAGTCCTATTTGTACACCTTGGTTCCTTTTAGGCAGAATATGGCATCCGACTTTACAGGTAAGGTAAAGGTACAAGAAAGTCTAGAACATCATAATCGCACACTCGACACATGAAAATGCTGCTTACCAAATTTTCGACAATGTACAACTTCCGGACGGATGTTTACCAACTAGCCTAGTGGCGACAATGATACTTGTACGGCTAGAACCACCCTATCTATGCAGCAAAAGTTTGCATTTCTGTTGCGGCCTGCTGTGGGCATGGGGACTATCGTATCCAGAACCGTATACGTAGCTATCTAGTTATACACGTGAATGGGTTAGGGTCAGGATCAGCCACGGTTCTGGATATTCTCCGCTTATCCAAGAACGTAGATGTGTCCCATGCACGGTTCTGTACGTATACGCGTGGACCATCCAGGACCGTGCATGAACATGGTTCTGGATACTACTAGCTAGCAGAGACAACACAAATTCATCATTGTCCTGTGACGGTCAGTTGTAATTACCATGTTAAAACGTATTTTGGATCGACTGAATCACACTGAATACCATAGCAGTCATAACACGTCTGAATTGAGGTACGACTTACAACATCAAAATCAGTCACTGGGACTTATATCAGTAAATAAAAATAAATACAACATTATTGACAGTTGAAAACTCACCAGAGGTCTCAAATTGAGAGAAAAAATACTTTCATTAACAAACAGTAAATAGACTAAGTATTAACGCAACACAATTCAAGATCTAGTAAATATGGACAACAATGCATTAATATGTACAGATTTATAAAACTAATCTAACAGACATTACATAATTACGTAAAATCCACAGGCGATCAAACTCCTACCATTCCCGAAAAGCTGCATTATGTAACATTAGTACGATACAAAAAGTCAATTTTCTGGTCATTCTCAAGTTACGAAGTAAGTTGAATCAACCATACTTAATTGCAAAAAAGTGTCATTCAGGAAATGTAGGTGCCAAAATATGACGACTTACGAGTGTGTTTAAAAGTTGGAAACACAGCTGTAACCCATGTTTGTTTACATTCTGGTATTTCGTGGTGGTGCCACAAATAAACTGAGTGAGCCTCGTGTGGGCTGTTTTAGCGACAACCTTAAATGTAAGAGATGTGCGATAATTACACAAATTTGTTGAAAATTTAAAGTAAATTACAATCACACAAAGATTTCTTCAATTGAAATATTTCAATTTTTTGATGCAAAAATGTTACACGTCGGCGGCTGGCATCTCTATAGCGGCTGGATGCACCTGTATCTGTATATGTGGCCACCGGACGAGACGCCGCCATAGGCGGACCAATCCGTTCTTAAGACTGTTCCAGACCACAGTTCTCAACGTCGGCAGTCTGAATGCGTACACCAAAGGATTCACGATGGGAACTAACCACAAGACAACGAGAAAAACAAACCGAAACTGCAAGTTGATTCCGATGCCGATCAAGCTGTCCCAGGTGTTGTATATGGAGACAAGTATCGTCACCTGCCACCATAGGAAAAGAAGCCAGGCGACCAGGAATACTGCGATGATGACGAGTACGCTTCTGGCTTTTTTCTGAGCGGAGACAATTTGTTGCCTGTTCATATGAACGCGACCGTCTTGCTGCTGTTGGTTTTCGTTTGCTGCTATGGCTAAGCGCTGTCGGAGCGCTACGAAGACGCGTGCGTTCGTAAACACCACTACGACAACTCCTACCGCGCATAGGACCGTCATGAACAGGACATAGCTCCCCTCCACTGCACCGAGGAAACACAGTTCGTCACTGGTGTCCATCCCGTTGCAGTTCCACCCCATCGCCGGGGAGAAGCAGAGAAGAGCCGCGGAGACCCACGCCCCCGCTACCGCCGCCAGTACGTGCCCGCTACCGACGATTCCGTGATAGAAAATGGGGTGCTGGACGGAAACATACCGGTCCACTGACAGAAGTACCAGCCCTGTCAGCGACAAGATCACGGGGAAGTGCAGAACGGTAACTAAGAAGACAATGAACCTTCGATAAGTCACAGCCTCCGTAAGCTCAAGCATGACATTGCCAACTACACTGGTCATGATGTCGGTAACGGCCAAATTTGCGATCAGGTAGTACAGCGGTTTGTTCTGCTGTAACTTAGCGACGCCGAAGACGACGAGGCCGTTGAGAAGGATACAGAGAGCACTTGAGAAAACTGTCAAGACTTCTCTTCCAGGAAAAGTGAAGGGACCCCAGCCGGAGTTCCCACAAATCGCCACTACCGTCCCGAAAGTAACGTTTCCGCTTAGGCTGTTTTCCGCGAACCATTCGAAGCACCGGCCTGTGGTGTTTGGAGGAGCGAATCTGGTCAGGGTTGAGCTGAGATTTCTCTCCATTTTCTTTTCCCTTTTTAAAAGAAATGCTATAGTGAGCAATAGCCACTGAATGTGTACATAATAACAGTTCACTAAGTCAGCTGTGGCTTATCAATGGCTCACAGCTGCCAAGTGTTCTCATTTAAGATGAAGTAGATGTCGATGGACTTTGAAGGACAGCAGGCCGCTGTTGTTGATGGTGCGCACAACGGTGTCTGGGAGTTTGTTCCAGATCTGGACTCCTGCGTAGATGAAGGTTCGGGCAGGTGGAATGGGTTCTGCTCAATATCCACACTGGTGAGACAATTCTGTGATGCTGCAGCTGGGTTGAATGTCCCGTTGTCTTGCCAGCCTTGGGAAATTGTTGTGGCCCTTGTAAACCCACACTGGTCAGTTGTGGCGAACCCACCGTGGCTGTTGTCCGTCTCCTTTCTTTTGGTGGACACTCGCAACTATGAGAAACCCTCTAGCTGTAGCCATAGTTAACTTCAAAAGGGTCACTGTTTCTCTCCAGCCGTCCGTTGATAAAGCCTGTAGAGGACGGAGCGAGGTCGGTGCTAGCAAGCTGCTACACTGACCTCAAATGAGCTTGTCCTGGTCTGTATGATCCATAATAACCTTTCTAGAAATCGCCTTATCTTCCAATACCTCCTGACAGAAGCAGCTTTGCGACAAAAATTTAAAGAAGGAAACAACTGATAGCTGAAGCCTTAAGTGCGGGCTTTTTCTTAGAAGCTTCTGTTCCACGTATTAGTGAGGAAGGAAGCACACTTTGTTTGCCCGCTAATAAGTAAGGCTTAATACGTACGTATACGGAGATTTGTGGCAGCAATCACTGACGCACATGTATCATACACCAGAGAAGATCATACAGGCAACTGGCGTCACCTTTAATCCGCTTCGTTGCCTAGACGAAATTACAAAGGCGTTAGATGTGCATCAATAATTGAAACGTATCCGCGGGGCAGTTCTATTAAGAAGATTACATCGATTTCACTGCAGATGGGCTCGCTTATATAAGCTTTTCATCTTGCCGAAAACCCCGGAAGTAGACATGTTTTTGATAGGCTCGGATAGCTGTAATGCAAATTTGCTGCGAATGTTGTTTTTCGAATATACCAAATCATACGGAGAGATTATCCTGCACTTTACGATTGACGTTTTACCTAGCATGACCTATGTTTGTTATGATTTAGTAACTGATACCAAGTGCCTAAGAAGAGGATCGTGTGTGACTCCAAAAGGGTGACCCATAAAGATTCGGAGTGTTTTGTTATTTTTTAAGATTTTTTCAAGAAGATCGTTGATGAGACGTTCCGTCCATAGACAAACGTCTTAGACAGTCTAAGATTAGATTTGAACAAAACAAGTAGAAAATCTTATGTGTTATCTTGAGTGTTTTTGTGCTAGATAATCATATCAAAACACAAAGAACTAGTCTCACTCTGAAAATTTTACTCATGCAGCAAATAAGATAAATTTAATTTCGACATCAGTTACACAAGAGTGCAAGTTGTACAAGTTGAGCAGGTAGACGTTGGCAACATTTTAACGTACAAGTGATAAGTATTTTCTTCAATTGTCCAAAATTGCCTGTAAACTATTGATCGTAGTCTCTCATTTCATTTGGTCATCAACACAAAGGTACTGTTTGGCAGAAAGCTGCCAGGTCGTTCAAACAACCTCTGAAATGAACAACGCTTGATGTCAAACACCCTGTACGTACTAAATGACCTGTCTCATTATTGTGCATGGCGTATATGCATATAGTGATGATGGCAGATAGCTTTTTAACAAGTTCTGGTACAGGTACAAGTCGTTAACGCTCGTGTGGTGATATTTGGCTTTGACTTTCCAAATAGACATCCAAGCTTCCTATATATATATCCTATATATGTAAGATCCCAAGTAAAGTCATTAAAGTCTATCTGTGCCGTGAAATGCAGTATACTCAATAAAATTTATACTTCATCCGTTGAGTGTCATTCCTCTATGCATTGTTCTGTAAAGCAGCAGTTTTACTCAGAAAATGAACTCATCGCATAGTTCTTGCAGCATATGCATTGTTCCACATTAAGAATATGAAATGTTGTTACTTTATCGGCTGAACACGACTGCACTCGCGTAACTATATGACGCAAGTAGTGTCCGTCATATTGGATGGTTAAACATGAAAGTTGCAAAATGAATTTGAATTAGACTTAGGTCTTAGACTTCCTGGTTTAACCAATCAAGATGGCACCTGTGACGTCTCCGGTACCCTACACGATAGGCGGTGCTACGTACACGCTGGTAGCCTCGCTGTCGGTCCTCTGGCGTGACGTCACCGTCGGGACCACAATCCTTGGCGCGTCTTCCCATGGTTCCCTCTTCTTCTCGGCCATGCGTTGCATCACCTCGTACTCGGTCACTTGGCCTTCCCAGCAGCACTTGCTCTGCTTTAGCTGACTCTTGGTGGGACCCTATTCCGATGGAAAAAAAATACAACACTTAGTTGGAAAGGTGCAGTACTTGACACAATACCAACACCAAATCCATGTGTCTTCATCAGTGTAAGGACACCTTTTAGACAATCGATTAACCGAGAGACCTGGTGGGTGTCACTCCACCGTACAATATTTCATTGAAGAGTGGAATAAGTCGATGCAAAGGCAAAACAGGGAAGTGGAGAGAAAAAGACAAGTACATGTAGCTATAGAGAAAGGAAAAGGTCAATATACGCTTCTTTCCACTGCCCCCCATCACCAAAGGAAACCACGTTTCCCTTTTCCATCCAGGAAATCAAATCAATCTCATGACTGTGCATCATGTTACGTTAATACACAGTACTACAATGCTTTTATATGTCATTCACTCAGTGATATTGAATGTTCATTTTGGTCAAGTAAAATAAAGACTAGTATCTAGCTCAGGAACAGAGATCTCAATAACTGTAGTAAATCCATAACTGACTGTGACCATGCTGTGACCAATGTTTTTGTCGTGACTGACAGTTCAACGACCATACTTTTAGGATTCTGACAACACTGCAAACATACATTAAAATTTTGCTATTTTTAGTACCGCCGTACATACCTTATTCTTTGTGACGACTTTCGCATCTGCCTTGTTTCTGCGTGAAAACGAGGTGGACGACTGTTGCCTTGGAAACGCTCTTCGAAGCTGTTCGGCCCTGATCGGCGCGCAGAGGGTCTTGGGATTGGTGTCCCAGTTTGGATAGCTCTGATTCAGACGGAAGGTGACTCTCTTCTTCTTCCTCTGCTTCGTACAAGCGGTGCATGCGTATTCGCCCAGAATGCTGCAGTATTCCTGTTTCGGGTCGTCTGCTTTGGGGCAGGATCTCGTTCCCAGTTTGGGGTCCTCCCTTCTTTCGGGCAGCGGGGTGACCGCTCGGGTTGGGCAGGGGTCAAACCGGGACATGAGGGAGAAGTGGTCCTTCTTGGGCTGCGCGGAAGCGTCGTTCGTCCTGGTCCACTTGTTGAACGTCAGGAGTTCCAGCTCGACCGCTCGGCGCATGGTCTCGACGTCATGTTCGGTGATTTCGTCGACGGTTGGCGAGCGGTTCCGATCTTTGCCGAAGAGGCGTCGAGAAATGGAGTCATTGAGAGAGTCACGTCCCCGAAACGTGCCTAATGGACGAAACCTGTGGAGAATTAGAAAAACAAAGGTTGAAAAAATATGGTATAAGGTCTTTTCAATACAGCCACATTTCACGCACGTGTCAAAGAGATGTAGTCGTGTTGATCGTTGCCTAGTTCCAACGCATGTTTACAAAGCAAGGAACACAAGGCTTGCACTGAACACTGGAATATAACTAAGATACCATGTTCATAACGTTAACGTTGGGAAATTTGATATTTGTAAAGGATCCGGAATTTACTTGCCGCTTACAGCATTCACAACTGTCTCTAGAAAAATGATGTGTGGGTTCATGATCATGTATCACACTTGAGTTCACACATAATATTACATTCGTTGACCCCATTCTGCGAAACGCAACAGTTAAAACGTTGTGCAGAACGTGTAAGATATCTTCCCGAATCAACTTTACCTTTCGGTCGGAACCGTGCGCCCTTGCTGTACCCGGACGTGCACTGTGTTTCTTCTGATGATGCTCGGTAGTCTGGGTGAAGCCATCTCCATAGATGTAGACCAAATTTTCTCACTAAGATGTCGGAAAGCGATATAAGCACTTTCACTCACGCTCACGCCCCGAATACTCAAATCTCAAAGCGTCTGAAAAACTCAACTGGTGCCTAGTTACATGCCTAATTTATAAGCAATTATACAAAGTCTTATACAATAGTAGACTTGAAACTCATTTGGCGGACAGGGTAGACTGTTCACCCCTACACTGACTTGTACTTGTCCAAATCTTTCAAAGATTTAGTCGAGTATGGACCTCAACATTAGGTAAATAGGGGTGGAAAAATAGGGCAAAAAAGCCTTTCTTGGCAACGCGCTACAGTAGTGGTGACCAGCAAACATTCCCTTTTTATTTTGCAATTAAGCGTTAAGCTTCTATTCTTTGCACAACAGCAAGCCGTGGCGGCCTTAATGGTCGCCATGGTTACCATTGGTCAAACGGTTTAGAAACGACATTAACAAGATCAATCGGTCAAAGACCACCTTTCCTTTGCAATTACGTTTGGTAACACCTTGATTTAAAAGCTTTTCGCGAACGTTCGCGTCCATTCTTCTTTAACATGTGAAAATTGCGGGAGGTAGGAACGACAAAAACTGAAGTTCTGGTCTTGACAGCTTGAACAAACAATTGTAGCTGTGGAAGTTTGTTGGCCGTTTTCTGTGCCCATAATCGGATTAACAACCATAACAAGAAAGGACCAGTGCACTTAAAGGTGCTCTGAGAGGAAACGTCACTAGTTTTCGTCTCAGACACCATATTCTTTGCATGTGAGTCGTTTGCTAAAATCACCTCTAGCTGTGTTTCTGAAACTACTACTACTGGCGTGCTAATTCTTACTCTGCTCACCTACTTTAGATAAAGGAATTTTAATTAAAGCATACTTCAGCTCTTGAGACTATTGACTCATGTGGATATAACTTCAGTAAGTCGGCTTAGAGGATCTTCAACGCATGCCTGGTAGGGAAAAGTAGTAGAAGTCTGAAATTGGCCCAAATATTTTGCCAGAGGAGTTGCCTAAGCAATAGACTGCACAGCCCGTCAGCCGTCCGCATAAGGTACATTTGACCTACATGTATTATTCACTGATATAGCCATATGCTTTACTACAGCAGCGGGCACACCCGGGTTTCGCAGGCGGGCCCCAGTCACATGTCGGCCCGCCGCGCACCCGGTGTTCATCGGCGTTATACCTGCTGAACAGAAAAGAGAAAGTTAAATTGAATCTAGAGCTGTAATATGACGTTTTAGTAACCTTGTTCTACTAATAGTAATCTCTGCTGCATAAACAAGGACGACGAGGACGAAACATCCATGACGACGAGGACGAAACATCCAAGACACTGGGACGAAAAGACGAGAGCACGAACGGACTAGGGGACGAAAAGTCTAGTAACCCCAGGGGGGAACCTTATCTGATTATCAACATACGTAGCTGTATGAAATCATTTTTATTTTATTGAAACAGAGTGGCAAATTTCATAAACTGCGATATTCCAAAACAACGCATGGCCACGGCATCGTGTGCCTTGACTACGCAGTGACCGTTCTACATCAGATTCTCATAAAAAGGCTTTTTCAGAGTTCTTGCTGTTTTGAAGGGAAATAAATTATTAAGTTGTAGTTGTATCAACAAAAGAAACTTTAAAACGTTTGCTGGTGAAGTAAAAAACGTCATTCAAATTATTCTTCTCCTTTTGAATTGAGTCGCAATCATGCCAATGTAAATCTATATCCAGTAAAATATTACGGGTACGGTTACAAATACGTGGCTAGGTTTTTCCATGTTGACCCCTGTGCCGAATCTTCTGCTACCTTTCTCCCGACCATACATTGGCGCCATTTTCAGACGTGAAAGTTTCCGCCATTCTGCAAAAGGTTAGCTTTTTTGGCGTTGAATTCTGTCATCTTTACAGAGTTTTGGAACATTTAAGTAGTTCAGTGTCGTTGTGGTATTACTTGTAAGATATTTCTGACGAAAGTTCTTTGTGTATCTCTTGATCTACCCCCAAATGATACGCAAACGATCGTGCTCGACCAATAACTGTTGTACTTCACTTGTATACGATATTTTGGTGAGCGAAGTTATCGAGAAAATATCGTCTATATCTATATACAGTACTGGGCAAAGCCGCATCAGCCATATTAGACCGCATTTAGTTCAACGTTTATTCTCAGCATGGTAGATTAGATTTTAGGATGTAAAAACTCACTAAGAAAGATGTGAGGTTCTCTTTCTAATCCAGAATATTAAGGGGGAGGGGGGCAGGTGTAATGCAACTGGATATATTTTGAAAACTGTAAAAAAGATTAAAGTTGATTTTGTTTGATATATGTGTGTGTAGATATTTTAATAACTTTAACAAGTTACATGTGTATCAGGTTATCAGTTTTTTTTCATTTGTTTATTTATTTTATTTCTGTCATGTAAACCAGGGTAGCTCCCACCTCAGTGGTGTAACACTAGTTGATTTACAGTGAGGGCCCTGGGTAACAAATAAATATCATTAACAATTTTTAATACAAATAATTTTTTTTTCTTCCTGTTTCAGGAGTGCAAGAGGATGAGTGATCAGAAAGAGACACCGTGATCCCGTGAGTAGAAAAAGTCAACAAGATGAGCACTTTTCCTCAAAACAATCTTGAAGAACAACTAGCACGTTACAGACAAACCAACACTGGGACAAGCATAGGCAAGACTGGCCAGGTCACCAAGGGGTGAGTTGTTTCCCTAGACTTTCTATTTCTCTGCTTAACTGCTTTACTCGGCAAAGCCCTAACTAGAGCATCCCACCAAGGGAGCATGCCTGTAGTGCAAAAAGTGAAAGTGTCACATGAAAACAAAACAATTCGTGCTGTGAATATATGTACATTGTACTAGAATGTGCATGGCCACACTAATATGCAACGGCTCACATCCCATAGTTGGGGTGTCCCAACCTAGGGCTCTAGCCAGAACCCGTTTTTCCGTAAATTACCGGAACTTTGCGGTGCCTGATGGAAAAATTTGGAAACCAATCTGTCAACCTTGACAGACAAAATCAACAAAAATCTTGGGTAAAAATATAAAAACATCCGAAGGACCACCGATAGTTCTAAACCCCACGATTTGCTTCTCAAAATGCGGGAAATTGCGTTTTTGAAGGCTTGAAAATCCAAAATTTTGCCGCTCCTCCGTAGATTTTAAGATATTTAAAGCTGTACATAACACATTGTTGATAGATGTTGTCAAAAAAATAGAGTTCTAGATTAGATGTCAAAAATAAATCAAGCAACGGTTACTGGACATATTGTCTGAAGAGCCAAAAGTTTAAGATAGCATCTTCTATCTTTCATCAGTGGCTTGATTTATTTTTCATTACATAATGTTATACATGTACTCCTGGATGTCTTTAATACTTTTTGGACATACTATAAGTTTCGGGATTCTTTGGGAGTCTGCCTAAGTAATTCTTAACCCAATCTATAAGGTTTTTTTTCTCAGCTTGTTGGAAAGTTAATATTTTGTATTTCAAAAAAAAAATGTCTCGCTCCGTTCTCTCTTTTTTTTCACAATAAGGTCATTCAACTTCAAGAAGACTTCTACAAGCGGTGTAACATCAAGACGCCCTCAGAATTCCAGCTGTGCACCCAACCAAGGCTTCACTGTAGCAAAAGAACCAAGGAAACCTCTCTCTCCTGTCAAAAATGACAATAATGTTCCCAACAGAACAGAACTCAGTGGTCTTCACTCCAGCTCATGGAAACAGCCAGCTAAATTGTCATCTAATCCCTCAATAGAAAACACAGTAACAGCTAGCATTGATACCCTAAACCAAAATGGCGGAAGGACTAGAAGCAAGCTTTCACGTGCCAACAAGTCTTCGCAGCAGCTTCGTATCAACAAGTTCTTTGAAAAACCCAAACCTGGTCCACCTAAGTTCCCAACAAGCAAGTTGCAGGCTTCGTTTCCAAGCACAAGAGTGCAACATTCCAACAGCAGGTCTAGTACTAGTTACAGTACAACCAGACAGAGTGGAGGGGCAGGGAAGGAGTTTGAGATGTCGAGCTGCTTCGACTCGCCGCAAATGAGCTTGAGGAACACCAGTACCCCAAGACACACGCCGGTGGCATGTGTGAGACCAGTCTCTGCTGCATCTTTCACAGGGTAGGCCGAGAGGTTTTGTTTGTTTGTTTTGTTTTAGCCTTTGTTTATTTGTGAAATACAAATCAGCCTGATTGTAGAATCAGTAATATTTTCTGTGCAGGTCACTTTTGTATAGATACATGTATACACATGTAAGTAAAATTTTAACATTCTTCCTCATATAAGGGAGTGAAAGGGATCCGGAGTATCGTTTTTGTATGTGTTTAATTTGTTTCTGACCTACGTGAAAAGAGTTGAAGTATGCCATCTTGAACTTCCCTGTTGACAACTTGCAAAAAACATTAGCTAGTAAGAATACTTCAGCTTCAAATTATTACCAATCTGATAAAGCTATTCACACGGCAATCTGATCTGTTTTTATTTCTTTGACAATTTTGTTTATTGTTTATCAGAATTTTGTTTATTGTTTATCAGTGATGATTCCATTAGCATGCCTGCAGAGCGTCGTTGGGAGAGGTACTTTGGGAACTCTCCTCCGATGGACGACCTTGATGATTTTGAATCGTCCACAGGTTGGTTTGCTTGTATAGCATAATCCAGTTAACCACCTTAAGGTGTATCACACCAACTTTTATCTTTAACCTTCTCCCTGCTGTCTAACCCTGTGAACAATTGTCTTAAGCCAAACAACTACAGGTTAAGTATAAGCTACATGCATATGTACCTGCCAACTACACTGGCAATTTGCAGATAGATTTGTGTGAAGACATACGATGTTACATACAGTTTTTTCTCGTTCTTCTCCTTTCTCCAGACTTCAACCTCCCGACTCCAAGCAAGACCACACGGTCATCACCAGTCCAGGATAAGACATCCAGTAATAGTCATAGCAATACTAAGGTAATTAAGCTTTTTCTTCTTTAGTATTGCTACTCAGGTACACATGGATTGGTGCAGATTATATGTAGGTACAATGTATGTACAAAATGTCAGAAATACCTGCAGAGCCCCAATTTTACCTGCACTAACCTGCATAAACCCAGTACATGGACTGGTGCAGGTAGACATCAGAAAAAAAACATGCACAGCTCCAATTTTACCTGCACTAATCTGCATATGCAGGTGGGAATCCTGTATTGTGTATCATCTCATATATTTTATTCTCAAGCAGGCAGAGGTCCAGCAAGCTGTTGCAGCAAAGTTTGGTTCCAACTCAGTGATAGACTTGACTGATGGCGTAGACTGCAAACAGGCACAGAAGAGGAGGGATACACATACATCAGGTGGTGATGAGGCCAAGATGTCAGCAGAAGACATTGGTATGCTTCCTTTCATATTAAGACATGTTGATGATTGATTGTTAAAACCTGAACTCTTACGGGTAATAAATATATGAAAATATGACCTCTTTTCAGACGAAATATATTGGATCCAGAAAGATTTAGTTGTAGTTGTCTAATAGCTTCCTTTTTTATTCAAATAGAATTTTTCTTTTGAACATTAAGTTTTTTAAAAAACTCAACCAAAGGTTTGTACCTGCCAGCATTTATTTTGGCATCTAGTCAGCTTTATTTACTAGAGGTAATTGAACCGTGGTGTTCCAAGAATTTATGTCTGAGTTTATGTCCCCTTTTTTCTTGCAGACAAACAGACAGATTGGACCAAAGGGGAAGTCTCAAGTAGTCAAGACGACATGTTTGGATCCAGCCAACAAGACGACTCCATAGCCATGATGTTAGACGCTGTACCTGGGTCTCCAACTGCTCAAACAAACCCTGAACAGCAAAAGACAACACAGGCTGTCAATGGCAGAGACAGCAGCTGTACATATGCTGTCAAACAGCCTGAAGGGCAGAAAAGTTGTGGGACAACATGTGCTGACTTTGACGTTGATGCTGTTTCTGACTACCCATTGCTGTATACTGATGCCAAGGAGGTAGGGATTGTTTGGACTTGCCTTTTTGTATTTTTGTGTGTGTGTATGTTTGTTTATGTGTGTGTGTTTGTGTATGCATATGTGTGTGCATGTTTCAGGAATTCACATTATACATTGTACACAATGCAGCATTGCCATAGTACATCCTCAGAGCTGGCATTTTTTGGGGGACTGAAAGGGTCAAAAGCAGTACGAGAAAGGTGGTGAAGTCTGCCATATCTGTTTGCCTTGTTCTGCCCCTGTAGGTTGCTTCATCCCAGTTACATCAGGGTTTACAGGACCTGCTGTGTTACCGGCTATCTGTGATGGACAGGATGTGTAGGGTGTTCGACCGACTTCCACTTTCTGTACTGACTTCACTTCCAGCAGCTGACATGACAGCCATCACACAATGTAGCAGTCTCAGGTACATGTTTGTTTGTATGTTTGTGTGGTCCCTTTTGTGGCTAATGGCATACAGTACAGATCGCGGGATAAGCATCAAGTCCCGCGGGAAATCCCGCGGGAGTTATCGGGATATCCCGCGGGAGTTATCGGGAAATACCGCGGGATTTTTGCGGGATACCATGCGGGAGTTTGCGGGATAGCATGCGGGAGTTTGCGGAATATCCCGCGGGATTTTTTCGGTACGTTGATCGTCTCCCGCAACCATAACTTCGGTGTGAGACTAATGAAGTCGTGCGCGGGCGTTTTCGATCCGGGAAAGCGCCGGCGCCGTCTTGTTTTTTTTTGACGAACCGGCGAAGCGGCACGTGTTTGATTCTATTAATGCGTGAAAATATACTAGTAGTAGAACAAATTAATTTTTTTTTATCAAACGTATTTTTGGATATCGAAAACTCTTGTGGCTTAATTTTTAGAACAATAAAATATAATATAACCTTGTACTACAATAACCTCCTTGGTACGTGAGGAGCCTGCCGTGCGTTCCTGACCGCCCGCTGCTGCTTTTGATGTTATCGGTCCCATGCCATGCTCTACTGTCGTGCCGTGCGCCACTCGAGACGTTCTTCTTTTTTGCGTTTTGGCCCATGCGGGCCAAAACGCCATTGATACGAAGTAAACCTTGGAGTTTGTTAGCGGTGCACGTTGCTTCATGCCATATATGGTGTGCCATGCCATATATGGCGTGCCATGTTTCTGCTATTTCGCAAAATGTCGCTAGATGTCGCTGTTTATATGCTACAGTTTTGATACATGTCGCTAGATGTCGCTGATGTTGAAAGTGGCAGATCCCGTAGAAGCAGGTAAGCTATAAAGCCATGTTAAAATATCTTTGCGCGAGGCAAAATATCAGCAATTGTAACAGTATTAGGCATAGATTCAGAGCAAAACAGTATAGCTGAAAATAGTATGAGCAGGGACAATCAATAACATCGTGCTTTCACTCGCTGTTGAACACATAATCAGACTGAATATTTTGCAACCGCTTTCGCCGCCCCCCTCCCCCTTCTCAATCTGCTGGATAATCCATTTTTCACGGGCGTGGAAACAGAAATTATGAACAGTGTATGCAAGACTAAGTTTCTTCCTTACCAACAAATGCCAATCTTTCTAATCTTTAAGTGTCTTCTCTGGAGTTTTTTGATTCCTTCTGTTTTCGCTCTCAGTGGGTGGTGCATACTCGGTGGAGCACGTGCGTTCCTAGTTATATAATTTATTACAGGCCTTTGCTTATGGGCTTTTCATATTTTTTCATATTTTGTCGCCTTAGTGGTGGAACAATTCTGTGCATTCTAACAATCTAGTTCACCCGAAAATGCCTGATCTCAAATTCATCAGGTAATTTCAATGTGCATTGAAAACACAATTTTTTCTAACAACAGCAACAATGAAATTTTGCAACAGAGTTTATAGTTAGAGCAAATTATGTCCTTTGTGGGAGTGGGACCAAGGAGGTTTAACCTCCTTGATGGGACATAAAACCTCCTTGAATTTTGAAGCCTTTTAGCAAGATTTCAATATGCATATGCTCAGTTGTGGATGTTATGTTGACACAAGAAATATTTTTGGCTTTCAGATGTGTCTTGGGAGTTTAGCTGTCACCAAGCAGTCTGCGCACCACTGCCACCGTGCACTGTGCTCTTGCAATCTATACCAACCTGTGCCACCGTGCAATATGCTATTGCACTCAATACCAGTTGTGCCATTGCTACCAAACGTCTATGCCTCACTAATGAATTAAACCAGAAACTGAATCTAGCCTTTATTCAAAGTACATGTAAATCATCAATAAACATTTTGAACAGATACATCTTTCTATGCTTGTGTCACATTTGTAACATATCACTTATTGATTGCCTTCTCCATAATGTGCGAAGCTGTACTGTCTGGAAAATATCACCAAGGTGACAAAATTTTCAGTGAAACTAGTAGAGGTAAACAATGCACTGCAAATTCTTTGATTGCTGTTCGATATCACACAGCTTGCAAACAAGCAATTTCATGGACATCTGCAGATCTTGATATTGTACTGTTTGAAGGTGATACACTTAAGAATTGCTGCCACGTGTAAAATACACTTTTCACAAATGCAGAAACTATATCCAGCTTGCTTTCTGTCACCTGCAAAATCTCTACCACACTTTTACTTGGTTTTCTTAAGATATGTCATCAAAGACAAAATTCAAATCAAAATTATCTACTGCACATCTCCCTAGCCTCTCCACGTCTAGGGTGACATATGATATATATGAACAGCGTTATCTATATCTATAGTTATTTCCAAGCAGATGTAGGGTGGCATATCTACAGAGTCACCTCATAGCAGATGTAGGGTGGCATCTATAAAGTTATCTCCAAGTAGATGTAGGGTGTCATCTATAAAGTTATCTCCAAGTAGATGTAGGGTGTCATATCTATAAAGTTATCTCCAAGCAAATGCAGGGTGACATACATGTACATGTAAGGTGCACAACATGAGACAGCGATAGCGGGCCGAAATTCCAGCTTTATTCGAATTAAGAGCAGCAAATGATCTGAAACAACAGTCACCATGGTCCCATTTCAGTCCATGTTCGATGGTTGGCTCAGCCTGTATGTACTTCTTTTGATAACGCTGCTAATCTCCAAGCAGATGTTGGTGGCATTCATGGTCTGACTATTGTCATCTCAGATGTAGAGTGGCATATCTATAAAGTTATCTCCAAGCAGATGCAGAGTGGCATATGTAATATGTACAACGTGTGACAATGATAGCGCGCCAAAACGCCAGCTTTTTCAGAAGCACTTGTTTTCTCCATGTTAAACAGGTAAGTGGGGCCGGTTGACGCACGGAGTTGCGAAAGAGAGATCAACTAATATATATAATAAGTAAGAGAACGTTGCAAAGCAATGGTTCTTTGTTTATGCCGACCAGGAATTTGATGTTTATGCCGACTTCGCCTGCCACGCTGCTGGGTGGTTCCCATGGCAACGACACGTAGGCAGCAGGCAGGCAGCTACTTGTGTCGGCACGTCGCGGCTCGCCAATCATAGCGCACAGACGGGAACCCGCCCACCGACAAGATTTGAAAGGCTTCAGATACTGCTCACGAGACTCCGTTCCGCGGCGCCTGTCCTGTCAAAATTGATTGATGGACCCCGACACAAACGCCGAAAGGGCGGTCGGAGTTTCAGATCTAAAGTCGGTAGAGCTGTCGCTGTTCATTTTCACCGACAGCGTCACGCTGAAGGGTACATGAAATTATTCTACCAACAAGAGTTCACGCCTTATATTTTTCTAAGGTCGCGGCCACTTTCAGATGAAAAAAAAAAATTTACAGGGAACTACTAGTATTATTTTCTATGGCAATTTAAACGGGTTTGGACCTATCAATTTCATCAAACTTTATGAGTCTGCGCTCAGTTTAAACTCCAAAGTGTGCTAGATATATATCGCGAATATCCAATCGATAACACAATGCAAAACATTATTACTATTATTATTATTATTATAACATGATGTAAAATAATCAAAGAATAGAAGACGGTCGCTGTCGCCAGCCAGACTGCCCAAACCTGTTGCACATGCCGTGCGTCCTCTTTTCCCTTCGTTGCTCTGCCGATCTCCGCTTGACTAGACACCAACAGAATACTGCATGTATAGTAATCTTTGATAATCCTAGTTTGGAAAGTATCATTGAAGTAACCATAACGCTGTACCTCTAACTCAGCCATAGTCACAAAATCCCCCATTTTTGAATAGAATAAGATATATTTTTGACAGATTATTAACTTTTTTGTATGTTTTCTTTTAAACATACAGGTGCGTAAAAGAACACTGGACGAGGAAGAATACTGAATGCCGACATGTTCTTCAAGAGTTTTTATCATTATTATAATAGTTTTTAGCATTACGTTACTCACGGTATCCATAGTCTTGTTCCTACTAACATACCCCTTGTTCGTACTAACACACCCTGTTGTTCCTACTAACATATCTTCTAAGATTGACACATTCGAACGAAATTTCGTTTTGTCGATCGAATTCTGGTTCGTACTGTTGTTTGTTTCTATTGTTCTTTCATCCGTTGCCATTGACTGGTTTTGTGTTCATACATTCTGTTGAATTTGAAGTCTATTCGTGTTTTAGATAACATAAGGCAAATAATGTTTTTTCAACTTACTAAGTTAGTAAGTATACATGTGATCTGTGGCCGACACTTTCGTGCGAAGATCGGACTCATTAGTCACCTACGGACTCACACACAGGATGTAACACGAAGTCTTGGTCTTCATCGACACCGATGGACGAACAACAAATGATAACGTTACATGTATATTTCCATACCTGATTGTAACATAAGACGCATACAATCGTGAAAAAAATAGGGCACTACCGTCAAACATCTTGGCACAGAAAATTAATTAGACGCCTTGCAGTTTTTATACTAGTTTACTGTCAGAATTAAAAGAAAATTTCGTCACTGAAATCATCTACTTTCATCAAGGTTTCATACAGTTGACTTTTTCTATAGATTACAAACCTACCGCAGGCTCGAGGTAGAGTAATTTCGTTGTCCGGTGCGGTGCAGTTTAATGTCGACGATGACTTACCTTTCTTTCTCAAGTTTCTATAGAAGTTTAGTATATTAGTACTTGGGTTGTTCAAACGTTAAAACATGCTAACAAACGTTAGTAAGTTAAACAAACAATAATTGCCATGCGTACCATTTGTGTTATCAAGAAATAAATCAAACGAAACATGAACCAGAACAAAAAGAACTTGGCCAGAACAATTTTTAAATCCTAATGGCAAGACCAAGAAGAGGCCTCCTTGACGAAACCAAACGGAAGCAACAGCTTTCCGCCGACGATCGATATCTGCATATCTGTAAAAAAAAAAGGAATATATGAGCGTTACGAGTGTCTTCTATGCCTTTAAATTTGCTGTTGTAATCGTAAATTATAACGCTTTGCTGGATGGAATTTTGGCAGAAAGATTAGACCTCTTCAAATGCTATCTTATTCAACTTTTGGGCAAGTGTAAACAATGGACATGGTATCATCGAGTTAGCTAAGCTATATGAGGTAAGACTAGTGTTCACAGCACAGTACATTATCATAGATCCGATCAGGTGGGTTGTCTCCTCTGCACACGTAGGTTTTCAGGGTACGACTGACCACTCTGGAGGGATCCATGCGGAGAATGTGGCCCAGCTACCGGAGTCTCCTACGACGGATGGCTGACACCAGGTTGTAGTATGCATTTGTTGCTGTGTCCCGAAAGTGTTTCTTGACTTTCTCCCGAAACCTAATAATAATCATGAGCACTGTTTGACAATATATATCATTGATATGAATGCGTGCCTTTGTCATTCATCATCATGTCGGGCGGCTTGCCCGGACCGAGTTGACTCTCTCCCTCAAGACAGTTCTATCCGCCAAGCAAACAATTGAAGTCATTACCAACATGAAACGAAATTTTTGTTTTAGAAATACATGTTTGAATCAGAGAATGTTGCATGTTGATTCCTTCCGTTTTCGGATCGAATGCCTGAATCAATATTAAGTAAAGATGAAAAGTACTGTGCTACGACGCTATTCATGGTATTCGTACAGATCGCAGATTTTTTTTTTACACCCGACGTTAGAATAAGTTCATTTTATTTTCTAGTAGTTTGTTCATGAAGTTCGTTAGTTAGCTAGACAACTTGATGTAGTTCCACAAAGATTGCATATTCTATGAAAATTAATGGTAAAGCCAACCTTGGCAAATCCAAGCATTAAAAAACAGAACAGGTAGAGAGCAAGGATCGAACCTCCTTGCTAAGTAAAGTAGTTCAGAACGTCACACCACGCCACGCCGGCCTTCCTTTGTGACTGATTGTCAAAGGTGCCGCACTTGTCAGTCAAATCCAGCGGCGCCGTGATACATGATACTAGTATTAGTCTGTATCTTCCTTCCTTTCGTCGATAGCGCCGTCCCAAATATGGAAATCTGCGGAAACCGCTTGCACTTCGCTGGTAACTCGGTTAGTTCTCGGCCAGCGTCGGGGCGCATGACGTCACAATCTGCCTCATTTGCATGCAGGCCGTGGGTTTTCGTGCCAAATGGCGCGCCGCAGGGCGAAAACAAAACAATGGATCGCCGCAGTGCCCGACAATACCGCGCAAGTGCAGCGCAGTGGGATGATAATTGCGTCCTTCGTGCTACACAATAACTTTGTAAAAATTGTAGTAAGTCAACTTTGACCATGTGAGGAACAATCTGTTACATATAACGTTACTTTCGTGCGCGGGTGTCGCGTCAGGGGGTTACATTAAAAGGCTGAACAGAGCGCCCGACACGACGAAAAAAAATGTGGCACGGCGCCGCAGCACCGGCGGTCTCCAGAACCCGCAGTGTCTCGCACCAAGTTCTCTCTGTTCCGCGGTACGCGGGACACGATTGGCGTCCCGAAAGAATACCGCGGAATATCCCGATAACTCCCGCGGGATATCCCGAAAACTCCCGCGGGATATCCCGCAAACTCCCGCAGGCTCTCCCGCAAAATCCCGCAGGCTCTCCCGCAAAATCCCGAATCCCGATGATGCTTATCCCGCGATCTGTACTGTAGTTATCCTTGCTGTTTCTGTAGTAAGGTTTTAGAGCTACTCTTTGAGTTGTTGCTCTCTTTCTACCCATGCCTGTTTGTTTGTTTGTTTGTTTGTTTGTTTATTTATTTGCACAAGTAAGAAAACATAAAGAAGGTGTAAAGAAATTTATGCATAAAGTACAACATGGTGCAGGAAGAGAGAAAGGCTGAAGGGCTTATCTTAAGCCTTCCTCCTTTAACATGTAATAATCATAATGGAATACACAGTTGTCATTAAAAATGATAACAAAACTCTAATACAGTTCAAAACTTCAATGGTTTGCATGTAACCTCTAAATCTGTACATGTGTTCAATAGTCGAATAGAACATGAACATGACGTTGTGCATATACATGTTAGGAATCAGCTAAGAAATGTCTAAAAGATATGTTTTGTATATTAATTTTTTGGTATTTCCCTATCAGGAAGCAGCTAAATGCCAAGAGTAAAGAGATAGAAAATGTCTTGAAGGAACGTGGAGAGAAGATACCTGACAACCTCACCACAGCTGCCACTCTGTTCTCTCCTCCAAGAAACAGCAAAGTTTCCATCTTAGAAAACAAAAACAAGACTCCAAATATCAACAGTAGTGCAAAAAGTGCAACAACAACTGTGGCAAACAACGGTGACCCCCAAATTTTGAACTCTGGGTCAGGAGGTCAAAAGGCAAAGTTCAACTTCAGAAGAACCTCTGGGTCAAGTGCAAAATCTCCTGGGAGTTCTGCAATAAAAGTTCCTCTCCAGTTCACTGATTCTCCTAACGTATCAAAGGAGAGAAAACTATCTCATCTTGATAGCAGCGAAGAAAGGGCAGCTAAAGGAAGACCTGGTTGGATGGCGACTCCATCCTCTTTTAGTAAAGTAGGAAGCACAAATCCCAACTCAAGTGTAAGCCCTGGACTGCTAAATCAAGCAAGCAACTCAACATCTTCCTACAACTCAACACACTCTACAAGTAAGCCTAATGACGACTTTTATGACGATATACCCTCCTCACAGCCTACTACTTACTCGAAGTATGCATATGCCCAACAAGAAGCAGGCAACAGCAACACCTTAAGAATTATGCCTAAGAACTGGGGTGATGCAGACGAAGCAGTTGAGATCGAAGACTCAGAAAGCGAGAGTGAAGATCACTTCAACAAACAAACGACTCGCAACGATCGTTTAGAGGAAAACAATGAGATTGAGGATGAATACTGGGATGTGGATGATATTGGACTAGATGAGATTGAAAAAGACGGATACAGTCTTTACGAAAACGACCAGAATGATTCGAAACAGACTACGCATGCTGAGAATGATAACAGACACCAAAAGGGCAATGCACATGTACAAACGTTGCAGCCACCATTTAAAACTCCAACAGATGCAATAAACAATAGAAGGAGTTGTAACAGCACTAACAGTTACACCATGGAAGGGACATTTGATGATGAGAGTTTTTGGGGAGCGGATGGTTGGGAGGATGAGAGTTTGGCGGAGAACAGTCGGTCCAGGATGGAAACCAGTAGAAAAGCTACATCGTCTGTGAAAAGTAAGACTTTTGGAGCAGCTGGTTCTGCCACTCCTCAAGCAAAGGCTTCCATGTCCAACACATCTACTGGACTTGCATCAAAAGGTACTAGTATATTAAAAGGTTTGAATATGCTAAGGTCACAATTCCCCGACCCGGAAAATTTCTGTCAAAAATGTAACGTTACTCAAATACTGATCAAGAGTAGTTTTTCTTTCAACTTTTTTTACATTCATTTGTAGATAATAATGGTTATTCTGTGTACATCTAGGCCCTCAGAGCCAGGCGCCCAAACGTCCGGACCCAAATGCAGAGTTCAACGGAACCCACTTCCCTCACTCTGCCCGCATGACCAGTCTCTTCAACAAGGTGTTCGGTCTGCACCGGTTCAGGACCAATCAGCTCGAGGCTTGCAACGCCGCGCTGCTGGGGAAGGACTGCTTCATTCTCATGCCCACCGGTCAGCAAATCTGATGCTAGCTTTCCTTAGTTTGTAGATACACAATGTAGTTCTTTACACAAGCAACTGTATTTTTAAATCCATCCAGTTGCTTTGGTAACTGTTTTCTTGTGTATCTCAATACCTGGATGTCTAACCTACGTCAACGCATGTAGTAGATTTGAATGTAAAGTTGAATAGACCGCTTGAAGGCCACATAGCAATAATAACTTCGAAATATATATGGGGCATTTCAAAGATATATCCAACTTTTTAGCCTTGAGTATCTCAACATTTTTTCCCGAGGTTTTTTGTATAATTTTTTTATATGAGACTCAAACCCTTGTCCTCTCTATCTCGTGTCTGCTAGCCTAGCCAGTTGGTCATTCAATGCCACTCCAGGCTTTGGGACCTTTACCTTTACCATTTAAGGACAACATAAAACTTTGAATTAAATCATGTAGAAGCAAAGACTTTTAAATACAGTTTCACAATTGAAAGATTGCCTCTAGGCTCTATACCTGCAGACTGATTTTTGCCATTATATTTACCAGAAAACAGGATGATTTTTCAGTGGCTAGTGACTGATTGAGTCTAACTGTGTCCCCTGTGTTTCTTTAGGAGGAGGGAAGAGTCTGTGTTACCAGCTCCCTGCGATCGTCAGTGGTGGTGTCACCATCGTCATCTCACCTCTCAAGTCTCTCATACAGGACCAGGTCTCCAAACTCAACGGTCTAGAGGTACGGATTGAACTTTTAGAAAAGTTTGAGACATTAGGTTTCATCTCACCCCAAAGGAGGGAGTAAAATGTTGATTTTGGCTTGTCTTTGTGTGTGTATCTGTGTGTGTGTCTGTATCTTTGCAGATGTGTGTGTCTGTCTGTGTGTGCGTGTCTATCTGTCTGTCTTTCTAGTTTCTCTGTATCACTGGCATTGCATGTGTGTATGTATGTATGTGTGTGTGTGTGTTCAATAAATAAATACAATTTTCAATACAATATACACTGTATGACTATAATATGTTTATGGACAACCTGTACAAATGTATGTTGTGTTAAATTTTGTCTGACCTTTACCTATTCCCTCATGACCTCAATGAAAAGCGACCAGCAGGTCAATTTCAACAAACAAAACACAATTGCCATACCACCCTTGTTCTCATTACTGTTATTTTTGCCTGTGGGACTTGTATGATTGCAAAGCAGCTTGGGTAAGCTGGTGAAGTCTGCCATCTCAGATTGTTTTGTTTATTTGTTGTTTATTTTCTGTGCAGGTGCCAGCATCTCACCTGTCAGGTGAGTTATCCCAGCAGGTGGTTTCAGGTGTGTACACAGACCTGGCCAGGAGGACTCCTCAGACCAAGCTCCTGTATGTCACACCAGAGAAAGTTTCTTCCAGTGACAAACTCCTGTCCACGCTGAAAAGTCTGTACCAGAGAGGGCTACTGGATAGGTTGGTGTTTTATTTGTTTACTTTTGGAATCAACTTTGTTTCATTTCAATGAAAATTCTGCATTTTGTGTGACAAATGATATGAAACGGAAAATTCAAAACATGGATATGACAGGTTTTCAGTTTCCTAAAGGCAAAAGTTAGGACAGAGTAAACAATCATGCAGATTTCTGTGCTTGTATTTGGGAATACATGTCATCCATATGCAATGACACCTGTGCTGTGCAATGCGAACCAGTAGGAATTGCCCTAAGGAAGGTGACAGATGGTCACCAAAACATCAGCTGAATAAAACACTTGGTTGTGTAGAAAAAGAGTCTTCTTATTCACATTGTGTGTATTCTTCTTGGTGGATAGGTTTGTGATAGACGAGGCCCACTGTGTCAGCCAGTGGGGGCACGACTTTCGGCCAGACTACAAGAAGCTGTGTGTCCTGCGGAAGAGTTTTCCCGGGGTCCCCATGATGGCACTGACCGCTACGGCCACGCCACGTGTCCGGAGAGACATCCTTCACCAGCTCGGCATGACTGACCCTAGATGGTTTGTAATCGTTGTTTATTTATTTATTTATGAGTGTTTAGGCCTAGGAAAAATAATGTTGTGTTTCCTGTTTCAGTCCTGAAAAAATTAGGGTCGGTAGGTAGGGATTATCTTTTTTTTCTTTTTTAGACTTTGGCGATCTATAGTGATCCAACTTATACAATACAGTGTTTTAACAAAGTAAAAATTGCATGAGGACACTTATATTTTCAATGTCAATGTTGGAAAACCGATTGTACAACGTTTTATCACTCAGGTGTCAGACCATGGAGCTACAAAAGGTCGATCAGCTCAAAAAATTTATGTCCCTTGCAGGGGTCCACACACACAAAAAAAGGCAAGGGTTGGCAGTTTTTTCTAGGGTCGGTCGGGAAACAGGAAACAGGAAAATTTTTTTTTCCTTGGCCTTACTACATTTGTGGAAGGATAACAGGTGACCATCTGACCTCTACAAGATGTCAAACCTGAGACCAGATTGCAAGGTTTAGAACCATTCACACTGGGAAGGACCCTTACTCATTTTGATAAGTGTGGTGGGATCTTTAACCTACTCAAGGTGTTGCTCACTTTGAACCCTAGACCTCCACCGTTATGTGCCATCCGAGAGGATGTCCCTAAGTGAAGCTAGGTACTCATCTTCACCTGAGTCATTTGAGGAAATAGGTGTGAAGTGCCTATGCATGTGCACCATCAATCTCAACAATTACTTCCACCCTACAGAAAGAACTTGACCACATTAGTAACTGGGTTTCAATGAATAGGTTATTCCTCAATGCATCCAAAACAAAATCAATGGTTGTTGGAAGCAAACCCAAAATCAAGAAAAACCCAGCACTTACATTACACTCAAACGGTCAAGTCATTCAGCAAGTGAAAGAAACTCGACTACTAGGGAGTACTCTTGATGAATGCCTCACTTGGGACAGTCATACAAGGATAACGGCGAAGAAAATGGCCTGCGCATTGGGTATGATAAGAAAATGTACCACCTACCTTGATCCTTCACTGCTCAAGCTTCTAGCAGAATCCCTCATACTATCGTACCTTGATTACTGCTCACCAGTCTGGTCTGCCACCTCACAAAAGAACATTGACCTACTTCAAATCACACAAAACAAAGCAGCACGACTGGTCCTACGCTGTGACTTCAAGACACCAGTTCAACATCTTCACACGTCTTTGTCGTGGCAGATTGTGAAAGAAAGGCTACTGGTGAACACCATCTCTCAACTCCGGAGGATACTTGCCACACAGCAACCGGCTGTTCTGTACAAGCAGTTGCTTCCAGTAACAAACCAACACAGTTACAAGACACGCCACGCAAGCAGAAACACATTCAGACTGTTAAAACCCAAAACTAACGCCATGAAAAAGACTTTTATGTACAGGTCTGTCTTTACATGGAACTCTTTGCCTGATAGTGTTAAATGCGCTAGTAAGTGTAAGTTTCGGCAGGAGCTTGTTATGTATGTAAACGAATCTAATTGATTGATTGATTGATTAACCATGTTGTAAATACTAGATGTTAGCCCTTATGTAGTTTGTATGTCCTTGTTTTATGTTTTTACGGTCCAGGAAGATTAGCTGCGTACTCATGTATATGTGTACGTCAGCTAATGGACTGAATAAAGTATCCAAGTATCCAAGTATCCCAAGGGCACAACACTGGGGCCTGCCAGGGATTCGAACCCAGAATCTTCAGATTCTGAATCAACAACCCTAACCACAAGACCACCTTGCCACCTTAAGGATTTCATCCAATAGTTTACATGTTTTACAGGTTTGTTCAGAGCTTCAACAGGACCAACCTGCAGTACTCTGTCATGCCCAAGAAAGTCAAGTCAGCAACAAAGGAGGTCCTGGAGCTCATCCACTCACGGTTCCGCAACAAGACTGGCATAGTCTACTGTTTGTCAAGGTAGAGTCTGCAGTCTAGAAAGGTTTTTTTTATTGTAAGATATGGCTTCAACACTGGTTCACACATAATTTGTGTGGAAAGATTATTTTGCTCCATTATTATTTTGAAATTTGTAACTTTTATAACTTCTAAGACTTTGACTGCCAAAATACATGTATTTTTTGAAAGTCCCTGAAGCATGTTGTATGTTTGTTTGTTTGTATGTTTCCTGTACAGAAAAGAGTGTGAGACAGTTTCTGAGGAGCTGTGCAGGTCTGGTACCTCGGCCTGTGCCTACCACGCTGGGATGAGTGACAAGGAGAGGATTCGCATTCAAGACATGTGGCCAGAACATTACAAGGTGCTAATCAAACACTGTTACCAGCATTGCGCTTGTATGCTACATTGTACATCTTAAATCTAGACTACATACTGCAAGAAAGTATTAAATTCCATTTTAAAATCTTAATATTTTCAAGAAGCGCAATAAAATGACTGAAGTGTACCTAAGTTTGTCTGACTGTGTTTGTGCAAATGCCACATTCACTGTACATAATGTACAATGTAGCCTTACATTCTCAGTACTGCTATTTTTGTATGACAAACTCGAAGGATTGCAAAGCAGTATGGGTAAGGAGATGAAGTCTGCCATATCTGATTGCCTTTTTGTATCCCCTATAGGTCATCTGTGCCACGATTGCGTTTGGGATGGGGATAGACAAGCCCGATGTTCGATTCGTGATCCACTACTCCCTGCCGAAGTCCGTCGAGGGGTACTACCAGGAGTCCGGGCGCGCAGGGAGGGACGGGGAGGCCTCGGACTGTATCCTGTTCTACAACTACCACGACAAGATGAGGATGCAGAAGTTAATCCACAGTAAATCCTGTTTCCTACTATGTTAACGAGAGACTAAAGTTTCTTAAACTTCGTTGTGGAAAATTTAAGAAAGACATTTAATTACTTATCTCAGAGACAATTCAAAGTCAACTACTGGACAAATACGGAGATCACTTCAGGACGTTTCTTCAACATCACAGTAAGAGTGACGGATATCACTTGAAATGTCCAGAATTAAATGTTTAAAAGTCATCTCCATATTTATCTTAGTAGTAGTTTAGAGTTTGAATTGTTTATCTAGATGTCTAAACTTCATCAACATGTGAATGTAATTTTCTTCCACACAACCAATTAATCTTACCTTAGCTCAACATCAACATGTTATAAATTAAATTTTGTTCTTTTCTGGTTAAACTTCCAGTGGACAAAGAAGCCACGTATGAGTCCAGGAAGGTCCACATGGACAACCTGCTGCGGATGGTTCAGTACTGTGAGAACGAGTCGGACTGTAGACGTGCTCAACTCCTGCACTACTTCGGGGAGACCGACTTCAACTCTGAACTCTGTACCAGCGACCCCAGGACAACCTGCGACAACTGCAAGTCTGAGGTGGGAGGAAAACTTGCTTTTGCGTTTTTGCCTTTGCTAAAGATAAATATGTGTTTGCTAGCGTGTGTCGGTGATTCAGTTTGTGATTTGGGTAGGTGGGTGATCAGTTAGATAAAGGACAAGTTTGATGATACATGAAGGCCCCCTGGCAACTTTTTGTGATACTACAGCAAATCTTCCAGGTTTTGTATCGTCATATACTTTGGTGGTGGAAAGCCTTTCTGCCACTAGAACTAGAATTACACATGCATGTAGAAGTTCTGAAGCTGTATACCTGTATGATAAAAAAAGTACCATGCATCTAAATCTGTGACTGTTTTATTAAGAAATTGTGGCACATCTTTATTTCAGGGTGCATTTGAAATGAAGGATGTGACGACAGAAGCTAAGATGGTGGTGGAGTTTGTACGCAGCGTTGGCGGGAGCGGTGGTGCGGGGAACGGCAGACGAGGCTGGGGGGTGCAGGGGTACACTCTCCTTCATGTAACAGACGTCTTCAAAGGTCCTACTCTTTAGTTAATATTTGTAATCTAATATTAATGTATGATCTATTTTATCTCTTCTATTCAGTCTTTAGCACATGTTCTTTCAAAGCGGGAAGACCATTCTGGGCACATCCGTCTTTCCGTCATTTGACGGAATTTGGCCGCTCATGACGGACAAATATTTTGCCAAGTCCGTCATTTAACTTAAACCTTAGTCTACCCCTCAAAATGCAGGAAATACGGTTTCAGAGGGTTTAGATTTTAAGATGCCCCCAGACGCCCCCTAGGATTGTTGTAATGCCTTGTGTCTTTGGCACTCAACATGATGTTACGTTAAACAAAATTGAGAGGACAGAAGAAAAATTCAGGCCAGAACATTGATACAGCATTTCAGGTTCCTCCAGTCAGATTGAGGAAATGTTGAGAGATAAAGAAAGAGCCCTGTTTGATATTGATTAACATTTTGTTTACAACAGGTTCCTCCAATAAGAAGGTCATGGACACAGACCACCACAAGTACCCCCTGTACAACTACGGAGCAAACTTCTCCAGACACGACGCGGAGAGACTTATGAGGAAGCTGGTGACTGAAGGAGTCTTGGCGGAGGACCTCCATGTTGTCCCTCGCGTGGAGCAAGTCGTGGCGTATGTCCGACTGGGACTCAAGGCAGACGCTGTGGTCAGTGGGAGGATGAAGGTAAAATTTAATATTCATTTTATTTCTTACTAAATTTAAGTACATGTACATGTACATGTATATATTCAGCACATGGTGTTTTTGTAGCTGTCAATGGATCCTATTATAGATCAGATTCTAGTACATGTACATGTGTGTATGTTTTGATTTTGCTGTAAAAAAGGAATTTGCACTTACATTGTAGTTTTTAAAGAAATGTGCACTGAGTCTCTCTTTTTTCTTTTTAACTTATAGCTTTATATCCATGAGTAATAGCATGACACAATATTTTACAAAAATGTTACAAACTTAACATACATGTAAGTTTTTTTCTGTTTCTACAGGTAAAATTAGTCTGGTGCAGGTAATTTTCAATGCACACCAGTGCAGGTATGCAGAAAAAAAGGATTTCGAGCCCTGATTGTTTGATGACTTTTCTCAGGTGCACCTGGCGATCAGAAGAGATGGTCAGCGAGCAGTGGTGACTAAGAACCAGGACAATAATGCCTCTGTGTGGGAGAAACTCTTCATTGAGCTACAGGTACATATTTAGAAAAAAAAGAATTTAAAAAAAATTTAATGTAATCCATGAACTAAAGGTACAAACATGCTGTACTTCCAAAAGTTTTGCAGTGTAGTTTTTAATCTCCTGAGTAACTTGCATAGTCTATGTGGGATCTCTTCATCGAGCTATATGATTGTACAGGTTGGTTAGTTGGCTGTGATCAAGAGCAGACACAAATACGTTTTTGTTTCTAATTCTTCAAGTTGTGATACATTTTTACATGATTGCACAATGTACATTCTTAGTATCTTACTGTGTTGTTTGTATTTCAGTGTACTTCTAAAGATGTAATACATGTTTATCCAATGTACATTTTTGTAGTTTGTAATAATGAAATTCCTAGGAGTAAAACTGTTGCGCAGTGCCCTTGTGCTATAATGAACATGGAAGACTGAGACATCAGAAAAGGGAGTGTGGACTTACAAGTATTCCAGGCAACTTGCACGAAGTTATGATAAGGTAGCAGAGTAGAGGTTTGCAATCTTCCTAGAGTTACATGTAAGTATAGTTTTATGTGTGTGGCTCCTGTCGTTTTTTTACTGATTACTAATTTAAAATTAAATACATACTGTCTTGTCTCTACTACCACCCTGTACTACAGACACTGTGCAAGAACCTAGCACATGAGAACAGTGTCCAGCCTCACCACATATTCCCGCCGCAAACCCTCCGCGAGATGTCCCGCAAAGTTCCACGGAACGAACACGATATGTTGGAGATCGACGGGGTGTCGGAGAGGAAGCTTTACAAGTTTGGGCCGCAGTTTCTGGACATTATTGACAACTTTGTCAAGAATAACCCAGGTATTTGGGCTAAGTGTTAATTTTCAGCCTGTTGTGAAACAAGTTTATATTCTTGCAAGTAGCTTGACTACATGATGCTTCTAGCAGACCTTCCACTGGTCAGGCCCCTAGAAGCTCAATGAACACCTCAAAGTCAGGAGAATAGTGTCAATGACCTGGACTAGATGGCTGTCACCTGCTGTAACAGACAACCTGTGGTGGATTGCATTATATAGCAAGTACCAGGACAGAGTTGGACTTATGTCATCATATGTGTTGACTAAGAATACATGTAAAGAGAGCAGTAGTTATGTTAGGCTAGACCATATGTGTAGGTAAACATTATGAATTTGCTTTGAAATGTTACCACCATCGTGATTCTAGTTCTTGTTTTTCTGTTATATTAATTAGAAGTGACCATGAAGCCCCAGCCCAAGCCTGCAGCACCATCCAGTGCCTCTCCCTACTTCCAGGGGAACCAGTACCAGTACAAGGGGAAGGGGGTGAAGAGGAAACGGGGGGGTGGGGGTGGTGGTGGCGGCGCTCGCAATAAAAGGATCAAGCAGTCCAGGAAACAAGGGTAAGTTCATGTTTAGGTCTTAGATACTGTTTTAGATCCCTACATCAAGATATAAGAATACACATCTCCTTGTACCCTGAGTATCAATACAATGTATATACCGGTAGTTGTAGAAGACTTTGTGAAAGTTTGTACTGACTTATTAGTTTGTGAAAGTTTGTACTGAAAGTACATTGTATTCACCATTATCCTGTGTAAGATGTTAACTATGTTTTCTCCCTCAGAAAATTGCATTTTCTTTTCTTTTTAATGTATGTAATGCCTGGAACAACACTTTTGAAAAGCTGGAGAGGGAATCATTATTATTAATATTGCAGTTACTGTTTGAAATGAAATGTTCACTTTCTTGCTCATCAAATCTAGCCTCTACCAGGCTTCGGGAAGCGGCTGGAAGAGTAGAAATTGGCCAAATAGACAGATTGGAATGCCAAACTGTACTCTTTTAGTCTTCAGTGGACCAACTCCCCTGTTATGTTATTTATTTGGCCAATTTCTACTCTTTCCAGACACTTCCAGCCTGGTAGAGGCTACATCAAATCATACACTATTCAAAATTCATGATTATGTTTTTTCCCCCTGGAAGACTTTAAGGACAACTATAAGAAAATCCTCACCTTCTTGCTATTCATGCAATAAAATTTCATGCAAAATTTGTAGGGCTGGTGGAAAATTCAAGAGACAGGGGAAGGCGTCTAAGAGAGGACAGAATAACAGTTACAGTGCAGCGCCCCCTACTTCTGCACCAAGGAACAGCAGCACGGTGAGAGGAGGGGCACCTGGTATGATGCCCATGCCAGCCCCAGGCCAAAAAAGGAGCTTCCTGCAAGGACAGTTTGGCTTTATGAAGACATGATTGTTGCAATGGTGAAACTATAGACCTTCTCCCTGTAGCATTTGTGTAATCTCTAAGTGCATACCCTGGTGTCCAAACCTAGATGTATTTTAGCAGCCGAGGCTCTTTCGTCAAATAGCGAGAGAGGACGAAAGAGACTCGGCAGCTAAAATAGGTTTGGGCACGAGGCTACCAGGTCCAAGCAGGTCTTTGGCAAAACCCAATTGGCAACCTGCATCAAAGGTTATTTCGTAGCCAGTTGGATACTGTCTTACGGGTTGGTTACAACTTGGCCACCAAAGATCTGCTTGGAGAGTTGCATGCAATGTATATGTTGGTTTCAGGCTTGGGCAGCAGGAAGAAGGTGGAAGATTTTAAGTAAAAAAAAGCTTTCTCCAGGGACAGTTTGGTTATATACATGTATAAAGACATGATATGGAATTGCAATGATGAGAAAGGCTACATTACAATACGTAGTCTATAGACCTTCTGAGGTCGCGTTTTAGCAAAAATGTTCTGTTGGTTACAAGTTATGCAGCAGGGAGAGGGTCAAATGTAGTGTATCATACATTTGTTTTTACCAGAGTACACATATTTGCCCACTTAACACTGGAAGCTTTTACAATGGATCGTTGATAAGTTTACGTAGAGCACATAATTGGTTTTTTAAATGATTGATTTGGGTTAAGTTTATATTATATTATATATCATCTGTTTAACAAATTTGGATGACATTTTTAGATTTTAAATGAAGAATGACAATGTTGATCTTATACAGATACTTAATATGTATTGGGTATCTAGTATCTACATGTATTTCAGTACTTTAACCTTAAGCCTGCTTAGGTACCTTTTAGCACCAGATTGGTATTGGTTATGGGGTTTGTCAGCAGGGTGATAGATAATATTGGGTATGGAAATTGGAATGAGGTACAGTCTTTGCCTTAATATCCAACATCCTATGTCACAACACATACATGACATTGTAAAGACACTGCATGAACACTGGTACACACAAATTATTTTTTAGTTAACGTACTGAATACAAAAAGATAAAACAAATTGTTTATTGTCTGTAGATGCGTGATTGTATTCACATCATATGTATATGGTAAAGGACACTTGAGACATTTTTATTGGGCTAACATATATTTTAATATGTTCTATGTTGCTTCAGCATTCAGTTGAATAAAAATTTGCAGAAAAACCTGTACGTCAATTGTCCACTTATTTGTACATTATTGCTGGAAACATCATTTTCAAGAGGCATGTATTGAAGGTCACACTTTTGGAAAAAGATTGGTACTGAATCATTCTGCATTTGCTAAAATAACTGCAAAGGTTGCCTACATCTAGTTCAAAGGTTGCCTGTCTAGTTCAAAGGCTGCCTTTCTAATTCAAATGTTGCTTCTCTAGTTGCTTTCCCAGATACATGTATGATAGCAAGGCTATTATCTCATGCATTCCTAGTGTTGCTACAGCCCTCGCAATTTGCTGCACAGCTCCTTTATTTCTGCTTTTCTACAGAAACCTACATGTACATGTATGGTAGCCTGATTTGCTGGTCCCTCCCCCCGACTAATCATAGCCCCACCACCCTCTGATTCTGAGACATCCAGGGCATCTCCTCACTTTTGTACCACTTCACTCCCTCAATCATCTCCAGGTTGTAGAACTTTGCCACCGCGCAGCCAAAACTACTGACGTACTCGGGTAAAACGTCTGGCAACACTGTCCAGTAGGTAAGCTCTGGGTCGTACATCAAGATATGGTTCCAAAAATCACCTTCCCCCTCCCCTCCAAGAACGAAGATCTTGTTCTTCAAGGTGACGATGCCCGCTGCACAGATTTCCTTCGGGAGGTGTGGTCCGAACGACCAATAGTTTTCCTCGGGTCTGAAGACTTCCGTCGCACTTAGGACGTGTTCGGGATCGGAAAAGCTCAGCCAATTTTGGGTGAGTTCCGCAAACCCACCCATGATGTAGATCGCGTTGTTTAAGACTGTCGCCATGGCGAGGGCACGAGGGATCTGCATTGGGAGGTCCTCGAACCATCGGTCGAACTTTGGCAGGTATTTGTACACGCGGTTCGACAACATCCGCTGCATGAGGACATTTTCGATTTCACCGCCTAACACATAGATTACACCGTTGAGCGTAACGGTTGAGTGACAGCGCATTTTCCGAGGGAGAGGGCAAAGCTCCTGCCACTCCTTTTTATCGAAGTTGTACGCCTCGACACTAGATAGACTTGTGCCGTTGCTGTCCCCGCCTATAGCGTACAGATGAGTATCCATGGCAACCAGGCCAAACTGTGTACGAGGGTGTAACATGGACGGCTCCTGGACCCAGATGTTCTTCAGCATGTCATAACTGCAGGGCAGAGAAACAAGGAGGGAATCTTAAAACTGACAATGATGATCTACAGTATTACATCAAAGACAAAAAAAGCTTAAATATCACTGGAAAAACAAATACATAATGTTTGCCTACTCTGTTTATTCATACATATGGTGACCGGCCTCTCCAACTCTCTCCTGTAACTTGCAACAAAATGTAATCAAACACGTAATACATGTATATGCAAATACACTCTGCTATGTATTTCACAATATATTACAGGTTTCGTGCAGGCGCAGTGCGTTCTGCCAACCTGTTAGAGAATGATCCCCCACCTGTAGACATTATTGGAGACCGTCTCATTCTTAAAGGTCCCCCCAACCACGTAGAGAATGTTGTGGATGGTCGTCACCACCCCTGGAAACATGACGGACTTGGGCAGGGGGGGCAGGCTGGCCCACTTCTTCTCCAGGGGGTTGAAGCAGTCCACCACGTGTTGGTCGTCTCCCCCCTCTGTGTTCTCGCGAGGTTTCAGGTCCACACACACGATGGCATCTGTGTTGAACATGCCTACAGGCAAAAAAGCCAACAAAACAAGAAAAGTAACATTTGCAAGGCAAATACAAAATGTTTAGCTTCACATGGTCTAGCCTAAAAAAAGTAATGCTCTGTATATTCTTACTCAAACACATTCATACATGTATAATATGGTGACATTAGTCCAACTATGTCCTGCTTAGCTACATAATTATTAATATAATCAGATACCACAGGGTGTCTAGAGCACAAGTTACTATGGTGACAGCCATCTGGTTCAAGTCATTGACTATTTGTTTGGAAAAAAAAAAAGAAACAGAGCAAGAACAAAATGTTTTCCTTCTGCAAAGGTTTGCATAAATAAAGGATTAAACTATAATAAGAGAACCAAGGAAATAAAATGGTGTAGCCTAAAGGCTAAATAATGTAAAGGATTATCTCACCAGCCCTGGGAATGGTGTTGAGGTTGAGCTTATTGCGTCTGTCCTTCAGGATGTGGAACTGTTTGACCCTGTCCAGATACTGAACACACTCTGGACTGGACATGACCAGCTCTTCCTTCTCCACACAGTCAAACAGGTAGTCAGGCGGCAGGAGAACCAGTCGGACGTGCTTCAGGACATCTGCAGGAGGAGACAACGGCATTGGGCAATCAGAGATGGCAGACTTCAATGTGGTAAGTTAAATCAACTCTATCCCATAACATACTGATATCTGTGGGGCAAAAACGTAAATGCAGGCTGGTTATTGGTGGTACCTAAAAGAAAGACACCTCATGTAGCTTGTTTTGGGGCTATGTCAAATGGTTCAAATATGAAATGTTGACAAAAATGTGCTAATATAAGTCATGGCCATAAATGCCAGTATCAGACAGATTTCCTCATCCAGAATATTTTTTCTTTTGCCACCCTGAAATTCCATTGAATGCCTTTAAGCATTACATATTATTACAACATCTTACTCCACCTGCCACATACTGTTTCCTTTGAGGGACGTCGTAATTGAGCCATCTCATCGCAGCCTCAAACACGAGTTCCTCCCGTTCCACCACCAGTCCATGTGACGATATAATCTCCACCAGTCTCTCCTTGTCCATGTTTGCAAACTCCTCCTCTTTCTGCACGATGTCGAACTTGTAGTCGATCCACTGCCGCGCGCCTCCTCTTAGCATCCAAGAGTTGTGTGTGTCCCCAAATATCCACATCCCCACACAGTTAGCAGTGCTTAGCCTATCTGACATAAAGTTTCCGCAATGTTCAACCAGCGACGACATTTGGAGCATGTTCGCCGCTACCAGCATCCTCTCGACATCTTCTTCCGTTATTTCGACTTCCGTCGTGTAGATGTACGCCAAAATTTTCTTCATAATCCCTTCGTCGATTCCCGTGATTTCGACTTCTCGCTGGTGGCTCTCTGCCAATCCGTTAGTGAACATGGCAAAGAAGTACGGGCTAACCGAAGCGAGGACATTGCGATGGCAGGGAAAACGCTCTTTACCGACTTTTAACACTACGTCTGTGAGGAGACCGTTGTTGTAAAGCTTTCCCAGTCCCTTGTGTAGTTCTGTGCTGACCGTAGAGTCCTGTATGGTGTAGCTATCTTCCAAAGACTGGATGTAGATGTCGCTTGGCTCACCAGCTGAAGTAGACTCAGTTGTTTCAGGGGTGTTGACGGTAAAGTTGTGTTCTTGCCAGTTTCCAGGGTTATTGTGTGGATCGTTATACGAGGATGCCATCGCTTCAATTTATATACTATGTTACCATGGCAACTAAGCACACCTGCAGCATAAGAAGAAACAAAAATATTGTTTTTTTAGGAGGTGATCAACAAAGTAAATCATGCTGAAAATTATGTCTGTCTACATGTATCATATGCCCCTCCCCTCGCTATATAATTTTATCTAAACAATACTTCAAAAGTACTTTTCTTTGATCCCTTCAAAAGTAATTTACGTTTGCAGAGGTTCAATATGCTAGGGTACGTTATAGAGTGACGTTTATGATGAATATTCACATTACCAACCTCAAACAAAGCCCGATTTTCCTGTATCAAAACTATCTTTGGCGAGAAATATGTTGTTGTCCGTTCAGACAAGTCCACATATAAAAAGGAGGCACATATTTACTGGACGTTTGACAAAATAATGTAAATAGTGTAAACCTGTTTCATTTACACATATTATTTATCAATACCGATACATAATGAAGTTGTATCTCGAACAAAATAAAATTATGAGTTTTTAAGCGTATGATATATATTTTTGACTACAAGAACAGTCTTCTTCCCCTTTTTATTTTAATGGTATAACTCAAGAGGTCAGTCAAAATTTTGGCGTGATGACCTCGAGACTAAACCATTAGGGAATATAGGGGTACATGTATTTAATTCAGACTTAAATTCAATAAGAATGATACATTGCACATTGTAAATAATGTCAAATAAGTCATTATTTATAAAACATAAAATATGATGTTTTTATATGTTTACTTGTAAGGACAATTTTCTAAACATTATTTCCCCTCTATGTGATAATGGACTAGTCCTTCACGTGTTCATCCTCTTTCGCAAGTGCCAGCCATCTTGGAAGTCGTGGTCAGCTGTACCAGGTGAAAAATTCCGTCTTTTCTTTGATTTTTCCGAAGATAAGGTAGTCAACTTACGTCTTAGAATTCCGAAGACACTTCTAAGGAATTGTTTGTGAGAATGGCTTGAGTATGCGACGTATGATAGTCATTTTATTGGTGATTTTACTTGCTGAAAAATCGTGTTCCTTCCACTTGCTGACGACATAATTTCAATCTGTGCAAAAAAATTCCCATAGTGTTTTTCAAAATGTACAATATGTGGCCATGCAGATTACAATTTTATAGTGTTGCAAAATCATATTTTGCCCATAAATGACTTAACTACAAGGAGTTAACTTTTGAGCAAGTAACATTCTTGTAAAATCATGTGATGATATTAGATACAAGTATGTATTAAAAAAAAAACCCACTAAGACTAACCTGCATATGTAGGTGGTACATGTATTTCGAGACCTGATAGTATTATATGAAAAATTATACTTTAGAAATTCAAGTTTCAACATTTGTCTAATGTTAGATCTAGATACATGTATATGACTTTTTGTTTTCATTTCATGTTTGTCTGTTGTATTTTCAGAAAGATTTCATGAGTGCCCCATCTGTCCCAATCTTATATAGAACAGAACTGTTTTTCCAAATAAGGTTATCAGATTCAGAAATTATCATACATAACTTGATATTTGAAATGATTTCATGAAACCTTACTTCATTTTGATCTTAGCATGTTTATTTTCTTTTGATTTCTGCTAGCCTGGAATCCATCCGTGAATGCCACATGTATCCGCTACATGTAGATTTCTTCAGTATTAAGTTTGTTGATTTGAAACTTGAGGGTGTGCTGATGAAATGTTTATTCTGATCAGCATGTCAAATGTAGGAAGCTAAACCCAATTTACACACGCGGACAAAAACTGTGTACGCATGCGAGCGTACAAAAACTCTGGAGTACTTCGAAACTTTCCCTGTGTGTAAATCTGCTTTGACGTGTGTCAAGAACATACGTTCAGATCGTACGTTACCTCAAGGGCTGGCGTACGATCTGAATGTACGTTCTTTACGTACGTCAAAGCAGGTCGATTTACATGCATGACATACGCAGTTTTCGTATACTCGCGTACATACATGTCAGGGTTTTGGTATATCCAGCCCTGTTTCAGAAAGCTTGTTGGTAAATGCTTTCATGTCAGGGCGGTGGTACCGTTTTAAATCTTCATAATTTATTATTAATCATAACACTAGTTCTGTTTGCTTCATCTCTAGCTCCAACATGACGGTTCCCAACACCCTCACCCTGCAAACCATGGACAGTGTGGAGCCCATCTGGTTTGACAGGTTCCGTGTAGAGGAGGCGGAGTACAGGTACCAACAAAACCTCGCTGACCAGCACTCCGGACTCGTGGTCAAGGTCAGTTGGGTCGGAGCTAGCCAGACTACTACATCACACTTCTAGCAGCTAGCCCTCCCACTGGTCAGGCCCCTAGAAGTAGGAGCTTGATGGCCAATACCTCTAAGTCAGGAGAATTGGGAACATCTTAAGTTAATCCTGTTGATTTATACATACATCATGTATGTGACAACATGGAAAAATTGTCAGACTGAGAACTGTCTTTTACCATAGTATTGGAGGCTGTGACAACTGGTTCCCACAGTGGCAGACAATCCTGAGCTCCTATTGGACTGATTTTTAAAATGGTAAAGAATTCTGAGCAAATAGTGGTACATGTAGTTCTGAGAATTGGAATTTAAGGTTGGTTCTCTTGAGTTGTTTTGCCACAAGCTCTAGAAGACCAAGCAGCCCCTGACAGGAGATTGTGTAATACAGACTATTTTGGAGAGTGGTGTTTTTTCTCTGTGCAACTGAAAGGGTTGCAAAGCAGCATGGGTATCTAACCGTATCTCTAATTTTTTTTTTTTAAAGAAAGCTGTGTTCTCTTCATGTGTTGTGTTGTGTTGTGTGTGTGCATGTGTAAGTGTGTGTAAAAATATCATATCAGATAATGATACATGCATTTAAATGTATCTAGTACTATTAATACATGTAGTAGTAAATGTCGCATGCGTTTGTTATACCAACAAAAAAAAGCACTCCTCATCCTGACTCCTAACTCTCTCCTTGCTACCCTTTGCTTGCTAGAAGCGGAAAAATAGAAACCGGGTGAGTAGCTAAAGCCTGTCTGCAGCAATGAAGATACTACAGTAGATGTGTATTCATGCAGTGATACACAGTTACTTGAATGTCTTACTGAGTTTATGAGGAAAGTGCTGTTCTATCTGAAACTATAGAGGTTCAGCAAACAAAGTCACAAACTATTTTTTTAAAGTAGATTCAGGGCTTGAAATTCTTTTTCTGCATATCTGCACTGGTGCAGGTAGCATTGGAAATTACCTGCACCGGACACTGTCACACATTTTGAGATTACCTGTACGAGACAAATTTTACGTGCACCACTCTGCACTAAAAGTAGATTTTATGGGGTACTAGTATCAAACTGAAAACTGTAACAGTTAAGAAACCATTCAAATTCTTTATTTTGCAGCTGGTAAAATTACAGTACCCAATACAACAATACACAGACACAGTACCCAATATTGGGGATTTTGCAGGTTAGGTGCAGGTAGACATCAGAAATACCTGCACAGCTGCAATTTTACCTGCACTAACCTGCATATGCAGGTGGGATTTCCAGCCTTAGTGACATGTGATTAATACATGTATATTATGTAAAACAATAGTGCCTTTGTATATCTACATGTATATGCATTTAACAACAAACAATCTTCTTTGTGTTAATTTTATTCCAACACCATGACTGTAATTCAATACGTGAAAATTCAATATGTGAAAATCAGGCTAGAAAATATATAATGCTGCTGAGCAGTTGAGTACAAATGTACAATAGGCAGATTCTTTCATGCATTACTAACAACTTCTGTGATTGGTGGCTCTTTTACTGTACATGTAGCTAGAAGTCTCACTACTAACCCTTCACTCTATTCCTCCTTGTCTTCTTTCTTTCTTTAACTTCGCTGCTTGTAATTGGGATCCTGAAGAAGAAAAAGAACAAATCGGACAGCAGTCCTTCCAATGCTGAAGTGGTACCAGCAGAGGTAACGCAGCCTAGTGAAGAAATCTCGCAAAACAAGAAGCAGGAAAAGCCAGAAAAAACGGAGAAGTCCGGGGAGAGGAAGGGGGGGAGGGGCAAACAGGCCCAGAACGTGAGATCACCTCCGCCGGAATCTTCGAACAAGAAGAAAGCAGGAAAATCTGTCTCTGTAAGGTTCTTACAGTTACAGTATGGTCGGGAAGTGAAGATACAGTTAAACCTGCTAGAGAAGACTACTTGGGGCACTGATAAAACCTGTGGATAGATGGTCACTACAGACAGGACTCTTGATGCTTGTGTCAATGGGAAAAATGTAAGGGACCACCACAAAGGGGTTACATGGACCAGGTGGTCCTTATACAATATAGAGGTGGTCACTTGTACAGGTTTGACTGTACATGTAGTTGTGCTTACAATAAGGTAAGACAGTACAGGGGAAGGCTATTGCAGTCAAGTAGTACTGAGGACCACCCTTGTCTGAAATCTAGCCAGATTAGCTGTTGACCCTACTTGCAAAATTAAGAATCCTGTCTTCATGTATATACAGTGGCCACCTGACAGGTTTTACCAGATGTATTCTCCTGTTGGAAAGTATTATAGAAAACAATCTTTAAAATTTCTTCAAATCACACATACATACATCTACATATATTTTTAAGAATCACATTTATTGGTATAGGAAACATATATACATGCAAAAAGCCCATGTACATGGTCATGTTGACATACATGATTAAACTACTGACATGTATTTACTGTACAATGTTACAGTGTTGTGTAATGCTTACCACATGTACATGTATGTCCTATAAGAGAATGCATGCATGTGTTGTGATGTGATGTCTGTGTTGTGGGTGGCAATGTTACGCTGCTAAACCAGCATTATCAAGGCCATACCAATTTCATTTCTTGCTCCCGACCTACTCCTAACCATGGTTGGGGGGAGTTCGGCAGTATGTAAGTGTTCAGGAGGCCATATTCAGCTATGTGTGACATGTACAGGGACTAGCTGAATTTTGGCTGAAAAACTCTGGGAACCAAGTCAATGAATAATTGCAATGTGGTGTTGCCCATGCATGTGAGTGTGTAACTGCATATTGTGACATGTGAATGCATGTGTGCTATCCTCTCTGAGAATGATGCAAAGCTCTGGTGGACTTAGTTAGGCAGGAAATAAGGTGTAAAAAAAGGTTTTGGTAGTTTGCTTCAAATTTTGCAGCTTCCAAAAAGTAGATTTTCACAAGGAAAGGGAGACTAAGCTACAAACTCAGGGTTTACGTAACAAATTTCCCTCCATGCCTATTTCAATTACTCATAATTCAAAGTGAGAAAAGAAGAAATATAGAAAGTGATACCGATGAAAATGTACATCATACACATACACGGTATATATTTGGCTATATTATGAATTTTATTTTACATTACTAGTTGATGCAAGGTAGGAAAATGCTGAATCAAAAGTTAAAATGCTAAATTGAAAATTACAATACTTATCACAAAAAGTCACTGTTGTGAACTACAATGTAGAAGTTTTCACAAATGAAATTAATCACCTTATATAAGTGTTAAACATTTCCATTTTTTACCAGAAGAAAGTGACTCACTATTGCATATTAGAAAGAATAAAAGTTACAGTTGCAGCTCTACTTACGGAATATTTGGCCATATTGGGAATATTATCTTTTGAACTCTCCATACTTATGGACCTTGCCTCCTGTGTTTCTCCCTTTAGGAGGGCACCAGTAGCATTCTAAATGAGATTGCACGGGCACGCCAGAACATTCAAAACTCCCTCAGTTTTCCTGTGAGTAGTACACCACCTTCTCTCTTAACCTCGCATGTATGAACACCCCACCCACTCACGCTAATCTCCAGTAACGCACTAGTAGTAGTACAGCCTGCCGAAATCACAGCAGTGTAATGTAGCATTATATCCTTCTAAGTCCAACTCCTTTTGCTCAGTACCCAGTTTATCTCCAAGCAGATCTTTTGGCAAGAAAGCTGAACCAATCGATGAAGACATTATCCATTAGCCTCCTTTGCAGACTTCTTGGAGTGGCGGTGTGGGTTTTTTTTGGGGGGGGGAGCGCTGATACGCAATTTTTTTACACAGGCTAACTCTCTCATGTGGCAGAGGGTGTTATTCTGTGGCAGATGATGTTAATAATGCTTTCCACATGGCAAAACTCCCTATGCTGCATTAGAGAACCATTGCCCATAAAAGCGAAAAATCGCATATCAGTGCTTCCCTCAAAAAGGTAAATGCCACCACTATTGGATACTGTTTTGCTGGTTGGTTACGATTTGCCGTGGAAAAATCTGCTTAGAGATTAAACCCAGTCATGGTTCTGAGGTGTTCTCAAGGCTAGGTGTGTAAAAGTTTGTCAAGAATCACTATACTGAAAGCCTATCCATGTGACAGTATGTTACAATGTTGAGAAGGATATGTTTTAGACCTTCAACCAGTGCTAAGGTAGCCATTTGGCACCAAAGTTGTATTGGTTATGGGGTTTGGCAGCAGTAAGAAGGTTAAATTAGATACTGTTTCTGTGTCATGTACACACAGTGCAACAGCACCTGAAAGTGGAAACTGTTATCTATTAACCTTCTCCCTGTTGCCAAGCCCCTTAACCAATACGGATTTAGTGCCAAATGACTACCTTAGCAGGCTGAAGGTTAGAGTTACCATACTACATTGTAGTACATGGCAGTGCTATGTACAGTGTACACAGTCGCACATTACCAGTCTACTAGACCAGTGCACATTCCTGACCATTTTCCCCACCAAATGGCGCTGTCCAAATCCCAAATCAATTTTTATTGAGAACACCACAGCACCTTGCCGTGATTTCTGGGTGAAAGGAGTTGGATATAAGGGTGGTGCAGTAGAGCCTGGTAGCTTTGATTGTCGCTGCATGTGCTTCTCTACTTCAGCATTAGATAAATAATTTGCATGTTGGTATTGTTCATACCTCGTCTCTGATCATGACTCATTTACTACAAGTAGCTATCTACCAGTACATGTATTCAGTACATACATGTATATACATGTACGTGTATATTATACATGCACAAGAATTGGATGTTATCAGCAAAAGTTATGTCCACTTAGATTCACAATCATGTACAATTTGTCATTTCTATGTATCTTTTTAGTTTTGCATATTCATAGAAGATAGATATTGTCTTTGGGTAACATTACTCTATAGTTTTCCATATTATCCTACTAGTAGTACGGTACATAATCCTATTAGGACGTTGCAAATGAAAGTTAAATGTATTCGTATTATACAGTTTGTTGAGTTAGAAATTATACATATAACTCATTTTTTTTACAGTCAGCTATTCATTTGGTTTCTTTACAATTGAGATCAGGACAAGCTGCAACATCATGGAAACATAGCCTCTACCAGGCTTCAGAGGCGACTGGAAAAAGTAGAAATTGGCCAAATAGACAGATGACTTGTTACCAGGGGACTTGGTCTGCTAAAGGAGTACAGATTGGCACCTCTTTAGTGGACCAACTCTCCGGTTGGCCAGTTTCTACTCTGTCCAACTGCCTCTGAAGCCTCAGTAGAGGCTAATGGAAACATACTACCATATCATTTACATAATATAATATGGCTGTATGTTTTCACATTCATGTCTGCAGCCTTACAATACTGATCATTTTTGAAGACGTAGTGAGGAGTGGGTGATGTTTCTTAAGATGTTATCCTGTTCTTTACCTGTAGGGGGAGGGACTCCAGGTGGGCACCAGTGTGGGACATGCCGAGGTGTTCGCTCGACTTTCAACTCTGGAACAGGAGAACAAGGATCTAAGGAAAGGTAATGTCTTAGAATATTGCTTATACTTATAACTTAAAGGTGGTCTTGTGTTAAGGGTTGTTGACCTAGAATCTGATTCTGAAGCTCCTAAGGTTCGAATCCCCAATGTTTAAGTGCCATTGTGAAAAACAACACCTATTTCTTGACTCAGTGTAAACTGTAAATGAGTACTTAGTTTTGGTTAGGGATGTCCTCTCGGATGGGACGTAAAGATGGAGGTCCCGTGTTTAAGACGAGCCACACCTCGAGCACGTTAAAGAACCCACCACACTTTGCAAAAAGAGTAAGAGTCGTTCCTATTCTCAAAGGCGACTAAATTTATTATAAAGAACACAGTATGCTGACTTCCACAACTGATATTTTCTATTGTTCGTTCTTCAACTGTGTTACAGTAACTGACGATCTGAAGGCACTTGTGTTAAAACTGGAGTCCCGAGTGGTCTCACTGGAGAAGGGCGGGGCCGCCCCGACCAACTCACCTGCCAAACCGGTCCAGGAGGAAGAGGAGGAGGATGATGATGACGATGATGATGACGATGATGATGACATCGACCTGTTTGGAAGTGATGATGTGAGAAGATAGTTTTGCTGATGATACAATTATTGCAACTTTGTTCTTTAATCCTTTACCAGCCATACCCAACAAAGCCAAAAGGCTACCTTATACGAAGGTCATATTTCCAAACCGGGGCCTGACCAGGCTGTTTGCATGAACGGAAAATAATTATTCACATGAACAATATACACAATGATTAGTACCTTTTTCTCCTTTTTTGTGTTTTGCTGTCTTTTATATCATAATTTTTGTTCCTGCAAACTGCCTGACTGGGAATTGTTTTTACTATAGTACATGTAGGTGAACAGAAAAGAAATTAGGATCTAAAACATACAGATTGAGATCATCATAACTTTATTGAGAACACTATGGAAATGTGAATTGTAAAATGTTCACATTGGTTTACTATTGGTTCACATTGGTTTACTACATGTATGATCACAAAGCATTTTTTATATATATATATATATATATATACATATATATATATTAAGCATATACTTATTTCAGGTTACATTGTATTAAATTTGCAGCATGTGAAACATTACTAAGACAGTTTGTACGTTTCTAACAGGAAGCAGATGCGGCAGCAGAGAAACTTAAAGAAGAAAGACTCAAGGCCTACCAGGAGAAAAAGTCTAAAAGTCAGTCTCTCCTAGATCACTCACACACACTCTTGTCTGCTTTATGACATTTTAAAACAATCATTTCAAAAATCAGTGGCTATATTCATAAATACATGTACGTACAAAATGTAGCACTGATGTACTAAATTAATGTACATGTAGAGCCAAGGCGTGAAATACTTAGTACATGTTTGTTTGTTTGTGTACTGACGTTATTTTATGTTGTTTTTCAGAGCCAGCTCTTGTTGCAAAGTCCATGATTGTCCTTGATGTCAAACCGGTTAGTTTTTATGTCTTTTCAACAGCAATTGCTACTTGATGTGTACTGTACTGTAACTTTGTACACACCTCGGATTGTGTGACTGTATGTTTGGAAAAACACTGAGTCTGTAAACTCGAACAACTCTAGTAAATATTTCAATATGGTAATGTGGTTGTTCTTATGTGAAGTAAGAAGTTTTAGAATATGCTTATCTACTAACGTTAACATGTATTTTCTTTTTTCCCTTTCTTTACCTTCACTGTACCTGACAACATCATAGTGGGACGATGAAACAGGTGGGTCCTTTGAAATACTATGTGTTTCGTTATGAACACTTAGGTTAAGCCCCTGTCACACATTCAGAACCTTCCCCCAACCACCAATCAATCAAGCTTGGCTGAAGTTTGGGAGCAGTCTGACCAGATTTAGGCCATGTACATGTATATATCTTTCTTTATATCATACCCGGCGGCGATACAGTGCTCCCGGCCGTGTTGTATTCTCCTGTACGACCGGGTGTATAAACCGGGCTTCCATAGAACGATTCGAACGCGTTTCGCCCCAACCGTGTGCGCCGCTTTCGAAAATTCGAATACAGGATTCGGACATTAGAATTGATGTTGTTCCACATCGCCCTCGGTCTCGGCCCTCCAGCGAGTCGGATCGCGGTCGGGCAGATACCGCGGGCAATACGGAATACACCGTGTTGTATGCTCTACATATACACATGTATCTATCTTTTAACATTAGTCCAGAACATAACAGTCTAAGTTCAGACTTACATGATTGTATGATACCTGGAGCCAGACTTGGCCAATATATTAATTTTTAAATCTAAGTTAAATCCATTTTTATGTGGTTTCCCACAGACATGGCTGAAGTGGAGAAGAATGTTCGGTCAATATCAACAGACGGACTTCTATGGGGACAATGTAAGTAACAGGCAACCCTACATCACTTGAGATGATGGTAGCACTCGTCAGTTGAGGATCACCAGGTGGTCTTGTGGTTAGGGTTGTAGTGACAGTCTTAATGCTAGAAACCCCACCAATAATTCTAGAAGCACATTCTCATTCCATACTACATACATGTAGTTTTGTGCAAGGTAGATTAGCCCCATACTCATATAGTATGTTTGATTCTTTATAAGTAGTAGATGCAATAGGTTGTACCTACCTTTCCAGGGCTCGAAATCCTTTTTTTTTCTGCATACCTGTACTGGTGCAGAAAACTGTTCAGAAACCACTGACATCTTTCCATAAGTAGTAACAGTCAATACAGCTGATAAAATCCACATACACCTACAAATGTACATTTGTATGTACATTTGTAAACCCAGTGAAGGTAGACATGAGAAATACCTATTAGCACACACACAGCTCCTATTACACCTGAACTAACCTGTATATGCAGGGCGGATTTCCAGCCCTGCTCGTACAAGTGTTTTCCATGAAAGTTATTTTAAAGAATCAATTCATGTACAGTGTATCTTTTTTTTTTTTCAGCCAAACTCATACCCCTGGCCTACGGCATTAAGAAACTGCAGATCAGCTGTGTTGTAGAAGACGAGAAGGTCGGAACAGACTTCCTGGAGGAGAAGATCACAGAGTTTGAAGACTACGTAAGTTTAAGTTCAAGTTTAAAGGTATCCAATGCAATTTCAGGTGGCAAAACAACAAATATGCTAGATGACTAAATCTGTCTGACATTGACATTTTACTGCCATTCCTTTAGGTTACAATCTTTTTCTTCATCATTTCATACTTGAAGTATTTGAAATAGCCCCTAAAAAAACAAGCTACGTGAGGAGTCCCTTTATTTTTTTGGTACCGCCAAGAAATAGCTAGAACCAGCCTAGGATACGAAACAAGCTACCGTAGTCAGTTGTCAAGGTTTATTTATTTATGCCTCACAGATATCAGTATGGGCTAGTTTTGATTCAACTTAACTAACATTAAAATAATGCCTAGAAAATTGATTTTGAAAATCTTGTTTTACTGCCCTGAAATTGCTCTGGGTGCATTCAAAGTCAGACTCTGTTTTCATATTGATCTTTCAGTTTAGCATTTTCTTTTAATCCTACATGTACATTAAAAGAAGCAAGTGGCTTTGAGTGAGTGAGTGAGTGAGAGTTTAATCCTAGAACAAAGGAAATAGAATTGTTGTTCCCTAAAACCTCCTTGTCGGAGGCCCAGCCTGTTCGGTGGCTGTCGACTCTCTGGGTAGGGAGGGACAGCAAGTCACAGCGAAAACCCAGGGGTGGGCAACATAATAACCTGCCTGTTTTAACAGCTGTGACACACAGATAGCTTCATTAGGTTGGTAGTCGAAAACAAGGCTCTTATAGACAGCACCTCGGCAGAACGTACTGGACCTGCGCGAAATCCCGAACACAACATACGCATGCACAGCACTTCTACAGAACGAATCGTTCAAGGAAGTGTTTGAATGTGTATTTAAGAATGATAACCCATCTGTAGTTTTCAAATGTTGTGTGGAGTAGGATGTCTAATACAACAGATAAAATTCTGATACAGTGTTGACCAAACATCCAACAGAAACCGTGTTTTCATGAAGTACGTTCTGCCGACTTTCGTAGACAATCTAAGAGAGACATATACATGTATATAGGACCCAATGACATATAATGTAGCCCATCCTACAAATTTGATATCAGGAAATTTTTTTAAAAAGGCAGAACCAACTGCTGACAAGGGTCTAAGCCTTTTCGGTAACAAGACAGCTGAATTTTTATGACTAGTACTTAAAAATATGTACAACTGTTCCATAAATGCCCTTATCGTGGACTGTTTATTTGCCGTTTGTTAAAGTTTTTGTTGTTTTTGTTTACAGGTCCAAAGTGTTGACATTGCTGCCTTCAACAAGCTGTAAACAAGACCACTGCACACGACAACAAACCATCTCCAAAGTAAACAACAACAACAACAACCACCTTCAACGATAAAAGAAGAGAACATCTGAAAGCTTTTAGTTTTGTTGGTCTCCTAGGCTAAAAAAATGTCAACCCCTCACCATTAATTTTCCTTATGTTGCGAAATTTCAATCCTTCAAATGGCCGTATATGTATTTCTGTCATGAACTATAAACAGCTCATTTGGAAGACCAGGAAATATAATACATGAGAAGACCAACACAAATGACCACAACAACAAAAGTGGACTAGCTTTGCTGACTGTGCCAAGTGCTACAGTTTTTCAACAGTAGTTTGACACATACATAATGGCACAAGTTCCCCTGGTGTACTGCTCAAATACACTACTGTTCAGTCCTTCTGTTTCCTTCCTGTACTGGGCCAACTCTCCAGTATCTGATGCTTGTTGCTGACCGTCGACATTAAACGTACCACCAACTGCATTGTGTGTGTTTGTCTAGTTTTATATGACATTGTGAAGGTTTAGAGATTGGTATTGAAAACATAAGTGCCATAGACAAAGCAAGGACAACGTGTCGGTGAAGGTCAGACATCCAGGTAATAAGATACGCCAAAAACAGTTACTCAAGCAACTGGATATGATTTTGGAAACGGTCAGACATTTCAGGTAGCATCCACTACCTTTCGTCAGCTCAGATTCAGAGGCTCCTGTCTTGCATAACCTTCCCCATATTCCCAGCTTGTAGATCAGTGTTAGGTTTGCTATACAACATATGTCCAGTCATTTCGATGGCATGAGTTCGAATCCCACCGCTGCCACCAGTGTTAGGTTTGCTATATAATGTATGTCCACACTCAACCACAACTTGGGGAAGACTGACCCAGGGACACATGGGTCCCTGTCCTTTATTGGATGTCTTGCTGGTGACCCGACACAAGTCCTACCCCCAACACCAGTTTGTCTTTCCACCACATCCACAAAATTAAGGGGCTGTCTTTCAGGCCTTATTTTCCTGTGTGATGGAGACCACGGCATGCTAGCACCAAGTTGGATACTACTTCCCAGTTATTTCTAAAACGGAGTCCAGCAAATCTCTAATGTCTGTCTCTTACAGTAATTTGTGGAGTCCAGCATACAGCTGTCAGCTCTGTGTTTTGGGACAGCATAACTCGAGAAGCCGTGGATGGATCTTTGTGATATCTATTTATGTCACTGGGGCCTTTTTTTGGGCACAATCAATGACGTTTCGGATACAATAGTCATAAATATTAACATCATTTGGCGAAGGTATGAAGCCCTGGAACTCTAGTTTTCAGCTTGCGTTACATCCCCTACCCCCACACACAATTTTTATGGACATCTTTAGCGAGATATTGACGTTCACATTTACACAGTGGACTCAACAGCGGCGCCGCCTTATCTGAAGTAGAGATCGAATTGATTGATATTAATAACCTTTATCACACGGGGGCGAAGGTTTGGGTACGCCTTTATTCAACACTTGTTTTGACGTTTCACACCTGAGAAAATCACCAAGAAGAATGGACGAGTCCTAGTGTAGTACAGGCTTATGCTTTCCCTTGTAGCATTTTTAATGTGTTCGGCGTACTTCGTGTTCGGAAGACTTCGCTGTCATTCTGATCGTCTGTTGCATCACTGGTGACCAGTATCTGTTTATTCTGTCTACCCAAACTGTCCAAAGGGGTGAGTATACTTAGTATTCCTAATATTTTCTGGGTTATTTGTGTACAAAAACTGATATGAGCACAACAAATTCTGTACAAGAAGAACACTCAGGACCGATAAAGTCTGATCTATATATATGTGGAACAGGTGGTCACTATAGACAGCATTCTTAATATGTGTTACAGGGAAAATTAGGATAAGGGACCACCAAAAATGGTCACATTGGCAAGGTGGTCCATATGTAGAAGTGGTCACTTTTGCAGGATTGACTGTCACTAGTAGCAAAGGTACCATACGGGCTTGTATATCATTATGATTGTAGGAACAGTGCTCAAACCGATATATTTTAGCCTGGACGGAGAAGAAATGACATAGTGTGACCATTACAGTACGTTACAAGTTAGAAAATACGAAGGAGTCCTACTATCGTGTTATAAGACGCAAAAAAAGGGTGGAACGTCATACAAAGTTTTGAGTTGAATGTTATTCGGCTTCGGGAAAACACTCGTTTAGAGAAGATTTATATAATCTTGGTTTAGCAGCAAACACAGAAAAAAGGGCGTACATGTAATTGCATGATATATGACGTGAGGTACCCAGCAACATAAGAACTTCTGCACACCGGGACAAGGTGAGCAAATATTGACCTACATGACTACAGGTGTGGTAGGGCATAACAGTGTCCCACATACAGGGGCCACCCCCTGTATGTGGGACATTTTGAAAAATAATTAAGCAGAGTACCCTGAAAAGGCGACCAGTGCAATTTCAGGACAGAAAAACGAAAAATATTATGGATGACGGAATCTCTTTGATACTGACATTTATTTCCATTTCTTGACCCATTTTCGTCATCATTTCAAATTTGAAACGTTTGAAATGGCCCAAAAACAAGCCACGTGAGGATTCCCTTTATTTTGGTACCACCAATAAATAGCTAGAACCGGCCTACGATACGAAACAAGCAACCATTTTCCGTCCGTGACGTCGCATGTTTGCCTCACAGATATCAGTATGCTATAGGATAGGGTGGATTCAACTTACTACATTTAAAAAATGACCAGAAAATTGGTATTGAAAATCCAGTTTTACTGCCAAGAAATTGCTATTTGCTTTGTTTTCATGTTGATACCTTTTGTTGATGACATTATAAAACATTTACACTCACTGGTATTGGTAACTCATTATTAGGAAGGGACTTTGGTCCGAAGAACAACATGGTAATGTGCCATTATATAAGACTATCATATATTTTGCGAGTAGGCGGCAACAGGTTGTCTACACACAATGTCAATAGCGACGTTTGTATAAATCTGCTGAGTTTCGCTGCAAATTTCAGAATTCTATCTATATTTGGAGTGAGTTTGGGTCAGCAATTTTAATCAATAACTTTATTACAAATTCATGCCAAGGTAAGGGGATAATTAAACGTACATTGGAAATGATAAAATAATAATAATAGTAAGCAACAAAATAAACATTAAGTAGATTGAGAATCCTCAACTAATGCTACTTATAATATAGTTATTGTTGGGTTTGATTTCTTTACTGTACGCAGTGGAGTATGAAATGCCCGACGAGATATATGAATTGGGAGCTAGGTTTTAGTAGAAATGCATTTTTGTAGACTACACGGAAAGATGTATAAAGCTGGGAGACATTTTGATGACAAGTTCAAATAATTTATCTCTTTGGGTGTTGTATTGAGGGCAATGGCAAATAACATGTCTTTCATCTTCCACTGCTTGTCCTGTACAATATTTAAATATTGTATTGTTATGTTAATCAATAACATAATCTTCTGCAGCTCTTATGGAGGATAATAATACACACTCAGTGATAGACATTGGTGATGGCCAATCCAACCCTGCCTTTGAGGCGGACGATACCAACCATCAACAGGGGAGCGCTGTTCTTAGAAGGAATAGTTCAAGAGTCAGTAGGTAAATACTAACAAGAAGAATTTTTTTCATCTTCTTTATTTTTCTTATAATTTCAGCGAATACTCTGAAGAAAAGTGTACGTAATTTGTTGCATAGTTTAATGTAAAAGGTACTGTGGACTGGCATGGCGTTTCTACTATTGATGGCATTTCAGTACTAGAGTTTACTGAGTTACTTGACGATGAAGTAGGTGTCCAGAAAAAGTAGTGAATGTCAAGTAACGACTCCAACTTCTTTTTATAGTCAACAAGGCCCCACAGATGAAGGCCTACGACGGAATGATGTTGAAATGCAACCGCGAGATGTGCAGAAGAATGATGGTGATTTCGAGTTGTTGTTTTTTAAATCTTTATTGTGATGCGGTTTGATATTGACTTTAAGATAGTTTGACATTGTTTCTGTCACAAGTACAATTTCTGTTTGATTATATTGTATAGCTATCTCTATCATTGGAAAAGTTATGCACAAACGATACATGTAGTCGATACATATAGTGACGAAAACAATATTAATGTTTCCCATTAGATCACGCAGGTTACCACCAGGCCCTACACATGGCACTCCTTAGGGGTGACGAGAAACTGGCGCTGGACATTCTGGACCAGCATGTGGACTGTGCCAACATGGTCTGCTGCGATAGAAACCATGACGGTATATACTATTGATGAGTTATATTTTCATAATATTATCAAGTTGAACATATCGTTATTGATAACTCTAATGTGGTAACAGAAGGTAGCTTCATCAACACCGTCATCCTACGGAGGAACCCCTTCATTGTACAGCACATAAGCCTGGTACTGCACGAAAAATTGGATTTACCAATTGTAGTAAATGTCAGGAAAGTCGGGTAATGTTTAACTTTCCGATATAGTAGTAAATAAAATCAAGTCTGGTGATTTCATTTACTACCATTGTTAAACCCGAAATTACAGGACTTGACTTTTATCTACTACCATATGGTAAAGACCAGTAATGTTTACAAAGTGAACATTACCCGACTTTACTGGCATATATACTGTCATTGGTAAATCCGATTTTTCGTGCAGTGTTGGCTCCCTATCTTATGCCAGTCTTGCAACCTCCTTACTTCTGGGTACGGAAGTATTGATTTGGGTGGTTGAGCTGTGGGTTTGTGTATCTGTTCGGACAGAGTAGGTTGACAGAACGTGGGTGGGGGAAGATTGACAGGCAGAATGACAGGAGTTCAAAGGTCATAATAAATGCGTCATAATAAAAACATTCTAATAACACTTGCAGGAGAGTCTCCGCTGCACCTGGCCATTTTTAACGGAAATTTCCGGCTGGTTCGGGAGCTGGTGAGCCGGGGGGCGGACCCGAACGCACGGTGCACCGGGACGAACTTCTCACAGGCCCAGGGCAAGGAGGGGGACGTCCTGTTTTACTACGGTAAGCCGAGGGGGACGTCCTGTTTTACTGTGGTAAACGCTAGGGGGGAAAGTTGTGTTTCCTGTTTAAAGTCTGAAAAAATAGGGTCGGTAGGTAGGGATTCACTTCTAAAATGCGTGAAATAGCATTATAATAAGTTATATTCCAACACTTTACTTGCAGGGGAGTATGCCCTTTCTCTCGCTGCCCGTCTTGGAATGGAACATATTGTCCGGTATCTGGTGCAAAATGGCGCTGAACTGGACAACCAAGACTCAAAGGGTAACATACTTAACGTGCCCCTTTTACCACTGTTTGCTAACATTGTCCTAAGATTCTGAATTTAAAAATTGCTTTATTTTTCTTTTTGTTGAATCAATAGTAAGTGTATGAATATCTTTACTATTTCTATTCTACGTAAAATCACAGTTATTCGGTACAGTGTATGTCCATGCATATCTATTGTTTAGATGCACATGTACAGACAAACCGACCTCACCATTATGTTTCCTATGATGTAGGAAACACTGTTCTGCACGTGCTGGCTATCATGGAACACGCTGACGCGGCCTGTTCCATGACCAGACTGGTGCTCAAACTGGTGGAGGAGCAGTTGGAGATACTCAAGGGACAATACGACAACCAACAGCTCAGCCAGGTACGAAGGCCCATCTGCACATTTCGAGGAGAACTCATATTTGGGATGGCGATCATCAAAATCATTGATACAATTTCTTTTGTAGACATGACTTTCGTCCAGAACGCTATCAGACTGCATTTACTACTCTCTGGCAGTTACAATTACTTCTGCTACCGTCGTGAAAGTTCACTTGTGTTGGTAATTACATTGTTTAAAGTTAAAACTTTTGTTCCGACACAAGAGAGAAATATGCTCAACTACAACTTTCAATCAGTCACTCCGGTCTTCCTCAGTAGACTGGGTCATATTTCTCTCTTGTGTTGGAATAAAAGTTTTACCTTTAAACATACTTCTGCTACTCTTTATTTCTCCTAAAACAACTGCTAAAATAATTGTTACCTCCGGGGAAGGAGGTATCCTTCCGCGGAAGGGTAGGGCGACTGGTCGGCATTTTCATGTTCGCAGCTATATCTCGCGGTTGGGTGGGCGGATTTTTGTGGGACTCGGTATACGTTTTGCTGTTAGGCTGCAGTTGTGGCACGTTCCTTTTTTTTCGTTGTATGTGTGTTTTCGGGCGTGGAAATGAAACCTTTTGGAGGCCCCTGGACACCCCTTTTTGTCTGAAAATGGTTATGCATAAATTACTTGGCTGTTGTCAAGGTATAGCCGGGTGCGTCCATTTTTATCAGGCGTCTGACAGAGGGGTGTGTGGTTCCGATAAAGGGAAATTAGGTTTTAGTCAGATCGTAGGCGCGGGACGGGGTCGGAGATTAGTTGTTTCAGATGTAGGCGATCAGATGCAACTTGGTGCAGTTGACGGCAGTGGTTAGCTACTGTATTACACGTTATTTTTAACGTTTGATTTTACTGTTCTGGTTGTCATTCTGTGTTTCGTTCCGTGTTCCTTGCGGCTTTCATAAGTTTGTAGATTTATGTTTTAAGTTGCAGATGAAAATGGGTTGGTGGTTTGTTGTTTCAAATGTTAGTTTTTGACACTATCGTGCGGTAGTATTCCGTTATTTTTTTTATCGCGGTATGATCATGTGAGTTGAATGTTATAGACAGTCATCTGTTATATGTACACCATCATGACCGTTATATACACAACATCGTCAGTTTAGATGTAAGTAGCCGTCAGTCAGCTTAGATCAGATGTAATTAGCCGTCAGTCAGCTTAGATGTAATTAGCAGTCAGTCTAGCGTCAGTCGGACGTTGCCAGTTATAGCAACAACTGTAACATAACACCGCCGTCAGACGGAGGTTTTGTGGCCATCAGTTACAAGGTTTACAACGATATGGCCTTTAAAGTTTATAGCTAGTTTTTCAAATTTAAGACGGATACCGCATATGTTGTTAACATAAGTAATATCGCTATAGTGGATTAGGCATAGTTTAGACCGTCACGTTATTAAGTATAGGTTAGAAGAAAATTATGTTCGTTGATGAAGGACGCATAACATAACAAGCTACTCACACTACAAAATTACAAAATAACACAAACCGATCAACAGTTATGTTCCATATCTCACCATGCTACATCAGAAACTCTTGCATGCATTTACTACCAGTTACAATGGCAACGCACAACCATTACCCGACACACCTTTCATTAACACTATCAACTATATATAACAAACAACATATACAAAAAGAAATTACAACAAACCCGGAGGTACAAAATCGCCGATTTTACTTGTTTTAAGTATAAGTGATCATTGTATCCGTCCATTCAGGAGGAGTATATCCAGATGAGGGAGAGTCTGGATCTGGAGAAAATCACCAACAACGCGGGACTCACTCCGATCAAGCTGGCAGCAGATAGAGGAAATCTGGAGGTGTGTGTTTATGCAGTTCACACATTTGCAGGGTTACCATACATCCTCAGTGCTGCTACTGTTTGTAGAACTGTATGGGTCGCAAACAAATATACGTAAGGGTTGAAGTCTGCCATCTCTAATTGCCTTGTAGATGTTTCTTTTCTTCCGATATAAAACTGATCTGTAGCTGTTACTCCTGACCTGCAGTGTCTAAACAACCATGTGTGTGTGCTGTTTGTTTGAAGATGTTCCAGGCCCTACTGAACCCTGCCTTAAGCATCACGTGCTGTGGAAGTAAGCATCACGTGCTGTGGAAGTAAGCATCACGTGCTGTGGAAGTAAGCATCACGTGCTGTGGAAGTAAGCATCACGTGCTGTGTCCGAGTGTCTGAATAACCGTGTATGTTCTGCTTATCTACAGATGTTCCAGGTCCACCTAGACCCCAGCCGGAAGCATCACACCTCCAGGTCACGATGCACGTGTAGCACGTGGAAGTACGGCCACGTGACCGACTGTCTGAATAACCGTGTGTGTTCTGTTCATCTACAGATGTTCCAGGTTCTCCTTGACCCCAGCCGGAAGCATCACGTGCTGTGGAAGTACGGCCCTGTGTCCGAGTGTCTGTACGACCTGTCTGATATCGACAGTCTACACAACAGGGCGTGTAACGGTCTGCTAGAGATCGTGGTGTACAGCAACGTGCGCAAGTTTTACACGAACATCAAGGTAAATGTAATCTAAGACCCCAGTTTTCTTCTTTCCTGCCAAAGATTCGGTAGTCCTTTTTCTGCTTTCCCTAGGGCAATAATTACTGAAAATACTCTGTATCTAATATAGTTATTGCCGGACACAGTCAGGGACCGGGGCGGGACGGGGGGCGCTATAAACATCCCAGCACCTTTGACCCTTTACTGGCGCCACATGCCGATACAGTCACGTGAGAGAAGTAGTCACGTGAGAGAAGTAGTAGAGAATTGTACACGAAGAAAGCCATAGAATCAGTTGAAAATGCAGAGATTCTACATTGTTTATGAGTGAAACAGAAACGTTCACTTGATACTGATACCTACCAACGCGTATAGACTTCACCTAACATTTGTAATCTCTGCACTTCAAGGCTGCACGAATGGTTCAAACCACGCCTATAAAACAGCTGCTCAACAAGAAGTGGACGAGTTTCGTCCGGGGCTGGTTCTTGGCCTTCGCTCTGGCTTACCTCGTTCACATCATCGTCTTTACCATCTGCTGCTGGTACAGACCACTGCGGAATGTGGTAAAGGTCGTAAGTGACGGCACTAACAACGTCACTGTCACAGTGGTGGAAAAAGTACCCGTGTTTGTAAGTTTTATCTGTGTTTATACTCTGTAAAGTATGAAGTAATAGTAAGTATAGTTACGACATTATATAAGACTAAATTATATTTATACATTTTTTAAATTAGTATGATCAGTATGACACTAAGTGATATTTTAAGAGGAACAGAGAACCGAGAAGAGTGAAGAAAACTTGTTGTCAGATCATCTATGGTGCCCACGCGATCACAATTATTAGACTAAGGGATCGATGATGAGCATGAGATGATGATGAAAATAGTAGTATATTTTTCAATTTTCTGCTGCCTTATCGTAGATGAATATAACCAAGCAATACAAGGATAATTGCCATAACTAATTAGAGAATATAGCAGTAGGTATGACAATCGTACTCTCCGAGCAAAGGTTTTGGCTTTGGCTTATTTTTCACGTGTTTTAGGCGTTTTTATTGGGCTTTTTTGCACAGATATCTTTTATATATAAATGGTTTATTCGCAAATTCATACAGAGCTAAAACAACATTGCAGCCTAATAATACAAAGTAAAAAGGCTGAATTACGCAGTTTCAGGGAATACAACTGTACAAAATATCATCAATATTTACAAATAAAACCTAACCAAAACTGAATAACAAGAGTATGTACAAACAGCAGTAGGGTGATTACACAATAGGGTATAAGCTACAAAACACTGTTCAGGAGTTTTGACAAGTACGGAATGGCACTGTTCCTGTACCTGTCAGATCTTATAAAAGGTATGCTAAGCTGGAACCCCCCTTTTAAGTCCACATTTTGTTTCGCCAGCCAAACTACGGTGGTGTATTGGATTCTGTCTCGCCATTTTGATACTGCCTTATCAATATGATACTGCCTTGCCAACTTGATACTGTCTTGCCAATTCTATACTGTCTTACCAATTTGATACTGTCTACCAATTTGATACTGTCTTACCAATTTGATACTGTCTTACCAATTTGATACTGTCTTACCAATTTGATACTGTCTTACCAATTTGATACTGTCTTACCAATTTGATACTGTCTTGTGGACACCAAATTAGATTATGATAATCGTTATGAAATGCAAAATCGATGACCCTTTTTTATGATTCCAGGAGTCATACAACACACCGTGGCACCATGCCCGACTTGCGGGAGAGATGTTCACGTTATTGGTAGTACTAGTCATCTTGTGGGTCGAGGTAAGGAAGTGTTACTCTAAAGTAGAGATCCCAATTGGAGTCTCTGCTGGCACGATCGGCAATTCTATTAACTGTAAATCCTAAACTCCTTATCTTATGACCACCAGAGGATGATGTACAAGTAAAATTAAGTATTGCATAATCTCCTTACCATTCTTCTCTCTGTATAGTAGGCGTAATAGACACCACAACCTTCTTCATATGTATTGAATACATATGGTAGTGTTTTATTTGTTTCAGATATCAGACATAATACACGTGAGACCAGTGGCTTGTGGGATCTTCAATGGAGTCGGCAATGGACCTTTTCGTTTTCTAAGGTACCTTTCAAGATATATTAGCCTTCTTGCAAATTTTGTAAGTTTGACTCGAACGTGTCGCGATTCAAACTTAACGTCTGTTACTAAAGAAAAAAATGCCCTTGGGTTCATCAATTACCTTTGTCGAGCCTCGAATGATTCGTAATATCATTAATATCAGGTGGACTGGTCAACTCTTTTTTGGTTGGAAGTGAAATCTTTCGCTATAACTTTTATTCCAGCCTTTTATACAGTTGTTCTGTGCTGATCTTGGTGGTGTTTCGGCTGACTGACCATCCCCGTGAGGATGTGGTTATGTCCCTGGCCCTGGTGTTCGGCTGGATGTTACTGCTCTACTTCTCACGGGGTAGTGAAGCTCTGGGACCGTTCACTGTCATCATTCAACAGGTACGTATACGTGTATGTTCGTGTAAAGGAGACAGGGATGTGGTTATGTCCCTGGCCCTGGTGTCCGGCTGGATGTTACTGTAAAGCTCTGGGACCGTTCACAGTCACTATCCAACAGGTGTGTATAACATGCTTGTTCTTATAAAGTAGACGAGGATGTGGTCATGTCCTTGGTGCTGATGTATTTAGCTGGAGGGTCTTACGTTCTTTTAAAGCTGCACTATAACACATTATCACAATCCAAAAGTCAATTTTCTGCTCATTTCTTTACAAAGTAGTTGAACCATCCCTACTCCAGTACAAATAAGTGCCATGCAGCCAAAATATTACACCATACGAGTGTTCCAAAGCTGGAAACACAGCCGGTAGCCATGTTTGTTTCCATTCTGGTATTTTGTGGTGGTGTCACAAAATGAGTGCACCTCGCGTGAACTATTTCAGCGCCAAATGTCAAAAATGTGAGATGATTGCATAAATAAGTTGAAAAGTGGAAGTAAATGACAAACACATGAATATTTTTTCAATCAAAATTCTTCAATTTTAGTGCAAAAATATTACATAATGCCCCTCTAAGCTTTCGGGATGTTAACTGCCATCATTCAACAGGTACGTACACGTGTATGTCCGCGTGAAGAAGACGAAGATGTGGTCATGTCCTTGGTGCTGATGTTCGGCCGGATGTTACTATTGTACTTCTCTTCCATACAACAGTAAAACATAGTAAGATAAGAAGGTTCTTGCGACACGAAAGATATTCACGTGGCCGACGCTTCAGTAACTGCTTAGATACCATACTCAGGACCTGGAAGGGCTAACATTTTCATGCTTTATTTTTACCTCTAGATTCTCGCTGGAGACATCGTTCGATTCTTTGCCGTCTACCTCATCTGTCTGCTGGGATACACCGCGGGTAGGTGATCAGATCACTGCACGAAAAGTTGGACTTACCAATGGTAGTAAATGTCAGTTAAGTCGGGTAATGTTTACTTTGTAAACATTGCCGGACTTTATACAATGGTGGTAAATAAAAGTCAAGTCTGGTGGTTTCGTTTACTACCAGAATTTTTGTTAAATTTGAAATTACCGGATTTGACTTTTATTTCGTACCATTGTACTGTTTACGAAGTAAACATCACCCGAATTTACTGACATCTAGCATTGGTAAATCCAACTTTTCGTGCAGTGGACTCATCTATATGTGCATGTATCGATAACAATACTTATTCCGGTAACCTCTTGGTAATTTAATCTTTTATACTTCTCTATATCGTCCTTATTTTATCATCACCGTGTCTGTTAAAGAGGATTACCGGTACATTTGAGTCATGTGGATGTGGTTTTCAACTGTTTTCCTTAATAAACAAACAAACAAAGCCTCGGCTGTCTGCTGAACTTATTTGTCGTTTCGTTTAATAGAAATACTAAATAAATGAATAGCAAAGTTTGGGTCCTTAATAAACTTTTCACGGATGTTAATAGTAATACCTTTGCATTTAAAACAGATGAAATAGAAATATCTTTGCATTTCAGCCTTTTACATCACGTTCGAGCAGGCTGAAGAGTACTTGGAGCAGTTCCGTGACTTCGAACACACCATGCTGACCCTGTTCAAACTCACGCTCGGGGTGGAGGACGTCACGGTCCTAGACAAGGCCCCCAACCCCGCCATGGCGGTTTCCCTGTTTGTCAGCTTCCTCATCTTCTCCTTCCTACTGATGACGAACCTGCTCATCGGGATGATGGGAGAGACGCTATCCAGGGTCTCGGAGGAGAAACGGGACCTCTGGAAGCTGCAGGTAATTAGGACGTACGTGTTTATTGTTTAGAGCGGTAATGACGGAGAGATGAAAAATATCTATAAGTGTGTTGGGCTCTTTAATGTGATTCGGGATGATGGGAGAGACACTGTCCAGGGTCTCAGAGGAAAAACGGGACTTCTGGAAGCTGCAGGTACGCTTATTGGTATAGTGAAGGGAAAAATGAGGGGGGAAAAGTACCAAGTTGTGTATTGATAACTATTCCCTTTTTTAGTCTTTTATTTGTGGCATTATTGATAAAAATAGTAAATAGTAGTGTCTATGATTATAGTGTGTGTGGTTTTTGTTGAAAATTGACACGTCGTTCAAGGCATTTTCTAACGACAGATGTCTTTTTTTAGCAATGCTGGGTAAAAAGAGGATAAGCTCATATGATCGGTGTCATCAATTTCAAACTTATTCCTTTTCTGTTTCTGTATTTTCTTGAAGCGCGCTTGCCTGATCCTCCTGTTCGAGCGGCGCCTCCCCAGCTGGCTCCGGCGGCCGGCAGGGGAGTACGTGGACGTGCCCGGGTTCGACCCCAACACGCGATACCTCAGGTAAGGGCCACTGCAGGAAAGGTTGGATTTACCAATGGTAGTTAATGCCAGTAAAGTCGGGTAATGTTTACGTTGTAAACAGTATCGAAGATTAAAATGGTAGTGAATAAAAGTTAGGTCAGGTACTTTTCATTTAGTGCCATCGTGTAGTCGACTAGTTCGGTACTGTTTACAAAATAAACATTACCTGACTTTACTGGCATTTACTACGATTGGTAAATCTAACTTTTCGTGCAGTGTAAGGGCTGATCCAGTCATCGTTTGTCCTTTTGGCCATGTCAGCGATTGACTGTAGTTCATCCACTGTCCACTCAGTGTGAAGCCAAATTTCTGCCCCTACCAAATAAATGCCCCGACACTACTTGGGGGCTTCCAATATACACGAGAAATGGGGTGGGAACGTTGGTCGTGGTGTTAAGACCAAACCTAACCCTAACCTCAGCCCGAACAATAACCCCAACTCTAACTCTAACTCTAACCAACCCTAGTTCCAATCCTAACCCTCGTCCTAAATTCCAGGTACGCAAAGTACCCCGACAAGCAGAAATGTGGTGGGGCAGATATTTGGCGTCACAGCGGCAATGCAGGAAAATAAGATGGTTGATTCCTATGTTTAACCATTGAAAATTTATGCAGCCCATAGTTTTGTTTTTCTGTGGATGTTTACCCACTCGTTGCACCCATTTTACATTAGACATTTGTGATATGATGATGAAGAACCGACCCATCCATCAAATCAATCAATCAATCAATCAATTAATCGATTTATTTTAAACTTGAATAAACTCATATTCATTTTATTCCATGGACTAGGGTGAAGATTCTGGGGGAGCTCGAGGCGCGCAGTGAGGTCAAGTTTAAGCGCGCCCCGGCGAGACAGCGGCCGTCGTTCGCACGAGTTGCAGCCGGCTCCACCAAGTCTGCCAAGATGCGCGCCATGGTGGACTACTGGCGCAAACAGACGACTAGTCTCTAAAACAAGAAATCGGAGGTTTTATACTTCCGGAAAGTATAGTTGCATGAATGAATCATGCAGTAGAATGCAGTATTAGGCCACAGCAAGTTATGGATGACATCAGCGCGCGCAATGATTTTCGCCCGATTTTGAAAAAAAAGAAGAAATTTTGATGCACTACGACTGGTTTATGATCTCAAAATTTGAAAATGTAGGAATCTTGTTTTTTTGCCCGCCTTGTACGTTTTTTCACCCTATCGCATTAGACTTGGAGTCTGGGGAGGATGTCATCCATAAAACTTACTTGCTGTGGCCTTACTCATATGATTGTATGCTAAAACTTACTTACAGGTGATATTACACCATATGCATGGTTTATGTTTCATACATTCCCGGTGACCACGTCCTTGAACCCAGTGCGTACCGTGCACACCCCCTGTCATAGACACAATTCACGCATTGCGCAATCTTGCACCAAAGCGAGGCTTGGAAGGCAAGCACGCCCGCGAGGTAAGTGCCGTATGTGCCCAGTCACAGATATGCAAAATTATTTTCATTAATATGCAAATAGAAGCTCCATCTAGTAAACGATCTCGGTAACGCCATTTTGTTTGTTTGCCTTCCAAGCCTCGTTTTCGTGCGAACATGGCCCCGGCGTGAATGAGGTGTATCAAGTGAAACCCAATCTACACCCGCTCACTTTAGAACCCAAACATACAAACATATCAGAATTGGCGTCACCCTAAACAATACTTCCGTCCCGGAAGTAATAATCTTTTAAACTCAAATACGACGTCATGGCCAGCGAGTGGTAGGCAACTGGAAAAGGGTGGCAGTTGATTGATTTGCCAAGCAATAATTTGCATACGCCTATCACTAATTCAAATTTGCCTACCAATAATTAGCATATGTCGACTAATAATTGGTAATATGTAAACTGAAAGAGCGATCGCTCATAAAATATAATGTGAATAAAAGTTTAAAGAATAGAAGTTTTTATAGTTTACATACATAATCATACACAGTAGGTTACTGAAAATCTTATCTTTCACGGTTTCATATACACAGCTGAATTGTATTGCTGCCCTTGCAATTGCCTATTAGGTTGAGATGTACCCGTGCTTTTAAATAAAACATTAATATAATGTAGAAAATGGAAGATTTGTGCATTTATAGTGAGAAGTACTGCCAGCAGTGCTCCGTGTCCGTTGCTGTTGCAATTTTTTATAAAGTCAAAGTCATTGGACAATGCTATCAGTTCCTTTTACTATATTGAATCATATCACGCGTTCTTGGTTTCAGAAAAAAAACTTATAACACCTTAGCGGACAGAAGAATTGACTCATCTTTGTAAAACTGCACAGAAGGGACCAGTTTGTTCACTGAACAAAATCCATTTTAGGCACACCTTAAGCATGCGTAAAGATCCAATTTCTTCCCTCGCGAAACATTTGACAAAAATATATTTGTGGCAAACCTTACAAATATAACCAAGTTTACTATCACTGTCCCTAACACCAAGTTAACTAACACCAAGAACAGCTTTGCGTTTAATGATAATTACCAATGAGGACGTAATTGCCATATCTGTAACCTTTTTTCACTCTCAAAATCAGGTCATATAACGCTAACCCGCTAATCTATCTATCTATCTATCTATATCTATCTATCTATCTAATCTATATCTATCTATCTATCTATCCATCTGTGTATGTGTTACATTATACATTGATATTTCTTGATTGTAACATGAACAATGTTGGCTTTCCTTCGTCTACAAAATAATCATTTTAATCTAAATATATCTATCTGTATACAAGTCTTGTACTAACAGAAAAACCACAAACACAATCTTTACCATACACCACAAATTTTATTCAAATTTAAAAAAAACTGTCCACTTGTGTATGAAATTGTAAAGTTCTATGTTTGAGAACTCTCTTGCTATGTTATTACCAAGTACAAGCTTCAATACATGTATACGTTTGTTTTTAACCAACAGCAATGTTTTTACTTCATATGTGAAGATTATATGTTCAGGCGGACGACAGAAAACATTTCCTTACAAATTGTCTATCACTTATACCTACTGTAACAGTTCATACACCTCTACAGAGAAAGTATAACTTTTGGTATTTATCTGACTAGCAACTCAAATGTAAAACGCTACATTTCCTTTCCAATTATGCCTTTTTTTTACTATTACATACGACGCAAATCTACGTATACATATGCTAACACATTCCAATTCTATCCCTGTTACATATACATGTACATTACCTAACATGTTATCCTAGCATTCTGTCATAAACAGTATAGCGACCCCTATTCTTTAAAACAACACGAAATAGGAACAAAACTCTAAAGGTACAAGCCATGCTTTACCAACTTATCTATAGATGTAAACAAAAACAAAAAAAATAAATGTAATCATACCTAATCATTAACATCCCTAATCATCATCGAATAATAGCATACCAGACACAGTAATCAACAAAAAAAGTTGTTAGCAAACAAAATGACGCCGTTATGCGTTTACATCCTCTCATGACAGGCCAGCCGAGCTGGCCAGCCGCAACCACCCTGGCGTACCAGCCTGCGACCCGTCCTACTCACTACCAATCAGATACTCTCTCTCTCCTGTTGTTGTAGAGCAAATTACCAGCCAATGACCATGATTCTTGACGGTATGAGGCTGCGGGATTGGCTAGTATCTGATTGGCTCAGAAGGACAGATTACAAGCTGGTACACAAGACCGTTGCTTGATATAAACAAGCGCAGTGGCCTAGCACGAGAAGATGGACTTTTAATTAATATCTTTTGATGATCATTACAGCAGATGAAGTGACCAGCCGTGTCGTCACACCACCCAGCGCTGGAACAACAGGGTGTAAGTCCGGCCGGGGTACATTGGCCTCTAGATCAGAATCGACCTTAATGACAAAAGAAAAAGAATCATGTGGTGACATTTCCTAAATTTCACCATTTAATAACGATAATGATAATAGATGATAATAATTCCAGCAATAAGTTTATTGGAAATTCTTACCTGAAGGGTAATTTAAGAACGTTGAATAGAGAACAATATAACATATGGCTATCCTAATTTACATGATAATCTCGCCGGCCGGGGGGAGGGGGCAAAATTAAAAGCGGGTGAAATCACGTAAGACTGTAACATGCATTTGACCACACGTCACATATTGTCAGTTAAACGCCCCTGAAAGAATGCTTGAAATCATAACCATATCATGTCAAGTGAATGTATACGTTGCTAAGGCCTACCGGCAAATGCTTGGACTTCGCACAGGGCCAGTATTCGCTTGAATCCGGGCAGACGGACGCCCACGTACCGTCCCCACATATCCGGGCATTTGATGGTAATGGACGCCTGTTCCGGGTTGAATGTAAAATCTCCACCACACTTGGGGTTCTCGACCACATTGGTGGAATTCCCGATATGGACGTTGAAGGGGTTGATTCGGTCCGAACAACAGTCCAGGCGGTTATAGATGACTACGCTGTAGATATTGAAGAGGAAGCAATGCCAAAGGAACAACGGTTATATCATTTGCATCGTGACGGACTAAATTAGGTTGGCTTAGTAGGGTAATATTGTTTTTAAATGAGAGAAACGGGAGCATTATTTGCAGTCAAATGAACACAGTTGAAAGGGACAGTGAATAAGTAGGGCAAGGGTGCATGAAGACACCATAAGATCAAAAGTGCAAAGCTCTTTATATAGTACCCAGGGTGGCTGTTTAGTTGCCCCATGTTGCGATTGACATTGACTGGAATTTTTACAATATACCTGGTACTGATGACTACCAAGAGTCGTCAATTCCACGGCCATGGAATTCAACAATCCACGGTCTTTGGATATACTAGAACCTGGTGATAGTGGTATTTTTACTGGTGTATATACATAGAGCATACAACACGGTGTATTCCGTATTGCCCGAGGTATCGGCCCGACCGCGAGTTGGATCGCCCGACGGCCGAAGGCCGGAGGGCGATCCGACTCGCGGGAGGGCCGAGACCGAGGGCGATGCGGAATACACCGTGTTGTATGCTATTTATATCATACCCACCTTAGAAAACACGTCTTTCAAGGCGAAATGAGCGAAAATTTGGTGTCGCTGGACCAGAAAAACTGCAGCAACATGTACCAACGTCCGAATCCTGTATTCGAATGTTCGAAAGCGGCGTACACGGTTGGGGCGAAACGCGTTCGAATCGTTCTAATTTTTGTAGCGGCGGAAGCGAAGCGCGTTCGAATGTTCTATGGATGCCCGTTTTATACATCAGGTCGTACGGGAGAATACAACACGGCCGGGAGCACTGTTACGCCGCCCGGGTATGATATAAAAGTCATGGTAGAATTTGATAGCGATCTGCCAGAATGGGTGATTCGACCGGTAGAGATCGCGATCGGAGTCTTAGCTGGTAGAGATTCCAATCGCCATCTGATCTGCGTTTGGCGGCCGAAATCGCGGGGTTTGAACGCAAAACACGCATCACTTTTCAAGATTATACGTACAAGATATATACGTACCTGCCAATCATATACGGTTGACCAAGATCCACCCACCAACTTGGGTGATCCTGTCCCTCCCCGTCCCGGGTGTGAGAACAAGAGCTGGATTCGTAGTCACCGTCGGTTCTCCCGTCCACAGCACGGCCAGGCGGACCGGTGCTGGTGCTGCTTTGGAACGCTGTCTTCCCCACGGCGACATTTACACCTGTTCCAGGCGAGAGGACTGCCATCAGCAGTGTCACATTTCCATCGATAACTCAAGTTGAACAAAATTTCGTATTCCTGACGTATTCACGTTCACTCAATGTACCTTTTTACGACGAAAAGTTGCCAGGAAAAATTACGAAGCTATGATACTTACGATAGTCCTTACACTCGGAGCAAGTGCAGTGTTGCTGTGCGCCATCACAATAACCAAGATCGGAACAACAGGGAGAAATTCCATATGGGTCACACTGCCCGGGGTTTGCTCCTAGGGCTGGGTAGGTCTTTCCACAACGCCCATCATCTCTCCAAATGGCTACAGTAAAAAGGAAAACAAGTAGTTGGTAAATACATATTTTCAGCAATCATCTAATAGACAAATGCAATCGCACTTGTGATTTGAACAACAAGCCTTCTATGGACTATTAATCTTTGGTACAACATTTAAACTTGTAAAAGCGCATATGGTAAACTTACGCAAACAAGCCTTGCTATCGAGGCCATCTGCTGCGGTACCGTAAGGGCATTTTGCGATGCACTGGGTTTTTCCCTCTTTGTTGGTGATTGAAAAGTGCTTACAATGGCGACATTCCGTATCGAGTCTCGATCCAGGGGTCCTTGGAATGCATCCTGTATTTGTAAAGAAAAATGTCAATCTGCCTTCTTTTATGCCAGGCTCGCGGATTGTATATATCAAACAAGGGCCCTGGCGTACAGGCCTGAGATCATAACAAGAGTCAATGCTATTATATCAGCTAGCCTCCTTTGCAGGCGTTTTCCACGGGGGGAGGGGGGGGAAGGTAGGGCTGTTTTTTTCACGGCGCGGTCGGCGGGAGGGAAAACAGGGTTGCCGGCAAAATCTCTATCGCGTGCAATCTTGTGATCAGAACATCGTAGAACTTGCAAATAAGCACACCCCCCCCAAAAAAAAAACGCCGACCGCGCCGGGAAAAAAACAGCCCTACCCCCCCCCCCCCCTACCCCGTGGAAAACGCCTGCAAAGGAGGCTACTAATCAGCGAGGAGCACGGATCACAGGACGTTACACTAAGGTCCATACAAACATACCATGTCATGAGACCTCTCAGTCCACAAAGCAGGAATTTATCAAAGAAATTTCCAAATGATTATCCAGCCATCCGGGAAAAACTCACCGTTACACTCGGGATGACAGTCTTCCTGACAAATTCCGTCTTTCAGGACAGTTCCCCCTGCACATTCCATTTCTCCCGTTGCCCCTCCCTCGATCACTCGGGCGTCCATGATCTCTACGGGCTTTTCCCCGCTGCCAAAGGAGTAGAAACGGATGCCCAACGGTGGACTGTTATCCATGTAGACCATGTAGACCAACCCTTTCTCCTGTTGGCAGAAAACGTTTAAATAAATATTAATATTGTACGATCGTTGTAAACAGCATCTCAGTATACCAGTATTGCATCGGATGTATCGGCACGCACGCACGCACACACACACACACACACACACACACACACACACACACACACACACACACACACACACACACACACACACACAAACACACACACACACACACACACATACAAACACACATACACACACACATACACACATATATATATATATACATGTATATATATACACACACACAAACACACACACACATACATACATACACACACATACACACACACACACACACACACATACACACACACTCGCACACACACAAACACACGCACACACACACACACACTCGCACACACACACACACACACACACAAACACACACACAGACACACACACACACACACACACACACACACACACACACACACACACACATTACGTACGGAAGTGTCCGAGCCGATGCCGTATTTGATGTAGGTTCGCATGTTCTTCACGTCTTCGTCCAGACAAATGAAGTAAGGTTGGAACAGTTTGGAGTCACCGAGACTTCGGGCACTCTTCGCTCCCTCGTATTTCACCAGTTGCATTCCCTGACAAAGGTTGTTTTACAATGAAGATGTTTTAGTGTTCTTGAAATGAAGACAGTTAAGAAAAACACGGAATCATGACCTGTTTCCAAAAACGATTAGAAAAAAGCCTAATCTGATTGTATATAATGAGACATAATTACATATATACATGTACAGTTGATGCGTAGGAAGCTTGGAGGAAATCATGTCATTACCTTGTAAAGCGCAACACCTTGAAAACTGATCTGGAGATGGTACCAGGTGGACATGTCCCTCGGAATGGCAGAGAACACGACGAAAATGTCGGCTGCAGACGCCGCAACGAAGTACAGACACCTTCCTCCTTCCTCCGCGGGTTTGATTTGGTAAGAGTTGGACCACTTTACACTACAGGGCGCCTCAACGATACTGGCTAAAGCACCACTGTTAGGAACAACAAAGCAGCACTAGTTATCAGTACATCGATCACAGATCTTACAACATAACAATTTACATTGTATTTGTGTATTCATTGATAAACCTACACATTTAAAATACGATCTGATCAGTAACTTTCTTTACGATTAACAAGATTGCCATAATTGCTGTTTACAGCATGTTGCATACATGTATATATAGGTCGTATTCAAATGGTGGCAACCAACTTCATAGCCTGGTATTCATACTATTCTATCTTCCTTCGCTTCTCCATTTTCTTCCCTGCAGTACAGTCTGGCATCCATTAATATTAATACAGAGAAGATTAATTTGAATATTGGCCTAAAAATAGGCAATAGGCAAAAATGCACATTGATAACACATGACAAACGTCTAAATGGAGCGCTCCCAGACCATTCTGCGTTGAATTGATCGTTGGAGCGAACCGGGGAGGGGCTAGAATAAGCTGGATTCCAGGTCACCAAATTTACCTTTTTGCCTGTGCGTGCTCCAACGGGCTGACATATTCAGCTCTGGCAACATGCGAGTCTACGTAGCTGCGAGGCAACTTCCCCAGAGCCTGGAAAGACAAAGTCAGGGAAACCACAGAAAATTATTAGATCTCATACATTCTTCTTTTTTTTTTCTAGATCAAACTTTATGTAGTTTGGCAGACGAGATCGCGATCGGAGTTTTCTTTCTATCCGATCAGGATGCTAGGAGTGTGTTAAGGTGGTCTTCCTTTTATAAATCATAAAATTCAAGTCAATTCATTCATTCAATTCAAAAGTGACACCAACCGAAGTTGGAAAGTTCTGACTGTCTTTTGATATAATAATATCCTGAAATGTACAGCCCCCGATTGGGATGTCTACCAACAGAATCGGCGATTCTGCCAGATTGCAATCTCTAGCCTGACATATACATAGGCAATCAGTATTTTACCATGCGTATAAACCGTTAAATGTGCAATAGGTACCTCTGTGGAAGCGTCTTGATCTTGCTGTGTGACCAGAAACGTCCCGGTTGTTTCCTGATATGTCATCACAAAACCATAGCAGGAGACCTGAGTGTTTAAGTGAATGTTGTTAAAACACATGTGCATGTGCGTCCTCCACCATTGCAAATAACTGTAAATAGAGCATGCTCAGAAGTTTTATATTAGCAGAGGCTAAATCTTTAATTTTGTATACACGTATGTGAACAGCAGTGGAGTTGGCGCTTCAATAGTCACAAAGTTTATCACAAAGTATCAAATTTGTATAGCTTTTGTTTTAACATATGGTCCATAAAATAGGCCATGTCATCATAAATGTAGGGTAATGTAGGGCAAAAGAACAATACCACTGGGTCACGCACTTAGCAGCATAATGTGCATATTGATGGTCAGCTGCCTTTACGATTTCTTGCATTTGACTGCCTTTATGTAGTTCAGATCGCACAATTGTGGAAGAGGAACTGTTGCATTCCAAAACGTGTAATTCCAAAACATGTTTGGTAATGGACCACGTTTAAGGGGCCGTCACATTGCGCGCAAATCGATCGGCCGACGAGTCGGCTAGCTTTAAATGACATTTACGAAGCTCGCTGACACGTGAAACGTGTTCTTTATAAAGAAAGAAAACTTTATTGCACGACAATTGTACACGGTACAATGTATCTATGGCAACAACTATATATTTATATAATGCCTGCGTCACATTGTCGACGAGCTTCGGCAGTATTTGCTCATCGCCGAAAGGTCGCCCGAGTTTGAGATCGACCGAGGTTCGCGCGTATTTTAAGCAATGTGACGGCCCCCAGATGCATGCCAGTACGTAGCTGCACGAGAAGTTGGATTTACCAATAGTAGTAATTGCAAGTAAAGTCGGGTAGTGTTTACTATGTAAACAGTGCATGTTCGACTTTACAATGGTATTTTTATTTACTACCATTGTAAAGCCCGGTACTGTTGACAAAGTAAGCATTACAAGAATTTACTGGCATTTACTACGTATATATACCATTGGTAATACGTAAATGCAATTTTCGTGCAGTGTAGTATTCTAAACAATGTTTGGGAATGGAAGACGTTTCGGAATGGAACTGGGACTTACCTTTTTCTTTCTGGTGTCACCACTTTCCCCATTATGACGGCTGTTGTACATGTGCATTTTAGACCCGGGCGTGTGACAGTTCCACCTATCAAAAAAAAACAAAAACATGTTGTCTGTCACAGTGTTGCTCCCATAACTACTTAACATTTAAATATGGTAGCAAAATTGCCACATCTGTCTCAGATAGCTCTTTTATGACCGTCTATATTACTGATTAGCCTCTGCAATTGATGAAGTCACTACCTTTGTCGTGCAAAAACCAAGAAGGCTTCTTTGGTCTTCGTAATGTCGTCGTTGATGTTTTCAGGAAGATCAAAGATGATCTGCATTTGGAACAGCAAAAGTATGTTATTGATATGAAGACCTTTTGGTAATAATCTTGACAAATGACATTTTTGGCACGAAATTAATTTGGTATTCTGGGTATCACAGATGCAATTGGTGAAATAAATACATGTACTAAGTATTATCATATAGCCAGGCTGTGTCGACCAATGTTGGTTATAGGATGATAATGAAGTCAGTTTGAACTGGATTCAGGATAATAATGTTAATGACCCGATTTTCCTTTGGTGTTTATGGTGATGTAAGGCATGGCCAGTGACCCATAACCACGAAAATAATCCACGTCACTCGCGATCGGTGGTTTATTTGGTGGTTACAGAACGTACTGGGCCTGCTCCAAACCCGTAATGTATGGTGCAGAACATCTCTTTAAAGTCGTATTCGCGTATTTAAGGATAACATCCCGGCTATAGCATGGGCTCTTCTACTTCCATGGCTATAGTTTCCAACTATTGTGTCGTTAAAAAATATCGTCTTCAACAAGCAAAATTCTGATGCAAGGTTGACCAAACAGCCAACACAAAGCTTGAAAAGTCCGGGTTCGCGCAGGTTCAGTACGTTATGCCGACGTGCTATTCTCTCCTACCTTGTAAGTGTCTCCGTTGATGAGTTCCAGCCATGTGGGGTAGGTAGTTCCAGAAGAACCCCCCTTTACCCCCAAGGCTTCAGACATACATCCAGGTTCACCTCCCTCCAGTCGGAAATCCGTGGCGGGCACTGGTCCCTATAGAAGAACAACAGAGCTTATCGAAGTGTTCACACAAGGTAGTACTAGAAAACTAATAAAAAATTAAAAAATCAACCCTTTTCCAGTTGTTGTTGGAGACTAAGTATAATAAAGATACATATCTTTATAGGTCACACTTTCCTTTTAGAAAAGTTATCAATTTCTCTGTTGCAGCTGCTAGAGTAGAGTGGGGTGTGAGTGTAATTTAGAGCAGTCATCAGGGTCCTGAATACGCAGTGTGTTCATTACAAAATTCTTAGACTAATTCTCATGAATTTGCACAGTTGTCTATGGACTAAGAAATGTACCAAGTTTTGTTCGTCTTCGTTTATGGGAAATCAGTCATCAAAACGCTTCAATGCGTCATGTATTCAGAACCTGATGACAGCCCTAAATTCTCCTGGCTCCAATGTCACATCTCTCTCTATCCTAGTAGCTGTAAAAAAGAGCTTTTAGAGTTCACAAATGAAATATAGATATGCATCATCATGCATATGCAATTACAACCTCCTATAATAAACGTATATGGGCCAGGTCAATGTCTGTTGAAAAGCCCTGGTACATGTAGTTTTTCTGGATGCTATTCTGCATCATCATGATGCAACTGGTGAATCGGAGGTGGTAACACGATTATTACATGTCTTGCGAGAAGTTCCCTGCGTGAGAAGGCGATATCTTGTTATCGTAAGCTTCATTTTGTGCCCATAATTACCAGTGTGTTCTTTTTAAAAAGACAGGCCTGAGGCAATTGAGTCGGTTCTCTTAGAACAGAACAATACAACCATTACCTTACCCCGTGTCTTGGGAGGACAGTAACTTGCCCAAACACAGCAGCAACAACAGGAAAATACATTACCCTTTATTGTAAGTAAAAACCAGGTCCATCTTTAAGTCTTTAACAACATTTATAGCAGCATTAATTTCCCCATACAAACATGATTCGTAAGATATCTTATAATGAGGACATTATGACCAAAGTTGGAACATTGAACAAAATGGTATGCAACATACCTCTTCCATGTAAATAGCAATTGCCCTTTCCAGCGCGAGTCGTTTCTTTTCCATTTCTTGTTCAAACTTCTCTGCAGATGTGAAATCACAATACCTGGGCAGATTTGAAGGCAGAATCAATATCGGTAATACCTTAGACATCAGAAGACACTAAAAAGGTCACTAAGATGTTAGTTGACTCGTGATATCAACAGTTACTGTAATGAAAAACAATTCAACGCAAATACATGCAACTCACCAAAATAACAAAACATAATCATCTATTATCATTATTATTTTGTTGTCAATTTAAATCTTAAATCTTCAGTTTGTAGCCCACAGCAACCAGTTTCATGATTTCACTGTCTAGGAATATCAGAATTACCGTTTCTCGTTTAATGGTGTCATCACTCCTTGGCTATTATTCACCAGTTTGGCGACCTCATAATACTTCCTTCCTGTGCCTTCCTCGGTCTTGAGGCTGTGGATTTGTAATAATATGAAAAGTTATACAAGAACATTAAAAATACTCAGAATAGTTATCTTTTGACGACCGCCTATCTATAGTCTGGGCGCAAGACTGTATCCAGGACAATTTATTAAAAAAAAAAAAAAACACTGTTTGCCTGCACCATCAAGACTATGAAAATAACAAATAAATTATAATTTTTATCCTACAAAGATGACAGCTTTTATCATGTTTACTTCATCGCCTACAGTCAGTACATTGGTCCATTGTTGAAAGTGCTAATTTGAATGGCTGAATTGGCAATTAAGAATATGTCGTAAAACTCACTTTTGGCTGAAGCATCCGTTTGCAACATCCTTGATGTCAAAAGGGAACAGAAGTTTGTAGTTCAAGTTCAGCAGTTCTGACATGGTGCCCATGAACATCTCGATGGGTTTGGGGTAGGTGGGGATGGACTTCAGCCACTCGGTGAATGTGTCTTTAAAGCCGGTTGAGTAGAAGTCAGCGACGATGGAGGCAACTTCCTGGTCGCCTCCTTCCACTGCCACGTGGGTGCTGGAAGTCTTGGAAGACTGGCTGTAAGATATTATAGACGTTTGTTTAACATTCACAACTCCTTCTACAAGTGTTTGGGACCATTTAGAGCAATTTTTATTACGAAATGTTAGTTTCTGTGATCGACCTTGGGCAGGGACATTGTTTTTTTTTCAACAAGCAAAAACAAGCACAGCTTTTAGTAACTGCTATTCACCGCTACATAAGGCAGACCTTATGTCCAGTCTAACTATTAGTCATTTATTATACTAAGGACTGCAAGCAATATTGAATCATTACCGAAGTAAGCAGGTTGTCCTTACAATCAAAATTAGAGTGATCTAGAACCGGTTTAGGTCACCGACAAGGAAATTTACCACTGGTAGTAATGGCAAAGTCAGACGATATGTGCAGTGCAATGTAAGTATCACAATATTACCTTATCCCCACAAGTGTAAGAAAAGAAGAAACGAAAATGGCTGTCATACGATGATCCCTTGGACGTTCCCATTCCGGCGTGACCTCCGGCGTTGAAAAAGAAAGAATTATAAGAAGCCTGGGCCTGAATGGAGAAGTCCTCGAGACTTTCACTCCTGGAGGCCTCTTGAGTCTTGAACAGCCTGAAGGAACCCCCGAACTTTGCTGACTTGATGAAGTGAGTTCCATAGCGGATGATGAACTTTTCTGTATACAACATATGATTGAGGTAGTGTAAAGTTACCACTCATGATCAAAACTGACTCTGCATTGTGGACAAATAGCACCACAGTATCAGATACCTTCTTATCTATTGTGCAAGATATTCTATTTATTCTAAGAAAACTTGCATATATGACTTATACTTACGAAGTTTTGGTCTCCCAAAGATGAAATTTGTCGGAAGAGACAAGAAGTCCCGCATGAAGGGCAGACTCAGGGTATCCGGCGAGATTTCATCCAGGAAGATTTCATACCTAGAGGTCAAATAGAACCAGGGGTCAAGCTCTCTTACTAACCAAGCCTATTATCATATAAGCGTTCTTGGTTAATGAAGAAGACAGCCGTGCATTGATGATCGCCAATAATGCACAATTGTGGAAATGGTGGAATTCCAACTTTTCAACGATGTCGGTGTCAGTTTGAATTGGATGTACAACAATAACATTAATGACCCACTTTTTCCTTGGTGTTTACATGCCTGGCCAGTGACCCATAACCACCTCATAAAACACCTCACTCGCGTCTCTCACTCGGTGATTATAAGTCATAGGTCAGGCATTATGCAATCGCAAAGCCTTGGGCGGGCCATTAGCCATTGAGTAAAGTAAGATAAAAAAACTGAAATATGTCATACTTGTTCAGAATCATTACTTCATTTGTATATAATGTAAATTTCTTTTCGCGCCATATGTGTGTTGTTGTTTTTAATACGCTATCTGTTGTATTATGTTGTTATTCTTGTATGAACCCTGGAAGACTAGCCAGTTTTGGCTAAAGGGTATCGGAATAAATGAATAAATTACTTATCTACTCAGCACAAAATTTTAAAAAATGCTACTGGAAGATATCAGTAGGTCAAAACTACAGCAGTAGTCGGTGCATGAGAAAGCGAACCCACCTTATTACGTTACACTGTATAAGGGACATGAACTTCTGTTTCTCGGATGATGTCGATTTCCCATATGCTGCTTCAACGGCAGCCTGTACAGAAATGAGGTTCACGAATGATCAAGAAAACCAGTCACAGATAAATCTCTTTTTAATTTTTTCAGTTTAAATAAAAAGGTTGTTGATAAAAATGAAATGAAATAAACCTGGAAGCCCCATCCAGAAAACGACATTCCGGCTTTCATCTGGAGAGAATGGCGATAAGCCTCTCTTGACTCAAAGACGTAGGAGGAAACCTCTGTGTCGAAGATGCCGTGAACATTCATGGTGTCTGGAACATCCTCATCGTGATATCTAAGGTAGAGTAAAATGATTTCCATCAGCAAGAAAGACGACAGGTATTGTTGCAATGACATTGCAAAATGCAGCCTTATTATAAGAAGCAATGGTGTGACTATATTCTATGATTGTTACGACGTACTGCAAACATTTAGCTACCTACTGCATGCTTGATATACTTTTAGCTTTACAGTAATAGGAACACCATGTTCAACATACTCAGTCAAAAGAGTCGTAGTATATGTTTGCTGAGTCTGTGCTTGTATGTTTCTGCACGTGTGTGTATGAGTCTCTGTGTGTGTGTGTGTGTGCGTGTGTGTGTGTGCGCGCGCATGTGTACATTTTCAATATATGAGTGAACATACAATAGAACATGGGTACTAAAACAACCCCCTGATACTTACGTAGCCAGATTTTTACAGTTTCGCTGCACGACTGTTTTCTTCCTGGACGTGCTGCTGTAGTCCCCGCGACCATCAAAGCCGACCCCGATGTAGCCACACCCCTCCATCATGTTCTGTGTTTGACAATATGGCGTTAACTTTTAGTACAGTAATATGCCCCACCTTTTGTATATCTTAGTTCCGTCCACCTGAGCACACAGACATTACCTTTATAAACGATACATCGATATCACTACGGATAATAGGTCAACACTAATTAAAGCAAATAAGTTTAAGGGAGGCCATGAGGCATGAGTTCAATGTGATAATAAAAGGTATTGTGCCTCACACGCCCATGGCAAGCCTCGGTGTAAATTTAAATAGCTGCACGGTAAAAAAAATAGCATGATGCCTGAAGAAGAGTAATGCACTTTCTCGCAGTTCCAGGGGTGTTCGGGTAATGTCAAAGGCCCCTAAGACATCAAAACATAATCCACGTGGTTACAGCGAAAGACGCTAAGGCAAAGAACTGTTGGCAATTTAGGGGCCTTTGACTTGGGTGCATGCGCACCTTGAACTATTGTGGGGCCAGCGCCTGATCAGGGAACATAGGCATGTACTGCAGGCAGAAAATATGACATTATAAAAAATTCACTGAGAGCTGTAGATTTAGCACAAGCAAAATCACGGATTTGAAACCTACGTAACAGGCCGGGATGACGTCCCTGACGTTGTAGCATGGATCGCCAGCTTTGTACCCTGTCCCGAAACAGCCGTTCATCAGAGCAGAGCCCATCCCCATGGGGTAGGAGAACGCCATTGGTTGGGAGCTTTGATCAGGTTCGCTGTCCTTCCTGTAGGGGTAGAAATTGTAATAATCTTCCTCGTTGTCCCAGGGACTTGAATTAATGTCAGAGGCTAAGGATCCTAAGACATGAACAATTGCAATGTGGTAATCTAGCTGGGTTTTAGAAATGTACATCAGATTGCATATGATTGCTGAGCTTTTTCAAACATCCTTATTGCTGTCCATTGCACAAGGGGATCGGGGGTGGGGGGGGAGGATTTGGATTCGTACTTCTGATGTGTCACATTGGCAGGTAAGTGTTACCTGTATATAGATAAACATGATGAACCAAATACTTACCCGGGGTCTGCCTCAACGTCTACTTTCATGTGCAGCCCTGGTGGAGCGAACATGTCATCCTCCACCATACCCTTGTCTGCAACGAAGTCCACTTCAGCCTGCAAAACAACCAAGTGTCACATGCATGTACAGTCGACTGATGCATATGTATGTGACGATGGTATACCCCTTCCACATATACAAATAAATAAAACAAACACACAAAGAAAAAGGCCTCAAATATAGCTGCTCACACAAATATCCCTAATCTTTTCATTGATACATCCATTCATACTCACTACAAACTTTGAGACTCTCAGCACTGTGTTTCTATGTTCTCTGAGCAGAGAATAACTAAACAAAGTCATTTGAAGAAAGCACATATCTGGTGTACCTTTATCTCATGGTCTCCAAAACCGCCGCCACCACCACCACCATCATCATCATCATCATCTCCATCTCTCTTGTCATGTTCAGCTGTAACATGAAAAATGATATGAAATGCATTGGTAAGCTTTGATACACTGTGTCTCACTTACCAGCCTGACAAGAGAAATCTTCAGGAACAAACTGAAATACGTCAAGATAATGTGAAGTGTTCAAGAAGTTCAAGAAAGTTAACAGTGGAGTTTATATGTCATATATATATATATATATATGACAGAGCACATGAGGAGTTGTAGGATTGCACAGAAAACAATTCATAGATAGTTACATGTGATTCAAAGGCGTATAGATACATACAACTTTTATTCCTTACATGCTCCAAATATCTTAGCAACCGTTTCCTCAGCAACCTGTTTTTCCACTTGTGCTGTGACCTCAGCCTCATTTTTTACACTCTGGGCCATGATGTCGGGTGCCATGTTCTCCATACTACCAAGCTTCTTGATCGTTTCTGTCAGTTTATCTGCGTCGAAGCTGTCTCCTGATGCTGTACATAGTAAAATAGAATGGAGAAACAATCTTATATATTTACGTATGGGCCGTATACTAATCAATCAAAAGCTTGGAAAACATCAGTTAAATGGTGGATATACAATATGTGAAAATATCAGTTAAATGGTGGATATACAATAACATCGTAAAACAAAACAGTTTGGAAAAACTCAACGTTAGCAAACGTGTAATCATGAACACTTCTCCAGGGACTGTGGAATTTTCAATTACGAAGCCATTGTGGACAATACATCCTTTCTTGCCAGGTCCGTTATTTGTATGTATCAAGCAACGGCGTACCGGTCTACGATCAATCTTCTAGCTGCGTTAGCGTTAACCACCAGTCATCAGCCAATCACGTCACCGCCTACAATCAAGAGTCAACGTAATTGGCTGATGACTTCCCATCCACCAGCAGGTCAGAACGAATGTTTGATTGGCTGACGGCTAACCAGCGCTAACGCAGTGAGAAGAGCGGATCGCTGGCCGGTACTGCAGGGCCGCTGCTGAACAAGCGATGAGCCTGACATGAGAGGATGTAGACAATGCCGGGTTTCTGAGTGAGCAGAAGGTATAATGTCGTGTGTTACCAGTAACTAGGGTTAGAGGACTTACAGAAAAGCTGCCCAGCAAGATTCGCAATGGCTGGGAGGAAGCGCTTGTCCTTGGCGTAAGTAGGAGCGTCTTCAGCGGCTGCTGCTTGGAGAGCATCTTGTACTTCGGGACTCGCAAAGGCGGGGTTCTTCACGTAAGCAGGGGCGTCCTCAGCAGCTGCTGCTCTGAGTGCATTTTGGAGATCATCTGGCAAAGCTGGAGAACAGAAGAGTACCCCCCGAGTGTAAAGAAACATCACAAATCAGAGGAGGATAGCTGTTCACTCCCCTTAACCCCAACCTCTCCTTAACCCATTATTAGCATGTATTTTGTTATGTTACAATAAAACCTCATAGGAGTTTGAACCAAGTTGATTTAAACATCTTTGCCACAACTTTTAAATTTGGCAAGGTATCAAGCAATTTATAATTATGTGTTATATTTTTTTCACCATGCTTTAGTGATATTCCTTCTTTGCTAACGAGATGATTACAATCAAACACTTACATAGGGACCTTTTGATGACGCGGTGTCCGGGTTTCGACAGTGGATCCTCCTCCCTTGACACAGTCCCGATGAGATACACAGAGACGGCCAGGATCAGCACCAAGGGTACTCCTACCCCCACTGCCTTCTTCATGTTGGAAAACTAAGATATATAGATGACAATGGTTTAGATGACAATGACGGTACTAGTAACACGACAGTCTTCTTAACTGCATATCCTTACCCAAAGATTCTCGCGCAACATGTTAAATACATGCAACCAAAGGCAAAAAAAACAATAGCGAATTCACAGTAAACAATTTAAACGTGTAAAGATAAGGACTCCATTTTCTATACAATTGGCGTCAGATAAATATATAGTCTGTCATTCAAAGGACTCATGTTGCATTTACCTACAATAATCCATAAAGAAGAAGTAGAATTTGGAATCCTCACATCACCATCGGTATTTGATTAATGATAAAGACATGTATCCTTTTTTTCATTCATAGAGTCCATTCCAAGTACCCGCACGGTTTTTTAAATTATGTTTCGTATATTATTTTCGAATTATTTTCAAATAATTCGAAAATAGTTTCTGAAATTATAAAAATGTAAGTACTTTAGTAGCATGTTTTTGAAAATGTCATAATTGCAAAAATTTCGAAATTGGCAATCAGATTAGATCTTAATTTCGAAAGGTTTCGAAACACAATTTGAATTTCGAAAAAGATTTTGAAAAGAACATTGCCCCTAATCAAGGCGCTAATCCTGACTCCGCAGGCGGCCACTCAACATTTAAGCGAAAGGATCGCCGCGGGGGTCACCGCCCATTCATCAACGTTCTATTTGTGGATCACTGGCCTCTTCGTCACAGCTCATTTACAAACATTTCGAAGGTAGAACGGTGTTGTCTTTTTTAGAGATCATTGGGAATATAGTTAGTGCCTTCAATAATATTTCGAATGTATTGTAGTTTAGGGAATTGTTTATGAAGTAAAGAACAAATTCGAAACGTTTGTAAAGCATAGATATCCATTACAAATAGTATTTAGAGATTGAAATTAAATCTGGCAACAAACACCCGCGCGGTGACTTGGATTGGAGTCTTTTAAAAGTGTTACTGTAACAAATTGTATTTTCGGGATTGAGAATGCAACAGGACACCCACTGAACATAAATGGGGGGGGGGCAAGAGGGCATATAGTCACGCAGGACTGGTTGCTAACGTGATAATTAGAGACATATGTCGTACTGGACTATCTATATATAGCCACTGGTTGAACAACTGCATAGCTTTTGTCATCTACAGTCGCGATCAGGATATCTGCAGGTTACTCAGTCCCCCACTCCCCCGGCACCCCCGTCTTGACATGTCCTGGGAATGCTTACTTGCTTTCGTCATTTTTTGTTGAGTTCTGCTACCGGTATACCAGAGATTTTTCAATAGAACGTCTATTGAACAGTGTTTTTCAATGCTGTTCCTGTCAATTTTCGGAGCTGTTTGTGTCAGTGTTCGGGCGTCAATAAATCATCATGGCAACGTCGTCTGTGTGGCGCAGGGTTTGGACACGTCTGACTGCAGTTACTAAGCACAAAAATGACATCAGAACAGTCTAAATAACGGGAAAATCTCTCGGACTGCGTCTGTTTCTCATGTGGCCCTGGATTTTTCTACTCTCGTTAACGTGCAGTCACTGAAACAGCGTGCAGCACAGCATTATTTATGTGAGAAGACAGCATGGCTGGAACGACGGCTAAGAACACAGGCGAGGATACCAGTTGTTACATGTACCAGACGAGAGAGGTAAGATATCTCAAGTATTGCATGAATTAAGTTATTAGGGACCAAACACTGTATAACCCTTGAGTGAGTCTAGTACTTGTAACTACGGCGTAATACCGCGTATTCCTGTTGTGTTGATATAAATAAATTTGATGGAAAAACATGTAACATCATGTAACAACAGTGACAGAAGTAAGAGTTATCATGAAATATTCCAGAAATATGAATCGTGAATTCATGTAGATGATCCAGAATTGCGTTATTTTTTAAACAATAATGATTTTTGACTGGAAAGTGGGCTTTGTAGACAGTGCTACCGATGGTGAACAAATTGGTTAAGGACACATAAAACGATGCCGAAATGGCGGGGTTTGGCGTCCAGGGTGGCTGTTCAGTAGACCAATTTTAAGACTATCATTTCCCCAAATGCACCCTGTCACATTTTTTCGGAAGTCACACTATTTCAGATTTTGCTCTTTTGAAGCCAAGATCCCATAAAGATCATGTTTCTAGCCTTGGTGTAGCGTATGCTAGCAATGTCACTCGGCCATCAATGAAAAAGGAACTAAAAGTCGTGCGAGGAGTGAAACACGGTCTCTGGGGGACGTTTGGGACGGGCCGATGACAAAGGAACGAGGACCATGAAGCGATAAGAAAGGAGTGGGAAGGGGGGGGGGGTGCTATAAAGTGACCAAAATATAAATCATACGCTGTCCTGACCAAAAAGAATAGATAAATTAAAAAAACACGCCAGACCCAAGCCGTAACCTAAGAATGGCGAATACATCCGATTCGATAGACCCCTCGCCTAGACACGGTCTGATTCTACTGGTAGTCCTACGGGGTCCCATTCGAAAGTGCAAAAAGCAACAACAACAAGTGTCCATAGGCGTGAATTTTTATATTTTGCAGATTGGGAACAGTATAGTGCACTACATATTATTTATTTATTTGATAGGGTATCGTAGTAGGTGAAAACCATAAGTCACAATACCAACAGATACTCACAAACGAATATAAACAACAACCACCTAATATCTGCCTATAGAACCTCGCCTTAACCATATACATTGTAACTAATTAACGTACGGTCTACTCCACAGGATTATAAAAATAGTGGTGTTTCTGAAATATGCAATTTACCTCAATATAAAAACCGCTACGGTAAAAACAAAAACACGTGCATCATCACGGACATAACGGCACACCACATGCCCAATTACATATAAATACAACGTACAGAACCATGACTTTTAGGTGCGAACACATTGGACAATTCCAGCCCATACTTAAACCATGGCGATGAACATCTGGTCCTCATTAACGAGCATACCTCACATCTGCCTAAAGTTTACTCTCCCCCCGCTATTCAAAACAACGGTGTTTTTTTGCGGCCAGTCTCATATGCCTCTAAATGTAAGTGTGCTTCTGGAATATTACATTGATCGCGAAAACAGCTACGGTAAATATTAGAATACGTGCATCATCACGGGCATGCCTGCAGACAATGTATAAAATTACATGCCGATTAAACAAAGGGAACCATGGGTTTTAGCTGCGAACACGAAAAACCGGCTGACCACAATACTCCTGCAGGAGGTATACTTCCTTCACGGAGTAACAACAACAGAAAGACCCCGTAAACTACCGGCCCGACAGAGTATTGCTTCGGAAATGTGACTGTACCATGACCGGCGACCCCCCCCCCTGACTTTTGAGCCCGTCCATCGTCTGAATCGGCTACACTACAGTCTATTCAGTCTCACTGGAAATATGACTGAGGCATAAGCAACGATCCGCCTCTTTCCATTGTTAGGGTGGGTGACAAAGATGTAGGTTTATTCTGAAGTGACTTGTCACGCAAGACTGGTCGCTAACATAACCAGTAGAGTATGTTTCCCCTGTACTTTTGTCATACTAGTTGAAGTTACAACTGCAATCGTGGCAAACGGTGTTTTTTTCAATGGCGCAAAACACGCGTACGCCCAAAAACGGCATCAGAACGTTCTTAAATACCACGTTAATTTGTTAAACAACGGCAGTTTTCCATGTGGATCAGTATATCATCATATGATCGATATAGTTCATATCCATATCACTTAAAAACACTAAGGGTGCAAGGACTGAGATTGGGCTTTGCAGATGTAAAATCTGAGAGGAGCCGGCAACAGAAAAAACGCGATTCCTTTATAATTATTAGGCCGGATCGTCGAATAATTAATAATGTGAGATTATCCAGCAAATTTTCTCGAGGAAGCTTAAGGGGGGCTTGAACGGGCCAAGAATAAGGAGACGGCAGAGAACCATGGGGCCATAAGAAAGTAAGGGGGCTACTCAAAACCAAAATCAGCCGTGACGAAAAAGCAGACTGAATTCAAGCTATAACCTGATTGTGAAACATCGATAGGGCCCCAGCCGGGACCAGGGCTGATCCTACTGAGGGCAAAATATAATAAGTCGGAGGTATAGACCCGCCGACTATCGGGAGTCCTACAGCTACAGGGTCCCATTCGCAAACAGCAACAACAACAAAACAGCCGTTAAACTTAACCCAGGGGAGCATCGGCTTGGGAAAGTCCATGCACCATGACCGGAAAGCCCAGGTACTTTAGAGCCCGACAGTTGTCTGGATCGCCTACACGCCCTTCGGACTCCTTTCAAACATGACTGAGGCATAAGCAACTACATTAGCACCATCCGCCTCGAGGCCTCGTCTCGTACGTTCCATTGTTGGAGCGATCGAGGAAGCTGTACCGGTAAATCTGCGACGGGCCGATAAAGAAAGGAGTGACAGAGGACGATGACAGTTTAGAAATAAACGATGAAAATTTGGTACTCACCTCCACTTCGTATCTGGCGCTCTAGCGAAACTTGAGTCTGATGGACAGCCTGACGGTCAGTAGCAGTTTGTCCGAGACGGATGAGGTGAATCTGGTAGGAAGACCGAAGAACAAAGTTGGTCGCTGTGGGAAACACGTCGACGTTTCGCTAATACAGCTGGTGTCCGCGCGATAAGCGTTAAGCATAGGCAGCTGTAACCTAGTGAGGGGAGGCAACAGGCATATAAGAGGGACGGAAACAAAAGGGGGCCTGCAGGTGATTACTTCTAACCAATAGCTGAGCCACACGTATATCATGAGCATACATATATAACACAATTAGAAGATCATAGAAGAAAAACAAAAACGTCAAACAAAGGGTGCCCTTGGGGCAAGCACGTCTAACCAATGACGGCACCACACGTGTGCAATTAGCTCAGAAATTATGGTTTTGGCTCGGATGAAGAAAAAAGGTTTCCAAGGGCTAACCAATAGAAGCACTACACGTTCGCTTATCATTTTTGAAGGCAGCTTCAGGCAACGTGTACCCCCTTCTACAATTACAATAACTTGCCCCACTTTTTATAACAATTTTGAGTGTGTTGATTTGGAAAGGGGAGGTTTCTCATCGTGGTGAGACTTCTTCGTGTGTGTTTTAAGAGGAAGCTTTATCACGACAACGTTAAATAGATAACACACCAACATATACAAGAAAAGTAGATCTTCGTCTTCAACTAAATAGCAAAGAATATAGAGTAATACCCCACGGGCACACCAAGCCAATCCTGGTAAAGGGGGACTTTTGGCTCGTCAGTACTACAGAGCTGTTGCTAACAACGCCACAAGTAGCCATCAAATTGGTGTTTACATATTTCTAGACACGTACATCTATCAATGAAAAACTAATTGAATGTGTGGGTAAGATGCTTGTAATTTGTAGATACATATATGAGTTTTTGAAACAAACTTTCAAGCTTGACAGAGGTTGGTCTCTGCTTAAATAGCCTGTTCAACGTGGCAACTGGAGGCCCTTACCTTGTACAACCGTATATAATAACGCTTGAGGTGTAGTGTCTTGGATGGTGGCTAGGTTTGCTGCAACTATTTCGGTCGTTTTTGTTTGTGTGGCAATGTCTTGTTGAAACGTAATGGGGGTCACAGTATTTTAAGAAAATGAGACATCGGCTAATATGCAAATTCCTTCCTGTCGTCTGCTGTCATAATTCCTAGGGCCAGTGGAGTTCAGACTCCCTGCCCATTTAGCTACTAAAATCCTGACAGGAGTTTTTTTATGGGGGGGGGGGCATATGTTTTTAAGAGTTTTTAAGAGTTAGAACAATTGAAATAGACATTTACATGGTGCCATATCATTTTGGAACATTATATCTGCACGTCGGTTACATGCACTTACAAACTCACCATACCATTGCAATCCTGCGTGTTTGTATTTAAGTAAATCGATATCTTTATCCCCTTTTACACACATTGCCCAACCTCAGCAGTCCTATCATAAAATTTATGTAGGCTATGCTGTCTGCCAATCATGTGTCGATACGAATTATTGGTTTCTTCATTGACATTATTCTAGGTAAATAGTGTTTCCAAATTAATCTACAAGCATAACGAGTTCTGTGGCTATGATGGTCAGTGATCGACCATTGACGGACTCATGTAGAGAGATACAGGTTGTTTTTCAACCAGAAAATATCTTGTTGAATGTGCGCATTGCGATTACAATTACTAATAATTACTAATATAATAATCTCTCAGGTCAAATTTTAATGGATCATGCTTAAGTCTATATAGATAACATTGAAATGCAAAGTTTTAATATCACGTTTGTTTTTGTTGCACATGACCATACAGAAGAGTTTTAACACTGTTAAAGCAGTCAAAATGGGATAAGCAGACTGGAGATTCTACTACCAAATCCAGTTTTAATGCGCCAAGCTAATGCTACATTCCATGGTGATGTTAACGGATTTTATCATTTCCCTGTAGTCCTTTGAGATTGCCTCATGTAAGAGGAATGGAGTATATTGTAAATAAAATAAAGTCATTTTTGTCTTATTTTAAAATTTCTGTGAAAATGCAACAAGTATCTTTGTCACGTATTCAACCACTACGTCTGTGAAGCATGTATTGTTTGGCTCGGGGCTCATAGGTACTGGCGCCTGTGATCGTCAAGAAGTCTGAACTTTTTTCCCCTGACCTATTTGTATGGGACGGCTTATGAAACAAAAGGTCAGTGAACCTGCAAACTCCAGCAGTTTTGTGGTGATTAATCATATAAGCTGACAGAATGGTTACTTTGCATAAGAAAGAAGGCCTATCACTTCTCATTTCAAAGTTAGTAATGTTTGTACCTGTCTTCAAAGAGTATGCCATGCATCTACCGCTACACACACACTTATACTAGTTTTGTTGGGCTCGGGGCCCCTGTGTGCTGACGCCTGTGATCGTAGTAGAGTGGTCTACTGACCGTTCCTACCCTGACCGAGTTGTTTGAGACGGCAGTTAATTTTGTGGTGATTTATTATATGAGCTGACAAAATAGGCATTCAATGCATCTACTGCCAAATGAATGAATTGATTCTAAAGTTCTTAATAAACTGGCGAGTTCATTTTGACTTAGTATAATGTCCAAATGCCTTCTGTAGCCCGTTAGGTGTAGAAATTCTCTGATGTGCGTATATACGTCCGGGTCCCTGATTACAGCGATGTCAAAAGTCCTTCCATTTTCTCTTTGTTTTGTCACTGACAGCTAATGTTTATTGGACGTAAGTTCGCCATGGTCTCTGATACTGGGCTCTCTTTCATGAGTCTTTTCAATTCTCTCTTTGTGGTGCCGACGTCCCTGACATGTAATGTTTTATTGCAACATGGTTGTAAGTATGCCAGATACTGAACAGACTCTGGGCGCTAAATGCCGCCATATTGGTACCTGTAGATATCCCTTCGCCCAACATGCTCATTTCCCTTAAACTGTACCACTCGGGACAAAAGACCTTTTCTTCACATTATAAATCCACCTGATCCACTTGTTAGATATTTGCACAATTCTGGGTTATCCTAAGGAAGTTACAGTGATACACGTTTGGGTTGGTCGGCAAAACTTATGGCTTATGGTAAAGTAGTATCCCATACAATATGCAAAGGTTCTTTATAAAGAACTGTCTGTTTATTGGAGGGCTTTAGGCTCAATTCGTTCGTTTATCAGTATAGATACTTTTCATGCTCTTAGAAGCTTCGAAGACAGGCTCAGACATCACAACCTTTGAAGTAAGAGGTCATAGACCTAATTTCTTATGCAAAGTAACCCCTCTGTCAGCTCACATGATGAATCACCACAAAACTGCTTCAGTTTGCAGGCTCTCTGACAGATCGCTTCATAAGCCGCCCCAAATAACTCGGTCAGTGTGTGAAAGGTCAGCAGACTACTTTATGACCACACAGCGCCAGCACGTAGGGGTCCGAGCCCGACAATACATGCTTCACCGACGTAGAGGTTGAATACATGACAAAGATGCTTGTTGATTTTTCACATAATTTCAAAGGAATTCTTTTGAAATTATGTGAAAAATCAACAAGCATCTCTCTACGTCGGTGAAGCATGTATTGTCGGGCTCGGACTCCTACGTGCTGGCGCTTGTGATCGTAAAGTAGTCTGCTGACCTTTCACACACTGACCGAGTTGTTTGAAGACAAAATGGATTTACACTATACTCGTATATTTGTATCTACAAATTACAAGCATTCTTAACCACACATTCAAAAGTTTTCCATTGATAGGTGTGCCTAGAAATATGTGAACAGTAATTTGATGACTACTTGGCACTGTTTGAAACAGCTCTGTAGTGTTGAGTCGAGTCATAAGTCCCCCTATACCAGGATTGGCAATGACAATGCTACCAGGTTCTTTTACTATATTGAATGATATCACGCGTTCTTGGTTTCAGAAAAAAAAAATACGTTTGACCTATCGAAACATTTGACTAGAGTTCCACGAGCTCTTACCTTCGCCAAATGAGGTTGCTCTTTATGACTGATGAATTATAGATTTTCACACTAATTATGTAAATAAGATCCTCACTTGCATGAATTACATCACTTGATCATATTCTCCTCCCAATGGCAGTGTTATCTTAACAAAGAAGGCCATTCTAGCATTTCGTCATAAATTATGCAAATGAGGTCCTGATTTGAATAAGTTATGTTGAATGATGTTCACCTCCATTCAACTTCGAAATGCACAAGTATTAAATTGGCAGCATCAAGCACTATGGAATTAAAGTATTTTCTCATTAATTATGCAAATTGGGTCTTCATTTACATAATTAATATATGACAATGTTAATTACATATGTCACATGGTAGAATAGTCCTATCATAGACGGTAGCTGAATTATAGAATTCCCCCATTAGATATCCAAATTAGATCATAATTTGCATAATCGTCATTTAATTATGTCAAGCATCACTTAAGCTACCTACACACCAAATATCAAGACAATCCGGCAACCGGTTATTGAGTTATCGATACTTTAAACATTTTCAAACAGTAGTTACAAATTCTCTCCCCTACTGGTAGCTTTTTGTACCACCTTTATCATAAAAAAACAAAGACATAAAAGGAATGATAAAGCAGGTAGCTTTGCAGCTCGGAAATGATAAGAAAAAGATACCCTAAATATGTAAACAACAATGCGGCTTGTACAGTGTAATCGGCCAGTTGCGGTTTCATTTGGGTAATCAGGTAAAAACCTTTGACCTTTCATGTACTTGGGAAGCACTGACCCGTGTCTGTGCTTGTCCGCCATTTTGGTTACCAGTGACAGGATAATCGACGATTTCAAAGATGATTCAACAATTCATCGAGCAATAGAAACACACAGGTGAGACATTTGCTAGTTATCTAGCTAATATACAAAAGTAACGCCCTCCTTTCTCAGCACTGGAACACCAGAGCTGAAGTGGTACTCAGCACTGGAAATCCAGAGCTGAGACTTTCTCAGCACTGGAATTCCAGTGCTGGGGCGGCTTCAGCTCTGGAATAGAGTTATCTATGGACACTGGTTGATGCTGATACGACAGCAAGATAGGACCAGGAAAGTTTTTAGGGATGGGGTGCACTTCGTTTATTAAATCGGGAGGGGAAGGGATGGGGACGGGTATGGAATGGGGAGAGGTTGGAGGAGGAGGAGGGAGGGGTTGGAGGAGGAGGAGGGAGGGGTTGGAGGAGGAGGAGGGAGGGGGGAGGCGGAGGGAAGGGAAGGGTGAGCACAGTGTACGAGTAGGGCAGATACCACCAGGCCATTGAATGCTATATATAGTTGAATACACTAAAACAGGAACCCATACTTTTCGGTTTTCCACATTTTCAATACCAAAAATTCTTCTGCACCAGAACGTCACACGGGTCTGCCTCCCAAATATAGAAGAAAACGGGTTGATCAGCTCAAACTCCGACAGCTGACAACAGTAAACAAATCCTATTTTGATCTAATTTTCTCATGTATCCATCCGCTCTGGGCAGGCAAGACCTCATTCCGCAGGTCTCTGCACTAAACTTGTGAAATTTAACAAGACCAAAGCACTTCTAAACTCAAGATATTGTATGCACTCAGTGATTTTTTACCCCTACGTCACAGATCGCGGGGGGTCGCGAATGCTTACTGTGCTCTGCGTCCTTATGTCGGGTATTCGTATTATGTCACGGTGCTAATTCCTAAGCCCCGCCGGGCTGCTTGCGTGAAGGTTAGATGAACAGTTTTAATATACAGTACTTACACAAATAGTACTAGTGCTCATGGTTACTTTTCTAAAACTTTTTTTTGTGTGTTTTGCTGTCTTATATTATAATTTTTGTTCCATAAGACTGCACGGCCGGGTCCCGGGTACGTTGGGAAATGTGACCGCGCCATTATACAGGGATATGTACATACAAGGTTAGGTCATGTAATGATATGAACATTGTTTCTTGATAAGATATACGCCGTAGTCTACTGCTCCTCTAGTATGCGTACCAGTAGTATGCTAACAGTTCTTTGTCAAGTCAGGCGGCTTTAATTCTCTGTTGTTATTGCTTCTAGAAATGGCTGAGAGAAGCTGTGAGATTCCTGTGGACGAATTGCCAACAGTGCACCCTGGGAATTTGAAAGAGACAAACAGCAAAATGCAGAAATCGCCTGGACATGTACAGGGCCGTAAAGAGCAAACGGATATGGTTGCAGTGAAGGGTACTGTGGACAAACCAGGGTTCGAGTGTGCATCCGGAGACAAACCCTACATGTGTGGATGGTGCGAGTACAGGACAGCTGACAGCTCTGACCTGCAGCTACATGTGAGAACCCATACAGGTTGGAAACGCTACAAATGTGACCAGTGCGACTATTCCGCCGCACAGAAAGTTCATTTAGTGGAACACATGGCTAAACATACTGGAGAAAAACCCTACATGTGTGGAGAGTGTGGATACAGAACGGCTTACAGGACTGCTCTATCCCGACATATGAAACAACATACAGAAGAAAAACCCTACAAATGTGACAAGTGCGACTATTCTGCTGCACAGAAAGGCCATTTAGATGACCACATGGGTAAACACACTGGAGAAAAACCCTACATGTGTGAGAAGTGTGGATTCAGGACGGCTTACAGGACTCACTTATCCAGACATATGAGAACCCATGCAGGTGTGAAACCCTACAAATGTGACCAGTGCGATTATTCTGCTGTACAGAAAGTCCAGTTAGTCGAACACATGACTAAACACACTGGAGAAAAACCCTATATGTGTGGGGAGTGTGGATACAGGATGGCTTACAGGACTCACCTATCCAGACATATGAAAAAACATACACAAGAAAAACCCTATAAATGTGACAAGTGCGACTATTCTGCTGTACAGAAAGGCCATTTAGACCGACACATGGCTAAACACACGGTAGAAAAACCCTAAATGTGTGACGTGAAACCATAGATATGTGACCAGTGCAACTGCTCTGCCGGAAGGAAATACAGTTCGGATCAAGACAAGACTGCACACAACCACTGCACAAAAGCATATCTTTAAGCATACCTTAAAGGAGTCCTAAAGTCCAGAAGGGAGTACTATTTTCTGATAGACTATGCTTCAATGAATACATGACTAGCCGACTTTTTACAAATTTCGCTTGTGCGACTTTAAGCGGTGCGTGTTTGTAAAGCAATATCAATATCATTTCCCCTCATACTGGACCACAATAGATACATCCGGGAACTTTGGATTAGGAATTGCTCATACATTTTAAGGCAACATAAACATTTTCGGCAAAAACGATAGGAGACAAGCACAACAATAAGCTGATTATTTAAAACTTACTTACTTACTTTACTTTGCTTGACCTCTAGCTTAGGTGCTATAATTCAGGATGTCTAATACAGTGAACTGCCAGTTTCATCGCCTGTGTTCCTGGTCGTCGTTTTAGTCCGGCTGTCTTCTTACATAATATTGTACTGCACGTAGTGTTTGAGTGATGAGCTGCACGCTGTTTCGACCATGCGTACACTGACACAAAAAGAGCCTACGAGAGTAGGAAAATCCAGGGCCACACGAGAAACAGGGCGTAGTCCAACAGATTTTCCCGATGTTTCAGATTGTTCTGATGTTGCACACAACATGACCGCATCGGAACGCACAGCAGACCTCCTCCCCAACACACGGCGACAGGAGCACGGCAGAAACCTCAGAAACTCTAACAAAATGACTCTTGTGCCTTGCCGCACTGCTTGGTATCAAAACAGCCCTGTACCATCTCTGATGAGACTGATTAATACGAACAAATAGTACGTTGTAAATCAACCACACTCAGATGTTCAGTTATTGTAATATTTTATTTTAATACCTGGTTATATTTTAAGCTATTTGTTAAATATTGAGTTGTGCATTATTCCATGTACTACTAAGTGAAACGTACTTCAGCCTGATGGCTGCGATGTTTTACATAATAAACCAGTCATTCATTCATTCATTCATTCATGTTGTTTTTCAGACGCGTCCAAACAAACCCTGAGGTCGTTACCATGATTTAGTGACGCCCGAACACTGATCCCACGAACAGCTCTGGAAACTTACAGGATCCGGAACAGCATTGAAAAACATCAATATAAGTTCCATTGAAAAATCTCTGGTGACAGACCTAAAAACAAACACGAAAACAGGAACAAATGTTCTGTGGAAGTCAAGCATTCACAGGACATGTCAAGACAGTCTACCGACAGATATCGCGATCGCGACTGTATGTATTGTCGTGATTACAGTTGTTCAACTGGTTCGGAAAGGTTAGGGAAGACATAGAAATGTCAAAAGGTTAGGGAAGACATAAATCTCTACTGGTAAATGTTAGCCACCAGTCTTGCGTGACTAGTCACTTCAGACTAAATCTACACGCCTTCTTCCCCTCTGTTTATGTTCAGTGGGTGTCCTGTTACATTCTTTATTACCTAAGATATATTGTACTACTTGTAATAAAAAGTGAGTATATGTCGTCAGTAACCTCCTTGGTATTATCCACATACTGACGCAGTGATTTGTGTTTCCCGCACCTTTGAAATTCCAGTTCTTCTTTTAGTTATGGATTAGATATTGCTGTTGGCAAAACCTAACTCCTTAAATGGAGTTCATATTTTTATACGTTTACATTGTTACCCTCGCCAATAAGTTTTTTTCAGAGGAGGGTCTCTGTGCACGTCTGTCTGCATGTAAATACGATAACTTTAGAATGCCTGGGTGGATTGTCTTCATGTGATGAGACCTCGAAATTGTTTGAGTTTGGCCCCCTGGCGGATATCTTGTGATCTGGACATGTTAGATGAATTTTGGATGGTTGGTAGCTAATGTGCTGGGCTGAAGAAGTGACGTTTCGTTTATTTCGATACCCTTTATAATGACTAATCTTCCAGGGTTCAGATCATATAGACATACAGACATACTGACGACAAGATTAACAGAATGAACATACATTATATATATTTTAATTATGACGTTATATATACATATGAATATGTGTGAATATGTATCATATATCCGGCCTACGGTCAAAACATAAAAACAAATATTTGACGACATGCCGCCACTCTCTCATTGGTCGAACTGCTAGTTGTCATGTTATTATTGGTTGAACTGATAATTATGATGGACAGTCAGGAAAGGTCCATTCTACGTCTGATTGAATATTAACATATTGGGCCTACGCCCTTCCGTTCGAAATTTCCCGCCATTTTGGTTGACCTTTAACCCCCACAGTTCCCTGACCATCATGGCGGCAGGTGGGAAAGCTGGGCCGAAGTCTCCCCCGAAACCTCGGGCCGGTCTGGGGCCTCTGGCCCGCGGCTGGCTCATTCTCTACAACATCGTACTTACAGCAGGGTTAGTACTACCTTTCTATGCCTTTCTTGGGTATTTTGGACGTTCGATTTTCTTGAAATGCGGTGTTACATGCAGAGGGGTCTAATAATTTGGTCACCAAGATGGAAGACATCTTTAACCTAAGACTTTGACCCTTTAGCTTTCTTTCTTTGCAGGTAATAAGAAGCCAGTATCTTGCACTTTTCCTTAAATTTGAATAGTATTTGAAACCTCCATATAGACGTGCACAGGGCGTACATGTAGGCTGGACCCCTCCAGCTTTTAGGGAAGGGTCGCTATAGTATAACTTATATATATATTTTTTCTTTGTCCATTCTAGTCTGATTTAATCGTTCATATATGCACTGAAACATGTAATTTAACTCGTCTATGTCTACATATGCAGTCACTTGTTGTTCAAATTGATTGCAGTAGACAGGAATAATTATTTTTCTATTTTAAGACTTAGTAACAGTAGAACGATCGCAAATATATTTCAGCGCCCATGGAGTTGGACTTGGGCGGGCCAAAAAGGGGCGTGGCCGCGGTCACGACATATTTGCATATTTACGATGGGTTCCACTCAAATATCATCACAATAAGCATGTTGAATCTTAGATAAATTAGATTTAAAATTTATTTTTGAAGAATTTTTTTTTTAGAAACTGAGACTTTGTAACATCCACCAACATATTATTCTGTCAGCTCGCATATATCCACCACCCTGAAAAATGTATCTAACTAGATCTCCAATTCAACGTTCCCCAGTGTAAGGTATATCTGAAATGTGCATCATAACTTGGGAGGTGCTGCACTATAGTATCTCTCAAATTTAAACGCACTGTTTTTCAGAATGGTGGATATATGTTTAAAAACCCAGCAGAGGTTACCACTTTGTACCCAGAACGAACAAACAATGATTTTCTTTCTACAGTAGTGACGGAGAGATGTGACATACCCTGGGCTTTTTCACCTTGACTCCTTCTCGAATGACGTGTGTGTAGTGTCGGTGTGCATTCCTGAGATTACCCACTGTTATCTGATAGGCTTGTTTACACTATAGGGTGGTGTGTGTGTGTGTGTGTGTGTGGATGTCCTCAATACTGGGGCACAGTGGCCTCACATGTACATTTTCTTCCATAGATAGATTCATTTGTATATTCTAGGATTAGACAATCCTTACAGTATGCTAATAAGTAAATACATTGATCACAGATTTCTTCAGATCGTAGAAACTGTAATTTAAAGTTTAAGGCATCAGGTAGACATGAAAAATATTGGTACAGCTCCGAACATTAACATGCAGCTAGTATTTACTCATTTCCAGCCCTGATGATGTTTATAGCTATAGAGCTTGAAATTTGGATGCGTATGCAGCACTATGCACCTAAATTGTGGCTGTGCCTAATTTTTGGCCGTGGGTGCACCTAGACATTTGTGTACTTTTACCTACATAAAGGTAATAGAAGTACACTATGCAACATATTATTGACATTTTTAAATGTCAAGAATATGTTGTGTAGTGTAAAAAAAATGTCGGAGAAATGATAAAACCTTTGTTGCATTACTCGTTTCAGATTTTGAAGTTAGCTATAATAGAATTTCAGATTCTGAAAAGAGGCTATGTTGTGCTCCCAATTGCACCCAAATTTATAGGAATGAAATTTGAGGCCAGTGTGTCTATACATTGTTGTCCTTTACAGGTGGTTAGCTGTTCTGTATGTGTACATCCTGCATGTGTTAAACAACAGCAGCTCTCCTGAGGTGTACTCAGGCTTGTATGACAGTGTGGAGGTGATCCTGAAAGTGTTCCAGTCACTTGCTTTACTGGAGGTGAGGAAGAACATAATAAGTATATCATGTATAATTTTTTGGCTACAGATAATGCACTTGCTCATTGATTTTTATTAATATATGAAACAAAGTTGATTTTCCTTTTTTTCGTCTGTCTTTTAAATTTTTTGGTGGGTAGATATTTTTTTCTTGTCTGCTATAGCTAGAGGTCTGTATGATGCTTAGCCTGAGTGTCAGACAGCATTTTTATTAGCTTTCGTTCGCTCCCACGATCTGCTACCAGGCCAGCAGATCATGGGGAGCAGACAAAAGCTAAAAAGGCTGACACTCAGGCTAGGTCATGCTAGCCTAAAATCCAGCCATAAATGCTATATTCAATCTAGCTACCTGCACTAGAATAAATTGCAAAGGGATGAGAAGTAAAGGCTAGTAGTAAATCACTAACCTTGCTTTCAAGCTGCAGACTACAGGCTCTCGTTCTACTCTTGCACCATCCAAGAGTGGAATGAACTTGAGCCTAGTATGGCGGAGGTGAAGTCCCTCTCCCAGTTGAAAACCGAGCTGGGACAGGCTTCGCTGCTTTGAGCTGTCCTTGTACATATGTGAATAACAGCTAACAGTGCTATCTTGTTGTCCTTGCTGTATAAAGCCAATCAACTTGATAGTTTTCTTGTTGCTTGGTGTGTGTTCAGGTTGTGCAGGCTGTGCTACCAGTAAGCAAATTCTTCATTCTTAAAACAGGAATAATGTATCCTTTGTTCAGATCGTGCACGCGGCTCTGGGTATCGTTCCATCCAACGTTCTCCTGACGGCGTTCCAAGTTTTCTCTCGGGTGTTCCTGGTGTGGGGCGTGATGCATCCTTTTAAGGAGGTACGTTACTACAATAAACAGCATACCAAATACTAGGTTGCCCCGTTGGTCTGCACAACTAGTACTGCACAACCACATTTTGCTCGGTGCAACCTATTTCTAAACCCAGGTAGCCCAGTGTGCTACCTAGATATTGTGGTAAGGATGCCCCTTTCTTCCACTGGGAACTGTTTATTGAGAAATTCCCATTGAAAAGCTCACTTCAAGTAAGGGGAAACAGATCTTTGTCAGAAATGTATAAATGCACATTGCAATTTCTAACATTTAATCATACATGTAATATAGAAAAGTTTGAACTGGGGGCAACCTGGACTTTCAATGGGCAACCTAGCTTTTGCCCTAGGTTGCCACTCAGCAACCTGGCTCAGATAAATAAACAACGTGGTATTTGTTTATCAGATTAACACTGTTGTCACAACATAGATATTGTTGTTAGTCTGGGCACTTTGATATGGAATCCTGAAAAGACAATATCTTGAGTTTCTGTTAAGTTGTGACAGAAGATTGTGTGAAAAAAAATCTTTTACCACTGTTGGGGTCACTTCAGAGCATATATATATTTGTGGCGGGCCCAAACTAGCCTTTTTTTCAGACTGCTTACTGTTGTTGTATAATGTTGTGTACCTTCTGCAGTCTCATACCAGCCTAGGTGTCAGCCATTTTAGGATTACAGTGTGTAATAGATAATGTTCTATATGTTTTGCAGGGCCCTGACTAGCCTGGGAGTGAGCCTATGCCTGGCTGCTGTATGTTATAGATATTTTCTAATAGGCTCAGACTAGCCTGGATGCAGCCATTGTAAGACTACAGTATATGATAGATATTCTGTATGTTTTGCCAGGCCCAGACAAGCCTGGGAGCAAGCCTATGTATTGCTGCCTGGACCATCACAGAGATTATCCGGTACTCTTTCTACACCTTCGCCCTGCTCAACATGAAGCCTTACATCTTACAGTGGTGCAGGTGAGGTGTAGCCTGGTATCTGTCCTATTTCAAGCTCCTCTCTTCTCCTTTCACCTCACCTCACCTATCCCTTGACCTCGTTGCGGGTCGTTGGGGCATCATGACTTGGTCCACTATCCTCCTCCATTTAACTCTGTCTTCTGCCGCTCTCATGGCTTCAGCTAAGCTCAATCCTGTCCACTCTTTTATATTGACTTCCCACCTCTTTCTCTGTCTACCCCTTTTTTGACTTCCTGGCACTGCCCCTTGTAGTACAGTGGCTGGACGTTGTGTCCCTGGCAAAGATACTTTACATGACTCACTCCACCCAGGTGTAAAATAGGTACCTGACTTCAGTTGGGGAAGTAAAAGGCAGTGAAAGGAGAGGGAAGGGCTCCACCTCCTTCCAATATGGTGCCCTAGACACAGTGGATTAACAACCCACTGCCCCTACAGCCTCAAAAAGGCTATGGGGCCTTTACCTCTGCCCCTCTCATCACTTTCCTGCCAAAATGTCAGGCACTCATTCCCATGATGTTTGACCCTTGCATCATTACTCCATGAAGGAGATCAGTGAGTATTGTGTTTAGTTTTGGCCGTTCACAGCTATAGTATAACTCACAATTCGCAGTTCACAGTTTGGAATATTGTTTGCTAGTATACACAAGATTATGCACCATCATCATTTCACAGAGGATTGTGTCCTATGGACTCTTGTTTGTCAGTTTAGGTATGGAATATCTCTCAGAAGCAGTGTCATGGGGATAGAGCTTCCCAATGTCTGTTTGACCCCCATGACCAATTATTATCATTACAGAGGACACAGTGATTCAGAGCCAATCAGGGCTCTCATGTGAATTTCAGATCGAAGAATATTCAAATGTCGATAGATTCTCTACTCATTGAGTTTTGAAGTTCTCTTGTCCAAGAGAAGCTGTTCAATGGTGTAAAATATAACTACATGTACATGTATGTAGAAGACAATAACATTGTGTCATCATCGTTCCTTTCAGATATACCTTCTTCATAGTGCTGTACCCAATAGGAGTGACTGTAAGTATGATGTTACTTGCATGAGGGTTTTTTTAGTTGGTTTCCTGAGACCAGTGCATGTGTAGGACCTGGCTGTCAGATTTGTCGTACAATTGTAGTGCGATCTCAAACTGAGGGCATTCTTGGAACTATCGTGCACACGCTGTACACAATTCAGCTGTTGCATAAAAGGCTGTCTTTTAGATCCTTGTTGGCGATTGGTTCTGTCACAGGCTGCTTGAAAATTCTTCTGCATCAAAATCCCCACCTTTACTAAGTTAACAGTTTTTCGCACTTGGGTACTACATCTTGAAAAAAACAACTGTCGGAAAAAGACTGTCGGAAAATGACCACGACAAGGGGCAGTGGAGGGCTCTTGCAGTCACCTGCGCAGCAGCTGACCGATGATGACTACTTATACATCTTGAAACTAACTCCAAACTTTTTACATAAATTACCATAAACTGTGTGTGTGTGTGTGTGTGTGTGTGTGTGCTTGGGTACAAGTGTTTGATACATTGGCCTTGTTAGGCTTCTAGTAAAATTCTGCTTGCAAACTAAGAGTTGAGTTAAAAGATTTACTTCCATCCTTTTCCACCAGGGGGAGCTGCTAGCCGTATACAGTGCCCTGGGACCAGCTGCTGAACAGAAGGCATTCTCTCTGGAGATGCCAAACCCTCTCAACTTCTCCTTCTACTACCACTACTTTCTGGTGGGCGTCATGGTCACTTATATACCAGGTTAGTCATTGGGATCATGCCTAATAATGTCTTGGTTCTGTGATTCACCCCCTTCATTTTTTGTTTAAATTCACGAAAAAAAGTTAACATTCTGGGCACATACACACACACACACACACACACACACACACACACATTTAAAGTTGTGTCAAATGGATTTATTCTTGCATGAAAAAGTTCTGTACGTTACAGTGGAAGTACAGGAGTTTAACACAGGTGTTGTTTTTGTCTGTCCCTCCATTAGTTTTAACTGCCAAAGTTGGCTCTTTTTCATGAGTGAACATGCTGTTACAGACTGCTGACTTGATCATTTTTTACCCTCTTGTCGTTGCAGTTTTCCCCGAACTGTATTTCCACATGATCCGACAGCGCAGGAAGGTCATCGGTGGGGTCACCAAGGTCGCCAAAAAGGAATAAAAACTTACTGCATTTAACCTCATCCCTGCTGAGGTGGCCTTTAAGCTCCAAATTAGTACTGGATATAGGCCTTCAGAGGGTTAGGCAGCAGGGATTAGGTTAATAACTTAAGACAGTGAGAAGTACATGTTTAAGTATCAATTCTGCCAAAAATATTGTGGACTGTGCTAGATTGTTTTGAAGTTGTTGCTCAAATATTGAATTTTCACAAGCAGCTATATTGTTTAGAAGTTGTAGCTCAAATTTTGAATTTTCACAAAAGACAGCTACTAGTAGTTTATTTTAATCAGATGAATTCTTAAGGGCGGACAATTCTGATAGGTATAAATGGCTGAGCAAGGAAACGATACACATGTAATGCCAATATGGCCATTGAGAGTTGTGCAAAAGCCATGTCAGCATGCAGTGGAAAGAAGACATATAGTGCAAATTAAGAAAATACGATAAGGTAAATCATATAATACGTAATTCTAGACTATCTTAAGAAGAGCATTAGTCTACTTAAATGTAGCCTTTAATAAGGTATCAAATGAATACGTACTGAAATAATAAGCAGTTACAATCATTATATTGGCTAGTTTTAAGTGCTTAAAAGTTAATACTTTTGCTGAAAAGTGTTGGGACTCAAATACTGTAAGTGGTAGCTTTTGTACCTCAGAAGCATGTCTAGATTTAGTTATTTCATTGTCGTTGAAATTGTCCTAATTCTTGCAGACTTTATCATCAATGTTAAGGCCAAGTGCACGTGTGATTTTACAAGATTTTTCCTGGCTTGAATAGTGGACCAATTAACAAAACTAATTTCATTTTTTAAAAGATGTATTTTCAATACTTTTAAGGTCTGTGTAAAGCACATATCCTGAAATAAGTGTGAAGTTGTCATGTAACAATATCAATTGATGTGCTGTATAAGTTAATATGGAATATTTTCAAAATAGTAGTCATTGTGATATTTTGCCCAGAATTAGGTTTCATGACAGGCAACTTTATCACTTCTTAAGTTTCAGATGATGTTTTATTATTGCGCAGTGTTGACTTTCTTTTAAATGATGGCTTTGAACCTCAGGCATCTAACTAAGGAAATATCCTGTTGCTGCTGTATGAACTGCTTTGTCAAATTTGAATACATATCTTTGTTGAGATTTCACAAATCTGTGTAATACATTCATATGTAACTTGAGTGTGCTGATGCAATGATTTCATTCGTATATTGTAGTCACTGCATTGATACTTTGCTTGTAGTAATGAAAGAAAGCTAGGTTGAAACTGAAGACATTCTTGTCCTTGGTGCTGAAAGCCATCCCTAAGCAATGTCGCCCCCCCCCCCTCCACCTGTTGGTAAGTAATATTGGCCGGATGGGCTGGCATTTTTCAGTCATGTAAATCGGCCCCTTTTCTCTGCAAAGGCAGTTCTAACAACTTTGTTGCTTATCTTGAGGAACGTAATTGTCTAAAACACTAGTTCCCGTTCTTCGGAAATCCCATCTTTTTTTGGTGATTGCAACCGTGTTTTTATTAATAGTAGACGGACTTCACAGTTTGGAGTAGGGTTGCAATTATAATTTATTTGGGCATAAAGCTAACGTCATCATGGATTCTAACCAATCAACAACGAGGACTATAACGTCAGAAGGCGTATAATAGGTGTATAATAATGCTATATGTTCAACAATAAAAAAAGCAATACAATGACACAATTGAATTTTACATAAAACTTTACTGACCAGTCACAATATTATGCCAGATATCTGTATATATTACTGATAATTTTGGAATGAGTCTTGATTAAATTAACATTCAACATTAAATTCATAACCTGGTCCACATTATGACAACGTAAACCAAGATACAAGCCTTCACATAAAAGATACATCCATGACTGAAAGTGAAACAATTTTCCTTTTTCTTGACAACATACACATAATAGTCATACACAAATCTCACCATCAAGACAGAAGTATATCTTTTTGTGTGGCATACCTTTTACATGGTTCCATGTTTATATGTTTAACACTGTTTTCTTCTATTGAAAGAAACCTCTTAATGATGTGCAATAGTCATCTGTTAACGTGAAAACAATAAGATGGTTGTAAGAACAAACTATTGTTAACATATGTTGTTGAAGGTTTGACATCCAGGTAATGAGATACACAAGAAAACTGTTAGTAATACTCAACCAACTGGATAGATTTTGAAACTGTCAGATGTTTCAAGTAGCATCCAGTACTTTCCGTACTTGTTGATGTACCCCAAAATATACAACAAAGTTCTTATTAAACTTATGGAAACAAATTCATCACAAAATTGCACCAAAGTATGTAACAATTCAAACAAAATGTTCCAAAATTCCAACATATTGCACGACTACATTAAGCATAACTGCATACTACCTTGATCAGATAGTGTAACATACATAACACATGTACTCGTAATGTTACTTAGTCGTATACGTACTTCAGCCTCCAATATATACAAATAAATGGCATCAGCCTTTCTATAACAGTATACAGTTAAATTCCACTAATAATCAAAAATCCGATCACCGTTTCCACCAATGACAACATATACATGTTCATATCATAATTATGTTAACTTATGTCATATACATCCATAATTCATACATTTACAGTAAGCAATGTATTACATACAGGAAAGGTGGGAAGCATAAATTTTGCAAAAATTTATAATCATCATCATAAGTACCATGATTTTCACATACATTATAAAGAATTTCAGCTAGCAAAAGAATTTTTTTCAGTGAATAGTTGAGAAGAAAATCTACTAAGCCACCCACCCCTGAAATATATTTTACACTTTTTTCTTCTTTTTTAATCTTTTTTAATGGGCTACAGCTAAAAATCCACAATCCTACCAACAGCTTGATTCAGAGAAAATAGTGATGATAAAAGACAGCCATGCTTGTAGAGTTTAACACAACATTTTTGCTTTGGCACTAGAGCAAAAAGCACTAGCCAAGGGTGGATAATATCATTTGTCCAACAAAGTGATAAGTTTACCCGCTCAAAGAACTGTTGTCATGAAAAGGTAAGGCATACATGTATGTCAGGGTAGAGACTTCAATCTGGTAGAATCGGCAGTTCTACTGGTAGAGATCCCGATCAGAGCCTCTGTCAACAGAAACTCCGATTGGAGTCTCTGCTGGTAGTGATCCCAATCGGAGTCTCTGCTGGTACAGTCTGCGATACCTAGGTTTTATGGCAAGCACAGACTATACAAATGATATCAGTAGCTACCAGTAATGTGATTGAATGTTTAGCTTTCAGGAAATGTTAGGCAATGTTAATTTATGGCAATAGACCTCATCCTCTTTGTCTGCAGAACTGGCGATTCTACTGCCAGAGATCCCGATTGGAGTTTCTGTTAACAAAGACTCTGATTAGGATCTCTACCGGTAGAATCGCCTATTCAATCAGAGTCTCTATCCTGACATACATGTACATGTATATAAGATGTGTTCCACAATGAACTTGTAGACCTTAGAATCTATGTCAAAACAGCTTGGACAGAATTCTAATTTGAAGGAGTACTCAAATTCATTGTTAACTCATGATCATTAACCAAATCACTGGTTACCTCTCAGTCACTCATTGTTAACTCACTACCCATGTTAACTCAGTAACCAAATCATCATTGCACAATATCACACTGCCACTATACAGAAAGATCACTAACTCGCTGGTTACTTACACTGGTTAAGGCTACCTGAATTCTTGGTTAATTATGTGCGTACTTTCATTAACTTGTTCTGGAGTTGAACTCGCTAACCCTACATGTACAATGTATTTAAAATATGGCTAACTATCAAAATCTGTTTTCTTGGAAGAAGTTCTCACACTTTCCAGTTTCTTCCTTCAATGGATAGATTAACATCACAAAACCTCCCAACGATATAATTATATTAGCTATATTTAGTATTACCATCTGATTCTTGTAGTACCTAATTTTCTAAGAGCACAGACTTAAAACACAGAGGCCCTTTACAACATAACTTTCGAACCACAACTTTGCACTTATGACCTAGTACTTGAGACCATCAATATCTATACCTGAGCAAGAAATCTAAACCTTCATCATCCCAAACCACAACCGCTCAAAAAGCACCCATAAAATATAAAGCCTAGAATTTTTCGTTTTGGAAAACTGCAAGGTAACTACATTTTTACCTGCGACCATGAACGTTTTTCTATAGGTTGCAGGTGGGTATTTCGAGCCCTGTTCAGATGCTGACATAAACTGTTACAGTCAAACCTGTACTGACCACCTCTGCATAATAACCACCTGGCCATAGTGGCTACTTTCTGGTGGTGACATCTAGACACTAAGAATCCTTTCTTAATGTGTGCCACTGACCACCTGTGTACTGACTGCTCTTACATATTTCAGTCTGTAATTTTGTAAGGACTATTCTGTGACCATTTTCTTCATGTTCTTTGAGTGGTCACTGTAAACAGGTCCGACTGTATACCCCTACCCTTGACAATAGGCCACTTCACAGTTCGTTGTGCTCGTGTGCAGTGTGATGCATTTTGCGTAAATGTCGAAGTTTAAAAGTCCCTGTGGGCATATAGATAAAGCATGGACAGGGGCCTTAAACTTTTACCCTTGCCTACAATGCAACACACTGTCAGGTGGCTTACTCCATTCTTTTTTCTTTTTCACACAAAAAACTCTCCTTTAATGATGGTGACCTGGCGGCATCTCACAAAGTGGTCACTTTTGACAGGTTTGACTGTATAGTATTACGTATATTCCTACACCCAACAATTCCTTTCTCTTTGTTCTTTTCTTTTCTTTACACAAACTGGTCATAGTCCTCCCCTTTTAATGATGGTGAACTAGTGGTATCTCATGAAGCCTTGAGTGGTCACTATAGATAGGTTTGACTGGCATATTCCTACATCCAATGATTCAGTTCTCTTTAAATTTTTTAGGTTTTTTTACTCAAACTGGTCATACATGTAGTCCTTCCCCTGCATAATGGTGAACTAATCATTATCATAATGGTATTTCCCATGAGCAGTCACTATAGACACTGGTTTGACTGTATGTTCCTACACCCGACAATTCAGTTCTCTTTAACCCTATCCCTGCTTCCTAACCCCAGAACCAATACAAATTTGCTGCCAAATGGCTTCCTCGGCCTTAGCATACTAAAGGTTAAATTGTGTTTTTTTTCTTTTTTACTCAAACTGGTCATACTGCTCCCCCTTCATGATGGTTGACTGGTGGTATCTCCCGCGACCTTGGTAGTCTTCGCTGTCCTCGTTCAGCTGTTCCGTCTCCATCTTAGTGGGGACAAACATGGGCGTGACCACGTACTGCTCCGGCGGGGGTGGGCCTCGTCTGAGAAGGGATAACAGGCAACGTTAAAACCTTTGGAAACCTCAAAGGCATCCAAAGCGATTTCAGGGCAGTAAATCTCGATTTTCAAAGTCAATTTTCTTGTAATTTTTTTAATGTAGTACTGTAACATGTAAGTACTAGTTGAATCAACCCTGTCCCATAGCATACCAATATCTGTGAGGCAAAAATATGACGACGCTGACGAAAAATGTTTGCTTGTTCCGTACGTCAGTCTGGTTCTACCTATTTATTGGTGGTACCAAAAAAAAATAAAGGGACTCCTCACGTAGCTTGTTTTTGGGCTAGTTCAAATGCTTCAAGTATGAAATGATGACGAAAATGTGCTAAGAAATGGCAGTAAATGTCGATATCAGTTTTCCTCATCCAGAATACTTTTTGTGTTACCGCCCTGAAATTGCACTCAGTCTGGATGCCTTTAGTACAATTGGAACTGCCAAAATGTGGATCTGAAATCAAATATCTACAAGAGTTATTTTTCAAGATGAAATGGAAAAAATTTACACTATATAAAAAAAAGTGGAAATATGAGGTATAAAGTTGGATTGAATTTCCTACATTTCCAACTCTACAGTGACCATGCCAATAGGTATAAAACTTCCACAGTAAAAAGATACCTACAATGTAACAGAGGGTGAACCAAGGGACCAAAGTCTGATCTAAAAAATATTATAATCTTTCATATCTGCATGTCCAACTTTTACCTGCACAGACTCTGGAAGGTTGTCTTTATCCACTGGATTAAGCTGAAGTCAGTCAGACCTGTAGGAAAGGGATGAAAAAAAAATCAGAAACCAAACAGCTTGATGCAATGACTAATTGCTCATGGTTCGCTTGTCCTACATGTTCTGTACACAGTGTGTCATACAGTTAATGTTTGTAGCACATATTGTACTGTAATGTTGGTACTTACCAGGGTATACCCCAGGGTTGGCCTGTCCTATGTACACATACAGTAGAATGTAGACTGCAATGTTTGCCAGTGCATAGCCCCACTGGATGGCAAACATGATGACAAAAGATGCTATCGCCTATCAAAGAAAAAAAGGAAAGATATGTCAGCCTAACATTCAAATGAAAATGTCGTGTATGTTGAAGTTACAACCCCTAAAGAACCATGCAAAGCACAGTTGAATGAAGTGTTGCAGTGACTGTCACATTATATTAAGCAACATAGTTCAAGAAGATAACCAACCAAACTTTTGTTGAATCAATCTTTCTGTTGTGATTAGATATCATAATATGATAATAACTATAGATTACTTGATTGAACAAATTGAATCAAAGAAGGTTAAATAGCCATAATAGACAGTACAAAAAAGGAAAAAAAAACAGTAACTGGATTAAGTATCTAAAAATATTTCAGACAGCATCTGCTGTGACAGTCTTTAATAAGTAAACTGTGAATAAACAAGGATCTAGTTCTTTAGACTGCATTCTTAGTGTCACTGATGCAGTGGCTGCTACATCTAATTCTGAAACATCTGACTTTATTACAGATCTAACCAGTTGTTTCATTTATTTTGTATGATAAAGTTGCAATTGTGACAATATTTACTTGAGGTGTCTAGATCTGTTTGTAGTTAAAAGTAGAATTTCTAACTCACCCCTATCAAGGAGACCCATCTATTACAGAGGAAGGAGTACCAGGAACTCGGCATCTTGTAGATCTCATAGTGGAACGTTCTCGGCGGATCTACAACAGAAATTGATTAGTCAATAAATGCATAGTAAAGAAACAGATATGCATAAATGAGAAACACAGGTCCTTGCTAGGTGGCTAAACTTTTGTTTTACTTTTATGCCTTTTTCTGACCACTGCTCCTCTTTTAAGGTTTAAAATTATGGAACAATTTGCAATGAATGATCCTTCCATAAATTGGCATTTTCATTGGTTGAAACTTCAATGACTTGCAGTAACTGTATCTTTTTACCTAAATCTAAAAAAGATATTGTATGCACCTTGCAAATACGAGACTATTTCTATGCAATGAAGAAAAAAAAAAGGAAAAAAAAAAGGAAAATCACTTTCACCTTTTTCATCCTTATCTCCTGTCTTCACTTTCCCTGTCTCAGCATCTTCACCTTTCTTCTCCGCATCTTTCTCTATAGCAGAAGACGTCAGCTCGTCTGCCATTTGTTCCTTGGTTACGACCTTCTCCACTGTCTTAGGTTCTGAAGTGTCGATCAAACTTCCCGTCTTTGGTTCCTCTAACGTCCCGTACTTTGGTCCTATGCCGTTCGCTGCCGATTTTTCATCTCCCTCCTTCTTCCCCTTGTCAATCACGTGTGACAGAAGGCTTTCTGTTTCCTTTTTATCACCGTTGCCCTCATACTTTTCCTAATGAATGAATGAATAAATGAATGGTTGGTTTTTATTCAGTAAAAAGGTAAAGGTAGTCCCATAGCCTTTATGAGGCTGAAGGGACAGTGGGTTGTTAATCCACTGTGCCTAGGGCAAGGCATTGGAAGGCCCAGCCCAACTCTCTCCTTCAACTGCCTTTTACCTCCCTAACTGAAGTCAGGTACTAATTTTACACCTGGGTGGAGTGAGGAAAGTCGTGTTCACATATGATACAAAATTTGGAATTGTTCTTTCTGAAAATTCGTTTATAATTACAAATATTGGCTAATAAAGGTGACATTAAACTATCAGATGTGACTACCTTCCGTTTGAGGTGCATGTCGTAGCTCATTCCGACAGCGAAGTAAGCGTAGTCGACCATGGCGTAGGTCAGCATGAAGTTTATGGTTACGATGGGTGCCAGGAGGTTGAGTTGTCCGACAAACAGGAAGGAGAAGGAGATGAACCCACACACCAGGATGGCCAGGAATGGCTCCTTGTTGGGTCCACGCTGTAGAGAAGCAATACAGACATAACTACATGCAGAAAGGTACATGTACATTCGTCAGTCAAGCATAATGTTTACCTTTGCATGTGGTCTACCCTAATAAACTACTGCTCTGTCTATTATTGAATTAAAATACTCAAACACATTGAATATAATGGTGACCAGCCCCTCCAACTTGCTACATAATGTAATCCAACACCAGATAGAGGTTGTCTGCTACAGTGCCAGTTACCATGGTGACAGCTATCTGGTCCAAGTCGTTGGCCTTATTTGTTTGGAATGGAAGAAGAAGAGGAACAAGAAGAAACAGAGCAAAAACAATGTTTTCCTTCTGCAAGGTAAACATAACTAAGCTATAATAAAATTATGGATTTTGCTCCTAGAAATGATCTTAATGTTCAGATCTAGACTTGCATTTTGACCTCTATTTGTGAACGACAATTAAAACTGATGTGAATGCTTTTGTAAAACAGTCGTGTTGACTCACCCCCCTGCCGAGGATCTTGATAACAGGGATGACGTTCTCGTTACAGATGCACTGCAGAACTCGCGGTGCACCGTACAGGCCGCTTAGACAGGACGATAGGGATGAGATGTACAGGCCCATTAACCACAGAACACCTACTCCTGATACCTGAATAGTAAACAAACAAACAAACAAACAACTGTTTACACATAGCCCAGTAACCACAGAACACCTACTCCTGATACCTCAGCTGGAAGTAAACAAACATCGCAAAAACCTTGACAATTGCTAGTAATGACATTAAACTAGTATGTCTGTGTCCCTAGGATTTCAGAAATGAGGCACCACTAGTACTGACTTTATGTTAAGTTTGGACAAAGACGTTACTGCTTGTAAGAGTGTTATACTATACTAGTGCACTGACCTTCTCTGCGATCATGAAGTCATCCTGTAGCCCCTCCCGTGTGCACACCGCGCCCAGCAGAAGGACAAACAAGAAGTACAGGACCGTACTGTGGATCGAAATCAGGGTAGGATAAGGTAAAGCACAATCACTCTTAACTGCATTTTGATTCACAATTCTGTTCTTCTCCTGTATATATTGTTGCATTGTTTGTTCATATGTACCCAGGGCCACTCTGAAAACAATGCCCATGAGTCACTGACAGTGCCACCCTCAGGTTGGTAAAAGAACACAGAAAAATATTAAATAGATAAATAAACTGACAACACTTTTTTACATTAGTTCCTTACTGTACAACTAAACAAGGATGTACATGTAAAACCCAACAAAGCTTCCTTCCTACATGTATGTGACTCTGATGGCAGACAGGGAACCTAATGCTGATATCCCAATTGCAGTTGTCACATCACTGAGTCATGTTAAACTCAGAATTCCTAATAAAATTGCCTACATTCTACAAAAACACTGTTGCAAAATACATGTCAAAACTGTTACAAATTGCTTCCCACCTGACTCCGATGGCAGACAGAGAACCAATAGGAATGCTCCTGTTGGGGTTCTTCAGGTCACCGCTCATGTTGACCCCCGCCATGACCCCCGTAGCGGTGGGGAAGAACACACCAAACACAGTAAAGAAGTCCTGCCCGGGGATGTAGTCTGGTCCTGTGTTGTTACGGAAGTTTTCTACGCTGTACCCCACCACACCTGCAGCTGTAGAAATTAACAACAATTTTACAATTTTTAAAAATATTATACAACATTACCAATCTGTCAGTCTGATAGCTTTTAGTCTAAACACACACACACACGCACACACACTCAAAGACAGATTAAAAGACACACAGACCACAAATATAGGCCTCAAAAGATACTTCACTCCCTTGTTGTGAGGTAATTAAGTCAGTAGCCGGTGAGTATGAGCCACCGGAAGGCTGTTCAGCACCAAGGAAAGTACCAGTAATAGAGAGTAATAGAGGTTTTCTAGCTGTGATAATTGGCCACATAGGAATCAAAGAAACAACACAGTCACATAAAAATAGTATTAGTATTGCTACATTGACTAGGAAGAGTCTAGTAAGTGCACTTCTTTAATCAATAGGAACACACACACACTCACACTCTAATTTTTTATGAGAACTACATTTAGACTTATTTTCTAACTGATAACTAAAGAAAAGAACAGGAAGAACTCAAAGTAAAGCAGTACTGTAATTTCCAACACAAACAATGGACTTTCTAAATTTTTGAATTTCCAAACTTCAGTCTTGAGTTGCACAGTCGAAAATTTTGAAAGTCCAATTTGTGTCTAGGAAATTGCAGTTCAACTTCACTTCAGAATAATTTCTACGTAGTATACACAGTTGAACTTTGAAGCTAAGAAAGGACTGTGTTTTAATACCATAGTCTGTCTTGACAAATGTCCCAATGATGAAGTCCACAAGTGAAATACCGAGACAGCCCACTAGGAGGAGCTGCACCTTGATGACCCACTTCACTCCCGCCAGGTTGATGCCTAGCAACACCAGCAGCGTTACTATGGCGATGCCGCGTACTGCCCACTCGTTATTCCATCCCACCGCCTCCGCGAAGGACTCGCCGAAACCCGTGCAGTACAGGGAGCAGACAACAGCCTGCAAATAAATAAACAAATAAATAAACATCCTACATGTACAAGGGAAAGGGACAAGATTCTGATTACAGAATTTTTTGGCTTTCAGAATTAAAAGCCATTCAGCACAGGGAGCAGACAACACTACTAAAAGGGACAAGATCTAATGACAATCAATTTTTTTTTCCTTTCATACTCATAGCTAAATTAAATGAATATATTTCACATTTTCTGAAGCCTGTATAATAAGAGGAAACACACATTATAAATTGTGATTTAAATAGAATCTTTGGTTTCTAAAGACTTGAACATCTGGTGTACCAAAATAAAACACTTAAAAGTTCAAGTGGACACATAAGAAAAGGTAAATCACATCTCAAAGATGAATATTTGAGAGTTTAGCATTAATTTTGAAATTCAGGAAAACTTGTAAACACACCAAGACTTGTTTTTATATCAGAATATGTAAACCCTCAGGTCTGGGCCTGTACCTAAACCTGAGTGTGTGCGTGTACCTAAAAATTTGTTTAAGCACACAGCTCTATATACTGTCTTTCCATATTTAACTAGAATTACATCATAGCAGAAGGAAAGTTTAAGTGTCTAATGCTGACCTGGCCGAAGACAAAGAGGAACCCCACACTGCCTCCGACCCTCCCGCCGAGCGCGTGAGACAGGAGGAAGTACAGCCCGCCGTGTTCCATGTGACATCGCTCCGTCACGCCGATCGCGGACAGGATAGGCAGCAGCGCCATGGAGATGGTCATGAACACGATAACGATGGACAGGCCGATACCAGCATTACCCTGGAAATGGAACATTGTCACATTCTTCTTAACAATCTTCTCAAATCTCAATTCAGCACAATCTGAACTTTTTTTCTCCTAAGTACAAGACAAACTGTCAGATTCTTTCAGTAGGAATAAACTCAAAGAAGTATTTTATACTAGAAACTTTAAGGTAACATTGCACTTAGCAAAAGCATGATGTTTACCTTCACAATTGGTCTAGCCCAACAAACTACTGCTCTGTTTATTCTTACTTAAACACACCAACCCTTCCTGCCACTACATAATGTAATCCAACACCACAGGGTGTCTGCTACCAGTTACCGTGGTGACAAATATCTGGTCCAGGTCATTGACCTTTTTTTGTTTGGAGAAGATGAACAAGAAACAGAACAAAAACAATATGTTTTCCTTCTTCAAACAGAACTTTGCTGCCATGAATACGATGTGCCCATACCATCATGTGAGAAGACACAATCCCAAATTAAACAAGAGACAAACAAACAAATAAACATACCACCATCCATCCCGTCCTGAGAAACAGCACCACACCAAAGATGTTCATCATACACGCAGTGAAGACTCCGTCCCACGTCCCAAACAACACGGGCTCCGTGATGAAGAAGTTGGACTTCCACCATGGCTTCCTCGTCTCACCTGAGTTCTACACAGGAAAGGAGTTCAGAGTTAGCATTATTCTTGAACCTTGAACAGAGACAGGGGGCGTCACTATCTCAAACCTGTATATGACTGTCTCTTGTCACGTGATAATCAACACCAAGTCACGTGACAAGAGAACTCCAAGTCGATACCTGACCTACTCACTGGGCTGATGAAGAGACAGTGTTATGTCTCGAAAGCTCCCCAGAGCAATAAAACTTGTTGTGGGTATGGTTTAATATTTTGTCAAGCATTATTCTTTATTAACATTTAATAGCATACTGAAGTTTCCCTTTGGCCACCATGCAGTTCTTTATTGGTTATGGGGTATGGCAGCAGAGAGAAGCTGGTTAAAATTGCTACCACAAGCAGGCAGGACTCGAATTACATTATTTGGTAAAGGTGTACACTGGTGCACTGTCATGAGAAAACATTACTTGCACAAAAAGCTTCCTTGCACTGGTGCAGACCGGGTTAGGTGCACAGCACTAAATTTCTGTGCACCAACTTGCACGTGAAGGGGTAATTTGAGCCCTGGCAGGGTTTGAAATAATTTATTTCTGCTTTCTGCAATATAATATGTGATACATAATACACTGTCTGTATTCTCTCAGCTTGACAAGTTCTGCAATCTCAAACTATTCTTGAGTATTAACACTAACTGTCATTGGATGACATCAACCAATCAGAGGGCCTGAATTTGGAAAATACCATTTTCATTTCATTGGGTAACTAGTATCCATTTTCTTCATACAGCTGTGAGTGTCTATGTAAGTAGGGCATGAGAAAACCCACAGTTGAGCAAGTATAGTGTACGATGTGATAGTGTGTTATTTTGGGCTGGCCTGAATATTTGATTCACCAGGTTAGGTATACTCAGTAGCCACTTTATGTAATACTGGTACCTGGTACATAGAACACTCATATAACTTAAAGCAAGTACTGTTAGTGTGTTGACACAAGTGCTTATTCAAGTGTTGACACAACTAAAATGTTTCACAAACCAAATGTACATAAATAGCTACCGTATTTGCTCAGTTAAGTTGTGCAATCACTCAACATATGACATAGAAAACTGCATGTGTATATAACAATAACCACTACTGAGTAAGGAGCAGTTCCATTTCTGTATGTTGGCCAGATATACATAGTAACATACTGACTGAAATGTTATTTGTGTAGGGTTACATATGTTACACTTAGAGCAAACAGCATATTTTTTTAAATCTAAGGCCACATCAATTTGATTTGTTGGTTCTCGGATTTTTTCAGAAAAAAAAATGAAGCGACAGGACGAAAAAAACACAACAAAAACAGGCCTGGGTAACCAATCATAGCCCCAAATGCTACAATCAAGGAGCCATTAAGTCAACACAAAAGGCTGGGTTGAAATAGTTACAATGAATTTTGAACTTTTAATGAAACCACCACATTGTTAGATGTAAAAACTGTAATAACTAGGAAGAAAAGGACTTTCTTCAACAAAATAAGAGCATTTTTGAGTTGATTCAGAACCAGAACCTTTTTTTTTGCAAATCAGAAAAAATGAAGAGGCAAATCTGAGAACAAACTGGTGTGGCCTAACTTAGTGTCCGAAAAACAACTTACAACTTTGTTGTATTATATTTTTTATTTATTTATATAAAATCTTTAAAAATTAAGCTATAGAATAATTTCAGACTCATTAGTTCTGAAGACACTTGGCAGCAAGGTTTCTTACATTTTGCTGACATTCCATACTGATTGTCTTATGTACCCCAAATTTTTTCTGTGCACCGGAATTTTTAAGCTAGGGGCACCAGTGCACTTATTGATCAAAAATGAATTTTCGGCCCTGTTCTGTTACATCTGAAGACAATTTCATAATTTTTTTTATAATACAGCTCCGGTGAATGTTAAGAAATGCTTTTTGAAAATTGTTGATGGGTATTTCCAGCCCTGTATTGGCATTTCTTTTAATAGATGTGTGATGTCCTTGGTACTGAAAAGCCTTCCACTGGCTAAAACTGATTGGGTACTGACTCTATTTTCACTTTGATTAAGGATAATTAATGCCAAAATTGTACACTTTCCTTTGCAGTCTATAGTATCAGGTTATTTTTATGTGTTATATGCTCAAATTGATTTTTATACTCCAATGATTCCTAACCGAATTGTGACATACCTTGAATTTTAAAGACACTTTTAGCCCAGTCAGTGTTCTTGCCAGCCTGAAATTTTTTTCCGTCATCTCAATGTTGTTTGACATAACATCATTTTAAGCTTCGGCACAATGCCAATCCTAGGGGTGTCTAGGAGCATGCTCCCCAGGAAAATTTTGAAATCTTGACCCTCTGAAACACTATTTCCTGCATTTTGAGGGGCAAATTCCACTGGTAGACTTAGCTTAGTTTAATGACATCGATCTTTTGCCATATCTTTACACGCCAAATTTTGTCCATCAAAGATGTCAGATTTGGCAAAATTTTTGTCTGTCATAGTTGCAAAATTCCATCCAATGATGGAAAGAGGGATGCTGGCTAGAACACTGAGCCTACATGTAGTTCTTTGTAATGGATGCACTATGCAAAATGTGTAGGTACCCCTAAGTTGTGATACTGATTGAGCTTTTAGACTGTAATAATCATAATTATAATAATTTATATATTTCATGACACAACAGTTTTTAGACTAAGATTCCAGTGTTTTTCATGACTAAAAAAAGTTTGAATCAGAGATTTGAATCACGACCAGGATGTTTGAGATAAACAAATTTTTTTTTAATTTTAAACACAGTAAATGAGTAGTGTGTCAGTCAAGAAATTCAGGGCTGGAGTTCCCACCTACATATGCAGGTTAGTGCAGGCAAAATTGGTCAGGAGCAGTGCAGGTATTTCTGATGTCTACCTGCACCTAACCTGTACTGATCCATGTACTGGGTTTATACAGGTTAGTGCAGGTAAAATTGGAGCAGTGCAGGTATTTCTGATGTTACCTGTACCTACATTATAACCTGCATTGGTCTGTGTACTGGGTGTACTATATACATGTAGGTGCATGTGGATATTTGTTTGTACAACCTATGATGACAATGGTGTCTGAACAGTTTCTATTATGATCCATACTTCCTAAATTCTGAGTGGTGCAGGTGCAGAAAATGCAGAAAAAAGGATTTTGATATTATTTTGTAATACCTTTTTTGAGTATGAGTGCAGAGCCCCTTTACTGCAGTGTTACAGACAATTGAAAATTACATGACAACATCAGGAGTCAATTTGGCTGCTAGCTACATGTATGTCTGAATTGTTTGTTTGTTTGTTTGTTTGTTTATTTATTTATCCAGGGGGTACATATCGCCACTAAGGCGTTTTTCAATGTGCCCTGCAGGCATACATAAATAAATAATACAAGAAAATAACAAAGTATAACAAAATGGTAAGTCAACTTAGGTACAAATTAAAGTAAAAGTATATATAATGCCACAACTCAGTAAGGTGGTCATAAAACAAAATATAGCCTCAGACTTACAAATGAAACCCTGTAAGCATACTCCGTTCCCAAGTTGCACTAATGCATCTCTCCGAATGACGTCAATCTCTACTACACCTGTTGATTTACAACTAGTTTACACTGTGACCTACGGGTTTGATCAGTTTGGAGTTGGGCCATACATAAAAATAAGACTGTTAATTTTGTAGGCATGAAAGAGTATAACATACACAACAGTGTATTTTACCGGTGTTATCATGTTGGAAATTTCCTAGAAAAAGATCTAGATGCCATTTTTAAAAAGGATAGAGTGCTTTATTGTTAGGAAAATATGGTAATCATGATATAAAGTTGTCATTCAGCACAGCAGCACAAATGTGATAGACAGCGAATTACTGTCAAAGCTTGCTGATCACTTGAGAATTATAAAAGGCCAGGGCTCGAAATCCTTCTTTCTGCATACCTGCACTGGTGCATGTAACATTGAAAATTATCTGCACCAGACAGGTTTTACTTGCACCACTCAGAATAGGAGGTATGGATCATAGACTAAAAACTGTTCAGAAACCAAAAATTTCATAGGTGGTGACAGTCAAATGAAAATCCACATACATCTGCATTTGCACGTAAACCCAGTACATGGACCGATGCAGGTTAGGTGCAGGTAGATATTAGAAATACCGGCAAGGCTCCAATTTTACCTGCACAGTGTAACCTGCATATGTATATGTCACAGTAGAGATGCAAATCCAGTAGAGTTGGCAACTCTACTAGTAGAGATGCCAATTGGCATCTCTACTAGTAGAGATGCCAATTGGCATATCTACTAGTAGAGTTGCCAACTCTACTAGTAGAGATGCCAATTGGCATCTCTACTAGTAGAGTTGCCAACTCTACTAGTAGAGTTGCCAACTCTACTAGTAGAGATGGGAATCCTAGTATTTATACTACTGAGTTCCAATCTCAGTAGTATAAATACCTGAGATGGGAATTCTGGTGTTTTTACTCCAATATCTACTAGGAGTGTTCCAGATTCTCTTACCAGACATTGGAATTCTAATCTTTTATAGGACAAATGGGAATTCTTTGAGTTAGACCAGGATATTCTCCAATTCTAGCAAGGAACAATTTTTTTTTAAATAGACTGAACACCTAAAGTTTCAAATTTATCATATTATAAGGTAAGCCTACATTCACAATTACTATAAATTTAGTTAATTAAATTGCTTCATATTTCAGATATCAAATTGTGCTTCTGTCAATACACATTTCAACCATTAGCACAGCCGTCTGGACCAGGTCATAGACCATTGTGAACAAATAGAGGAATGGACAGATTGGAATACATATTCCCACGGTACCAGTGTTAAAGTGTGGAACTGGCTTGGTATGACTGATTAGCTCTTATATACCCTGTCACTAACTAACTGGAAAAACCGGTTTAGCACATCATTGAGTCTCTAACTCATAATGGCCTGATGCAAATGTCTCTGTTTTACATTTCAGTGGCATGTAAAACAGCTATTGAGTGATGTTGGGTAATGATTGAGGTGTGAAAATATTCAGTCTATTTTCCAAAACATTTTTAGGTAACTAATATGACTGTGCCCTGCTAGAATTAAGGTAACTAATATGACTGTGTCCTGCTAGAATCATATAAATACGATTCCCATCTCTACTAGTAGAGATGCCAATTGACTGTGCCCTGCTAGAATTAGGTAACTAATATGACTAGCCCTGCTAGAATCGTATAAATACGATTCCCATCTCTACTAGTAGAGATGCCAATTGGCATCTCTACTAGTAGAGTTGCCAACTCTACTAGTAGAGATGCCAATTGGCATCTCTACTAGTAGAGATGCCAATTGGCATCTCTACTAGTAGAGTTGCCAACTCTACTGGATTTGCATCTCTACTGTGACATATATTTCCAGCCCTGAAGGCTAATTTCATCTCAGCATAATCATGATTTGATACCTTCCCTTCTTGATCAGTTCCATATAAAATGCAACAGGACATGTGGGGGTATCAATTTCACAGCCATCAGATTCAGAGTCCAGAAAAGAAATTCAATATTATGGTTATGAAAAAATTCTAAAACCATTGCATAAGACCAACTGTACAATATATTTAAAGGCAAACATTGTGAAAGATCCAGCATATGTATGTTATTATATCAATTAAAATGATAATTTTGGGTACTAGTAAGACTGGCAGCAAAAGAAAATCTAATACCTTTTCCTCTTCGTCAAACAGTTCCTGAGCCTCCCCTTTGCCAGTCTGCTGATTCAGCGACCCGCTTTCCTCGCTTAGTCCGAACTTCGCCCACTGCAAGGGGTTCCTCCCACCCCCGGGTTTGGGCGCTACGAGATTCGCCGTCTCGCTTTCGTCCACCTCCGCCATCTTGAAGGGGATGGGCACGTGACTACGTCAGCGGATGCTTGTAACCGGTTTTCTCTTCCTTTTAATTTTCTCCTTTGATATCCGCCTACACACGTTAGAGCATTAGCACTTTGCACCCGCAGTGACGTCCATCCTGTAGGGTTGCCTAGCAACAGAGGGAGGACGTGCATCATCAGAATGGTTGCCATGGTAAAGGAATGATTGGATAAGTAGGATGTTTGAGCCAAAGTAATGATGTATTATGACACAGGGCTCATACTGTGTGTACCGAATATTACAGTCTAAAATATATGATGTGGTATGTTCCAATTCAGTCATTCAGTAATATTCAAATATAGGGCTAAAACTCAGCAGATGGCTGTTACTCTGACTTTCCAGTTTTCATTTTTCAGTCCATATCACATGTACAAAGGCTGAATGAATAAATGAAGGATATGAATGAATGAATGGACAGATGGATAAATGAATGAATGGATAGATGAATGAATGAATGAATGAATCTTTTATTACAGTCTTGACTCAGAGTATGCACCCAGCCTGAGTGCCTGAGTACAAAACTCAAAAATAAAATATAAAAAATGAAGCTACAAAATGTAAAATCTCATACTAGAAAACCACACACATGCATATGTAAGACTAAAAACATGCACTCTGTCAGATTCATTCAAAATCTTGGGATGCACTGGTCACCATAACTCTCAAATCAAATTAAGGACACGAGATTGGAAACATTAATTAGAATGGCTTCCAGCAGAGGGATGGGATAATTATCCTAGCTGAGGAGACAGAATTTCTAACGAGACACTTAGACGAACAAATCCCAGAGATACATGTGGAACTTCTGGTACACTGAGAAATGGAAGAATTACAATAGAAATGTAATTTGGTTGAGTACACGATAGCTACTTGAGGCACTACAGGAGTAGCATACATAATACAAGGCAGGAAATACTGGGTGCATATGCATTTTTGTGGACCCGAAATTCGACCTTCATCATAAACTAAATTTCTGACTGTGGGTGCACCTAGATATTTGTGTACTTCAGAAGTCATATTATTACTATTAGCATGAAAGTTCATCTGAGTTGGTAAATTACATTTTGAAAATCTGTTATCTAACTCGAAAATTCTGGTGAGTTTATTTTGTTTTGAGTTGGAGAACAGTTTAATTTTCATAAAATAATATACAGCATATTCTTGACATTGAATGTAATGAGAAATAACAAAATTTGTGTTGCAATATTGTTGAAAATATAGCTGAATTTCAGATTCAAGTTCTAAAGAGACACAGTTGAAGGTTTAGGTCCTTCTTATAATTACAGTTCTATTTTATGTTGTGCACCCAAAATTGTTCCTGAGCATCTTTAGGTTAGGTGCACAGTAGCACACCTAGAAACAATTAGATTCACAAAATGAATTTCAAGCCAGGTAATACTTTCTTAGTCCTTGAACCACCATGCACCTAGGCCTTTCTCAGTCCTTGAACCACCACAAACAGCCGGTGACAGCACATGTCCCAATTACAAACAAAATCAATATTGAAAACTACCAGGCGATGAAAGGGACCAATCTGTTAATGGTTCCTTAGGCCTTAAAGTACGGTGCACGTGGTTGTTCAGCATTCACACACTATATAAGTATAACCCCACATTGATTTTAAGATATAGGAATCAATGTTTTGCATTACTATTATATATATACTAAACTTGTAGTTGTAGGGGGTAAAAAAAAATTGTATATGGCAAAGTGTATTATAACTTTTGATGATAGCAAAATTAAAGTGAATACACATTCCAAAAAAAAATGCACTACTTACTAATACTATTATTAGTGGATTAGGCCCAGGAAAAAAAATGTTGTGTTTCCTGTTTCAGTCCTGAAAAAAGTAGGGTCAATAGGTAGGGATTATCTTGTTTTGTACATGTACCATATACTCTAATTCAACTGTTGCTGATGCAATTGTTCCTAAGACTACTATAACTTAGTATATATATAAGCCACCATTATGTACTAGTACCTGCCTGATCACATACCCTGACTTATATATAACTTATCTTGTTGACTTTTGCCCCAGTGTGTTTACCAACCAGGATACGTAAGTACACCTGCAACAGGATCTCATTGTTTTTAGGACTCTGTGGAAAGGACAAACAAACCATTAAACATTAACGTCCCATACATCGCTATGGCAACTCCTGACTTTGTGAGCTCCATGCTTAATAAAACATGCGTGACAAGGCTTCAACATTGTAGAGATCAAACCTTATTAAGTAAGCATTATAGTACAGGATATATAATTTGGTTGTAGCTGCTGGTTGAGGATAATTTTGATTGAAGGTAACATTACTAGTATTCAGAAACCAACAATGTGTTAGACAAGTCTATGACGCAGGTACATGTGTACATATAGACAGACAGGTTCAGGGTCAATTGGGGAAGTCTTTGTAAAGCAAAAGTTAAGACACAGTTATTGTACTGTTTTTAATTAAAAAGAAGACTACTGTTTTTTTTTATAATTTTGTCCCCTTCTGCAAGTTTGACAAAAATTTCAACTTCAAAATACCAGGCGCGGACACCAGGCGCGGACAGCACGTCGGCAGAACGTACTGCACCTGTGCAAAACCTGAATTTTTCACAGTTCTCATTGAATATAATGTTTGGTCAGCGTTGCATTAGAATTTTTTCCGACATAACATTTGAAAACTCATTATAAATGGGATGTCATCCTGAAAAGAATATGTTCTGCAGAAGTGCTATGTACCATGCATTACAGGTTGCGTGCTAAAGTGGACCATGCTCCAGCTGTGAAATGTATACCTCCTACATGTACCTCTTTCTGGGGTGAGTGAACTGAAGCTTGAAAACTACCTGCCATGACCGCCACACTTGTCAATCTTCCTAATGACCCAACTGGGGACAACTCCCACTGACTTGAAATAGCAGCCACACAAAACAAACAAGGTCGCACTACCTAATGGTTCCCTGACATTTCAGCATGGAAGAAATTGATCTGTTCACTGTCTGATGGATTGAACTTGTCTTGAAAAAACAAAGAGCAAACATCCTGGAACTGACAGGCAACCACCTGTTACAACAAACAAAAATTGCATGGAACATTTTTTATACAAAGGAAAGGCAACCCAGCTCATAGTAGTACTTTTTAAAAACACCCAAAGTGATTTGAGAGCAGTAAAACTGGATTTTCAAAGTTAATTTTCTGCTCATTTCTTTAAAATGTAGTATTAAATACTACATTTACAGAAAATTGACTATGAAAATACTTAGTAGTAAGTTGAATCAACCCTATGCCCATAGCATAAGTATATCTGTGAGAAGAACATGTGATGTCGCTGATGGAAAACAGTTGCTTGTTTCGTATCGTAGGCTGGCTCTTGCTATTTTTGGTGGTACCAAACCGTAAAGGGACTCCTTACGTAGCTTGTTTCTGAGCTATTTTAAACGTTTCAAGTATGAAATGATGACAAAAATGTGCTAAGAAATGACAGCAAATATCAATTTCAAACAGATTTTCTCATCCAGAATATTTTTTTTTGGATGCCCTGAATTGCATTGGATGTCCTTAATACACTTGTCCAAAACCTAGGAAATGTTGAAGATCAAACGAAAGCATAGGTACCAGTAATTGTAAGAACCATCTTCTAAACCCTGCTCATTGTGCAAACAAGGTTAAATTTCTAAAACAGCAAGTAAATTTGTAAGGATGCCTCCTACATGGGCGACATTTGTGTTACAGGTTGCAATTGCAGTTGTCCAATTTTGAAATTCACTACAAGAAACTATGCTAAGCAAGGCATTATAACACTACACCTTGACCATATTGTGGGATGTGTATTGCTTTAACACTTCTGATTTTGATGTATTTAGTCTACCGAATACAAAGAGAAGAAAGACTCTTAATTTTTTTTTTGGGGGGGGGGGGTTGGCGATGGAATTTTTGCGAGTAGCGCACCACCCTTGCTCCAAAATTGCATAGGGAGAGCCCTCAGGTAGCATTGTTAAAATTCAAGCTATACTCAAGATTAAAACATCACAGATTGGAAAGTACACTACATTGTACCATTCACAATTCTAGAAATGACATAAAATTTCATAACACTGAAGCTGTAAGTGTGACATCATAGTATTCATACTGCAGGGATATCAAATTATGGAACATTCATTCATCATACATTATATCAATATCACTTGCGGGGTTCTTGACTTGCTTCTAAGATAAAATTTATCAATAAAAAACATTGCAAATCGCTCTTCGATTTTCAAAGCCTATGAGATGCAAGGTTATAAGTAATATGCAGTTCAAGAGCAGTGACCAATGATTTGGATTCTCCTGTTGCAACTAATTGGTACCATATGGTAGGTATAAGGCTGTTATGGGCATAGGCTTGACTAGATATTATAATATAAATGATAAAAGTGATTCTGAAGAATATAATATAAAGTTTATCACCTTGACAATAATGATCACTGAGTACAATAATCTGTTAACTCAATTAGTAAATATTCTCTTCTTACAATGTGCCAATGATATGAGTATGACACTTTATTGACAGTTTGTCATGCATTTTTTTTGCAAAAGAAAAAAATGATTTTTTCATCGGACGTTATAGAATATTATTTCTCATGTCATTTATTTAATTCAATGATGAAATGAAACAATGACAGATGGCGGCAAGTGCCACTCCCCCTGGCCACAACACATGGGAATTACACTTACCAATTATAAATGTCCATACGATTGTAATTAATCTAACGGAGAAAAATATTGTCAAAGCATGGTCTAAGACTAAAATACATATAAACGCTCACTTGGTTGCAAGTTTTCGAAATTCTTCTAAAATCCTCATTCAAACAATTTATTTGGATCAAAATAGCTAACATTTCAGCCTAGCACTGGAGCACGGAAAAAAAGACCAACGGAGAAAATGACAGCTTAATCATACGAAATCACGACAGACAAAGACGAAAACAAAAGAAAGGGCTAGGATTACAAGTATATAAGGTAAATCCAGGTATTACGGATCATAGCAAACACTACCAGCTGCGACCATATGAGCAAATGAGTATAAAAACACTTTCTAGCTGAAGGCTAATCGAGACTTTTCGGACAGCTAAATCTCCTAAAATAACGCTAAATCTGCTAATCCAAACCTGTGTGGACAGCTAAAACAGTTGCTAATCTACCTACCTTTTTAAATGGATGATGAGTGGCTGTTTTGTGGTGAAAATCGAGGAAAATTCATGCAGCTTTTCCACGATTCCATCAGTCGGCAGCCATTTTCATTTGGCGAACAGGTTATCCCGGCAATGCTGACCAATCAGAGGGCGTATTACAAACGATGACCTCATGCCTAGCAGAACTTGAAATATGCTAATTAGGCCACGTTAACTGGTTTGAAAATACAATTCTTAGCTCAGATTTGTAAACTTAAAACTATTCAGCAAGTATACAATCTTCTTGAAAGCCGTTCAATGTTCAGTTTGAGCCTTTCATGTGCAAGAGAAGCAAATTCTAGATGCCAGAAACCTCGGAAATTCTCGTCCGATCTCGGAAGCCGGATCTGAGCAGTCGTGAAAGCCCGTGTATACTCGTAAGCTAATTAAATCTCGTCGACCAATCGCAGAGCTGCATCTACCTCCTCCGACCTCTTCCCGGATAACCCTCATTTTTACCGCAAGGTAGGCACTTACGTTCTTTGAAAACTAAACATTTTCTTTTAAATTCTGCTTTTTTGCCGAAAGTTACTCCGCATATACGTGGCTAGTATAGATTTCGATAAGTTGGCGGAATTTTAAGTAAGTTGATGGGAATTTTAGGAAGTTATAAATAAGAGTTTTTATTGTAAAGGGGGAGGGCGGCATGTTGCGGACGTGGCAAGCTTGCACACTGGGTTCGCTACAGCTGACGACTTTGTACAACCGTGTTTTCTACAAAGCTATTCTCAATTCCCTACCTGTTAAATACCCGTATGGTTATGCTTATTTCTGCAGGCATTATCAAATAATCATCAATAACATCTGTAGCTAAAAGGCATCGATATTATTTTGTACTATAGCTATTTCATAACGTTTAGCCTACATAATTTTTCAAGTAGGTGTGACCTGTGTATACATAAAACTTGTGATGGGGGGGTGGTGCAAATTTTAAATGATCAACAGCAAAAACTGGAACGAACAGTATACCTTGCTCTTGCTTCACGTCAGAAATGTTGTGTTAGTGGTTTGTGTGCATACCATCATGAAAATTTATAGTTCTGCCACTTCATTATAGTTATAGGGATGCTGAAGAAGAGTGATGGATGTCACTCGAAATTTCCGGAATTGACCTCCGCACTTTATCCAGTAGTAGAGTTTGGATTGTCTATGATTACCTGATCATCACATGTGTAAGATTGATACAGTTTTGAACTTTTAATTATATACCAAATATCTCATGATATCATTCTGTACAATTTTCCAGGACACCCCCAAGGATCAGTCCCCCACGATGTCGTCCGCTGTGCGAGGGAAGCTCCCGTGGCCGCTGCGTATGTCGTATGACAAGCAGGACACACTGCTGAAACTCTTCGTCCTTTCCATTGCTGCTGTGCTCTGTAAGTCGATGTCACTAGCAAGAAAACTAACATTACATTTACTCAAAGTATTCTTTTTTTTCTTAGAACCTTTAGTGACTAGAATTCCCTGCCCTCAGTGAGAGAGGCTCCCTCAGTTGAGATGTTGAGAACCAGGCAGTTAGCCTGGAAGCCAGACTGTTTCCAGGGCCTACACAGGCTAGCTCCTCCGCTCCGAGGCTAATATGTCCCATAAGAAATTTTACAACAGACACCCTGAGTTAGGACCTAGTCGTAGACTACTGTCTCATCTTGCCATGCATTGGCTCCACTGCAAGTTGTTTAAAGTTAGCTAATTATAATGTTTTATTGTATTCATTTCAGCGTTCTCGACTCGTCTCTTCTCTGTGCTGAGGTTTGAGAGTGTTATTCACGAGTTCGATCCGTGAGTATCCCTGTTACACATCATTCCATAAATGTCTCAGTTTCATTGATCTATTCTTCAGAAAAATTTCGTTAGCATCTTTTTACTGCATAGCATTTGTCCTGCTTCAATTGGCTGATTAGGTACATCACTATTTTAGGTGCAAGTTGTAATATTAATTGAAACAAAAGTAGCAAGTAAACTTTGAAAACTAAAAAAAAAAAGAAAGGGGTTCACCATCCAACCATCATTTGTTTATGTGCAAAATATTTTTGCTCCTTGTAGGTACTTCAACTACCGGACCACACGGTTTCTAACGGAGGAAGGTTTCTACAGCTTCCACAACTGGTTTGATGATCGGGCATGGTACCCCCTCGGGCGTATCATCGGTGGAACCATCTACCCTGGTAAGGATGCATCAGCAAGGTTCTTGCCAGGATTTTTTCATGGTGTAGCAGGATCTAGTGGGCGAAACCACACAGCAAGCCCAGCAGGCACCCTCGTATTGTAGGGGGTCCAGGGGCATCCACGCACACCCACCCACCCATTCTCAGAAAATGTTGAAATTTATAAGTCCCTGAGACACTGTTTTGAGGGCCAAATTTTGTAAAATAAACATACAGTGTTTTTCTTTTAATCTTTGTTACAGCTCTACTTTAAAGCCAAAAGTTATTTTTGAATTCAAATCAAGTATTATTACTGTTGCACCGATTAAAAAACGACACAATGCAGGGTTAACAAAGATGAACTTTAGTGCAAACTGTAACGTATTCTCTTGTCCATCCCCAGGTTTGATGGTGACCTCTGCCACCCTGTACCACGTGCTGCACTTCTTCAACATCACCATCGACATCAGGAACGTCTGCGTGTTCCTGGCCCCGCTCTTCAGCTCTCTCACCACCCTGGTCACCTACCACCTCACCAAGGAGCTAAGGGTACGGGGTTCCAATCCCATGGTTCAGACTTTAGATTGTTGTTGCTTTTATGTACTAAACAGTAATACAACATGAATCAATAAGGATAAATTCTGGAGGAGGGAGGACTGAGACTTTTCAAATAGCATCCACTATCTTTCATCGGTAACTCAGAATGTTCTGCTATCTTTCAGAAGGATATTGGATGCTATTTGAAGCATCAGATTCCTCAGAATTTTTTCCCAGTCACTTGATTTATTTTGTACTGTGCAATGTTCTACCTGGATGTCTAATCTTCATCAACATGTGTGTTCTTTTTTCCTTTGTGTGAACTTCTAAGTTGTAGTTATCAACTTTTGTCAGATTGTGTTTCTCTCTTTTTTATTGTTTTCGGTTTATTTTTAGCAAGGCGACGCGAGGTATGGGTCTCTATCAGTGACCTGATACATTCTACTCCTTGCTATAGAAAGTACTAACAGGGTGGACGAGGTACATTTAGAGCATCTGTCTTTTTGTATATTTTGTCTACCTTGCTACATAGGAATAGAAAAGTGCTTTGATCAGTGCAGCACTTCAGCAGAACGTACTGCACCTGCGCAAATCCCGTCATATATTGTACATAGCACTTCGGCAGAATGTCTCTTTTAAGATCGCATTCACGTGACATCCCGTCTATGATTTTCAAATGTTGTATTGGAAAAGATGTCGTCTGCAACAGTCAAAATTCTGATGCAACGTTGACCAGACATCCAACGAAAACCATGAAAAATCCAGGTTCCGCTCAGGCGCAGTACGTTCTGCCTATATGCAATTTTGTCTGCGGGACTGGATTATGGGTAAGGGGCTGAATGCCATCTCTAATTACCATGTTACATGCTCTGTCCATGATGTTTGTATGTGTGTTTGTGTGCATTTCCTAAGGATGTGAATTCTAGTCTGGGGGCAGCTAGTGAAGGGGGTGAAGTCTGCCATCTCTGATTTCTATGTTTTGTGTTCTATTCTTGATGTTTGTGTGTTTGTTTGTGTTTCCTCAGGACGTAAGTTCTGGCCTGGTGGCAGCTGCCATGATTGCGGCGGTGCCCGGCTACATCTCCCGTTCCGTGGCCGGGTCGTACGATAACGAGGGCATCGCCATCTTCTGCATGCTGCTGACATACCTGCTCTGGATCAAGGCGGTCAAAACCGGTTCCCTCTTCTGGGGATCCATGTGTGCCCTGGCCTACTTCTACATGGTGAGTTGTGTTAGATGATTTCTCACTGGCGGCTTGATTAGGCCTCCTCCTCAAGAGCTTGTGGCCATACATCTCAAACTTGAGTGAAACATTCACATTCCCAGATCTGCCAATAGCAGCTCACAGTTCTTTATCATTTTGAAAATCAGTCCAATGGAAGCTTAGGATTCTCAGTCACCATGGAAACCAGTCATCACAGCCTCCAACACTATAGTATAGTAACAGACAATTCTCAGTCTGATAATAATTGGTCCATGTTAGTTAGTATATATGCATAAATAAACAGGATATAAAATAAAAGTATGTTTCCAGTTCTCCTGACTTAGAGGTGTTGGCCATCTAGCTTCTAAGTGCCTGACCAGTGGAAGGGCCTCTAGAAGCATGGTGTAATAGATTGGTGTGGTCATACGTAGGCATAGACTGAGATGTGCACTTGAGATTCATCTGATTCTGCGCTAGCATATCTATGCCAAAGTCAAGTGCAAGGGGACACAATGTTCGGGTAGAGAGATGATCATTTCTCTGGGATCCTGCACAGTTTGATCCTTGCTACAGGCTGATTGGTCAACTGATTGTATTAAGCCATTTTGATTGGTCAAAAGCTCTGACTTATTGATCACCTGATTGTGTCCAATCATTTGATTGCAATTGGTCAATAGCTTTTTTGGTTTACCTTATTGGTTGCCTGGTCAAAAGCTGTTGCTTATAGATCACCTGACAGTTGCAAGTCATTTGATTGGTCAAAAGCCCTGACTTGTTTGATTATTTTCAATTTTATGCTCTTTTCAGGAATTAACTTGAAATATCAAGATATTTCGAAAAAGTAATTTTAATCTTACTGACATTCAAAATAACATATTTTTTGCAGGAATTTACCATTATATGCCTTGAAAGCTTCCATATACATGTATAGCCCTCACCCTTGAGCGTGAGCTCAAAGATGGGACTAGGTAAGGTAAGGTTTGTTGTTTGTAAACATATAAATATGTGTAGGTAAACAGATGTTTGTGTTTGTCAGGTGTCGTCCTGGGGAGGTTACGTGTTCCTGATCAACCTGATCCCGCTGCACGTGCTGGCGCTCATGGCAACGGGGCGCTTCTCCCATCGCATCTACGTCGCATACTCAGCGGTACAGAAATGTTCAAAACATATATAGACAATATACTGAAGTACATAATAATCTTTACACACTGCTGAAAAAGGTGTAGTTCTTGTAACTATAGTTGGCTTTACTCTAAGTAAAAGTATAGAACAGTCTATTCACAAGTATGATCCGTCTAAAAAACACAACTGTTTAAAGTTGATACAAACATTCATGTGATATGCTTTATATTATAAGAGACTTACCTAATGGACCTCATGTTTTTTTACTAAAAAAAATTGTTAGTACTGTTGGTCAGTTTGTTAGGTTTCTTTGGAAGTACAGTTTTCTTTGTGTATGTGAAGATATTGTCCTGATTAAGTGTTTTAAGTATCAGATGTAACACGTTATTGTGTTTCTCTGTCTAGGTGTACAGTTTGGGCACCCTGCTGTCTATGCAGATCTCCTTTGTGGGATTCCAGCCTGTCCAGTCTTCAGAGCACATGGCTGTGAGTAATCTGTACATTAGAATGACAGCTCAACTGTTAAAAGACTATGGCAGTTTTATACTCCATCCAACACCAAAGAGTGCAATAGGCCATACAAATTTTGAAATCAACTCTACATTTGATTTTTTTTTTTGTAAAAGATGTTTCCTGTTTTTTCAGACTTGTGGGGTAACTTTCAAGAAGTAGTATTACACACTATTATGCAAAAACGCTATTTTGATTGACATGCAAAAATCAGAACGTGTTTAGCAAGGAGTTGAAATAACTGGCTTGAATTTGATAAGAATTTGCAAATCACATTGTGAGAAACTAACATGATTTTACTATGCTTGAACTGTTTTTCTTTGTTTGTTCCTAAATTTAAAGATCCTGTGTGTGTTTTTTCTGTGTGATTTGACAATGTTTGTTTGTTTGTTGTTTGTTTGTTTCTCCAGGCCCTGGGTGTGTTTGGCCTGTGCCAGATCCATGCCTTCATTGACTACCTGCGCTCCAAGCTGTCCAAGGAGTACTTTGAGATCCTGTTCCGCACCATGGCCCTGTTTGTGGGGACTGCCGTCACCGGTGTCGGCGCTATCCTCATGGCGTCTGGCAGTATCCTTCATCTGAACTGTGCACCAAGAACTTATTTAGTGAAAACAGAAGTTGTGTTAGGGTTAAGATATGACAAGACAGATGGATATTAGGAATTATGTCTATCTGATGATTTTTATGTCAGGTTTTTGAGATGGTGCGTTCTGTACCTTATCAAGTTCTTATGTAAGAATTTTTTTTAAAATACTAATTTCTTGCTTCTTTTTGGTTGGTGAATGGTGCTAAGCATGGCTTATATAGTGGGGAGGGAATCGACTGGCAAAACCTCCTTGGTTATGGCAGGTGTCAAAGGGACATCCTTTTTTTATTTTATTGCAGGGCTTGGAATCCTTTTTTCTTCATACCTGCACTGGTTTTTACAAATTTTACTTGCACCACTCAGAATTTAGAATTTAGGACATATGCAGAGCTCGAAATACCCAGGTGCAATGTGCAAAATGCACACGATTTTCAACATTTGCACGTAAAAATATTTTGAATGTGCAATTTTGCACCTAGAAAATACCGATATATCATGTTTGCACTCCATATCTCCGAAGTTTCATGCTGTGTCGGCATCGTGCTGGGCGCATGGCAGCCATATTGACATTATTGTTTTCCTAAATAAACATCCTGGGAACGAGCTCTGCTCTCGTCCCTGGGTGAAGTCATGTGACACGAAAGCATTACGTAGCCGATTTACCAAATATGGCAAGACGTGCGAAAACTATTGCGCGACGATGACGAAATATAATTTTGCACGTAAATTTTTCAAATTGCACCCAAAATTTTTGCCAACGTGCAATTTTGCACGTTGCAGAAAAAAAGTATTTCGAGCACTGCATATGGATCATACTAAAAGCTGTTCAGAAGCCATTGCCATTATTAATTAATTCTTTTACACTTCATTCGAATTATAGATGGTACATGTACCAATCAATACTTAAAATAAAAATCCACATACACCTACATGTACAATGTATGTATATGTACATGTTTAAACCCAGTACATGGACCAGTGCAGGTTAGGTGCAGACATCAGAAATACCTGCACAGCTCCAATTTTACCTGCACTAACCTGGATATGCAGGTGGTATTTCAGCCCTGTTTTGATATACTAGTGAATCATTGAAATGGCCTGTTATTTGACCTGTAGCAAGAAGACATTAGAAGTGGGACGTACTATTATGTACTGGGAAGTAAGGATATACATTGTGTACTAGTAAACAGTGTTAATTTTCTGGGGTAATTCTTGAATCTGTAGCGGGCTGTTTTTATCATTTTTAGATTGTTGTAATAGGTAGCAGCCTTAACGTTTGAACAGAAATCGCTCCCTGGACCGGCCGTTTCTACTCCCTGCTGGACCCGTCCTACGCTAAGAACAACATCCCCATCATCGCGTCTGTGTCCGAGCATCAGCCCACCACCTGGTCATCCTTCTACTTCGACCTGCAGATGCTGGTCTTCATGTTCCCTGGTAAGGAGCTTCTTAAAAATAGAGTGTTACGTCTTAAAGTGTCATGTTGTTCCCTGGTAAGGATTTTCTTAATTTTTAAATCAAACATGTCTTCATATTCCCATGTAAAGAACGAAAAGTTTAATTCTTAAGTCCTTGTGTCTTTATGTTCACTGAAAGTTGAAAAATAATGTAAAAGTGGCGAATGAAATTATTTAAGTTGGTACAAGGAGGACTTTTTTAAATAAGCAAGATGTATGTTTTATTTCTGTTATGTTTTTAGAACAATTAGCATAAAATTCTAAAGGTACCACGCATATTCCTTTGACTTCCTGATTGACATGTACAAAAGATATGCTATATTTTTTTTTACTTTCCAGTTGGCCTGTACTACTGCTTCTGCAGACTGACTGATGCTAACATCTTCATCGTCATCTACGGCATCACCAGCATCTACTTTGCAGTAAGTCCGAAATCAATCTTTTAAAAAAATATTTTTTGTCAGTATTGTAATTTAACACTTATTTCTTGTTTAAATCCTTTCCATACTAGATGGTGCATAGATGGGCAGCACAGTTGAGCCCTACGACAGGAAGCTAGTCTACTGGTAGTGGTGTGTCCAACTCATAAGTTCTGAGTTAGTATAGGATTTAGCCAAAGAACTTTGCATAAACGCAATGTCATATATTAAAAAAGATTAACAAAAGACTACAAGTTTTAGGATTGATATGTATGAAGAAGTTATTTGGATATTGATAGTAAATTGTGTTTCCCCATCCAGGGTGTGATGGTACGTCTGATGTTGGTGTTAGCCCCAGTCATGTGTATCCTGTCTGGCATCGGTGTGTCTGGGATACTCAGCACATACATGAAGGTACGGCATGATTTTCTTTGTCACGTCAAAATCACTTTTTTCAAGAAAGTACAAGTCAAGCTATATTAAATTTTCTTGGGATTCATCTCAAAAACTGAAATCTGCAAATACAGTGTAATAGCATTTTTGTTCTTTTGTTCTGACATCAACATTTCTTGCCAAGAAAGTTGCACGTTCATGTCCTCATGGATTATGTTTGGATCTTTTATCTAACTCTAGAAAAGTTCTTTAGAAAAATCAAAAGGAAAAGTAACACAATCCAAGGGAAAAGTAACGTTGATACCACTTTTAAGTTTGGTATTGGTAGAAGCAGTGTGTGGTTATCTTTCACATCTTTCAGATTACTTTGTGTAACTTTGTATAAGTCTGTTCAAATTCATGTTTCACCACTCATCTTCCTGATGTTTAGTAATTAGTATGCTTACATTCAAATTTATGTTCTGGTAGAATCTGGACATCTCCAAGGTCCATAAGAAGTCCAAGAAAACTGACACCAACTACCCCATCAGGAACGAGGTAGGTTTATGTTTGTTTATTTCACATAAGGCCATGTTGATTTGATTATATGGATGACATCCTCTGGGTACCCCAAAACTGATGCGAGCGTGCGAATAAAAAAAAAGTTTGGCAAAAAAAACAAGTTGCCTTCTTTATGAAATCTACGTGGTCATGAAGGTTGAACAAATGGCTAAACACACAGATTATGGTATGGCGAATAATAGACTCTTCATTTTCATTTCTTCGCATTTTCTTCTTCCTTTGGAATTGATTTTAGTATTCTACGATATTAGTATAGTTTTCCAATATATTTTTTTTCTATTTACGGCATATATTTGCTCATTTTGCAGCTGCTTTGTACGATTTCCAGTATGGTCGAAAACTTTTTTTTTTTTTTGGAAACGAACGAAAATTGATGCGCGCGCGGATGTCATCCATATAATCAAATCAACATGGCCTAACCGGTAAAATACCTTTAAGCATAACACACCAATTGCAAGCTGCGTAAGACTGGACTAAAAGGTTTGAGCCACTCACACGTCCCATCCGAAAGGACGCCCCTAACTGAAGCTAGGTACTCGTTTTTGGAGTTAGGAAATAGGTGTTAAGTGCCTTACCAAAGGACACAACACTTGGGTCTGCCAGGGATTCGAACCCACAACCTTCAGATTCTGAGTCAACAACCCTAACCACAAGACCACCTTGCCACCTTTCCAGACATCCAGCAATTATTATAATTATATCAATTGCATTTAAACAGTCGCTTTTAAAGTTGCAGTTAACTTAATATCATTATTACCCCCCCTCCAGGTTGCAAGTGTAGTGATCATGATGATGTCACTGTTCCTGATCACGTACACGTTCCACTGTACCTGGGTCACCTCCGAGGCGTACTCCAGCCCCTCCATCGTTCTCTCCGCCCGCGGTGGCGACGGAAGCAGGATCATCTTTGACGACTTCAGGGAGGCCTACTATTGGCTCAGGCACAACACTCCAGAGGTGGGCACCATGTAATGTTTCTCACAGTGCCACATTGTTGTATTACTTACCTCCGTAAAGGAGGTATTGTTTTTTGTTTCATGTGTATGATTATGTATGGAAAAGGATTTAAAAGGTTGTACTTTTTTCAGTTCTTGGATTGTGATGGTAGGTGGGTAGGTGTTGAGAAGTTGAGATCCTGAAAATGCGCATCATTTGTAGACCTCATAGCTGCTTTCCTTGTTTTGTAATTGTGCTTGAAGTATTTATTTGCACAGGGCACTTAACAAAAAGGAGACAAACAATACTTTAATACAAGAAAGACAGCCTTATTAGTAACTATGGATTTTGATTATGTTTATTTTTACTTTGCATTATGAATAAACATAATTCAAAGGCTCTAACAAGATGAAATAAGTTTTATAGCAATGTAGTTACTAGGTTTTGCATTAGATACTGTCTATAGTATGCTCAAGGAATGTTTACCTTTGTTTACCTCCTCTTAAATGTGAACCTTGAGTATCTAGATTTAACCTATGACCTGTCCTATCCCAGGATGCCAAGGTGATGTCGTGGTGGGATTATGGGTATCAGATAACAGCCATGGCCAACAGGACTATACTGGTGGACAACAACACCTGGAACAACACACACATATCCAGGGTCGGACAGGTAAAACTTACAAAAAATTATATCATCAATGTGTCCTTCTTGCCAATCCAGTCTACACTTGGTCAATTAGTGTATGCTACAAAAGAGTGTTTTTTTTCTTTTAAAGTAGTTCACTACTTGTCACAGCTACCATCTGCTTCTGCTGTCTGTTGCACAAAAGGACCGATAAAATTTTTTAATGAATGTTACATAACCAAAAGCTTAATTCCTTTGGACTAATGAATATAGAAGTATCCAATATTAGATTATACTGCTGTGTGGGGGCCTGGCACAGGAGTGGGCATGACTTCCTTTATGATTTAAACAGTTAATAAAGAGTCCAGTTCAATTACACTGCAGCAAGCATAGGAAATGCTCAACAGCCAGGCTTTCTAACACTGAGGCCTGTACTTACATAATTCTTTATCCTTTCTCTCCATATTAGGCCATGGCGTCGAGTGAGGAACACGCCTACGAAATCATGCGAGAACTGGACGTAAACTACGTGCTGGTCATCTTTGGTGGTCTCACAGGCTACTCATCTGACGGTGGGTACAAAATAACCGTCAAGTCTCCAGCAATAAACTCAGTATTGGAAAGAGCCGCAGTCCATAGAACAAGACATTAAGCTATAGTTCAGTGTTAATTGTACTTATCAAAACGATCTAGCCTAAGGGTACAAAAGAAGAAATTCAACAAACCTGTAAATACTACTAGTATACCTAGCGTCTGTCTTCTCTGTCATGACCAGTGGAAGTCACCTGTTTATAGAGTAACTGTTTCTTTGAGCGAAACTGGTTCACATCACTTTCTTTCACTGTTATAAAATGTATACAATGTTCAAATAAGAAGTTTACATAACATATCCAGCATAATGCAGTTATCTTATCTAAGTCCATGTCAAAATAAGAGGTTTCTATTCTCCTGACAGACATTAACAAGTTCCTGTGGATGGTGCGTATTGGAGGCAGCACGGAGAAGGGTGAGCACATCAAGGAGCACGACTACTACACTCCGTCGGGAGAGTTCCGCGTAGACCGCGAGGGTTCTCCCACCCTGCTCAACTGCCTCATGTACAAGATGTGCTACTATCGCTTTGGCTCTGTCTACACTGAAGGAGGTCAGTAACTGGGCTCTTATTTATTATATATTGTTTACCTCCACAGAAGGAAAATATATTGTTTTTGCTCTGTTTATTCTTCTCCAAACACAAAAAGTCAATGACTTGGACCAGATGTCTGTCACCATGGTAACTGATGCCGTAGCAGACACCCTGTGGTGTTGGATTACATAATTTAGGAAGTTGCGGGACAGATTTGGAGGGGCTGTTCACAATATATATGAATGTGTTTGAGTAAGAATAAACAGCTGTAAAAATCAATGTTCCTACTTCTCCAGGCAAGCCCACTGGCTACGATCGTGTCCGCAATGCTGAGATCGGCAACAAAGATTTCGAGCTGGACGTCTTGGAAGAAGCGTACACAACCGAGCACTGGCTGGTCCGCATCTACAAAGTCAAAGACTTAGAAAACAGGGGAATCTAGTCTCAAACATACTTTATGTAGCAAGTTGCAGGTACTCTATTACCAAGTGGTCAATTTTGCATATGAAAGTATCAAGACACAATAGATATGAAAATACCTAGACAGATTTTGATACATACATGTACAAGTATGCCAATAAGCAATATCATCAGAATAACACTCTTAACGTCAGAAACAATGGTGGTGAATCAGAACAGCCATATCACTGTAGGAATGGTCAAAGTTTCAACCTCAAATATCAGCTTGGGTAAGAAATTTTTAAGAATCAGTAGTGTAAAGACATGTTGATGAAGGTTAGACATCCATGTAGGACATTATTGTGTAATACAAAATAAATCAAGCAACTGGATAAATTTTCCAAAGAGTCAGATGTTTAAGATACATGTATCTTTCATCAGTGACATGTCACTTCTAGTACAGTTACTGCTGAAAGATAACAGATGCTATCTGAAATGTCTGACTCTTCAGAGAATGGACCTTTCCTTTAGTCTGAGTCCTGCCTACCTCGGTCAAAACATAAGATTACAAATATTTGACTGATATGCAGCCACTCTCTCATTGGTCAAAACACTAATGGTCATGTTATCATTGGTTGAACTGATAATTGTGATGGACAGTCAAGGTTCATTTATCCAGTTGCTTGATGTTAAGATTTCATTTTGAGTCCAGTCATCACAGTCTACAGCTTGGATCAAAACAATGCATCAACACAAGAAAATGTACTGGACAGGTAGAACTCTTTTTAGATGTATAATTTTTTGTACTTAGTCTGTATATGACAATGTATTTGTCACTCTGATCTTCTACAAGTGTCTGAAATAGGTTTCACTTTGTGTCTTCTCTGTGCTGCTTAAGAGTTCAGAAATATCTGAGTGGAGGACCCGTCTACAGTGCACTACTTTGTACCGTACATGCCCATTATCAAGAGGTACGAAAGCCACTAAACTTTGCCTACCAGTTCTGATGACAGCTCGTTTTAATGAGAACATAATAAATCTGATACCAGCCAATCACCTAATCAGTTTTGTCTTTTGTTAAATATTTATGTGCATGTGTGTGCCTCTGTGTGTGTGTGTGTTTGTGTGTGTGTCTGCCTGTGTGTTTGTGTATCACCCTGTGTGTGTATTTTTGTGCCTCTGTGTGCGTGCAAAAAAAGTCCTTAAAGACACTCGAAGTGAGAAGAAACGGGGGAAGGCCCAGACTAACATGGAGAGCAAATCTGAAGCATCTGGAAGCTCCTGGTATTGAGTGACAGCACGGACACTTCACTGCACCTGGTGTACATGTAGTAAGGTAAGGTAATATATAGGTGTCACTAACTGCCCAGCCCAATGGGTCCTGGTCTAGAAGTTTGTGCGCTGGTTGTGAACTGATGCTGCGAGCGGTGCGTGTTTGATCCCGGGAGTCAGAGTCAACCTTCACGTGTTACCCCTTTCTCTCCCAGGTGTTAAATGGTGTTGAGCAAGCATCCTTGAACCATTAAAGGCAGTCAGACTGCGACCTGTTAGATTGTATGCAACTAAAGGGCATTCAGGGGCAATGAGAGAGTAGTCATTTTCTTACTAGTAGTTGAGGGAAGGCGTCCGCCTCGAATGTAACGTTAACTTCGAATTCGTCCAAGCACACCGGGTCACTGGTAGCCTGGGTACCATCCTATTTGTATGCCGGCCCGGGCTCCCATACTCGCTCCCTAAAATTTTGTAGGGAGCGAGGATGGGAGCCCCGGCATACAAATAGGATGGTACCCAGGCTAGGTCACCGGGTGACCCCCACTCTTTTGGATAAGTGTGTTGGGTTCTGTTTGGGGTGAGAAGCCTCCAAACACTAGACAAACGGATGATCTATTACATGTATTATCAAATTGCTAAATTGATTGGTGGGTCTTAGAAATTTCAATGTGAACCTGCAGCATATTTGATAAAGATATATACGATAGTTACAAACATCTGCTTTTGTGGAAACCAAAACTATACTCTCCTCCCCTGCAATCCAAAATGGTCCAGCCCCATTCACCCTAAAGTAAGCACTAAGCAGACATTTGAAACTCCTGCTTTCTTCTTCAAAAAAGAAGAGTTCCGGGAATTTGAGTCATTGTAAGAATGGATGGTTCAGTTTGAATGAAACTTTTCTCATACTTTTTCCGTTTTATTTAAATTTGGCAACAATCGTCCCCCATAATCTTGCACACATGGACTGATCCGTCTGCCCCCAAACTCCAGCGCGAGGCCTAATAACTACTTGGACGCGAGTGAGGTTCGACCGGTCCGAAAGGTAACAAATACTCACTAAATATTAGCACAACAAGCTCGCTGATTGTCTTTAAGTTTGTTCAGCGATCTTTGCATTTGTTTTTGACCTATTTTGTTGATGAAGGGCCATGTTTTGAGACTGATATTCAATGGAAAACCTCATGTAGTGGTACACAAGAATTATTTTAATATATACGGCTTGGGTTTGGGGAGGGGGGCGGTCCACGAAACATATTTCTCACGAGTTTAACAGGCAATTTCGACTGAATCTTTCGTTATGTGAATTCAATTTATCTCAGTTAATACTCAGTAATGTCTTTTGCTTTCTGCTTTGATCGGCAACATGAATTAAGGAAAATACAAAGGATTTTGAATAATTCATTGAACTATTGTGTATTACGTAAAGGCTGAAATGAGCTGCTGCAACAAACGCTTTATACATGTACCAAGGAGGGGCCCTAAGGAGGTTATAGTATACTCCACTACATGTATAACCTCCCTGTTTATACTTACTTCATCGACTGTCAAAAAATTCATATATCTACGTACATGTTCTACATACTCTATTCAGTGCTAGAAATACCCATCTGCAGTCTGCATTTTGCAGAGACATTTTCAATATGACAGAAGAAAAATTAAGCAACTTAAGCAATTTTGCAGACTGAAAAATCAGGCTAGGGGTTCAATGGTGTCGGCCCCTGTGGATATGGCCACAGTTTCACCCAGAACTGACGCACAAACAACGTCTTTTGCTTCTAAATCCAGGTAGTGCAGTCTCTAGGGGTGAAAGTACTTCTTTGCTGTTATTGTTACCGTATATATAAAAAATTTTACTGTGCTGAAAAAGATTTAAAATTTTTTTTTTAGATATTTGCAGAGAGTATTTCCGAATACGGGCGATCGTCATGGCCAGCCAGTGTGAGGTAAAAAGCGAGTGACAGTTGGCTGATTTGCCTACCAATACTTTGCATATGTCAAATGATTTGCATGTACATTGAATATGGTGTAAGCAAAAACAGCATTCACTTACGTTGCAGAACTAAATTTTGACATTCTGCAATATTGCAGAACACTGAAAAAAAGGTATTTCTACCACTGACTATTACATAATTTGTAGGTATTTTCCGTCATTTGTATGCAAATATTATGCACGGAAATTGGCAAGGAAATTAGTAGGAAACTCTTGTTTGCCAAGTAAGAACTTCTCATCCATATGCAATTCGTTTTTACAAAGTGTCATCAAATTCCAATCATGTAATGTTACTGTCTTCTTTGCATTATGCAGGACAATAGGGGAAGATCCATTATTCACAAAGGAAGGTGATCTCGGCAAAGGAGAAGGGGAGATCCACTTGTGATAGTGATAGGAGCAGATGTCCTATACTTGAGCCTCATCTCATTGGCCAATCCTTTCGAAGATTGCAATACTTTATAGAAAGCACAGACAACATGGACAGTAGTACCGATGCACCGCAACACGGAGATGGTGCATGTGACCATGTCACGAGGCTGCCAGAGAAAAGAAAACGGGGCAGACCCCAAAAAAGCACAGACAACATGGACAGTAGTACCGATGCACCCCAACATGGAGATGCTGCATGTGACCATGTCACCAGGCCGCCAGAGAAAAGAAAACGGGGCAGACCCAAAAAAACGCTTGCGTGTACGAAGTCTGGTTATAGCAGCCACCTGAGAGACAGCTTTAAACGGCATGAAAGACCCTTCAAGTGTGACCGGTGCAATTATGCTGCTATCCAGAAGGTGAACTTAGTCCGTCACATGGAAAATCATACTAGCAAAAGCCCTCTGAAGTGTAAGCATTGCGGATATAGAGCAAGTACCCAGTCTGCTCTCTCAAGACATAAGGCAGTCCATTTGGAAAAGAAAGCCACAAATAGTGACAATGTTCTAGCTTCAGGCTCTCAAAAGGAGGAAGACATCACGATGCATTCTACATGCCGACTTTTCTGCAATGAAAATGAACCAGTTCCTTCAACACAGTACCAGACTGCTCTCACAAATCACCTGACAGTGCACAGCAAAAAAAAAGCCGAAAAGAGTTGTAGTGCTACAGATACACCATCTACAGTAGCTGAATGTGTTGAACCAAATGCCAGTAAGCAAGCGTTATTCCGCGGTAAAAGTGAACTGGAGACAGTGCAGGACAAACATGGAAAGAAGCGCAAAAAGCAGTTGAAGACAAGAACTGAGAAGAAAGTGGATTGCAGCATTGTGGCTAATGTGAAGCCTGAAGCGAGCCAAGATGGTACAAACGACAAGAAAAGTCTTAGGTTACAGTGTGACGGTGTTGCAAGGCCAGGACAGAACCACAAACAGACTACTTGCCACAAAAGATTTGCGTGTAAGGGGTGTGCTTTCACCACACCAGTAAAAGGTACTTTAAAAAGACACATGTTTACACATAGTAGCCAGAAGCCCTACAAGTGCCGCCAGTGTGACTACACTGCTATTCGGAAGGTTCAGTTGCTCCTTCATATGAAGGGCCACACTCGTAATAGTCTTCTGAAGTGTGGGAAGTGTGGATTTGGCACAAACTTCAAGTTTGTTCTCTCCAGGCATATGGCAATCCATACAAAAAAAGAACCTGGCAATTCTACAACTTCTACATCACAGAAAGATGAAACCGTCACTGGCCATGCGCAGGACCAGATAATGGGTGATCAAAGTGAACCTGAGACAAACAGCAAACCTCAAACTCCTTCGAGAAAGATGCAAACTAAGAAGAAAGTCTCCAAGCCCAGTGGTGTCACAAATGTGAAGCCTGAAGTGAGTGAGAAAGGCACAGAAAGCCATCAATTACTGCGTGATTGTGTTTCAACGACACAGAAGATCAAACCTGCAACTCCGAATAAACCATTCATGTGTAAGGTGTGTGGTTATGCCACAGCAATTAAAGGTGACTTAAAAAGACACATGTTTAGACATAGTAGCCAGAAGCCCTACAAGTGCGACCGATGTGACTACTCCGCAACTCAGAAGCATCAGTTGCTTCAACATCTGAAGGGTCACACTTGCAACGGTCTTCTGAAGTGTAAGTACTGTGGATTCAGCTCAGATCATCAAGGTGTGATCACAAAACATGAAGAAGTCCATCTAAGAAAAGAATCTGACAAGAGTGGCAATTCTACAACTTCTAGGTCACAAGAAGAAGAAACAGTCACTGCACATGCTCGGGACCAGCTACTCAGTGATCAAAGTGAATCTGAGACAAGCAACAAAGCTGGAACTCCTTCAAGCAAGACACACACCAAGAAAAAAGCTTACAAACCCAACAACATCACAAATGTGAAGCCCGAAGTGAGCTTTGATAACACAGACAACAAAGAGCATAATCACCTACTGCAGAATCGTGTTTCAATGACACAGAATAACAAACCACTAGTGTGTAAAGCGTGTGGTTTCTGGACAGCACGGAAACATGACTTGAAAAGACACATGCTATTACATAGTAGTGACAATCCCTTCAAGTGTGACCGGTGTGGCTATGCTGCAGTTCAGAAGCATCAGTTGCATGTTCATATGAAGGGTCACACTCGCAACAGCCCTCTAAAGTGTTTGGAGTGTGGGTATGGCACAAACTGTCAAAAGTTTCTCACAAGGCACAAGGCAGTCCATACCAAGAAGGAAGCTGACAAGAGTGGTAATGCTACAACGTCAACCTCACAGGAAGAACCAGACACTGGGTATGCTCAGGACCAGCTACTGAGTGACCAAAGTGAAACCAAGACAAACAACGAAGCTCAAACTCCTTCAAAAAACACACACACTAAGAAGAAAGTCTACAAACCCAACAATGTCACTGCTGTGAAGATTGATCTGAGCCAAGATAGCACAGACAACAAAGAGCGTAATAAACTACTGCATGGTCATGTTTCAACAACACAGAACAACAAACAACTTGTGTGTAAGGAGTGTGGTTTCTGTACAGCACGGAAAAGTCAGTTTCGAGTACACGTACGTATACATAGTGGTGAGAAGCCCTACAAGTGTGACCTGTGCGGCTACTCTGCCGCTCAACGGAATGGATTGAACTGTCATATGAAGGGTCACACTCATAAGAGGCCTCTGAAGTGTTCGGAGTGTGGGTTTAGCACAAGCCGCCAAAAGTTTCTCACAAGTCACATGGCAGTCCACGTCAAAAAGCAACCTGACAAGAGTGACAATGTAACAACTTCAACCTCACAGGAAGAACCAGACACTGCGTATGCTCAGAACCAGCTACTGATGAGTGGCCAAAGTGAAACCGAGACATACAACGAAGCTCCAACTCCTTCAAAAAACACGCACACTGAGAAGAAAGTCTACAAGCCCAACAATGTCACCGCTGTGAAGATTGATCTGAGCCAAGATAGCACAGACAACAAAGAGCGTAATAAACTACTGCATAGTCATGTTTCAACAACACAGAACAACAAACAACTTGTGTGTAAGGAGTGTGGTTTCTGTACAACACGGAAAAGTCAGTTTCGAGTACACGTACGTATACATAGTGGTGAGAAGCCCTACAAGTGTGACCTGTGCGGCTACTCTGCCGCTCAACAGAATGGATTGAACTGTCATATGAAGGGTCACACTCATAAGAGGCCTCTGAAGTGTTCGGAGTGTGGGTTTAGCACAAGCCGCCAAAAGTTTCTCACAAGTCACATGGCAGTCCACGTCAAAAAGCAACCTGACGAGAGTGACAATGTAACAACTTCAACCTCAGAAGAAGTTGTACATGACATCATACTTGCCGACAACCAAACAACTCAAAATATCAAGAGCGATTATAAAACTGGCAAGAAAGATGTTTCTCCAAAAGGTGGAAGAAAGAGCAGTAATGTCACAACTGGGAAACCTGAACAGAACCAGCACACTGTCCCTAACAGTGAGACACAACCATTACTGAACATCAAGTACCGATATGAACTAAGGGACAAAGTAGCTGTGGTAAAAGAGGAAATTCACACAGGAGAGCAACCCCGCAAACGCAGACGGGGTACTAGTAACGCAGAAAAAGAAAAGCGTCAATGTGTTGAACCGAGTGCCTCCAAGACTTTTCTGTGTCGGCAGTGCCAGGAGATTCATACCGCAGAGAAGCCCTGCAAGCCACATGTAGGAAGGCCTAGTGCAGAGGAAGAAGAAAAGCCTGCAAGTCGTAAGATCAAAATAAGTGCCTCGAACCTGTCCAAGCCTTTCCAGTGCGGCCAGTGTGCTTACCTCACAAACAACGTCTGGAAGTTTGATCACCACCTGGTCCAACACTCTTGTAAAGATCTGTCCAAGAACCGGTATCTGTGTGGCCAGTGTGCGTTTGCGACCTCGAAAAAGTCTCACTGGGATAGGCACACACTGCAGCACTGTGAGACGAAGCCATTTGCTTGTGACAAATGCAACTTCCGGACGAATTACAGATTTTACCTGTCAGCACATGCCCAAAGGATGCACCTGTCACAGAAAACTAAGGCTTACAAACAGGTTATCAAATTTTCCCATCAGAAATCTGACCCTAAGTCGTACGAACATATGTACACCGTGGGGTGCGGTGCACGTGCCAAGAGGATGTACAGCTGCAAAAAGTGTGAGTACGCGGCAGCCATGAAGGTTTTGATTCTGCGTCACGTAAAGACCCACACGAAAGACAAACAACAAAATGGTAACAACAACAACAGTTCCTACAGTCAACCTGAGAATGAAAAACAGGTTTCTGAATCCAAGTCTTCAACTCGAAGCATGACACTGACAGAGGTTACCAAATTTTCCCGTCCGAAGTCTGAACCAAAGTCTGAACCAAAGTCCAACCCAAAGTCATATGAACATATGTACACTGTGGGAAGCACTAACCTCGCTAGTAATCTGTACAGCTGCAGAAAGTGCGAGTATGCGGCAGCCCTGAAAGCCCCGATGCTGCGTCACGTGAAGACCCACACGGAAGATAAACCACAGGACTGGAATGACAGCAACAGTTCCAAAAGTCGACATGATGACGAAAAACATTTTTCCGATTCCAAGGCTTCAACTCGAAGCATGACACTGACAGAGGTTACCAAATTTTCCCGTCCAACGTCTGAACCAAAGTCTAGCCCAAAGTCATATGAACATATGTACACTCTGGGAAGCACTAACCTCGCTAGTAATCTGTACAGCTGCAAAAAGTGTGAGTATGCGTCAGCCCTGAAAGCCCCGATGCTGCGTCATGTGAAGACCCACACAGAAGAAAAGCCACAGGACTGGAACGACGGCAACAGTTCAACATCGTGACGAAAAACAATTTTCCAATTCCAAGACTTCAAATCGAAGACTGACCCTCCCTTGATCGATCAATGAAATACATGTACCATCTGTAGTGAGTGTGACTATGTCACAGCCCACAGGTCAGACATTTTGAATCACATGAAGACCTATATGGGATAGACTATAGAACTGTAACAACTGTGGCTAGACCTGCCGCAATAAGCTGGACAAACCATGTCCAAATATAGGGATTGTGCAGTCACGTAATCTTCAAGTAAGAAGATTACATCACTCAAGTTTTCAAGTAAGAAGAGACTTCAAGTATGAAGACTACACGAGGCAGGTCCTGAGACAGATCTTCTTGGAGATTATATTTACCAGGCTTATCAGTATTAAGTAGACTTAAGTTTGCAATGGTTAATGCATCTGATTATAAAGTAGACAGATGTATTTTGTAACAGCAGACTTAAGAAGGATTTAAAAATGGTGTATGTATGTATTATTATGTAACCATAACTTGAAAGATTATATAGTATTATCAAGAATGCAGCAATGTTATGCCTATGGTATTCTTTATAAATAGTAACTAATACCATCAGAAGAAGTGCTGTTGCTCAGGTTTGTCTGTTACAGTGTTAGGCTATGCAAATTTATTTTCTTGGTTGTTGGGTATTTGAAGATTTGACTAAACAGAGTCTGGAGTGGAAAACCTGACAATTCTGAACTACACATGTACATGTATGCTCGCTCCCTTATGGAAGCTGTGTATGTGGCAGACTATGTTCTGAAAACCAAGAAATTGAATTGGTGTGGCCTTACAGGCATCCAATCCAATTTCAGGGCAGAACAAAAATATTCTGGATGAGTAAATCTGTCTGATATTGACATTTACTGCCATTTCTTAGCACATTTTCATCATCATTTTATACTTGAAGCATTTGAAACTGCCCAAAAAACAAGCTATGTGAGGAGTCCCTTTATTTTTTGGTACCACCAATAAATAGAATCAGATTATGATACGAAACAAGCAACCAACCATATCCCGTCAGCAACATCGTCTCAGATATCAGTATGCTATGGGATAGGGTTGATTCAACTTACTACATGCACATTAAGACAATTGACTTTGAAAATCCAGTTTTACTGCCCTGAAATTGCTTTGGGTGCCTCTAATGTACCAGATAAGTCTTGTTGCAAGAATAATCAGGAATTTATCGCTAATACTGTAATACTAATGGAGCCTAAAGTGTCTTAAGCCATCTCCTAGCTACCTAACCCCATATCCAATAGAGAATTTGGTAATAACTAAATAGCTACTTCAGTGTGGTAAAGGATAAATACCATCATAAAAACTTTTTGCTATGAAAACTACGCAAAATCCACCAAGTTAAAGCAATATTGAAACATGTATGGAGATTTTTAATGACTCACTATTATATTTTGCTAAAAATTGTGCAAGAAACCTGTAAGGACCAAAGTTTGAGTGATAAATAATTGTTAGCTGAGAAAGTTATACTGAATATACATTTATTAACCATTTTCCTGCTGCCTGACCCAGTAACCAATACAAAGTTGGTGCCATTAATGGCTACCTTAGTAGGCTGAAGGTTAATATTAATATTCCCATTTGTTGCCATGTATTGAGATGTAAACAGGTTGGCAGAATGTACTGCACCTGCACGAAACCTGGATTTTTCACAACTTTTCATTGGATGTTTGGTCGACTTTGTATCAGAATTTTGCCTGTTGCAGACATCTTTTCCGACACAACATTTGACAACTGTAGACGGGATGTCATCCTTAAATACGTGTATACAACCTTAAACGAGACGTTATGCCAAAGTGCCATGCACAATACATTACGGGTTTCGCGCAGGCGCAGTATGTTCTGCCGATGTGATGTAGAGATAGGCAGAAATATCATTCAACAATGAATACCATGTATGTGTATATGTAAAAATTCTTTACTTACAACCATGCAAGTCAAAGAAAACAATTTACAGCCTTTCAGACTATAAATCTCTATCTTTAAATTAGGCTGTTACCTTTGTGCCAGTTGCTCCATTAATGGAACTTACAGTAAATGATAGTATCATGTTGTTTTGGATATCCAAAGATATGTGCTCCCAAACATGTTGATTTTTTTCATGGTGTATGACATATTTGAATGTTTCCTTTACAAAGTTGAAGAGTAGATTTGTAGGTTGTTTCTCAGTTATGTTGTGTAGAATAGCACATAATCTAACTGATCTTATTTCACCATTCTATATATATATGCCTAGTTCAAAGTAACAGTAGTGCTAGTAAGGCTATGTCTTTATATACTCTATAATATGCACATTATTTTCATCTTTAATTGTTAACCACACTAAAGCAATTCACAAATTCTGTTTTTAATTATTTATCGTATGCTAATGAAAATTATGCCTGACTCTTTCCAGTTGCTTTATATATTTATTTAGTAGCCATATGACAGAAAATAAAGTTTCTCAAAATGACTGTTGGATATTTGAGTGATGTGTTTTTTGCGTGCATCTTTGCAAACTTGGCAATGTCCTTTGATATCTGTTTATCCAATAGGGACCCCATCTGATCCACTATCAGATATGGAGATAAAGCTACATTATCTAACATTAGGATGATACAAAAAGTAAATTTTACGGTTATTTATGTACAAAGTAAGTCGAATCAACCCTACTCCATTGTCTGTCATTCAGGAAGTGGAGGTGCCAATATATCATGCCTTACGAGTGTGTTTAAAAGTTGGACACACAGCTGTTGCCATGTTTGTTTACTTCCTGGTAATTTGTGGTGGCACCACAAACTGAGTGTGTCTCGTGTGGGCTGCAAGTACCAACCATAAATGTAAGAAATGAGATATTTTTTTAATTGCACAGATGTGTTGAAAAGTGGAAGTATATTACAATTACTTTATTTCTTTGAATAAAATATTTCTATTTTTGGTGCAAAATGTTACATATTGCCCCTTTAAAATATGGCTTGACTTTTTCTTTGGAGACGTTGAATTCTCTGAGAGATTTTGTTGATTGTCCCTTCTTGCTTGACACTCCTTGAGGCAGTAACCCTCAGTCTCTGTACCAAGGACAGGAACCAGTCCTGTCACCACAGGCTTTTTCACCACAGAAAGGACTGAGTGATGAAAGTTGTTTAGCATCAGTAACTGTCTCTCTGGTCCTTCTTTTGCCACACTTAGTGTGACATTCAGCACCAAGGACAGGAAAAAACTAGTGCCAATATACCTCCGTGAATAGTTTCATCAGGTTGGTAAGTCACTGAATAAAGAGACTCTTGATTTTTACATAACAAAGTGTTCTTATCTGCCGACGTTTCGGTGACCGTCTGTCACCTTCCTCAGGGCAGTTCCGACTGGTTCTGACTGGTGCAAACATGTGAATACTTTGCGTTTGGGAACGCATCTGTAGCAGCGACACCTGTGCTGTGCAATAAGGAAGGAAACAGGCGGTCACCGAAACGTCGGCTGAATAAAACACTTTGTTGTGTAAAAAGAGTCTCTTTATTCAGTGTCAATATATGACTGTATACATTGTACCACAGTCAGAAGTGATCGCTCCCACTCTTCCTGTTTCCATCTCTCCACCCCCACCCCCTACCCCCTCTCTGGTTTCTGCCATTGGTAGTGTGAGTGACATTTAGCACCAAGGACAGGAGCAAATGTACATTGACACAGTATTTCACTGCAAACAAAACTAATAAATAATGAATGTTGTTCACCGCCAGTTGCTCTCTATCTTTTTCCTAGGCCTAAGTTACCTCCTTATAATGTCTAGCCACCATATATCAGCCTGTTACTGTACAATAGCGCCTCCTAGCGATGATAAATTGTACCTCAGTAAAACAGCTTTAACTTCATCCATACCTTAGGGACGTCCGCCCTCCCTCCTCTATTTCAGTAGCGGCGCCATTCAATAGCGGCTAGACAGTAAAGAATTAACCTCACTAAACGTGTCGTGACCTTAATCCTTATCTTTAAAATGCACTGTTCAAATTCAATAATGCCTATTTATCGAGTATAAGCCCCTTTATTTATTGGTTAATCCAGGTACTTCTTATGCATGGGTCACAATTGGAAAAGGGGGCCCCGCCGGGTAGTTTACGGGCTGTTTTTCTCAACTTTTGTGCGTGGCCCCGTGGGACCCCCTGTGGCTGCCGGACTCTTACAACTTTTAAACTGGGAGTTAAAATCAACCCGGGTGCCAGCGACAAAAATACACCTTAGCCTAATATCGTGATAACACCGACAGCTCCCTCCTGGTGCCCGGCAGTCTACAGGGCCAATTTTTTTATATCACTGATCAGCTGCACAGAATGAAATTTCCCGGGTGCCAACCAGAACACCCCAGGACCTCTACTGGGTAGCGCCACTGTGGGTTAGTGTTGATTATTTTTTTTTAATGTAATGCTGAGTTAACATTTCCAATCCGGGGCCCGATCGGACAGTCTTATGGAACGAAACACATGATATAAAACACAACAAAGCACATAAAAGTTGAAAAAACTATTTGCGTAACTATATTCTTGATATAAATGGTTGATTTTTCGTTAATCGAAACAGCCCGGCCGGGCCCCGGTTTCGAAATGTGACCTCAGCATAAACAGTGTCTAAATTCTAATATGACCACGACAGCGCGCCTCCGGTGTCCTCCTGACTTCAGAGCCCGGCCGGGGGCTATACCCCGTACGGACACCGGTGTAGTTGAGCCCTCAGCATTCCCGGGGGTTATTTAGGTCAACTATTGATTCAGCTGTACACTAATTTGGTGGCGAGTCTAGTCTATTTTGCCGACCTAGATAAAGCAGAATGGTACAATTCATCAGCATCATTACATGGCAGGCAGTCGGCGATGTTTGATGAGTCTGGAGCAAGCGATGCGTGTCTATTCTCATGTTCAGCCCTGACCTGTCACACATTCAGAACCTTTCCCCGAACACCAGCCGACCAAGGTTGGCTGAAGTTCGGGAGCAGTCTGACCAGATTAAGTCTGACCAGATTTAGGCCACGCCTAACTTTCGATACAGATCGAATCAAATTTGAGTCAAATTTGAGTCAAATTTCAACCACTAGCCGAATGTTTTGAAACATTTTGAAACATTTGGCTGGCCGAACACCAGCCGACTTTACTCCCAACCTACTCCTAACCATGGTTGGGGGGAGACTGACATTTTGAATTGTTTGACCATGCAAAATTCGTGACACTAGCATGTCCAGATATCAAAACCGGAAGTTCCGCTGCAGTACTATAACAAGCCGCCAGGGGGCCCAAAATCTAATCATTTTGAGGTCTCATGAAGACCTACCAGACAATCCATCTAAGCCTTCTCGGCTTATCGTATTCACACACACACACACACACACACACACACACACACACACACACACACACACACACACACACACACACACACGAACGCCGTCGAAAACATCACCTTCTTGGCGAAGGTAAAAAAGAAAAATAAACTTTGGCAACCCGATGAAAGTGCAAACATGCTCCTTTAATATAATACGTCTCCGAAGGGAATTGATGTGACTCTCCAAGATTAGCTATAGGAAATCTCAGGTGGAGGAAAGACCTTCATTATTGAACGCCTGATGTTTAACCCCCCTGAGAAATCACTTCTCGCGTGTTTGACGGTCAACATCAGAGAGAAGATTCAAATTAGGCCTTGGGGACTTCGCTAGGTACACACACGGGCATGGAAAGAACGAGGCTTTTAAATTAAAGAAATCAGTATTTCAGTCATCACACAGTTCCATTGCATCAGCCGAGTTTTGTTAGACTGGAGACCAGTCTTGTGAAGTCCTCTGTCACACACAGCCGAACATGGCCGACAGCGCATCAGTCTAAGCTTGGAGCTAAGCTTATATAACTGGCCTCCAGTCTTGTCAGTGCTACTGCAGCGTGTGCTATATACTGGAGAGGATCTCTGGTTGTGATCCTTCCTCTGTCAGTGAAACGGATAGCGAGCCCAAAAGGTCGATTCCCCATTACAATGTAGGTAACCCAAACGGTGGGGTTGGCTTTATATGTATTAACTTCCTCTTTTCTTTGGAATTTACTTTACAGTTGCTTTTACCACGTGTTGAGGAAGGAGGATTACAAGAAGAACGTAAAAACCACCGTGTTTTATTGGACTTTCTATAACACCTTGCCCACTGAAGCCCCTGCCACACATTCAGAACCTTCCCCCGCCACCAACTGGCGGAAGGTCGGGAAGCAGTCTGACCAGATTTAGGCCCCGCCTACCTTTCCTTACGAATCGAACCGAATTTGAGTTGAAATTGAGTCAAATTTGATCCGTGAACAGGCCACGAACACTACTGACCTGCTCCCGAACACCTCCGGATCTTGTCCACACGCGAATGTTAAAACATTTTGAAACATTCGGCTGGCGCAGCCGAACAGTAGCCGAGCTCGCCGAAAACCATGGCCAGCCAACCACAACCGACCTTGCTCCCGACCTACTCCTAACCATGGTTAGAGGGGGTTCTGCTCGTGTTCGGGAGGCCATATTCGGCTATGTGTGACAGGAGCTTAAATATTTAAATTTCTTCTGTCAGTGAAACGGATAGGAGCCCAAAAGGTCGTTTTTCCATTCCAATGTAAGTAATCCAGAAGGTGGGGTTGGCTTTATATGCATTAACTTCCTCTTTTCTGTGGAATTTACCCTACAGTTGCTTGTACCAAGGAGGATTGCACGAAAAGCGAATTCGAAAATCCACCGGGTTTTATTGCACTTTCTATGAGACCCTTGCCCACTTACGCAACAGAGGTCGTGACCATGTCCTTGTACATGCCTCCCGGAGGATGGGATCTTACTGCGTAGGTGTCCCGATGAAATAAAAGCGTGGGAGGTACTTCCGTAGGTAGTGAATGAGATTACTGTGTTCCGGTCTGGTACAAAATTCTTTTTGTTAAATTGAATCAGTGAGAAGCTAACTAAGGGCACTGAGTTTTATACAAAGTAGAGTGGATTCTTCGTCCAGCTTAGACCGACATCTTTCACACCGCAGTCGTCCCTTAGTAAGACAGAGTCAAATTTTACTGCCAACCACGCCCGACCGACTCCCGAACACCAGCCAACCACCAGTTAACCATGGCCGAACATACGACTGGTGCATTCGAACAGTAGCCAACCTCGCCGAACACCAGCAAACCCAGCTGATCTTGCTCCCGATCTACTCCTAACCATGGTTAGGGGGAGTTTGACTAGCATTCGCGAGGCCATATTCGGCTATGTGTGACGGGCTTTACCGAGGGACGACTGCGGTGTAAAAGATGTCGGTTGGCTTGAGGAATCAATCCACTCTACTTTATGAGAGCACTGAGTGTTATGAGAAATGAGGAGAACATTCTCAACAACAAGTGGTTGTGAATTAAGAGCTTTGCTATTCAATCATTCACCTACCTAATGAAATCATTCACGGATGTACTCAAACGTGTTTGAGAACGACCACTCTTTCGTGTGTAAGTGTTGTAATTCTACTAGGAAGTCAGAAACTGCCAATTCCTACAGAATGAAAACTTGCCTACGTCGAACTTCCTTTTCTATCACCGCAAGATACAATCTGAAGTCACGCAGCGGCCAGAAACTTTCGAAGTATGAAATTATCTTTCCGGAGACGTCTTCGGACTGCCAATGTAGTCTTTCTCATTTGCAAGGATATCAACGCCCTCCCTGGGAGGATTTGGTGCATTACTTGGGTACGTTGGGTTTTCTTAGGTTCTCCCAAAGTGCATATTAGATGTCTGGAGTGTTCCGATACTGTCTGCTGCCTATGAGAGGCAATATGCAGTTCCCTTTGTACTTTGCAGCTGTTGAGGTTTCCTCAGTCATTTGAGTGGCCTGAGGCGGTGTTTCTTCATCTTCTTCTGAGCACCTTGCGCTATTCTTGGCTATCGTGGGCCATTTCTTCTAGTTCTTCAAGAGTCCTAGCAAGAGTTATGTCTTTCACTGGTTAATTTAGCGTTTACAATACACAATTTAGCTACTCTTTCTCTAAGTTTTCCTCTTGAGTGTCTCCCAAAGTTTAGTACTTTACACGATATTCACTTTAGCCAAGTGGGCATCGGTAGCAGAATTCGGTTGAGGAGGTAACGATTCAGTGGAAAATAACCCACTGCCCATACGACATGTTCAAGATAATGGGACCTTAACGTTTCTTTTACCTTTAAAGGCATAAACTTCAATTTCAGACTTCAGAGCGGCAAAACAAAAGCATTCTTGACGTGCCATTTCTTATAACATTTTCATCATCATTTCATACTTGAAGCATTTAAAATAGCCAAAAAACAAGCTACGTGAGGAGTCCCTTTATTTTTTGGTACCACCAATGAATAGCTACAACCAGCCTACAGCCTATGAAACAAAAAACCGTTTTCTGTTAGCGACTTTGCATTTTTGCCTTACAGATATCAGTATGCTATGGGATAGGGTTGATTTACTACATCAAAAGAATGACCAGAAAGTTGACTTTGAAAATCAAATTTGGCTGCCCGGAAATCGCTTTGGGTGCCTTTAAATCATTAATTAACATGCGCCCCTTAAAAAAGGTTTGAGATTAAGAAGTGTCCAATATTGAAAGGATAAGTAGATCCAGATTGGATAGCTAACACCCCAGCGAACAGGAAATGGCCTCTGATAAACTGCATGGGCTATTCCGACCACAACTGATCAAAAAGAATTTTCATTCAATTAATAAAAAGCTTTACATGTCAAGGTGCGTACATGCATGGCTTCGAACATACGTCATTCTGGCATTCTCTTAACCAGATTTTAATCCACTTTAAGCCTCCCGAATTTGGCCTCCCCAACCGTGACTAGTAGCCGAACTCCCCCTACTCAGGAGCAAGGTCGGCTAGGTCAGCTGGTGTTCAGCCAGGTCGGCTACTGTTCGGCTGTGCCAGCCGAATGTTTCAAAATGTGTAAAATATTCGGGTGTGGACGGATCGAAGGTTCGGTCATGGTTGGCTGGCGGTTGGCTGGTGTTCGGGAGTAGGTCGGGGCGTGGTTGACAGTCAAATTTGACTCAAATTCAAATCACAAATTCGATTCAAGTCGTATCAAAAGAAAGCTGTGGCCTAAGTCTGGTCAGACAGCTCCCGAACTTTAGCCAACCTTGTTATGGTGTTCGGGGGGAAGTTCTGAATGTGTGACAGGGGTTTTATCCCGCTAGCATATCGAGTAACAACTCAAAGAAGAACAATCCTTACAAGGCATTCAAATTCATGGGTTTATCATCGACCTTGAGACACAGTCCTACGACAACGCTAAATCTTCTTAAGCCGTTTCATCCCCGTCTTAAGACCTTGGTGAATCGCTCTAAGACTCTGACCATGACCTTGCTGGGTTGTCTACTAATTCGAGCGCCAAGACTTTGCAGCGAAGTCATCCTTACCTGTTGAAAACTGTAATTATCCATAACAAATTGCTTCAAAAACTAATTAGAGTCGGATTATCTCTGCTGCATGATTACCAGAGTACTGCGCAGAGTACTTCCTTCATTTTAATTTGTGCTATTACAGTTGATTTTACAGTGTAAAGTTCACATTTTTGTTTTTAATATCAAAGTTTGCCAATTTTATGATAACATATTGAAACAACGTACTGAATATAAATTCAAATGAAAATTAAATTCAAACTTTGTAACTCTGCAATGTGAAACCATCAATAAAGATCTTTACCAGGACGTTTATGAATGTTTTCCACAGTGTGCCGTCACATGGACTAAGATATTGTGTGCAGATTTTTTCTCCCTTTACGTCATATGTTCTGTAATCAGTGGAATCAAGACCCCAGGCTGCACGGCACATCAGGCCACGATTTATCAAGCGACGTCCTTGCGGAGAATTTCCTTTATTTACAGAACGTAGAGGCGTCACACTCAGGCCCATGGCTCATGTTCGTGCCACCAGAGAACAAAATGAATGACAATGCAAAATTACATTAGGACAATACAAACTAGCAAAGCCTAAAAATAAGCAATTGATGTAAAAAATGACACATGATTTTTAAAATCCTATGAAATATATAAGTGTGTGTGTGTGTGTGTGTGTGTGTGTGTGTGTGTGTGTGTGTGTGTGTGTGTGTGTGTGTTGCAACAAAACCCAAATTGTACAATGGATAGAAGATTAGTTACTGCTTGTACTAAAAAAATTCATTTGTTTTTTTTTTTAGAAATGATTGGACCTAGAGTAAATTTTTTGTGTTGTTTGCGTGGGAAAGGAAAGAAGAATAAATGAACTCGAGCCTCATCAGACACAGCTTGTGAAAGTTAGCTGAGAATCGACAACACTGCTTACATATACATATGTGCAGAGGCCAGCATACCTTCACACATCTAGCTTTCTATAATGAGAATTAAACTGTTATCCAACTCAAGAATTTCACTCACCGGAATTTTCGACCGAATCTCTCGGTCTTCACCAGATATCTGACCCACGTGCTGTAGAAACGTATTTTTTTGCATGTGTGACGTCAGCACTGGGTCAAAGTTCGTCGGAAGTCGGTACCGTCCCCCGGCCCGGTTGAGAGAAGGCTGGTGTGCCCTGACGCAGATGGCCTCCCCCACTCCTCCCACAAAGCAGTCGGACCCAGCGTCCAAAATTCTGGTGAGTCAAATTTCTTGAGTTGGAGAACAGTTTAATTCTCATTAGTGTGTAACTTACCAACTCAGATGGACTTTCATGCTAATCTAACTTTCTAAGTAAAAATGTGCGGAAGCCATCATAGTTTCACACAACTGATTGGAGTGGCATTGGTTTGTTTCCTGGATTCCCTAGAGCCAAGGTCGTGTGCCTGGTGTATGGAGATTGTTGCATTTTCTTTAGCAGTACGATCTCACGAGACCATCTGTGGTGCATCTTTAACACCTTCTATTCTTATCTTTAGGCTCCAGGCACCACTAAACAAGAACTGTCACATTTCATCGTCGTGACTAAAAGTTTCTTGGCAATAGCAGACTACTCCATGGGTGAAGGAATCAAGATATTGAGAAATCTCTTTGTCCTTAGATAACTTGAACGTGTGTCTCAACATTTTACATTAGCCCATTGCCCTGTACCTTAAAAGATTAAACAGGAAACTTTGGGGCCAGCAGCGCAGGAGGAATAGCAGGACGTGTTTTCGATTCCAATGAAGTCTTGTAGTTAGGGTTGTTGACTCAGAAGCTGAAGGTTCTGGGTTCGAATCCCTCACAGGCCGGCTCCAATGTTGTGCCCTTGGGAAAGGCAATTTAAACCTATTTCCTCACTTCATTCAGACAGGTAAAAGTGAGTACCTAGCTTCAGTTAAGGATGTCCTCTTGGATAGGATAGTGAAGGTGCCATATATGTTTGAGGAGAGCCACACCTCAAGCACGTTAAAGAACTCACTACGCTTATCGAATAGAGCAGGAGTCCTTCCTGTTGTGTGTTGTTCAAACCACACAGTCTGGTCTCACATTTGACATCTTGAAAATGTGATAGTCACTTGTTATGTCAATTCTTCCACAGTGTGTGGTAAACCAATGATGATTTTCAAAGTGTATACAACAATGATGGAAACTTGCCTGGATCTCTAAAGCTGTTAAAGGCGACACAAATCTTAGTTAAAGACCTCAGAGGCTTCATGCGTCTACATTTCTAACAAGCATCCACAATCTTTTGAGGACATCAACTTTTTAATGTGTCTCAAGGGGTAATCATATTCGTAACATTATGATTCATAACATCACATAACAACCCACTTGTCGCAATTTATAGCAGTATTACGTTTTAGTTTTGACATTTCTGCCATATAGTTTCGTGCTTCGTTTATGTACTGTAGTAAGGCCACAGCAAGTAATTTTTATGGATGACATCAGCGCGCGCATCAATTTTTGCCTGATTTCGAAAAAAAAAGAAATTTTGTTGCCAACATGCGAAAATGGGTACTTATGTCGTAAACATCTATCGGTTCAGAGACTATCAAGGATCCAGCAAACTTGAGGCACAATTTGCTCGCGTTTGATGGCAAGTGTTAACAGTCTGTTTTCCATTGCTTATGAATACCCAGTATAGTAGCTGCCCATGATGGTACAACAAGCTCTTTTCTACAATTGTTCTGGTTAATTGAGGTGTATACACATCTCCAAGGACAGGTAATACTATTAAATACAGGAATAAAAGGCTTGTTGGTTGTTTATATCTAACATATTTAACAAGGTTTATGAAAATTTGAAAATGTAGAAATCTTGTGGGTGTTTTTTTTCTGCGGATCTGAGGATGTCATCCATAAAATGTACTTGCTGTGGCCAAAGGAAATGTGTTACCACAAAGAGTAGTAATTGATTGAGCTCATTTTCCAACATACAAACGCCGATCTTTCAAAAGCTACGACCAATTGATTCGTAACAAACCATTTGTGGCGATTTATGGAAGTATTACGCATCAGTTATGACAACATGATATAGCTAGGAGCGTCGCTCTTCGTTTATGTAGTCGGCAAACGGCCACAAAGAGTAGTAACGGGGGTATTCAAAGTTTGGTATGGTCCAAAGTTCCGTAGAATTTTGCTGTAGAGATATACATGGGTGTCTGCACATGATAACGATACATATGGACTAAATCTTAATGTAAATAACTGCAAAGTTGGAGTAAGTGTCGAAGGTGGTCAGCCAAAACAGATAACGATTGAAAAATCTGTACGAGTTTGACGCCTTCTATGCAGGTCGACGAGCGAACTTACAGAGAACATGGCCTTCGAAATTGTTCCATAACCGATGTATGGACTCCCCTTTATGTGTTGGAAGGATCGACTAGAAAGCGAACCAAAAACCAATAGGGAGTTTTATGTGCGGTCAAACTACAATGGGAAACGCTACCGCTAAAGAAATATATGTCACAGCTTTAATTAGTTATATGGCTGTTGCAAGATCTAGGTTGGTTTCTGATGAAATGGACAGTAGCAAAAGGCCTGCGCATTCATGTAGAACAGTTACCGAGCTTTGGATACCCCCCACCCGTTAATTGATTGAACTCATTTTCCAACAAATGACCTTTGGAAAGCTACTGCTGTACTCAACACACTTATTTGTGCAACTAAATAATTGTCTCTGTAAAAAAAGTTAACGAAGAGAACCCACCATGAGATTACACAGCGCGCTAGCGTGGAGCAAAGATCGTATATCAGTTCTGATGAGGCTGACGAGGCAATGGCTAATCTCCAAGCAGATCCTACTGTGGCCAGGCAGTATCCATTAGCCAAAGTAGTGTACATTACCCACTCTCATCTGGCCAATGGATACTGTCTGGCCACCGTAGGATCTGCTTGGAGATTAGCAATGGCATACTGCCAGTTCTGTCAGCGTGTGTCCATAGAACATCAGTACCACTGCACGACAAGTTGGATTTACCAATGGTAGTAAATGCCAATAAAGTCGGGTAATGTTTACCTTGTAAACAGTACCGGACTTGACAATGGTACTAAATAAAATTCACAGAATGATAATTTCGGAGTTAACAATGGTTGTAATTGAAATTACCGGACTTTTATTTACCATACCAGTGTCATCTCCGTTACTGTTTACCTAGTAAACATTACCCAACTACTAGCATTTACTACCATTGGTAAATCCAACGTTTTGTGACTTTCTGTACAGTACGCGCCAGCTCTATATCTAGTGTCCAATGAATGATTACATTTGAAATATCTAAGACAGGAAAATGGTTTCTACTTTCTCCTGTAACCAAATTCCATCGTAGAGCTTTACTGCATTCGGTAAATGCTTATGCGGAGACAAACGTGCTTCTACATCAAAAGCACTCATGGAAAACCATTATCTAGCGTTAAGGCCTATCTCAGAGGCACACTTGGTTTTGTACCCGATTGTCTCCCTGTACGTCCATCACTTCACCACCTAGTGCCATCAACAACCCCATAATGACAGCGATTTTTGGCTAACATCAGAATCACTATCATATCATTCATTATAGTAAATGTCTTAATGGTGACAGTGATGCAGGAGGTTAGTAATACGGCCCAGTCGTGTTCGCCGTAGGTTGTCGTATGATTTTGTTGCAGTAGAATTTTCAGGGCAAAAGCCAGAGATTACCTTGTGAAACCAAATGTAAAGAAGTCTTTTTCTTGGAAAATGTATTTTTGGAGCTGGATGTTATAGGTAAATGTTTTAAACTTTTAATTTTGTTAAAAAACAGACTTTCAGCCGCCATGTTTTGGTTGTCCGGTTCGCTAAGGAAGATATAGGTTTGCATGTAGTCACCATCTCTCCAGATGGGTCAGAGGGCACTTGTTTATGTTAGGGTCATATTTACGATACTTTCTGACGTATAAAATGTTCTAGTTATGTACTAAACGGACAATTTAGAGGTTGGAGTATCCTGCCAATGTGTGGTTTCCATGGTCTAAAATTCAGATAGATGACTTTTGGACAAATTTTATTTCTGGCATAATTCCCATATATTAATATAGGAAGCTTCGGTCACAACGCAGCTGAATTTTATACGACATGTGCACGTTTGTCCCAAGAATCCCCTACGCCTTACTTAGTATTCTATACACGAGTACCAAACAAATCTTAAAGATCACCGTTCGATATGACCTCTAGAAGAACAGAGTACTGTATCAGTCAACCAGGCACCTTTCAATGAGTCATAGACGGATTGCAGAAAGCCGTTGTACGAAGGTCACAAGTATCAGGTCATCGGTTCCTGCTATGAGCACCAATTTCCTGACACTTCTTGATTTCATTGTCCTCGACACAAGCACCAGTGTGTGTGACCTTGTGGCCTCTGTATACAATAAAACAAGCTGGCAAAGGCAGCTGGCACTTACGTCCCTTAAAAGAGATCTTTTAAGATCCCTTTTGAATAAAACATAGAGATCTCTTTTAAGGGACGTGAAAAGTTTAGTACCGTAGAACTGTCCCTACGGTACTAAACTTTTCACGTTCTTCACAGATAGATGTCTGAAACGTCAATCCTATAGAAAAGGCATATCAAAACAATTTGAAAGGCGACGTCAAACTTGCTTATGTCTAAAACCATCCAGTGTCTGACTCTTTGGTTGGCCTTTTATGGACAGAACTTTGGAACTAAGTGCGTGAAGTGTCAATAAAGGACTTTGGATGTTGGGGGGCTAGTGACTTTAACAATTTGGTGGTGAGAAATTTTAGTGACAGAGGAAGACACGAGAGACAATACAGGACGGAACCTTAAACCTTAGACCGTACATCGTTCTGTAATTCATGTTGTATCGGTTGACAAACAGTATTCTTCCAGACCCGTTAATAATTTCATCAGGTTGGTGTATGATTGAATAGCAAAATTCTTTATTCACAACCACTTGTCTAACAAGAGCCGACGTTTCATATATATTGCTATTCAGTATTCCTCCAAAGGTTTTTAGGACAAAACAAGCGTTCCAAACAAATGACAAAATGTCCTGTTTCTAGAATACATAATCCATATCCTTCGAACAAGGTTGTTTGAAAGACGACCATTGGCTAAATGACATTGACTACAATTACCGTTAGTATTAACTTAAGACATTCCTCTTCTTTGCATCAAGGGAACCAAATCACACAATTCCCAGGTGCCACATAAGTCTTGATAAGCGACACAGCCTGAAGAAAATAGTCAAGGTTATTGCGACGATGATTGAATAGAATATTTATGTAGTAGGTGCCTGTCAGGGCTGACAGGCTAAAGGAAACACGGTCCTACCCTATGGTCATGTGGCGTAATGGCTGGGTGTTTGGCTCAGAACCTATGGGTCCTGGTCTGGATTCATATTCACTTGTTTTCGTCATATCTGGTAGTATGAAATTACAAACTAGGGTCAGATTTCTAAGATTTGATTGCGTCAGACAAGATAACAGTCGAATTTCAGACTCTTGGAAAACCCTGGCTTAAAAAGTAAGTTGCAGCAAGGACATTACACACATGTGTAATGTCCTTGGTTGCAGTGTCGATTTTTTTTAAATATACGTACATATGTAAGAACATTTTGTCACTCACATAGCGAGCCCTTACAGCTCAGTTTGACGGCGTCAAAAATGCAATGCGTTGAGACACATACAAGCTGAGTTACCATACATGGCACCCACAACGGCTGTATACGGTCTCTCCATTTATATCAGGCCCATCAATGTATTGTAGTCGTTCAGAAGATAGACGAGTGTAACAAACATATTTTGCGTTTTTTGTATTTGCATATGAAGTATCAGAGCCTGGGAGAGTGCCTAATAGTTTACTGAGTCTGAAGAGCGGCCCTGTCAGATCGTGGGCACTGGTATAGAAGATCTCTTTGAATTTCTTTGAAATCTTTATCGCGAATACGACATTTCAGATTTAAAGAGTCTGAACTGCGTAGGTATTTACAGTCAATGCGTTTTACCGGAACTACTAGTGACATACGAAAACATCGATATCTCGTAATAATAAAAATTGAGATACATACTAAAACAATTGCTAGGGACTGACTGAGGGATACATTCCTGAAAACATTCAACAAGACCATTCAGCAAACTTTAAAAAAGGGGTATCGTCATAAAACAAATCAACTAAAAACTACGAACGCCCTAAGACGAATGGAGTGATGCGGCTATGGTAAGTTCTACGTAGTATTCACAGCGTGCACACAGGCAGGGGAAAAGTGGGTATGAATGCAGCAAACTAATTAAAACACTAATTAAAACACGGCCCTCTCCAAAGTACCTGTTCAGCAGGTGTCTTTTAGCGTCACGGTAAAGCTCCTGTCACACACAGCCGAATATGGATATACGAACATTGTGGAACTACCCCCAACCATGGTTGTGAGTAGGTCGGGAGCAAGGTTGGCTGGGCCGGCTGGTGTTCGGCGACGTTGGCTACTGTTCGGTTGCGCCAGCCGAATATTTCAAAATGTTTAAAACATTGGGATGTGGACGGGATGTTGGGCCATGGTTGGGGGCTTGTTGGCTGGTGGTTGGGAGTAGGCCAGCAGTGGTCGTGGCATGGTTGGCAGTCAAATTTAACTCAAATTTGATTCGATTCGTATCGAAAGATAGGCGTGGCCTAAATCTGGCAGACTGCTCCAAAACATCAGCCAAAACCTTGGTTAGCTGGTGTTCCTGGGCAATGTCGGGGAAGCGTGTGACAGATGGCAGTGAGCCACACGAACGCACGTTTGCACCTTGTTAAGCATGTGTGATTGAGAGGCTTACAACCATGTTACAACTAGGATAATTCAAGCTCTGACGCTGGTAGAGACCTTTGTCACTCGTGTTTAATTCCTTAGATATTCTCATGGGATTACACTTTACGCCTTGTTTCGCACGTAGATGCTGTAAATGTAAGATGTACGCACATGGTGCAGTGTTTCATGGATTTCCTCATTTCACTCAGGTGTAAATGTGTCCTTAGCTTTAGTTAAGGATGTCCCTTGGATGGCACGTTAAATGGAGGTCACGTGTTTTATGCGAGCCCCAACTCGAGCACGTTTAAGATTCTACCGCACTTACCAAAAAGAGTGGAAGTCCATCCCGGTGTGAGTGGATCAAAACCCCTGCCTCTCTTATTGGGTCAGTTAGTCCTCACTTTCAGTGAGTCAAGCTTGTCTCGTGCATTGATGTTTCTGACTTAGGGAGAAGAGATGCTGTTCCAGTAACCTGAACTTCAGTACCTAGAAGTGGTCTCTTATCTTGGCCGTGAACTGACCAACTTTCTTAAAAAGTATCGATTTGACGTTGTGAACAATAATGCCAAGTCAGGATATGTGTAAGTCTGAAGCTTTCGTTTCTCGTTATTTCAAAGTAGATAGCTTGAATTCGAACGTGAAACTTTTTCATTACCAGTACCATACCTTGGATTATTAATTCTGTGTTGTTATTCAACTTTGACTGATATTCTAAATTTAAGACACAGACACTAAGGAGACTTCTCAATTTACTTGAGGCTATCGAGCAAGCTAATGTAGTTGGAACATTTTTATCATGAATTGTTGTATGTAGCTCATGAATGTAGCATAATAGTTACCCTTCCACTGGATATTGTAGATAATTTGGTTGGCGGAATGTCTTAATATACGACGTCCTCTTCGTGCCCTGTTGTCAACTCCAAATCTTTACTATAGTTACAATTTTAATGTCACATGGAAATAATTTTGATTTTCATGCAAAACAAAATTCCTGACGATTTCGATTTATTTCCATGTGAAAAAATCTTCAGTAGCGACCGTTCCCAGAAGTTTTCATTTAGAGACGTATTTTGTCTGCAAAGATTTAAATAGAGAGGGACAGAAAGAATTTGGAAACTCACTTTGGCAAGAACGGGGAAAAGATAGTTACATAAAACATTGCACAAGTTTTAGGTATTTTGTTACACTTCTACGAGAAGTATACAGCACTGGAGAAGCTGTCTTCTGGAAAATAAACATATTTATATATTCTTTGATCATCCTTAAACTTTTGAGTAAAAGAAATCTGCAACAATGGCAGGCTTTGTACTGATGCAGCTAGACTAGATTATCAGATTTACTCGCACAGTTGAGGTAGACATTGTGTTGACGTACGCCATACACTGGGGATATTAATACCGTCACCCTTTCCACTGAACTGACCTCAGGGTGCAATATCAACATCTCTGGTTACGTTAGTTCTCAGAATTCTCCACATGTCGGGCCTTTTGGCACAAATCCGATCGTCTAGTCTCTGTATTAGATGAAGACGTTACATGAATTTTGTCAGCTGGGTTACAGACACAGTTTATCTTCGTTTTCGCAGAAGGCAGGCCGGCTGCCAGTTTCTGCACGTTAAATCGTTTTCGTCTTAGAATAGATGCCGCCATAGAGGGGGCGAAGGTCGCCCTTGTACCTGTCAATTATTCTCACCAGTTTCCCGGAAAAGAGCCTCAGTCAGAGAAGCAGTTAGTGTGTGTGTGTGTGTGACTGAGTAGGAATTACGAGTCTGATTGGTACCTGATTGGTGTGATTGGACGGATAGCTCTACCTCAACCCATACTAATCCAGCAGCCTGTGCACGTAGAGGTGATCGGAAATCGACAAAATTAATGTTTCTCAACCGAACATGAAAACATCTCTATGCATGTTTGGTAACCATCTCCTTCCTTCAGATTTGTTAACCAGCAAAGTGAAGAAAACCTAAGGATGTATTTTTAAAAAGTAAAAGCTGTTTGTCCTGCAGCTTTACTAGTCACACAGGTCCTCTCGTACATATGATATCTTCTCATTGGATTCCAACAGTAAATTAAAGTACATATTGACATGTGACAACCCATGTATGGTACACAGAGGACACTACATTTAAAATGCATGAAGGCCAGAAATTCCCAATAATTGTAAAAGCATTGTCATACCATATTACATATTCTTTTGTAAGGTACATCATACTTTGGTTGTCTTTAGGTACCAGAAGATGCCATGCGTAGTACCTTGTATGGTTGTTGTGCAATAAAGTTATATGTTATTATATATACTTGCCTGGTGTACTTGAAAAGCCGCACGTAACTCGGGTACCCAGAAGGAGAAAATTCTAAGCACATTGCTGCCTGCGTCCGTATCTCCTAGAGAAGCTTTCATTACTGCTAGAAACATTTGATTTGTAAGGAATTAATGGATTTCTCTCGGTAGAGGTCCGGAAGGCCAATTTCCTGGAAGACCTGCGCGGCAGTCAAACTAGGACCTATTCTTTGAATACTAAAAACTATAACTCTTTGATTTGCTCTTTTATTGAGGCGAGGGATTCGAAGCATGTCCACGCAGCTGAATAAAAATTACCATTCGTAGTCACTTTATTCAAAGTAGGTTGCAATAACCGTAGTGAATTTGGAAGAGGCTTTTCAGTCATAGACAAAATTTCATTTGAGTTTAAACGGTGTTCCTTTAATGACGATGAAACATGACCGCGCAGCTGAATAAAATAGCTATCATTCGTAGTTCAGTATAAAGTAGGTTGCAATAACTGTTGTGAATTTAAAAAGACACTTTTGAAGTCATGGAAAAAATTTATTTCAATTTAAACGGTGTTCCTTAAGGACGATGAAGTATGTCAGCACAGCTGAATAAAAACTACTTATTATTGGCAGTTACGTTTAGAATAAATATCTGCCGTGTTATTAGGGGCTTTTTAAGTCAATGACAGAATTTCATTTCATTTCAAATTAACCGGTAGTAATAGTACTACCTGTGGTTCAGCGCTGCCAGATATTGCACGTAGCACACCGAGGAAGCAAAGGTCGTTTACGTGAGTGACATGTATAACAAAGCCATCTGGGTAATTTGTCCTTCGACCGTAGGGAAGCCGAACATTCTTCCTGGAAAATCCCATAAGTGGGCGACGGGGAGCAATAGTTCCGGCAACCTGCCGTTTCAATTTCTGTCGGTAACTACATCTGGGAACAAGGTTCATAAATTCTGCAAAAAGCGTGGCGTTGAACTACGGTAAGACAAAAGTCTGGCATTATCAGCAGGAATCTGAGATGCACATCTGGTTTTTATGGCGCCAAGAAGTGGTTTGCCGGTAATACGCAGTGCGATAAAGAATCAAAGGTGAAAGTAGAGGTTTTCAGAAGACAAGTACTTTTTGCCCAGCGTGCGCATTCTGGCAAAGTGGTGGAAGGTTATCAGCAGTCGCATACGAGATTAATCTACGTTCGCAGTAATGACAAAGTATTGCTTTGAAAGTTTCAAGGTTTCTTCAGCTTTTTTAGATGAAAACTTTTAATAACTTTATTAGTTTTTTTATTGATCAATATGAAGAGGTACAAGACACCGTAGGCACTCTATCAAGCTGTTAAATGTGTCAACGCAAAATAGAGAATTATAGAGAAACTCTGATTCTAGCAGCTACTTTTGCCACAAAATCAACCCAACGCATAGCTAGGCAGGCTTTATACCAGAATCGTAGACATTACCGTAGTCAAATCCAAGCGTAGAATGTTGCACATGTCATTCAAACCTGATATTGCAGGGCACAGGACAGTAATGAGGATTTCTATCTTAATGCATGGATATAATGTGAAGTTGTCAAAATCATCTACCTGAGTTTGAAACCATGAAAGACACATATTGGCAAGGTACTCAACCTTCAACCTCTAAATTTAATTGATCAATATCTAGAAAATTTATACGGCAGAAAGCATTGTGAATATGACTCTAAGATACACAAGTATGCAGCTGATGCAAACCTATATCTTCTTAAGCGAACCGGACAACCCAAACATGGATAAAAGTCTGGTCTGTTTTTTAACAAAATAAAAAGATTAAAACCTTACCTATAACATACATCTCTAACAAAACAACATTTCCCATAAAAAGCTTCTTTACACTTGGTTTCACAAGATAATCTCTAGACTAAAACTACACCCACTGCGCTTGTGCGGATTAGTGGCCTTTGCCCTCAAATTCATCCTGTGAGAGCCCTTACAAGCATACAGTCTTAACCTTTTTGGCTCTAGCAGTCTAACACTTAAAGAAAGCTGACAAAGACGCTCTATTCGTCTTTCTATAATCCTATGACGTCTTTACCATGGCATGAAAGCATCCCAAAAGCAAATGTCAAATGAAATTATACTTCTGACGCATGTTAACTCTTCCTTCTACATTCAGCACATGTCTGTGAGAAGCTATACAAGTTGGGAGACCTCTCAATATTGGCTCAAAGAACAAAGAATGAAGAGTCAACTGAAATACGATATTCATCAAATTATTTAATATTTTATAGATTCAACATTTTATGGTACCTCTAGCGTTCAGTTTTACTGTTACATAAAAGACTCAGTTAATATCACGAACAGGTTCAGGATTAACTATTATTATTATTATCATTATTGTTATTATAATCATTAGTTTTGACAACCATTAAGATAGAAGGATTATACCTTGTCAAAAAAATTGGCATTGATCATGAGTGTTCTAAGTAAGGTTTGGGTGCAAAATCCATCAAAGTTCTGCCAGCAAAACTGTACCGTAAGGAAACGTGTGAATATGCAAAGCTGCACTATGTTGATTAACGTTTTTTTCTTTATTTTGTAGAAACTAAAGGATTGAAAGGGAAGACTTTTGCACTCATGTTCACTAAATTTGCGAAGTCAAAATGAGCGCACTCTTGGATCTCTAAGACTCAACTCATGGAGAATGGAACTTTGGTGGAAAATGTTGGGTACTCTCTAGATGTGTGTCCAGTGTTTGATATCCCGTCGAGGCGTCCTGAACAGGTCATACAGCATTAACATCAGGTACCAGACCAAGAACCTTTCTCAAATATCTCCACAACTCATGGCTTTCATGTTTTTACCTCGCTTCACCTCCGTGAATATCTCAAGTTCCCGGAAACTACAAATAAATCTACTGAAACAAGTAAGGAGGCGAGTAGCACAGTCTACTGGCCCTGGGAATTCAATTGTTCAAACCTCACTGTTACACTACAACTAACATCAGTTACCAGGCCAAGCATCTTTTTCAAACACCTCAGCGGGCTTTCACGTTTTCACTTCGCTTTACCTCCGTGAAGTTCCCGGAAACTACAGATAAATCTACGGCGAGTATGCAGTGCTCAACCGTAGAATTCGGTGGTAAATGGCTTCGGCGCAGTTCGGCTGATCATATACAGAGTCTGACCATATGTGAGAAGAAAACGGGGTTTCACATACTCCTGTTAAATATGATTATAGCAAACAAGTCTTCTGAAATTATCCCGCACTGTCGTTGATGACAAGCCCCACATCCTATTTTGAATGCATGAAGAGCCGATTGTAATACCATATCCATCCATTCCGGCATTTTATTTAACATCTTATAGACTTAACACTTTATAGTACCTCTAGCGTTCAGTTTTATTGTTACATAAGGATATCCTACACTAAACTCAGTTAAAAAAATATCATGAACCTGATCAACTGTACTTATTAGTTTTGACAGCCATAGGGAAAGATTATGCCACGTCAAAAAAAAAAACATGGCATGGGGTGTTCTAAGAGTTGGGTGCAAAATTGCATCGTAAGGAAAAGCAGGTGGGGAAAAACTCCAACTCGTTGCAGTCGTGCCTCGTCATTCTTGAAATTAGAAATCCAGACATGCCACCTCCGCAACTTTTTACTCAGCGCACGGTCAAAAAAAAAAGCTTTCAGGAAAAATCTTGATAGAAAGTTTTGAAGCTTTCAACAGATTTTGTGTCGTGTATCCCCACTCTCTGTCCCAAGGTCTGGCTGTCTTGTGTACTCCACGTCCCTGACTTAAACGTCAGCAGGCTGACTGGGACGTAACGAGAAAAGCCGGGGTCAGCGTGGAAAGGTAAGACTGTTATAGAGCTATGGAGTTATCTGTGTCTTTCTTCTCCTAGCTTTCATAGGATAAAGAAGTGACACAGTAATCCGATTGACGTTTGATGCACTGCCAATTCAAAAGGCATTGAACCTTTCTTTGAAAGCGTTTCGTAACGTCTTCCTTACAAGCAGCATACAGAAGGCATTTCAAGATAGAGTTCATTTTACTTGCCGTTGTGATGCACAATGGCATTATTCTACATGCCGACTTTTCACCGCAATGATATGACGTTTTCAATTTGGACATAGGCCGACTAGAAATTGAATAATACGGATATATGTCAGAATATGCTCTGTGAAAAACGTTTAATTACACGGCACAATAGGACCTCGTGCCAGTGCCGCCAGAAATCCTAGAACCACAAATTGTCGGCGGTCATTACCATGAGCTTGAAATGCGCCCGCCTGCGTGTCTACTGCGATAAGCCAAGGCACCATTTATGGAGTTCGTAACGATATCTCTGACCTTAAAACTTCAAGGCTTCCGTAACTTCTCCTGGAGTTAGAAAGGAAAGGAAAGTAATCTCGATCCAGTATTAGCTGACTGATGAGCTACTCTTCCACTGATCATGGCAGAGAAGACAGACGTACAGTATTTACAGGTTCATTGAAATTCCCCTAGCTCTTTTCGACAAGCACAATGAGCAGTGAACCAGAGCTTAACGTCCTGTCCTAGGGACTGCGACCCTTTCCAGTAGCGTGCATGTCGGCTGAGCGACAACAGGATTCTAACTCCCAACCTCTTGGCCCAGAGGCAGAATCGCTAACCACTGGACTACGTACGTTACGTTCTGTGTACGCTAACCTCTGCGCCGAAGGGATAATAAGAACATTAATTACTCCGTGAAGGAGGCATACCTCCTGCAGGAGTATTCGGGTCAGCCGGTTTTTCGTGTTCGCAGCTAAAACTCACGGTTCCCCTTGTTCAATCGGCATGTAATTTTATACGTCGTCTGCAGGCATGCCAGTGATGATGCACGTATATCAATATTTACCGTAGGTGTTTTCGCGGTCAAGATAATATTTAAAAAGCACCCCTACATTTAGGGGCAAATGGGACCGCCCGCGAAAAACCCGTTGTTTTGAATAGCGGGGGGGTCGAGCATGCTTAATGCAGATGCGCGGGGCGGTTTTTAATGCAGACCAGATGCGGACCGTAATGGTTTATGGATGGCCGGAATTGTGAAATGTGTTCGCACGTAAAAGTCATGTTTGTGTACGTTGTATTTCTATGAATTTTGGCATGTGGTGTGCCGTTATGTTCGTGTTGATGCACGTGTCTTTGTTTTCACCGTAGCGGTTTTTATATCGAGGTAAATTTGATATTTCAAAATCACCCCTATTTTTATAATCCTGTGGAATAGGCCGTAGGTTAAGTAGATATGTGGTAGGCGAGGTTCTCTAAGCAGATATTAGGTGGTTGTTGTGTATATTCGTTTGTGAGTATCTGTTGGGATTGTGACTTATGGTTTGCACCTAAGGTCAGGTCTATTGTCTGGCAAGATGTTAATATCATAGTTGTTCGGTAGAGCTCACACACTGTACTATTTATAGCTTATAATATAGCGACCTGAAATTGGTCGGAGCGCGGAGAATGCGCCAAGATATGTGTTGTTTCCGTGTGCAACTGTGCTAACGTTGCTGTGGTGATCATGTTGTTTTGTTAAGCAGTTGACTTGAGCGGCAAGTGTTAAAATTGTTGACGTGGTTTTAGACTGACCGCCAGTTGCGCAGTTGACTTTGTGTACGTGTCTTTGTTTTTACCGTAGCGGTTATGTGGGACGGTGTTTTCCGTGTGCAACTGTGCTAACCGTTGCTGTTGTAATCATGTTGTTTTGTTAAGCAGTTAACGTTGACTTGAGCGGTACCCGTTTTTTCCGTGTTCGCAGCTAAAACCCACGGTCCCCTTTGTTCAATCGGCATGCAATTTTATACGTCGTCTGCAGGCATGCCAGTGCCAATACCACCTCTCAATCTGCAAATTATAAAATTTCACGGAGAATTGTCGCCTATGGCGTCTTGTTTTCTTTCCCGTCTTCTTCGCAGGGTCCGTGCGTATCTATTATGCCTAGGTAGTAATTTTATAATTATTCGGTAGTGTCGTACTGGAATATAGTCTAGACAACCACGTAAATGCACGGCATGGGGCGATTCACAGACGTTTTGGTCTTTGTTTTGTATAAACTACAGGTTTGAAAATGAATTTAGGGAAGGCTTTTGCACTCATGCACTCTTGGATGTCTATGACTCATGGAGAATGGAACTTTGGTGGAAAATGTTGGGTACTCTCTTTCTCAAATCTTCAGTTACTATATAGGAGATTGTTTTGAACGAAACATTATGGGGGTGTTTCTTGGTCAAAAAAGGCAAAATTCGTAAATTGAGAGCCCAAAATTTACTATCTCTTTCAGATTGGGGATATATTTTTCAGTGGTTGATATCTTGTCCTGACCAGGTCATACAGCCTCAGCATCAGTTACCAGACCGAGCATCTTTTTCAAGCATCTCCAGACCTCAGCGGGCTTTTACGTTTTTACCTCGCTTTACCTCCGCGGATATCACAAGTTCCCGGAAACTGCAGATAGATCTACGACAAGCATGCAGTGCTCAGCGGTGGAATGAGGTGGTTAAAAGCAATAGCGCCGTTCGCGATGATCATATATAGACAGAGTCTGACGATATGTGACAAGAAAATGGTGTCTCGCGCGCTGGTATTAAATAGGATTACAGCCAACAAGTCTTCTGAAATTATCTCGCACTGTCATTAATCACAAGCTCCACGGCCTATTTTGGATGTTACAAGTGGATAAAATGCATATCCAGACTAAAAGCTTCTTCCTACACAGTCAATATCACGAGTCATGTGCGATTGACTGGGTGATTGCAGTACAGGAACAGGCTTATCTGTAGACCATGGTCTCCGCCATTTCACTTCCTCAACTCGTTTTTAACTTCCAGGAAATTTAGATCCCCTTTCAGTTGATCGTTTGGATAAAGCTTTTTTTATGCTTAAGCCCCGGTTCTCAGCCTAGGATCTGAGCTGTCAGTTGTTACATGACAGGACGCTGTCATACAGCAGGCTGACTACCTCCCAACGGGACTGGATCACAGGGATCTGGAGCTGCTGCCATTAGGCGCTACTTAGGTGACCTCAATACGACAATTGCCCCAGGTGCGACTGTAAAGTTTGAAGCACTCACACCGGGGTATGCCCCTACTCTTTTTCGAAAGGTCTGATGGGTTCTTATTTGGGCTGCTGGGGTGTGACTCTTCCCAAACACGGGTCCTCCATTTAACGCCCTATCCCTGACCGAAGCTAGGTACTCATTTTATGTCTTGGTGTGTGTGTATAAGTACTATGGGGTTAGTGCCCTACCAAGGCCTTCGCATTTTTTCTATCCTGCCTAGTGGCTTAAGTGGGAAGAAAATTGGCAGGACTTTCCCGGCGAACTCACTACGGTATTTCATGAGGTTATAAAAAATTGCCTGACAGTTGCAGAGACACCTAGACGCACACGACCGGCCTTTTCAAGTCGCTATAAACCCGTGATGTCAGGTAATCGTTTGGAGTTCGTTCACTCAACGTCAGTCCTGAACATCTGACGGCTTATCTTAACGCCAAATTGGCATGACTCCAGCTAGGAAAAGGTTGCCTTCCTTCCCTGACTACTACATTAAAATAAATCATATACCAAATAGATATCTTGTCTAGACCTGATTATTTGGCACATTTATTTACTTAGTGTCTGTAAAGGATGGCAAAGGACGAAGTAAAAAAAGTTGTAGTGATTTGTCGTACTCTAAACTCAATAATTTATCATATACTAATGAAAAAATGAGCTAACACCTCTCGCTGCTTGTCTTAGTCATGCTGTGTACAGATATAACATTACAAGCAAGGCGGAAACACCTCACTATTACAGTTTGTCTCAAAGTGATGCATGGTAACAAATTGACAATGTTATTGAGAAACAGGCACATCTCTTACTTAAGGGCGATGTGTTATTCAATCCACGCTTTTGTATACGAGACTTGACTGACGGTGTTGAGATTGCCAGACAAGGAGAAGTCAAACTAAGCTGGGAAGATTAGAACAAAGCCAATTCATACATAGATAGGCTGGAGGGATTGGAACGGATTGAGCAGCGACTTTTAGAAGCCGTGAGGCCCCGACTTTAAGATCCTCCTCTAGTGTTCAAATTCTCTTCATGGATACTTAAGGATTTGATGTAAAGCTGCCTGCCAACCAGATTGATATCTTTGACGTTTGAGTTTTGAAAGCTACGAAAGTTTTGTAGATCATTTTTTTCTTCTCTGCATACTGCATGCTGATCTGGATACTGCATACTGATCTGGATGTCTATTAATAGTTGATTGAAGAAGCAACGAAGGGCAAAAGTTGAAATAAACAACCGTGAATGATTTCATCAGGTTGGTGTATGATTGAACAGCAAAGTTCTTTATTCACAAAGAACGTATCTTGTTACTATTTTATGAATAAAAAGAGAAAATAGCGTAGACAACCGTGTGTTGAAGAATGAACACCCAATTCTAATTCACTTGAGTTTCATAGAAATTACAAACATGTTTTAGAAACTTCATTATCATATATTAACGACATAATACTTTATGGTAACACGACGTTATAATAAACTTACAATGCTTTCTGTGTCGATGATTCATGATAATCTAATTGTTAGACATCTTAATTTAAATGAAGTTCATTAGTATTCCGGGGTTTCCGTTCGATATTCTTCACAGCATATCCGGCTTACCTTGCTTGTTTATTTCAATAGCGATTAAAGTTCTTTATTCACAACCACTTATTTAACAAGAGCCGACGTTTTGATGATCGTCTGTCATCTTCATCAGGGCAATTATGACTGGTTCACTGCGCACTGAAGCTAGGTGTTACTGCTAACTTCAGTGCACAGTAAGCCAGTAACACCTAGCTTCAGTGCACAGTGAACCAGTAACACCTAGCTTCAGTGCGCAGTGAACCAGTCATAATTGCCCTGATGAAGATGACAGACGATCATCAAAACGTCGGCTCTTGTTAAATAAGTGGTTGTGAATAAAGAACTTTAATCGCTATTGAAATAAACAAGCAAGGTAAGCCGGATATGCTATGAAGAATATCGAACGGAAACCCAATACTAATGAACACGGTTGTCTACGCTATTTTCTCTTTTCATTCATGAACTAGTAACAAAATGGGCACTAAGCCTAAAACATACGTTTAGAAACATCAGAAATTCAGGACCTAAGAAATGTAAACAAATCTATAGACTGCCGCGTGCAAGCTGCATTAGGATGGTTGACTTGTCAGTTAATAAAATTCTGAAATGCACAGTCGCGTCCTGAAGCTTTCCTCGTGCCAGATTAGTTCTCCTTTTCCTACTTCTCTGGTGATTACACGCAACCTTCAGTCTCCCAGGGGCTTGCTGTATTTAGAACCGTGCCTATATAGTTCTATACCCGAATATTTTAGGGTTAGAATCAGGCACGTTTCTGAATAGTCTTCGCATATCCAAGAACGTAGCTTTGCCCTAGGCACGGTTCTGGGTACGAGTGAACTATTCAGAACCGTGCCTGAGCAGGGTTCTGGATAAAGCACGGTTCTGGATACAACAGGGCTTGACCGTTTCCAGTTCATCATTTTCATTGATATCAGAAATCCCGTTGAAGATCAATAAATTGGAAGGTTTATTTTCCAGACAGGTGGCTTTTGTTGATTGACTTGCGATCTTGTACACCAATTGCATGTTTGACCATCATTAATGTCATTTTCCTGTCATTTCTTGATCTTACCTTTATATGTATGTGGAAGGAGAGGGCCTCGATAAGCAAAATTACTTTTGCCCAACCCTCCAGAAATAAATGTAAATAGAATATAAGATAAAAAAATAAATAAAAATAAATCGGAAGATATTACGATGCGTTATGTATCTAAAGCTGTTTACATTAGAAACAGATGAGTGACACTGAACTGAACCCGGAAAAAAGCCATTTAAAGAAAAGGAATGTCCCTAGAGCATGTAGATTTCTGCCTGAGTGTACATTACTGTATTTGCCTGAAAAATGCACATCACATGGTGAAACCGCAAGCCCACAAGCCAACCCAATCCACAAACCAGAAAAACAAATTAGCATGCCCTTGTGGCATTGGTGATGACGTCAACGGTTGGCATGGTTACCGAGATCACCAGGGATTTGTCTTACCCAGGGTTTGTGAGCATCGTTCTTCGACACAGAAGTTCCCCCTACATCTCAAGTCACATGGTAAAACTATTTCTTCTCTAGCTTACTTGTCTTACATGTGTGTGGGATTCCGTATCTAGTGTCTGAAAGATGTTGAAGATTTATCGCAGTTGGTTAGAAAAGGTTCACTGAAGCCAAGGCATGTATTATCTTTATCCTTCCTGCTAGATTGGCGCGTCACAGTCTTTGCTTTGCGGATCAGTGCAGGAGAATTGAGAGGAAATTGCGGTGCCCGCTGGAGAAGTATCTGACTGTGACGCAGTACGTCGTCAGGTGAGCGCCATCCCTCACTAGCACTCTGACTGAAGACCTGCTGTTTGTTGCGCCAGGTGTTTAGAACATCGGTCATCACTTTCTTTCGGTGAGTACATTAGTCCTTACCTTTCTTGCAGACGTATATAGACTTAACCTTTGTTCTTAATTCTTACTTAACCTTAAAAGTACAATTTTGTGCTGTATTAGACCCATCACTTTTCTTGTTTTATAACATTTAAGACGCCATAGAATTTGCCGGCACTTCGACGAGTTCAGGTCTTCTTCCATTTGATTTGGCGTGGCCTTAATTATACAGTTCGTCGGTATGAATCATCCTTTACTTAACCCACTTTCTTCTCGTATTAGACCCATCACCTTTCTTGCACTTGTTTTAAATTGGAAAAGTTATACAATATGTCGCCACCTGGACGACCTCAAATGTTCGTCCCTTTTATTTGATATGTCCTCAATTACACACCTTTTAGTATGAAATATCCTTCATTAAACCCTTGAAGTGTGAATAACCTGCATCACTTGACCCATCACGTATTCTTGCAATTGTTTTAAAATACGTACGGAAAGTTATGCAATATATGGGCACCTGGACGATCCTATGTCTTCGTCCCTTTTATTTGATATGTCCTCAATTATACACCTTTTTAGTATGCAATTTCGCTCATTAAATCCTTGAAGGATGAATAACCCACACCACTAGACCCATCACGTATTCTTGCAGTTGTTTTAAATTGGATATAAAGGAGCCATATAATTTGTCGGCACCTTGACGGCTCTAAGTCTTCGTCCTTTGTATTTTTGTGTCCTCTATCAAACATTTGATCAGTACGAAATATTCGTTATTTAACTTCTGACGTCCTAACAATTATAGGGTGTGAACCAGGATGAAAACTTCCCGCAGGTTAGATGCCAATTGCTACCTCGATTGAGGCATGAGCTTTGAATTGATTGCAAGTAGAAATTGGTGTCACTTGGGGTGCAGGTGCAGCGAAACTAGAAGCTCATTTAAATCAGGTTTCTTCTGATATATAATGAGTCTATATAATGAGTCAAACATTTTGGCTGGTTGACAGACTGGGAGAGAGGCGACTGCGCGAAGGTAAGTCCGATCCGTTATGTTATAGTTGTTAGAAAATTAAAATGAGTCAAGCTGAAATTTTGTCTCATCTCATCCATCCCTTATTCTCATTATTGGACCTCTGGGGCACCACAGAAGTTCTAACAACCAGTTTTATCCAACCTTCTCGGTTTCACTCAGTGTTGTGCCGGTCCATTCTGTGATATTATCCTTCCATATTTTCCATTGCCTACCCCTCTTTCTTCCTCCATAGAGTGTTTTGTCAAACACAGATGCTGCGCATGCTAGAAACTGTGTATCGATGATGCAGATGTTTGTGATATTTGTCACGAGATTATAACTACAAAAAAGCAAAGTAACTACCAGCTAGTAGTGGTTAGAATGATATCAAGGTACTTGGCGTATTCTGCCAATTTAATGGCCCATGTTTAACGCGGCTATTGAATAGGATACACCATAAAATGATCAGTAATAAGTCCTATTTGCTTTATGATTGCTGTGTAGTCTAGAATGACAAAAGAGCAGTCACTACGTGGCCCTTAAAAGGCGTTCCTAGTCTTCAGAGTTGTAGTTAACAACATAATGTTGTCTATTTCGGGGTCCTTTGTCCTTTTTACGGCCCAACAAATGAAAATATCGAAAATCTCTTTTATGTTTGTTTCATTCTTTAATTAGGATCTCCATTAGTGTTACATAAATTGCACACTGCTCTTCCTGTAGTCCGCAAGGGGGATGATGTGAATAACTGTGTGGCTTATAATACGAGACGGCTGGGGGTTTGCCAGGCTTCCATCTGGGTGATTTGTAGTCAATCACTGACCTCCAGATAGTAGTATTTGTATCATCGCACACCGGGGCATGCCGCTACTCTTTTTCAAAAGGAGGGTTCTTTTCCCTAACACGGGGACTCCATTTAACGTCCTATCAGAGGGACATCCCTAACCAAAGCTAGGTACTCATTTTCACCTGACTAAAGGAAAGTCGTGTAAATTGCCTTTTCCAACAGCACAACAACGGAGAATGTTGGTGGATTGGGACCTAGGACATATGGGTTCTGGGCCAAACACGAAAAAATTACGCCACACGATCCCACCTTTGTTATGATTGTACTTTCGACCGTGCCACTGCAAATGAACAACATTGATTGCATTGTGCAGGCTACAATACGTTTTCTGTACGGAAACTACGTACGTCCTAGCCAGGTTACTATTCTTCACAAGCCAGCCTAGGGGTGTCTTGACGGCCCCAGTCCTACTAAGCATAGGCCATAAGATATTTCCAGCTGGCCTTTCTAACGATTGCAGTCCTGTTGGCTAACTAATTGAAACTGACCCGTAAAAACTGACCCGGCGTGCGCTAATGGACCTAGGCGGGCGGGCAGTACTCTCAGCACAGTAGAAATACAAGCGAGCCTATAATGGTCTGGCTACCAGGCTACGTATGTCTAGGGTAAGTCCATTAGATAGTCAGTGTGAAGTTATCTCTGCAAGCCTAGCTAGTGTGAGTTCCAAGTGCTGTATATATGCTGGCCACAAACTCACAGGCGACCCTGAACTTCCTGCTCGACAACCCGAATTTCTAACATGTAACAAATATGTCAGCTTACTACTGTCTCCCTATCAATCATAACAGTGTCGTGTACAAGGCGTGCTACAGTGCGCAACCCCTTGCCCAGAAGGTTATATAGGCTTTTAGGCTGACTAGTTTTTTTTCTTTAAATCAAATACAGTGTAAACCTGATGGTTCCATTGTACAGTCCGTGAAACTCAGATCAATCAAGTACGTCACAGCTCAAATCTCACCTCAAAGTTAATTTGTTTAATACATTGCCATCCTCATTAAATTAAGATTACCTCAGTAACACAAAATATATAAAATGAATGCACTGTGCAGTATAATAGATCTAAGAAGAGTTCAAGAGGACTATGTTCACGGCAGTCTTAAAATTTTTCACATTTGCAATGGCAGTAGTAGCATGATACTCAGATATGTTCCTCCAGTACTAACACAGCACGAAAACAAAGTTGGATTTACCAATGGCAGTAAGTGCCAGTAAAGTCGGGTAATGTTTACTTTGTATACAATACCTGGCTTTACAATTATGGTAGTAAATAATAGTCAAGTACGTTAATTTTGGACCTAACAATAATTGTAAATGAAATGATCGAACTTGACTTTTATTTACTACCATTCCAGTCCGGTACTGTTTACAAATTTAATATTACCCGACTTTACTGACACTTACTACCTTTGTGTGCGATCTTCAAAATGTTCACATTTGCAATGGCAGTAGCAGCATGACATTCTAGATACTCGAATAACTACCTCCTAAATCTGAATTTCACTTGAAGGGGAAGGCTGTAATAATGGGATAAGACCTTTTGCTTTCACCCCAGAATAATAACACATAAATCCTGGGCTACGGCGATGCTCTTCAGTCATCGATATGCTTTCGTCTAGTGGTGAGCCTTTCGGGGCCAATTTGGGACGATGATATGAAAGTGACCTGCCTGTCGACCTGAAATAACAATGAACAAGTAAGTTGGAGTTCAACTCCCCTAGGATTAGACCCTGTGTCGCCATTCCTTCACACTCCCCTGCTTTCCGTAATTTTATTTCTTTATATAGACTCGACTTCTGGTCTGAACAGTTTATAAAAGGACCGATTCTTGCAATGTCATAACTTATTAAATTAAAGTTTAGTACAATATTGAGAGATAAGCTATGGCGCTATGGCCATTTTCATTATGGTCTTTCAAGATAAGTCGCTACTGGTGCAATGGTGTGATTCCTGTCAAAAATTTGGCCTTATTCTTTGTGGAAAAGTTTTTGTTCATGAGAAACAATACCAAGAGACGTTCTCTCGTGGGATCGTGTTGCGTAATAGTTAATTGGTTTTTCTGTATTTAAATCCACCAAAATTTCCCGATGTTGTGCCCTTCGGAAATGCACTTTACACGACTTTCTTCACTTCATTCAGGTGAAAATGAGTACCTAGCTCTGGTTAGGGACGTCCGTCGGATAGGACGTTAAATTTTCAAGATTCAAGATTCAAGATCGCTTTATTGAACATTGCAGTGCATCCACTGAATTGCGTCCAATTTACAAGGTTTAAAAAAAACAATTCACTACATACAAACAGTATTTTACATAATAAAACGTATTGACGGTTTAGAAAATCGCAATCGGGAACAATATAACAATGGTTAAAAAGATACGACACATCAAATTAGGGGTACACACTATAGTGAATTTCAGGTGGTCGAATGAAAAAGCACGGTATTTACAACTGTTGTTTTACGTTATTGAGTAAACTGCACATGTACGGTATAGGAGAGTTTTTGTATCTGTTCGTTTTTGTTATGGGGTTGGACAGTTTGTGACTGTTCCTGGTTGCTAGGCCGGTGATCTGTAGTCTAGTGGGTGGTAACCAGTCTCTGAATTCGGAGTTTAGTAGAGACCTCGCGAATTTCCGGCAGAGTAGCTCTCTTCTCTCTGAGAGAGACACTAGTCCGAGGTGTTGAAGTGCAGAAGAATAGGAGCAATACGTGTTCCCTAGGATAATGCGACAAGCCCGCTTCTGGAGTCGTTCCAGTTTGTCAGTTTGAGATTTTGTGAGTCCTGGGGACCCGTGTTTGGGGAGACATCCCACGCACGTTTAAGAACCCACCACACCTTTCGATAAAGAGTAGGGGCATGCCGCGGTGTGCGATGGTCCAACTCCAAATACTACTAATCACTACAAAACCCCCGGATGGAGGCCAAGCGAACCCCTGTCTCGTATCAGCCGCACTGTGATTTACATCATTATCTCGCGGACTTCGTGAAGAATAGTGCGCAATTTATGTAACACTAAAGGAGATCCTCATAAAACAAACAAACAAATAAACTCATACCTGCGCTAAGAGAGTCCCTTAGCTAGATCGTCAGGCGATAGAGATGGAGTACTTATCATAGCTAGAGTATAATATAAAGCCCAACGTTGAGTTATTACTTTTAATAATACTAGCTGTAGCTGTTTTATCGAAGTGACCAGTTTGCTATACATATCAAAACGAAGCTGAGCATATCTTGAAGGTGGATCGACCATGCTTTTGAAGCGGCGCTAGCGCAACGTAAAGGAAAAAGTCTTCTCAAACCAGTTAATCAAATGAACGCAATGAACAGTTGAACTACTCATCCACTAGCCGTGATAGAGAAGACAGACTCTGTGTACAGTGTTTACAGGTTCGTTGTATCTGCGAAATTCCCCTAGCGTTTTTCGACAAAGGCAATTAATAGTGAATCACATCTTAACGACCCGTCCTAAAGACTGCGACCCTTTTCAGTACTACTGACAGTAGCGGGTATGTCGGGTGAGCGACAACAGTTGGGATTCAAATTAATGACTTCTCGGTCCAGATGCAGGAGCACTAACCACTAGCTACCCGATTTGGGCTGTAGTTCCCGATCGATAACATCGTTGAACCGTTCCGGCCATTACATTCAAAGCGACTGTTGCTTTGATTGGAGGTCACTTAGTTCATGGCTCTCCAATCATTGTAGGCATGGTCATTTATATGAAGACCTTACTCTAACGTTAGTCTTGTAACTTAAGGCTTGCAGTGAACATTTTCATAGCATTTTTCCCACACTGGAGTTATGCCGGGAGGGGGTTCTTGGAGAGGCGAAACTCCCTCTGCCGACTTAGAGAAACTTAGCCCGTGTGAAGAAAAAAATCGTGTATTAGCCCCCCCCCCCCCACCCAAAAATAAACACCACTGCTCCAAGAAGCCTACGAAGGAGGATAATTTCCATATCTTTTCATAATGAATCAATGAACGATTCCTTTTTTAATACCTTTTGATGAGATCTAAAGTACATTTCTAAACCTCCTTGTCAGTATTGGGATTTTTTTGGCAAGGACCTTATTTGGTCCGATATACAGGGAACGTGTTAGCAGCCTGTAGTCTTGCTGGCTCCATAGATCTATAGAAGACTTCCTCTTCAAAGATTGCGGAGTGTGATGAAAGAAAGGCATTAGCGCCTACGGCGCCAGATTACTGTTTTAGACACCCGCGTTAGCATGATAGATAACCAGGTGTGAATGACCTCTTGATACGGGGCTCTTTTATAGTCTTTATACTTTACACGCATCAAAGAGGCACCACATATTCCACCCGAGGTGTGTTGTCGCCTGGGATGGTAAATGTGTCAGATCAGAGACCGATTTTACAATCTTGAGTTTTATGGGAAACAACGTACAGTAATGACTGAAGCAGTCCTCGAGCACCCTGTGCCGTACTCAGTGTAATCTTCTGGGAGATTACAATAACCAACGCACGAAACACCGTGCTAACATGCAGAAGGGGGGAATGGAGGAAACTTGTAGCCGACTGATGATGAATCAGCACTTTGTAAGTAGCTTATGGCGTAAAAACCATAGGTGTGAGGGTCACTGCATGCAACAGCTAAGACACATTAGCTTTATATATAACAACCATCAGTATGGCGATCCTAGTCCCGCGAGAGCTTCTAGCTTGACACAAGTTAGTCTCGGGCAGCCAGATTCTGCTCATTGACTCATTGAGCGACATTAAAGGCATCCAAGGCAATTTCAGGGTAGCAAAAGAAAAGATATTCTGGATAAGGAAATCTATCTGATATTGGCATTTACTGCCATTTCTCATATAGTCACCCCCCTTCCAAAGACATGGCAGAAGAAGTGCCATAATTTCCGTAACATAAGTCTGATATCTATCCAAGTAAAACCTATCTACAAGTCATTATGAACCAGTTTCAACCGCAAGCCGAGAAAATCATTGCCAAAGAGCAGGCTGGTTTCAGATTAGGTCCTGCGCTGAAGAAATTTTCAACCTACGTCTGATTTGTGAAAAGTACAGAGAACTGGGAAAGCCAGTGTACCACACCTTTGTTGACTACAAAAAATGCTTTGACATATGGCAAAACAGTTGCACAAAATCCCTTCTTTACACACACCTTAAAGCATGCGTAAAGGCTCTGCTCTTCTCTCGTGTATACGCATGCGTTAAGGCATACTCTTGTGCAAAGCGGACTGTGGGCAGTGATGCGCTGCTTCAACATTAGCAGGGGGATTGTCAACTCCATGGAGCATTATATAATGCTTCCTAAATTAAGCACATTCATGTTATTAGCTGGCGGCGATTTTCGTGTTTCCCTACTTCAGTGGTAGCCCGCAAAGGATGTCTCCTTTCTCCCACTGTGCAATATCTTCCTGGAAAAAGAAAACATCATGAGAGGAGCTCTCACACCACAGGAGCCATCCGTCAAACTTGCAGGACATACCATAACTCACCTTCAATTTCCGAAAGACATAGCCTTGATAGATCGCTCAGCAGAATGTCAGCAAGCCCAGTTCAGTGGCCTAGATTCCACTAGCAGGGGTTATGGCATGGAGGTGAGCCTTGACCAGACAAAGTGCTTAGTAACGGGTCCGCCGGGCATTGAAGCACAAGGTATGTCAAGAGGTACAGGGACAGAGCAAGTCAGTGAGTTCACTTACCTCGGCTCCGTACAGACGGAGGGCTGTAGTTCACTCCGAGAGGTGAAAGAATTGCAAAATCTACACTTGCACTGTCAAAACTCAAACACATCTGGTCTAGCCATAACATCACCATGCCGACAAAATACGTCTATTACGCTCCCTCACTCTGTCAATATTCCTGTATGGACACGACACGCAGACACAGTGAAAAGAATCAACGCTCTGGAAATGAACTACTACTGTTTGCTGGGTGTCCATTAGACATCAAATATTACAAATAGAGACATTAAGCATTGTATCATCACCCTGGCAGGACCACTGCCTTGCTTGTTGTCCATTAAAAAAAAAAGAGAACTAGCTGCTATGATTCGGGCACATATCCAGCTCTCACACCACAGGATTCATCCGTCAAACTTGCAGGACGTACCATAACTCACCTTCAATTTCCGAAAGACATAGCCATGATAGATCGCTCAACAGAATGTCAGCAAGCCCAGTTCAGTGGCCTAGATTCCACCAGCAGGGGTTATGGCATGGAAGTGAGCCTTGACCAGACAAAGTGCTTAGTAACGGGTCCGCCGGGCATTGAAGCACAAGGTATGTCAAGAGGTACAGAGATGAGGTGAAAGTCAGAATTGCAAAATGTACACTTGCAAAACTCAAACCCATCTGGTCCAGCCATAACATGACCATGCCGACAAATATCCGATAGTGTTTATTACGTTCCCTCGTTCTGTCAATATTAGTGCATGTCAAGTCATCTTGCCCACATTGCTGTACTTGACGAAGACCGTTGGTTATAGTTTAGATCTTTTTTCCAATATTGAAGGTGATATTCTTACGCTCTTTGTCCTGTGTGACCATTTTCGTGCTTCTCACAACATTCATATGCGTGTGTGTGTGTGTGTGTGTGTGCTGTTGAACTTGACGAAGACCGTTGGGTCTAGTTTCCGATATTGAGCTTGTAACACGCGCGTCACCCCTTGGAGGGGTTCAATTATTGGGCAATCAATATTACCCCTCCCTCCTGAGACTAATTTCCCTCCCCCTCGAAGAATTGATGAGATTATCAAAGTTGGATGGATTTCCTCCCGAGAACCTCACGGATTTTGTGTTTCTTTTTATCAGAGTGTTTTTGTTAGTGCATTAGAAGGAACTAGGGACCAAATCACGTATGAAACATGCATTCGTTTTTATACGCAAAGATTCTCCTCTCTCTAAGACAACATACGTTAGTCAAGGGCTTCTCCTTTTGATGTTTAGTTGAAAGAAAGGTTATACTAATAGAAAATGGCTTGTATCTTTGATCCTAAAGTAATATAATGCATGAAATTACTATGGACCTTGTGTCACGATGATCTTAAATCATACGGGTATGCTTGAGTCTGCTGGTGGGCTTTCCTAAGCATAAGTTGCTAATATGCAAACGTATGTTTTCATATTTCAATTCAATCTTCTTTGATCTTCTTCCCTTAAAGCAACATGGCATTAAAGGTCAAAGGAGCAAAGTCGAGAGCCATTTGCAAGCAGAAGGTTTCCTAGGTATAATACGGTCTCCTGGGTAAAGGGCAGAAAGGGCAAATTTTGCTGCTGCTTGGAAGCAGAAGTTTGCCGTCAAGCGTTCCCCTGGGGGTGGAATGAAAGGGCATATACATTGCTCCCAATTTATCAGGTTCAACAGTCGTGTCGAACAGCGCCTTAAGATACTGTAGGGATTATGCAAATCCCCAGATGTTTGCGACAGTGACTGAATATAGATGAATTTGATCAAAACATGTTTACGATTTTTATTTCAATCTACATAAAGCCTGGTTACAAATCAAACTGGATATAATCTTGCATCTGCGCTGAAATGAATAGTGGTCTTGAATAATAGCAAAGTTCATTCATTATTCACAACCACTTGTTTAACAAGAGCCGACGTTACGAAGGCCGTCTGTCGTCTTCAATACGGCAGTTATGACTGGTTCACAGTGCACTTAAGCTTTAGCTAAATGTTACTGGTGTTACTGTGCTCTGAAGCTAGGCGTTACAGTGCACATTGAACCAGTCATAATTGCCATGATGAAGATGAAAGTCATCAAAACGCTGGCTCTTGTTAAACAAGTGTTTGTGAATAAAGAACTTTGCTATTCAATCATTCACCAACCTGATGAAATTATTCACGGACGTCAGGCCTTGTTTTTGATGTCCAATGATCTGCCTTCGTTACTTCTAGTTCACTTCTTCATTTCCCCCTGGTGGAAGTCTTGAAATTCAGGGCAATGCCGTCATAGAAGGTTTCTATGTCAACGAAAAATTACTTTGATCACAAACATTGCATGCATAGCAGTATGTCAAACGATCTCTTATGTGCGCGCCAAGATATTCTTTTAAAAGGGCAACATCCTGTAACAATTTTGCACCAAAAATTGAAATATCTTAATTTAAAAAATCTTTGTGTGATTGTCATTTGCTTCCATTTATCAACATCTTTGTGTTATTACCTCACATTTGTGACATTCGTGGTTGGCTCTAAAACAGCCCACACGAGCCGCACACATGTTGTGGCACCACCACAAACTACCAGGATGTAAAAAAACATGGCTGACAGCTGTGTTTCCAACTTTTAAACTCACTCGAAAGTCGTCATATTTTGGCACCTCCGCGTCCATGGCACTTATTTAATTGCAATGGGGTGGGGTTGATTCAGCTTACTTTGTACAGAACTGACTAGAAAATTGACCTTTTGTATCGTCCTAATGTTACATAATGCAGCTTTAAATCAAAATCACAAAAAAAGGGCTAGATCATAGATGTATTGGCTGCGATATTCATACATCTATAGCCACCGGCCATGCAGAAAATTCTTCCTTCAACCAAATCCTATTGCGGTACACAAAAACTGTTCATAGATTGCCCTCTGGCGAGCCATATTTCTATAGGCCCAAGCATTACCTAAACAGATATGTTTATCTTCGGTGCATCTTTTTACGGTTTATGATGAATTCACCATGTGTGTAATATGTTGACCTCTGTGGCACAGTGTATTACCTACATCGTTGAGCTCCGTCCCGAACACAATTCATGTATATAATGACTTGCTTTTACATAGTAATTCCGCGAAACCATTGAGGAGTGCTGTCTGCTTTTCCTATCAAGCGTGTAATTTTTGGTATTAAGGTTAGAAGCCACAATAACATCGCACAGTGAAAGTAGTGTCACATGATATCAAAGCCATAAAAAAATATGACTGTCCAGGGCCCCACTGTAAAGCATTTACTATGTCACTGAGATAGGCCACACTGGCTAAAGAAAACGGACATATATATATAAATACATCGTAGTGTGCCACAAAAGGCTATAAAGTCATTATAAAAGTGTATGGATTGTAAAAATACTACACCATCAATACATGTATTATTTGCATTTAATATTTACAACAGCATATCAACCATCGGTTCCATTTATCAATGACAGTCATAGATTACGTCTGGACTATAAAATTATTATTTGAAACTTTTATGGTTATAAAAATGCTACATCATTAATAAATGAGCTATTTGAATCCGTGTTTATCACATCATATCAACCATCAGTCCTATTTGTCAATGACAGTCATAATTCGCGTCAAAGACTATAAAGTAATTATTTGTTATTCATTATGGGTTATGTGTCAGGAAAAGTGCCCGATGGTTATACAGATACTACACCATTGATACATCATTTATTTGCATTATTGTTTGCCAGAGCATATCAACCATCAGTCCCATTTATTAATGACAGTCGTAGTTTGCGTCTAGACTATTAAGTCATTAATTTAAAAGTTTATGGGTTCTACACCATTGATACCACAGCATATCAACAATCTGTCACATATATCAATGACAGTCAGCGACAGTCAAAGTTTGTGAAAATTACAAGCGACTAGGACGAAAATACTATTCACAAGTTTCTGAAGAACAATGTATATCTGCGCCTGGAAAAAAACTTTCTAAACTACCAAATCACATATCATTTGAAGGAATCTTAACCTTTTTCTTTACATAATGACCCTTTCAGCTAAAGACCCAGGTTATCGCAGTGGTGGATCAGTTTAAAGCTGCATGCATTGTGTAACATTAGGACGATACAAAAGATAAATTTTCTGGTCGTTTCTTTATAAAGTCAGTTGAATCAACCTACTCCATTGTAAATAAGTGCCATTCATGAAGTGGAGGTGCCAAAATATGACGCCTTATGAGTGCGTTACTGATTCACAGCTGTCAGCCATGTTTGTTTACAATTTGGTATTTTGTGGTGGTACCACAAACTGATTGCACCTCGTGTGGGCTGTTTTAGCGCCAACCATAAATGCCAGAAATGTCAACAAAAAAAAGTGAGATAATTGCACTAATATGTTGATAAACGGAAGTAATTTACAACCACACAAAGATTTTTTCCATTAAAATATTTCAAACTTTGGTGCAAAAATGTTACATAATGCCCCTTGAAGCCCGGTGCGTTCATGGCATCCGCGGATCCGCGAATGCTCAACGGACCTCTGCAACAAGATCTGATGGATGAGCCGTAATCTGCACGAGTAAATGGCTTTCGTTGCCTTTACTTGAGGTACCATCGAAATCATTGTCATTCCTTTCTGGGAGAGTAGTTAGGGTCCCTTTTGACAGATGGGAACTTACAGGCACACCGTTATAGTGGGATTCGAGTAGTACATCAACAGTGCATCCACCAGGGACACGAGTCTTCAGTTTATTCCAATGAGGAACAAGAATTCGGAAACCTCAGACCTCCACGAAATATCTTGTGTGATGGTGACCGTGTCCTATTCTCATTTACAATGGTGTCTACAAGTCTTTCTATATTGTGCAAGGGAGACAACACCAGCTGTCAGGTAGGTCGTGTAACGAAAAACATTTGTGGAAACAGCGAGCTCAGATGTAGACGTGATGTCTGGCTCCCTCTGAGACAGACTGAACCAACCATATCCATTACAACCTGACCTAAGGGCCATGCGGAAACACAGACACACATGTACACACACACGGACACACACACACACACACACACACACACACACACACACACACACACGCACGCACGCACGCACATACACACACACACACGCACCAAAAACAATACCTCCACTTTTCATGGAGGTAATGATCACTGACGATCGACTAAGTATGATACATTACCTGTGGCGTCGTGTGGCGAATCCTCTGACATGCCCCTCGGATGTTTTGCCCCTGAGAAAGGTACTTTATGCAACTTTCCTCACTTCACTCAGGTGAAAATGAGTACCTAGCTTCGGTTCGGGACGTCCCTCGGATAGGACGTTAAATGGAGGTCCTGTGTTTGGTTAGAGCCACACCCCCGCACGTTGAAGAACCCACGCGAAAAAAGAGTGGCGACATGGCCCGGTGTGCGATGGTCCAAATACTACTATCTGGAAGTTGGTGATTCACTACAAATCACCCAGATGGAGGCCTGTTGAACCCCCTTCTCCACCATCAGCCACATGGTGATTTACATCATCACCCTTGCGGGAAGAATAGTGTTCAATTTATGTAACACTAATGGAGATCCTAATAAATCAAACAAACAAATCCCAGGCACCAGGGAGACGGGTCTTTTGTATTCCAAGGAGAAATGATCGACCCAGTATGACACATTAGATGTAGATGATACAGTGAATAAATAACGGCGTGCACGGTTCTGAATCATTGCACACCTTTCTTTATTGTCTAAAATATTGGAAGGTCAAGGACGTGACACAGGAAAAGTTAGGGCAGTATGTTTTCCACGAATCTGCTTAGTGCATGAAAACCTGTATGTCTCAGTAGTAAACTATGATTGAATAGCCAAGTTCTTTATTTACAACCGCTTTTTTAACAAGAGCCGATGTTTCGAAATGTCGGCTCTTGTTAAAGAACTTGGTTGTGAATAAAGAACGTTGCTATTCAATCACTCACTAACCTGATGAAATTATTCACGAGAGTAAACTATGATCGTTTAACCAACAACACAAACACAGAACTCGCGTCACTTCCAGGCTTTCTGTACACTAGATAAACCTAGGACAAATCCCCTGATTGTAGGTACATTTGTACAGAGCCACTAAAGTATGGAATCAGTTACCATTATCATTAGAGACCGCCCAATCCTTAAAATCTTTTAAAAGCGGTCACGAACTGTCCTCTCAATGGAATTGAAATGATCTCTACTGCGCCAGTAGTAATATTTTAACAATTGTGTAATAGGACTGATTTTGATGTTACGGATTTTAAAAGTTTTGGTCATATAAGCCACTCGTTTCATATAGTATGTTACTATGTGACCGTAATAGTGTTATGGTAAAAATGTTACGTGTAAAATATTTGATGAATGTACTGTATGTATGTTATTGTTCTTTACAAGAATTGCCTGTCTAGAAGTCCAGGGGCACACTACAAATTTTTTCACTGCACGAAACGTTGGATTTACCAATTATAGTAAATACGCCAGTACATTCGGGTAGTAGTTACTTTGTAAACATTGATGTAAACATTACCCGACTTTACTGGCATTTACTACCATCCAACTTTTCGTGCAGTGCACATCATAATAACGATTATGCAACTGCAATGTCAAAGGACCCAGGCGGGCGATATATCAACGCAGAAACTTGGAGCCTTTTGACAGAAAGAATTATTTAAGTACTCTAAAATCACAGCGCTATTAACACAAGAGAGTACACCCACAGTACGCACCAACGGAAACCGATATATCAACGCTAGAACTGGCAGCCTTTCCTTTTGATAGAAGAGCATACAGTCAAACCTGTTCTCAGAAACAACTCAGAAGAAGCAGCACGGACCAAGATATGATGATGAGCAACAACTCAAATGACTTAATATGTTGATGAGGAGTGATTGCAAAGTTCGGTAAGATAGTTGTTTGTTTGTTTGTTTGTTTGTTTGTTTGTTTGTTTGTTTGTTTGTTTGTTTGTTTGTTTGTTTGTTTGTTTCGCATAACCGGAAAACCGCCTTTAGAGAGGACGTCCCTAACCGAAGCTAGGTACTCATTTTTACCTGAGTCTAGAGAGGAAATGGTTGTTTTAAAACTTAAGGACACAGCATTTGGGCCTTCCAGGGATTCGAACCCAGGACCTTCACATTCTGTGTTAGCAACCTTACCATAAGACCACAGTTGCTTTGTAGAGTGCCTTAACTAAGTAGGAAAAATTGGACGGGTCTGTTCTAATGTGACTGACGACTGGAGGTGTTTTGCCACGCCAGGTGGTCGGCCGGCCAGGTTATACTTTATGAAATACGATTGCCATATCCATCTTACTTACTTTCTTATCCTCTACGTTTATATCGAGGCATAATTATAATTATAGGGCCATTATTGTCTCCTTCCATCTCCTTTACTGATCACCAGGATAATCCCATAGACGCCAGGTCGTCCGTCACCGTTCTTCTCCAAGTGGTTTTGGAGATACCTCATTTTTGTTTCCCAACAGGTCTCCAGCTTCAGGCTGTTTTGGGTATTCTTGAGTCATCCAGTCTTAGGACATGGCAAAGCCATTTTAGTCTTCTGTTAGTGATTTTAGTGGATAGTCCAGACCTCTACACCTATATATGGCCGCTTTTGTTATAAAGTTCCTCATTTGAAATGGTATTATGCTAGAAGACGCCACAGATCTTATGGAGACAGTTTTCCATCAGGTACTCAAAAATCTAAACACGTACGCTCTAGCATACAGTATGCGTCAAACGAAGCAAAAAGAATCATTCACAGTTATCCAATGGACGTGACAGGTTTTACCATAGCGCCGTTATGATACCGGAAACGACATCGTTCTTGAAATCGATATGAACAGTTGAATCTTGGCTGAAGAACGTAAGCCACATGGCTGTCTGCTTGTCCGAGTCACCACCATGAATATGATTTTGCCATGTCCACAGTCTGTCAATGCAATTATCCATAAGCCCTCTTCTGACAATGTGGCATTGACGAGGTGCATGTGTAACCAAATTTGACATTGGTGCCTTTTTTTTACTAGTTTGCTGGTTAATCCAAAAAACGTATGGGTCATGAGAAAGAGATGACGCCACAATTTACATTAGACTGGATGCAATGTTGTACGATGTATATTTCTTCAATGGTATTTTCTTTCAGCACCGAAAAAAAACAATCCATGCAAATTCTCGAATGGTAAAAGTTTCTAAAGAACAATGCACCTAGAAAGGAACTTCTACCTAATCACATATCATTTGACATGTTTGAAAGAATGTTGACCTTTTTCTGCACGTGATGACCCTTCGAGCTAAAGATCTATGTTATCGCAATGGTGAATCAGTTTGAGCCCGGTGCGTTCATGACCTCTGTAACATCAACGGACCTCTACAACGAGAACGGAATAAACCTGCTGCCGTTACCAGCAGCCATAATTGTGACAAGACATACAAACGTCTCGGGAACATTCGTCTTTTCCTTTCTTCAAATGAGACTTTTACGGTTCTTCAAAATCTTTAAAAACGAGCAAAACTGACTTGCTGCCGTTGCCAGCAGACATGGTTTCGTCCATGATTGCGGCCAGACATAGGAAATACGGTCTTGGGAACGTTGGTCTTTTTGGTTCTTCAAATGAGACCTTTGCAGTCATGAAGGGGCCGGCATAACATTTTTGCACCAGAAATTTTAATTTAAAAAAATCTTCGTGTGATTGTCCACTTTTCAACAATTTTTTGCAATTATCTCACATTTATAATTCTGACATTTATGGTTGGCGCTGAAACAGCCCACATGAGGCAGACTCAGTTTGTGGCACCACCACAAAATCACCAGAATGTAAACAAACATGGCTGACAGCTGCGTTTCCAACTTTTAAACACACTCGTATGGTGTAATGTTTGGGCACCTTCACTTCCTGAATAACACTTACTTGCAATGAAGTAGGGTTGATTCAACTTACTTTGTAAAGAAATGACCAGGAAATTGACTTTTTATATCGTCCTAATGGTACATAATGCAGCTTTAGAAACAAGAGCAAAATTGACTTACTGCCGTTGCCAGTAGGCGTGGTTTCGTCCATTATTGCGGACAGGCTTAAACAAATGCTGTCTTGGAACGTTGGTCTTTTCTGGTCCTTAAAAGAGAGCGAAACTGAAGTTGCCAGTCATAGTTTTGTCTATGATTGAGGCTAGCCAGACGAACGTTCTGCTTTCCGTTGGTTAAATGAAGCCTTTATAGTCCTAGAATGGGTCTCCCGAAGCAATATACATATATATAACCTACTTAAATGATCTTCTCCTGTCCTAAATATCACTACAAATACCTGAAGGCATGAAAACGACCTACAACAATCTGCCGGTACTAGAACTTCTTTACCGGAGGGACAACTCAAAATAACATTATATCAGAGCTCTACGACTCTTAGTGGGGCATTATTGGTGACATAATATAGACCGTTTCCTCTTTGATTACATCCATCCTGATTAATCCCTTTAGCAAATCATATTTGTAACAATATCGTGTTAAATGAATTACCCTATATTGCTGGAGTGATTTCTCAGTTGTAGTTACACTTTGGGATGTTCCAGTATTGTTTCGTGACAGAAAATGTATTACTTTTGCGAGACCAATTATGTGCTGGTCTAAGTAAGTGTAATTAATTTAATCAAACAAGAATGGAACAAAGTCCTGTGGGAGGAGGATCGTGTTATTTGCTGGGGTTGCTCGCGGTCTGTAACATTTGCAGTATTTTTGTCTCCAAAAGTTTCCATCTTATTTTTCAATGGCGTGCCTCCATGCACGTGCTACTAACTCAAAAAAGGCACCCGAAGTGATTTCAGGGCAGTAAAACTGGATTTTCAAAGTCAATTTTCCGGTCATTTTTTAATGTAGTAAGTTGAATCAACTCTATCCCATAGTATATTGATATCTGTGGGGCAAAAAATGCGATGTTGCTGATGGAAAATGGTTGCTTGTTTCGTATCGTAGGATGGTTCTAGCTACTAGTTATTTCAAACGCTTCAGGTATGAAATAATGACGAAAATGTGCTAAGAAATGGCAGTAAATGTCAATATCAGACAGATTTCCCCATCCGAACTTTTTGTGCTGCCCTGAAATTGGATTGGAAGCCTTAACTTAATTCGAATTGCAACAACGCAATACACCGAGGAGCAGATTTAGACTAGCTGATATTGTGCACCACAAATTATAAAACATAATATACAACTTGATTTGCTTTCTGGTGTATGGGACGACATTCTACGCTATTCAAGTAACGCGTGACTTCACGGTTTGAAAAAGATGCTTCCTAGCCTGGATACAAGACTATTTTCAGGTCCTACATATAGAAAGCTCATCGGCTCCAGGGCCAACATGCCCCCAAGGAAGTTTTACCATAGACACCCCTTAGTTAATTTCCTTGGGGGCATGTTGGCCTTGGAGCCGATGAGCTGGCCTGTGTATGCCGTGGAAACCGTCTGGCATCGCACTGCACGAAACGTTGGATTTACCAATGGTAGTAAATTCCAGTAAAGTTGGGTAATGTTTACTTTGTAAACAGTTCTGGACTTAACAATGGTATAGTAATGTAAAAGTCAAGTCCGGTAATTTCATTTACAACTATTGTTAAGTCCGAAATTACCGGTCTTTTATTTACTGCCTTTGTCAAGTCCGGTACTGTTTCCAAAGTAAACATTATCCGACTTTACTGGCATTTATTACCATATTTGTTAATCCAACTTTTCGTGCAGTGATCCAGGCTAGATGCTTCCTCACCTTGAATATTGTAGCGCCGTGAAACGGTTACAAATAGCGTGGCGAAGGAATTAAGCTTGATGAATGACATTCGGATAACCTATACTGCTGCTACCCGTGTTAAATGACCGTTAAAGTGCGTCCTTACAGCTACAGGTATGTTTGCCAAAAGCAGGAATTATAGCTGCATTATACACAAGCTATGCTTTATCTTGTGTGAAAACCACCAGCGGCAGAGCAATTAATGTACACATGGCTTGGCAACCGGAACGAAAGCACTCTCTCTTTCTGGTGAACCGAAAGAGTGGTTGCCGAATCGGTAGGACATGCCCGTCGTGTTGTATTGCATTTGTAACACACACAAATTGGCGGAAAAGGCATAGTCAGGTCCGTTATGCCCGCGGTTGGCTTTCATGGTTGCTGCACGCAGAGGTAAAGGCTTAGGCTTTGGATCACAATACGTCAAACTAAGTTGCACTAATGGGCACTTATGGCTCCGAAAGAGACAACGCCGAGCTCGGCTAAAAGCTATTCAAGCTTTTCTAAAAGTTCGATGACCTTAAAGTTGTCCTGAAGTCTGAGAAATACTGGTTGCATTGAAGAATTTGGCACAGGTTTCTTAAAGCTGCGTTTGGGCGAAACGAAAAGTAGGGGCTGTTTTAACGCCAACCATAAATGTCAAAAATTTCGTGTGAGATAATTGCACAAGTGTGTGTACAAAAAATGGAAGTAAATTATAAGGTTTTTCAAGTAAAACATTTCAATTTTTGGTGCAAAAATGATACATAATGCCCATTTAAACATGGTTGATGAAAAATACGAGAACATGGAAGGAAACAGCGTGTATATACAGTCTCGCTAATAACCTCCTATGTACACTAGCGTCTACTTGATATGTATGTATCAATGTTGCCAAAGTGCTTATCGCTGCACGAAAAGTTGGATTCACCAATGGCAGTAAATGCCAATAAATTCGGGTAATGTTTACTGTAAGCAGTGCCGAACTTTACAGTGGTAGTAAATAATAGTCAAGTCCGTTAATTCCATTTACTGCCATTGGTAAGTACGAAATTACCGGACTTGACTTTTATCTGCTACTGTGAAGTCCGGTACAAACTAACCATTACCCGACTTCACTGGCATTTACTACCATTGGTAATTCGTATAGTTTATAGGTCAAACAAAAGTGGAGAAGACTGGATATGTATCATTCCAAACTCGTATATCCAAACGTAATATTTCTTTTAAAAAAAGCAATCAAACGTTATCTAAGGCAGCGCCTGTCGTGTGCTGATAAAAATTTTCAATATGCCGCCTGCTGAGTTCCCACAATCTTACCTGTATGTTGTCTAAATCCTTGTAAAATTGAAACAGTTTCACTCCATAGCCCAATCTTCTAACATTCTACATCTACTATATAATGGATTGGACGATATTCAGGGTCAAGATTGCCAACAACTGAACAGTGAAAGGAGTCATTACTCAACCAATACACAGACGTTGCAGGCCAACCCCAGGACGGGTGTACGCATTGCTATTTTTTAACTTTTTTTTTTTCAAAATAAGGCAGCGTTGATTTTTATTATATGGATGACATCCGCGCGCGCATCAATTTTCGTTCGTTTCCCAAAAACAAAGATACTGTAAATTATACAAAGCAAAATGAACAAGTATGTGCCGTAAATTGAAAAAAAAATCGGAAAACGGTTACTAATGTCGTAGAATGCCAAAGTCAATTCCAAAGTCTAAGAAGAAGATGTGAAAGAACAAAAATTAAAAATCTATTGTTCGGTACACCATACTCTGTGCGTTTAGTCATTTGTTCCACCTTCCTGACCACTTAGGTTTTATAATGGAGACAACTTTTTGGGCCAAACTTTTTTTATTCGCACGCACGCTCGCATCAATTTTGGGGTTCCCAGAGGATGTCATCCATATAATCAAATCAGCATGGCCTAACTCATAGATCTTATCAATCCTTATCATAATTCAAACTCATTTTAGTGTGGCACTTCTAATCGTATCTAATTTCACTGAGGTCGACCATTAAGATATCGAGGGATCGGTGTATTACATAACGTAAATTGTTCAACTTAGCATAAAAGTTCATCTGCGTTGGTACACGCCATTATGAATTAAAGACTAAACTTTTTGTCTCCAACACTAGGATGAATTGGGACTTACCCAAATTTTACTTGTTCACGGAATGGACCCGTCTACTCTTGGAACGTGACTTCAGAGACACGTGACCGTAGTAGCGGGTCATACGTGTCAGATAACTTGTGTCGCCCCCCGTCTCTGTTCAGGATAGGTCTGTAAATTTGGGTAACTCAAGGACATATTTCAATACAACTCAGATATCCACAGTTACAGTACCAGAAAGCAAAATGATTTAAGGCCAATCCTGACAAAATCAAATATGAAACAGTTCACGATAATGTTTAGAGGCCCCTCAATTTGGAACAGTTTAAGTCATTCACAGCAGAATTGTCAATCCCTTCCAACTTTCAAAAGATATCTAAAAATTGACCTGATAGAAAAGCCATCTACCACTTCCTGATTTGATTTTGTTTCCTTGTTTTCTTATGCTATGATATTTTCTTTGTGTTAATATTGGTTTCTTATGTTTAATAACTTATGATTTGACTAATGGAAACTTATCTTTTTGTCCAATATGATATGTTTTTGATTGTCTTACTTTATTGTTTAGATATTTAGTTCGCCGTGTTAACTTTATATTATTTGTACCTATTTAGAGTTAATTTTTTTCTTTGTTTGCTTGTCCCTTAAAACATTGCAAGTTAAATGAAAATGTAATAAATGTATGTAAAAAGAGAACGTAAAATTGATAGGATTTGGGAGAGCCCACTAGACAAACCTTTAGGTTTCTTGGGCTCTCCAGCATATATTTCTTTGTATATAATTTCATTTTATACTGTTACTTTTTTATGTGCAAAATGACAATAAACAAATAAAAAACAAATAAGTCCCAATCCATTCTAGTGTTGGAAATAAAGTTTAGTATTCACTTCATAGTAAATTGTCACACATTCACGAATTTGGCCTCCCGAACACTAGCCAAACGCCCCCCAACTATGGTTAGTAGATCGGTGCAAAGTCGGCTGGTGTTCGGCGAATTCGGCTACTATTCGGCTGCGAGAGAATATTAGTACCTTGTACCATGTACCTTGGTCCCTTAATCCGGCAAGTCAGGGTCATGCGGGCACTGCATGCGGAAGTTGTGTCCAAGTTGTTTACAAGCTCCGAGAGTTCTTATTCTGACTCTGCCAATCAATCAATGTCATCAGCAAATCTCAGATTTAAAACAATGCGTCCCCCGATGCTAACTGAGCATGTGATGTTCTAGCGCATCAGTCAGAGAATAGTAAAATATTAAGGGATTAGTAAAAAAAAATCACAAAAATAAAAGATTTAAACGTTGTTGCTGTTCAGATTCAAATACAAGATAAGATTGTCTTCTTAATTTTCCATATAGGGATTGATATTAACATGATGGATAGCTCACAGAACACTATCAGACGTCATTCTATCACAGATGTGTCACATTATACGTTAAGCACGACTCATCCCCCTAGAGTAACATTCTACGTTATGAGATGATTTAATACCCTGGCCATGCACGACGACTGGGAACCTCTTTGCCATGCCTGTGACCACGTACAGACCTACATGTGTTCCTAACGAACCGGCAAATTAATGTTTGTTTAACAGATGCGCCCGATCCTTATGCTTCCATTGGCAAGATAAGGTGGCAAAGCGTTAGAGTTGTTGACTCGGAATCTGGAGGCCCTGGGTTCTAGTCCCTAGCAGGCCCTAGTGTTTCCTCACTTGACTCTGGTAAAAATGAGTGCCCAGCATCGGTTAGTGACGTCCTCTTGGATGGGACGCGGTTAGGGACGTTCTCTCAGATGGGACGTAAAGCCAAAGGTCCTTTGTTTGAATAGGTCCAGACCTAGAGCACAACACTTATATCGAAAAGAGTATGTTCAAACCTTACAGTCAAAGCAAACCTTACTAACAAGCAAAAAAGATGAAAAATGTTTCATTTAACTTGCTCTTTGCTAAGCTCACCAAACCATGCGCTGCGTATAAGTCATAACGCCCTGGGGTCCTTAATAAGTGTTTAGTGAATGACCTCAGATATTGAGGTCACTATTGGCCCGCTGCTACCTGTCTTAGTCAACGTCTTTGGCTTTTTGTCATGTCAGCATCATTAGAAGGACTAGTTTTTCATCCAAAAGTAAGGAAAATATCCACGTCTTCCAGAAACACAGACAAGGCCAGTACACTTAAATCACTTTGAATGAAAGTCTTGAACGATATCACTGTTGATCTTTGTCTTCTTCAGTCGAACTCAGAGTGCAATGCTTTAGGCGAAGTCTCATCTACATTCCGTCCCATATACGGTCGTTGCCATTTGAAACGGCCGATGCCACATCGAATAACGGCACATTTCAAGTATATTAGCACGCTCCGTGAACATAGGATGTTTCGTGGCGTAGATGATTAGGGCTTTAGGATTAAGCTTTCTGACCCGGGTTCGAATCAGAGCTTGTGCACTTTCTTTTTTCACTAATATCTTTACTATTTTTCACGATGCTGTCATACATTTGCAATTGAAATGTTGCTTTTTATACGTTTTTTTACGCTTTTGCCCCTCAAAGAGATTATGATATGGCATCGACGAGTCAGCGATATGGCATCAAGGGTTTAAATGGCAACGACTGTCTACGAGACGAAAACGCGCTTCGCAGCGTAATAAGGCTTCTTTGGTAGCTGTTAGTGCACTGCGGTATTGCCACGGCTCGCGTAATTAACCAATCCCACTGGGGCACCCCTACTCTCCTCGTCTCCTCGATAAGTGTGTTGGGTTCTTTTACGTGTAGAGATTCGGTTGTGTAAAATATTTCTCAATCTTCCATTGTGTGTAATATATTACTCTTGTAGTATCATTGATGATAAGTTGTTGTCATATATTATACCCTCCACGATCGTTGAGCAATTTAGTTCAGTCAACCATCCAGTGTAGGTCAACCATATGTATTGGCTTTCTCTTGATCAAGAATTTTGATCTGTTTTGGTAGAAGCAAGTTTAAACTGTAATTCCCAACACAAGAAATTGCACTTATTCACGTCTTTGTTGAGGGATAGGTAAAGAGGTCGTTTACATCAGAGCATAACAACCATCCCTCAACAAAGACGGGGGGCACCACAGACTTTCTGCAGCCTATGATCCACTGCTCACTGAGTCACGTGTGTCATCTGCATATTGTGACGTCACGGATCTCTCATTCCTTGACAAAGACTGGAGTCGAAAATTTGGGTAAGTCCAGTTTCTTGTGTTTGAAATTACAATTTAAACTTGCTTGATACATGTTGGCATTGTGATTTCAACCATGTCTTCCTGTGTGCCTTTTTGAAAGTGCCTATTTTACAAACCAGTAACTGGGTTATACCATTTATCCTTCAATAGCGCATTCCCATTACCGCCATTTGTAGCTTTCATTGATTTTTCAGCGTTTTGTAAATCAAAGTCATTATGACTACCAGAGCATTGAAAGTAGGGCAATTGGTAAAGGTAGTCGGTAGAGGTTGTCAGTCGACATTATGGAAAGTGGATAGTGGTCTTCGTAATCGTAGAACCCATATACATTTGGGGAGGCATTAAAGTAGCTTTGTTGATAGACTAGTACTCTTCTTTGTTAAAGAATACAGTGGACGTTTTGTGGCTTGAAGTATAGGATCCACACTGACATTATGACTACCAGAGCATTAAATGTCGGGCGATTTGTACATGGTGACGGTAATGGATATAAGTTGTCAATCGACATTATGGAAGAGGATAGTGGTCTTTGCAATCGTAGAACCCATAAATACAATTGGGGAGGCAAAAAAATAACTTTTCAAGTTTGATTCATGTCACTTTAGATCAATGGATTGACTTGAAATTTAGGATTTGTAAATGCGAAACCACCCTAACACATTAACAACATCCTGATCAGAGTCTCTGTTGACAAAGACTCCGATTGGGATCTCTACAGAATCTCTACCCTGACATATCTATTTTATATATATATATCTAAGATGCAAGAATAACATACACAGTATAGTCCCTTTTTTGCTATTTCAGGCCCAGCCTAAGACGTCCAAAGGGTCCAAGGTTCCAAAGCGCCGCCTATCAAGTTGCTGCCATCATGCAAGCGCTGAGATACAAGACAACGACGTGCTTATTGCAATAGCCTCTCTAGCCTCACAATAGATACTCGATACACATATCTACAGGAACTGATCGTCAGTGCTTTTAGAAGAATTTGACAGTGGAAAGAGAGAAAACGATGGATAACTGCGGCTATAATCCTTTAACAGAGAATGACAACAAGACAGAAGAAATGTTTGATTCCTTCTTTGACAACCAATCGAATCAAACAAACAGTACAAACTGTACAATACCGGTTTGTGAGGAACTCGTTCTACAAAACTTGACGCCGTACTGCATCATCTTCAGCCTTTTAGCGTTCGCAGGAATTGTGGGAAACGCGCTGATCATCCTGGTTCTTCGGAAACACGAAAAGGCCCGAACGACGGCGGAAATCTACGTCCTGAACATGGCGACCACAGACATGCTGATGTTGTCCATGGTGCCGGTACTGGTAACCCGCAACATCATGAACCTCAAATGGATCTTCGGCGACTTCTTGTGCCGTGTGTACTATCTTATAGCCGGCTTGAACATGTTTAATACAGTCTTCATTCTTACGGCTATGAGCGTGGACAGGTACTTCTGTGTCTCACGGCCGCTACGGTCTCTGGACTGGAAGACCACCAGAACTGCAAAAATCATCTGCGCGTTGCTATGGGTGGTCTCCACGGTGATAGACATACCCTGGGTGATCTGGGCCGACATCATGTCAATCTGCGGGACTCCCATGTGCCTTTACGATTTCCCGGCATACCACGGGGACGAACAGTTCTGGGAGCGGCTATCGGAGATAGCAGTACTTTTCTTATCATTTGTGGTTCCAATTATCCTCATCACAGGAACACATATCGGGATCTTGTGGCACATACGGAATGCTGCCGCCGGCTTGGACCGAACGCAACGCTCGCAGGAGAAGGTCACCAAGATGGTGTTCGCCATCGTCGTCGTGTTCGTCATCTGTTGGCTGCCGAAGAACCTGGTGTACCTGGCCGAGCGATTTGATTGGTTCGGAGCGCCGCCCGAACTCCACATCGGGTTCGAAATGCTCCTGATCACCAACAGCGCCATCAACCCTTACCTGTACACCATATTTGGGCAACACTTCCAGCGGAGGCTCATGGGAATATTTTTCCCAGCAAGGTAGGTACTTTGTATTTAAACACGTCTTTAGCCTATGTTTATTCATAAAATAATCAAATCGGCCTGCTGGCCATTTATCGTTGAGGTCATGCGGGAAGAAGTCATGGTCAGACAAAATATAACAGGTTACATGATTGAAGTCCTACCAATTCCATAAACATATAGTCGTACAAAATGATTAAAGCTAACCCGTTAAATAAAAGGGATTGGTTATCAGCAATGATCACGACCTTCATTCTTTTACTTATTTCTTTTTCTATTTCACTCGAAGGAAGTAAAGTATTGTTTTTGCTTGTTTTTTAGTGTTTGTTTGCGTGTGCACAACATGTATGTATTGTGTCGGTGTGTTGTGTGTGTGTGTGTGTGTGTGTGTGTGTGTGTTGTGTGTGTGTTTGTGTGTGTGTTATGTGAGTTGTATGTGTATGTGTTTTGTGTGTGTGTTTTTTTTGTGTGTGTGTTTTGTATTTATGTGTGTTGTGTTACGTATATGTATTATGTGTTGTGTGGGTGGGTGTGTTGGGTGTGTTTTATGTATTTCCCAATATACATAATGCAGTGTTGTCATACATACTCAATGCTGATATTTTTCATGTGGAACTGGAAGGGTCGCAAAGCAGTATGGGTAAGGGGATGAAGTCCACCATCCCTGATTGCCTTGTTTCATTTTTTTTTCAGACGTCGGCGAAGCATGGTGACTCGAACTACCGTCGTCATGCGCTGCAAGAATGAAACGCCCACTGGCGATCGCCGTCGGCATGACAGCGCCCCAAACCATTGGTCTGTGGAGGTGGAGGCGCACGTGGAGAAAACCGACGAACGCAGTCTCTCGTCGTCGGAGAAAGAGGCAGAAACGTGCAGCCATATTCAAGTGGAGGACACTCTGGTCTGATTGTATTGTTAATCGTTTAATCATGACTGTGCGGTTTAACATCAAGCAATAGGGTCCACCCATGTCTCTTTAAGGTAGCAGAACACAGTTTTCGCCCTATGGGGATTCCTATAGTTAAGGACCCCAAGATGACTCACTTCGACGCGGTAAAATTATAGTAAGGTGCACTTCACAAATACGAAAATCGAATATGTTTGGGTAGAAAGTACAAACTACAAAAACCTTCTGCAGGCGCATCTGCTTGTGACGTAAGCCAGTTGCGTAATACGGCGCATTTATACACGAACTGCAGAACCTTCACAGTCCAAGTCACACAGTCTCAAACCCGATACATTCCCGTGATACCACACAGTACAATTTACATCTGACTGACGCTCACATGAGACTTAAAGTTTAACTTCAAGAATATTCTCCGTACTCCGTATACTGGAGTTCTACAGACGGAAATTTGGGTAAGTCCAATTTCTTGTGTTGGAAATTACAGTTCAAACTTGCTTTATAATGCCAGATTCTTAGTGGCCACTGACAGCTGCAGGTTCATATAACATGACATGTTCTGTATTATTTTAGCGGACTCCAGGAAGACTAGTGATTGTATTCACTAATGGAGATCTAAATAAACCAAACCAAACAGTTTCCACTGCTGACTTAATGGAAATCAACATCTCATAACAGCCCGATTAATCGATTTCCAGCACTAAGTTCAAGTACGTTTGGTATTTAGTTATTGAACGGTAGAATCGATTCATGTTTTTTTTGTCGAAAAAAAAACGATTTATAATTGTTGTTTACAAGCCATGTGTTGTGCATTGGTGAAAGTTAGACATCCAGGTAATAAGATACACCATAAATATGATTTTAGAAACGGTCAGTTGTTTCAGGTAGCATCCACTACCTTTCGTCAGTGACACTGCAGAATTCTTAGGAACCGCAGGTTTAGAACATGTGTTGTGCAGCTACCAGCGTACCGACTGTAGTGTTGTAAGCACGTCGGCAGAACGTACTGTGCATGCGCGAAACCCGTAATGTATTGTGCACTTCGGCATAACGCTGTATTCACGTATTTAAGGATGACATCCTGTCTATAGTTTTCAAATGTTGTGTCAAAAAGCTATCGTCTGCAACGGGCAAATTCTGATGCAACGCTGACCAAACATCCAACGAAAACCGTGAAAAATCCGGGATTCGTGCCGGCGCAGTACGTTCTGCCGACGTGCTAGTGTTGTACTGTATGGATGTTCACCACGTTTTGCCGATGAGTCTCATTTATCTGTGTTTAACTACAGGAAAAGATTAGTACTACGTAGGAACAGTTTAAGAAGATAATAAAACATTGTGTGTTCTAGAAACGAGATAATTCAAAGATACAACAAGCAAGGGTATATTTTGTCGCTGGTAGAGGTATTCCTCAGACAATACTAGTTGTAAATGTTGGCCACAATGATGATGTATATGTGCAATTGACAACAGTGCGTATACATGGTTATAATCTTTAGAAATATTACAACAACAGTTGTCTGGTAGTGTACTGAATCATGTAGAAGAACATTCGGAAGCGTAGAACCACCTAATACAGTATCGTATTTCATCAAAGGACTGTAATATACATGTGAAGTTACAGTGTATTTTTCTGTGTGAAAGTAAATGTATATGATACTAGTTGGAAATGTCTAGTTGAAAAATTGTAGTAAACGGTCAAATGATAAAACATTGTATACAAAAATTGAAATCTGCTATATTGTAACAGAACTAAAGAAAATTCTTGAATATTTTGCTCAACAGAGGTTAACATAGATTCATGCTGATAATTTTCTTCAATTCTGTTCTTTGCAGACCAGTTTGTCCCTTCTAGAAATCATTTTCCACTTCATCACGTAAGGCGCATGTGCAATAGTAGTTCACGGTCTCCAATTTTACGCAACACGTCGGCAGAACGTACTGCGCGCCCGCACGAAACGGTAGGGTATTGTGCATAGCACTTCGACAGAACGTCTCGTTTGAGATCGTATTCGCTTATTTAATGATGACATCCCATCTATAGTTTTCAAATGTTGTGTCGGAAAAGATATCTTTTGTAACTGGCAACATTCTTACCAAACATCCAACAAAAACGGTGAAAAATTCGGATTTCGCGCAGGCGCAGTATGTTCTGCCGATGTTTGTTGATGTATGTTTGCTATTTTACGTCACATAAACTGCACGAAAAGTTGGATTCACCAATGCTAGTAAATGCCAGTAAAGTCGGGTAATGTTTACTTTATAATAAACAGTACCGGATCTAATAATGGTAGTAAATAAACGCCAACTACCGGACTCTAATTTTTATTGACTACCATTGTAAAGTCCGGTACTGTTTACGACTTTACTAGCGTTTACTACCATTGGGAAATCCAACGTTTCGTGCAGTGATAGAGGCTTGGGTCGGAAGTGAGGGCTAATGTGCAGGTCATGCATTCAGCAACCAGGAAATTGTGCTCTAATTTCAGCCATAAGAAATAAATTTCATTTAATCAAACTGCAGGTATCCCTGTGTACACAATTCTATGTCTGCTTCGCTATTGCAGAACAAGAGAAAAATTGTCATCAACTATTTCTACTGATTTCAAAGCTTTATTTCAGTTCAACATAGTTTTCTCAGGTATACGTCAACAACTACGAGGGGTATAAATATGACCTTTATGCGAATTTGGCGGAGCAACTTCAAGAAATGTGAAATGACGTAACTACAGCTAAAAGCACGTGAAAATGAGAACTTTTTTTGAAATGTGAATCGTGAAATGGGGATATACTGAACAGACACCCGGACGCTAAACGCTGCCATTTTGGCATCTTCCATATATGTGACCTTGCCATTTTTTCTCTGTGCATTAAACCTTGGCACAATTAAGTGTATAGGACAACTAACGCCCCTCCTTTTCTGTCAATCAAAAATCATTCCGATAAAGTTTTCGCAATTCTGAAATGTCCTGTTTTATATATTTTCCACATATTTGAGAAATTGAACATAACGCTTTTTCAAATTTTACTGTAGTCACATTATGTTATTTTTTTCCATCAAGTTCACATACATGTGACATTTGCCCGGAAAATAATATGTTGAAATGATTTATCAAAACTATTTACGGGTGTTTTTGTTTTAGTTTGTTTCTTTTCACGATAATCTATCCCTTGTATACTATCCGATCGCCTTTATTGTACATTCGTACCCTACCCGGCTAGCATTGATGAAGGTTGCATATCCTGGTAATGAAATACACGAGAAAACTGTTTCACAAGCAACTGGGTAAATTTTCAAAACTGTCTGACGTTTCAAGTAGCACGTGACTGACGAAAAGTAGTGGATGCTACTTGAAACGTTTGACAGTTTTCAATATCTATCTATTCTTGAGTAACGTACATACATGTACATTGACAAGACTTCTAATACTAAATTCTATAGCGTGGGTTCTAAAACCACTCTAATAATACATTCGAATATTCGGCTTCTCCTCGCCTATAGAGAAAACATCGTCAACAAGTTCTAGCCTCCATCAGGCCTTCCTACGGGGGTACGGATCGTAGCATTCGGCAAAAAAGGGAAATAATTGGCCATGAGAGTCAGTCCGCGGGAAGGGCAAATTAACTCTACGGTGGCCAAACTCCCCTTATTCTCCCTATTTGGCCAAATTGTACTGCTATTTAACCCGCCTTTGTTAGTCTGGTGCAGTCTAAACTAGATCACGTAGGACACATGTGGGCGATGTCGTCTCTACCGTTTGACGTCAAATGTGCACTTGGTCCGGAAATGAGGGATCAAATCTGGGCTATACCACACATCAACGGGCAAGAAATGTGATCTACCGGCACCATTCTAAAGATTACATAAGGCCACATTGAATTAATTTTATGGATGACATCCTCTGGAGACCTCAAAACAAATGCGAGAGGGCGGAAAAAAAAACTCCAGCAGAAAAAATGCTGCTAAACCACAGAAATACAAAGCTGGTATTGCGAATTTACGGTAGTACATAACAACAAGCAGGAAAATGCCAGCCTTTTGCAGCATTTATGAGTTGGCACTGTACCGAGTTCTGGAGTTCCGTGGAGCCTCGGTAGCCTGGATGCTATCCTCCGTAGTTACCGCTGGCTCCCTATTTTCGCTAGCTACCATGAACTACAGAGGATAGCACCCAGGCTAGAACCCCCTCGGAGGTGATTTTTTTTAGAACAGCGAAAATCAATGCGCGCGCAGATGCTATCCATAAGATTAAATCAGTGTGGTATAACGCAGCAAAACGCATTTTTTTCCTTTACAGTTATACTTTGCTCTTGAAAACCCCCGCGCAAACACTCAGATCAAGGACGTTCAACAGATTTAATGTAATTATGACGTTTTGCTGATTGCAAGATGTTTTTTAATCAGAATATTTACCCAAAGGCAGGAGACGCTGCCGACCAATTTACGCCCCCGCCAAAACACATCCTGACAAGAGCTGCGCTCCTTATTCAACAAATCAGACGGCGCTGGCCGTTGTCATGACAACAGAGCTTTGACGTCATCAGGACGAAATCCAAACAACTGTGAGCGTTTGGCATTTCCGTGGCTGATTTTTTGGGGCGTGTGGTGTCGAATAGGCCTTCTCCACCACCACTTATTCTCGATATCCAACACAGAAGCGGACATATTTCTGAGGTGAGTGTACCATATTTGCGGTGACTACAAGATACGTTTATAATCACAAATGAGGCAGATTTGGCGGTGACATGGTTTATGCCAAATCTACACAAGCGTACGTGGTGTGCGTTTTGCGCGCAAAATTACTTGTGAGTGTGACTCATGTATAAGTGGCTGTTAGTGTCGCTTTTCTTACTCAGTGTGGATGTGTGTTTGTGCAAATTTTATGGAAAAAATGCGCTTTTTTCTATCGTGTTACAGGCAAAAGCAACACGCGTCTGGCACGACAATTTAAACGTAAGTACGCACTCATGTTTTTACATGAATTCTACCTGGGCGAAAACAAGCTTCCTATTGTAAAGCGGGGATACGTATCAAAGATATCAGTCCATGACATAAAAAAAGCCTGTTGCACATCAATTCAGGCTACACACGGAGCTGTCATGCTCAAATTCACGCATTTGAACCGTTCCGTTCTTTCTTCCATGTATGTATTCATATAAAGTAACATTCGGGTAAGCAATATGTATCTGTATACCCGCCTTTTGACGTAACACCCCAATTTCTGTATCTGTATAGCCAGTATAAGTTTAACCGCCCTTCGGCGTAACACACCAGCTTCTGTGTCTGTATCTGTATCTGTATAGCAGGTATAGCCGCCCTTCGGCGTAACACAATAATAGCTTTTCTATTTAACTGAACGACCTGTCCTAACCTTTGTGTAGATATAATACCTATGCATAAAGCAAGGAGAAATGCAGAAGAGATGTTTAACGTATAGTGCATACAATAACTGGAACATGATATAACTATAAGTGTGAATGTGGAGCATACATGTCGGCGATCGGAACATTGTTTACGTACACAAACACGGAGTGTGTATTCAACTATAACTGCACTGATTGCATTCCTCGCGACTTGCTTTGTTTTAATAGCAATCAACCATGCGATGTCATTTCTGTTCAAAACAAACAAGTTGAACGTAATATATGTTTACCTTCGCATTTTGTTTTTGCTCTGTCTGTTTCTTCTTCTTCTTCTCCAAACAAAAAAAGGTCAATGACCATGGTACTAGTAACTGGTGCTGTAGCAAACACCCTGTGGTGTTAGATTACATTATGTAGCAGGACAGTGTTGGAGAGACTGGTCACCATGTACAGGTATATACATGTGTTTGAGTAAGAATAAGCAGAGCAGTAATTTGTTAGGCTAGACCAGGTTAACATTATGCATTTGCTTTGAAAATGTTACATTTGTAGTTGATAAGTGGTTTTTTTTCTTCTGAAACGTGAGATGGTAAAACGGCGTGATACTGACCGCAGAGGCGGAGTACTTCCTGTAGACGTCAGTAGGTAGATCTGTTGTACGTCATACTATGTCCGTGGTCATATGGCCACTGTAAGGGAATTGAACCCTTTTGAAGGCATCTAATGCAATTTCAGGGCGGCAAAGCTGGATTTTCAAAGTCATTCTCTTAGTGTAGTAAGTTTTCAAAGTCATTCTCTTAGTGTAGTAAGTTAAGTCAACCCTATCCCATAGCATATTGATATCTGTGAGCAAAAATGCGATGTCGCTGGGTTGCTTATTTTGTATCGTGAGCTGGTACTAGCTCTTTATGGGCGGTACACAAAAAAATCACGTAGCTTGATTTGGGGCTATTTTAAACGCTTCAAAAATGAAATGATGACGAAAATGTGCTCAGAAATGTCAGTAAATGCCAATATCAGACAGATTTCCTCATCCAGAATTTGTTGTTGTTTTGTCGCCCTGAAATTGCATTGGATGCCTTTAAAGTCGGCCTATAGTTTTGCCTGCTCCAAATTTGATGCGTGCTCTAATTTTGAAGAATCAATTTTTGTTTCTACGTCGATGAAGGTTAGACATCCAGGTAAAACATTACGTGGTCCAAAAAAAATCAAGCAACTGGATAAATTCTCTGAAGAGCCAGACGTTTCAGATAACATCATGAGAAGTCAGTCACTGATGGAAGATAGTGGATGCTATCTGAAACATCATTTTCTGTCATGTAGTTGTTATGGCTAGTTCTTAGCATTTGGATTTTGATAACCATTTTGGCAAAGAATCTACTTATATTACATAACCAAGTACTTTAAGTCTTCGTCCTTGTCTTGACCTTCTATTATCCTCCCCGCCACCTTAGTTTCAAGGTCAGCATATTTTCTGCAAGATATTAGCAGTGCAAAGAATTTCTGTTGATATTTTCTTTTCTCTAGAAAGATATATTTTAGATCCTTACATCGTGATATTAACAGTACGAAAATTTGGATTTACCAATGGTAGTAAATTCCTGTAAAGTCGGGTAATGTTTACTTTGTAAACAGTACGGGATTTAACAACGGTAGTAAACAAAAGTCAAGTCCGGTGATTTCTGACTTAAGTTGTGAATGAAATTACCGGACTTGACTTATATTTACTACCATTGTTAATTTCGGTACTATTTACAAAGTAAACATTACCCGACTTTACTGGCATCTACTACCATTGGTAAATCCAACATTTTGTGCAGTTTAAACATTACTGGTAAATGTGTGTTTTGTACGACCTTTACCGTTCATGCATAAAACATTCTGGTTTAATTTTGTAGTCGTGCGAAGATACAAAGGCTATAAAGGATTAACTTATACAACATAAATAGAATATTTATCTTGTTTTTCCTCCAGAAATAAGACCATGTCTAATACGTATCAGTCTCGTGCTTAGACAGCCTTGCTTTAAGCTTTGTTCGGGGAAATGAAATAAGCGATCTAAAACCACTTTCTACTTTGGGAGGACAGTGGGAAACAAATATCATCTTACGCTTATACTCCCGCAACGAAACATTGTATACCTGACATTTTCCGACATTTAACCGTAGATCCCGCACAAAGACAAAACATTGATGTTCTTCGTCGCCATGGCGACAAATGCCATGGGAAAACCAGTGTTTGTAGGCTAATCCCGTCGCTCTCATATCGCGCTCTGTGATTGGTCAGAATTTACCACCCAAGGACAAATGGAAACGGTAAAACATCTAGCAGAGAGGGTAGATTAATATCTTATCAAGTTCGGTTTCCATTTCAGATTTGTCGTATCAAATGTCTTCCACGGTGTCTTTGCTGAGGCTTACCTTTCTTGTTACAAATCCCTTGGAGTGAAAAGTCGTATTACCGATGTCTTAGACATGTAAGGCAGCTTATGTGTTAAGTGCGACACGATTTTTTCCAGGTTATAGCTTTGTAACGCGTGTCTGACCTTGTGACTGTAGGGTGTATGAATATCCATTGAAGTTGGTAATACTTGGTAATAAACTGTATGAAATAATGACAGAACAAGTTTTTTCAACAAGGATTGACTCACCTGTCTTTTTGTCCAGTCCTCTTGTCTTATTTCTCTGGATAACTTGGGACCCAGAATACGTGACCTTCTAGAGGTGTGACGTAAGCAACGGGTCAAATGTAGTTGGAAGTCGGTAACGGCCCCCGTCCCGGGTCACATCACAATTTTGGAAGCTTAAGGTCACGTGTTCTAAGTAATCGGGTCTTCAGTTATCCCGAAGACCAGAGAACTGGTAGAAGGTGGAAGAACTGAAATCATTTTGTGTTAGAAATAAGATAGTTTATTGAATCGAATAAGAACATGCAAACAATAATATTATCAATGGGCAAAGGTTCTTCTTCTTCTTTAATATTGCTTGTCCTAGTCTCCACCAGACTAACAACACGGTTTCAAAAACAGTAAAACAGCGCCATGACAAAGCATCTGCAGATTTCGTTAACTTCGCTAGATGGCGTCAATGTCATGTAAGCGATCGCTTGAAACAGTCACTTGAAACTGCCAAACCTCTACTCTCAACGAGCGAGCATATTTTGGTATGGGAAAAATTCATTTGGTTTGACGTAGAAATATTTTTGTTTACAGTGTGCAACTTATAGGCTTGGAAATCCACTGTCAGAAAAACGGCGCGCGCGAGGATCAACATGGGGGTTTTGAAAGTTCTGTTCCTGGACGACATCCCTGACGACTGCACCTGCGCTGTGTGCCACGAGGTGCTGGAAAACCCCCGTGAGTTCGCTCGGTGTCAGCACGCCTTCTGCGAAGGCTGCATCCTGCCCTGGCTCGACAGTCATGGTAAGGGTAAAAGGTCAAAGTGACGATTTGTAGGTCAAAGGTCAAGGGGATCATTTCCTTTGTCAATGGTCATGCTTTTTCACAACTGCTTTTTATTTTTGTGCAATTTTTAGTCATTCATTATTATGCTCTCATGTTCTAGCTGTGAAAATTGACATCAACTGCAAGGTCTGAATATTATCATTTATGAAACATTTATCTCACGTCCAGACTCATGTCCGACATGCCGTGCACCAGTGACGTCATCTGATCTCCGACACCTGCACAGAATTTGGCGGGAAAAGTTGTACCAGCTGCTCATGCGCTGTGAGTTTCACGATGCCGGATGTGACGTCACAATGCCCTTCAAAAAGGTACAAAATACTACATTATTATTGTCATGTATTTCGTGTTCCTCTTCTATGAAAATATGAAACATAGCAGGCGATATGCCTAGCCTGTGCAGACTTCTAGTGGGGCAGCGTTTGTTTCTACGAGTGGCTAGAGGGGTGGTTTCTTTTCGGGGGGGAGCTGTATCCGCGGAGAGAGCTGTATCACCCACGCTAGTTGTAGGGGCGTAACTCCCTCCGAGGAATAACTCCTTCTGTCACAGTAGAGAACCTTCAGCCCGTGTAAAAACATGCGTATCAGCGCCCCCCCCCCTAAAAATAAACGCCACCGCTCCAAAAAGCCATGCCAAGGAGGCTAACAAATGCAATGTCATTCGCATTTTGCGTCATTTTTACGAACCATAACTCTTTAAAACATTACACAATACCAATGTATTTACCAAAAGTTGTCCTGTCAAGCTCCATAAAAAAAACAGGCAAAAAGTTGTACAGTATCATATGTGAAAACACTATGTCACCCATATCAGGATCCTCCATTAACCTACTATAGGCAATATGACTTATAGCATTTGCTTAAGCGACTATTAATCCAACCAACACACAATGATTGGTGCGTATCGTCTCCAGAACTGCGGCTATGTAGTTCTATGACTGAATAGGTTAGGATTAGGATCAGGCGCGGTTCTGGATAGTCTCCGCGTATCCCAGAACGTATATTTGCCGGCACGGTTCTAGGTATACGTACAGATGTCCACCAGGTATCCAGAACCGTACCTGAGTTTGGTTCTGGATGAAGCACGGCTATGGATACAACATGGCGACTGTTTTTCCAACGAAGTTACGCCCACCTGTAGTCAACACTAACCTTTTTGTTTATGTTAGTAACTATGAGCATTAACGTGTATGCCGCTGTCTCTGGTGCTGAACTATCAGTAGTTCTTACCAGATTTGGTAAAATCCTACCGACGACTATGAACTTCAAATCATATTTCCAGTCACTTGCAAATTTGCATGATGGCAAAAACATTACATGCAGTTTAAAAAATTACATGTATAGGTAGTAACTTACAAAGACAAAAGGTTTCAAAGGTGTAGTATAATTACAACATATACAAAAAACTTGATTTTAGCTAAGTGGCATTTCTAATGTAGCAACAACACTATTCCATTCTTTATGAATATCCCGGCCTGACTCACTAGACTTTTGCAGCTTGCAAACCTGATATAAAGATAATTTTCAACCATATACAATATTGTAAGTTAAGAATATCTTAACCTGCAAATCGCCTGCAAATTGTATGTTGCATGTGGGTATTTCGAGCCCTGTTGGTATAGATTTCGAGTCTAGGGTAACCGAATCGTACGGATCGTGTTTTGTTAAAAGGCAGCACGCACGTAGACCACGTGAACGTGTTTGTGATGGACAGCGGCATGTGTTAAGCCTTTTGCTGGGGTGGGCACGTGGCAGCGCCGGCTGTGATATATAAACATCTGATTGCTCTCGACTTTTGAAATGAATGTTTTTATAATGACTCAAGAACACACGAGTAATTATAGTTGACATTTTAAAGACATATGCTGTTAGAAAACGTGATTACTTCTGACTGGAAGACTTTGTCGTGGACTGTCTAGTCTTTCCTGGATGTTAAGTTTTAAAAATGGTAAAGGTATAGTCCCATAGCAGTAGGTTGTTAATCCACTGTGTCTAGGGCACGGTTTTGGAAGGTGGATCCCATCCCTCTCCTTCAACCACCTTTTACCTCCACAACTGAAGTCATGTACCCATCCCTCTCCTTCCACCGCCTTTACCTCCCCAAATGAAGTAAGTTACCCATCTCTCTCCTTCCACCACCTTTTACCTCCCCAACTGAAGCCATGTCTAATAATAATAAAGTTTATTGCAAGTTCTTGCCTGAAGGCTAATTGCAAATAACATGGATAAAAAAACAGTGAAACAGGGTACAAAATTATAAAATCGGCTAGTCTACATAATAAAAGGTAACTGTCTGGAACTATGTCTGAAGGGTGTGACTTCTCTTTTGTAAAACATGGAAGACGTAATGTCCTACCTTTTCCTAAATTTGTGGGATTTGCGTAGTTAAAAGAAGAATAGTTTTTTTTTTCTTTGCAAGCTTAGTGAGTAGTTAAAAGAAGGATAGTTTTATTGTAAGGTTAGTGAGTAGTGGTTAAAGAGACAACTCATTTGTGTGTTGTTGTGAAATGAACAGTTAGAGATAAAGTGTATTTCGTCTTTCACAGCTTTTGCAGCACTACAATACTTACAAATTCTATGGCATACAGGTAATCTTCTATACCGGTCTCTAATGATCTGAAGTTGCCAGGGAGTTAATACGGTAACATCTTTAACTGTACTTACGACTTATTCGTTTCGGCTTCCCAGTCATTACAACGCAAAATGACTCCGCTCGTTTTAAGACCTTACTTCCTGACGCCTTAATACCCCGTGTATAACACCTTTCTAGTAGATTCCACGAAGGGATCATTTTGCTTTGTCGTTTCCCTACGATGACTAAATTTCAACGGACTACAGGTTTCCGAGAAGTGTCTGGCATGCTTAGAGTTAATTGAACAACAGGAAATTCCATAATGACATAATATAAAATAAGTCAAGCAACTGGACAAATTCTCTTAAAGTTGCATTATGTAACATTTTGCACCAAACATTGAAATATTTTAATTGAAATAAAATCTACGTGTGATTATAATTTACTTCCACCTTTCAACATATTTGTGCAAGTGTCTTACATTTCTGACATTTATGGTTGGCGCTAAAACAGCCCAAACGAGGCGCACTCATTTTGTGGCACCACCACAAACTACCAGAATGTAAACAAACATGGCTGACAGCTGTGTTTCCAACTTTTACACAGACTCATAAGGCGTTATATTTTGTCCCCTCCACTTCCTCAATGATACTTATTTCAATGGAGTAGGGTTGATTCAGACAGCATCCGCTATCTTTCATCAGTGACTGAGAACGAGTCTGAAGACAACTGTATATATATGAGTATCTGAATTGATATGTAAAGACATGAACGTACTGACAATACGTGCACGAGCCTGTATTTGTTTTTGTTTTTTCAGAAACATACATAATTTAGCCTGTTGATTGTGAGTTTACCCTGGCATTAGGGCCATTACCCCTTGAATAAGCCTACTTGTAACCTAAGGCTTTCGTATTCTGTTGCTTTTGTGCTTCAGGCGTTGTTGGGTTAATACTTTGATTCATGCTTTCGTGCGTCAATGCTGACTTAGAAAGCATCTAAATGCCCTGACTCAGCAAGCGCTTCACGTGGACCACGTACAGTCACTACACATGGGGAAGGGGAAAACATGTTGTTCTTGAGTTGTGCTCAATAACAGGAAATGCCGCTCATCTCCGTGTCATGATTTCTCAGTACCTGGAACTTGAGTGAGCGCTGCTCAAATTGCATGAATCATCGACAACTTAGAATGCCATACTTCAAATGTTTTTTTCTCTCTCCGGTGAGCGCGTTTCCGTCTCGTTGTCATTTAAAGGCATCCAGCGCAATTTCAGGGCAGCAAAACTGGATTTGCAAAGTCAGTTTTCTGGTCATTCTTTTAATGTAGTAAGTTGAATCAACCCTATCCCATAGCATACTGATATATGTCAGACAAAATTGCGATGTTGCTGACGGAAAACGGTTGCTTGTTTCGTATCGTAGGCTGGTACTAGCTATTTATGGGTGGTTTACAAAAATAAAGAGAGGCCTCACGTAGCTTGTTTTTGGACTATTTCAAAAACTTCAAGTAAAAAAAGACCTCAAAAAAGACAGAGCACAAGCTCGGATTCAAACCCAGGCCAAAAAGCCTAAACCTAACACCCTATTCCTCTATACTATGTCACGAAACATATTATAGCGTTCTAATACACTTAAAGTTTACCGTTCTGCGAGATATGGCATCGACCGTTTCAAATGGAAACGACTGTACGCGATACGAGCTTTGCCGCAAACCAATGCCCAGCACCTAGGCATGCCGGCATTGTCCTCTACATTCTCACGACCATCTACATCTTTCTGAGTCTGCAGTAACTGTTTTGTTTCGCGGAAAACACATCGACTGATTCGCTCAATGGTTAAAAGGTAAAGTTCACACCATCTCCGTTTCTATAGCACTTGAACCACACAGCTGTGCAAACTCTACAACATGGGGCTAGTAGAAATGTGTTGTGTGTTCAACCTCCGAATCACTTGTTAAAGCTGGTTGGGACTCTGAATCGTTTAAAAGATAAAGCTGACACAGTTTAAATCTTTTCATCGTCTTAGCAACAGCATCAACAAGTATTGTTTTCTGTATCTGTATCTATATAGCCGGTATAACCGCCCTTTTGGTGTTTTGGTATTGGCCTTGAGCTTGATAGCATTGGCCTTTGACAAATGACGTAGTGATATGGGTTCAACCTCCGAATCACGTTTCAATGCTGGTTGGCACTCTAAATCGTTTAAAAGATGAAGCTGACACAGTTTAAACCTTTTGATTGGCTTAGCACCAGGAACGACAAGCTTTGTATTGGTCTTGGTCTTAAAGTCTTTGAATATTGGCAAATGACGCCAGACCCCCTGGTGACAAGGGTCACCTGGCTAGCCTATAAGCGAAGCTTGTGACGTCATGAAGAGGATTTGCCACACACCAGTGCAATCCCCACTGTAGGGGGCTTGTTAGTGTTATTTGTTTAACCTCCAAATCACTTGTTAAACCTGGTTGAGATTCTAAATCGTTTAAAAAGATCAAGATGACACAGTTTAAACTTTTTCATCGGCTAAGCGTCGGGAACGACAAGTCTTCTGTTGATCTTGACTTTGAATTTTGACAAATGACGCCAGACCCCCTGGTGACAAGGGTAACCTGGCTAACCTACAAGCAAAGCTTGTGACGTCATGAAGGATATTTGCCACACAGAAGTGCGATCCCCACTGTAGGGGGTATAATGGTAGTGGTGTGTGATTGGCATCTGAATCGTGTTTTAATGCTGGTTGCCACTCTCAATCAAGCTGACACAGTCTAAACCTTTTTATCGGCTTAGCGACAGCAATACCAACGTTCGTGTTAGTGTTGGACTTGAGCTTGATCTTCTTCTTCCCCGTACGTGCAAACCTCAATTGGTTGAGGGCTCTAGCACGGTGGGGGTAGGAGTATTGGATGGGGTGGTCGCTATTTTTGTGTGTGTGTATATTGTGGTCTGCAGCTCCTCAATGGGCAGGGGCGCCACTCCCTGACCGCCACCGAAAGCAGGGTGGCGGTGAGTACCCGTAACTGTTGTTAAGAACTACATAGTACTAATGACATTCTTGAAGGCCTGTAATGTCTCGACTTTAACAAACTTTAACTTTTGATAGCTTTGACATTCGAAAAATGACGTATAGCCATACAGCAGTGCAGTCCTCACAGTAGGGGGGCGGTAGTGGTATCTGTTCAATCTCTAAATCATGCGCTTAATGCTGTAATGCTGGTTAGGACACGTAAAATCTACGATTCTAAATCGCTTAAAAGACGTCAAACCAAGCTTGCAAATTCGTCTAAAAGACGAAAAATCAAGCTGACACGGTCTGAATCTCTCAACAACAAGTTTTGCGGTGGTCTTGGTCTTGATCTTGATGGCTTTGAATTTTGACAGATGACGTCAGGCCCCCTGGTGACAAGGATAACCTGACTAGCCTACAAACGAAGCTTGTGACGTCATGAAGGATATGATTTTAATTATCTGGCTACAAAATAGTAACTTATTTTAATAATGTACAAGGATTACATAATTCATAAGGATTCATATCAATTTTCACTTTTGAGAAATCCATTTTTATCATTACTGCAGAGAAACGATGACTTGCAATAAAGTAGCCTAGCTACCAGTAAACAATTTCAGGTGACGCTTTCGAAAAAAAGACGTTGCGGTCTGCACATGCGTAATAGCGTAGGCAGAGTGGGGCTACGGTGTATAAAAACTCCCCGCACTTCAACTGATGAAGCATACAGCTGTTGTGTGATATCAAAGCTAGGGTCGGTCGTACTAGCTACAGATACAGAGCTGATACTGCAGATCCAGTCAAGTGTTCTCAGCGTTCTGAAACAGTCGTCTCAACATGGGAAGCGTTCCGTGCCGCATTTGTGTTGTAGAAGTCGACAGTCAGTCTTGGGTTTCCGACGACAGCGAGTTCGAGGTAGGAGTCGTACATTTTTTTTCGTCCCGGTGTTAGTCAGGGCGCCTGGTCACATTTGTCGTACGACCCTCGTACGATCGCAAACTGTTGGCATGCATTCTTTGGATAGTCGTGCATGTGCCCTGGAACATTCAGCTGTCTTGTTACGGAGAAGGCGAATGTGACCTCGCTTTTAGCTTGTGAAATACTTTCCAGTGTAGAGGGCTGTGCCAATCTGCGTTTTTGTTACCCTTGCATTTGGGCCATGGAAGGAAGAAAAAGGGGTAGGGAATGGAAAAGATGGGAGGATAATATCAGAGAATGGACTGGCATCACACTAAGTGAAACGTTAAGAAGAGCAGAAAAACGAGAAGGGTGGAGAAAACTGGTTGTCAGATCTTATATGGTACCCCAGCGGTCTAATAATTAGAATCACAGTGTTAGAATAAGGGATAGATGATATCGATATGTGAGGATTGGGCCATACAGTTGTGCAAGCACTAGCTACTACAGTTTCAATGTCCAGATTTCAATGCTCAAACTATTTCAATGCCCAGAGGTATACTAGTAGTCATGTACATGTAATTGATATATTTAAAACGGGACAGCAGTGAGGTACAACCTCTGTTTCATTTGGTTTACTATCCTCCCTAGCCAAAGTTAGCCTATATTTTATGAGGTTATCACAAAAGCTGCATTAATTCATTGAAACATGTTAGAATTTGGGGACTTTGTCTGCTGTTGGGAGTTAGTCGGGCAGGTTGCCTACTAGCTTTGGCAAATCAAACTAAGGAATTCATTTACTCTTGAATGCGATCAGAGGAGCGAGCTGGAGCTAGAATAGGATATGGATTCCAGCCTACTCCCAAGTCCCAACCCAGTGCCGACCTTGGTTGGGGAGTGGTCGGGAGCAAAGTCGTGGAAAGAACGTCCTGAATGTGTGACAGGCGCTTAAATTATGCTCTTTTTTCGTGGCGTACCTTAATTTTATCACCTTGTGCAAGATTCACAAGTCTGCGCAAAAAGGAAGGAAATCGTCTTTACTCATCACCACTCATTCACTCCTACACACCTCCTGAAAATGACAAAGCCTTCCCCTGTTGCCTTGTTGCCTAGCAACATGACGTCATTTGCCTCTCCATGTTGTACACTACTAGGTTGAAGTGCCAACTTCTGCCCAAATTATTCACGTATCTAGATCACCTTATTCACTTATCTAGGTCAACTTGTGCAAAATTCGCAAATCTGCGCGAACAGGAAACCAGTTATCTCTACTCATCGCCACAACTACAGATAGAATTGACAGAGACTTCCTCTGTTGTGTAGTTTGTTGCCTAGCAGCATGACGTCATTTGCCGCTGAGTCCCATCCAACTACCTCTCCATGTTGTATAATACCAGGCTGAAGTGCCAATTATTCACGTATAATGTCGACAGGAAGTTGCTGTTTAAAACTCTACATTCAAATGGTGGTTGAAAAATTTGTGAAAGAAAAATTTGTGATTTTTACAAGCCAAATTTACGGTTCTGATATTTGATTGTATTTTAATTTGCCGTTTCAATTGCAACACTACAATAAAATTGGAGCACCTGCAAAGGCATTGGCATCTACAGGTACTTTCCATTAAGAGGTTTATGCTTCTGCCCAGTGTCGTCGTGTTTTTATGTGTTTTTATCGGGCGTTCTTTTTTAGTGCTTCGCCGGCCTTCGGGAGGCGTATTGGACACTGGCCTGCCAACTTAGTGATACTGTCTTGCTAATTGTCAGCTATTGAAAGATCTGCTTGGAGATTAAACTGTAATTAAGCCATGCAAGAAACAACTTGTCCTTAGTTCCAAAAGTTATGAAGTGACATTCGCTGTGACCTGTGTAAGCTTATGTTTTTAAGTAGCTGCTATTCTTTCTTTTTTTTTCATGAAGAAAATTCCCGGTGGCAAGGTGGTTTTGTTGTTACGGTTGTTTTCTCAGAATCTGAAGGTTCGGGGTTCGGGTCCCTGGCAGGCCCCACTGTTGTGTCATTGGGAAAGGCACTTTACACCTATTTCCTCACTCCACTTTACACCTATTTCCTCACTTCACTTTACGTGTACACCTATTTCCTCACTCAACTCAGGTGAAAATGAGTACCTAGCTTCTGTTAGGGGCGCCCTCTCTTATACTTTTATAGGACGTAAAACGGAGGTCCCGTGTTTGGGGAGAGCCACACATCAAGCACGCTAAAGATCCTACGACACTTATCGAAAAGAGCAGGGGCCCTTCCCGGTGTGAGTGGTTTAAACTTTACAGTCTGGTCTCAGGGCTGACATCTTGAAAAGGCGAGAGTCACCTGTTATGTCAATCCTTCCACAATTTGTGGTAATTCTTGATGAGTCAAAAATAAATGTATCGCTCAAAACTACGTATACTCTGTCGTATATAATCTATCTATCACATCTGCACATGGTACGCCTGGGCACTTAGTTAACCATTACAAGCAGTATCTGATGTATCATTACAAGCTAAATACTAAAACAGAAAGGGCTAGCATAAGTCTTTGATATCGTGTTACAATTGATTTCCGCAGTCATCCATGCGTCTGCAGCTGCAATTCCAAAGAAGTCAAAGTACGAGTACATAAAAGCTAATGCGCTTTAATGAACAAACAACCACATGGGACTTCCCTAAACTGCACGTACACACATTGTACGGTTACGTCATCCGCATTGGTTCGAATTCTATCGTGTGGACTTTGACGTGTCTGAAATTCTACGAATGCAGAAAATGCGCTTAGAAATATACAGGAACATTAACCAGCTCCGACTTTCAGGAAGTCGTGGTTGGATTTTTTTTTAATTGACTGGTACTATAGGACCAGTACATGGTCATTTCCGCTGGCCCGAACCTACTTTTCACAGGCGGGAATTCAAATAACTGAATACTTGTGACTTATGAAGTATAACCGTCGAAGAAACGCACAAGCTTCGCAGGCACTCGGCTATGCCAGGGCCGGGTTGGGCTACTAAACGCCTCGCAATGCTGCCTCAGGCAACGCCATTAAAACTTCCAGAGCCCTCCCATTATCTCACCAGACGGAAGAATTGCCTGCTTCTAAATTTTCACAAACCCAGTATTTTTGTTACCTAGTATTAATGAAGGTTATTTGAATGAATGAATGAATGAATGAATGAATGAATGAATGAATGAATGGTTTATTAAAAGTACATTGCAGCCATAAGCTGAATTGCGTACTATTTACAATAGGGTACAATAACAATACACATGATGCCTTTTAAAAAAAGAAACATCATTAAAATCACCTTTTCGTGAATTACAGATTGACCTGCACTTATTATTATTTGATTTAAAGCTGCACCATATAACACCGGGACAATACAAAAAGTCAACCCCTCTCTGGCCACCTCATTACAAAACAAGTTGAATCAACTCTACCCCATTGCGAATAAGACATCGTGTGTGTCTATGTAACTGAACTCAAATGATAGCTACTTCCCGGATTGTTTTAGCTTAGTGTTCCAATATGTATTGTTGTTTCTGTAATTTGAACAAAGATAGTGCACTGCATGGTCATTAGCTATAGTATTGTTGTTTGTTGTTGTCCTCTGCAGCGTGACGCCCATATTGAGGAGTGTGAGTTCGTGACGGTTGTCTGCCCGAACCAGCCGTGCAATGTCCGCCTGCCGCGCGCTGAGATGCCTGACCACACCGAGATCTGCCAACATCGCCTGGTCAGCTGCATCAAGGTACGTTCTACTGTAGCCTGACTACATCAGGCTTCTACCTAATCTCCAAGCAGATCTTTCGTTAGCTACAAAAACAGTATCAAATTGGCCAGGCTGTATCCATTTGCCAGACAGTTTGCCAGACAGTTACCATTTGCCACCCGAAAGATCTGCTGGAGATTAGCTTCTACCCTTTCACTGGTCAGCCCATAGCCTGACTACATCACGCTTCTAGCAGCCCTTCCACTGGCCAGGCCCCTAGTCTGACTACATCACGCTTCTAGCAGCCCTTCCACTGGTCAGGCCCCTAGCCTCACTATATCACGCTTCTAGCAGCCCTTCCACTGGTCAGGCCCCTATCCTGACTATATCACGCTTCTAGCAGCCCTTCCACTGGTCAGGCCCCTAGCCTGACTACATCACACTTCTAGCAGCCCTTCCACTGGTCAGGCCCCTAGCCTGACTACATCACGCTTTTAGCAGCCCTTCCACTGGTCAGGTCCCAAGTCTGACTATATCACGCTTCTAGCAGCCCTTCCACTGGTCAGGCCCCTAGCCTGACTACATCACACTTCTAGCAGCCCTTCCACAGGTCAGGCCCCTAGTCTGACTATATCACGCTTCTAGCAGCCCTTCCACTGGTCAGGCCCCTAGCCTGACTACATCACGCTTCTAGCCGAGCCCTTCCACTGGTCAGGCCCCTAGACTGACTACATCACGCCCAGCAGACCTTCCATCTTTTTAATGATATCCTTAACCAGTGTTTTTGTCACTCATCGTTTTTAGATCGGTAGTTTATTTATTTGTCTATTTGTATTTCTAGGGATGTGAGATGGAGATCAGTTATGGCCTGATGGGCGAACATAACTGCATCCGGGCACTTCGCCATGAGGTCAACAGTCTACACAAGGAGCAGCAAAGTAAGAAATCCGCCATCTTGGTTAAAGATTTTAGAAGCAAATTAACGAACACTTTTGGGGTCTGCACAATTAACGTGCTTGACACAAACCAACCACTCAGCCACTTCAAAACAATACTTCCGTACCCTGAAGTAAATATGTATTTTTTTTATCATTTTAGACCTTTTCAAGGCGTTGAAGAGGGATCGCGATGAGCGTCTGAAACTGGAGAAGTTCGTCCATGACCAGGCATGCGCAATGGAGGATCTGACTGACCTTATCGAATCTCTCACGACAGGTGGGTCAAAGGTTACTTTCAGTATTCTAACATTATGATTTTTTAGTTGAAACTATTTGCTGTACTTGCTGTACTTTAAGTATAAATGTCACACTTATTTTTACATCGGGGAAGGAGATATCCTTCCATGGAAAGGTCAGGTTTGTGTGTTCGCAGCTATAACTCACGGTGGATTTGACAGATTTCTTTGATTTTCAGTATCTGATTATTTATCAGGTGATGTGGTTTGTTTGTTTTTGTTTTGTTGTAGCTGTATTTTTAGGTATTGAAATAAAATAATTGGAGCCCCCGTGCTGTATATGGTGCGGTATCGTCTATCAACAGTTGTTGTAGACCAGGCTACACCACACTACTTTCAGGAGGGGGTATCCTGTATTGTGTGCTATTAATTGTAATATCACCCATATTTTAAGTTATGTAGTGTTACTGGTAACATTGCTGTTATTGTCAGCAGTCGTTGTGAACATTATGCATTATATACTTTCCGGAGGTTTGGAATCTCAGATTTCTTGTTTACAACTATGTCTTAACAAAACTACGTCATCTTTATATCCTGCAGCTCACAAGGGAGCAGAGTGCGAAGAGAAGAAATCTGGCGACGCATGCGCAGCAGTCCCGTGTAACGAGAAGAGAACCATCTCCCTCCCGAGACTGGCGCCTCTCCATACGCAGATGCGACTCAACTCTGGTAGGTTATTTTACATTAACAACGAACAAACTGATGGACGTATCAACTTCTAAGTTCACCAGGATGTGAATAGTACTTCCAAATGCAATTTCAGGGTGGCACATTATGATAAGAAATAACAAAAAAATATTCTGGATGAAATATGTCTAATGTTGACATTTACTGCCATTTCTTAACACATTGTCGTCATCATTTCATACTTGAAGCGTTTGAAATAGCTCGAAAACAAGCCACTTGAGGAATCCCTTTATTTTTTAATACCAGCAATAGTCTGGGTGAAGCAAGCCAAGGCACAGAAAGGCGAAACTCTCAAAGTCTTGCAGAATAATTACGGAAATACCATGTGGTGTGGAAACTAGAGGATCGCCCCGTTTTCCGTCAGCGACATCACATTTGTGCCTCACAGATATCAGTATGCTATGGGATAGGGTGGATTCAACTTAGTACATAAAAAATGACCAGAAAATTGACTTTGAAAATCCAGTTTTACTGTCCTGAAATCGCTTTGGGTGCCTTTAAGTCAAGGATTTAGGCTTTGCTATATATCTAAATCCAATGAGCGAAATCCTGGCATAGAAGATGATAGACGTGTATATAATGAATTACGCATATTGACATATTTGGGACATAGAATCAAAAAGTAATATTTGTCTTCTATTAGTGCTAAAAAAATGGATATGATGTATATTTATCATATGGGAGAAATTACATATGAGAGCGCCCATTCATTCGTCAACTCTTTTATTCTTTCAATATGCATGTATGTATGCATTCGTTCATTCATTCATTCACACATTCACTTCTCAATTATCCATGTGTATCTAAGAATTTTTTACTGCTTTATAGAAATGGTGCTTTGTGCAACAAGACCGATACTAACTGTCCATCAAAATTAGCAGTTCCACCAATGAGGGAATGGCAATTAGCGGTTTGACCAATGAGACAGCCAATGCGCGTGTCCGTTAAATATTTTCATTTACATGTTGTTTTGTTGTATTTCTACGTTTGTTAGTGGACGGGGGAGGTGGATAGGGTTATGGGGTTGGTCTATTCTAGTTACAAGCTTCTTGTTTTTAAAACCACTTTGATTGATTGATTGATTGATTGAATGATTGATTGAATGATTGATTGATTGATTGATTGAATGATTGATTGATTGATTGATTGAATGATTGATCCGTCGATTGATTCATTGATTGGTTGGTTGGTTGGTTGGTTGGTTGATTGATTGATTGATTGATTGATTGATTGATTGATTGATTGATTGATTGATTGATCACAGAACGTTCCCGTGATCGTGAGCGGGCTGGCTTGAGGACCCCCAAGCGGAAGGCGGCTCACTGCGGGGTGCAGCACCAACCGTTTGGCAGCAGCTCCCCCTAGGGCCTACAACTTTCTCTGCAACAAGGCAATGTGACCAAGCAGCAAAAAAAAACTATCCCTTACCATTGAGTGTGTCCATTTTGGATGTCTGAAAGTTTTGAAAAGGTATCTAATAAGAATGAATTGTAACCAAACTTGCTCCATTGAAAATTATATTAAATTTTGTCGAAATGACATGTACAATGCACCGTTACACATATTTTCGAACAATTTTTCTAAACTTTTTCTGGAGAGTACAAGGATATTTTTGGAAGGATGTGCTGCCAGTAGTCAGTCACTTACGAAAAGTAGCAGACAGATGCTACTTGAATTGTTTAGCAATAATTTGAGTTAACTGTTTTCTTGTGGATTTGCTGCCAGATACATACAGACAGTTTTTTTGTAAGGAGTTTAATACAAAATGGCAGCTACGTTTAACTGGAGCTGTGTTTATTATCGACGAGGCAGCCTTAAGGTACCTTGAAGAAATGTAGCCAATAAAAAGTAAAGAAATTTTCGTGCAGTGATTGCTACTATAGCGCAGAGACCAAAATTTCATATTGACATTGGAGATATTTTTCCTTACGGAGCCTAAGAAAAAGTAAAGTAAGGGACCAACGGAGTTTCAGAACTCTGTATATATGCGCATTTTCAAGGTATACGTATTTTGTAAATTTCCTATTTACACCAGTATGATGTTCCTTTTGGCACCTATGAACTGAACTGAAGTATGGATATACATGTATTCACAAACCTTTGACATATATGGGCATGTATAATAAAGAAATAAAGAAAGCCCTATGACACGAAGTCATGCGCATTTTAGCCTTCTAGAAAAGTGTTTTTGCCTTTGCCATGTGTGCCTGCATACAAGATGAAGTGCGTTCCTTGAAAATCACTTTGTAAACATCTTGAAAGGATTGAGCTAAAAGAAAAATCAGTACAGATCAAAGTTAGGACAAAATATATAAGTGCACTGAAGCAATTTGGACTGTAAAAAATGGCCGAGATTCTCGACTGCACAATTCCAGTCTTTGTCAAGGAATGGGATTTTTTAACACAACTCTTCTTCTATGAGAACACGTGACTCGGTGAGCAGTGGATTATAAGTTGCAGGAAGTTTAGGGCGCCCTCCGTCTCTGTTATCAGAGATGGTTGTAAGGCCCTTGTGTAAATGGCTTCGTCTTTGCAGTAAAGACGTTTGGTTGTATATCCACGATTCTTACCTAATGTGACAGAGTGTCCAGGGACTGTATGTGCATGTGGGCGCTTTAGCCTGGGTTCCTATCTGTATCTGTATCGTATCCAGAACCACATGCCTATCTAGCTCTATGCCTGAATTGGCTAGGGTTAGTAAATGGGTTAGGAATAACTAACGGAGAGAACTACACAGGCTCTCTTTTTGCTTGCCTACGACGGAAACAAGCAAAAAGAGAGAGCCGGCGGTAACTACGGAGGATGGCACCCAGACTATGGGCGCCGATGTTCAGGAATGGTTTCTACCAACACAGACGCACATCTAAGCTATAAATGTACTGTAAAGGTTGACCGTCCTTGGAACCATTGTCATGGTAATTCGATATAGTACATCAAATGGCCGGTTACATATATAATGAATTCATTGTACAGGATTTTTGAAGAACAGAACGCTAATAAATGTACGCATCTAAACGTCTTTGAGTATTCAATTTTTTGTTGTATACCTGTCAGTAGAAAAAGTCGGTGATTGCAGTTTTGTTACCAGTTATACTAAATTGAATATCTATTATGATGATCCAGTTGCATTATACAGAACGTGCAGAGTGCAAGAAAAAATAAATGCAGCATTCCACATAGATGTCAACAGACAGTGTAAGGTAGAATTATAAGCCAGTACAAACTTGCAATGCTTTCTTTAAAAAAATAAGGTATCACGTCTCATCATTGGAGAACTTGGTAGGTAATCATCAATAAAGTGACTCCCAAAATAGCAGTTTACCATATCATTGTGGCCACCTGTATATACATTTGAACTTGTATTAGTAGTCGTGGTAGTCGTGGTTAATAGTGGTAGTGGTAGTAATAGTAGTACATGTAGTAGTAGTAGTAGTAGTAGTAGTAGTAGTAGTAGTACGTGGTAGTAGTAGTAGTGATGGTGGTGCCCCCCCCCATAACCATATTTGGGCATACGTGTAACTAGGTTGTAGATTGCAATTGCACGGTATTTAACAATTTAAAGTAACACTGAGGTTTGGACGCAACTTACCTTAATTACGTACAAGGAATTTGACATCTTTACATGTAGCGTGACAAAACGTTACATTATAAATCGCAACACAATTGCCATGACAACTACAATAATGAACACGACTGACATAGAAGAAACCGCCGCCATCTTATCTGTTGACGTCACATCCTTCCCGGCATGCCTCAGGCTATAGAAGGTGTTGGCTACAGCCTCCTTGGTGTATTCAGCCGCTTTAGGCCACTGATGGGGCCCAACAAGGCGGTAGTGGGCCGGCAAAGGTGGCTGGGAGTAGACTCGAAAGGCCAACATGGGATCTTTGAGTAAAAGGTTCCAGAAACTGGGCATGGATCCGATTTCCCTCGCGATCTCGTCACGATAGGGGATCACGCCGATTTTCTGTTGAAGGAAGAGTGGATATTTTCAGAGAAAAGTGATGAGTTGACATATCAAATAAAAATGGTCGATTATTATTACTGGCATTTTGTTTCACTGTCTGTGATACCTATAACTCACTATAACACTTATCAAGAGGATTTAATTTTGATTTGATTTTATTGGGATTGTGATTTTATTATCTAATTCTTCAAGTGGCCTACTTTCAAAATTTTGCCAATGGTCATTTTTTCACTCACATTACTAGCAGCTCATTTTAGTCTTTTGGATATTGCTGAAGAAAAGATACGTTTTTTATCATAAATTTAAAAAAAACATGAAATCCCCAGTTTTTCCTTTATCTTCAACGGTAATACAAGGGAGTGGTAAGCGTTTGTTTTGATTTCTTAATTGAAAGAAAGAGTTACCGGTAGTTTATTCCGCATATGTTTCCCTAGAATCCGGAGTCTTTCTTCTCTGTCTCTGCGCACGCGCTCTAGCATTGTCTGCCGGTCTGGAAGCTTTGCTTGTCCCTAGAACACAAAAAGTTAAAAAAACTAAAAGGAAAGTCAAATTCTGTTTGGATGCAATCAGTGGGGCTTCCTGGTGCTAGAATAGGCTTAGGATGGATTCAATGGAACTCTCAGCCCAGAACCGACCTTGTCCTTGATTGGGGAGTTAGAAAAATGTAAAGGTAGTCCCATACAGCCTTTAATTTCCGGAGGCCATAGGAGCACTGTGTCTAGGACACGGTGTTGGAAGATAGGGCCCATCCCTCTCCTTTCACTGCCTTTTACCTCCCCAAACGAAGTTAGGTACCTGTTTTACACCCCGGAAATTCATGTAAATTGCCTTTCCCAAGGACACAACGTCTAGCCAGAAACGCCAAGGATCGAACCCGCGACCTCTCAATCTCGTATCCGCTAGCCTAGTAACTTGGCCATATGCATTCGACACTACAATATTGGGGAGTGGTCGGGATCGGAGTAAAGTCGTGGGAACGTCCTGAAATGGAGAAGACAACTAGCAGGGGCGAGTCACCTGTTTTGTCCCCCCCCCCTCCATATTGTAAATAGAAAAGTTTAATAAAGAAACAAGTCGACAGGGGCCCCAAATCAAATCATTTTGAGGTCTTATCAAGACCTACCCACATACCAAATATCAAGGCAATTCATTGAAATCTTCTCAAGTTATCGTGTTTACACACACACACACACACACACACACACACACACACACACGCACGCACGCACACACACACACACACACACACACACACACACGCACGCACGCACACACACACACACGGACGCACGCACGCACACACACACACACACACACACACACACACACACACACACACACACACAAACACACATGGTAACATGGGTACGTTATCTTTAAAGAAAAATCAGATACAGGGTGGCTACGTCACCGAAAACATAACCTTTCTGGCGAAGGAAATGCAGAAATTTGTGCCAGGGGCTTACCGAGAAGACCCGTGCAGCCCATCGGGCCTGGACCTCGGCCACTGGCGGGATGGAACCTCGGACATGGAAGAAACCAATCACCGCCATGGAGGGGTGGGGCAGGTTGGCGGGAAACACCAGCTTGTACAGGTCCAACTTCGTCGGATCCTCTGGAATCATCAATTTTATCATTTTCTTGAAAATGTCTTATAAAGGAAAATACTTAATAGCCTGAAACTAGATATTATTAATAGTTTCCTTATTTATTTTTCATAATAGTTTGATGATTATTGAATTGTCAAGATAACTTTTCCCATATAACATTACATTTCAAACTTACAATTCATTAAATGATGTACCTTATAACAAACAGCCTGGGTTTCGTCCTAACCTCTACCAGGCTACAGACGCGCCTGGAAAGAGTATATAGAAATTGGCCAAATAGACAGATAACATGACAGAGGAGTTAGTCCGCTACAGGAGTACAGTTTTGCTGAACGACAATCTGTGCTCCTTTAGCGGACTAACTCCGATCCTCTGTCATGTTATCTGTCTATTTGGCCAATTTTTACTCTTTCCAGCCGCCTCTGAAGCCTGCTAGAGGCTAAATGTATAGCGTTCAAGGGTGGTAACCAGGCTAGCCTTATAATAGAAATCAAAGCAATATATTTGCCAATAAAAAGTCAGAGAATGGCAAAACCGTTGATAGCTATCTTACTTGCGAGGATGGAGTCGTCCAAGTAAGAGACATTGGCTTCTGTATAACCGGTTGCGAACACAACAGCGTCGATGTTTTCCAACATGCAACCGTCCGCCAGAAGCGCCCCCGTGCGGGTAAACTTCGTCACTCCAGGTCTCAACAAAACCTTAAAGATAAAACATTATTTTCCCTGTGATAGCAGACTTCACTTCTTTATCATTACTCGTGCACACTGCTTAGCGACGCGTCGAGTACCCCAGACACAATCATATACAGCAGCATTATGGATGTATATTATATTAATGCTGCATTGTGTATATTTCATTGCGGGAACACACATACACACACACACACACACACACGTGCAGCTGGAGAGAGCTATTGTATCCAGAACCGTGCCTGTTTAGTTCTGTGCCTGAATGGGTTAGGCTGCTGCTTAGGCACCAGGCACGGTTCTGGATACGCTGGGGGGGGGGGGGGCACGGTTCTGGATAAAGCACGGTTCTGGATAAGGCAAGGTTCTGGATACAACACGTGCACCCACCTTCCCATTGATGAGACTGAAGCGCAGCTCATCATTGACCATGACGTGTTCGTACATGTCCTTGGCCGTCTCCAGTCCGTAGTTAGCCTGGTTGACGTGCGCTGCCAGCGTCTGCCTCCTCCTGTGCGCGTTGATGAAGGCGGGGTACGTGAAGAGTCCCCGGGAACCCAGCATGTCTATGGGCGTGCCTCCGTGAGACAGCCGCGGGTAGATCCACGTGCCGTCCCGCATGCTCAGATACAGCTGGAAAATGTTGTATTAGCAGTAACACTGGCCAAGATAGCACCCCTCCAACTCTCTGTAATAGACTAGTCCATATATGTAGCACAGCATACTGAGGAGACTCAAGACTCTAGTTCCATCTCACGACCGAACGCCAGGAACGAGATACCAAAGATCGTAGTGCTCTCCTCTCAGGTTAGTATATCAATGGATATTTAATTTTCTTTCACACTTCTCCTAAGGTTTGAGGATCTAGGAAGGTAGCAGAAGGAATAAAGAAACGTTAGCTACTGATAACAGTTTTGTTTTATCGTATTTCTGTACTTGTGCAATACTGTAAGGTACTGCGTTGGCAAGTGCTCCTCTTGTTGGTTGATGCAATATTTTGGGCACTACACTTTTTAGCCAATATTTTATTTTTATGTACTTGCATGCAGAGAATGTATGTTACGGACTGTTATGCAAATTTGGAAGGTCTTTGCATTGATATGCCAATACTGATACAAGCTGAAATTAAGTAGGGCAGGTGACATACCTCCAACACCAAGCAAGTTCATATGTAAATTAGTAGTCGTGATAATCTAGTTTTAAAACTTCATCTATATGTAAATGTCGTAGGGTTGAATGCCGTGCCACAAGACTAATCCTGTTTATAATCTAAAGACGGTTGGTGTCTATTACTTAGCAATACGCTTTTTGTATAGCTATAGTACTGGGTACTAGCAAGGCTACCATGGAGGCATTTAACTACATCAGATGGATAGTGCTGTTTATGTTAGTATTACTGGTATTCAATGACGACAAATCCATAAAACCCGTTCCTTCAATTGGAGATGACGTGATCACTACAAGGAACCAGATATGGACCATCTCTGTTATCCACACATCGGGAGCCAGGACATACTCAAATCAAAGTTATGGTCTTGAGGACTGTTCATTCTTCTATACACTTGTAGTCTGTGGGGATGTGGAAATCATCTGGTAAAATGAATAAAATGAAATGAAATAAAATGGTTGAGAAAAAATAATTTACCTCAGAAGCCACGTGAGAAACATCGACTGCCACGTCACCAGCTGAGTTCCCCGCTCCTGGAGTAAGATGTGTAGAAGCATTAAAGGGGAATTATGTAACATTTTTTTGCACCAAAAATTGAAATATTTTAATTGAAAGAATTCGTGTGATTGTAATTTACTTCCACTTCTCAACATATTTATGCAATTATCTCACATTTCTGACATGTATGGTTGGCGCCAAAACAGCCCACGAGGCGCACTGACTTTGTGGCACCACCACAAATTACCAAATGTAAACAAATATGGCTATGGAGTGGCAATGGAGTAGAGTTAATTCAACTTACTTTGTAAAGAAATGGAAAAAAATTACTTTTTGTATCGTGCATAATGCAGCTTTAAATCAGGATGAGGGCTAAACGATAGACTGCGTGGACATAGTATGTCTAGATCTAGTTCCACGGTCAATTATCGTAGATCGATATCGTTGATTTCGTGTTCATAATAATGTATAGTCCTGGGTTGCGCATATGTTTGTTTTCTTCAATTCCCGTTTCTCTCATAGAATTGGTACAACATGGGTTGGTCGTGGTTAGACATGTAAAATCTCCAAGCAGATCCTTTAGTAGCAATGGGCCGGAATATCCGAATATTCTAACGGTCACTCACCAATCACTAAAACCCTTTTCCCCCTAAACGGGTCCGGACTTTTGTACTCCCTGCTGTGCATAGTCAGACCAGCGTACTGATCTAGTCCTGGGAAATTCGGCGTGGAGGATTTGGAGAAAGGGCCGCTGCACACCATCAGGGCGTCGTACACTTCCTCAATGGGAGATCCCTCCGCCGTCATGCTGACGGAAGACACGATCCAATGGCCCGAGGTCACGTGGTCTTCGGCCTTACGCACTTCAGTCACCTAGTGCATAAACAGTGTATATTAAGCATAAGGCAACAGATATGACTATAGCAGGATTTGAAGACAATGAAATGAGGCTTTGTACAGTTTAGTTCCTCCCATGTTAATTGTGGGGAGGCCATTTTGACCTCCAATTCGACCTTCCTATCAGTCTACGGTTACATAATTCCCTCCCTCACTTTCATTTGAAATACATAAACAGAACCACCCAAAAGAAATCTTAAGCCTCCGTACACATGTACAAAGAGAGCTAATTGTATCCAGAACCATACCTATCAAGTTCTATACCTGAATGGGTTAGGATCAGGCACAGTACTGGATAATCTTCGTGTATCCAGGAACGTAGATCTGTCCCAGGCACGGTTCTGGATACGCGTGGACTATAAAAAAAACAGCTGCAGTTCCTGATAATGGTTCTAGCTAAAACACGATTCTGGATATAACAGAGCTAAGAATGCCAAGTTGAAGGAATTATTTTCCAAACCTTAGTGTTGAGTCTGACGTATTTCCTGAGTCCGAACGTCTGGGCGTACTGGTTGAGGTACCGGTGCAGCTGGTGGCAGGACATGTACGCTGGGTAGTCTTTAGGATACGGGAAATCACTGAAGCACGACGACTCCTTGCTGACATTAGTGATGAGAGAATTGTAAACACTCGAACCCTGCTCCGGACGAACCTGGCCCGTGTAGTACCAAACTCCTCCTAGGAAACAAGAGTCACAAATGTAATGAAAATTAAACTGTTCTCCAGCTCAAAAAGAAATTAACTCACGGGAGTTTTCGACCAAATTTCTCGGTCTTCATCAGCTACTTGATCACCAAAGTCATTTACATCAGGGCACACCAACCTTCTCTCAACCGAGGCATCTTGTCGTTAGTTAAAATTCGGACTGTCACCCCTATAGCTCGAGATGGTACAGTCTGGTTAGACATTAAATTAGTCAGAGTGCTTAAGTTGTCACCCTGACATTTAACCTTGCCATGTTTAAAGGTAACCAGACAAGCTGACATGGAAGGGACGATCAGAGCTCTTGGACTTTTTCTGAGCTGCCTGGCGATCTTCCTATCATTTAATTTTCTATGGGGATTTGAAGACACACCGATCTCCAGTCCCAATTTCTACAACAGGTAAGATAGCTATGTGGTTTTTTTTCTATTCTATAGAAAGGGAGTATAGTAATTACATAATAGATACGTGATTGATAAATGATTTTAGATATCCAGTGCTATGTTAAGGTGCAAATCTGTGCTTATCTATTTTTTCAAACAGATTTAATCGCAGTTGAGAATTGAATTATGGTAAATTTAGATCTTCCCAGCAGAAATGTAATGTTCAGCATGTGCCCTTAGCTTTCCTAACCTTTCTGAGTTCAGTCCGAGAAAATAGAACTATCTGAACTGTTCAGACTTGATAGTCAGCCTGGCTGCCAACCAAATCGGATGGCACCCAGGCTACTAGTACTTGATAGTAGCCTGGTGTCCAGTCTCTCGTGATTGGGGCCGAGCTCTCTTCGGGGGCTCTATTAGTTTTCCCCCGCCCAGCTCAACTGGTCAGCCGATGGGAGTATTACGCCTGATAGAGTTTTGTACGCCAGGAGTTGATTAGCCCCACCACAAGATTATTTGAACTCCCGTCGTGCAAAACCTACCGGGGAACCTAGCTGAGTCGGGCGGGGAAGAGCTCCTGGAGCCCCGAGGAGAACCCGTCCCAATTGCGACTGGACACCAGGCTAACTTGATAGCGATTATTATAGCAAACGTCGAGTAAGGCGCACTTCACATTTTGCGACATGTCTCTAAATTCGGCTTAGTACATCAAATTGAGAGATTTAGATTTACTCCATTTCTCGATTTAGATTTAAAAACAACTGAACAGCCTGATGAAGCCCTTGGTTCAAAGGACACCAGACGTAATAACACTAAGTGGCCCAACAAGTATCTAAATAAGGGACGATTGTAGTGCCTACTTGAAAATCCTTCTGAGTTGTACTTGAAACATTTTGTCCCAATTTGTAGATTTTTTTTGGTCACTGAGAAGGAACAAGTAGTGTAAACTTTCCCAGTTTGGTGAAAATGTGCCACTATATATAGTCGGCGTGTAGGCCGCGGCGGGACAGATTTGAGTTGTTCGGTCTGCCCAGCCCTGAGGGGATGGATACATGAGAAATCGAGGCGACAAGGTCACTGCAAACTACTCAGAAACCAACGTCTACGTCTTTTCGGCAAACTTTCAAGTGTGATAGGACTCAATTTAGACATTAATTCCCTCTCCGACGGTGCTTTAATACGTCTTTTACTTCACGGGTCTTCTTACTTTTCGTTCAAAATTAATTGTGAAATTATGAGACCGTTTCGTACCCTTCTGATTTACAACATTTAGCACACTGCACTTGAGTCCTTCCTGAAATGTCAGGGGGGTGGGGGGTGGAACAGCGCATTTAGTTATATTTAATTTGTCCCTAATGCTTTGTATTGTTTGTTTAAATTGTGTGTATTTCTTTGTTATTTTTATGTAGTATTATATCTTTGTTAAGTATTCTATCACTAACAGGTGCATAAATGTGACATTTATGTGAATTTGATGGAAAAAGTGTGTTACCCTTAACAACCGTTGCACATTTGTGACAGATCAGTGGTGCATGCCGGGAGCCTGCCCACACTACAGAATAACGTGTCAAACTTGACTACAACAAGCGCGGGGAAATGCCGTCCTGTCACCAATTTTGTCTTTATCAAGGTAAACATTATTTCTAAGAGCTTGAGGTTTTGTCAAATATGTTGACAAACGTATATTAACTTGTTCAGAACGCCACAGAAAAGGATAAAATTTGGTCTACTTTGGTCTTACTAAAAATTGTAAAACGTCTGTTTTATAAAAAGTAGACGGTAAAATAGTAGATTAGATGTTATTTATTTTACGTCATGCAATTAATGTTCTGGACTTATAGAACATAGATTTTTAGTTATGGACTGTTTATTAATTTTAGTACACTAAATAATATATGGTTGAACTAGCGTTTCTTCTCATTCGTGTCTTTATGGTTTTGCCCCAGTAAACGAAATATGAGGCATGTTCATCTGTGACGTCATGTGTCTGCCATCTTGGAAACGACCAATCCATGAATCGTATACTAAGTTGGCCCACTGATAACCAGTCAACCAATCACAATTCGCCTTTGTCTGTACTACATATTTTCTCTCCAGGTTCATAAGACAGCTTCGGGCTCCACGTTTATGTTACTGGCCAGGTTCGGCCGGAACCACGGGATGACCATCTGCTATCCTGTACGCCGTTCGAAGGCCCGTCACAATCAGCTGTCATACCCAAGGTATACAAACCTCTTTATATACTATATTATACTATAGTACTTTTAATTATGATCAGAAGTGTATCAAGAAGCCAATCACTGCACGAAAAGTTAAATTTACCAACGGTAGTAAATGCCAGTAAATTCAGGTAATGTTTACTTTGTAAACAGTATATATGTGTGTGTGTGTGTTTGCGTAAGAATAAACAGATTTGTTGTTGGACTAGACCACGTGAAGGTAAACATTATGTTATTTGCTTGACAAATGTTACCCTTTTTAGCTGACACGGCCTTGTGTCGAATGAAAACAACGGTACTAACCCACTTCAATCCGTCCTACAGCGGAAAATTGACAAGGAAAGACTGCAGGCCTGCCCTGGGGAAAAACGGCTACACCCTCATCATACACCATTCAATCATGAACAAGCCTGCCATGGACCGAGTCATGGAACCGGGAACCAAGTACATCGGCATCGTCCGAGAACCTCTCAATCATTTTCGATCCATCTTCTTTTGGAAGCAACGCAGTTTCCGCAGTAAGACTAATCCTCTAGGGGCGTTTCTAAGTACAAGTAAGGATGGCAACCGCGAGCTGGGGAGAAACAAGCCTTACTCAAAACATCGTAATTTTCAGTCCTACACCATGGGGTTTCCGCCAAAACTGATGACCAGCAAAAATACAAACCTGATACACGAGGCAATAAGGTGGGCTATTGCTGTCGATCTTTTTCTCACATTTCTATAAAATGGGCGAGATATTTGAAAAAATAAGTAACAGTCAAAGACCATTAGCTGCCAAAAGCATGGGGTTTCAAAGCGATTAAAACTGCACGAAACGTTGGATTTACCAATCGTAGTAACATGCCAGTAAATTCGAGTAATGTTTACTTTGTAAACAGTACCAGAATTTACAATGGTAGTAAATAAAAGTCAAGTTCTGTAATTTAACTTCAGCTCGAACTGTTGTTTACTCGAATTTTCAGCATGGCAAGATGAATTCAGATTTTAACTTCATTTTTAAAACAGCGTGTTCGAAATCTGATCTGTTTGCATATATCACTGCACGAACAGTTACCAATGGTAGTAAATGTCAGTAAATTAAAGTCGAGTAATGTTCACTTTGTAAACAGTACCGGAATTTACGATGGTAGTAAATAAAAGTCAAGCCCTATAATTTAACTTACTACCATTGTTAAGTCCGAAATTACCGGTCTTGATTTTTATCTACTGCCCTTGTAAAATCCGGCACTATTTACAAAGTAAACATTACTCGACTTTACTGGCATTTACTACCAATGAATAGTAAATGTTAGTGCAGTGTAATAGATATTTTTCTGAATCACCTGTTGTTGTACAGGACCGTTGCAAGCTGGTACTCGATAGTCCTGATAACAGAGTACTATGAAGAATCCCTGGTGCTGCTGAGAAGGACGTTTTGCTGGACCATGTTCGACATACTACACACCACAACGAAACTCCATGAACTTTCTTCAGTAAAGAAACGTAAAGAACATGTCAAACTGACCGACAAGCAGAAAGCCACCCACAGAAAAATGAGTAACATAGATTATTTGATGTACGACTACTTCAATAAGACATTTTGGCAACGTGTAACTGACGAAGGACCCGAGTTCTGGGAAGAGGTCGCGTATTACAAGACCCTGAACCACCAAGTGAACCAACATTGTGTCTCACCCGGTGGGAAAAGAGTCTTTCCTGCTGGTAAATGGAGCCAAGAATTTACGATAGATTCAACGTTCTGTCACGAAGTGCGGAAATGGAGGGAAGGGATATGGGCAGCAGCGTGTTGGGGCGTGGTTGATAGAAATAACAAGGCTTTTGTGAAAAAGAATCAATCCTAATTAATAATAAAGGAATACTCAAGAGCAGAGGCAATTGGTATGGTTCATTAGATACTATTTTTCTGAATTCCCAAAAATAATTGTATTTGCAAGTTGACATATTGAGTTTGGACTAGGCAGCAGTTATATTATACGGCATTAATATTCTAGTAGGATTACGAAGGTCAAGTTCGATAATGGGCATTCATGCGGCTTTCTAAGGTACTGCAGCGGCACTTTTGGGTTTGATTTGTGAGCTATAGTGGTTTGTCCTATTTTACTAGGTCATGTCCTTAGCCAACAGTTAGGAGTGCGTGGCCACATACAGGAAAAGGTCGATTTGAGCCGAAGCAATCTGCAACGATACATTGCATAACATACGGCAAAAGAAAAACCAGCAGAAATCACAAACGACGAAGGTATGAGATCTTTGACCTCTAGTTCTCATGTAATTTACCAAGGGAAAAAAGAAGAACTTAGAATAAATCAAGTGATGCCGAAGTAATATGCAATCGCATAATCAATGACATCCTTGTATTTTGAGAAAGAGAGAGGAGAGAAGAGAGAAAGAGTGACATCCACACAAACCCAAACAATATACTTCCCTTCCTTGGCAGTCAGAGTAAGAAGAAAATGGACTTTTGCTTTAAAGGCATCCAATACAATTTCACAAGGCGGCAAAACAAAAAAAGTTCTGGATGAGGAAATCTAAAATTGACATTTACTGTTATTTCTTGGCACATTTATTTCATCATTTCATACTTGAAACGTTTAAAATAGACCCAAAACAAGCTGCGTGGGGAGTACTTTTTTTTAACTCCATGGTACCACAAATAAATAGCTAGAACCTGCCATTTGAAACGGTAGATGCCATATCGCAGAACGGCACGCTTTAAATGTATCAGAACGCGCCGTCAACATACACACACCGTGATGTTTCGTGGAGTAGAGGTTAGGGTTTTAGGTTTTAGGCTTTTTGGCCCGGGTTTGAATCCGAGGTTGTGCTCTGTCTTTTTTTCAATAATATCTTTACTATTTTTCACGATGGTGTCCTACATTTGAAATTAAAATGTTGCTTTTTATACGTTTTAAATGTTTTTGCCCCTCTCAAAAGTTATGATACACTCGGATATGGCTTAGACCATTCGGCGATATGGCATCGACCGTTTCAAAATGAATGGTAACGACCGTTTACGAGACAGAAACGCGCTGAAGAGATACCTTGTGGCATGTTGCACTGTTAAGCGTGTAATCAAATAAAACTACTTCTTTTCTCCTTCTAACACATCGTACCTATGTCATCATGTCTCTCAAAACACACCGGCTCCAGTCCCTCCTCCAGACAGGCCTTGACTGACGTAAGTCCGCAGACCCCTGCGCCGATAACCGCCACACGTCTACGGCTCATAACGGGCTTGGGCTTTTATGGGTTAACTGCAAAGATACAGCAATAATTATGTTTATTTTCGCAGAAGAAAAACATACTGCATTTGTTCTGTTTCTTCTTCTTCTTCTCCAAACATACAATGTCAGTGACCTGGACCAGACGTCTGTCACCATGGTAACTGGTGCTGTAGCAGACACACTGTGGTGTTGGGTTACATTATGTAGCGGGACAGAGCTGGAGGGGCTGGTCCATATACTAGTACATTTTGTGTATGAATGTGTTTTAGTAAGAATAATTAGAGCAGTAGTTAGTTAGTTTTTTGGCCCACCCAATCTCAATTTTTAGCAGAAAAAAACTACTGCTGTGAAGCTGACTTGACGTCAATGTATTGAGTAAAAATGTAACGAACACTTTATGTCATTCTGTTGTATAGCAGCGTTGACGTTGTGTAATGTAAACAGACCGAACCGTACTGTACGCCAAATACATGGGGGGAACGGTAAATTCAGGCAGGCCGGCAACGCTTAACGGTGAATTTTAACTTAAACGTTGTCTTGTATAAGGCTTTGGAAGCGACTGCTTTGGAATGTTGTTCTGTATCCGTGGGGTGTCTGGCAAAGCTAGTCTGCGGACCTTGGATGCTCCGTTATGATTTTTGGGTAATCTGCCGTTCGACTACGTGATACAAAGAATTTTTCAATAACGATGAATTCAGGATAATAAACTAGAAAGTTAATGTAACATTTGCAAACCAAATGCATAATGTTTGCCTTCACATGGTCTAGCCTAACAAACTACTGCTCTGCTCGGCGCCGCACGTCGAATCTCCCAGGACGAATAATTTTTTTTTTGCCCCGTGTAAATTGGGAGTCCCGTTAGCACAATTGTTCCCCTGAAAGTGAGACTACGTTTATTGCTGTAAACAGTGCGGTTAGGCTCCAGAGCTTGTATAAACTGGAATCGCATTCACCTCGCACATTGATCGAGATGACTTTTAAGACAGAAAAACCGGTAACAAATCCACTTACTTTGACAGAGAATGCCCCAAAGTCGCCGGACCCATTCTTGCAGAGACGACAGGTGGATTTTGACCTGTGACCTTTGTCCCTGTTCCGTCATGAACAGCGCGTGCTACGTTACGTGTACACCTGTACGCATGGACGTTACCCTTTGTCAACACATTCCTAGTGTAATAGCTTCAAGTTGTTGTGTTAACATGGGGGGGGGTGCATGTGATTACCTCCGTTTACTACAATAACAAAAGATATTTCCCTTTTCAAAACATAACATATATATAAATTATAATTATTATAATATTATATAAATTATAGATATAACGTTAATTTAATCCCTATTAAAAGTGCATCCTGGATCCTATCTTGAAGAACACCACAGCTACTGTAATGACCAGTGGTCATTATAACCAATATGAAGATGTTGAAAGCCATTTTTCTAAAGCAGGACAGGCCCAGTCTCAGGCCATCACTGAATCCAACACAAACACCACAGCTACTGTAATGACCAGTAGTCATGATCAGACAAGCCAGTCTCAGGCCATGACTGAATCTTCGCATTTGGATACTAGCAGTCTTTCTTATGGCACAGGGCCGACTGCCTCGCAGCTCAATTCTCTATATGAAAATGTGGAAACACCATGATTAAATCCACATTTCAACAGGAAGGTCACCATTCGGTTATCAAAGAGCGACAAAAGAAATTATTGGTCTCTTATATCACTTAAGGCCATAGCAAGTAAATTTTATGGATGACATCCTCCGGAGACTCCAAAATTAATGCGAGAGGGCGAAAAAAAAACAAGGCAGGCCAAAAAAAACAAGATTCCTACATTTTCAGATTTTAAAATCGTAAACCTCGTTGAACAAGAATTTAGGCGGTAAAACATGATATCATACCCAACAGGTCTTCTGTCGCTGTATTCAACAGTATTAGCTGTCCTTGCAGATGTGTCTTTATTAAATAGAACAAAAAAAAAGAGCTTGCTGTACCATCTTCAAGGTAGATACTACACTGGGTATTCATTTGTAATGGAACACCCTGGACTGTCAACACTTGCCATCAAACACGAGGAATTGCGCCTCAAGTTTGCTGGATCCCTGGTGGTCTCTGAGTTTAGAGACTGGCTACCAGGCAGAACACAGGGCTCAATCACTGACAGAGTGACTCATAAACCTGTCTGGAAGCCATACTCTACCTATATTGTGCCATCTGTTACAACACAGATTTGTCTCTGAAACAACTTTGAAAAAAGAAGTGACTAAATAAAATTTTCAATTATTGTACAAAATGTTTTTGATTCAGTGGCAACATCACATGTAAAATGAATAAAATACAACATTGTATCAAAGTAAAAATAAAAGAATAAATCAGAGTCTTGTCTTGCAGATGGACATTCATGACATATTTGCCCTTTTTGGCATGTTGACCACCATCGCAGGGCAACAAAATTTCTTGTTTTTTTTTCTGAAATCAGGCGAAAATCAATGCGCGCGAGGATGTCATCCATAAAATTTACTTGCTGTGGCCTAATATAAAAAATACTTGAGATATAATTGGAAGAAATTGGAGGTCACTGAGCTCTCCCAGAAAGAACCATTGTTAAGGTTGTTGAATCTTCGGACGTTCTACAGTGTCCTTTCTTTGTAATCCCCATTTTACATGACTGTGTAATAAACAAACAAACAAACACATAAAGGTCCAGGGAAATCTTTAAAAGGCCTAACAGCAATCACTGTGAAGTCCTTCCTATTTCCTTCTTCTGTGCGTCCATAGTTGTTTGCATGCAGTAGAGTCACAAAGAAGTGAGGGGGAATTTATTTATTCATTTCTGTATTCTTTTACCAGGGTAGCACCTCTCAGTGACTTGGCACTGCTCTTCCGAGTGGCCCTGGGTACACATAGACAAACACATGTAACAATATGTACAAGACAAAGACAGGATCAAAAACATCAAATCAAAATCGTAATCCAAATTCGTAATCGAGGCCATGCCGGGTCGTAAGGGTGGAGAGTGCATACAGTGATGTGAAGGACTGTATAGACGATGCAGTTCTAACAACGGGTGGGAGTTTATTCCAACCTACTGCACCTCTATAAGCAAACGTTTTCTTACCGCATTCTAACCTGGCTTTGGGGAGTCGCAAGGACTGATTCAGACTGTGTCGGGTGGAGTAAGTATGGGTTTCTAAGGTTAAGTTGAAGATGTTTAGGTACTCGGGTAACTGGTTTTGAATTGACTTTCGTACAGTTTGTAGAAGATGTATATGACGTCGTGAAGATAGGTCTTTCCAGCCAAGGCTCGATAGATGCTCAGAGCTGACATGCGATCTGTATGGCAAACCTAGGATCATTCTTACTGCTCGGTTTTGGAACTTTTGTAGCTTGTCTGATAACCCTTTCCCACAATTTCCCCACACTACATCACAATAATCGAGTTTCGGTAAGATCAAACAATTAAACAACATTGTTAGTGTGTTTTGTGGTAGGACAGAGGTGAGGCGCCGAAGAACACCCATTCTTGCAGACACGGCATTAGTCAACTTCTCAACGTAACATTGCCATGTCAAACAAGGGTCAAGCCAGATCCCCAAATACTTAAAACTGGATACTACTTCAATGCATGTTCCAGATAGATGTGTTTTTAACTGTTCTTTTCCTAGGTGCAGCCTGTTAGAAGTGCCAAAGAGCATCGCTTTGCATTTACTGGTGTTTAGTGTAAGTCTGTTTGTTTCAAGCCACTTTTGAATGTTCTGAAGGTCTGCATTCAGTGCCTTGTTAACATCAGAGACTGATTTAGCTGCAAAGAAAAGTGCAGTGTCATCGGCATAAAGCACTATATGATGTAAGCTGCAGATTGACGGGAAGGTCGGATTGGAGGTCAAAATGGTCTCCCTACAGGCTGGCAGGAAGTGAATGGTACGGTGGAGGAACTAAGGATTGCATTTGCCATTGCCTAGTTCATAGCCATTAATTAGATACACATAATATTGAAAGTAGAACACAAGTAACAGATTTCCAAATTTTTCCCACTTTATTCACTAATGCTGTAAAACTGCTGCAATCAGACATTCGTTATGTGCAACATGTATGTTTCTATTTGAACCATGTAAGACTACCCGTGTGGCTAAAGGGCATTTAAATAAACAAACAAGGTGAAACATCTCTACAACAATGACTTCAATTCAAAATCTTTTACTTCAAGTCTGTGCACTACCAACCTTTCTTCCCTGCTCTTGCCATCGGCAAAGGTAAATAAATACAACAGAACATGTACCCGTGACAGAGAATCTGAGTCTACTTTGGCATGTAAACTGTGCAAGTTGCAAAAATGTAGACTCTTAGAATGTAGAAACACCAGCTCCAACGGATATTGTATCCAGAACCGTGCTTATCTAGTAATCTGCCTGAAAATCTTAGGGTTAGGATCAGGCAAGGTTTTTCATAGTCTCTGCGTTTACAAGAACATAGTTGCTTCTTTTATATAATATGCTATAGTGAGCAATAGCCACTGAAAGTGTACATTATTATTTAATAACAGTTCACTAAGTCAGCCCCAGACACGGTCCTAGATACACATGGACTATCCAGAGCTGTGCTTGAGCATGGTTCTGGATAAAGCATGGTTCTGGATACATGTATATCTAAAGAATTGGGAAGTTTGACAGCAAAAAATAACAGAATTTTTGGGAAGATTTCAAGAATACCTTCCTTCAACCCTGTAAAAAATCAAAGGCTCTGCCCCATAGGCATTGCCAAAAATTAGGCATTGCCAAAAATAGCAAAGAGACAGTGTGATTGATATTAAACATAAATACTTGTGACATACCTTATTGTGATAATTTGTACCTTAAGTTGTTTTGTCCATTCTTATAACTAAATTTCTTGCATTTCATGCATTTGATAACTAAACAGCCATGCCACTAATTAACAATATACTTCATTTTTCACAGACCAATGGCACAATCGCATATATCAAGGATAACACCAACAGATCATAGCAACATAAAAGTGCAACATATATTTTCACATTTAACAACTGGCCTAAAAAATCACTCTGTCTAATACAATACAATACACTGCAGTAGTTTTGCTATAATTGCTGTAATTTTAATTGCTAATTGCAGTGTGTTTTGAAGCAATTTTAACATGTTGTAATGTGCCAACATCAATTCAGCCTGTTGCCTGCTACTGTTGGACACAATGTATGAAATGTATTTGCTCAAATAAACTGTTGACATATACTCAGACACTCACACTGATATTTAATCTTTTATAGCTTTTATTTTTTATTAAGTTTTAACACATAGCCTTTTTTTCTTATGTTTGACTTTCAAATGTACTCACTAGTAGCAATTAGCATGTTGAAACATTATAAAGCACAATTACTGTAGTAGTCATAAGTAGACATCTGGTGTATTTGCTTGGGGATTATTGACATAGCAGCACAGGGATATACAAAATAAAACAGACTTTCACTGTACTAAAATACCTCACTGTACACCTTTTACGTTTTTTAGCTGATAGAATAAGTCTGGTACCCTCCCAACTCACTGACAACATACTATCATCATAGTATCATCACACATGTACAAGTTATTGTTTTTCTAATAACCCAATAGGGGGCAGCCCTATGTTCCAACACTCTTATATTTGCTTGCACAGGGGTAAATGTTACAGTTACACAGGCTCACTCCCCTAGCCAATGATTATGTTTACCTGCTCAATTTCTTATTCTTCTCCAGTTACCAACACTTCTTCTTCTCCAAACACCAGTTACAAAACATGGTAACTGGTGCTGTAGCAGACACCCTGTGGTGTTGGGTAACATTATGTAGCAAGTTGGAGGGGCTGGTCACAATGATTATGTTTTAGTTTAAGAATAAACAGAGCAGTAGTTTGTTGGGCTATACCATGTGAAGGTAAACATAATGCATTTGCTTTGCAAATGTTACCTTTCTAGTTCACCCTATTTTGCCAAATTCTACTAGTAGGCATAAGGTTATAGCCCCTCAGGGAGGCCTAGTAGATGCTACTATTTGGCTGATTTCTAGTATTTCTCCAGCCACCCACAGGGTCTTGTATAGACTAGTCGGTGGGGTGAAGATTGAATCCAAGTTACATGTCCTGAGTGACCTTGAAGCCAGAGAACTGTCAGTTTTGTCAGATTATTGCTAAGAAGTCACTCCTCACTGTCTCAAAGTTATTGGGTTTGAATGCTTCAAATTTGGCAAAAAGTTGGGAAATGCCTTACCCATGCAAAATCATGGTGGGTTGAAGGAGGAGATGAGTTGCGAGAATTGAATACATGTATATCTGTCTGTATACACATCCTACAATGTATTGGAACAGTTATAAAAATCTTTCTTTTGCAGCATTGAATCCCAAAAGCTTTTTTTACCCTATCCACCTGTTGTCTAGTTCATATTCTTATATAACCATATTCTTTTTTCTATTGCTTTTACCACAAGCAAAATAGCCTGTTAGTAGTTATTCTCTTTTTCATTTGACTTCTTCATAAATCATTTCCACACAAAAATCTTTTTAAAAGACTTTTCCATCTACATTTGTGTACTCTTACTTCCCTTTTAAGGCATTTTTTGTCCTCATAACTTCCTTTGTTGTCTTGTATTTAAGAACCTACTACATAATAATAATACTTAGTTTCTTTCAATCAACTTCAAATGCAGAATTTGCTTGCAGAATTCACTATACAACACTGTATACAAATATTTACCATGCTTGGGACTTACTTTTCGGAAACGTCAACCACCTCAAAAGTCTTGGGTTCGTAATACATAAACCACCTTTACCACCCCTATTTGCTGCAATGGTATCATCTACTTTTCCTCTGAAATGCTGCTTACATGGAGTGGTCCACTTTAGGTTTAGGGGATGGCAAGCTAGAAACATTGCTACACACTACAGCACCAAGTTCCAGCGATGATGATGATGATAATAATGCACACACACGTTTTTTGTCCGTCGTGACGTGTCAGTCTCACTCGATGCTTGCCTCCGTGCCTTCTACCTCGTAAACACTTTCGTGTTTCGCAAGGATACGCAGTAGCGGACGCAGCTTCAGCCACCATTGCTCCCGTGGCAGGCGGTGCCTAGCAAAAAATTTAACAACATAACAGAGACAGCTTCATTAGCATGAAAGTTCATAATGTGTTGGTACTAAACATTATGGATTAAAAATTTACTGTAGGAAAATGACACTTAATAATCATCACATTTCTCAAATGTTAACTATCATATCTCTTGTTTCATCTGAATTTTTAGGAGCAAAAATGGTGAGGATGAAGAGAATGATGGTGAGGGAAACTGCGGCTTACAAGTTACAAGGCTCATTAATTTTACACAGCTGTGATTGGTTGGTAGTGAGCCAATCAGACAACACAAATACAAATGACATAATTTAATATACTGTCTTGCCTGTACATCCTGGAAAGAAAGCCAACACTGACACATGAAATGTTAAAGAGAAAAACACAAAGAACAAACTTTAAGGAAAGGAGACTGGAAAGAGACAGACTGGGACTAGAACCAGTGTTCTCTATTTCTCTACTACTGGGTTACAACGTTTATAAATCTAGACTAAATATTGATTAAAAGTTGATAATTTAATTACCTCATCTAGTATTGGTGATTGAGATAGTTGATAAATCTAATGTTGATCACAAAATTGATAAATCTACAGTAATAACTGTATTGATTACAAAATCATCAGAAACCTATAGCTATTCTTAAAAACAAAATCTGATTCAATAAATCTAGTAGTGATTACAAAAGTCGATAAATCTAGTACTGATTACAAAATTGATTAAACTAGTATTGGTTACAAAATCAATAAATCTAGTTACTGTATTGATTACAAAATTAATGAATCTAATAATCATCAAAATATTAAATCTAGCATTGATCACAAGTTGATGAATTATTTAAGGACAACACTACAGAAAGTTGACAGTCTAAGACTCTTCATCTAGTAACATGCAGGGGTTCAACAAACAACTAAAGAGCATTTTCAAATTCTTTAAATTTTATTGAACTTGTTTTTTTTTCAATTAACTTTTTGTAAATTTTATGGACAGTTTTTATAATTATCTGTTAGGAGTGTGACACCTGGTGGAATTAATATCAAATCTACAGTGAAAATTAATATGCAGGAATGTGAAAGTTACTGGAAAAGGTGGCATAAAAAATGCATTAATCCATACATTAAACACTTTTTGAGTTATCGAGCAAGAAAAGTCATTCAATCTGTTCTGGCCACACCAATTTGATTTGTAGCTTCGGGTTCTCAGTTTTAATAAAAATGCTGATACAGAACTGGGATATCAACATGTCTTGATTGATCGGAGTCTGCGGGGAAAGTCTGTACCTTGGTGCACATAGTTTCAGGGGGTAGAATGTATTATATTTACTATGTAATAGCCAGATTCAAGTTTTCCTCCTTTTTTCCCACGATGTCTTGTTAAAATTTTACGTAAAATACCCAGGAACCAAGGGAATAAATTGGTGTGGCCTTAGTCTTGACAATGTTAAGTTGGCATGTTAGCTTAAGAGCAAGAATTAGCAATCATTGGCATTGTGGGCTTATATAAGCTGGAAGGCTGTCTTCAAGACAGTGGAGTGCTATATATAGGTACCTGGATGAATGCATTATAAGAAACTTGAGTTTACTGTGTACAGTAGTAAAGGGGGAAGAATTGTGCAAAAGTGAGTCTTAATTTGTCTTAATTTTTACTGCACTGTTTTCCAGCATTTGTTATTTTTGTGAGGTCTTGTTACTAATGATGGACAAAAAATATGGCTATTCTGTCATTAATTTTTGTATTTTGTATTTTTGTATTTACTTAAATGTAAAGCTCTTGTCTATTGATATAGATCACAAGGCAAAGAGATAATAGAGATTGAAAGTTCATCTGTGTGTGTTCTCCATGGATTAGCTCTTTCCTTGACAAAGATCACTCAAGGTCCAAAATTTAGTCCAATTATTTATTGTGTTGGAAATGAGTTAAAGCCTGCTTCAGACAATAGAGATTATAATTCAAAAGTTTACTGATAGAAGACTTAGTACAAGTTTTCTTTTATGCAAGCACACTGTGTCAGCTCCCAATATCGATCCCTTCATCAAGCAACCCCGACATGTTACATAGGTTAAAGATCAAGGATTTCGAAAGCTTAAGTGGGTAGCTAGTGGGTAGCTGCAACTGGGATCTTTGTGCAAATGGGGAGTCTACTAGTAGGTACTAGGTGGTTTAGTCTGGTGTCCATCCTATTCTAGCTCCGTTCACCCCTCTGATCGCTTCCATGTAGAATAGTATGGCATCCGTTAATAGAGGAACAATAGAGGTGGTAAGGTGATCTTGTAGTAAGGGTTGTTGAATCAAAATCTGAAGGCTCTGGGTTCGAATCCCTGGCAGGCCCCACTGTTGTGTCCTTGGGAAAGGCACTGTTGTGTCCTCGGGAAAGGCACTTTACACCTCACTCGACTGACGGGTTAAAATGAGTACCTAGCTTCAGTTAGGGACTTCCTCTCGGATGAGACGTAAAGTCAGAGATCCCATGTTGAAGGACAGCCACACCTCGAGCCCTTTATCGAAAAGAGCAGGGGTCCTTCCTGGTGTGAGTGGTTCAAACCTTACAGTTTGGTCTAACACAGCTTGTACTTACTGTACAAAACTGGTGTGTAAGGCAGTTTAGCAGTTATACGAAATATGTTTAAATAAGGACAGATGCTAGACTTATAATTCTGCAGAGAAGTGATCAGAGGAGCCAACAGGAGCTGCAAATGTAAAACAAGAGTGGACACAGGCTCCATAGGTGAGATGCTCTAGCCAGGGCGTTGCCCAGTACTGTAGAAGTAGGTGGTTGACACATACTCTAAGGAATCTTAAACTCACTTAAAGTCAGACCAGGCCTTAAGGTGTGTGACAGGCGTTATCTTGGTGGTCATGGTTAGCTCCTCAGCCTCTTCAATACTGACTGTTCTCGTTACCCCATCTCTTAACGAAGGGGAAAATAATTAACTAATTAGCAATCCAGGAAATGTAGGTGTTACAATGTAAGGTTTCTCTTTTACCTGCAAGTTTTGCAACAAATCAGCAAAGCACCCATCATCATAGAATCAACCAATCAGCATGCATGTATCAAACAATCATAAGCAGTTGCAGCCAATGAAAAAGCTGCCTTTGCAAAGCCCTGGTTACAGCCAATCAGCACACAGCCAACCGTTTGAAATGACAAACACAAGTACAAACACAACAGCAGCAAATAACAATTAGTTATAGCTTTGCATACATGTGTCTTTCCAACCAAAGGTATTAATCACAATTTCTTCAAAAGCTGAATTATGTAAGAAGCCAGCCCACCTGGTTATCCTTCAGAATAGCAACAATATAAAATCATATTTTTAATACTATGTCAAATAAGTATCAATATCAGCCTATTGTTACCGGTATTGGGTTTTTCTTATCAAGCAGTCCTACAAATTTGTAGCCAGTGTTCAAATTTTCCTTTTTTCATCAATATCAAGATTTAATTTAATATATTTTTTGTCTTGTTGAAAGTACAACTCTAAGCCAATGATATGTAAAAAAATATGGGGAATATTATAATTTAAAAGGGAAACTTGTGGAATGTGAATTGTGTTTGGAGTGACATGGCGTATATATTTGCTTAATAGGAACTACACAGGTTGGTAGATTTCATAATTATTGTTACATACATGTAAACTCTATTATTGAAAACATTTATCCACAAGCTCAAATATATCTGCCACCCTTAAAAAATACATCTAGGGAGATCTCCAATGCAACATACCCCAGTACAATATATTCCTGTTAGTATCTAAACTGTTCATTCCTGGGGGTGCTGCACTAGAGATCTCTCAAACACACAGTTTTTCAAAGTGGTGGATATATGTAACCTGGGGGTTAAATGTCAATGGGAGTTAGCAAAAAAGTCTGTTTCTGGAGAGTTGACTCATAACTATAATTAATAGCAGTAATTCTTTTAGTCAACACTTTAAAAAAAGAACAGTGTAAAAAAAATAACTTTACAATTATCCAGTTTCTAACCTATAAAAAGTGGTGTTTATTTTATGTAGAAGACATTACTGGCACTACAAAAAGTTTTATATCTAATATTATAATATTCTACTTTATTTTTTAAGTGCAATCTAAATTTTCAGGCTAGGTGCACAAGTGCACCTACAGTATTTCCAATAATAAATTAAATTTTTCTACTATACATGACATTGTATTACTTGATATAATAATAACACAACTGATATAACAGCAATATCAAAATATCTAGGCATTCTAAAGTCTTTACTGCTATTGCTTTTACTAGTACACAAAATCATATAGACCACATCAATTCATTTACTGCATGGACAAATTTTTGGATGGATTTTTGAATTTCCTTCTTGACATGTTGACTACGGATGCAAAAAAACAACAAGCACTTAAGCTCCTGTTCTGAAACAACAGGAGCTTCTTCACTAATTTGCATTATCCTCGTCTTGACTTGTCTAACTTGTGTTTCCTTTTGGCCTTTCACAAAAATTGTCTTGACTTGTCTAACTTTTGTTTCCTTTTTGGCCTTCACAGAAAATTGTCTTTACTTATTTGCATATCAATCAATGGTTCGTGCTTATAAACCAGCAATTCTCCTGCAGTCCTTTAGTGTCACTGACGAAAGGTAGTGGATGCTACCTGAAACGTCTGACCGTTTCCAAAATCATATCCAGTTGCTTGAGTAACTGTTTATTGGCGTATCTTATCACCTGGATGTCTAACCTTCACCGACGTAACAAACACATCAATTTTCTGGAAAATCTAAAAATCAATAATTTAAATTAGTGTGGTCTAAGACTAACATAATTTTACTAAAAGTGAGGTCCCTGTACCACTATGCAGTGCCACTTGGCACTCTGCCCTTTGCCCTCTAACCTCTGCACAAAGAAACGATACTTACTGAAAGTCGGTCTGGGACTTGATGTGCGTGACGGGACTGAACTGGACGGTTCTACGGTTGAGTCCGATCAGACACGCTGTGTCCTCCTCATTACACTCCACCACTACACGCCCTCCTGGGGGAGAAGAACAATTATAGCAATGGTGAGGCAATCAGAGATGGCAGACTTCACCCCCTCTATGCATTCTCAGTTCCGATATCTTTTTAGCCTTCACCAGGCTTTCATAAGGGGTTTTGGATCATAGTAGCATTGGTGTAGCCATACAGGTATGCAAAAAGGTTTCAAGCCCTGTATAAAGAAAAATAAAAGCAGTTATATTAAATTTTGTTCCTGTCTAACTTACCTTCCTCCTTGTAGTTGTTGTGCATCTTCTCGGCCAGGAAGGCCACAGACTTGGCTGCCAGCTTGGTGCCCAGATTGCGGTCAAACGGTGAAGGGCACCCACCCTGAAAATCCATCAATCAATATATCAATTAATCAATCGATACTTAATAAACAACATGACAGACATGAAACATGTCAACATGATATCTATACATGGTATTGGAAGACGGAGCCCAACCCTCTCCTTCCACCACCTTTTACTTCCCCAACAGAAGTCAGGTAGCTATTTTACACCTAGGTGTACTGAGGAAAGTCGTGTAAAGTGCCTTTCCCAAGGACACAACGTCTTGCCAGGAATGCACGGAATCAAACCCGTTACCTCTCCATCTCATGTCCACCAGCCTAACCACTCAGCCATCTGATGCCACCACAGTAAAAGGAATTAAAGGATTGTAAAAAATCAACACGAACCTGTTGCATGTGTCCCAGGACGTTCTTCCGTGCAGAGAACAAGCCTTTCCCCTCCTCGCAATACAGCTGGTAGATAAAGTCAGTGGTGTAGTTCTCATTGCACTTCTCATTTCTAATGAACAGTGGACAATAAAGCTTTAAAAGTTACTAAGTGTTTGGGTGTGGATGGTGTTCAGTGCCAAGGACAGGCATGTTTGACTATGTGTGGATGGTGTTCAGCACCAAGGACTGGTATGTTTACACCTAGGTGTAGTGAGGAAAGTCGTGTGGTATGTTTACCTATGTGTGGATGGTGTTCAGCACCAAGGACAGGTGTGTTTACCTATGTGTGGATGGCGTTCAGCACCAAGGACAGGCATGTTGGACTATGTGTGGATGGTGTTCAGCACCAAGGACAGGCATGTTTACCTATGTGTGGATGGTGTTCAGTACCAAGGACAGGCATGTTTGACTATGTGTGGATGGTGTTCAGCACCAAGGACAGGCATGTTTACCTACGTGTGGATGGTGTTCAGCACCAAGGACAGGCATGTTTACCTATGTGTATGGTGTTCAGCACCAAGGACAGGTATGTTTGACTATGTGTGGATGGTGTTCAGCACCAAGGACAGGTATGTTTACCTATGTGTGGATGGTGTTCAGCACCAAGGATAGGTATGTTTGACTATGTGTGGTGTTCAGCACCAAGGACAGGTATGTTTGACTATGTGTGGATGGTGTTCAGCACCAAGGACAGGCATGTTTGACTATGTGTGAATGGTGTTCAGCACCAAGGACAGGCATGTTTAACTATGTGTGGATGGTGTTCAGCACCAAGGACAGGCATGTTTGACTATTAGATATGTGTGGTGTTCAGCACCAAGGACAGGCATGTTTAACTATGTGTGGATGGTGTTCAGCACCAAGGACAGGCATGTCTGACTATGTGTGGATGGTGTTCAGCACCAAGGACAGGCATGTTTGACTATGTGTGGATGGTGTTCAGCACCAAGGACAGGCATGTTTGACTATGTGTGGATGGTGTTCAGCACCAAGGACTGGTATGTTTCACTATGTGTGGATGGTGTTCAGCACCAAGGACTGGTATATTTACCTATGTGTGGATGGCATTCAGCACCAAGGACAGGTGTGTTGACTTGCAAGTGGATGGCATTCACTATCAATACAGGCATGTTTGTATATGGATGGTGTTCAGCACCAAGGACAGGTGTGTTTAAGTATTATGTTTGGCACTGCATACCATTTTAAACACAATTTTGATAAAACAAAGGCAACTCTTGATTTGGTATGTTTGTAGTAAGAGGAGCAAGGGGCCCAGCAAATTTATGACATTTGTGTTAAGGGTAAAAATATTTAATTTGATTCTTTGGTACAGGAATCCATCTAAACAGTCTTGCCCAGTTCTCATTGGCCACAGCTGTCATTCTCGGAGAATCTGCTAGGTGGCACTTCTCTCACCTGAGAATCAGTCCTCGTTCCACCCCTTCCACCATCTTCTTGGCAAGGTGTTCGACATCGTTCTGTAGGAATGGAGGAGAAAGCACTTCACTTCACAAAGCATGGCGTCATTGTTCTGCAGATGTTTTAAAGTAAGAATTCAGCCAAAAAACAGAAGGCTGGGAGGAATACCTGAATCTGAATATGTTCAGTCGATATCCTTGATAGGTGTGTACCAAGGAACAGTAAATGTAAAGGCCGTCCCATAGCCTTGTTACAGGCGGTAGGGGCATTGTAAGGCCATAGATTAACTGTCCTCCCCAACCAAAGTCAGGTACCCATTTACCAATGGGAAAGGCACATTTACTGGCCCAGTACTGTCAGGAATCGAATGCCGTGTTTGTTATATATGGTAACGACTTTTAAATAAACAATGACTGTTTGTGCATTTTGTAGGACTCCAATTGTGTAAGCTGTATGATGTTATATTTTGTCTAACTCTGCCTCTTCCCTCATGCAGCTAGCAGGCCGAATTGAGTATTTCGTGAATAAACAAAGGTTCAAACAAAGAACAGAACGTATATAAAAAAAATCATCAACATTCAAACTTAAATTATCTTAACTAAGCTCACCTGTAGGTCTCTCATGCCAAATCTCTCCTCGAAGATGTACGCCGCGTCAGCCCCACCTGCCAGCCCTGCGAGGGTTGCTAGGTAACCGCAGTACCCTCCCATGGTCTCCACGACAAACACGCGCCGCTTGGTGCCGCTGGCTGACTGCTTGATCCGGTCACAGATCTGGGACCACAACAAATAGATCTTGAAGCTTTATCTTTAAAATTGATTTGATCTGGATTACTACAGTGCAAGATTGCTGATGTTGTGCACCTCAAATTACATGTCACAGAGAACTTCACAAAACATAAACAGTACGGCCTTGAAACAAAAACTATGCAATACTGGTAAATACAGTCAAAAAGCTTTTCATTAAGCAAATTCTTATACTAAGATACTGAGACTGTACACTGACTGAGGCAGTTGCTTCCCGGCAGACCAAACTTAATCCTAACTTTGTTTTGGGGATGGTGTTGACAGTGGTGTCTACGCAGAGACTAAACTCCTAGGATCTTAATCAGTGTTCTAGCCAGCATGAAATATTTTTCTGCCATCTGAATTTTGTTTGACGCAATATTACCAAGTATGTCGAGCACCGAACGCGACAATCCTAGGGGGTGGGGGTGGCAATGCTCCCCTAGGAAATTTTGAAATCTTGACCCTCTGAAACATTTTTTTCTGCATTTTGAGGGTCAAATTTTGCTGGTAGAGTAAGCTTAGTTTAATGACATCTCTTTCCATCTCTTTACATGCCAAGTTTCTTCTCTCAACAATGACAGATTGGGCAAAATTTTTGTCCGTCATGAGCAGCAAAATTCTGTCAAATGACGGAAAGACAGACGCTGGTCTTAATACTATCCCTTCTGCTAAACATACAATAACATGTAGATCTATTTCTTCTATCCTAACTAACCAGTCTGGACCCTACATGTATCTGGTTGCAGATAATATAACAATATATAAGTCTTACATCAGTGATGGCGTTGAGTGCAGTGTCCGTGCCCAGACTGAACTCCGTGCCGGGGACGTTGTTACTGATGGTACAGGGGATCACCACCATGGGGATACAGAACTCCTTATACTGCGGACGAGCCTCGGCCAGCTGCAGCACACTGTCATACGCCTGTAGGGAATAGTTGAGTGGTATCTATGAGTTATCAATAATAAAAGTTTCTCTGATACAGAACTTCTTATACTGCGGATGAGCCTTGGCCAGGTGCAGCACACTGTCATACGCCTGCAAATAGTCAGTAAACTCAAGAACTAGGGCGTAATTATTCAAAAGTCACAGATAACTACTAATGTATACAGTTCAATACTGGAAATAAATTTGTGAGACCATCACAACTTGTTACAATAAAATAACTCCTTGTACTGTTGACAAGCCTCAGCCAGCTGTACCACAATGTCGTAAGCCTGCAAATACCGGCAGTCAAGTCAATGTGTTGATCTGAAGCACCAACTAAAAGAAAAGCAGACCCGTAAAAAAGGACTTTGAGCTCACATAGAACTGGGTCAGCCCACAAATGTGCGCTATGTGGCAGAGACTGTCAGTTACAAATAGGACTGTTGGCAAAAGTCACCATCTTTGCCCAGATTTGAAACTACAAACTCTTTGTCCACCTTAGCAAAAAACTGAACCTAAGCAAAATTTTCCCATGAAAAAGTTATTTTAAACAAAAATGAATTATTAAATGTGGGTACCTACATGTAAGCTGGGCTCTACCACTTACCTCAAAGCCACCAATGATGAGCAGGGCACTCAGGTTGAACTCCTTAAACTTACTGGCAATCTGGGGCAGTCCAAGCTTGGCTGGCTGAGTCCTGAGGGAAGAAACAACTTTAATTAACCATTTTTCAAATCTATTACTGACACAGTAACATCATTCTATTTCTTCGAACCCTTACCTCTTCCCTCATGACCTCAAGACCTTACATAACTCAGCCAACATGGTTTGCAATTACATGTAGAGTGAAAACACGGTATCCATTAACTAAGGTAAAAAAAATGCCTTACAGCCCCATATAAGGATACACCACATTGAATCTGTTGTTTTTCACCTGTTTGTGCCTAAGAAAGAACCTCCCTCCCCAATCAACTTGTGAACATCCATCCACTTGATCACTTTAACCTGTCGTTAGCAGGGTAAATTTGGGAGGCAAAGACATCATGATTTACTGTTTGTGGTAAACAAGTCTAGGAGAAAGTTCATCTGCATTCATTCAATTTGGTGAAAGCCATTGTGAAACAGGTTTGAACTGTAATTTCCAACACAAAAGAATCTACATCAGGGCATTATAACCATCCCGTCACAGAGGCAGGGGGTGCCACAAACTTCCTGCTTACTTATGATCCATTGCTCACCGAGTCATATGTTTTATTTACACAACATGACATCACACAAGTGGCGGATTGCTCATGCCTTTATTTGATAAGAAAGACTGCAGTTGAAAAATCGAAAATTTGGGTAAGTCCAATTTTTTGGTGTTGCAAATTACAGTTCAAACCTGTTTCAGAATGACTTCTATCAACACAGATAAACTTTCAAGCTAACTCTAGGAGAGGATCTTACCTTTTAGCACCAAGTTTTGCACCACCTGAGCCAACCCAGCCACCCACATCCATCCAGTGTAACTTCTTCAGCTGTGGAGGGAGAGAAGTCAGCCCAGCAACAAAGGAGGGGAACCAGCAAGTTTAAAGTGTCCCACTTCTTTGTCAAGCAATTCTTAAAGCCCCTGTCACACATAGCCTAATATGGCCTCCCGAACACTAGCCGAACTCCCCCCAACTATGGTTAGGAGTAGGTCGTGAGCAAGGTCGGCTGGGTTTTGGCCAGGTCAGCTACTGTTCGGCTGCGCCAGCCAAATGTTTCAAAATGTTTAAAACATTAGAGTGTGTGCGGGAGGTTTGGCCATGGTTGGCTGGCGGTTGGCTGGTGTTCGGGAGTAGGTCAACAGTATTCAAGGTGTGTTTGGAGGTCAAATTTGATTTGATTCGCATAGGATGTTAGGAGTGGCCTAAATCTGGTCAGACTGCTCCCAAACTTCAGCCAACCTTGATTGATTGTTGGTTGGGGGAAGGTTCTGCATGTCTGACAGGGACTTAAAGTACATCCAGTTAGAGACAAATGTGCAGTTACACCATTGAGAATTTAGATTAAAAACTAGACTCTGATGCAGACAATGTTAGTATTACGACAATAAAGTTCTCAACCTCAAGAAAATTTGTCAGTTCAAAGAGTGTAGTATTGATGCAGTGAACAAATTAGCTGTGATTCTTCCACACTTACTCTACCCTCTGCAAGACCTTCAAATCCCTCGTAAATGGCGTAGGGTTGGTGTCCGTTTAAGATGGCCGTTCTGACAGCCGAACGCACTGCAGCGTTCATCCCAGCAGCGGGGGCGCCAACGTTCATGATTCCAATGTTGAAGATATGCTGGAAACGTCAACAGGCAAAAATCAACAAACTGAGCAGAGAAGCTAGAACATAAAGACACCCAGCTGGAAAAGATTTTGTTAGAAGGTTAGCTCAGACAATTTTCATTTGTTGGTTCTTGCATTTAAGAAGAATAAAGCTGAACTGAAAGATAAGGCCACACCAATTTGATTTGTTGGTTCTCGGATTTTTTTAGAAAAAATATAAAGCAACGGGCCTAGGCATTCTATGTACTATGACAGGCACAAATGCTACAATGATATAGGAGCCATGAAGTCAACATACAAGGGTGGTTTGTGACTCAAACAGTGAATTTTAAAGTTTGAATCAAACTGCTGCATTAATAGATGGAAAAACTGTAACAACTACTAGAAAGAAAAGGACTTTCTTCAACTGATAAGGCCAAAATATGTGCATTTTGAACTTGATACAGAAGCTGAATTTTTCTTTTTTTTTGGAAAATCAGAAAAAAAATTAAGAGGGTTTATTCCAGAACCAATTGATTAAATTGGTGTGACCTAAAAAGTAAAAAAATCAAAGATTCTGACAGGAAACCTATTATACAGGAAACAGCTTGTATAATTGGAACTGAACTCTGGACTGAAAAGCAAGTCTAGAAACCTGTTTGAACTGTGCTGCATTTAAGAGAATATTTTTAATTAGGAACTGCTGCATTACAAAATAAACAGTTTGCAAATAACTGCACTCAGATGCTATTAAAAGATTATTCAAACCACCCTGAAATCTACAGTCATAAAATGACAAGTTAAGGTAGCAAAGCAGAGTCACAGCAGGTTGTTGCAACATACAGAGCATTCCTTGGCCTTAAGAGAAGAAGAAGAGATGATGAGAAGAATTATGCCCTGATGAGGCTCGTAACAATTAGCTAGCTCCACTAGAGCACAACAATTTCTACTTATATTGCAGGGCTGGAAATCCCACCTGCATATGCAGGTTAGTGCAGGTAAAATTGGAGCTGTGCAGGTATTTCTGATATCTACCTGCACCTAACCTGCACTGGTCCATGTACTGGGTTTACATACATTATGCAATGTAGGTGTATCTGGATTTTTACTTGTTGCATTGACTTTTACCAAGGTAAAATGAATAATGGTTTCTCAAAAGTTTTTAGTATGATCCATAGTTTCTAAATTCTGAGTGGTGTAGGTAAAATTTGTCTGGTGCAGGTAATTTTGAATGTTACATGCACCATAGCCGCGGCGACTGTTGCAGGGCTTCTCTTGCTTGCTTCTCTTGTCTTTTACATAGGGCTAATGTAAAAGACTGCAAACAAGAGAAGCCCTGCAACAGTCGCCGCGGCTACATGCACCAGTGCAGGTATGCAGAAAAAAAGGATTTCGAGTCCTGCATTATGACACATATTAAACTTTGACACCAATGTTATATAATTCTGTTGCACGTTATTGATTCTGACACCAAAAGCAACTAGGGTCAGTACAAACACACTACAAACATGGACAGAACAAATTTCTAACATTTACAGGAAAGAACTTAGTAGCTGGTTAGGGATCAAACCTAGATTATGCACTACTGCATGTTAATTATAAGTCAGGATTTAGTGAATGCTACGGTGACTACAGGAATTGGAGTCAGTTGTCCTAAAGGGTAAGGTCTGGAATGTCTTAGTTTCTGTTTCAAAATAACTCCAACACTATAAATTGTGAAACTTTTGCAGTGGTTATATTTGGAAATAGGAGGAAAAAGAGGTTTTTGCAATGTTTCAAATTCACTTGTCTGCAACTCAGTCTGCAATCACTGTCTCCTTTGACCACATCATGAATTCGGAGAAGAGAGGTCACCACAAAAACAAAACCACCACGAAAGCTTCAGGATTTACAGTACCTACTGTAGCGGTAGGGTAGTGTGGTCTAGACACTGACAGGACAAAACTGAATAAGCTGGATCGACACCCAACCACACATATTTCAGAAACACTCAGTATTTGGAACCCTGAATATGACTGCCTTCCCTTATGGCACGTCTGATTTTTAAACCTTAATCCCACTAAGTCTGCATTAAGCACAGTTAAGTGATTATCTTAAACACTGTGAATTAACAAAGTATTAAAACTGTCTAGTCCTCCTACCTCACATTCTACCCCAGTGTCAATTAGCTGAAACAAAGACAACCAAAACAGGTGTGAATTCATTCCAACAAAAACATGCCATGAAACAGAATTATAAAATAATACTCCTGGACCAGCTGTCTAGCAAAATAACATGCAAAATAAATGACATCTTATAGTTACATGTAAGCATATATCAAGCAAGACCATAGCAAACATCTTTAAGTTAGTGATTTATATTCATTTTGCCAAAGATGCAAATAACTACTTGTATTGTGCAGAAATGTTAACTTTACTTTTTCTAGACATGTTCAAATTTAACGCCTAACATTATCTACTTTAACTTTTAAGTGCACTTATCTTTAAAGCAAATATGCAATAAACATTCTGCCAGCTGTGTCTTTAGATGACAAACATACATGTAAGACGACAGTGGACTGTTACAGACAGACAATGAAAAGGGCACAAGTATTGGAAAAATAAAAGATAAGAGGAATCAGTCAGCGAGCTATTCACTGCACCTCTTTTTCCTAGTAGTAGAAGAATGACTACTTTGAAATTCCCCTAACTTAAATCTAACCTACATGTACATGACTATGCCTACAGCATGTTTAAGAAGTCAAAGAGAGGAGGAAGATCTCACATTGAAGTTTTCCCTTAACACCTGAATGTATAGGACTGAAGAAGTTAGGGATAAAACATAGATATGATACATAAGAGAGGACAGTCCATATTTCAGAAGTTTGACAGAGAGGTCTCACATAGGTGTTCCCTAATAGCACCCAAATGTAGGACTTAAGTAGCAGGGGTAAAAACATTGGTATGATACACAGGAGGACAGTCCACGAGAGGCTGTGTTCGTGAGTGTCGTTAATTATCTCTCACTGGGTTGTTGATATCAGCGGACCAGCGCGGTCTTTTCGCCGGGACTGGACAACGGTCCGACGAGGTCGAGGGAGGTGAGAACGTTCCGTCCACGCTGCAACGCGAGAGCTGCCTAACCACAACCGGCGACTGTTCGTCGGAAAAATCATTGTCATGACCGTCCTAAAAGCATGCAGTGTGAAAATTCACCCGATCAGACCTTACACCCGTGATTCGCTGACACCCAGGAAAAGCTAACTGTGAATTAGAAGCTGTTAGAAGTTGCAGGGTTCATATGACAATTTGTTTGTGAAGGTTAGACATCCAGGTAGAACATTATGTATACAAAATAAATCAAGCAACTGGATAAATTCTCTGAGTCCGACGTTTCAGATAGCATCCAGTATCATTCTCAGTCACTGATGAAAGAATCTATCTGAAACATCTTATTCCCAGAAAATTTATCCAGTTGCTTATTGAGTTGTTTTGAATTATTGTATTAAATTAAATGATAAAATCATGTAGTTCTTTTTATTATCATTTGGCTCATGACACTTAATGACAAATTTGGATTTGGATATTTCCAAAGTATGTCACAGTACATATAGAAGATACACATCTTAAAAGCTGAATTGGTGGGGATAATCATGTTCTTTTAATTACAAATTTAGTATGATCAAAATTTTCTTGCCTATCTTTGACGAAATTCAGACTTTCATGAATGGAGCCACAATTTTTGTAGCCTGGAAGCTATTTCTACTGGTTGATAAGTTATCTTTTTTTTGTCTATGAACCCTGCTGATAACTAAGATTCTAATAAGACTGAAGTTTAATTTGTGAATCACCACAGCAAACCACACCACAAATATCAATACACTGCACTCACACAACACAGAATTTTCAGGTCAACGTATTACATTTAATGTACATAATTGTACTGCACACGATATATTAAATTTGGAAATAATGATATAAAATAAAATTATAATTACTTTGAATTTCAAATTCTTAATCTGATTTGATGAAAATTACAAAACAATCAAAACACATTTTTTTTATTTTTTACTGTTGCTCCAAATTTACATTTACTACTTGGGCTATTCCATCTTAAACAGAGGGGTGGTCATAGAAGTTTTTTGCATACAGGGTATGATGTAGAAAACAATTAGATTTCGATTAAATTATGTGCAAATTTGAGCTTCATTGATTAAGATGAAGAGAGGAAGAAAAAATAGTTGCTGGCCACCCCTTCTTAATGTTCACAATGGAATAGTCCTGAAGATTTTCCATATACTTGCCAAACAGCAGATTGGACCAACCTACCTGTTGGGGATTATTAGGGGGTTTCACGTGACTCAGGATCTTGTAGATCTCCAAGTTGTTGCGAAAACTCCTGAACAGAAAAATATAAACACAAGCAAAATGCTGTTATTCAAAAGCTTATCAATTAGGTTCTGCATCAAATATGATCACTACTGTAACAGTTGATCATTTTGGACTAGAGTAACAGGTTCTTCTCAGACTTGTACATGTGATAACACAAAAATTTCACACAGAAAAATGACACAAAGAAATTTCCTAACTTATGGTAGCTGTCAGACAAGCCTGAAGTCCTTTACACTGTTCCAGAGTGAAAAATGCATTGACAGCATAAACAGCAGTGGCTTAATACGTAACTGTTGTGTGTAAAGACTGACTAAAGAGACAAAAGGACCTGGGAATAAACCTGAAGGAAGCAGAAACTCTGGCCCCAAACTGCCCTGAATGGAGAAAGCTTGTTGCCAAGTGTGCCACTAGGCACAGGAGGATCTAAGTCTAAGTCTAACTAGTCCGCAGAAACTTGGAACAATGCTACTGTCAGTGACAGTGAAAAGCTATAAATTAAAGCACCCTTCAGTAGCCTAGAAATGCCGTTGTGTCTGCATGTTTCCCCAGCCTTACCTGCCCCTCAGGCTCACACAGTTCTCAAAGTTTCCCTTCTTCATGGCAGCAGCAACTTGCTGGGTCTACAGGAGAGGAACACAGACAGAAATTATTGACAAAATCTCAAAACATTTACAAAAGATAAAAAACTATTTGTCCAACAAAAAGACACTAAATTTAACTAAGTTTGAAATGTGATTCTAAAAAGCCAAGAGTTTCACTTGACATTAATTCTGTTGTTGCTTATCATCAATGGTTCCTACATTACAACATGACGTTTCTTTTGTCTGTATGCCTTTTACTTCACTTGCTAACTTTAAATTCAGTCCTTGACAATGTGAACATGTTATTTATTACCTCTCGGGAAGGAGATATCCTTCTGCGGGAAGGTACTGTTTTCGGTTGTGTTTGTGTGTTCGCAGCTATAACTGACAGCTCAGTGGGTTTGAAGGATTGACTTTGATTTTCGGTATATGATTTAAGTTATTGGGGTCCAAATTATGCACTTTTTTCATCTTTGTACCTGTATTTTCAGGTATTGAAATAAAACAATCCGACACCCCTGTCCTGTATGTGGTGTGGTATGATCTATCAACAGCTGTTGTCCACACTACTTTCAGGAGGGGGGTTTAAGCCTGTACTGTGTATTAAAAAAAACTGTTATATCATCCATCTTCTAAGTTATGTAGCACTTACTGGAAACATTTTTCTTAATGTGGTTTTTAATTTAGATTTATTATTAACTTTTCCTTAATCTATGACAATGACAAATCCCTTTTTAAACACTCCCACACCAAAACAACCCCCCCCCCTTACCCTCTCCACACACTCCATGAGGTTGACCCTGACAGCCTGGTTTCCGTCCAGCGACACGACGCAGGCGGGCGTGTCCGGCGTGGCCTCCATCAGGGCCAGGACCGCCTCCGCACCCATACGGCAACCCTGCACACAGGGCAAAGGTCAATGGCAAAGGTCAGTTATTGTGCAGACAGAAATCCTACATCCCGGGACTGGCATTAAGGGCAGTAAGTAAGTATGGAACATACAACTTAGTTTTCTTAAGGTTCTATCTTAAATGGAGACTCAATCGTACAGACCAGAACGCGATCAAAGGCAGAAGGGTTCCCTCCGCGCTGCACGTGCCCCAGTACCGTCACACGGGTGTCGTGGCCAAGTCGAGTAGAAATAATCTACAGAGAAATCAAAAATATGAAAAACAATGCAGATATTTTGTAAGGTGTTCAAATTAATAAAGCATTTCTTCTACACAATATGTTGATGAAGGTCAGACATCCAGGTAAACAATACTCACAGACAATTTTACTACTGGATAAAATACTGAGATTACTTCTGGACATTTCGAGTAACTTATTTCTGCTAGTTCATTCTGGAGACACTAAACAAGAGTAACACGCGAAACATCCGGAAGTAATCTCCATATTTTATCCAGAAGTAGAGTTTGAAACATCTATGAGAACTTCTAACAATCTTTGGCAAAACAAGGACTAAGCTCAGTTTTGTACATTCAACAATAAATAAAAAATAAACAAACAAACAAAGCTGCAGTTTTCCTGACCTCCTTAACGCGGCTGGATGTGATGGGGTTCCCCTTCTGGTCAATGGCACCTTCCGCCATAATCACAATCCCCAGTCGGCTGCCAGCTGTTCGTAGCTGCGTGAAAATCAGCAAAAATAACATCAGCATGAATACAACAGTCAACAGAGAAAATGTTTAATCTTATCCAAATACATTCATATATATAATATCAGGGGTTTCCCCAGAAATTCTTAGGGGAGAGGTGCTCCCTAATCGGTTGATCAAAAAACCAGCGAATTTTCATGAAAATACTAGGAGAAACCCTAAATTTGAACATTTTGGGAGAGGTGCTAGGATTTTGGGGACACCCTCGCTTCATTGTTTGAGGAGAGCCCTGATAATATATTATACATATGGTGAACAGCCTCTCCAACTACTCTGTCCTGCAACTTGCAACATAATGTAATTTAACAGCACCGGTTACCATGGTGGCAGACCTATGGTTCAGGTCATTGACCTTATGTGTTTGTAAGGGAAGAAGAAGAAGAAATAGAGTGAAAACAATTATATTTATTTAACCTCGGACAGACGGCGACACATGTGGTCCTCCCAGTCCGCTTCCGGCGGCCACTCCGGGATGAACAGCCAATCAGCTCCACAGGCGAGAGCCGTCACGAGTGCCAGGTAACCGCAGTGTCGTCCCATCACCTCCATAACAAACGTACGCTGGTGGCTACAAGCAACAAAAAAACATCAAAAGAGCCAGGTGGCCACAGTGTTAACCCATATCCCGAGCTCCTATTGGACTGATTTTCATTGATAAAGAGCCATGAGCTCTTATTGGACTGATTTTCATAGTGGTAAAGAATCCTGAGCTCCTATTGGACTGATTTTTATAGTGACAGAGAATCCTGAGATCCTATTGGACTGATTTTCATAGTGATAAAGAATCCTGAGTTCCTATTGGACTGATTTTCATCGTGATAAAGAATCCTGAGTTCCTATTGGACTGATTTTCATCGTGATAAAGAGCCATGAGCTCCTATTGGACTGATTTTCATAGTGACAAAAAATCCTGAGCTTCTATTGGACTGATTTTTATAGTGATAAAGAATCCTGAGCTCCTATTGGTAGTTCTGGGAATGGTTCTCTTGAGGTAGAGGTGTACTGTTACGTTGTAGAACACAGGCTAGATCATGAACAGTCACCTTTGAGCGGTGGTAGTGATGGCGTCCACAGACTCCATGATACGATGCAGCGCCGTGTCGCAGCCAATCGTCATGTCCGTTCCACAGAAGTCGTTATCGATCGACCCAACCTGAACAAATAATACGTAGACATACCAGTTTTTCCCTTCAAATTCTATGACACTCACAGACAAGAAAGGTTAAATGACTTGGAAAATATTTCTGCAAACTTTAGACTTTTTCTTCACACAAATTAAAGTTGTTATTGATGGAACCACATAGTGTTGTGGGCACTGTACTTACCATCCCTACAATGTTGAGGTGGGCACAGGTCTTACTCTGCTCAGCAGTTATCTCTCCTACAAATAACAGAGAAGAATACACATCAATAACTGTTCTTTTTCACAGCAGAAATTCTTACTCTTCAGTAACTCTTACAAAGACTGAATCCTGGACTAATTCCTTGAAATCAATCAACTATTATTTCTTTTATACTTCATAGGTGGTAACAGTCAATGCAGCAAGTAAAAGTCTACATACACCTACTTGTATATGTCACAGGAGAGACTGGAATCCAGGGGAGATTGGAATCAAGGTTTTTTAATGATTGTTTCTAACCTTAAAACATACTGCATACTACTCACTAGTTTTTGAAGTTAGCTATAGACTGAGGTTACTGTCACTAGTGAGTAGTATGCAGCACATTTTAGGGTTAGAAACAATCATTAAAAACCTTGATTCCAATCTGCCCTGGATTTCCAATCTCCCCTGTGACATATAAACCCAGACCAGGGCAGGTTAGGTGCAGGTAGACATCAGAAATACCTGCACAGCTCCAACTTTACCTGCACTAACCTGCATAAACCCAGTACATGGACCAGTGCAGGTTAGGTGCAGGTAGACATCAGAAATACTTGCTCAGCTTCAATTTTACCTGCACTAACCTGTATAAATATTTTGCAGGTGGGATTTCCAGGCCCGCCTAACAACAGAAAAAAGAAGAGAAGCTTATTAGCCTACATGTACCACAAACACAAACAAACAAACAAACAAACAAACCCACCTTTCTTCTCCAGTTCCTCCAGCAGACCTGACCACTCCTGTCTGAAGCAGTTGGCGCCGGTCAGGCTCCCGTCTCCACCAATCACCACCAGGTACGAGATCCCGACCTTCACCAGGTTGGCCGCAGCCTTCAGACGACCTGCACGCTCGCGGAAATCCTGACAACGAGCACTACCGATCACAGTCCCTCCCTTCCGACAGAAAATAAAATAACATCTCAAAATGTTTCCATGTGTAGCTGTTGTCTTCAGAAAAGAAACATGATCACAAAATCTTTTTAATTTGGAAAGTTTATTTATAGGTGAAACTTTTGCCTGTCTCTGTGCATTATCTGTCTGTGAGTCAGTCTGTATGTGTGTTTTTCACAAATATATACAATGCATCCTTAGAGTTGTGTGTGACTGTGTTTCTGCACTGTAGTGTCTGTATGTTCTAGATCTGCCAGAGGGCACTTACCTGACCATTAAGTCTGCCATCTCTGACTGCCTGGTTATAAAATGCTAACAAAAAACAAACAAACAAACAAACAAACAGACGGATTACCTGTTGGATGATCCCAGAGACGCTTGTCCAGGTGGCCTCCTTGATGTTTTCGGCACCGTCGACCATTCCTTGGTAGCCCTCGTGGATGTAGTACACGCGGAATCCAACATGGATGCCCATGCGCACCACTGCACGGACCGCTGCATTCATACCTATAGAATACACACATTCCTTAACAGGGCTCAAAATACTTTTTTTCTGCATACCTGCTCTTGTGCAGGTAACACTGAAAATTACATTGCACCAGACAAATTTTACCTACTAGTACACCACTCAGAAGGTGGGAAGTATGTAATGTTTTTCACACTAAACACAGTTGAAAAACCACAGCCATTATTTCTTTTACACTAACTTCATCAATACAACTGATGAAAGTACATATACACCTACATTTGTGTATAAGCTCAGTCAATGTACTGGAGCAGGATAGGTGCAGGTAGACATCAGAAATACCTGCACAGCACCAATTTTACCTGTATTAAGGTGCATATGCACCCAGTATTTCGAGCCCTGATGGTGATAGCTACATGTATATACTAGTACGCACTGGCCATGGTTAGCTAAGTAATACAGATGGCTTTGACAATTTCCAGTTCTGGCAGGGATCCATAAGAATTGTAACTTCAAACATTTCTCACACTTAATGACTAAACTGTTCTTTTGAATCCAGAAATAGAAACACTGTGGATTTATAAGTCCTATCATCGAGATATATCCCATGACCCAACACCCTACATCTGTACGTGTCTGTACGTGTCTGTACGTGTCTGTACGTGTCTGTACGTGTCTGTACGTGTCTGTACGTGTCTGTACGTGTCTGTACGTGTCTGTACGTGTCTGTACGTGTCTGTACGTGTCTGTACGTGTCTGTACGTGTCTGTACGTGTCTGTACGTGTCTGTACGTGTCTGTACGTGTCTGTACGTGTCTGTACGTGTCTGTACGTGTCTGTACGTGTCTGTACGTGTCTGTACGTGTCTGTACGTGTCTGTACGTGTCTGTACGTGTCTGTACGTGTCTGTACGTGTCTGTACGTGTCTGTACGTGTCTGTACGTGTCTGTACGTGTCTGTACGTGTCTGTACGTGTCTGTACGTGTCTGTACGTGTCTGTACGTGTCTGTACGTGTCTGTACGTGTCTGTACGTGTCTGTACGTGTCTGTACGTGTCTGTACGTGTCTGTACGTGTCTGTACGTGTCTGTACGTGTCTGTACGTGTCTGTACGTGTCTGTACGTGTCTGTACGTGTCTGTACGTGTCTGTACGTGTCTGTACGTGTCTGTATGGAGGGCAAGATTTCATAGCGAGTCCTGCTTACTAAATGTTTCCCTTTTATGGACCTCTGGGAATTATACTGTTACTTCAAATCGTAGTCCTGATAGCATCAGATTTATCAGTAACGTTGAAATAAAAATTATATACAATTTTTTTCTTATTGCTATTGAAGAATTATACACAATACTGTTTTCACCTTTGAATATACTAAGTAGTGACAAGCTTAGACAGTTTTAACAATGGTACATGAACTAGAATCCTATCAGAAAGGTTGATTAAATGCAGTAACCTTTAAATGAATGAAACGTGAAAGACGAGTCTATGGTGTGGTTACCTTTTTGATTAGCAGCTTCTAATTGAGAAAAAAAATTACTGGTTTGTTGATTTGAAAGGGAAAAGTGAAATCCTGATGGAGATATATTGTAATGTTATTCAGTACTGTAATTAAAATCGGGAAATATTTGGGGTTGTTTTATGTTCACAGTTCACAGTGACCTCTCCACTGTAAAAATCACACAGCAAACATTTATTCAGGCAAATTTCACCCCGTGTATCCATAAAAACACAAGGAACACTTCCTTAAATTGCCCCCTACTACGAAATTAAGCCCCTCGAACTAAACTAATATCTACAGTAGGGGGAAAAGTGGGAGGGGCATTACGACTGTTCATAAAAAATACCACAACATAATGTAGCTCATTAATTTGCAATGTGAAATATCAAAAACGTTAAAATACTTGATTATAAATCGAGTCTAGCATAAAAGCACGCCAACGCCAGACTATAACAATTTGTCAGTATCCTGCAAGGTGTACAATTTATTATTCATTCTCCAGATCCAAGCAGATGTTGGGAGTAAAGATCGTATGGTTTTCTAACTGCTGTGATTTTCTGGTTGTCTGACAGGCAACATCTTCAGTAATAGCTGCTAGAGAAGCCGAGAAGTTGGTATAATTAAACGTTACACTTTCCCATCGCCCAACGTCTGCTTGGGGGTAAATTATTGTTGTTATAGTATACATTACATGGCCATGGCGAACGCGAACACAACTCACCCTGCGAATCGCCCCCGCTGGTGAAAACCCCGATACTCTTCCCTTGCGCCTGGCGCAAATTCCTTGCCGCAAGCGACTCAGTCGAGCTAAGGTCTCCAAGCACCGCGGAAGCCATCTTCGGTGGGTCTTGGTCGCTTCCTTGAGCGATAAAAGGGCGGGGAAGAAGGAGACGGTTCGGCAGACGGGCAACCTTGCACGTTCGCCCGGCTCAGCAAGGTCAATCCACCGGGGGTCAGCCGCTTATGGTCTCACAGCGCCCCCTAGTAAAATTAATCAGTATTGCATGAAATGGGTGACTTCGGATATGCGATATATGTTGAAGTTGACTATAGCATATATATATGATTTCGCAGCAAAGTTTCACTGCTCAATAATCTCCAAGCAGATCCTTCATAGTAGATCCTTTGTTGATAGCCACGTATTCGCAGCCCCTTTCGTGTCGGTGAATTATCTTCACTGCTCACCAGAAATGTCAAACCATGGAGGTATAAAATCAACCTCCATGGTCAAACTAATAAATTCTACCAAGTTTTTGTCAACTTCTTTTTTTTTCTCTCAACTTGTTGCCTAATCATTTTATACGCAAAGTAGAGCGACAGGAAGTCATCAATGAATTCGAACACATGTAACGTTAATCATGCTTATCAGTACTTTTTCTGTATCCCCCACCAGCTGGCTTCGGGAGGCGGCTGGAAAGAGTAGAAATTGGCCAAATTGACAGATAACACGTCAGGGGAGTTGGTCCGCGGGAGAGTACAGTTTGTCGCGGCCGAAGCCTGGTATGGGTAGGGGCTACCTTTTGTGCATAATTAAAGAACTTCAATTAAATATTTCACGTAGGTATGAGTTCTTCGAACTTGTGGTCCCTTTATGATATTCACCTAAGTCAGTTAGTACTAGTCTCCACCGGACTCAAACACCTGACCACAAACAAAGGGGGCTGATGTTAGTCTCCAAGCGCAGCAGATCTTTCCGTGGCTGCAATACAGTATGAAATTGGCAAGACAGTATCAAATTAGCCAGGCAGTACCCAATACGCCACCCCAAGTTGGCGTAAAAAAGATACCAGTACATGTACAAAATACAAACGACCCGATAAAAAACGCTTAAATGTACGTCAAAAATAAGCCGAAGCCTAAACTCTGCTTGGAGAGTAGTTTAATATAGAGTTCATTTCAATTATGCATTACATCGGTGAATAAAATTTCAATTTAGAAACCTTTGTTTTATTTCAATATTCACACCACAACACGCGACTGTGAGAGCAACGCTTTTAACAGGGCAGCTTCTATAAAAAAATGCATATTTGGATCAAAGGCTTGTTTTGGTCAATTATTTTGTGCTTCCCTCAAACAGACTAATAAGAAGCAATATGGCAAAGCATGCGGTTTGTCAATATCTTTGGCCTCCTAAGAATGCTTCTGTTCTCTCACAACGCCGTTGTTACGGCCATTCTGGTTGGTTGGTTCTAGCTGATGATAACAAACTTAACCAATCAAAACCCGTGACAAGCCCGTGATATCGGGTGGGATTCAGAGCGCTGTTGCGCCACTGCGGAGAACACGACTGTTTTCTGTGCTGTACAGGTAACATTTTTAAAAAATCATCCTAAGCTTGTAAGGGAAATATTGTAATACAGCCTTCATTGCTAGCAATTAAATGGTGTGGTAGCGTTCTATCATGGCGGTAAAGCTGATGGCAAAAGTCTCTGTGTTGCTGCTTACGCAGCTACTAGTGCCATGTGTGGACGCAGGCAGCTGGCAGAGCTGCCGTGAAATGCCCGTGGCTAATTGTGGCGTAGGCGACAGCGGTAGCGATGGCCATGAGTACCGGTATGACATTGGAGCGTACCGGTACAAGTGGACCAACTACCCGCACGGATCATGGGCAAGTTACATGGGCCCCTTCAGTGCCGTTTCTTTGAGTCAGGCGTTCCAATCCTGTCAGGTCTGCTCGAACGAAACCAGGCCTACCCAGGGCGGTCCCACTCAGAACCCCCTGCCTTGGCCACAATCGAGAACCAACATCATGATCGTTGGCAACAACGTCGGTAAGCTTGGTCCTGAAAAGGCACAGATCCTATCCCAGATCCCATGTGGTAGCGATTGCAGGTTGTGGTTTGTGGATTGTAACCTAACGGCGATAGAGGTAGGGGCGTTTGCTGAGTTGCCACAGGTATCTGTCCTGGTCATCTGGCGGAGCAATGTCCAGACTCTGAAGAACGGCACGTTTGCTGGGATGGAAGGACTCGAACGCCTGCTGCTGCTGGAGAACAACCTGACACACATGGAGGTAAGTTATAACAAAAAGCAAATTCAAGTACATATTGACATGTGACAACCCCTCTATTACACATATAGGACAATATTTTATAAACGCTAGACTCTCCAACAATTATCATCATGTTATAGAAGAACATTCTCATTCCATACCACATGTGTACATTCTTTTGTAAGGTAGATTAGTCTCATAATATGGTTCTTGTTGTGTAGGAGTTTATATTCAACAACGTGCGCTTCCTCAAATCGAACTTCCAATTGCCATCGTTTTTAATGGTGTATCGCATATGGTTGTCTGCTGCAGGTTGGCTGCCTTCATGGGTTGCCCAGGTTGTCCGACCTCATGCTGGTGGACAACCAAATCCTGACGCTGTCGCCTGGCGCGTTCCTGGGAGTGGAGCTGCGCTGGTTTGACGTAAGTGCCAATCACATCACTAACGTAGCACCCGGGACCTTGCAGGCGATCAAGTCCGTAGAATATGTCCTCGTTGTTGAGAACAAACTGCGATCTATCGGCGCAGGGATGTTCCACGGGCTTGATCGGCTGTCGGTCTTGAACATGGAGGGTAACAAAATCTCCCACATTGCTGCGGGCGCGTTCCACTCAAACACGAAATTGCATTTCCTAAATCTGGCGGGAAACAGGCTGACTTTCCTGTCTGGTGGTTGGTTCAAAACGTCCTTTCCAAACCATCTCATCGTGCATGGGAACGGTATTGCCGCCATTGCGTTGGAAGGGATTGTGCTGCTCGACAATAGGCAGAGAATCCACCTGAGCAATTCTCCGCGCTGTACGTGTGCGAATGATTGGCTGTACGATCACGAGGGCAGCACCTTGACGATCAAGCAGCAGTTTAACAAGGCAATCTGGGTCCCCCCTTTCCCATCAAGCTGTCCCGTCTCGTCGCTAATGCAAAATCCTCCCGCGGTCAATCCCGACGGATTGCCCTGCCCGGTACCGCTGGTTGAGGTTACGCATGTTGAGCGCAGCGCTGCGTACAAGTACGAAGCCGCTGGCAACGTGTATTGGGAGCAGTTGTCCGTAGTGTCCTTTGCCTTCCCTGGCGACTTATACCACACACTCAACATAACATACGACACAAACACGACCACACACGACAGTCTCCCGACAGGCAACCTAACCGTGAGAGTGGTGACTGACCTAAAGGCTGAGGGCTGGGTGAAATGTAAGGGACCAAAAAACCTGTTGGGGGTAACAGGAAATCACAGCCTGTGTTCTAACTACATGGGGAAGTCCAGCTTCACCCTTTGGCTTGAGACCGCCGAGCCCTTGTCCTTTGGGAATACCACTAGTACGGCTTCTTCGGAAACAGGCTCCGACACTGTCGTCTTCGCGGCGAGCGCGCGCACACACTCTGACATGACAACACCCCAAGCGACAGACCTCCCACTCACCAACACTACAGTGACTACACCATTCTCAGCCAGCATCACCACTACACCACTGTTCACTAGCGCACGTCATGATGCCTATGACGATTGTGTGTGGTACAAGGTGTTGGCAGTTGCGGGCTGGTTGCTAGCTGCTGTTGTGTGGCCCGGAGTTTTGTGTGGTGTCTGGTGTGTCAGGCGTAAGCTCAGGGGCAATGCTCCAGATGATGGCGCAGGTTCTTCCCGCAATGGCAATCAGATCACTGCCTGTTCTAGGTGGCCTGTTTCAGGTGACAACTTGGATGAGTCAGTGATCAGTCCGTACGCTGAGGGTGGTTTCCAGGATCACGACAGCTTGAATGAGTCAGTGATCAGCCCTTACGCTGAGGGTGGTTTCGATGACCACCCTGATTTGCGCAGGGCCGGTTCTTCTCACTCGGAAACCGTCCCGTACGGACAGGCCAAGCTTGGCGCAGCGTACGCAGGCCGCCCCCGCGCGCAGACACACCCCGTGCCGTCCCGCCCGTACAGCACTGAGCGCCCTCGTCAGACACCAAACAGGGAAGGGGCCGTCCTAGCTGGCTATGGTCAAACGGGTGGCGATAAGTCTGGCAAAAATTGCTACCAGCACCCAGTCATCCTCCCCAACCCGGGTGCCACCGAATCCCCTGCCTACCAGCAGAATGCCAGCGCCGCTCAGCATTCCGGCAAGGCACCTTGCTACAACGGTCCATCCCTGGCCCGACTGATCTAGACCGTTCCCTGTCCTAGTCTGGTATCCAAACCTTGCTGCATCTCTTTCGTCCTCTCCGCCAAAAGGGCGAAAGTTGCGGAGAGGAAGAGAGGGAGTCGGCAGCTAAAAAAAGGTTTGGATACCAGTCTGAGGCTAGCCCTGTCCAGCACATATGACCAGCATGACCCTAGCTAAGCAGTCTGCAACTTCGTAGAGCCTACTGAAGTCAATCGCTACGAACCTGCTACCCAGCGCTTTAGTGGGCCCGGCACTTGAACTGCAGAAAATCCGACGTTTAAGCATACCATAAAGCATGCGTAAAGGTTCCGTTATCCCAGTTGAGGGAGAAAAACTTAACCTTTAGGCATGCTTTAAAGTATGCTTAAACGTCGGATTTCATGAAGTTTTGGTTCTATGTCATACAAATCCCGTACAAAAATGGGGGGAAACTAGATTGTTAAGATCGTCTACAAATATGGACACAGGCAACCTTTGTCTTAAAATTGTCTAAACACTTATATTTCAAGAAGATCATGCATGCTATTCGTAGCAAATTCAAAGTTTTGATACCAATATGCAAAAAAAATGTTTATGTAACAAATTGGAAGAAAAATGACAATGTCTGGTAACATTCTAATTTGCATGAGATTAAATTGGAAATGAAGAGTAAGGGCTGAAAAATTCTGACTTTGCGTATATGACTTGGCCTGTGACACCTGTGAGTGTCCTTACCAAAATATCTCAGATTGATTACAAAATCGCTCTGTACCGGAAAATACAGTAGAAGCTAGTCATAAGTTGCTCTACTTTACTAGCCGTGGAGCCAAGTAGCCGCTTATAATACGAATTTCTATGTACTATATACTTGTTTTGGCTTGCGTAGCCAGTATATGCATAGAAATTCGTATACTCCATTACATGCCTACTTCTTCATTTCTACATTTGATGCTGCTTATTCAATTTCCACCTTGTTTCTACTACATTTTTTCTTTCTTCTTTTTGCAGTTTCTTTCCTTGTCGACTTAGTAAACGTTTTCTTCAAATCATCCACATTTTATTTTCCATGTCTGTACCGTGTTTGTATCTTGGTTGAATAACGCTCCAAGATTTCTCAATTCTGGCCAAATTGCTGATTAAACTTTTTAAGGACTTCATAAAATTTTCTTGCTTTGTTAAAAAGTTATGGAGCAAAAATGTGATGTTTTGACGAGACAATCATATGTAACAAGTCATAGAAGCAAATGTCGGTGTTATGGACAAATTGAAACACTTAGTAAAAGGACATAGGAAACATTGCAGTTTGAGATTGGTAAAATCATCTATAAACCTATTTCTGACATTCTGGTACAGGAAACTGGGCTGAAAAAAATATTTACTAATATTTACTGCAATATTGGGAAGCGTAATTTATGTGTATATGCTTCAGTTTCCTTTAAATTCTGACCCGTAAAATCAAATTTTGACCGAAAGTGCACTGACCTCTGTTGGACGTTTTACTGATATTTACTGCCAAATTAGGAAACTTAATGTATGCGGAGACTTCAGTCTTCCTGAAATTCCTAGACCTCAAATTAAATGTTGACCCAAATTGCACAGACCCTTGTTGGAATATAATGTAGCCTAGATGCTATCATGCTTATAATTATAATTATGTGGTATGTGCTGAGGTAGTTTTTCAAATTTCTTAGAGCAGTATCTGGGCTACAGCGGGTACCAGCATATCTACAAATTGTATCTTAAAGTTTAAAGTTGTTTAAACACATCTTAAAGTACGCGTAAAGGTACACGCGAGCGAAGAGACGGGACCTTTACGCATGCTTTAAGGTGTGCTTGAAGAAGGAATTTTGTGTAGGGTCAGCATTCTTTTTCTAACAGTTAGACTGTCAGTAATTCTAGTACTTTAGCCTTTGGAAACCAGGAAGGAGGATAATTGGGCTTTTGCCTTTCAAGTCTGTTTGATGTATGAAATAATCCGGTTTTCCCGATGGAAATAATTGCATGCCCCTCATTTCAAATTGTTTACAAAAGACTTTTTCAAATTAGGTACGTTCCGTTATGTTCCTTCTTTGTTCAACTAAGAGCAGTTGGAAAAGACATAGACCTCGTAAAAGCAATTATAAATAATTGATTATTAACATGTAAACAACAGAGTACTGGTGGTGCCAAACACATTGTAAAATATTGTCTAAAATGATGTGACAGTGATGTTTGTTAAATAATAGCAATGGAAAATGCTTTCTGCTTAGCAACTATATAATGGAAGTGGAGAACGTTTATGTCATGATGAAATGAATGTATACTGGTCTCCATACTAATGAACAAGGCCATTTGGACCTCTTAATTCATTTTAATAGCTAACTGAACTAGTAATATTTCACAGATCATAACGAAAAGAAAAGGCTCTGCATACGTGTACAATAAACAAATGTACTTCCAATGGACAGAAGACAATAGTTAATTATCCGACTCTAGGGACTCAAACCATTTCTAATAGCATGAAAGAAGCTGCCTGGGACTCGAACACGCGACTCTGATCCAGAGACAACATGCTGCATAATCACTACCTGGTGGGGTATCCTTGCGTGCTGTAGCGACTGTTTTAAGTGGTAAAGTTAAGCCACAACAAGTATTTTTATGGATGATATCTTCCGCAGACCCCAAATTTAATGCGATAGGGCGAAAAAAAACAAGATTCCTACACTTTCAAATTTTGAGATCATAAATTTAAACCTTGTTGAACAAGAATTGAGGCGACAAAACGTACATGATATCACAACCAACAAGTCTTTTGTTCCTGTATTCAATAGGGTTACCGGTACTTGTAGATGTGTATACATCTCAATTTACTAGAACAATTGTAGAAAAGAGCTTCTCGTACCATCATGGGCGGCTACTATACTGGGTATTCATATGCATTGGAACACCTTAGACTGTCAACACTTGCCATCAAACGCGTGCCTCAAGTTTGCTGGATCCCTGATGGTCTCTGAGTTTAGAGACTGCCTATCATAACAAAGGTTCAATCAGTGACAGAGTGATTCATAAACTGAACTGACCAGAAGGCAAAACTAACCAGTATTTGAACTCAAGAAAACCGTACATTACCAGTAAGAACCTAATGTATACATACTGATGTATCCATCATACTATTTAATGATATTCTGCCTATGCTGTGCCAACTCTAACAACATCCATTTAATATTTGTCACTGAAAAAAATTATACCAGACAGAACCGATAGACATTTACGACATATTTGCCCATTTGCATTTTCGGCATGTTGTGGGGTCGTGCGGCGTGACGGCAGAGTATTTCGACTCAGAACCAAGAGGTCCCGGGTTCGAATTCTGCCATGCCACCGATCTTGTGCCCTTGGGAAAGGCACTTTACACGACTTTCCTCACTTCTCTCAGGTGAAAATAAGTACCTAGCTCTGGTTAGTACGTCCCTCGGATTGGATGTTAAAGAGCCCACCACACCTTTCGAAAAAGAGTAGGGGCATGACTCGGTGTGCGATGGCCCAAATACTACTATCTGGAAGCCGGTGATTCACTTCAAATCACCTGGATGGAGGCCTAGCAAACCCCCTTCTCGTCTTAGCCACTTGGTGATTTACATCATCACTAGGACTTCAGGAAAAATAGTGTGAATTGTCACACTAATGGAGATCCTAACCAACCAAACCAAACCAAACCAAACCAAACTACCGTCGGAGAGCAAAAATCGTATTTCTTTTTTCGAAACCAGGCATGTATTAATGCGCACGCTGATGTCATACATAAAACTTACTTCCTGTGGCCTTATAATCATTTGATATGGCTGGGTTGTGAAGCATCAATTGTACGGGACAAAGTATGCAATACTTAACTGTAACAATCGATGTCATTAGTAAGAAGCAGTGTTTATTAGCATCAATACAGGCTTTCTTTGCAAACATGTTATTTCTGGTGAATACATCAACAAATTGTGTGTTAGGCTTTCATGAAGTGAATATAACTTTATAATTTGATGTTGCATAATCCGTGACAACGAGCGATTATGTGACGTTAATAACGTAACCCCAAGATTTATGTTCATTTAAAAATGATGTTCATAATAGAGGTGAACCTTAGAATGGTCACAGGACGTTGGTCTTGGTTAAGTCCCTGTCACACATTCAGAACCTTCCCCCGACCCCCAACCAACCAAGGTTGACTGAAGTTCGGGAGCAGTCTGACCATATTTAGGCCACGCCTACCTTTCTATACGAATCGTATCAAATTTGAGTTAAATTTGAATTAAATTTGAATTAAATTTGAACAAGCCCCGAACACTGCTGACCTTTTGACCAGCCAACCATGGCCGAACCTCCCATCCACACCCAAATGTTTTAAACATTTTAAACATTCGGCTCAGGCGCAGCCGAACAGTAGCCGACCTCGCCGAACACCAGCCAACCTCAGCTGACCTTGCTCCCGACCTACTCCCAACCATGGTTGGGGGTCCCGGGGCCCGGGAGTTCGCCAGTGTTAACGTTTGGGAGCCATATTCGGCTACTGTGTGACAGGGACTTCACTACTCCGGGAGCTCAAATACGACTCAGTTTGGCACCACCAGACATGATAAACGACTAGAGTCGAAATTCGAAGGTTTTTGATGTGAAGTGTGGAGAGTTTTAATAAAATGTCGAAGTGTTGTAAACCCTCAGCGTTGGGCTGTTCTGTGGCATTCTGGATAGTACGTTTGAAGGTGACTGGTGAGTGAATGCCTCCCTCCCCAACGTCGTACTAATGAAATTACAAATCCCGCTGTTTTGATGGCACTTGGAATGGAATCTCAGCCGAGGATGAGGAAACCTGTCTAATATGAACATTTACTGCCATTTCGGAGCATATTTTCGTCATCATATCATACTTGAAGCGTTTGCAATAGGCCAAGAACAAGCTACGCGATGAGTCTTCTTTTTTGGGGTACCACCAATAAATAACTAGAACCAGCCTACAATACAAAACAAGCAATCGTTTTACGCCAGCAACATCGCATTTTTGTCTCACAGATATCAGTATGCGGTGGGATAGGGATGATTCAACTTACTACATTTAAAAAAAATGGCCAGAAAATTGACATTCGAAAACCCAGTTTTACTGCCCTGAAATTGCTTTGGATGCTTTAAGAAAATAATGATCTTCCCTAAGTGGGATGTCCCTTATAGTAACGTTCAAAGATTAATTCCGGTATACATGACAATAAATAGGCTCTCCTCTCCCTTCAACAATTACGTATACCATTAAGGGAAAATAATTAATAAAATCAAATCATATGGAGTTAACCATTTTATGTGCAATGCCCACATTTCAGAAAGAAGAAGGTACGCTGTCTGCTCCACTAAAAATACACTGCACGAATAGTTGGATTTACCAATGACAGTAAAGTTGTGTAATGTTTACTTTGTAAACAGTACCAGACTTTACAATGGTAGTAAATAAAAGATAAGTCCGGTAATTTCGGACTTCACGTTATGGTAGTACATGTAAATGAAATTACCGGGCTTGACTTCTATTTTACTAACATTGTAAAGTCCGGTACGTACAAAGTAAACATTACCCGACTTTAGTGGCATTTACTACCATTGGTAAATCCAATTTTTCGTGCAGTGTTCAGTCAGATCAGATTTCGAACACATTATGTTTACAATGTGTTTAAAATCTGAATCCATCTTGCCATGCTGAAAATCCGAGTAATTACAACAGAAAAAGCTGAGGCACAGCTACAGACTAATAAAGCTTGGGTGGAAATTGCTTGATAAAAAAGCAAGTTGGCGATGTTTGCTATTCCAGTGTGGTATGTCCGAGCATTTTTGGGTAGCTTTCATCTTGTTCTGTGAGGTAGTGAGGAATGTTTAGAAGCTAGTGCCGTCACTTTAATTAATAAAATAGCTAGTCGCCTATTCTACTCTCCAAGCAGAGGTTGGTGGGGAAGATTGAGACCGTTCTATCATATACCAAATAGGTCTTGCTGCTGTGCAGTATCAGTATCATTGGCACAGGGCAGTATCCAATACGTCACCGGAAGAAAAAAAAAAGATACCAGTACAAAAGAAAGCCCAATAAGCCGCAGCCTAAACCTCTTCTTGGAGAGTAGGTAATGTAGATTTTGTAATTGTGATAAAGGGCATTTCCCCAGACTGTAACATTTGGTGCCTGCTAGAGATTTGAACCCAGAACCTTTAGATTTAACGTCAACAACCATACCCACAAGGTCACATTGTCAGGTAGATAAATATGCTATGGGGACGTCGCCCAACTCATTAATGATGTAAATTAGGTCTTCATTTACATAATCAAAATCTGCCGATATTCGTCTCGTTCCCAGTTACACATAAAAGCCCTATCTTGGAACAGAGGAGATTTATAGATTCCCTCTTTAATTATACAAAGTATTCCTGATTTGCATAATTGTCATCTAATTATGTCAAGCATCACTTAAGCTACCTACATACCAAAAATGATGACGATCCGTCGACCGGTTATCTAGTTATCTTCCCTCAAAGATTTTTAAACAAACGCAATTGCAGTTCCAGAACAAGCTGATAGGGGGCCCAAACTTATGTCACTTCTTTCCGAGCTGAGGAGCTATCTACCGTCCAAAATTCGTGACCCTATAGCATCGCGAGAAAAAACTGGGACTTTCGTTGCAGTACAATAACAAGCCGCTGCGGAGCCCAAAATCTAACAATTTTGAGGTCTGATCAAGGCATACCCACCTACTCAGAAGTTCATGACAATCCATCCATAGCTTCTTTAGTTATCTTGAAACACAGCTGTTAGCCAAGTTTGTTTACATTCTGGTAGTTTGTGGTGGTACCACAAACTGAGTGCGCCTCGTGTGGGTTGTTTTAGCGCCAACCTTAAATGTCAGATAGTGTGAGATAATTTCCCATATATGTTGAAAAGCGGAAGTAAATTACAATCACACAATCAATAACAATATTTCCATTTTTGGTGCAAAAATGTTACATAATGCCCCTTTAACATCCTATCCTGGAGGACGTCCCTAACTCACGTCGTACTGGGATTTTCACTTGAGTGAAGTTAGGAAATAGGTGTAAGGTTCCCAATGGCACAACACTGGGGCCTGCCAGGGGTTCGAACCCAGAACTGGAAGGAAGGAAGGAAGGAAGGAAGGAAGGAAGGAAGGAAGGAAGGAAGGAAGGAAGGAAGGAAGGAAGGAAGGAAGGAAGGAAGGAAGGAAGGAAGGAAGGAAGGAAGGAAGGAAGGAAGGAAGGAAGGAAGGAAGGAAGGAAGGAAGGAAGGAAGGAAGGAAGGAAGGAAGGAAGGAAGACCTTCATCGTATATCCACTGGGTTAAGTACAGCAGGTCACAACAAAAGAATTCGTAACATACAGATAACGTTACATTACATAGTCAAGTAACTACAACTAAGCGAATTCGACTTCTCCTCGCTTCTTAGTAATGGTAAAAAGGTAAGAACGGATATCTGAGTTCATTAGAAATATAAATTTGTCTGTACTGTTAATATGTGAAGTTTAATTGATTAACCAACCCGCGTGCGGTGATGAGCAACACGAGTCCCAGCGTCCGACAGAGATACCGGGGAGGTCCGGATGGTATGGTTACCAGGCTACCTTGATGCTGTCACAGTATTACGGTGACCGTATTTACAACTGCGGGTCAAAGGTTGACCAGACATCTCGCCTGCTACGTGCCAGCGTCTAACAACGATCCTTACAAAACAAAATGGAGGTCGAAGAAGGTAAGACTAAGAGTAAAAGACACCAGAAGCGTGTGACGAGGTACGTGGCCATAACTGCTGTGGTCGGTGTGGTGCTGGTGGCCGCCACTGCACTGTTGGTGTACTTCCTGCTTCCCTCTGTGGCTGTCGGTAAGGCCTGTTGTATCCAAAATCGTGCCTATCTAGTTCTATGCCTGGGGTTAGGATCAGACACGGTTCTGGATTAAGTCTCAGTGTATCCCAAGAACGTAGATTTGCCCAATACACGGTTCTGGATACGCGTGGACTATCCAGAACCGTGTCTCAGAGCACAGGTCTGGATCACGGTTCTCAGGATACAACAGGACACAGTAGATCAAGGAGGTTCAAATAGAACTCCTTGCTTAGATACTGTCTTGCGAGTCTGGCCAGAGGACAGTAGCTTCAAGTGACAAGGCAAAGATAAGGAATGAAGATATTAAGTCAGTAGGCATTTGACATCAGAAATTTATATATAGAGAACAAGTGGTGAAACTGCTTTTATAATAGGAGGTTTGGTGGGTTTTCAACACAAATCTGCATGCATTGACATGGGTAGGTGGAAAAGGCAGTCCAGTCTGGTGTGGTCAGGGGTTCGGCCCCTGTAGTTGCGCCCCCTGGCAGAAAGTGGTAGAATTGCAAGCAGTCTGGTACCCCACTGATGTGTCCCCGTGTATCCCAACATGAAGCGCACTAATTGGCTGATGTTGTTGTTTACGCTCCCATTTACGCTGGACGATTGGTGGAACTTGTTATTTCAAGGCCTTGAGTTTGCATCCATGTGTAAATATACTAGTAGAAGATTTGTTGTTTGTGGCTGCCTTATCACCCTTTGGGCAATCCTAGAATGATTTTGTTTATAGTCCAACAGGCTTTCAGCATGCCTGCCATATGTAGTCAAGTTGTCCAGTTCATAGCATCTACAGAATTCATGAAAGACATGTGAAGTTATTTCTTTGTTGTCATTTACAGGTGACTTTCCAACTGACGGCAGTCCTTTGGATTATTTTAAGTTTGACCAACAGGATGCCATGCAGGTCACATGGTCACATGGAGCCAATAGCAAGGCTCAACTGGCACAGGCATTAGCAAGTAAGTACTGAACACACCTGTGCCTGGCTCTGGGAATAAGGAGGTTCGCAAATACGACTGCGCATTCCCAGTGTCAAAGGTGAAGGCCCCCCGAAACGTTAACAAAACGGAAGTATGATGCTGGTTTTGTTTACATTCTGGGGTCTTTCACCTTTAACAGTGGGCATGCACAGTCATAATTTTGAACCTCCTTTTTTATAGACAATATTTTAGCCCTAGCCGACCCTCCCATTTTCACAGTAGCTAGCGGGCAACCAACCAACCTACCAACAAGCAAACCAAGTTCAACCAACTAACCAACGTATCAACCAGCCAGCCAGCCAGCCAGCCAGCCAGCCAACCAACACACACATGCACACACACACACACACACACACATACACACACACACACACACACACACACACACACATGCACACACCAACCTATCAACCAACCAACCAACCAACCAATCCACACACACACCAAACAAACAGCCAACCAATGTGTTTTTACTACGTCTTCAATTTCATTTAATATCTGTTTCTCATAGTGTTAATGCCCCCCCCCCCCCTTAAGGTGACGTACACATGCTGGAGGCAGACATCTTGTTACGCGGACAAGGCACACCTGCGCAGACGGACATTCCCATCATGGCACACCCTCCCCAGATTGACAGTGACAACACGTTTGAGGAATGGCTGGACGCTGCACTCAAGTCCAGCAAGGGACTTAAGTTAGACTTCAAGAGCATTGGATCAGTAGCTCCGTCTCTCAGGCAAGTGGTGTTTTATATTATGTTTTATCACTTTGAAGAAAAGCTAAAAGAAAGATATGGGCTTATCTTAGATTTTTAGTATTTGCTTCAATTACCATATAGGTTTATTAGGATACCCTTTAGCCGTATAGCTAATCTTACAGGGTCAGGGCTGAAATACCACCTGCATATGCAGGTTAGTGCAGGTAAAATTGAAGCTGTGCAGGTATTTCTGATGTCTACCTGCACCTAACCTGTACTAGTCCATATACTGGGTTATGTATATAAAATATGTAGGTTTATGCAGATTTCTATCACCTGTATTGACTGTTACCACCTATGAAAAGAACTAATGGAAATAGTTTCTGAAGAGTTTTTATTGTGTTCCATGCTTGCTGAATTCTGAGTAGCGCAGGTAAAATTTGTCAGGGGCAGGTAAGTTTCAATGTTACCTGAAAGTGCAGGTATTTCGAGCCCTGAGGGTTCAACATTAAAACCACATTAATGTATATTGTATTGTACAAAATAAGACCACACAGACATACAGATTGCAAGGTACAAATGGACAGATAAACGTGTACTTAAAAAGATACTTGAAGTTCTATTCTCATAATGAAAGAATAAATCTGTAATGAACTGTAAAATTCAAATAAATAAATAAACAGATAAACAAACAATATACTGAATCTCCACAGAATTCTGAGGGACAGGTCTGGCCTTATAAATCGTCCTGTCTGGTTGAACGCGGACATCCTAACCGGCCCGAACACTGCTAATCCCGGTGTTGACGCACGAGACTTCATCGATACAGTCAACCGGATTTTTCCAGAATGCACTCTTTCTCTTGGATGGACAACAGGTGATTTTTTTTAAATTTAAGACCTTTGAAATGATTTCCTCAATTTCAATAAAAATCTCTTGAAGGATGTGCTGGAAAGTTTTGTTTAGGATCTGATGATCTCCTATAACTATAAGGTAAGAAATACCGTAAGATAATTAAAAGTTATCATCGATAAGTTTCTATGCCCGCTCCACGCCTCAAGATGGCTGCTGCAGCCCTCTAAGATTTCCCATGATGCACCATCACATTCCAACAATGTTTGCATGAAAGTTCCAACTTCCGACAAACTTTGACCCAGTGATGATATTACACAGTCATGCAAAAAAAACGCGTGTCTAGAGCATTTGGGTCGGATAGCTAATGAAGACAGTCTGTGATTTGATCGAAAATTCCAGTAAATTTCTTGAGTTAGAGAACAGTTTGCAAGATATTTCCCACAATGCTTTGTGTGATTTCAGGATTCTACCACGACCAAGAAAACGAGGGTTACACGCGTCAGATGGTGGAAGAGATCCACTCCTACTGCAGAGAGCTGACACAACCCGTGACTTTTCCCATCAGAAACTCTCTGCTCGGTCTTCCCGGAACCTTAGAGAACTTGGCGTGGTTGTTGAGTCAATCTGAAAGGTCAGAGTTCACAATTATTATGTTTACCTTTGCAGAAGGAAAACATATTGTTTTTGCTTTTGAAATTGTTTCTTCTTCTTCTACTCCAAACACATAAGGTCAATGACCTGGACCAGACATCTGTCACCATGGTAACTGGTGCTGTAGCAGACCCTGTGGTGTTGTTTTATATAATGTTAAACAGAGCATTCGTTTGTTGTTAGGCTAGACAATTTTAAGGTAAACATTACACGTTTGCTTTGGAAATGTTGTACCTGGTACTTCCTTTCATTTCCGTTGTTGTTGCAAGCATAGAGATAAACTTTAGCAGATCATTACTTGTCAACAAATGTTTTTACATTATGTGCTACGATACAATGTTAAACATCAATTTTCATCTTTTGTTATTAGATATATGTGACATTGTAGAATATTTCTTTGGATCATGCATCTTATTGAGTAAGCAGACAGTCAAAAAACTCCTTTGTAAGCAACGTCCGGTCGCCGTTCACAAACCAAAATAGTTACACATGGCAAGGTGTACAATAACATTCGATATAGTCAACCTTGTTGCGTAACTAACACTTTCTTCTCTGCATCTACAGATATTCCATCACCGTATGGACGGGGTTATTCGACTCGCATAGAATATACGACCTTGTAAAATGTCGCAATGCCTTCTCCCACAGGCGGGTCTACTACGATCTTCCTAAGCAGGTACGTCAGTTTACACGTTAGTTTTAAGGTAGAAAGACAGGAATGTGAACTAAAAATTTTAACTAAAGGTAACATTTGCAACAAACCAAATGCAAAATGTTTACCTTCACATGGGGATGGTCTAGCCCAACTAACTTCTGTTTATTCTTACATCCATATATGTATGGTGACCAGCCCCTCCAACTCTGTCCTCACTTGCTACATAATGTAATCCAACACCACAAGGTGTCTGCTACAGCACCAGTTACCATGGTGACAGCCATCTGGGACAAGGTCATTGACCATTTTTATCTAGTAGAAGAAGAAGAAACAGAGCAAAAGCAATATGTTTTCCTTCTGCAAACTTAAGGTAAACATAAAAAGAGTAATGAAGAGACAAGCCTATAAGTTCGTGCCTTGTATCACTGTCAAACAAAATGTTGTTTTCAAAGTAAGGTTACATGTTCCTTAAAATTTTGGTATCTTCATCGCAGCAAGAGGATGATTTTCTTGAGGCAATGCAGCGTCACGAGTCAAAGGTCAACCCTCTGTCATTCTTCCCGCTGGGACGGCGAGATGCACTACTTCTCACGTGGTCTCACGAGACCAACAGCCGAGAAAAGTTGACGGAAGCTTTGCGACGTAAGTGCCGTTTGGAAATAACTTTTTAAGTGGCTAAAAGGTCAATCTGAACGTAGATCTAAATTCTAAAGTTTCGTCTTGTGTGTCCGTGAATCCTTTAAAACCTTAGTCCACAAAAAAGAGCTATTAAAGCTACATTATGTAACATTAGAACGATGCAAAAATAATTTTCTGGTCATTTCTTTACGAAGTAAGTTGAATCAATCCTACTCTTAGACTATTGCAAATAAGTGCCAATCAGGAAGTGGACCTGGTGCCAAAATATGACTCCTTATACGAGTATGTTGATAAGTTGGAAACGCAGCTGTCAGCCATGCTTGTTTACATTCTGGTATTTTTTGGTGGTGCCACAAACTGAGTGTGCCTCATGTGGGCTGTTTTAGCGCCAACCATAAATTTATGAAATGTGAGATAATTGCACAAATATGCTGAAAAGTGAAAGTAAATGACGATCACACGAATATTTTTTAAATTAAACTATTTCAATTTTTGGTGCAAAGATGTTACATGTATTACATGTATTGCAGACTTGTTATTTTCCTGTAGATGCAACACTGGATGACGAATTAAGATTCAGATTAAGTACACAGTATTTCAATACATTTGATGGCAGAAACTATTGACATTGAATCTTCCATGATTTGCAGGGAGGTTAAACATCATCGAAGCAGACATTATACTAGGAGACCAAAACCAACCAATCATGACGAAGCCCACCGACACTGATTATGACGTCACATTTGAAGAGTGGCTGTCCATCGTCATGGCAGCTGATCATGACCTTGCGGTGAAGCTGACCTTTCACACGACTGAGGCTGTCATACCGGTACTAACTGTACTATCATGTAGAGAGATAATACACTAACAGCTTATATATAGTTTTGATTAAAGAAAACTGTCTTTTTCTTTTAGCTGTCCCAAGAAGGTTATAACCTCCTTTGCTGTCCTAATTTTCCACTTCACCTTTTCCGTATGACCTTCTGTCGCTTGGTGTAATGTAGCCAGCTGCCACTGCGCTGCGTGCCTGCAAAACTGGTGTGTTACACTGAAGGGCATACAGATACATGTACAGAACAACTTGCAAGTTGTCAGTCCCTGATATGCAGTTGTCTTTTTGTCTTTATTGAGATACCCTATAGCCTGATGGCTAGTCTAACAGGGTTCAAAAAAATATTTTCATTTTTTTTCATTTATTTAATTGCACGAGTAAAGACATTAAATAACAAATATGAGAACAAAGGAAAAAAAACAGCGTGCAGGAGGAGGAAAGAAGCCTTAATGGCTTGTCTAAAGTCCTCCTCCATAAAACTTAACATAATAAATTAACTTAACTTAACTCCAGAGAGTATAAATCATGAAACTTAACATAATAAATTAACTAGATAAAACCTAAACATAACAGAACAAAACTAATTCAGTTTAGAATATAAACAAATGGAATACTAAAGAAACAAAATATAAAGGACATGAAATTAATACATACTAGAAATCAATACAACTGAAAATTTACACAGGTAAGTAGTATATGCTGCTGTAAGGGTGATGCAACGGGAATGAGAAAAAAAAATGTAAATTATACAGTTGAGTGGTTGTTTAGTAGGAAATGTTTTAACATGATTTTAAGAACTGAAGATAAGAATCTAAAACAGGGGGCTGAAAATTCAAACTTACACAATACGTACAGTGTATAGCAGATTACATGGTAAATGAACAGTCGCACATAATGACACGAAATGAAATTTACAGCACATGTATTTACAAATGAAAGGAACATAATATACAAACTAATTACAGAGTTAACATTGTTTGAACAGATGGTGGATGACCTTTATTAAAGGTAGATAATATTAGACAGATCATCTAAATGGCCCCTATAGATGCACCACGCAAAAGTTTTGTGCATATCTATTGCGCACCTTATATTAATAGGTAATGATATTTTTGTAATGTTTGTGCTTCCACAGACAATGACAATACTACGTCAAAACATGTCCAAGATTGACTTTCCTGTCATCATCAATGCCGGCGTCTTGACGCCAAGCTACAGCTCCGAACAACCGCTTGATCCTGACTTAGTCTTCAACCCTACTTATGGCCTGTACCCCAATGGCGTCACTACGTCCATCCAGTTCAACGGGATAACAACCGAGGGTGGAATCACGCGAGAAATGGCGAGAAATGCACACGCGCTTGTGCAGAGGCTAAGCAGCCCCGTAACATTTACGATACTTGCTGCCGTTGCCGTTACATCATGGCCGAACGTAAAATGGCTGCTTGAACAGTCTGATACTTACACATTGACGCTGTACGAAGGACAACTAAGCATTGATCCAATCGATCTCTTCATGATTCGGAACGATTTCGATTGGAGCAGAGTTCTGTACGACATTCCAACCGAGAAGGCAGCAGAGTTAGCGCGGATGAGTGAGGCTGGAGGCAGTCTGGTCAATTTTTTCCAGGCGAACTACAGAATCTATGGACGGGATGGTCTCTCAATCACATGGGCACATGGCGTGAATTCAAGAGAGGCTATTGAAGATGCCACAGGAGGTTGGTTCATTTACATAAAGAAAAAAGTACTAATTTCCCGTAATATCAAAATAAAACACAAAGCGTGAAACCGTCAAATAGTCTTATTACAAGGTGTAAAATCTTGGCGTTAAAAAAAATTGTGGTTTGTGTTTAATTTTCAAATCATTTCGTACAATTCATTTAGCTCTATCGGTGTAAATTTTTTAGTGAATCTGCCAGTTTCAAACTTCCCATAATCCTTTGCAGACCTCTGACCTTCAATCCCGAAATGCATCGTCTGGACTCAAAATCCTTTGCGCCCTCAGCAGCCATATTGAATTTATTCGTGCTCGAAATGACCGTGCAAAACAGGCGCAAACTAGATGTTACTGTCAGTTTTTCTCAACATACCAATACACATGTACCAGTTAAAGCCTTGGCCCATTTTCTCTTGAGAAAAACTGTTGTAAAATTTATTCTATTAGTTTAAAACTGGCGAAGAGCAAGCAGTTAAGAGGTATCCATCTTTTGACAAGTGCGACTATAGCTAACTGTTTCTCATATATAACGTTATAGCCTATCGTGAGATCACCATGCTAGAAGCTGATGTCGACATCCGGTCATCAGACAACGTTCCCATCATGTCCAACAATGCTTCCACGACCGGAAGTGACGTCATGACTTTCGAAGAGTGGCTGGACACTGCAACAGTTTTACAGGGTATCATGCTGGAGTTCCATAGCGTCAACTCAGTAGTTCCCACTCTGGAGGTAAATGTTGGTACTGAAATATACAAAATACACTATGCTGTATACAAAATTACCATAGCTCAAAATATATGTTGTCACCAAGTAGTCATCTTTATTACCTCCATGAAAAATGGAGGTATTGTTTTTGGCCTGTACGTGTGTGTGTCTGTGTTTCCGCACATTTGTGGTCAGCATTAACTTCAAAAGGCCTGGATGAACCATGTTGATATTTGGTCTTGAGAAGCCGAAGGTCAAGGTCAAAATTGGGCCACGCTAATTACAACTTTATTTCCGTAATCAATGAGACAAACAAAAAAAAGTTTGACAAAGCTTAAGATACTTAATGGAGGTATGTGGTCTCCAAATTCTTGTTGTCATTGACGTTTTGAAAATTAGCTTCTTGGCCAGTCATATATTAGATTATTTCATATATATCTATGCTATACAATACAAACTAATTTCCATTAATATCTGTATACGTTCTTAATGTTACAGATATTTAGAAGACGACAAGAAGACATGAGAAGCCCAATCATGTTAAAAGCAAAGATTCCTGGGCTCTTCAGCAAGGAGACATTCATCGATCCTATCGTTAATATGTTTCCTCACGTTTCAATAGGTAAGAACCTAGACTTGTATTCACTTGCAGTTAGCCTAGGATTCATACATTGGTTATAAGCCATCAGGAATGCGAGCAATCGCTGTTTTTTTGTTTACCAGTACATCATGTACATGCAAATTGTTTGAAGGCATATGCAAATTATCAGTAGGCAAATCACCCAACTGGGACCCAGTTTTTGCCTACCACTCGCTGGGAATGATGTCATGGCAATCACTTGTGTATACATTGTAGATGTATAATCTCCTTAAAATGTGTTTGTTTGTTTTATTACATCGTAAACCATGTATTGTATGTTCTAAAAAAAACTGGACCATAAAAGACCTTAAATATTCCTTCCAGCTTAAGATTTGTTTATTGATCTTAAAACAGTTGGGTAGTACCTTCAGTGTAGAACAACAAAACAAGTTTCAAATTATAGACATAAAACAAATCACATTAAGTACAGCAGTTTTTAAAAAATATTTTGATTTTTCTTCAGTTTTTGCCATGAGACTGGCAAGCCCATCGCAGGGTTACTCTCGTGCCCAGGTTGAGGAGATATCCCAGATGTGCGCCAACCTGACACAAGTTGTGGCTTTCAGCGTAGATGCCAGACAAGTAAGTCATAGAATGAGATGTTTTTTCAGGCACACAGTAATTTTGGAGGAGGGCAAGACTTAACGGTAACATTTGCAAAGTAAATGCATAATGTTTACCCTCACATGGTGTAGCCTAACAAATTACTGCAGCTCTGTTTATTCTTACTCAACAAACCCATTCATATGATATTATTCAATGTGTTTGAGCCCCTTCAACTCTGTCCTGCTGCTTGCTACATAATGTAATCCAACACCACAGGGTGTCTGCTACAGCACCAGTTACCATCATGACAGCCGTCTGGTCCAGGTTATTACCTTATTCATTTGGAGAAGAAGAAGAAACAGAGCCAGAACAATATGTCTTTCTTCTGCAAAGGTAAACATAATAAACAAAGGTTCAAACAAACGAACATGTTGTTTGGAATTCAAACAGGTCCGTAGATCGTGGGACAACCTGAGCTGGTTACTCGACCAGTCCCCACTCTTCCACCTCTACATCTGGGCAGGCTGGCCGGAACCGGAAACGTACCAGCTTGACGTCACAGACCTGGTGTTTGTCAGGAACAACTTCGATCACAGCCGGGTGTTCTATGACCTGATCCCGAGGATCATGGAGGAGTTTAACATGGCTTTGGAAGAGACTTAATACTATCACTGCACAAATGTTTGGTTTTACCAATAGTAGTAAATGACAGTAAATTTGGGTAATTCTTATTTTTTACAGTACAATGGTTTTAAATAAAACTTAAGTCTTGTAATTTCAAGTTACTATACGGATATCATTGTGTTAAGTCCGAAATTAGCTTGACTTGTCTTTCATTTAGTACCATCGTTCAGTCCGGTACTTATAGTTACAAAGTAAATATACTTAACTGGCATTTACTACCATTGGTAAAGCCAACTTTTCATGCAGTGAATGGACAATTCAGCTTTTTTTCTAATGGCTTTGCATGTTTATTTTTACATCGATGGAAACCACAAATTGGACAGTCAGAGTAATTACAATAACAGTGAAAAGGAAAAACTTTGCAGAAATAAATAAAAATGTGGATACATTGTTGTAGACTTCACCTATGGCAAACTTAGGCCTAATATCGCTAAATCTGTCGTGATTGAATACAAACACTGGTAACAATCTGACACTGTATCAAATAAATATTTTTATACAACTATGAGAATGACATCGATATTTTTATGCATTTAATGATCACAATCATGATACTAAAAACTACTCATAGAAAATTCAAACTCCAAGTACTACTGGATAAATATGAATTAATTATCATTTACCTGGATGTCTAACATTAATCAACCTATAGCTTTTACAACGATGTTTAATGTAGTTTTAAAAGTTAGCCTTTTTGTGTTATTGCAAAACGAATACAACAGACCAAGTGTCACAATACATGTTTTCCATTTTCTATGACTATTTGAAGCGCTGATAACAAAGGTAGAGGCTAGGGTAATTCTTTGTTATACATTGTCTGAAGCTCCCAGATTATGTCTCCATGGCAACACATGGTTGCTAGGCAACATGATCCACCGATTATACTGTCTGAGTTGTGTCATCATGAGTTAGTGAGACAGTCAGTCTGTGGCCACCACAAGCACAGGGACGCTACAGGCTTGGTGAGAATAGTTCTCCTTATTTTCTGATTTTCTTCCTCTTGTCTTCAGGGCCCTGTAACAGTTGCAGTGTTTGTATTCTTTGCCTTCTTGTTGATCTTTCCATACTTACCCCCCATAGAATAGAAATATTTTGTTTTTAGTTCATTTCTTCTCCTAATTTACCGCAATCTTAATATTAAAAGGCTTTTAGTTATACAGTATGCCAAAGGACAGGGTATGGCGTTAAAGTGGACAAAAATCCACATAAACTTTCTTTTTATTTTTGTTAATAACTGACATCTCTTGTTTCTATATTATATTGTAATATTGGGTAGCAGATTATGGGAACACCCTCCCCCCTTCCATGATTTCTATCATCGAACAAAAAAATAGTTGACAAACTAAAGCCCGTCACACATTCACGAATGTGGCCTCCCTAACGTTAGCCGAACGCCCGCTGACCGTGGTTAGGAGTGACCGGGGCAGAGTCGGCTGGCGTTCGGCGAATTCGGCTACGGTTTGGCTGCGCCAGTCGAATGTTTCAAAATGTTTCATTCGTGGGTCGTTCGGGAGGTTCGAGCATAGTTGGCTGGTTTTCGACCGAAAGTCAGCAAAACATCAGCCAGCCATTCGAGAGTAAGTCACCAGTGTTCGGGGTGTGTTCAGGGATCAAATTTGACTTCAATTCAACTCAAATTCGTTTTGATTCGTATAGCAAGGTAGGCGTGGCCTAAATCTGGTCAGAGTGCTCCCGAACGTCAGCTGAACCTAGTCGGCTGGTGTTCGGGAACAGGTTCGGGGAAGGTCGTGAATGTGACAGGGGCTTTAACTGGGCTCCTTGCCCATGTAGTCCCATTGCCGAGAAAATAATTGCAAAGATTTGGAGTAATCTGGCATTAACTTAAGGCTGTCCATTGCTCAAGTCATCTTTCTTTTCTTCACCATCCTAAACTTTAGGATATTTTCTCAAAGCATTAAGATAATCCTCCGCCTGACATTAGGATTATCTTAATGCTTTGAGAAAATATTAAAGATAATCGTTGAAATCCCAACAAGGATGGAAGCTACACTCGACCTGGTTATTACCAACTTACGCCAGCTGTATGATAAACCAACCTCTCTACCACCGATAGGGAACAGCGACCATAATGTCATCATTTTAAGACCACGGGTATCCGATCGCAGTAACAAAACACAAACTAAGACTGTGAGACCGCTACCTGAATCTAAGATAAGAAGTTTCGGTCAGTGGATTACAGCACATACATGGGACGAAGTCCTGAATGCCCCTGACACCCAGTCAAAAACAAATGCTTTCTATGACACTGTATGTAACAAAATCGAAAAACATTTCCCGACTAAAACCATCACTATGCACATCAAAGACATGCCTTGGCTCACTCCTGAAGTGAAGGCCCTCATACGCAGGCGCCAAGATGCTTTTAGTCGGAACGACAGCACCTGGCGAGTACTACGCAACAAAATACAGGCAAAGATCAAGAAGGCAAAAAAGCGGTTTTACAGGGACAAAGTCCAGGCACTGAGAAAGGACGACCCGGCGAGGTGGTATGCCGACATAAAGGTCATGCTCAACACACAGAATAAAGGACTCACACTCAACGTTGACGGCATCAACCCGACTGACAACAAGGCAATAGCGGATGCAGTCAACAACGTGCTATGCCAGGTGACCACATCTCTCCCGCCGCTAGACCCTAGCCTACTCCCCACATTCCTCCCAGCACAACCTTTGCCTGAGATTAAACCTTGGGAGATGTACACTAAACTGAAAAACATCCAAGCACGAAAAGCTGCGGGCCCTGATGGCGTTCCAGGAAGGATCATAAAGGAATTCGCGTACGAGTTGAGCATACCGATGACAGCTATCCTGAATACTTCAGTGGCTGAAGGGTACGTTCCCACCCAGTGGCGTCGAGCTAATGTTGTCCCTCTACCAAAGACTAACCCCCCTGTCTTGTCCGAGCTCCGCCCAGTGTCATTGACCCCGATCTTGGCAAAAGTGTCCGAAAGTTTTGTGTCTGCATGGACTCTCAGCGACATTAAGCCAAGGATTGACAAATCACAGTTCGGTTGCATGCCTGGAAAGTCGACCACACACTGTCTCGTAGACATCGTCCATCACCTTTCCAAGATATCAGACCAACCTAGCACGGTCAGCACTCTTATCCTCACCGACTTCGCTAAAGCGTTTGACAGAGTAGACCACACGCTTGCAGTGTCCTGCCTCCTCAGACTTGGACTACGACCTGCTGTGGCTAAGTGGATTATCAGCTTTCTGTCGCAGAGGAAACAGAGAGTGCGCTATAACGATTACTTTTCGAATTGGAGCGAGACGTCGTGTGGCCTTCCCCAAGGAACAGTTCTGGGACCCATCGTTTTCCTTGCCCTCATAAACAGCGCCGCTGAGAACGCAATATCAAGACGATGGAAATTCGTCGATGATCTGAACTTGATCGAGAGTCGTAAAATAAGCCAAAACTCTACGATCCATCGGGATCTCGACGAGCTAAATGTCTGGTCAAAGGCACATAAGATGCAGCTTCATCCGAAAAAGTGCAAGGTGATGTACCTTCACTTCTCAAAAACAGTTCCACCACTACCACCACTCAAAATAGATGACCACCCCCTACAGGAAGTTAAAGTGGCAAAGTTACTGGGCCTGTACATGCAATCAGACCTCAGATGGGATGCCCAAGTTGACCACATGGTAAAGAAAGGTGGCATGAGACTGTTTTTACTCAGAAAACTGAAGTCATTTCGATTGTCTACAGAAGACTTAGTAACCATATACACAAGCTACATCCGACCAGTGTGCGAGTATGCAGCACCAGCGTGGCATCCAGGCCTCACTCAAGCACAACGTAACCAGCTGGAGAGAATCCAACGTCGGGCCTTCAGAACTATTCTTGGCAAAGACTACAATACGTATACTGATGCCTGTCTCCTACTTGGCCTTGAGACTCTGGAGCGACGGCGAGACCAGCTCTGCCTAGCTTTTGCTAAAAAACTCTTACAGTCTCCAGACTACCGCCAGTGGTTTCCTCCCCGCCGTGGAGACATCAGTGGACGTACAACACGGTCCAGTAACCAGATAGACTGTTTTAAAACAAGAACTGAACGCTTTAGAAAGAGTCCTTTACCCTACATGGTCAAGTTACTGAATAACACATACATGTAAGATATTAGTACCAGTGCTTTAGTAACTGAGTGTATGTATGTATTATCTAAAGCGACGAGAATGTAAAAGTGATGTGGTGCTTATTTTGTTCTTTGCTACTTGCAATTTTAGAACTACGGAGTGTGTAATATTTAAAACAAAGACATATCTATAATTATAATGAATTTTAATACTAATGTGTAACGAATAATGTTTTAATAATACCGTTTTTATAGACATGTCGTTTGGTAATAGCATTTTAATGACAACTTATGTTGACCCTAGCACAATTCAGGTGGCCAATAAGGTTGCCTGCGAGACTGGGTCTGTGTGTACTGTATATGTATGTGAGTTCTTAATAAACCAGTCATCATCATCATCATAATCCTCCGCCTGACATTAGGATTATGCACTTTGCTGCCATGGACTTTACGTTTTGTTAAACTTTGTTTTTATTTGCTTTCCAAAACAAGATTTATTTCATAGACACAAAATCTGCTGTAAATCCATGAATTAAGTTTTCAGGTGATCGTTGTTAATCTACCTTTTCTGAAATGTAATGATCCTAGATAAGAGATCTAGAGTATTTCTGCTAGCCTAGGTGTAAGCGTATTCCATCATGCCTTGCAACACCTTTAAGTTACTTTCCAGTTATCACAAGAACTTTATTTTGTGAAATTTGCTTATTATCTACGGACTTTGTTTATTTGCATCTATGATTTGACATCGATATCTGAGTTCAATGATTGTTCACTCTGTACATCTGCATTGTATCGTATTTACTTTTTTGTTCAGTTTTTGGTTGATTAATATGTGAATCTGTACCTCTGTTCTCTTGATTTATGTACCATATATTTTGTATCTTCTACTGGTGTCTATGGTGCCGCATCTAAACTACTTTGCGACGATCACATCTCGGTCATTTCTACTCAATGTTGCAGGGTTAGGTCTCCACTGCAGTTCAACAGGAAAGATGCAGGTGGCACTTGTGACCCTGTTAGTAGTTCTGACTGCGGTGCCCAACAGCGCGTCATCCAAGTGGATCGACTCAGTAAGGAAGTCAAACTTTCAAGATATCCCCCAGGAAACTAACCCACTTGCATGTTGTATCATTGAACTAGCACTTCAAGTATAGAATTTTTATGTATTCGCCAAATTTTCCTTGTGAATAGTTGCATTAGGTGGATGACTCAGAATCTAAAGGTTTGGGGTTTGAATCCCCAGCAGACCCCTATGTTGATCCTTAGGGAAGGCACTTAAATCTATTTTCTCAATTAACTCCTGTGGAAATGAGTATGTAGCCTTGGTTGGGAAAGCCCTCTCGGGATGAGATGTATGACCTGAGGTACGGTGACCATGTTTAAGGAGAGCAACACCTCAAGGGCATTAAAGAACCCAACACACTTATAAGATTAGGGGTCCATTCTGGTGTCAGTGGATCAACCCTTAGGCTATCAGTCTTGGATATTGAGATTTTTCTTGTACACAACCAGGGATTCTCACATCTTGCTTACATTTCGATGTCTATCAGACACCTTCCTCAGAGCTTCTGACTGGAGTACTGCTTCTCGCTGCTACATGCAGCCGATGTAGGTAATGCGCTTTTTTTTTGCGGTGAGAACACAATACCAAACAAGGATAAGTTTGTATCCCCCCTCGTCCCGGCTCATCACCCTATCAGTTTTGTCTTAGGCAGCTTGTACGTGACTGTTGTGTTGCACTGTGAGATAGTTTCCTGGTTATATAAAACAAACAAACAAACAAACAAACAAATATACCCGGTAATTGTTTTGTTCCAGGAGGTTTATAAGACGTTCAAAAAGATCCGTGAAGATGTCTCATGGACTTTAAAGCATATGGCTGTTCAACTCGACAAGTTGTTGGAACAAGAGAGAGCTAATGCGGTGAGTTTATGGTGAAATGTTGGACTGAAATATTAACTGACAAGTAGATGTTGTAGTTGGTTTTAAAATCATCTTTATTCTCAAATAGTAGTTCTCGGATTCGCCTTTTCATTTCTTGCTAATTTGAAAAAAAGAAAGATTTAAGGTTCTGAATCAACTCCTAAATGCTCATATTTTTGCTTCAATGGCTGAAGAAAGTCCTTGCCTTTCTAAAAGTTTTTCCATCTATAGCTACAATGCATCAATGCAGTGGTTTCATTAAAAGTTCAAAATTCATTGTATTAATTACAACCCAGCCTAAATATGTTGACTTCATGACTCGTATCTTAACATTTCGGGCTATCATCAGGTGCCTTGGCCTGTTATTTTTTCATTATTTTGCCCTGTCGCTTCATATTTTATCTGAAAAAATCTGAGAACCAACAACATAAATTGGTGCGTCCTTATGATACTACAAAAATAAAAACTGCAGCCAATATTACTGGTGTGTAAAGATCACATTTATTTTGAAAACATGTCGATGCCTTTTAAAATGACTTTGTTTGATACTTTCTTCAGTACATTGCTCTGGTACTAAATTTTAAAACTTAGATCGTCCATATAATTACGGGGGGTGCCCTAACATAGCACGGATTGTTTTACTGATATTATGCATAAGTATGCTGTGTTTGTTGCCACTGCCTTTGCTGATTAAAAAGGTGAATAAACATCAAGTCCATGCATGCAGTTGTTATTTGCATGCAAAGTATAGTAACTGTTGTATATCTTTATTTATCATTTTGTCGAAAACCAGAATTTCACCAATAATAATGATGGCGCTGTAAAGAGGGTCACTTCGTAGCGGCGGCTCGTGCTCAGAAACATATAACCTGTACCAACTACCATATACATAATAAATAAAGCTTTACCAAACGGGAAAGATTTAGGTCTCTGATTGTTTGGTTAGTAAAAAACCCACCCGAGAAAAAAAAAAGTCAACACCACTGTCGTTTGCATTTCCCGTGATTACCATGGGATCGAGTTCATTGCATAAGCAGGGTTTTCTGTCGAAATATGGACTGGATCGCATTAGATACGGCCCTCCTCACGTAAGGCGAGAAGTACACACAATCGCAATTTTACTGTCAAAAAAAGCTAAAATATCATAAAATTTTATTCTTATTTCTGTTTACTTCAGTTCATCACCAACTTCTGAAGTGAGCAAAATTACAAAAATATGTTAAGTAGGGCACACTGTCTAGCGTAGCACATTCATGAAGGCTCACAAAAATGTCTCATCGCGTTTAATTATTGTATTTGCCGCTTGCGTAACGTGTCTCACTGCGTTTAATTATTGTATTTGCCGCTTGCGTAACGTGGAGTGTGAAGGGCTCATTTCTTATCCATGTATGCTCTTTACGGGAACTCTTTACCTAACGTTCGTGTGAGTTGTACACTCTAGTATCACTGATAATAACAGATTAACAGTTTAACAGTTTTATTTCATAAAAACCAGCCTCGCAGCAGTACAAGAACATGCTGAATAACACTGATTTTTTACAATAAACTTGTCCAGCAGATACAAAATTGACATAAAATTACAATACATATACCAACACACAAACAATAAAAAAACATCTCAAAAAGCCACACATGGGCACAACAGTAAAGACAGAGAGTCCTGATAGTCTTACAGCATAGACTCGTTGTACAGGCGTATTGCCTTGTGTAAGAAAGAGTTTTTCAGTCTGTTTGTACGGGCTGCTGGTACTGTAAGTGCAGTTCCATTTCTTAGGGTTGGCTTTTTGGAATCAAGAGCAGATAACCAGGTTTGCATTTGTGTTTTTCAGACTCAGTATCTGTCTGACCGATTAGAAGCCATCGGTACTGTTACCGGTTTGTTCCCTACCAAGATGGTGAGTGACTAATCTTTCAATGACACTAGTACTGTGTCAGTATCTGTAATCTGTATGGTAGGTATAACCACCCTTCAGCGTAGTAGTATCTGTATATCTAGTATAACTTTCCTTCGGCATGACACGCCAGCTTCTGCATCTGCATCTGTATAGCCAGTATAACCGTCCTTCGACATAACAAACCGAAATCTGTATCTGTATAGCCGGTATAACCGCCCTTCCGGACATAACAAACCGAAATCTGTATCTGTATAGCCGGTATAACCGCCCTTCGGCGTAAAGCCCCTGTCACACATTCACGAATTTGGCCTCCCGAACGCTAGCCGAACGCCCGCCATGCGCCAACCATGGTTAGGAGTGAGTCGGCTGGCGTTCGGCTGGGTTGGCTGGCGTTCGGCTGGGTTGGCTACGGTTCGGCTGCGCCAGCCGAATGTTTCAAAATGTTTAAAACGTTCGTGAGTCGTTCGGGAGGTTCGATCATATCTGGCTGGTTTTCGACCGTAAGTCAGCAAAACACCAGCCAGCCATCCGGGAGTAAGTCAGCAGTGTTCAGGGCGTGTTCAGGGATCAAATTTGACTCCAGTTGAACCCAAATTCGTTTCGATTCATATAGAAAGGTAGGCGTGGCCTAAATCTGGTCAGAGAGCTCACGAACACCAGCCGACCTATTCGGCTGGTGTTCGGCTGGCGTTCGGGGACGAAGGTCGTGAATGTGTGACAAGGGCTTTACACACCAGCTTCTGTGTCTGTAAAGCCAGTATAAACATCCTTTGGCGTAATACACCAGCGTCTGTATTTGTATAGACAGTGTTACAGCCGTTTAACGTAACACACCTGTCCAGCTTCTGTATCTGTATCTGTATATAGCCGGAACAACCACCTTTCGGCGTAACACACCAGCTTCTGTATCTGTATCTGCCATATAGCCGGTATAACCACCTTTTGGCGTAACACACCAGCTTCTGTATCTGTATATAGCTGGTATAACTACCCTTCGGCGTAACACACCAGCTTCGGTATCTTTATACCAACACGGATGAACTTTCATGCTTTCTGACTCTATTTTTAGGAGATCCTGAGGAGAGGCACTATTGCTAGGATCATACTCGAACAGGCAAAGGACAAAGAATATGCGGTAAAACTTGCTCCGAGGGACATTTTTAAAGCTTCCTACTCACTCTAGTTTTGTAGACAAGAAAATGTCAAATTTGCCTTTTTTCATAGTTAATTACAGTATTTTGTTGTTTTGATTGCATCAACACTTGATTTATAATGCTTGATGCTACCACGTCTCAGTTGAACATTTCATATAGCTTCGTACACCATATGCTAGTTAATTCTATAGAAAAAATACTAAGCAGTATTATATCGTCTTGCACTAATTTTAAAAGAAAACTAATTGAAGATCTGAAAAAAAAACAGGCATCATATTGTCAACAACCATTTGCCAGTTTTGTTGATTGCCAGAAGGTCACTGAATTTTTAAAGGCGTCAGAGATTTGAGTGTATTTTTGGCCTTAAAATCTACATTTTACATGGGGCTTGATGAGCATCATCCAATCCCTAAAAATTGCACAGCTACCAGCCGTACTGCTGACAAAAATGAACTTTTAGATCTAAAGCTCACAGTCTTGTCAGGCGAGCTGTGTTGTTTTTTTGGCTGTGTGACATTGGCTGTAGGTATGGTCAATAAGAATGAATGATAATTATAGTAACAGCATGTTTAAAGTTAAAACGTCTGTTCCAACACAAGATCTAGAGAAGTTGTTCTCACCTACAGCTTTCGACCAGTCACTCCGGTCTTCCTCAGTAGAGTCTCATAGACTAACACAGTGAGACTGACGCAGTCTACTGGGCCGGGGAAGACCACAGAGTGACTGGATGAAATCTCTAGGTGAGAACAATTCTCTTGTGTTGGAATAAACTACCAACACAGATGATAATAGTAACAGCAATTCTTTTTTTTTTCATCACTCTCAGCACTTGTTCGGCTATGATGTGAAGGAATGGCATAAGACGGTGTCCGCGATCCAAACGGCAGTACAGGGTGTTTTCATTCATCTAGCGACTGCTATGGAACATATCCATGATGGAGAGATTGTGGTGGATGGCGTTGAGGTAAGTGAACATGTCGTAACAAGGAAATCAGAGATTTGGCAGACTTCGCCCCCTTACCCATGCTGCTTTGCAAACCATCATGTCCCACAGATAATTACAATCACTATTATTAATAGTAGCACTGATGATGTGTGAACACGCACACAATTTCTGAGTGTATTCTAATAATTTTTTTCTCCCTTGATACGTCTTCACAAACACAGGAAGTTATGGAGTACTATATGGCTATCCGGCGCGAAGCCTTCTACGCCTTTTGGGCAGCTGGTCACGGCGTTTCTAACCCACGCATGCGCCGCAGGGCACGACTGGTAAGTGTCCTGATTGACTGCTACTGTAAGTGATGAGCACGTTGGCAGAACTCATTGCGCCCACGCGAAGCTTAGATTTCTCGTGATTTTCGTTTGATGTTCGGTCAGCGTTGTATCAGAATTTTGCCCTTTGCAGACGATATCTTTTCAGACGCTAGATTTGAAAACTATAGACGGGATGTCATCCTTAAATACGTTAATACGACCTTGAACGAGGCGTTCTGCCGTGCTATGCACAATACATTACGGATTTCGCGCAGGTGTAGTACGTTCTGCCGACGTGCTCTGTAAGTGCCTGTGACCTCTATGGGTCGATAGGCCATTCTATTCTTAGACTACTAACAGGGGTCTTACACTATTATCAGCACCAAGGACAGGTACCAGTCTGGCTATTAAATCTACAAGCAAAATCGTTTCGTTTTCCAAGCTGCCATTTTTACCATAGGCCGCGCCATGCGTGGTATTGTGCCCGGAATCACCGTGGTGGATGGGTCGCATGCAAGAAGTTGCGCAATGTCTAACCGCACGTTACGCAATACCAAGACAGGCCTTGAAATTAACATTATAATGCCCGGAATCACCATGGTGGATGGTGGATGTGTGAGTGGTTGAAACCTTAGTCCTATGGCCACACCTGGGGTCATATTGAGGTCACCTGAGTTAGTGCCGAATGGCAGCCGCTCCAGACTCTTGAGATACAGCCCAACCAATTGTAAGCTCTTCGCAATTCAGCCCTTGGCTGCAAGGAGAGAGTAGCTGGCCAATACAATAACAATAACTGTTACTAACAATAACATAAATTTTGTTTCTTTTAGGCTTTCCGTGAGCTGGAACCAATGATGATGGAAGAAAGCCCGACTGAAATGGAAGAACTTCCGAATGAAATGAAGGAAAGCCTGACTGTCTAAAATAAGTTCCAGCATTAACAACATTCAATTGATGAAGGACTCTGACAAGATAGCCTGGAGGATTTTCCCATGTCACACTTAATCACGTTAAGCTTGATACTCATCAAATTAGTGTTGACATTGAAATTTTTAAAATGGAGACTGAAAATCTAAAACATCTGAAGATCTAAAACAAAACATAACTTCCAGAGACTGCAATTTTTCCATCTTGGACTACTATTGCCTATTTCAAGTTACAAGTACATGACTGTATTTCTCACATTGTGGCAAAATCTTATAAAAATTCATGGAAACCTATAATGCTAATTGCAATGTATATATAATGCTAACTATATAATATATAATGCTAACTGCTTTTCTGTTGGACTGACATGGATGTCATATTATGTATAGTGCAAGCCACCAATTGCATGCTGTTTCTTTGTTGTACCGGTAGTACACACCTTTTTGTGTTTTGTTAGGCCAGACCAATTTAATCAATTGGTTCTCAGATTTACCTACTTAATTGTTTTTCTGATTTGCACACACACAAAAAAAATTCTGGTTCTGAATCAACTCCAAAATGCTTATATTTTAGCCCCAACAGTTGAACAAAGTCCTTGTCTTCCTAGCTGTTATTACAGTTTTTCCATCTATCAATGCAGTGGTTTGATTAAAAGTTTAAATTACATTGTTTGCATTACAAACCAGCCTGGTATGTTGTCTTCATGGCTCATATTGTAGCATTTAGGGCTATTATAGGATGCCTAGGCCTGTTTTTTTATGCCCTGTTGCTTCATGTTTTTTCTATCAAAAAAATCAGAGAACCAACAAATTAGATTGGTGTGGCCTTATGAAATGAATGTACAACACATGGTACCGTGCTATATGATATGATACTACATTGTACATGTTGTAATGTTTTTATGACCTATTGCACAGAAATAATAATGACTAGCCTTCTTTTGTCATCTTTGTTTAATATTTAATTTCTCTTCTACACTTGAAATCAACATGTTGTAAAGCATTGTGGGACCAACACACAGTCCCTCCATACAGCACAATAAATACACAGGCATGCACCGTTTGCAAATGGTCTTCCTTTATGAGAAGGCAGCTGATATTTAATATATAAACAACATATTTATCATTGAAGGTGTCATATAACTGCAATTTACATAGTATTTACTTTATTTGACCAGAATTGTTTTGTTTGGATGTGAGATGCTTACAATTAAGTTGAGGGGAGCGGATTTTGGTCACATGTTCATCACATGTTATGGGTGAGGGAGGCATAAGCATCCCTGTATTAACATGCATAATTTGCAATGATTGGAGTATTCAAGTTGACTAATTCTATATTTTATTACAAGGTTAAACTGCCTTTACTCCTGATCAAGCCATCCTAACAAAGCCACACAATCCTGAATGTGTCTCCAAGCAGATCTGGGGTGAAAGATACATGTAGTAACATTTTCTGACTGCTAGGCTTTGCTTGACAGTTTAGTAAAGTAAGTTTAGTAAAGGAGTAAAGCCTCAGTCACACATTCAGAACCTTCCCCCAACCAACCACCTACAATGTACCAACCAAGGTTGGCAGGAGGTTGGGAGCAGTCTGACCACATGGAGGCTAGCCTACCTTTCAATTCCATTTGAATCAGCTTTGAGTTAAATTTGAGTCGAATTTGACTGCCAACCACTGCTGATCTACATGTATGCCCAACCACCAATCAACCACGGCCCAACATCCCGCCCTTTTCCCAATGTTTTAAACATTTTTAGACTTTTGGCTGGCGCAGCCAAACAGTAGCCGACCTTGCTGAACGCCAGCCAACCACAGCCTACCTTTCTCGCAACCTACTCCTAACCATGGTTGGGGGGGCTCAGCAGTGTTCGGGAGGCCATGTTCAGCTATGTGTGACAACGGCTTAAGGGATCGTCATAGAAGCCTGGCTATAAGAAAATGTTGTGATCTTTCACCCTAACATCTGCTTGGAGATGTTATATGATATATAATGTCCTTGGTGTATTGATTTTGGTCACCAGATATCAAGTTTTTGTGGTTTAACTTGTAATAGTTCAAAGTTAAATAACGTCATTATGCTTTCTTTTCCTGAATGGAGTCTGGTATAAAGGTCATACGATATACATGTATGTATATATTTACAGAGAAGTCATCAACAACAACAACAAAAGAAAAGCTGGCATATAGAAATTTACACTGATGACGACATTAAATCTAGTTGTGCAATTATGTCAAAATGCTAAATGTAAAAAAAATTCCAGATAACCCAATTGAATAAAAAAATGGGTGAAAGTTTTACTCTAGCTGTAGCTAGTTGACTTTGTAATCAATTATACTTCATTAGAAATCGCTAATCAACTTGAACCAATAATGATTGACGAGGCAGAAAGTACGAAGTTGGCTTTCAATCTATGACAAGACGTGGCAAACTGATACTCAAATAGAATACATTTGAAATACTCCATACATGTAAATTACTGATTTGAATTTGGAGAAAAGAAACAGAAAGGTCCACAATATAATAAAAAAAGGTTTCAACAACAAAATTATGGGAGAAGACAAAAATGCAAATTAAAATCAATATACATAATTGTTTCAATTGAATCCAAGGCATGGTTATGTAAATATAATGCCAGGACTTTTTACGAAATTACAGAAGCAGACTTTTAATTGCCTAGGATTGCGATATGCCCCACACAGTCATTTGGCTGCACTCAAAATTTCCTTTAAACAAAACTGTTCATTTCATTATTCCTGTTTGGTGTATCACCTGTCTAAAACTTGTAGTCTTAGAATACATATCCTTGCTGAAATTCCAAAAGTAAACAACTAGCAAGAACCTGGGCATATCCAATGCTGTTGGTTATATTCTAACAGCCTTACTAAATCCTATGTTGGCTGTATTTTTTTTGCATCAATTTTGCACCAGAACTATACAAACCTCACGAGGGGGGGTAATTCTGTTAATTGATTTATATTTATGTGGACTCAATGTTGCAGTAAGAGGGGAAAATCTGAATTTGCAGTTGAAGCATTGTTAGGAACATAGCGCAAGATCATGACCCAATTTACACACACAGGCAAAAACCCAATAAAGAAAACTGCCTACGCACGAGAGCGTCAAATTTTTCCTGTGTGTAAATTAGCTTGCTTTGGCGTATCTCGAAAACGCACGTTCAGATTGTACATTACCTCAAGGGCTGGTGTACGATCTGAATGTACATTCTTGACGTATGTCAAAGCAGGCTGATTTACAAGCAGGAAAAATTTGACGTACACAGTTTTCATGCATATGCAGTTTTTGTACCGTCTGGTTTTGCCTGCATGTAAATCGGGTTTACGGACGTAAAACCACTGCGAATATTTTATGATTTACAGCAAGGAGATTATACAGAATTCTGTAGATTCTCCTTGTTTACAGTTAGTTAACAGGTCCTCTATGGCTCTATAACAAAGGCTGGGAAGCAGTTGTTCCTATTGGTTGTTGAGGGTAGGTGGCCATTCCAGGCTGGTTACCTACTCCCCCTGGAGGCATGATCCCCTGCATGGTGGTCTGCACCATGGTTACTGGGGCCGCCATAGTGCTGGGAGAAAAAAGAGGTTAATAACATGTTAGCAACGACTAATAATCACATAAAATGCAATATGGTTGTTCAAAGTGTAAGCCCCTGTAACATATAGCCGAATATGGCCTCCTGAACACTGCAAAACTCCCCCTAATCATGGTTGGCTGGTGTTCGGCGAACATATAAAAACAGCATACGTCAAATTTTTCATGCGTGTAAATCGGCCTGCTTTGATGTACATCAAAAAGTACCCCAACAGCTGGCGTACGATCTGAATGTACGTTCTTGACGTTCGTCAAAGCAGGCCGGTTTACACACAGGAAAAATTTGTCATACTGAGTTTTATTTTTTTAACAAGTTTGCTCAGTGCAAAGCCACAAGGACCATTCCTGGGCACTGAACTCACTGCAGCAGCATCTCTCCTCCCTAAGTCAGAAACATCAGGCTTAGTCAAGCTTGACTAACTGACAAAAGTTTTCATACTGTCAGGTTTTTGCCTCTGTGTAAATCAGGTCAGGCGTAAAAAAAATATGAGTCACCTGCTGGGGTATCCCTGCATGTGTTGTGAGGACACGGGGGGTCCAGCAGCAGACATGGTAGTGGGGAGGGTGGCCTGGGCCTGTGCGGGGTGGGAGGGGGGCAGGGTGGCTGTTCCTGACATGGACTGGGGGGGACCCTGGACTGGATACGCACCGGCAGGCCCGCCAGCATAACCCTGGAGGAGGAGAGAAAAAGTGTCAAGTTTTAGAAAACATGATGAAAACTAGAAAGTTAACATTTGCAAAGCAAATACATAATGTTTATCTTCACATGGTTAAGCCTAACAAACTACTTCTCTGTTTATTCTTACTCAAACATATTCATATATATGGTGACCAGCCCCTGCCACTAGCTACATAATGTAATCCAACATCACAGGGTGTCTACAGGGGTACTACAGCACCAATTACCATGGTGATAGCCATCTGGTCTAGGTCTTTGACCTTATTTGTTTTGAGTGTTTAGAGGATTAGAAGAAGAAACTGATCAAAAGCAATATGTTTTCTTCCTGAGAATGGTAAGCAAAAAAAGAAGATGGAGGGATTGCATGAAAGTTCATGGTATGGGTCATAACATTATGAAACAGATCCTGCACTAACAACTCCTGGACTTATCCAACTGTCTGACCCTGCAAGCAGCTATCTAGCACAGACTTTACTTCCTTGACAAAGACTTAGGAGTTGCACTGTAAAAGATTTATTTATGTCTAAAAATATCTTCATGTTGGAAGTTTAGGATTGATGCTTGATGATTTTCTCACCTGTGGTGGCATGGTGTTGTACTGGGGGAACTGAGGGGGGTAGGCGGCGCCTGGAGGGGGGCCGGGAGGGGGGTTGTGAGTGAACTGCGGCATTTCCTTCATCAGTTTGTGATACATGGACAATGCCTCCATCAGACGCTGGTTTAACGATGTCAGCTCGATGTGTTTCCTGTGGGGAAAGGAGGAGTAAGGGTTAGTGAAACTCCTGAAAAATGGATGCAAATATTGTCTGTTTGAAAGACATCCAATGCAATTTCAGGGCGGCAAAACAAAAAAAATATTCTGGATGAGGAAATCTGTCTGATATTGACATTTACTGCTATTTCTTAGCACATATTTGTCATAATTTCATACTTGAAGCATTTGAAATAGCCCAGAAACAAGCTACATGAAAAGTCCCTTTATTTTTTGGTACCACCAATAACAACCTGCCTATGATCTAAAAAAGCAACCATTTTCTGTCATTATATACATTATATACCTGTCAATCTTCTCTAGTTCCTGGTCAATCAAAGGTCCCATCTGTTGGCAGGCATCTGTTTACAACGATAACATACATGTAAATTGTCATTAAACATAGACAAAGTCAGTCCTGTAAAATGTCACATAATGCATTGTACATACTATCACTCATATGCATATGCACAACTCTTATCACTATTCTATAATCAGTCTAGATGAATTGGAGGCTTGAAATGTTCAATTTCTGGCAAAACGTTTTGGCATTGCAGTGTTTATATGACAGGGAGGGAGCAGCGCCATTTTGTTTTATAAGCGTTAACTTTATTTACTCTTACCTTCAAAAGCATGGAGGTGTGGTGGGTCGGTTGCGTCGTCCCCAGTCGGGTTGGCATTCTGAAGCATGGCTAACGTCTCGTTCATCTTTTCCTGAAGAATGTGAGGCAAGAAATGGGTGAAAGTGTAATGAATGATAGAATGAATTTAATGGAATGACTTCAATGATCAGCTGCTGCTTTGCTGCGAGCCCGCAAAGCTGGTGTGTTACACTGAAGGGCAGTTACAGATACAGATACAGATACAGAAAAGAGCATGGGTCCAGTCTTATGCAGCTTGTGTCAGTTGTGCTTGCAGGTAGATATCAGAAATACCAGCACAGCTCCAATTTTACCTGAACTAACAATTATAGTAACATGCATAAACACAGTACATGGTAAGATGCACGTTAGGTGCAGGTAGCCATCGAACTGCACAGCTCCAATTTTACCTGCACTCACCTGCATATGCAGGAGGTATTTCCAGCCCTAATGTAAGAGTCAACCACAGTGACAAACATACCTCGTCTATTTCCACAGGCTCCGGTTCAGGCTCCACAGTGTTGACAGTCACTTCTTCATTAAACTGTACAGTCTTTCCAGTTTTCACTGTCACTGGGGAAAAATATGCAGATATGGCATTATACTTTTTTGTAACTTATTAAGCTTATCAGTAAATGAGTGAATTGTGAGAAGAAATTGTGAAAGTTTTTTTTTGGGGGGGGGGAGGATTTTCAGCAGAAGGATAACAGGGGAAAACAATTTGCACAAGAAGGGATTAGAAAACACAGAACTCCTGAAAGAAAGAAAGAAAAATCTTGCACCACAAAATTCCAGACTCATGGACCATCCAAAATCACCAAAGTTTCACACTCAACAAAATTTCATTTCCTTCCTTTAAACAGATTTCAAGTGTCCACAGGAAAGCAATTTTGGCATTTGTTTGGATTCTGAATCATAAATTGTTCTCCTGGAGACATTTGTTTAAATTTTTCCTATTAATGATGATACAAATCTGTATAGCAGATCTTGGCAGAATTTTGTTTAGATGACACAGATGTGATTATGGATGATCCCTGGGGTAAACCAACCTTCAGGGGAAGCGTTCTGAGCACCAGGACGATCTATGGTTGTTAAAGACACAACAGTTACACATTGACCTTCACATACGACCTTGAGGAATCCCAGGTCCTTTGACGAAGCATTTTTGCGCCACTAAAACAAAGCTTGCCCCGTCTCAATGACCAGGGCTAAAATTCTTCACTTTCATCCTAAACCTCAATCTCAACATAGTTGCTACCAAAAAAAAGACACATTTACCACAGAATGTACAAAGTCACACCACTATACACATGTAGCACAGGTGTCAGAGCTGCTAATGTTGAAGCTAACAAAAACAGCATTCTGAAAAACATGAAACAAACAACACCAGTCATAACTTACCAGGCTCTGGGTCAGCATTCAGGTCTGCTGTCACAAAGTTAGCCGGGAACAGTCCCACTCCGCGATACGTTTCACCCTTCCACCAGTTTGGGTCACTAAAACAAGAACAGCATACTAGTACACCGCTTGATACATGCATATTAAAGGTTTGTCACTTCTAAAACATGTCATTGAAGTATCATTTTCCAAGCACTTTTTCCAGGCTCTCTTTGTATAATGGTGCATTTAAATATGATAAAACAACCAAAATACAATTTTAGCAGCAACAGCTTTTTAGTTACAGACTAAAAGACGATATAAATCTAAACACCATCATGTTAAGATTAAGTTATCAATAAACCAGCAGTGAGTTGACAATTAACTTGAGTTGTACTATACATGAAGGTCATTGACAATTTTAAAACTACTTGATAACTAAGTGATAAGTCAATGTCAAACTAGTAAGTTGTAAGTTATTGATAAAACTGAAACTGTATAACCTACTTGAGTTAACCATTGATAAACCAGTAAGTTGATAACTAACTAACCTATCATCAAGGACACTAATGATTTCTCCCGCCTTGAAGGTCAACTCGTTGTCCTCTGCGGCCTCAAAGTCGTAGATGGCTCGGACCTTACGCGTGTCGGACTTGTGACTGGGTGACTCGGAAACCGGCGCGCGAACAGAAGGATAGAGACTGCTGGAGGATGGGCTGGATTGGGCTTCCTTTAGGGAAAGTTCAATAGCTGGAAGGAAATAGAAAGAAACCTTGTGTTGTAGGTAGATACATGTATTTGAGGTTTAGGTACCTATGACAGTGAAATACATTATACGTAGTTTTGTTCTTTACTGTATATGATGTCAGTCTTCAATCACTTTTAAGTTTCCCCACAATTCCTTAACCCTGTAAGGAACAGCAAGTTGGCAAAACATACTGCGCCTGCACAAAACCTGTAATGTCTTGTGCAGAACGTCTAAGATCCTATTTGAATATTAAAGATGACATCCCGTCTATAGTTTACAAATGTTGTGTCGAGAAAGATATGCTTAAACTGTATTTGTTGTATACTTCAGCAGAAATCTAAAAAGAAAAAAAAAAAACAAGAAAATCCCTAGCTATCGATTCCAGTTTTTCCAGGACTTCGAAACCGGAAAAACATCTTTTTTTTTTCCTAGGCCTTATCTTTGAGTATTTAGAAAAAAGGGCAGATCACTTCTCAATGCTACTCTACTGCAAATGTAGAGTACTATTAGTAGTTGCTCCACCTTTCAAGAGGTCGTCCTCCTCCTGTTGGCTGTTGACCACGTTAGGATCAGCACTGAAGGTCTTGGGCTGGGTACTGGCAGACTGGGAAGGGACGGGGGCACATGGGTAATTATGGTAAAGTGTACACTCTTTTAACAGTTACATCAAAGACCTTTGAAGTTCAAAACTTACAATGTTCATTTCAAAATCATGTTTTTTCTTCAATTTATTGAGTTGTACACCTTATTCTACAATCATATCATGATAAATCAATCTATACCGAAATTCTGTGTTCTTCATGGCATACTGTGTATATGAAAATGTATCAAAATTTGCTATTTAATACACAATTTGCATATGAGGAAGGGGTGTCAAGTGTTCTATGATTCGTTTACACCATAAGGAACAATTTGAGTGCTAATGACAACAGGAGTAAAATATACATTATGGTGACAAGCCTCTCCAACACTCTCCTGCAACTTGCTATAAAATATAATCCAACACCACAGGGTGTCTGCTACATCACCAGTTACCATGGAGACAGCCGCATGTGGTCCAGGTCATTGACCTTTTTTGTTTGGAGATGAAGAATAAACAGAGCAAAAACAATGATTTCCTTCTGCAAAGGTAAACATAAAAAAAAGAAAAGAGAGCATACCTTGCCACTGGGATCAGGAAAAGAATGGCCCTCTGACTTGAGGCTGCTGTATAGGCTGGGGATCAGGCTCAGCTGTGGGTCGTCAGCAAAGTCTGTTGCCCACTGTTGGACCAGATCCTTCAGCCGGTCACACACCTTCGGATGGGCCTGGGAGCCAGACATGTACAATGTGACTATTAACATTATAATAATTCTTCAATAGAATCTCTTTTGCATAATTTGACTACAGTAGACAAGTTTGACACTATAAGCCATGCCTTAAAAGTAACACAACTACTAGATGTCTGAAAACAGCACCACAAAACTGCTAATACATGCAGGGTAGTGCAGGTAAAATTGGAGCTGTGCAGGTATTTCTGATGTCTACCTGCACCTAACCTGCACTGGACCATGTACAATTTGTGCTGGCCATATACATGTAAGTGTACATGTATGTGGACTTTTAGTTGCTGCAGTGACTTTTATCACGTATGAAATATAAAAGAAATCATGCCAGTTGTTTCTGAACAGTTTTAGTGTGATCCACACTTTCTAAATTCTGAGTGGTGCAGGTAAAATTTGTCTGGTGCAGGTAACTTTCAATGTTGCCTATATATTGTGCATAGGTTTCTCCCCACCATTTGTTCTCAATAACTGTTCTGTGTGCCTTTTATCTTACTGAGTTATTCAATCTTCACAAGCTTCTAGAGTTCAGAAGGCAGATCTCTAAAGTAGTATCTAAGAATCTGTAAGTTGTTTTGTTGTCTCACCTTACTGAGAATGGAGCGGACTTCGGTACAGAAGTCTCGTGAACAAACTTCTAGGTGGAAAATCTTCCCACAGTTGTTTGCACACGCACCAAGAAGCTAAGGGGGAGAATACAAGTTCAAGTTCTTCCATTGGATTATAACTAACTTGATTGAATTTTCAAACATAATATGTTTGACTCAATAAACCTATACACAAACCTAATAAGTACACAAACAACAAAACATTATGTGCTTGGGGAGTAAATACTGTGAAATAAATCTGTAAGAGCTATATACAAATGACAAGATACTCCCATATTCAACATACCACCAATAATTACCATTGGCCTAAAAATAACAATTATAACTGTGATAAATGAATGTGAATGAAACATATAGTATTACAAAATAGGCAAATTAATACTTGCACATAAGTTACAAACAAGTGTACGTAGCTGGAAACTACTTTGTAAGTCCTGCCATAAGTTAGAGGCTGACCTCTAACTTTCAGGCAAACTGTAGTATATGTCTACATTACTACATTGTGTTTGACATGAAGAACTTCAAGTTCATAATAACAACACATCAAAAATGTGAATTGTGTACCCACCGTGAGAGCCTGCATGGCCACATGAGGTACCCTGTGGTTGATTCTCTTGATGATGGATCTCAGACAGTCTTTGGGGCTGGAACAAAAATACAGATACATGTGTGGTTACATGTATGTAACTTACTACGCAAACACACATAAAAAAACATTAATACCATTAGTATTTAGTACATTTTCCATGAAGATTTTCCCCTGTCCACTGCTGAGTTGGCATATGTACCATGTCATAATTTCAATCCGATAAATACTATGTGTTCATCCTCTGTTATACAGGATTTCTTAATCTTGGTCCAACTTCATGTTCAAAACCAACAGAAGATATCTACCTGTATCAGTATACAGCCCTACTAGTTTTGACCCTTTTCAGTATCAATTGCAAGTGGGTAACAAATGCTGGGATTGGAACTTCCCATGTTTTGATCTCTATCATCAGTCTATGTGCTGTGGATGATCATGAGTTACTCAACTCTTAGCCTACTTCGCAGACTTTTTGGAGCGGCAGCGTCTATTTTTTTGGGGGTTGAGCACTGATATGCAATTTTTTATGCGTGCTAAGGTTCTCTGATGCGGCAGAGCGAGTTACGTCTCTCCAACAAGCGCGGGCGACTCTGACAGCTCTCTCAATGGATACAGCTCTACCCCCAATGAGGTCCTCCCCCCGAAAAGAAACCGCCGCTCTAGCCACTTGTAGAAACAAACACTGACCTGCTAAAAGTCTGTGCAGGAGGCTACTCACCTCTACACTTTAAGGACACATTTGCACAAACAACAAAGACAAACCAAAACACACAGTAAAACTAATGCTTCAAAATGTAGACTTAAGGAAGTTCCTACCCAGTGGGAGTCTGTCCGACTCTGTCACAGATGTCCATTATTAACCCCCAGTCTTCTGTGGTGTTCATCTCACTCGTTACCTTTTCTATAGATAGAAAAACAGAAAAATAATGGTCTTAAACAATGATTAGAGTTAGACGTTCAAATTTTAGGTGTAACAGGTCGTTCGGTGTAATGTAGCCAGCTGCTTCTATGCCGCATGCTTGCGAAGCTGGTGTGGTACGCCAAAGGGTGGTTATACCGGCTATACAGATACACATTTCTATTCTATTCTATTCTATTCTATATATATTTATTGATAAACAACAAATTAAGTGGTTTGGACACCTGGTGAGGATGCCACCACATAGAGTGCCACAAAGAGCATACTACAGCAGAAAATCTGGACCCAAGGCCAGGGGACGACCAAGGAAGAAATGGATAGACACTGTGAAGGACACCCTGAGCAGGCATGGCCTCACGTCACCCCAGACGGTAGAAGTGGATGGATAAGGTAAAGTAAAGTAAAGTAAAGTAAGTCTATTCTATTCTATACTGGGTCAGGCCCATCTGGGGCATCTCGCCCAGGGTCTTTGGCAGTTGCGGCCGGTGGGGTGCAGGTGCTCCGAGAAAATACCAAAATAAAAGAATACAAAAAATAAAGAAATTGATAGTGAACAGTCTTAGTCGATTGGGTGTCAGAAGGATGGCGACTGAGACACGATTTACCGGTTTCGATCTTTTACTACTACTCGTAAAATAACAGAAAACGGTCATTTTCGTGGCATATATAATCCATCTTTAAAACCATTTGCATTTATTATTGCAAACCTTTTCTTGATCGCTGTAAAAAAAAAAGAACTAAAACTGTGGATAAGAAATAAGAGATTGCATATTTTTGTTCGCTCATCATTCTTTTGTAAAATGACGTTTTCTTGAATAGCTTGAAGTTTAAATTCAACCATACTGCACAGCCGAGTTTTGTATGCAGTAGATACCCTTGTGTTAATGTGTTTTACTTCTACCGTTCACTATGACTTCACAATAAAAGCAAAATGCTGCAAAAAAAATGATGATGCGATTTTTAGAGCCCCCCTCCCCAACTAACAAAAATTATGATTTTGTCTCTGACTATTAAAAATCGTCTGACGACAAATACTTACCGACATCGGGGTCGAAAGGCGACGAACTACTGAAAAGAGGCATCTTGAAGTCTGGTGTGGTGGTCGAGAAATCCACGAAATGTTTTCTTAAGTTAAAACTACGCGATCAAAACATTCACTCCCAGTCCAAAACGTAGACGTCTTTTTTCTGTGGTCCTTTATCACTTCCTGGTTAGTCATCACCGCATCAGAACAAAATAATCAATAATCGGAACAAAAATCAATATAAATGAACTTTTCGAAATTATCTATATAAAATACGATATAAACATAATTTTGCTTCTAATACAGCTGCCAAAGGTTACTTTTGTTGATAGCTTTTTCTAGAATAAGGAAAGTGTTTCTTTTGTTTTGCTGCACTCTACAAAAAATTACCTCATGGTCACGAGACTTTGCCAACCTTACGTGGGGGGCATAAAATTAAAAAAGGTCAAATCAATATTAAATCAAAGGTTTAATTTGCATAAATGTGACTATAATCAAATGAAGAAATATTACACTAACAATATACCAATAAGTAAGTATGTATATCACACTAATGATGTCATATTTTAATTTTTCAATCAACACGAACACCCCTCCCCTTAGTTCAATAATGGAGTCATCTATGTAAACGTCAACGGGTAGCCGGAGACTCTTTATGGCGAAATTGTATCTCTCGTATTTTTCAGCTTCTCAATTCTTCTCCTATTAAGATTTATACAGGTACATCATAGTAGTCTTTCAGAAAGCACAGTTGTAGAATCAAAATATTTTCTTGGATATAATTTTATACAAATGGCTATATCTTTGAAAAACTAACACCTCAGAAGTAGATGCGGTGTTACTGTAACCCCTCACATAGCCTTTAGGGTTGGACGTGCCACTGCGAAGGCTAGCTCGTACACAAATTTAAGCACAGCTAGCTGCAGGCGGAGTAGACTGGACACAGGCGGGTCCGAAGGAAAATTTCGCCGTAGATGTAGCTTCCTTGCACCGATCACCTAGTTTGCAAAATTACCAAGCTAACCAGGTATGTGTAGGCACGCAACTTTTATGTGCGCTTGTGTTTTTAACGTCGGAAAAAAGGCGATCTTTGCACGGAGGTGGGAGGGGGGCGTTTTGACAGCTATTTGGGTGCGGGTGGTCTGTACTACACACCAGCCGTTTACATGCTTGTAACATGATGTAGGACAGCGTTACAGCCACTGCAAACCTATTCCTACTTGCCACATATCAGGCAGTACTTTTTGAACAGGCACAAGCCATTTTGTACTAGATTCTAGTTGGTTCAAATCGCAGGATTTTGAGTTCGGATGATTTGGAAAGCTCGCGTTTGTTTTAAAAATTATTTTTCTCAGTCCAGCTCAAATTCTGTTTAGATCTTGAAATAGGATCCTCAATGAAATACTTTCGACAGATTGGGTTATTTCCATTTACCACAGTCTATTGCGTTTGTTTACGCATGATCCAATATTCCAAATTATAAATTGTTTACAGTGCATTCAGACTCAGAGTATCTGGTTTTAATTAGATTAAAATCCCAATGCTGTGAGTGTAATCGATCCAGACGTAGTATGCAAATTTTGTTTACTCCAGGCTTAGTCTGGATTTCCCATGTTTGGTTTGTTTTTTACTAGGAGAAGGACGAAAAAGTTCATCTTTGCAAGTTCTGCTTGAGAAAAATTGAAGAAAAATCAAGGATATTTTGTAGATGGTTTGAACTACGTTAGGAAGTACGTTACTGAAAAATGTCAGGTTGAGGTGGGTTGGTAGGTTGCATAAGTTCAGGGTAATCAGTTAGAAGGAAGTTCATACCTTTAGCCTAGGGCTCCAGACTAACTTTTTGACTTAGGAGCACCGGTGCTCCCAACCCAAAACAATTTTGGGTGCGCCAGCCAAAAACCAGGCACACCACTTAGACGTGACGACTCTTGATTCCGGGCCTATATTATAGACCTCAGCAAGAGTCATGGAAAGATCCATTGGCAGAACCGAATATTTCCCGTTGGCTGGGCGATGATCCGTTTTCGTCCCGGTTTTCGGGTGTCCCGAGCTTCCCAGCAATTTTACCTCACAATTGGCCGGGTTGGCGATGTGGAGATTCCCCTAATATATACTAGTCAAGATATGACTGTTGAGTGTTGCAGTGTATGATATAGCTATTATGCAAGTTTTGATGGGAGCGCTCCTATGAAAAATTTCTAGGTGCATGACTTAATTTTTGGGAGAATATGCTCCTAAAATAGGACCAGTCTGGAGGGCAGTGGTACATGTAGAGTACCTGCAGTCACAACTCTCGAATCAGGTCACTAGTCAAACATCAAAACTATCCCTCGGGCAAAATTTCTTTGTCTTTCTGCTCAAGATTGCTAAAATTTAGTCCTACCAAAATAAAACTTTTACAGTATTTTCTACTGTGGTAAAAGGAAGACAAGGAAGCTTTCTAAAATCTTATGCCTGGTTGGAAAGATTTTTGAGGAAGTTTTTTTCAGGGGGCAAGGAAGGGGCTAAATAAGAAAACAATTGGTTATCAGTGTCAGAATCACTGTGTAAGGAGATACCCACTTCCTCAGGGAGGGCTGACATATCACATTACCTGCTGCACAATGTAGCTCTGTCATGGTACAGTAATCAACAAGAAAGGAAGGATTGTCTCAGGTGGATAACCAATTAATTAAGGAAGTACAAATTACTGTAATTTACTTTATGTTCACGGTAGCAAAAGTTCACGGTCTGAGAAAAATGGAGGTGTTCATGGATGCGGCAGGTGCAGAAAAAAGAAAGTCAGCGAATTACTGTATTTGTTAATGGTAATGATGAGGTTGCGGTACAGAAGTGACCATGAAAACTGCGAACATAAAAGTACCGTGAAAAAATCAGGAATTACAGTATCCAAAAATTAAAGTACTTGAAAATTGAACTGAAAAGTGAAAAGGTTTTCTACAATAAGTGATTTGTTACATATAATGCTGAGCCGTGTTCTTTCACTTTGCAAAATTGCATGTTTTTTTTCTACAATCTCAAAAAAATTGTCTACAATTGTCTGCAATTGTAGGTGGGTATGTCAACCCTATTACACACAATGCATCAATAAACTACAAGTGTACAGAAAATGTGCAGATGTAGTGAGGGATTTTTTTCACCATTTCTTAAAGGCATCCACTGTAATTTATTTATTTATTCAAAAATTGTGAGAAGACAATGCAATTTCAGGGTGGCAAAACAAAAAAAGTATTCTTGATAAGGAAATCTGTCTGATATTTAAGTTTACTGCCATTTCTTAGCACATTTTTGTCATCATTTCATACTTTAAGTACTAGTAGTATTTGAAAATGAAATAGCCCGAGAACAAGTTATGTGAGGAGTCCCTTTATTTTTTTGGTACCTGGTGACCAACGAATACTAGTAGCTAGAACCAGCCTACAGTGCAAAACAAGCAACTGTTTTCTGTCAGCAACATCATATTTTTGCCTCACAGATATCTTATAAGTTATCAATATGGGGTAGGGGTTGATTCAACTTACATTAAAAAAAATGACCAGAAAATTGACTTCAACACTAGTATTCGAATGAAAGACATCTTTACATTATGACTCAATATCTTCCAGAATTTTATTATCTCTATGTTATTATGTAGCTGACTAACATTTCTAATTCAATTTGGTAAGAATTTTATCAGATTATCCCACTCACTCACTCTCCTAGCTTATCCAATGACTCAAGAATGTCGGAGCACACTGTGGCTGGTATAAGTCAAACCTGTTAAATTTCCCAGCATTCCAAGTCACTACATCCTTGGCCTGGTGGTGAACTTGTAGAAGGCTGTGTATGGGGTTTGCACCACTGTTTGTTTGCAGATCTCGCATGACAATATGTAGGTGTTATGGGTTGTTGTTATCTCCCATATTCAGCCTCTTGATGAGACCCAGCTGGCTTGTTCTCAGCTTTATGTGTTTTGAATTCTGTTGAAAATTTTTCCAGGTACGAAGGGAAAACAACAGTATGTTGATGTGTTTGTTTGTTTGTTTGTTTTATTGTTTTATTAGGATCTGTTGTAATGTACCAGGGTTGTTACAATGTGTCATGATATAATCTTCCAGGAGCTTTTAATTTTTAAAAACAACTGCTTTCACATGAAATATGCACATGTAGCTGATCATCAGCCTGATGTATATCAGAAAATTATAACTTAAAGGCAATTTGCAGAAAACATGTAAGAAGGTACATGTAGTATTTCATTTGTTTATTTCATCTATTTGTTAGGCTAGTCTATACATGTAGGTTGTCAGAAAATTGAAGAAATATTATAATGATTATCAAAAGCTACTACTAACTTTGGTATACAATAATTAGTACTTTTATGCTAGGTATATATACATTATTAAATACAAACATTTATTGTTCTGAATGATGTATGAAATAGATGGTGCTTAGGCCTAGGAAAAAAAATGTTTTTCCTGTTTCCCAACCGACCCTACAAAAAACTGCCGACCCTAGCCTTTTTATGGGTGAACTCCTGCAAGGAACATAAATTTTCGAGCTGATCGACCTTTTCTAGCTCCATGATCTGACACCTGAGTGATGAAATGTTGTACAATCGGTTTTCCAACATTCAGACATTGAAAATATAAGTGTCCTCATGCAATTTTTACTTTGTTAAAATACTGTATTGAAATTGTATAAGTTGATCACTTGAGATCGCCATTGTCTTTAAAAAAAACACTACATTTTTTTTCTAGTCCTTAGTAGGAAAGTAGCTCCTTGCGTGATTGTTAGTGTCAATATAATACGTATATACTTTAAGCAAGGAGGTTACAGTGGATCCCTAAAGGCATTTTCCAGTGACTTGTTTGACATACACTACCAAGCCCATTTTGGCTGACTGTGCATAGTTATGTAATGACAACATTGGATACTTCACACTAAACATGTCAGTCAAAGTCCAGTTGGTTTAGGTGGGTCCAGTGGTCTAGCTAGCGTCTGTCTTTCCGTCATTTTATAGAATTTCGCTGCAGTGCTCATGACAGACAAAAATTTTGCCCATCATCTTTGACGGACAAAAATTTGCGTGTACAGATAACAGAAAGAGATGTCAGTAAACAAAGCTTAGACTAACAGCAAGATTTGCCCCTCAATTTACTGAGTACAGTTGTACACATTTGGGGAGCAAAAACTGAAAAAGGAAGTAATACTTCCTCATGACCTCTGAACAGCCTGATCTTCAAGCAGATGTCAGAAGACATGACCATATTCGGACATTTGAAGGGCTCTTCTACCGGTTTTACAAAAAAGGTCAGAAAGCACCAGGGCCCTGGAAAGCACCATGCTCTTCCCAACATGTGCTTGGTAGATTAGCAATTTAGCATGGATGCCAACGTGTGAACAAATACAGCGGTGTCTTCTGGTCAGAGATACTAGTATCTTACCCAGCTGTATGTGTGAACAGTCATTATGTAAACAGAGACTGATACAACAATGCACTGATTTCCATCCAGATTGCTGAATTTTTGAGGTGGCAAGGGTTGTTGACTCAGAGTCTGAATGTTCTGGTTTCAAATCCCTGGCAGGCTCCAAATATGGTCTTGTTACCCAACATCTGCTTAGAGAAAAGGCTGTTCAGAGGTCATGAGGAAGTACTACATACTTCCCACTTGCTCTGCGTACTGTAGATTCATTTATTTTTGTGGTTGTTTTATTTTCCAGTGGAGGGGGGAGGAGGTTTTTGCAGTGTTTTAAGTACGCAGTTGAAAGGATTCTGTAGTACAGAAGTTAAACAAGGGAGACATTTCACTGCCAGAATTGCAACCAAAAAAAACAGCAAAAGTTTCAAGGCTTACAGTAACATGTGGAAGGAAAACAAAGTATCCTCACCAAAAATTGTTTTACAGCACCAATCAATTGAAGTAATATATCTACTTTGATGTTGTGTTTTGTCAACATTTTTCCTTTTTTATATGGTAGAAGGACATTTGCTATGAGTTACATGTAGGATGATTGATTTGTTTTTTGTTGACTGTTGGCTGTCACCATTCAGGGCTGGAAATCCCACCTGCATCCGCAGGTTAGTGCAGGTCAAATTTGTCTGGTGCAGGTAATTTTCAATGTTACCTTGCACCAGTGCAGGTATGCAGAAAAAGGATTTTGAGCCCTGCCATTTCAATTCTTTTTCATGTAAGTGTAAAATGCCATTGTTTTTATTCTAGATTAGAACAAACCTGGAATTTAAATTACAAAATATAGATCATTTGATGATCGACAAGACAGTTGTCTTATGCAAGCGATGCTAAGGACAGGGAAAAAGGACAATACCCTAATTTGGTGAACACATCATTGTTTGTCTTAACCAACAATACAGATTCAGTCTTTCAGATTCAAGAATGAATTCAATTGCTGAATGAATACGTGTCAAAATATGCAAATGAGCTAGGATTTAATGATTGGTAGTATGTTTGGATTGCTCCATTGTAAATTTGCTCTCAATACAGAGATTATTTGCATAATTATCTTATCATTACATGCATAGTTTGAACTTTGTCATGCATATATCAAAGTCCACACTACAGAGTTAATGGTTTGGAATCATTTGGATGGCCCCACTTATATCTTATTACAAGTGTACCTTGCCCTTTTTGAAGATACAGTCAAACCTGTCTTATGTGGACACTCAAGGGACTGAGCAAAAATGTCCTTTATGAACAGGTGTCCTTCCCAGACAGGGTTGGTCATCCCATGGAGTTATAAAAGGAAGATAACTCCATGGTCATCCGAAGGATTGGCAGATGTACATGTATGTCGTGTATCCAGTAATAGGCTTATGCAAGTACAAATGTATGTGTTGCACATTTACACTAATGTTAAGTTAGAATCACAGAATAATGTAGGCTTCACTATCTTCAAGGAGGTTATTATATTTAACCTCCTTGCAATTGCTATCTGTTCCTGCCAGACAAAAAAAGATCTAGTTGTTACAGTTCAATTTTTGAGCGTTAGCAAATCTGCATAGAGCCTATTGTTATTCATTCATCACCCCTGCACCCTCCATTGTCATAAACTCTGTCCCCTTTGTCTGTTCTCACTTCCTTTTACTCTTGACTAGGTGAGAACCCCCATACCTGCAGAAATCATTGTCCTTTTATTCTTTTTTGGCACCCTTGATTGGCTGCTGTTGTTTTAGCGTTGAACAAGTTTTTGCCCAATGCTAAACGAACCTATTGTTTCTGGGCTCGCCCGGCTGGGTGCTGCTGTCAATCAATATTGTCCACTAAGACAGGTCTGAGTGCCTTTTGGGACTGAAAAAAAGTGTCCTCTGTCAGGGGAAGACAGGTGTCCTCCTGGGAGAGGGTCTTAACTATGTAAAAATGGACGGGACTGTTCCAATGTGTCCATTGACTGAAGGTGTCCTTTTTAGACAGGTGTCCACTCGGGCAGGTTTGACTGTAGTAAAGTCCAAAAGAGTTGCAGAGTTATATCCTCTATGGCACTCTTTCATAGTTCACTATTGTTGTAACAATAGTACATATATGTATGTCACAATTACTTAAAGTTTGGGACCGCATTGTTAGCAGTAACATCTAGCTTCAGTGCACAGTGAACCAGTAACATCTAGCTTCAGCGCACAGTGAACCAGTAACATCTAGCTTCAGTGCACAGTGAACCAGTAACACCTGGCTTCAGTGCGCAGTGAACTAGTAACACCTAGCTTCAGTGCACAGTGAACATGTACATTGTAACACGTCCTAGCTTCAGTGCACAGTTTTTCCGTGCATAGCACTCGATACAGCTAGCTAATTTTCATTAATTAGACATCCACAGTTGAATTCTGTCATAATAAAAATATCATTCATATACTAATAGTAATAGTAATACACTGAGATGTAAAGTTTCATGCTAACCAGTCTGTTCATTTTGTTCTGTTTCAGATAGCTGTGTGTTACAGAAATGAGCAACCATACCAGTGGAAACTGCCAGAGAACCCAGTAGTATCAATCCATGCTTTGATCAAACCAGTGCAAACTCGATCAACAGGACCATGGCCGACGTACATGAACAAGACTGCTCCAAGTTGCCCATGGTTACGAAGGAACAACATGACAACAACACCAGCCAAAACAACAACAGGCATAGTGAGGAGAACCATCAGAACGCCATCGCCAAGTTGTCGTTGGCGCAAAACTCGGGCGATTCCGAGAAACTCGACAAAACAGGAGGTATACAGGATAGCGTGACGTGTCAGTGCGGTGGAGATTCAACCAATCAAGACGCTCACGTGAACGGTGCAGAATCCTTGGCGAAGAGGGCGACCAGTCTCCACCTAGAATTGGACCTGGCCGAAGCAATTATAGATAAACACAAGGCAAACACAAGACATTCTAGAAGTAAAGAAGAAGATGTTGTGCCACCTCCCAAACAGTCTTGGCTCCTCAGATTGTTTGAGTCTAAAATGTTCGACATGTCCATCGCCATATCATATCTGTATAACTCGAAGGAGCCAGGGGTACAGGCATATATTGGTATGTCCTGATTTTCTACTTCTAGATAAGAATATCAGAATCAAATCAGGGCTGGAAATACCACCTGCACATGCAGGTTAGTGCAGGTATATCTGATGTCTACCTGCACCCAACCTGTAGGTCTGTGTGGATTTTTCTTTGCTGTATTGACTGTTAGCACCTATAAAGTATAAAAGGAATAATGGTAAATTGTTTCTGAACAGTTTTAGTATGATCCATGCTTCCTAAATTCTTAGTGGTGCAGGTAAAATTGTTTGTCTGATGCAGGTAATTTTCAGTGTTATTTTCAGGGATTTCAAGCCCTGATTGTTTTTTACAAGAGAGACTGTCACTCTAAAAAAGTATGTATGAGTTAGCAATCTTTGCTGTTTTAAAAATATTCTTTATTTTTGTAAATTCTCACTCAATGTTCTTTATTTTTCTATCCATTTTAGGGAACAAGATGTTCAGTTTTATAGAGGAGGATGTGGATTTCTACCTACCGCAGCTGTTGAACATGTATATCCACATGGGGGAAGACATGGCCGACGCACTGCATCCGTACATAGTGGCAAGGTGGGTGAAGCCCCTGTCTGGCATTCAGAACCTTCACCCGACAACCAGCCAACCAAAGTTGGCTGAAATTCGGGAGCAGTTTGACCAGATTTAGGCCTTGTGACGCATAGACTACCTTTCCATACGAATCAAATTTGAGTTAAATTTGAGTCAAGTTTGACTCCCAACCACTCGCCGGCTACTGCAGACCTACTCCCGAACACCAGCCAACCACATCATGGCCACATTAATGTGGGTGTATGTGTATTGTACATGTGGGTGGATGATGATGTATGAACAGTTTAGCACTGCAAATAAATGCATTATGAAAGAAATAACCATAATTCTCATATTTCAGGTGTCGTGGAGGTATAAACTTCTCACTCCAGTCGTCATGGTTACTGGGAGCTTTTTCGGCGGACGCCAGACGACATTCAAGGTGAATTGTGTAGTCTTGGCCAAACCTTGCAATGCTGCATTGTTTATATTGTTAACATGAAGTCTGTCAGATCTGATTGCCTTTTTATGTTTACCTTCGTTATGTTTACCTTCGCGCATTATGCACAATTGTTTTTGCTCTGTTTCTTCTTCTTCCCCAAACAATAAAGGTCAATGACCTGGACCAGACGGCTGTCACCATGGTAACTGGTACTGCAACAGACACCCTTTGGTGTTGGATTACATTCAGCCCCCTCTCAGAAAAAAAGGAAACATTTTAGTTCAAATGTGCACGTTCGAGGTTGCTAACTTTTGAAATGTTGATTTCAGGGGTATCAAGTTGCGGAAGTTGATTCTGTCGGAGGAACTGCGCCCGGTCCGTACCAAACGAGAGGTCCTGAGGCTCCCCAGTCCGACCAGCCCGACGACTTCTCCAACAAAACGCACGCATCAGCGCTCACGATCGGACTTCGCTGCAGGTAAGACAGACTAACATCCACTGTGTACCAACACAAACAGACATACACACACATACACACACGTACGCACACACACACACACAGACACATACATGCGCACACACAAACACACACGTACACCCATACACAAGCACATGCAAATAGAGACAACTAAGCTATAACAAAAGATTTTTTTTTTGTTTTGTTTATCAAGCTTCTCTCTATATATACTCCAAAATACCTAATATTTGTTACAGTCTGCCATTCCCTAGGCGCTAAATGAAAAGTTCAGACGTTTTCTAATAAATTTTCTAGAAGTAAATTTATTAGAAACATAAAATTGTGCACACGTATTCTGCTTCTCTTGCTTTAAATTCCAGCATCCAAGGTTTCAACTTTTTACTAATTTCAATAACTATAATAATAATTATAATAACATTCTTCTTGATTAACCTAATTAACAATCCTTTCAGCAATGATGGTCAGTTCAATAACCTTGACGATCCTACGCGGTAGCAAGGTCGTTGGAAGGGCACACGATGACAGCCTAATCTCTGGGGAGTCCACGCACTCAGGCTGGTTTTCTTTTCGTTTTGTTGCTGTCATCTCGCAAGCCTGTTTTTTTTCACAGTTTTAAAAGCCTGCCTAAAACTAACCTGGTCACTCAGTTAAAGTATTCAGCTAACTAAGGCTATAAAATCATTAACTCACTGATATTATCCTTTGTATATTATCACAATTATGAAGCAAAATTGAAAATACATTATATATTTTTTCAGAACTTCAATAAAACTAAAAACACCCTAAAAACTCCTAAAATCAGTACAGCCTAAAACTCCTTGAAATAGAATGCCTACTAGTAACAATCATTAAAGCATATAAACTGGTTATATTATTAGTACTTTCTTAAATTTTCATAATTGCAGAAAATAAGAATTACGGTTAAATTCATTGTCATTTATAACAGTTTCATGGGTGATCAGGCTTAACCAATTGCGGTGGGGGTACTCTGCATTCTTTAACTCACAACACAGTTCCTTATATTCCTATTGCATGTAGTTAAATTTCTGACAGCAAGCAGTTGTTGACAATGATGAAATAGAACAGATTGAAACAATTTCCATCATCACATTTTCATTCTACTTCTACATTGAACATTGTTACCGACACTAGAACCTCTCTCTGGTGTGTTGTGAATTGTCATCAACATTTTCCCTCCTTTTTCTGTATTTAGCTAGTAGTATGCAAATTTCAATCCTTGCTTATTGTATGTTGTTTACTACATCATGTATGGTCTGACTGTAGTGAAAACAAAAAATCTGAGATTCCAAACCCCCATTAGAAAATTAGTATAACCCCAACGGATTACTGCATACACTTTCACAATAGTCCTTAACGTTAGACGATCACATTGCATGCTGAAGGGGGGGTGTGTCCAATTACATAGAATGAATCACGCGGACCCCAATAACTAATCATATACCGAAAATCTAAGAAATCTGTAAAACCCACTGTTAGCTACAGCTGTGAACACACAAACATGAACACAAACATGACCAAAATCAGTACCCTTCCCCAGAGGTAATGACCAAAAACTGTCTGTTGAAAACTTGACAATTGTGGTCACTATAGACAGGTGATCTGTAAGTTAAGGTTTTGAAACCAATGTTTTTCCCTCTGCACGTACAGCCATGATGACGGGACCAGCCGCCCTCCCTAGTATCAAGCGTAGTAACAGCATCAGTAAGGTCACGACGGGTGACCTCACCACCGGCCGCGCCTTCGACTCGGGCTGCATGTGCTTCGACAGTTCGACCGGCGTCATGAATGACCTGTTTGGGAAACCTACGGAGTGTGTGTGCAACGTGAGTAGGACCCTATCTCAATAGTCTGTATGGGCTGTGGTGAAATATTATGTTATTGGGGGCATGTTTGCCTTAGAGCTCAGTTTAAGAATTAGTATATAGTAAAGTGTATTCATTCCTCAAGCTAACCGACATCTCGCACACTGCAGTTGTCCCTCAGTGAGACATGTAGAGATGCATACTTCCCATAGTTGACCAGTTTCGTCCTGTAGGCCTCTTCAAATTCACAGGGCTAGGGGCTAAATGACACAAGTTCACAGAGTTCTCACTTTTATACCTTTTCAATTCCCAGTTCAAGAATTATCGCTACATGTGTTGTACGTTATGTGATTAAAAAGTAAAAAAAGAACGTTTTGCACAGGAAAGGTGGATCTGATGTAACTGAATGTTTAAGTGAGGACATGTCCGTTGTTGTTCCAGGCCCCTCGCCTGCAGCCCATGCGAGAGTTCATCAATGCCCTCATGGCCATCGGCAGCAGACTCCAGGGGCTCGCCACCAGAGAACTCAGAAGTAAGGACTGTTCCAATCAAAAGAAATTTGTGGAAATTTATCTGTTGCCTTGCCCCTGGTTTTATTTTTGAAATTGGGCTGTAGACTGTTGCCTCAAACAGAATTGTTTGCTCAAGTGTAACCTTGATTATATACACTGCAAGTAGACATAGCTACTAAATTTCTCATGAAAACTTTTTTTTTATTTCCCAGCATCCAGATTGTACGCTGAGCTGTCGTTGCTAAACTTGAACCTGCCGGCGCGTGTGTGGCTGCCGTGCCACCCCCCGCAGCACCACGTGGTCCGGATACCGCACTCCGCAGCTGTCGTACTCAACTCTAAAGACAAAGTAAGTACAGTAAGACTTTTGCTTTCTACACAATAAAAAAGAAAACAGCAACAAACCTTCTCTTTGTTTTGAATTGAACTTCTTACAATATTTATGTTTTTTTGTCCCACCAGGCTCCATACCTGATCTACGTTGAAGTTCTAGAGTGTGAAAATGCCAACACCTGTCCTGTACCAACCAAGATACTAGAGAACACACTAAGGTACAGAAGATAAGCTTTGAAGCATTTTTGAAACTACACCTAATGTTGGAGTGTGTAAGCTTTATATATGTTGAACTCATGAGGATCTCAATACATGTCCCATGGCCATATGGGTTAAATGCCGGGGACCTGTGAGCGCAAGTTTGATCCCAAAATGCAAATATTTGACAGACATTAAGCCATTATCTCATTGGTCAAACAGGTAATTGCCATTCTCTCATTGGTTGAATCACTAATTGTAATAATGGACAGGAAGGATTTGCTTTGATTTGCTTTTCCATAGTAACAAAAGGGTTGTGTTTTCTTCCTACAGGTATACAAGGTCGGAGGAAAATCTCCAGGAGTATTTCAACTCGGACAGTCCGGTTCACGCCTTCACTGTCCACCCCAACTTCGACCAGGACGACGACTGTTGGTCACAGGATGACATCGACCTACAGCTGCAGTATGGAGACACACAGGTAGGGGGCATTCTTAACACATATCACTTCTAACCCTTGCAGAGAGGGTTGGATGTGGGATACCCCTGAGTTGATTGGATTAATACACTAGACTAATGAAACAATTCTCTTATGTTCTACTAAAATCTTTTTCTAATCTTAAAGAAAGAAACGAGTTATGAAGAAGTGATCTTTCGACCATCCCATTGAAAAAACTCCCTACAGGCATACACAAGAAAACAGTTACTTTCTCAAGCAACTGGATAGATTTTGAAAACTGTCAGATGTTTCAGGTAGCATCCACTACTTTTAGCCAGTGACTAAGGGAATCAATCTGCAGTTGAACAGGTCTTAGCTTTATCTTATTTATTTTTTTCCTATGGACTGTCTAAAATTGTCTTCACCTCATTTGCATATCAATTCATAGTTTTGGATAAATACCTGTTCAACTACAGATTCCATTAGTCACTAATGAAAAGTATTGGATGCTACTTGAAACGTATGATGGTTTTCAAATCTATCCAGTTGATTGAGTAACAGTTTTCTTGTGTATCTCATTACCTGGATGTCTAACCTTCATTGACGTGTCCCTTAAGACATGTTATAGCAACCTCATGGTCCTCTGTTAAATACAGGTACTGCCTGATCACAGAAGGCTGCCGAATGATTGTCAACGGTTGTTTGATTTTTTGGTCTATAAACCAAAATGAAAAAAGAAATCAGTTGTTTTGATTTTTAAAAAAATGGAAATTAGTGAGTTTGACTATGCAGATTCCATTCTCAATAAATCATAAAATCACAAAACAATGGCAAATTATCGATCAACAATTACCATTTATTATTTATGGAATGATCAGTGGCTATACGGCCCACCTAAGTACATGTAGGTTTCCTTATTTTGCATGCCGTTTCCCCTCCCCTCAACAGTTGGAGGCAGGCACAGAGTTAGAAAGGGATGATCATGAACTTCAAGATACTATCCATGGCAGCCCAGGGACCGTCAATAGTGACGATGACTCTAAAACTGACGACAGTAAACCCACGCGAAAGAAAATATGGTTTTGGAATAAGGTATGAACTGGTGCCAAATTAGCAAACTAGGAGATTACGGTCCATTTAGTCAGTTCTAGTTTTTCATCATCCTTGCTTCACTTTCTTTAGGTCCTTGACCTTTAACCAGTGGGTGACGTGGGTAACCTTTAACTGGATGGTGACCTTTTAGCCTAAGGGTGACCCTTAACCTGTTGGTGACTTTTGACGTGTATCTGCTTGCTTGATAAAATATTTGTTCAATGTAAAAAGTTTTAGTTTGTAATCTTTACAAATTAAAGATAACATGTTAAAATATCTACCAGTTCTGAATTTATACTTTTTATAAATACAGTAGTCTGAATTTATATTTTTTATAAATACAGTAAAGCTGTAAAGCATCAAAGGCTTGTCCATTGTCAACGTTATTTGAAATTCAGTTCTTTTAGCGGTCTATCTTTTTTCCTCCTGTTTATTAAACCACAATATTCCCTTGTTGTTTGATGTAGAAATCGGTGTCCAGTGACAGCGTGTCGCAGTTTTCTATCGAGAGCTCGACGAGTAATGACAGCAGAGAGCCACAGTACATCGCAGCGGCAGACGTCAGAAGAAGACTGTCGGAAAACCTGACAACACCACCAACCAAGTTCAAGGTACGAACAAGTATTCCTGGTCTAAGAATAAACAAGCTTTTTCAGAATCTAAAGTACAATAAGGGTGAGTGTTAGGTGTGTACGCCATCAGCATACTTGCTGCCTTGTACACACTTTGTATTGTCTTGTTACAATTCTGAATAAATAAATAAATAAGGGTTCAAAATACGCACTCTTTCCGCACAAGTCATGTTTTCTGTGTGAGACTTATTGGAGATGCCAGGTTGCCCCACATGCAAGTTACGTTTTTTTTTGTTTTTTTTTGCATACAGATTTAAAGTGACCTTTTTAAAGTTTACAGCGGCCCAGCTTATTAGGCTTTTGAAATAAACTGTGTCCTACCACAGCCAGTATGTGAGTGATGCCTTTACAGGTGGCCTGGCTTATGGCTTGCCTTCAAAAATATAAAATAAACAGCTGGTGTTGATGGCAACCTGAAATATTCTAGCTTTTGGCTTAGGTTGTCCTGTGGGCATCCTGAGAAGAAAAAAGGGTTTTGACCCCTGACAATGTAGCTACATGCTAAATACAGTATAAAATTATGTAACTTAGAAACACTCAGACGTCTATTGTTGGTTTTCTTTTGATTTTTATCAATATTTCAATCTATATTAGTGCAAAACATGGTGTAATATAGAATTATAAGTGAATAATGTGCAAATTTTAACATTTTTGTTTGATTTAATTTTCAGCGTGACCCTGAAGACCCTTCAGCCGCAGCTCTCAAAGAACCCTGGGAAGACAAAGTGTGTAGGATCCGTGCCACGTCACCGTACGGACACTTCCCGAACTGGAGGCTCCTGTCCGTTATTATCAAGTGTGGTGATGACCTGAGACAAGAACTGCTCGCTTTCCAAGTCCTGAAACAACTCCAGGTAGGAAAGTGCAAATTTTCCCAGCACAGTTGCTGTATACAGTAGTTTTCAGGGCTGGAAATCCCACCTGCATATGCAGGTTAGTGCAGGTAAAATTGGAGCTGTGCAGGTATTTCTGACGTCTACCTGCACCTAACCTGCACAGGTCCATGTACTGGGTTTATTTATACATGTAGGTTTATGTGGATTTTTATTTGCTGCTTCGGCTGTTACCACCTATGAAGTATAAAAGAAATAATGGCAATGGTTTCTGAACACACACACCCCCGCTAAATATCGTACTGCCCCTAATGAAAGTTTTATAATTATTCTTCTCAGAACATATGGAAAGAGGAACACGTGCCCCTCTGGGTACGTCCCTACCACATCATCGTGACCTCTGCGGACAACGGGATGATCGAGCCAGTCCTGAACGCGGTCTCTCTACACCAGATCAAGAAGCACAGCCAACTCTCGCTCTTCAACTACTTCCTGCGCGAGTTCGGCGACACCAACTCGGAGGAGTTCCTCACGGCGCAGAAGAACTTCGTGCAGAGCTCGGCAGCGTATTCCCTGGTGTCCTACCTGCTGCAGGTCAAGGACAGGTCAGTTCACTGTCTGCAAGGCTAGAGGTTGCACTCACAGTACAACAAGATACATTGTTGTACAACCAATCTAGTGACTACAAAATTACAGGTTGCACTCTGTAAATACTACACTGGTGTCCTACCTACTCCAGGTCAAAAGTCAGTTCATTCTGCAAGGCTAGAGGTTGCACTCATAGTCACAGTACAAGACACATTTTTTGTATACTAAGTCTTGTACAACCAATCTAGTCTACAACATTACAGGTTGCAATCTTTAACTGCTACACTGTCTGCAAGGCTAGAGGTTGCACCAATGGTACAACAAGACACATTGCTGTACACTTGTACAACCTATCTAGTCTGCAAGATTAGGGGTTGTACTCTGTAACTACAAATGTATTACAGGTCAAAGGTCAGTTCGCTGCCTGCAAGAATTGCTGTGGCCTTATGAGATGATGTTATAATATTGAGTTTTTCTCCCCAACAGACACAATGGGAACATCCTATTGGACATGGAGGGACACGTCATCCATATAGACTTCGGGTTTATCCTGTCCAGCTCGCCGCGGAACCTCGGCTTCGAGAGCTCGCCTTTCAAACTCACCCACGAGTTTGTGGAGGTAGGTGCAACACAACATTAACATTTGAGGAGGATATTTATCTAAAAAATAATATCTATTTATGTATTCTTTACCAGTACCAGGGTGGCTCAGTGACTGGGCACTACTTTTCAGAGTGGCCCTGGGTACATCATTTTATACAAACTTGCTCACTCACTATCCAGTTTAGCGTCTGTTGTTCCCCGTCATCCAAGGGTTAGACATGCTTGCACACTAGTGAAGCTGAGGCTTGATGGCAGTCTGCCATTTGCGAGTCTGTCCTGTGGGTTGACATTATGTAGGTCAAGTTGGTGGAAGTACTCCCCCACATTGTTAATTCTTTTCTTCCTTGTTGGTTATATACAAACAATACTATTATACAAAACAAAATTGTAGAATAGATTTGTGGAACTTCAGCATACATTCGGCAACATGTCATATTGTCAAGTGTCTTTTGAAGTTGAGAATGATGCATGCTATCTGTTATGTCCTACCAGGTGATGGGTGGTCTGAATGGGGACATGTTTAAGTACTACAAGATCCTGATGCTTCAGGGCTTCATCGCAGCACGCAAACACATGGACAAGGTGGTGCAGCTCATCGAGATCATGCAGACAGGTACGGAGGGGTTGCTTGGTTTGTTTGGATAGCTTTGAATGCTGGTTTATGAAAGGTTCCAAAATTGAAGGTATAGTTAACCAGGGCCTTTGATAAAGTGGTCTAATCATGTAGACAGTTACAGAATATTTTTTTTACATGCTTTTGGAGTCTGACCAGTGGATGTACTGCTAGAAGTGTGATGCACCGGTAGTACTAGTGGAAGGGCTGGCCTAGAAGCTTATATGTAGTCAGGTTAGTTTTCTAACAGTTGGTTAACCTTTTCCCATTAGGTTCCCAATTGCCATGTTTTAAGAACGGGGTCAGCACAGTACGTGGTCTGCGCGACCGCTTCCATATGAACCTGACGGAGGAACAGCTGCAGCTGTACGTGGACAGCATGGTCGAGTCCAGCATGCACTCCCTCACCACCAAACTGTACGACGGCTTCCAGTACATCACCAACGGAATCTTCTAGAACAAACACATTGCCAGTGGAATCTTCTAGAATAATACTCGTTTTACCAGTGGAGTCTTGTAGCACAAACACTTGCATTGCCAGTGGAATCTTCTAGAACAAATTCTCCCATCACCAATGGAATCTTGTAGTTCAACAAACACTTGTATTGCCAACAGCATCTTCTAGAACTCTGTTCACCAATGGAAAATTCTAAAACAGACACTCTCATTGCCAGTGGAATCTTAGAAAAAACTATTTTTAGTTCACCAATGGAATCTTATAGAACAATCTTATTGCCAAGATCACTAGCAATAGTTTCATTGCCAACAGAATCTTAATATAGAACAATCTTTCACCAGTAGAGTCTTTTTAGAACAACCCTACCACCAAGATAATCTTCTAGAGCAATTCTATCACCAACAGAGTCCTCTGGAACATTTTATCACCAATGGCATCTTCAAGAACAATTCCATCATCATTAGAGTCTTCTAGAACAATTCTATCACCAAGGGCATCTTCTGGAACATATCTATCACCAATGGCATCTTCTAGAACAAACTCTCATCCTTTGGACTTGAATATGAAAAAAACACTGCTTAGTTGTTGATTAGACAAAAAACAAGTGGGGATGTGTATCTGGAAAAAGTATGTACAAAGTGTTGTGATATGCAAATTGAAAGGAATTTTGCGTATTGGAGAGCCCAGAGGACATGTCATGGTGGGGTCCCTGACTTTGATCGTAAATATGAGGGGATCCTGTATTGAAAGTGTTGATCTTTTGTTGCTGTCAGGAAAGTCATGTTAAAACCAACACTGAGGTGCTGTGAGAAACACAGTCTGGGTCCCTAATCTTTCAGACAGATTATATAAATTTCAAACAAATTTGTCAGCCTGGTATCCATCCCATTCTGGGTCGATTCAACGCAGAATAGTTTGGCACCTGGACTCATTGAAACATTTTGTCTTTACATCCTGCATGTCTTCGCACATTTTCTTCGTCATTTCATACTTGAAGCATTTGAAATAGACCAAAAACAAGCTATGTGAGGAGTTTCTTTATTTTTAGTACCACCAATAAATAGCTAGAACCAGCCCACAATATTTACAAGCAACCGTTTTCCATCAGCGACATCGCATTCTTGCCTCAGATATCAGTATGCAATGGGATGGGGTTGATTCAACTTTCTATATTTTAAAAAATGACCAGAAAATCCAGTTTTACTGCCCTGAAATTGCTTTGGATGTCTGTAAGGGTTGCTCATTGCAGACTATTATGATGCAGGAAAGTGAATAAAGGAACAAACCAGAGAAAGAATAGGATAAATACCAGGCTAACAAATTTGTATGGATTTTATGGTTTTTGTATGAATGCTTATTAGGTTATCCCGACATGGAAAATGCTCAAGCAAGTTACAATGCAAACTACTCTGTAGCCTGAAAGGCTGTTGCTTAACTAGTTATCATTTATGATATTGTACATAAACATTATAATGTTATATAGTAATGAGTCAACATGTACACTATACATGTATGTACTGAAATTTACAATTAAAAATGTAAGAGTAACATTAACACAGGTCCATGCATGTTATATCGTTAACCTATAAACATTTTCAAGTTTGTGTGAGACCTGCTATGCTTGACCGAGAACTACAGTACAGACTGAGGTAATGTTGCGCTGTTATGGTCATCAGGAATTTAACCTTTGACCTGATATGAGATGGTCCATGATTGATCAAAACAGGTTTTGCTGTACATGTTTAATTTGCTTGTGTACATCAGAACGAACCATCTGATTGGTCCATGAAAGTCCTGTCGTTGGTACTACCAAACATTTTGGCCAATTGGAAGCTTCCTCAGAAAATCGCATGATTGTACAATGTACCTTTCAATGTAAGAGGTGGCAGAAATAACAGTTACATTAAAAGCTTTTTCTCTCAATCAAAACAAGAGGAAACCAGAGTTTGGTTTCAGCCTAAGAAAGACTTGTACACTAATGTCTTAACACTCTTTGCTAATGTCTAATGTATATTCAATGTTAAATATATTGATAAATGGCAAATAAGCTTTGACTTTACCCTATGGACCATGCTGTGAATATGTGAAGAAATGATGAATTCATGTCATGGAATAAACACACGGTTTTAAGGGACGTTATGGTCATGTTTTAGTAGTTTTTTTTTGGTCTTCTCATTTAGAAAACAAAACAAGTGCCACTGCAGTTCCAGAACAAGCTACTAGGAGGTCCAAACTCGTGTCACTTCTTCCAGAGTGCAAGAGCTACGTATACCTACCATCTACAATTCGTGACCCTAGCATGTCCAGATCAAGAGTTATCAAAACCGGAAGTTCAGCTTCAGTAAAATGACAAGCCGCCAACTGGCCAAATATCTAACCATTTCGATGTTTCATCAAGACCTACCCACATGCCAAATATCAGGATGATTTGCCTAAGCCTTCTCGAGTTATCGTGTTGACACACACGAACGCTACCAAAAACATAACCCTGGGCATTAATTATCATTTTTGCATCAAAAATTAAAATATCTTAATTAAAAGACATCTTCGTGGGACTGTAATTTACTTCCACTTTTTAACATATTTCTGCAATTATCTCACATTTCTGACATTTATGGTAGGTCGTAAAACAGCCCACACAACACGCACTCAGTTTGTGGCACCACCACAAAATACCAAAATGTATAGTATTACGTAAACAAACATGCCTGACAGCTGTGTTTCCAACTTTTAAACACACTCGTAAGGCGTCATATTTTGGCACCTCCATCTCCTGAATGGTAGTTATTTGCAATGGAATAGCTATAGGGTTGATTAAACTTACTTTGTAAAGAAATGACCAGAAGATTGACTTTTTGTATCGTCCTAGTGTTACATAATGCAGCTTTAAACAGAGAGTTATGAAGCATGATGTTTCAATATTATGCCCATATTTTTTAGGTGTTTATAAACAAAACACATAACATCTAAGATTCAAAAAGAACCTTTATTAGCAATAAACGAAATTAACTCAAACAAACATATGTCAACATAAGCATAGTTGAATAAGGCACCTACCTCATAGTACTTCAAGAATAGACATTAGGTTGTGTAACAAGATCCTGTTGTTTCTAAAGAATGTACTGGATGCAGTGGAATACTCACAACAACCCTAGCCTTTCTCTGTACATTTACAAATACCTGCACCAATTCTATCCCCTATGGCAACCATGACTCATAAACAAAGGGAAAAATACCAAATGAAATTCTGCAAAGTCTAGATTAACAAAACTAACTTGCTAATGTAAACTAACTTGCTAATAATAATATAAACTAACTTGCAAATATTGTTAACCTATCAACTAACAACCAACAAAACCTCTACTCTTAATAGAAAAGAGCTTCAAACATGCAGTTAAGCTAAGACTTGATATACAGTACTTCGCATACATATCTTGTGCGTCAAATCTTCTATGAGAAAGCTACAAATCAAATGTACCGCATGCACGTGAATTTTTCAAAGGAACCAAAACATTCTGTGTGAAGTAAACTGCACACAGTTCTGCAATTCATCATGAACTTATTTAATATGTTATTTTTTCCTACAACAGTTTGATTTGTCACTTCCACAACACCAAGTTTACGCCATTAAATCATGATGGCGTCTTTTAGAACATGCATCATGAAGAGCTTATTTTTGTGTTTTTTTTTCCCTACAACGGTTTGATTACTCACTTTCACAACACAGAGTTTACAGGTTCCTAAAGGTTCTCTAATGCAATTTCAGGGCCGCAAACCAAAAAGAGGCTGGGTGAAGAAATCTGTCAGCTATTGACATTTATTGCTATTTTGTAGCACATTTTCGACTTTATCAATTGAAGCGTTTGAAACAGCCCCAAAACAAGCTTCGCCCAAGACCGCTATTTTGGGATACCACCAATAAATAGCTAGAACCAGCAGCTCACAACCAGTATGAAGCAAGCAACCGGTTTCCGTCAGCGACATTTCATTTATGTCTCACAGATATCAGTATGCTATGGGATGGGCTCGCTTCAACTTACTGCGATAGAAGAATGACCAGAAAGTTGACTTTGAAAATCCAGCGTTGCCGCCCTGAAACTGCGTTGGATGCTTTTAAGAAAACTCGCCCTTAGTCATGATAATGATGTCTTGTAGAACATGAATTTTCTACATCATGTCCTCAATCCAAGAATTTCTTCCCTGTCTCTTTTTAACATGGTCCATATTCTTTACGTCATTACTGCTTTCTTACAACTTTAAGCATTCTAAAATCTCCCACGATCTTAGAAGATTACATGTCTCTTGCGATGACCCATCGGACTAGTCTGTGCATGCGCACTCCTCACACTGCTTACGTTAGAGTTTCTTCCATGTCCGACTTTCCAAGCTGGGTTTTATATGACCAGTTCACTTCTCCTCAAAACTGTGGGGTTTTGCACTCCTCACACTTGAAGGGTTCCTCACAAGTGAGTGTGCATGTGAGACTTCAGACTACCCAGGTGACTGAACTGCTTGCTGCACTCCTCACACCTGTAGGGTTTCTCCCCAGTGTGAGATTGAATGTGTCTCTTCAGATGACTCAGCCGACTGAACTGCTTCCTACACTCTTCACACCTGTAGGGTTTCTCCCCAGTGTGAGATTGTATGTGTCTCCTCAGACTATCCAGCCGACTGAACTGCTTGCTGCACTCCTCACACCTGTAGGGTTTCTCCCCAGTGTGAGTTTGTATGTGTCTCCTCAGACTACCCAGGTGACTGAACTGCTTGCTGCACTCCTCACACCTGTAAGGTTTCTCCCCGGTGTGAGTGTGCATATGAGACTTGAGATGGCCCATCTGACTGAACTGCCTACTCCACTCCTCACACCTGTAGGGTTTCTCCCCAGTGTGAGTTTGTATGTGAGTCTTCAGACTACCCAGGTGACTGAACTGCTTGCTGCACTCCTCACACATGTAGGGTTTCTCCCCAGTGTGAGATTGAATGTGTCTCTTTAGATGACTCAGCCGACTGAACTGCTTGCTGCACTCCTCACACCTGTAAAGTTTTTCTCCAGTGTGAGTTTTTTTGTGAGTCTTCAGACTACCCAGCCAACTGAACTGCTTGCTGCACTCCTCACACCTGTAGAGTTTCTCCCCAGTGTGAGTTTGTATGTGTCTCCTCAGACTACCCAGGTGACTAAACTGCTTGCTGCACTCCTCACACCTGTAAGGTTTTTCTCCAGTGTGAGTGTGCATATGAGACTTGAGATTACCCAGCTGACTGAACTGCCTACTGCACTCCTCACACCTGTAGGGTTTCTCCCCAGTGTGAGATTGAATGTGTCTCTTCAGATGACTCAGCCGACTGAACTGCTTGCTGCACTCCTCACACCTGTAGGGTTTCTCCCCAGTGTGAGATTGAATGTGTCTCTTCAGATGACTCAGCCGACTGAACTGCTTGCTGCACTCCTCACACCTGTAGAGTTTCTCCCCAGTGTGAGATTGAATGTGTCTCTTCAGATCACTCAACCAACTGAACTGCTTGCTGCACTCCTCACACCTGTAGGGTTTTGTGGCCACTACCCTGTTGGCAGACCCTCCTTCTTTCCCTCTTTTGATGTCACCAGACCCAGTGCTATTTGTTGCCATGGTAAGAGAAGCTGAATTTACCTCCGAGTCAGAGTCTGTAGTCCTGGAGAATGAAAATGAACAACATTTAATTTTAACAGTTTCTGTCGGTACTAGGCATATATCATGCTAACCACACAAACATTGAAACCTGCATTATGTAACATTATGACAATACAAAAAAGTAAATTTTCTGGTCATTTCTTTACAACGTAAGTTGAACCAACCCTACTCCATTGCAAATAAGGAAGTGGATGTGCCAAAATGTGACACCTTACGAGTGTGATTAAATGTTGGAAACACAGCTGTCTGATCGATGTTTGTTTACACTCTGGAAGTTTGTGGTGGTGCCATAAACTGAGTGTGCCTTGTCTGGCCAACTACGTAATTGCACAGATATGTTGAAAAGTGGAAGTAATTGCAATCACTCGAAGATGTCTTTCAATTAAAATATTCAATTTTGGGTGCAAAAATGTTACATAAAGCCCCTTAAAAGGGCGAAGCGATTATTAGACTAAACAGTCACCAAATCTGCATAGAGAAAAGCAAACTTTAAGCTAATTAGAAAGTTGGTGCTTGCTGTGCTAAATATTTTACACTCTGATCAGTTTGTGTGAGCCTTCTATGAAAAACTCAAATCGGCCTGCTGACTGTTTTTCATTCGTTGAGGTACCGGTCAAGGGTCACGCATACAGTATCAGCAGAAGGGTTAGAATATTAGAATAACAAGCACAGATACTCATTAGCGCTAGCTTGTACACATAATTATATATCAAATCTGTATACAGCATGGAGCATTACGTATACCTTCAAATTAAAGACTTCGATGTTAAGATCTGCCATGCATATGTGAACAGAGTAAGCGCACTACTACCTGTCAACGATAGAATATGTAAATATTGTACATGAAAGAAATCAGAAGGAAAACCATTTTGAAATACAATATACATAATGGTACATAAAACATGAGAAAATCAGAGGTACAGAAATAACATAAAATCGACCTTAAACTGAACACACAAAAATAATAAATCAATAAGGTACAATGCAGATGTACTTGAACTGAGATTGACAAATGCAAATAAACAGTCCGTAGATAATGAACAAAGGTTTCACAACATAAACAAGTGCTTAAGATGAATAAGATATAACAAAAGAACACAAACAGGTACAGAAGTAACAAAGTGTGAGCTCGAGGAATGATAACTTAATACAAATGTCTTCCCTTCGCCCAGGCTTGTTGAATAAATATGTGAATAAATGAAAACAAAAGATGTGATTAGAAAGCCTGTATTTGCTGAATATACCCTTAGTTGACAAGTTGACAAAGCTTCATGCACAGTGGTTAGTGAATCACCCCCACTCAATCAATAACATTACATTTACAGCATTAATGAGCCTCCCCTTACTGCCGTCATTTCGTCCGTGACAGAAACTAGATTTTGGCGGGAAAATCATTATTCGAGGACCTTGTAGGGGCTTACTGAATATTCTTACTTAACTTAACTCACTTTCCAAATTTAACACCAAATTTCTTGTTTCCCTGCACACATCTACTATACGTTTTAGAATTTTGATATCATTCTTTACGATATTCAAGCTTTTTTCTTCAATTTCAAATTTTAACGAGATGCCGTAACCCCCTATGGAACTTTTCTATCGCATAAAATTTGAAGCAATTTGTGAACCTAAAATGGCATTCAAACTTTGCGCAGGCTTCTTGTTTCAGGCACACTCTTAAGTTGCTGCTGAAACTTTAAAAACAAGAAGGCTTGTCTTTTTGCGCCACATACATGTAGTTTTGTCCCCAGTGGCACACGACCCGGGCACAGGCGTTAGTGGCTGGAGCGAGAGAACGTAAAATAAGAATTGTTAATTCCGCTGTTACTTCGGTAATTGTTGAGTAGACAACCTCTCGGCGTACGTACCTGAGTTGAACCCCGACGAACTAAACCACCAAAGGCTACTAAACCGAAATATTCTCGTTGAAAAATGAGGAGAAACTCTCTGTATCCGACCACAACAAGTCTTGTGGACGTACGGAGGAAACTGAGCTCCGCGGAGCTGGAATGTAGCTTTCCTAATTTAGTCCGGTCGAAACATACAAATGCTAATATTTCACGGATTTGCAGCTGTCCCTCATTGGTTGAACTGACAATTGTAATGAACAGTCGGGACAGCTCCATTCATAATGAGGTATTATTTAAAAGCGAAGACAGGTGAGAGACATTTACTGGTTCCAATACTCCATGTGCTAGCAACCTGTACTTGTCATAAAACCTACTATGTTTTTCTTAATGCTGTACGTGTATATGATACTGAACATGAATCGTAGATTGTACCATCAGAGACTCCATCGGGATCTCTCCGATTGCCGATTCTACCAAATTAGAATCGCTACCCTGGCATAGCACTTTGGCAGAACGTACTGCGCCTGCGCAAAACCCTGATTTTTCACGTTTTTCGTTGGATGTTTGGTCAACGTTGCATCAAAATTTGCCTGTTGCAGACGATATCTTTTCCTATACAACACCTTATATGCTCACCTTATATGCTCTAATACAACTTTATATGAGACGTTCTGCCAAAGTGCTATGCACAATACATTCCGGGTTTCGCGCAGGTGCAGTACGTTCTGCCGACGTGCTCCCTGGCATGATGTTACACGTATTCAGCAGCATAACAGCAACTATTTAAGAACAGAAACGTAAGCTGTTATGCTCGGGAAGAAGTGTCGTGCGTGAACTGTGCTGGAACTGCAGCACAAAGTTCTTCTGCGGCGACCGGGTCCGTGCGCGGTCAAATTGAAAATGTCTATACCCTGACATATATGTTACACTGAGCCAGCGGCATAACAGATACGATTTAATTCAGTGGGCAATTAAAGGGGCATAATGTAACATTTTTGCTCGAAAAATTGAAATATTTCAATTGAAAGAATCTTAGTGTAATTTACTTACAGTTTTCAACATATTAGTGCAATTATCTCACATTTATTGTTAGCGCTAACGCCCACACAAGACACACTCAGTTGGTGGCACCACCACAAAATACCAGAATGTAAACAGACATGACTGACAGTTGTGTATCCAACTTTTAACTCGTAAGGAGTCATTTTGGCACCTCCATTCCTGAATGGCACGTATTTGCAATGGAATAGGGTTGAGTAGACTAACTTCGTAAAGACATGACCAGAAAATTTACTTTTTGTATCGTCCTAATGTTACATAATGCAGCTCTTAGACTACATTGTCCCAAATTGTCTGGGACGACAGTATACTGTGGTCTGGCCTGTGTGTGGCGTTCATACCAGTAGAATAAAGCACGAAATCTTTCTTTGAAAGAATCTCCTTTTGTCGAAACCAGAGCTTTTATTTGAACAAAGAAACTTTGAAACATTTTAAAAAGCAGTATAGGGCAATGTTCGTAAGTCCATGTTTTTGCATACCTCGTGTTTAATAATAGTAGATAAATCTTGCTAGCACTTCGAAAATCAATACTAATACGACATTCATCGAAAATTGAAGGCAATGAACAATTATGCATTATGTAACATTAGGATGATACAAAAAGTAAACTTTATGGTCATTTCTTTACCGTTACAAAGTAAGTTGAATCAACCCTACTCCATACTCCTTAATTGCATATAAGTGTCATTCAGGTAGTATAGGTGCCAAAATGCAAAACCTTACAAGTGTGTTTAAAAGATTGAAACATAGCTGTCAGTCATGTTTGTTTACGTTCTGGTAGTTTGTGGTGGCACCACAAACTGAGTGAGCCTGGTGTGGGCTGTTTTAGCGCCAAACAGAAATGTGACATAATTGTACAAATATGTTGAAAAGTGGAAGTAAATTATAATCACATGAATATTTTTTTAAATACAACGTAAAATATTTCAATTTTTGGTACAAAAATGTTACACAATGGCCCTTTAAAGAAAGAAACCAAAGGTTCAGGCCTAATCGTACTCTTATTTACGGTGGCGCAATCTAGGTAATCAGAAAAACTACAGGCCATAACAAAAGGGGAATGAAATCCAAACACTTGAAGACGGGGTTTGTTTTGCACACCTGGGTTCAGTACAGGTCGGACACGGGAGGGGCGGCCTTTGTTTGATGTTGCTAGGCGACGTTTCAATCAGCTCTTACTGGCTTTGTCGGCACCCCCTTTGGGAAGGTGGAACCTACATTGAGTTTTGTATGGAAAAAATTGCTGATTAAGTTTTTTTATTACTTTTTGATCAGCCCAAATAGTCAAGTTGGAAAGTCAGGCAACGAAAGGCATAGTACTAGATTGACACGAATAAATCAATTCAAACTCAAAGCAAGGTTCTTGCTCAAAGGAAACATCATCGCCAAAAGGCTACAAAAGAAAGCATAAATCATATAACGTTCTATGTATACTATTAGTTAATTAGAAAAATTGTGTAGATATGACATGATTTTGTCTGATTCTATATTATGTCAAAGCGTTCAGTAACGTTAATGTTCATCACAGATCATACTATTTGATGAAACAGAATTTAGAAAAATCAGTCTCCAAATCGGAGGGAGTGAGTGTAGATGGTGGAAGAGCTACTCAGGTGTTCCAATGGTTTCTAGTTCGCCTGCGGGTGTGAATCAGTGTTGTCCACAAATGGTGGCGCCGAGTTTGGAGGACTCTTCAACTCCTAAAGGCCACCAACTCATTGGATACTGGCGTAAATTGTATATTCCTGCGGCATAACACTGACGCAGAAGAGGTGGGAAAATAAGAGTGAAAATCACCGCAGGCACGGAAGAAGTATTGACGGGGCAGCCTCGCGATTCCCCCGAGACCTTGGCGTGACTCTCTTCGGTAAGTCTCAAGACGATCTCGCTATCTCGTTATCAATAACAACGCTAAACTATCCGATTTAGGAGAATGTAAACTGCGATGTTCTGATAATGATAACGTTTCTGTACATATCAAACTTCGTGTTAACCTCTGAGTAACAGAGGGGATGAATTTTAAAAGACTTTTCGTGGTTTGAAAACTTAATAATTTGACGAGTCTTCCCAAAATGGCGGACATCCCAAACTTTTCTACTTCAAAATTTCTCGGGAAAGACGAATAAGTGAAGAGTTTGGCTTTTCCCCTTGAGGACTTTTGTAGAGGAATGTTTCTGTTGTTGTTCATCAAATCTTAAACTTTGGGGACGAAAGCTTGTCCACAAAGTTTGGCAAACTGTGGGGCGAGTCCGGGGAGGGGGGCGCTATATTTCTTTAGTTCCACTATAATTTTTCTACCATCTAATAGGATGGAAGATGTCACAGTGAAATCTTGAGAAGAAAATTTTATGGGAGGAAGAAATTCTGTATCACGATAGAAAGGGGCCACATTGATAACATTTTATGGTTCTTGGACATTTTAGAATAATAATTAATTCACGGCTATCATAAAAACTGGGCTTGGACGTTGAAAACTTAAATCTGACGAATTTCAAACCCAGAAACTGTGTGTACCATTTAAGGTACAGACTTTCCCCCAATTCTCTATCCATGTTTAATTGCATTTGTTTTTAATGATTTTCTGAAATTCGAGACCCAACAAATCAAATTGGTGTGGCAACTAGTAATACTTATGTTCATAAAATTTCTTAATTGTCAACTGCCTGATAGTTATAATTTGACATAATTTTGTGTCGTTCATTCACAGATGTGGTTAAGTCGGTTGTGTTGATGTGAGGCACGGGAATCCATGATGGCGCCCGCCAGCACGGCGCGAAACGACCCTCGGACGTACGTCCAGGTCAAGTCGCTTCCTATCCCCACACAGAAGGGCCTGAAGCTGCAGGCGCGCTCGGAGACCGTCTACAACCCGACGACGCCGACACGCGAGGAAGTGTTCCGGGAGAACTATGGTAGGAGACTGAAACAGACCACAAGACAGGGCTACCGCTCGCGTATCGATAAACCCTACCAGGAACTCGGAGGGCCCATTCACTTGGACGAGAGGAAACTAATCTTGTCCGCCTTGGGCCAGCTGAAAGAGGTAACTTTAATCGTGAATTTTTGTTTTTGTTAATTCACAGATGTACAATAGAATTAAAATTATATAATAGTAGCAAAACGGGGGCAGAAACCTGTGTGGTTTTTTGTGGGCCTCCCTGTGGTTTTTCCTGGGCATTAAGACATTGTCTGTATAGTGACCACCAGGCTTAATTATAATGATAATCATTTTCTAGCTTTTTCTGAACACTGTTTCCCACAGTGTGAAAGACCAGAAAGTGTGACTAATTCAGTTTTCCCGTCTTCTTTTCTTTGCGTCAAATGAGTTTGAGGTAATTTTCTACCAGGTGGTTACAGGAGACAGTTACCAGGGGGAATAATTAGTGTCTCTTTACTAACAGGACATCTGTATATATCGCGGCAGTGTTCTAGCCAGCATCGCACGTCTTTCCGTCATTTGACGGAATTTGATGATACTACCATTGGATTTTTTTATTACCTCTTACTGTAACAGCAAACGTCTATATGGACCTAAAGAAAATGATTATTATAATTAGTACTAGTACTAGTAACCAGGTCTACAGAGACAGGATTCTTAGTGCTTATTATATGGGTCATTGGGAAAAATTGTCTAAAGGAGGTTCGGCCATGGTTGGCTGTTGGTTGGCTGTTGTTCGGGAGTAGGTCAGCAGTGGTGGGGCATGGTTGGCACTGTCAAATTTGACTTAAATTTAACTCAAATTCAATTCGTATGGCCTAAATCTGGTCAGACTGCTCCCAAACTTCAGTCAACCTTGGTTGGTGGTTGGGGGAAGGTTCTAAAGGTGTGACAGGGCTTTTTGCTCATTAACAACGAGGATTAGAAAAAAGGTTGTTGAATCTACGTGACTTCGACCATGCCTTCCAGTCTCTTTTGTACTCCCTTTACAAGTACGCTATACAGGCTGCCATTGCCTTCCCCACGTAAACCTTGATCAAATTACCGCTAAATCCAAAACAACCTGTTCAGCTGTTACAGAAGGATTCTCAGCACACTGAGTCAGTTGCGTGTAGGTGGGGGGTTTGTTTTCTAAGCCCAATTTTCCGGACAAATCTCGGTGGAAAAACAGCGAAAAATTCTGATTGTTATGGTCAGGGATTCGGTGACAATGTTGACAAAGCTTAAGACCCATGTAAAGTTAGGGATTACATGTATAGACCTCACTGGGGAGCAGTGAAGTAAAAGGTGGTGCAGAAATCTATACTAGGTAAATAATGACAAGAAAAACATTTTTTACAGGGCTCAAAATACCACCTGCATAATATACAGTTTAGTGCAGGTAAAATTGGAGTTGGCAGGTATTTCTGATGTCTACCTGCACCAGTGAGTCCATGTACTGGGTTTATATATACATGTACGTGTATGTGGATTTTTATTTGCTTTATTTGCTGTTACCACCTATGAAGTGTAAAAGAAATAATGGCATGATGGTTTCTGAACAGATTTTAATTTTAGTATGATCCATACTATCTTCCTGAATTCTGAGTGGTGCAAGAAAAGGATTTTGAGCCCTTTATTGACCAAAAATTATAACACAAGAAGGTTCAATTTTGTCTACCTGGGTTCAAACCACAGTTTATGGGTCCCCACAACTGTGCTGGTGAGAACCCTGTACATGCATAAATCTCCTAGATACCACTCCAACCGAGAGGCATGTTTTCCAAACAGGGTAAAGTTCCTGCACAAATGTTTGCCCAATAGCCGGAGCGACACAACTAGAAGTGTAACCGTGTGAGAATGAAGTGGTCGCTTTTAAGGTACTTCCGCTGTAAAAGCTTCCCCGTGTTTGACCAGGTGACAGTTGACGGTTGGCAAACTTTACGGAAACTTTCGCATGGGATTCCGACACCTTTTCCTGAAGGGCACTTCAGAAGGAAGGTTTGAAACAGACAACCTCATTCAAAATCTCTAAAGTTACACATAATAACTCTATAAAATGACTGTCACAAACCTAATACACAAACTTGCCCATGGGATTTAGACATTATTTCTTGAAAGGTATAATTATTGTGAAAAAAGGAAGGTTTAAAACTGACATCTTTCTTCAAAGGTTTACAAAATAGCGTGGCTGTTCATTGATATAACACAAAAATATCCCTCTAATTGGTCAGTTTTTAAAAGCTCTCCTTGAAAGGCACTTTTATTAGTTTTAAAAGGAAAGTTTAAAACTTATGTCTTCATTGAAGTTTAGCCCTAAAAAGTAAAAGCAAAGGTTTACAAAATTGTCCTACTCTTCTTTGTTGCAACACAAAAACATCTGTTACTTATATGTATGTAATAGGTATGGACATTATCACCATTCAGTAAGCTTTGAATTGGCATATACTAAACATATTTCAATGCAGTCTGGAAAAGAATTTTGCTAAATAGAAATGATCAATATTATGCTTTAACTTACAAAAATGCCTGAATCACTTTGAGAATTATCTCACAGAGTTCTGACTTGTTTTCTTTCATCCCTTGTTTACAAAAAATGTCTCAAAACAAGTTTGAAGCATTGATAGATGTACAGCTACTAATTCCACCTGTCATGTTACACTGTTTCCTGCCGTTGCCTAGCAACCCAGTGTGCGGAAAATGGGGTCAGCCCTCCTTTATAGACTGTTTAATAATTGTGTTTGTGTAACCAGTTATTGTAACCCAGAATTACAACACACCCCATGCTGTAGGTGGAGTTGTCAGTTAATTTAAATCCCTTTGTTTTGATTGGTTGTGTGTAAGTGTTTGTGGAGGTGGGTGAAACAGTTGATACCATAGCTAAACAGAATTATGAGGTAAAAAGTAAAAGGTAAAGGTAGTCCCGTAGCCTTTTTGAAGCCGTAGGGGCAGTGGGTTGTTAGTTCACTGTGTCTAGGGCACGGTATTGGAAAGCGGAGCCCATCGATCTCTCTCTTTCCACCACCTTTTACCTCCCCAACCGAAGTCAGGTACCCATTTTACACCTGGGTGGAGTGAGGAAAGTCGTTCAAAGTGCCTTTCCCAAGGACACAACATCCAGCCAGGATGCTTTATGAGAGGATTTTGTTTCAAATTAACTCAAGAATGATGACTAATTAGTTACTTAAATTTGACCAGCTTGTAGTGTTAGTACAGTACATGTATAACAACGGAAAGTAAGACCAGAGATTTAAATAAGCCATTTTAATAAGTTAGAAAACTCGATACAGCAAGATTACATTATTTATTGTCTTTGCTAGTAAAAAATATTGTTTCATTGAAGTCTATTTTAGCAGAATATCTTTTAGGCCACACCAATTTATTTTGTTGCTTCTCGGAATCGCCGCTCCAATTTTTTTGCATTTTGAAAAAAAAAAAAAATCTGGAGTAGAAAAGTCGCAGACCTCCCCAGACGATGGAGCAAAGCAATGGCACAGCACTAGCTTCACGCTACACGGCTTTCCGAATTTAGGGGGTTTCTTCCCTATTTTTCTGGACCATTTTGCTACACATATATCAGCACCTAGTGTATGAGATTCCCTATAAAAAAAGCCTGGAATTTAGCAGAAACACCCAAATTTAGCGAGCTAAACAAGGTCAGGAAACACCGCCCTCCCTCCCACCCTGCGTGTCGGCACGTTTGATAGACGGGTGTAAACAAACCTGCAATCCCAGGCCAACTGCCAATTTTACACGCCAATCAGCCGACTTGGTGAAGTATACATGCTTTATTGTTCTCCAAACTTGTCCCTGTAAAATCTAATCCGCTGTGGAGAATCCTGTTGTAGACCTTTACGGAGTCCGCCACAGACATCAAAGCAGGCCTAGGTCATTGACCGGAAGAGTTCATTTCAAGGGACAACTTCTGAAATATCATTATATATCCAACCATTCAGTGTATGTTGATACGGTTTGAAGTGGAAGATGTAAGTATTATAATGTAGCCTTGTCATATTAATACTGTACAAAGTCATATCTCTAATCATTTGATGTGGGTTTGAAGTATTTCAAATAAACTTTTCCCCTACACACAGAATAGACTCGCCCGTACGCGTGTTACTGGAATTGCCACAGAAGGCAATTTTTACCGGGTTTTTCCTCAGAATGTCTATGATTTTACCGGTAATATAGGCACTATAGCTCCTTATGATATAATTCTACCGTTCATTTTACAATTTACCAATACCATCGGCATGGGCGAAAGCACAGCGTGTTTACAAACCAAACCTGTGTTGGCTGCTGATGAACTTATGTTACACCATTGACAGATGAAAAAAACCCTTTGATCATGAACTGTGCCAAATCTTGTGCTGATTTTGATGTTGCAAATTATCATAACATTTTCTAAAACATGATACACAATGTATTCCTGCATTTCATTTTTTAAATATTTATAAATATCCATGTCAATTTAGATTTATAATCATTTGAAAATAATTCCAAAATACTACCCCCCAAAAAAGCAACCCAACACTGCAGTGACTAAAATGGAATGTGCCTCTGAGTCTGAGTATTCATTTGTCCAGGACCTGTAGCAAGCATGAGTCACACCATTTATCATGACCCTTCATGTCAATTTTAAAATAAATTTACTTAAAAACAAAGCTGTAACAAAGATGAAAAACTTTACCTCTACTTTAAAAAAATGAGGAAATTGGCCCTCAAAATGCAGGAAATGATGTTTCACAGGGTAAAAATTTCACTGCACTACATTTGTAGGTCTCCCTATGCTGTGAAAAAAATCCTGGTGAGAAGCCTGAAAGGGATCAATGCACAATACTTCGTCATGAAAAGCTGACAACTTGCATACAGTGTAATCCTGCTTTTCTGTATTTTATGTAAGCCCTATGTCTCCACCCCAAACTTTTTGGAAATTTTATTTTTATTTTTTTTTCGCCCTGTCGCTCCAATTTTTTTCTGAAAAAATCCGAGAAGCAACAAATTAAATTGGTGTGGCCTTACATGTAATTACTTTTTCCAGTGGTCATATGTAGTTCAAATACCTCCTGCATATGCAGGTTAGCGCAGGTAAAATTGGAGCTGTGCATTGCCAGGTATTTCTGATGTCTGTAACCTGCACCTAACCTGCACCAGTCCAAAGTACTGGCATACAAATGAAGGTGTACATGTGGATTTTCATAAGCTGTATTGACTGTCACCACCTATGAAGTATAAAAGAAATGAAATGGTTTCTGAACAGTTTTTAGTATGACTATGATCCATACTTCCTAAATTCTGAGTGGTGCAAGTAAAATTTGTCTGGTGCAAGTAATTACCTGCACCAGTGCAGCTATGCAGAAAAAAGGATTTCAATCCCAGTGCTATTAGTTACATTTGTTTCTCCTTTCTAACCTCTGAGATAATTGCAGGCTCGTTAATTCATTAACTTACCTTACTTAGATAGTGTACAGGTGGACATAATGAACCGGTCTACAAAAGCTTGTGTACATATTTACAAAATTGTCAGTTTGTTTGTGGTAAACATTTCACAAAGCCTTTAAGCCTTGTCAAAGTGTTCTCTTCCTGACGTGTCGTGTTGTGAAGGTGACACCGCGGGGGTTTTGTTACGTGATGCTCATTCTAACGTACGCAGACAGTTGGCGTATACAACTGTCACAAGTTTGTAACGTATACTTTCCAAGCAGATTAGTCTAAGGATCGGTTTATTTTTGACATGTTTTTAGGAGTTTTGTTTTTGTACTAGTGTCTTTTTTTGGCCAGCCCGTGTTGTATTGGATACTGTCTTGCCTATTTGATAATATCTTGCCAATTTGATATTGTCTTGTAGCAATTAGGTTCTGCTTGCTCAAAATCAACTTTTGCTGAGAAACAACAATGAACATTGAAAAAAGTTTTTGAGTTGATCTTTCCAGAAGAAATAAAATATTGTAATACATGTATTGGGTAGTAATTAAAATTAAAATGTATAGTTACTATATAATTATCATGGAATTTGTATAATAAAGTTACAGTCAAACATAAAGAAAAAAACGATAATTTTTCTGTCACTTTGGTCTTTTGTACTGGTACATGTACATTACTATATAGTAGGTACATTCCTTACTGGAATAATCAGTGATATTCGATTTCCTACAATGTAGCATTACATTATTCTTCTAATCCAAAATCCATTCAATCTGCTCTAATTCAGTAATTGTACTTTATAGTAAATACTAGCTACTTAATCTGTCATGGTGTATTCACCGCTAAAGCATGTCGCCATGGAGCGTTCCCCCATTACTTAGCGCAGTGCTTTTATCCCTTTCACGAGCAGTGAACTGTCACGGTAAAGTTCTCATTGTGTAGAACGTTCCACGCTCCATGGGTTGATTTTGAAAGAAGGGGGCACAATATGGGGACCTCCTAGAAGGCACTCGGTTACTTGTGGCTGGTTTTTGGTTTCAGATGACTCCGAGCTTGTGAAAATAATTATATTTGGTCTCTGTTGAAGGTTTGGGACGGTTTCAAGTTAGGATGTCTTTCTTCTAAGTGCATATTTTTTTACATCTGCCAAGAATTACGTTTTGTGGTCTGTTTGCTTACATCAAGGAGGTTATACGGAGAAGGAGTCGTAACAAGATTTACCCCCATTCAACGATGTTCGACTCGAGTGTGAAGAAAGTTATTGACATCGGGGTGTGAATTAGTCCACATTTCTATAGCATACCGCCAGGCCACCAGCATAATTTCTATTGTTTCCCCAAACTGAAGGCACGGCAGGCATAATGGGGACTTCGAGTAGAGTTGATTTTAGAAGTTTCGTGATTTTGAGGACAAATTTGAAGCGGCTGGAGATACCGAGGACAGCGATAAAGAGGCCTGTGTCACAGAAGACAAACCCACGCGACAGAGGATACTAAGCGGCAACGCACGTAAGCCGTGTAGCTGTCGAGCTAGCTGTAAATTCACATGCGATTTTTCAAACCTACAAAAACGTTGGCTGGCTCAGAAAGCATGAAATCAATGGATAAACTCGTTGGTGGAAGCCAAGGAAGTAATTTGTACCTTTTGTAGAAACACGTAGCCGGAAAAATATCGTACAAATTAGGAATTTATTCCGAGGTGCGTTGCTTGTCGTATCAAGAAAACCAGCCTCCCAAAATGTTATATCCCGATCTCTTCCCTACAGAGACCCTACCGAAATCATGGCCGAAATCAAATTGGTACAAACAAAAACGCCACGGGCCCAGAAAAAATCGAACGGGCCCAACTCCAAAAAATACATGAATGGAACCACAAAGACCTGTACTATCCAGGAAAATTTTTAGTTTATCGGGGAAAATCCCCACAATTTTGTAATTGCAGCATAAATCTAGACATATTTCTTCATATTTCTAAGGCAAAAAAAGAGAGACACGGACAAAGAAATGGCTGTAAACAAACCCATGTTCATAGTACAGCGATAAACAAACTATCGACGTGACCGCCATGTTGTTCTCTTCAAAACGGCGTTGTCTGCGCAGCGCTAGTGCGCAACCCAAATAAGGAAATTGTCGGAAACCGAAGGGACATCGCCTACACATCGGCGGCCGCTCGGCTCACATCGCTGCGTGTGACGTCATGATCAGCCTCATTAGCGGCCATTTTGGCGCGAAAGGGTGAGTCGAACATCGACTACAAAGGGAGACCGCCGGCGCGCCGGAACAATAGGACGCAGCGGGGTTTGACAGGCGAAAACAAAGGCCGCGGCAGGGTGTTAATCTCGTTACTACTCCTTCTCCGTATAACCTCCTTGCTTACATCTAGACTCGTACAGTTTCATCCATCCTGATTTGATTTCATCCACCAGTAGTTGCTAATTAACAAATTCATAAAGTTCATTGCAAATTTCTTAATGATCCCATTGTTGAAATATACACAGTCTATGTTGTGTCAATAACTCAATTTCTTCTGTAGTGCCATCCTGAACTTTTGACACAGTCCCTTACTAAGCAATAATGACAGAACACTGTTGGTTGGTTGCTATTTGCTCAAGCACTGAGGCTGAAATAACATGTTTGAATAAGATGGAAGATTATACACACGTGTTACAGTAAGAGATGTAGCCACTAGTCAGCTAAAATTAATCTTCCAAAAAATAAAAACTCTGAGGATTAAATATTGTCTCACAAAAATGCCTGCCCACAAGTCATCAAATCACTCACTCACTATCTGGTTTATTGTAAATGTTGTTTACAATATTATATATTGTTACTGTAAACTGTTACAATACATTTCCTACCAAATGCAACATTTCAATGCCTTGAACTGTGCCGTATTGTCATGGAGTCTGAGTTTTAAATGCAAAGTTATGGATTGAAAGTTTTTTGAAATTATGATTGAAAACTTTCAGTCACACAATTCATAGTTGCTATACACATTATTACGGATTTATTACGACTATATTTATATAACCTGTATCTTGATTTTGAATGAAAGTTTACCCGTACTGATTCCCTCATTGACTTCAATGAAAAGCGGCCAGCAGGCCAATTTGAGTATTCCATGAATTAACAAACTTTTAAGGCTCAAACAAACAAACAAACAAACAAAAAAGAAAGTTTAACGTTTTTACTACAACTTGTCTAACTTTATGATTTTTCTTTCCAGCAAGAGGCAGTGGACCGAGCCTTGGCAGATAAGCGGAGAGAGGAAGAAGAAGAACGGGAACAGCAGCTTGTGAAGGATGCAGAAGAGCAGATACAACAGCAGCAGAGAAGGGTCCGTCATGTTAAAATTAGTGTCACTCCTCTTGTCTGCTCTTGCTTGTGTTACACAATCTCTCTCACTGTCAGGGGCTGATTGGGCCTCCTCCCCGAGAGCTTGTGGCATGATACACCTCTAACTTGAGAGAAACATTCCCTTTCCTAGACCTACCACTAGGAGCTCAGGATTTTCTGCAGATTTTCTATGGAGACCAGTCATCACAGTCTCCAACACTATCATGGTCATGGTAACAGACAGTTTTAAGTCAGACAATTGTGCACAAAAGTTGGAACCACTTCCCAATATATTGTGTGACTGAGGAACAGTTACAAATGCATAATAAATTCAAAAATAAACCTTCAATCAATGTTGACAATTTGCTTTTAATAAGTTTAGATCATTTGGTCGTTATTTGCAACTCGGAGTTAAGAAAAAAATAGGCGGGGAGAGACATTCATTCACACACAGGGAGTTGCTATTATTATATCTTCCAGGGCCATCTTAATCCACTCCTTCAGTATGGTCTTACACACTGAAGTACATCGTCATTCTCTGATCACCAGGAGAGAGTTGGCTTCCGTTAGAAATCCTCTTACAGATGCATCCGGAACAAGAGGCTCCAGTCATCATCTTATGTCACATAAGCCTAATATGGACTGATCTTACTCTTAGCTTAGGGTGTGACACGAACATCAAAATGGCAGGCCAGGAGGCAGTTCCTACGGTTTTGCCTGAGGTTTTTCAGTTTATGAAGATTGTTTTTAGTTATTGTCATTGATGTGGGTAGATATAGGAGTAGGATTCTGAGCCGCTTTTGTGGGACTTGAGAGGGAACCAAACACTTGATCAAGAAGTGCATGGGGTTACAGATTCTGAAGTACTAGTAGTTGTATTTTAGAGTTGTCAATGAGATACCTGACTGTTACAATAATACATGAAGATAGTTGCATCATAAGCTACAGTTAGTACTTAACACAGTCATGTGATGTGATGTAAATGCAGTTACATCTTTGTAAAGTTGATGACTATAAATTTTACATGTAATGAATTTGTTTTCAATCACAGACGGCGGCCCAGTTCGTACTGAGGAAACAGAAAAAGGAGCTGAACTCGCTCAACAGTCAGTTTAAGAAACAAAGGTAGGAAACACGTCCAGCTACCTTGTGTTAACCTTAAATAGCACACTGAAGTAGCTATTGGGCTACCTAAATTCCCTATTGGGGACGAGGTGACATCATGTAGGTAGCAGGGATGTCATAGTAGAGATTGGAATTCAGGACTAAGACAGATTTGAATTCTGATCTGTCCTAGGAGAAATGGGAAATCCAACCAGACAATCCAAGATTCCTCTGACAGATTACAACAGATCTTTTTTAAGGACAGCTAGAGTTTGTATGCAACAAGAAACAGTCCACATGGCTGTTTTGTTTGAATAAGGCATAAGGCCATCAAGTTCTGTCCTGCTTTAATTTGAGTAAAGATTCTGTCAAGTTTATTACAGCTGTCTCTCAATGTTATTGAGAAAGTTCAGAAGAACAATATATATATATTGTTAATTTGTCAAATTGTTCAGGTCCAGACCTGTACCTAAACCTCCGTACCGGTACCTGTACCTGTACCTGATGTCATGTTTAGGTACGCAGCCCTAGTGTACACTGTTTATAGGTCCCTAATGTGGCCCTGTTCTGTCCTAATCTCAGTGATTATCTATAGTTACTGTACATGTAGATCCTTAATCTGTCCTAATCTCTGTGATAATGTCCAGGTCCCTGATGCAGTCAGTCCGGCTGGGTAAAGGTCTGTTCCGACTGATGAACGATGAGGAAGCCGCGCACGAGGACGCCCAGGCGGAGCAGAGTCGCAGACAGGAGATGGAGAAGCTGTCGTCATGGCAACCACCAACAACGGGGTCCTCCTCAGACGAAGACTCTGATGATGACTTGTCTAAGGACGAGGACTTGGGAAAGTAAGGATTTTTCTTAAGCACTGGTGGTTTCATTCAAACTTAAGGAGGTAGGAGGTTTCGTTAAGGAGTGCTCGTGAGTCATATTGCAGAAGGTGGGGTAGTCCAAATAGAATTTATTTCCTTGGTTGTCAGACGTTTGAAGAGTATTATATGAAGTAAAACAGCGTGTGAAAAGTAAACAGCAATGTATGACAACATAGTCTACTGCGTTTTGATTCTTTTCAAAGGCAAATTTTTGGGTCGTTCCCTTTAGCACCACCACCGATAATACCAGTGGTAAAAGGGATGGTCAGGCCACACCAATTTAATTTGTTGGTTCTCGGATTTTTTCAGAAAAAATATGAAGCGACAGGGCGAAAAAAAATAAAATAAAAAACAGGCCTGGGCATCCTATTATAGCCCCAAATGCTACGATAGGAGCCATGAAGTCAACATAAAAGGCTGGGTTAAAATTTAAACAATGAATTTTGAACTTTTAATCAAACCTCTGCATTGAGAGATGGAAAAAACTGTAACAACTAGGAAGAAAAGGACTTTCTTCAACTGTTCGGGACAAAATGTGAGCATTTTTGAGCTGATTCAGAGCCAGAATCATTTTTTTTTTTTTTTGCAAATCAGAAAAAAGAAGAGGTGAATCCGAGAACCAACAAATTAATTGGTGTGGCCTTACCGACAACCACTCTCAACCACATGATTTGCTTCTCAAAATGTGGGAAACTACATTTTTGAAGGCTTAAAAATCCTAAATTTTCTGGGGGAGTATGCCCCTGGAACCCTCTAGTTTACGAGCACCTTCAGCCCTCATCCCCCCCCCCTTCCCCATCTGATCATGACAAAAAATTTTCAAGCTGGCTACCCTGTATTCCGCTAATTGCTTTTCAGGATTATAGCCATAGGTGTACCCACATGTAGCCCCCGTCAAATATACACAGTACTGTTAATGACTTTGAACCTTCAGCCTCGTTAAGCTAATCAACCACTTGATTTGCTAGGTGACAAGAACATGTTAGGAAATTAATTGTATTGCAAGGCATACATTTACCGACAGTACACTCATAAGGCTAAAGTGCCTACCGATTTGGTTTTTTTTTTCTAGATCTGCTTTTGTTAGCTTCCTTTAGGAGGAATATACACTGTATTGCCCACTGCTAGGTCGCTACATAACTGTTGCTCCAATCATTATCAGGAATCTCTTTAAGCCCCTGTCACACATAGCTGAATATGGCCTCCTGAACACTGCCAAACTCCCCCAACCATGGTTAGAAGCAAGGTCGGCTATGGTTGGCTGGTGTTTGGGGAGGTCAGCTACTGTTTGGCTGTGCCAGTCAAAATGTTTTAAACGGGAGGCTCGGCCATGGTTGGCTGGTGGTCGTTTGGGACGTGTTTGCGGGTCATATTTGACTCAAATTAACCCAAATTCAATTTGATCCATATTGAAAGGTAGGTGTGGCCTAAATCTGGTCAGACTGCTCCCAAACTTCATCCAACCATGGTTGGTTGGTGGTCGGGGGAAGGTTCTGAATGTCTGACAGGGTCTTAAGAAATGTAGTAAAAGGGCTAAAAACGTTGACAGGTCCTTTCGACTTTGGTTGCGTGAATTTCAAAGAACTTCAATATTGAATTCATCGATTCACTGACTTAGTGAATAAAGAAACTTATTTCACAGTGGAAACTCTTTACAATGTCACTACTGAACAACAAAATTGCAGTGTGCAAAAGATTGTTGCTAGGTGGTGACTCCATTTGCGATAAAAAGTTCCAAAGTGTAAACTCATTATGGTGTGATTTATAGGGTCCAAGTAGATAGATGTAGGCAGGAGTCACCATTAACTGTAATGAATGTTAACATTAATCAATATTAATGTAAGTATTAATCTATATTGATGTGAACATTAATCAAGACTAGTGGGTTTGACGTAATCGTTCTGTATTAACTGCTTCAACTACATGTATACAATTAACCACCCAGGGAATTTATGTGGTGAAATTCCTTAGTGTTATGGAGGAAAATAGTTTATCTACAAATTTTAAAGGATGATGTATTTTCATTGATTAGTTTGAAGTTTGACACTTATAAGGTGTACATTAGGATGAAAGAATACACAATGTTTGCACTTGATTTAGGGTGTGCTATTTTGCCAAATTTCTGAATCAGTGCAAGTGATCTGAGCTCCTGTGTCCCATTGTTCCTTTTTCAGGTTTTTCCAAACAGAGGTTCCAGAAGGAAGCAGTGCGAGGACAAAAAGTGCTGCTACAAGCCATGCTGGGTAGATATGTAATACTATGAATAGTACATGTAATATACTATTAATATCTTTTTGATGAATCTGATGTATTTTGACTTCTAAAAATTCAACTCCCGATAGATAGATATGTGAACAATTATGGTCCTTTCAGTACAATGCAAAATAATAATAAATCTAAAATCATTTTTATTATACCAGAAAAAAATGTATTCTTAGAGCCAGTGTCACATTGCATTTTATAGTTCATTCATTCAATCATTCATTCATGCATTCATTCATTGACATTCATTCATTCATTCATTGACATTCATACATTCATTCATTCATTCACTCTATCCTGTTCCTCCAGTACAATAGACATCACTGCCCAGTCGGAGTTTGCGCCCTCCGTTCGCACACGTTCCGCCGTCAGTACCAAGAAGAAGAAGGGTCCGCACAGCGCGCCTCCCCGACCTTTCACCCCCTGTTACTCCAACATCAACGCACACCAACCTGCAACGCCCAGTGAGCTGTAAGTCTCTAAAGCAGCTGTTATTTGAGGCTTAAAAGCTACATTGTACAAATGTAGTACATGACTACATGTACTACCTAATATTGGAAACTGTAAAATAAATATGATAGAATATTACACGGTGTGTTCCGTATCACCCGAGTGCCCAACGACCCATCCTACCTGGGGGAAGGCTGGGACCGAGCGTGATATGGAATACAGTCTGTGTGCTATTCTATTTATGGCATACCTACCTGAGAAAACGCACATTTCAGTTGCAAAAGTTAAGAAAATTAGGTGTACCGAAAGAAAAAATTGCAACATCAATTCCAATGTCTGAACACCAGGTGTACCTGTACCTGAACAAAATAAAACACTAGTGCACAGCATACACTAAAGATAAGTAAATTGCATCACTAAGGTTAAAAATTCTAACAATTTAGCACTTGCAAATATTATAAGACTAACTGTCTTGTTTTGTGCAATAATTTGCCACTAAACCACAGTTGCTTTTATGTATGCTTGGCCAAACTAGTTTAGGTATAGGTCTGGTACAGGTCCTGTGCACCTGTACTTGTACCTAAAATTTGCTGAGGTACACAGCTCTTCTTGTTTCCTAACTCTACTTTCCTCCCCTGTTTCAGAGAGAGTTTTTTCCGTCAGCTGTGTGCGTTGAACTGGATCCTGGAGTCCATGTCTCTGGAGGGGCCGAGTGTCATGATGCCCATTTCCTCATGCTGGGACCTCAAGTAAGAAATCATACTGAACTGTAGCAATATAATATGTAGTATCATGTTGTTATATGGTGTCAAATGGCTGAGTGGCTAAGGTGAGCGGACACGAGATCAAGAGGTAGCGGGTTTGACATGGCTAGACATTGTGTCCTTGGGAAGACACTTGACTTTCCTCACTCCACCCGGGTGTAAAATGGGTACCTGACTTCAGTTGGGGAGGTAAAAGGCAGTGGCAGGAGAGGGATGGGCTCTGCCTTCCAATACCCTAGACACAGTGGATCAACAACCTACTGCCCCTACGGCCTCAAAAAGGCTACAGAACTAACTTAAGTTTACCCTTAATTGATTATGATGATAACTTTTATCCCTACAGGGAACCTGGAGGTACGAAGACAACCCAACAGAAACTGAAGAAGGAGAAAACGACGGAGACAAAGTGGGCCCAGTTCATCACACAGCCGAGGATAGACAGGGTAAGATGCCTTTATCATCAAATAACTAAAAATGGAGCCTTGCCAATGTTTACAAACTATTGTTATGTAGGCCAATTTCTGCCAGAGTATTACAGTGTAGCCTTAGTGCACACATTTTCATTCGATATCAACTTATGCTTAATATATTTAATCATACAATATAATACACAATTTAATTTTAATGATATCTTAGTCATAGATTTTTGCTCACAAAGAAAGGCTCTTAACTATTCGTGTTATGGAAAAATTAAACTATTTTCCAACACCAAGATCAAACCCATCAAATTTTCAAACAGTCCTCTCGTCTTTTATTCAGTTCTTCAATAGGGAAGAGGACTGGTAAAAAATTTGAAGGGCTCAAAAATTCATCCGGACTTTTGTTTGAAAATTAGTTGAATTCTCCTCAAATATCAATACCAACACAGATTGTTTGTTTGTTTGTTTTTATGAAGTGTCATGCTCGTATTTTGTGTCTTTTAGCAAGCCAGACTGAGTATCAGACTAGCTGCTGGGTCTCGCAGACCTTCTAGTGCGCGGAAGGTCTCCCTCGGCCGCTCACCGAATGCCAGTCGTCCGGGGAGCCACAGTTCCGGGCGGGTGTCCCCAGGACCCCCCTCGCCCTCCCCCTCCCCCAGTCCCGTACCCCCTACCCCTCCCACGCCGACCGTGACAACCAGCCCGGTAACCGCGCCGGACATCGTAGTCAGCGAGGATGTACCAGAAGCAGATGAAGTAGATGAGGTGTATGATAAAGGTAGGTACATTGTATACATAGGTACATTGTATACTGCTTGCCTTTTTCAATGAGGCGTAGCAAGCCGTTTCAATTCACCATTAATCATAGCTGGCCGCTTTAATTTAATGTTAAGCATTGTTGGGAAATTCTTCGTGAAGCGTAATTGTTCGATTTACAAAATGTAATTCCACGTATAATGTTATTTGTTATCCTGAATTCATTGTATTACAATGTATTTAAAAAATTCTTCATATGGCGTAGTTTTGAACGCCAGATTGCCCGAAAATTGTAATGGAGCGTCCAAGGTTCTGCAGAAATTCCTGCAGGAAAGATTATTTCTGCAGGAATTTAGGTTTTTCCTGCAGAAATTCCTGCAGGAAAAAATTCACCCTGCAGAAATTCCTGTTGGAAGAAAATTTTCAAAATGAATATTCATGAAAGTTATTATCATCATTCATAACAGCACATCATACTTGTCAATTATATGTTCATTGAAATGCTTTGATATTAAAAATATTTAGTACTTGTAAAAATGTGAAAAGTGGAATTCCAGACTTTAAGTGGAGGGTGTTACATGCGTAATTATATGTGTCACTGATCATAAGACCATGTACATGTAGAAACTCTTTTAGTTTTCCTTTTTCAGCCTACACAAGCAGATCTAGAAGAAGTAGAAAATTCAGTAGGGCAAAAAAGGACAGCAGTAAGTCGGAGGAACATCTCAGCTCCACCCTAGGTGTCAAAAATCTCCACAATTGTCACTAACGAATTTGGTGGTAATTGGATGTCTGTCAAATAATTTGTTGGGAAATTTAATCGTGTCCTTAAACTTTGTTCAATGTACAAGTAAAAGCTAAATGTCATAATTCTGCTGGGTACCCTGAGACCACCATATGAAACAAAAGCTCCTGTTACACATTCAGAACCCTCCCCTGAACACCAGCCAGCCAAGGTTGGCTGAAGTTTGGAAGCAGTCTGACCAGATTTAGTCACCATTGAATACGAATCGAATGAAATTTGAGTTAAATTTGAGTCAAATCTGACTGCTAACCATGTCCCAACCAATGCTGACCTACTCCTGAACACCAGCCAACTACCAGCCAACCAAGGCCTAACCTCCCGTCCACACCTGAATGTTTTAAACATTTTGAAACATTCAGCTGGCACAGCCAAACTGTAGCTGACCTCACCAAACACCAGCCCAGGACAGCCGACCTGACCTACTCCTAACTATGGTTGGGAGAGTTAGGCAGTGTTGGGGAAGCCGTATTCGGCTGTGTGTGACAACTGAATACAGCATCTGTTCAGTAATCCCTGAGGGTTGCACACTTCAGATATCCAGGTTTTCAAGTCATTCTTGAGAAGGCCTTGATGATCTTTTTTAATGTGGCAGTCTCAGAGTACCTGGCAGAATTATCAGAGTTTATGTCACAGAATATGACAGTGGTGGATAAAAACTTAAGGTATATTAAAGTACTGACTGTAATCTAAATTATCTTAAATAATATCATTTAAAAGGGAGGAGGTAGCAAGGTCATAATGGAGGAATGAAGGTCACAAAAGCAAGGTCATAATGGACGTTTCACTGACATATACGCCAACAGAGATTTCCTGCTAATACGTGACATCTGGCTGGCATGTCCACAAGTTTGCCATTTTCTTGAATATTCTCTTATTTCCCCGCAGCTCTTCTGAAGTTTCTGTCAGACATCAGTGCAGACTTACAGAAGGAAGCGGAGGAGGGATTGGCGCAGGACGGCGACTTGAGACCGGGGAGTGCGGAAGACTCTGCCTCTAGACGTGACACGCCCACTATCACAATCAACTCTCCCAGGGCAGCGGACAGGTAAGGAATTGTTATTAAAAGTAAACTTTCTCTCTAGAGAACAATTCTATGAAACATTATGTTTTGAAGATGTTCCATGTTCAATTGTTACAGTACTGTATTACAAATTAAGCCATACCTAGGCTGCAATAGCATTCAAAATGCTCCGGCCCATATGATAACTAGCTGTATCACACGAGTGTTAACTTTACTGTTATCACACGGCTTCCAAAAGTTCCATGATAGAATAATTTGAACGTGTTTTACGTGCACCGCGTGTGCCGCTTTTGAAAATGCTAATACCAGATTCAGAGGTTGGAATTGATTTTTGTTTAGGGACACCAAATTTTCTCGTCTTTTGGCACATTTCGCATTGAAATGTGTGTTTTCTCGGATGGGTATGACATAAATAGAATACTACACGGTGTATTCCGCATCACCCTCGGTCCCAGCCCTACCGTGAATCGGTTCCCACTCCTGCAGTCGGGCTGGTACCTCGGGTGATTGGTGGTGTTGCCCTAATGGCACAGGCTGGTTTTATCATGGCCCTGGTTCAGGTAATTAGGTGCAGGTAGACATCAGAAATACTGGCACAGCTCCAATCCTTGCACAACTATAGCTACTTATATGTATGCCTGGTGAGTGAGGTGGTATTTTGAACCCAGCCCTCAACCATCACTAACTGTTGGGTAGCGCTGATCTCATCTACAAATGAGCCAAAACTTGCTGCAATGAAACTTTAATAATTCTTATTTTTTCCAATGTCCATGCCTTTAAACAAGATAACTTTTATTCCCTCGCCAGAATGTCCATGCAGACGGTGGGGAGGGGGGCACGAGCTATGATGGCGCTCAGGAAACAGTCTCGTGCTTACGGCATGCCAGGATCCGCTCGAAATGTAAGTCTGGAAAAAATACACAATGTCATTGTCAATTAATTTTTTATGTTTCCCAAATGTATCTTAAGTGACGAAGTTGGATACTCAATAACATTTTGTGGCTATTACATTTTGTGGCTATTACAACTACAACGTGATGTTTTTTTAAAAGTGCTTTCACCTGCCTACAGTGGAAAGTCTGAAATATTTGAACTAATTCTACAACCTCTTGTTAATAATGATTGCTTCAAACCTTCTTCATCTTAATGTTGTTGTATTTCTGAACAGCTTTCCTAACATTGTGGATTGACCTTATCAGTAAGTCTAACATAAGATGTACATGTAATGTGTATGATTGAATGTGTATGTGCACCACAGAAACCTAGGCCTGTATTCACACTCTTTCACATAGTGTGCACTCCCAAGCTTGTATATTATACACTAAATTTAAAATGTATGTGTCACTGAACAGGTTTGGATTTAAAACAGTCACTTTGCAGCATACACATCTACTATAACACTATCTACAAATTTGAATGTATGTACACTGTAACGTAATTCCTCAGCAATTAGTTTTGCAAGTCTAGGTTTCTTCCGAAATGTTAATACCGACACGGGCGAAATTTTATGCTCATATTTTATGTTTTTTTAGCAAAACAAACCGAGTATTGGTTGGTTGGAGTTTATTTAATCTAAGGTATTGCCTTAAGGTTAAGGTTGTGTTGGAAGTCCTTTACTTAATAAGTAACATTTCCTGAACTTCCCTCTCCAGCCCTCCCCCACAGACGAGGTGCGGTCACAGCTTGCTGATTACAGACTCAGGGGAACCCCTTCCACACCCTCCAGCAAGTCCTTGCCAGCCAGACCTCTCAGGTAGTACCCTCTCAAAACTTTGAAAATATGTTCATGCATGTTTATATGTATATATTAGACCATATACTGTGTATCATACTATTAGATACATGTGTAGATACATACTGTAATCACTTTGTTTTCATAGTAGCAAAATTTCATAGTCTGAGGAAAATGGACATGTTCACGGAGCCTTATTAAATTGTCATGGTGGTGGGAGAGGGGGAGGGGAGTAAGAGACATTCAAATGATTTGATTATGGTACAGAAGTGACTGTGAAAACCGTGAACATACATGTACATGTAAAAATGACGTGAAAAATTAGGAATTACAGTACTGTGTATCATACTTTTATTAAATGTATCTTTTATTTGCAAAATGTTATACCTTGTATCCAATTATCAATTGTGTGGAATGATTCCCAGCTCGCCAGCGTACTTCGCCCTGTACATGGACTTCCCGAGCGTGAGGCAGCAGGGCATGCCCCTGGAGATGAGGCAGCGGTTTGCAGACGTTACAGCTGAGAAGTCCCTCACACTCCACGACAATCTGGAAGCTCTGGACAGGTAGGTTTTATTAATGATAAGTGCAGGCCATGAATTTGGTTCTTCCCACTTTAAAACGCCTTTAATTCAGACTACAATACCTTACATGGTGGGTGTACAGAAAAATCTTATTCTAGTGTTCTTCTCATTCAAAAAAACTAAATATACGCCAGTTGGGTTAAGTTATGTTAGTTAGTGCTGGTCACGTGACCTGATTATGTAGTGGGGTCACGTGTCCCATGGCCATGTGCTCCAGTCTTGTGGGCGCCGCCATCTTGGTGTGCTGTTGATTCTGTCCAGAGTAATAAACCATGCGGAGTTTGCTGTCATGATGGTTGACTCGAGTCGTCACCTGCGTCCTTACTGGCGATAGGTTTGAGACCAAGTTTCGTACTCTGAATCTCTTCACGAATCTCTAAATCGTTTTATCAGTGGACAGGCAGATGAACATTTTTTCCTTCTGTTTTGCCTGTCCTGCAGGAAAAGAAAACAGAAGTGTGAGACCAAGTTCCGCACCCTGGGCCACCCCACCAGTTTCTTCCGAGCGGTGGACAAGATGAAGACAGCGGTTCAAGAGGAGGAGCGTAGGGAACAGGAGGAGTACGAGAATCTACGCCGGCAGAAAGTTCACGCACCATGGTGGGTTTTGGCCTACATTTGTACATTGTATGGAGTTTGCACTTTTGTGACTACGATCATCATAGTACGACATAAGTCCCTGTCACACATTTAGTACCTTCCCTTGACAACCATCCAACCAAGGTTGGCTGAAGTTTGGGAGCAGTTTGACCTACTTTTCTATACAAATTGAATCGAATTTGAGTTAAATTTGAGTCACATTTGACCCCCAAACACTACTGACCAAATCACGAACACCAGCCAACCATGACCGAACGTCCTGTCCACACCAGGATGTTTTAAACGTTTTAAAACATTCGGCTGGCGCAGCCGAACAGTAGCCAACCTCGCTGAACACCAGCCAACCACAACCGACCTTGCTCCCGACCTACTCGGGAGGCCATATTTGGCTATGTGTGACATGGGCTATAGATGTCTTCTGCTATGCTAGATGGTGAACCAGCTGCCAAGTAAATTTGTATTTGTCATAAGTTCACAGATTAGGAGTTAAAATTTACCGCACTCAGTGTAGACATATTTTACACACAGGTATAAAGACCTGCAGGAGAACTTGCCACCAAACATCAGGGACGACCGATTCTGCCTCAACATCCTGGAGAAAATCTCCAGATACGGCATCGTAAGTACAAGGACTGGTTAGGTTATTTCGGAACTGTTTGTTTTGGGTTGTAGAGTTGTGAAGAACTAGAGGCATTTGTCAAGTCAGAAAGTATTTGGAAGAAAGTTCACACATTTCAATATTCTTCTGTGTTCGGACAGAAATAACAAGCTTCATGTAACTTTAAAAAAAACAATAAATGCTTTAAAAAGAGCTGGCCAGGGGCCAAGATGGGAATAGATGGCATGAGTGTGATGACGACGTGTGACTGAAATAATTGTTCACCTTCAAGTTGGTGACTTGAATTGGACTAATGCTAATAAGACTGGACTGCACAATGGTTATGAATAATGAGCTCTTTCCCTCCTGACATCTGCTTGGTTTTCATTCAATATAATGTGTCCAACACCCAAACATCGAACGAACGATGAACCAACCATCAAACATGATTCTCACAAGAAAACCAGGACAAGGCCCCCAGCAAAAATAGTCCAATCTAGTGCACGTGTCACTCTAAGAGTTCCAAGTCTTTCTGATGACCTATAGGTCTGGTCAAGGATAATGAAGTTTCCGTCCTTCCCCTGCCCAGGTGCAGTTGGACGGCATCAGCAGACGGTACAGTCCCCACCAGTTCCTCAAGGTTCTGTCCACGCTCCGACCCTGGGAGCTGTGCGCCCCTGACATCAGCTCCGCTATCGAGGTACCACCTCCTCCTTAAGCTATTCCAACTTAATTTCTTTGTTCTTAGAAAGTAAAATTTTGCAAGAGGAAAACATGAACACAGTTGGCTGGAAGGAAAACTTGCATCTGCATCTGACTATTTGAACTCACTGTAACTGCATAAACTTTCCCCTCAGACTCTGTTTTCATGTAGAAATTTCAGTTCTGTAGGACAATGTTCTTTTCGATCCTTGATCAACAAATTATATTTGCTTGGCCATAGCAGTAATTTTTACATTCTATGCAAACAGATATTTTGTAATTATTTCTTAGAGATTTCATAGAGATTTGAAAGACAAAAATTATTATGACTACACATTAAAAGCAACTAGAGTTCGGCGACCTCATACCTCCATGAAATGTTTAGTGCTAAGTTGTAAATCTTAATACATTGTAATATGCATGGTAATGACCACCTGTAAATGGTTACATTTACAATCCTGCTCATTAGCAAAATTTTTATGCAAAATATTCAGACACATAGCCCCTACCTAGTAACATTCACGTCTTGAATATTCACAAAAATTAATATCGTTTCACAGTTTGTTCGAGAGAAGATCGTTGAGATGCCCACAGAGGATTATGAAGAGTGGCTGGACACCAGACTACAGACCAGGGCCAAAAGTGCTCCTCCTGGGGGAAAACGGTAGCACTGCAGGACATTTTCTAGCCATGAGATTTCCCCTAGGAAGTTTTGTAAGCCACAGTAATGCAAGGAAAGTTTAGCAGTAAATGGAGGATGGAATTACATTTTTCTTAAATTTGTAGTTTGTCAAGTTAAGATTCTTCCCGTACCTTTTGGTGTAAAGGGGCCGTGCCCATCTCCGTTCCCATAGCCCTTGGGCCACTGGACCCACTACAATAGGAGGATAGCCCACTGTACAATCTGAAACATATTTCATACAACTACAGTTTTCAGGTTGTGAAGTATGTACTTGCCTCAAGAAAAACCTTCGTCAGAATGCACATGACTTATATCAAATGCAGTAACACTAATACGTTTGGATTTGGATTGCTATCACATGCGGTGATAGCAGAGAACGTTCTTTCAGAAAAAAAAAACATCCTTGTCAAAGTTTGCCTATGCTGCTGAAGCAAAAACCTAAGAAAAAAATGGTCATTTCTCAAGAAATAAACTTAAATGTCTGGCAATGAGATTTAAAAAAGTTAAGAAATAACTTCAAGTACTCTGTTATTTTGATGGAAAATGCACTTTTTGAATATTGGTGCCAAAGTGACCTGTTAGCTATGCATACTACCAAGAAAGAGGCACAGTAGAAAAGGGAAGATGGCTTCCAACTTCAAGATATGCAACTTTCAATCATTAACACGTGTAAAAATGCCTTTTATGTATCAATTTTATACAAAGCCTAAGTTTTGTATTTTGTCCCTTTGATGTTGTAAATATGAATGTACAACTACATGTACAGCTGCAGAAACTGGTTTGTAAATAGTTGTGTTATCAAGCTGAAGATGTTATTGTTTCATTGGTACAAAGTTGTTTTATTATAGTTATGAAAATATTATGATTGTACTTTTTTTCAAAAGTATCATTAGAATATACAGCAATGTAAAAAGATGTATAGTCAATAGTTAGTTGAAATAATTGTTTTTATAACAGTTATTGTAAAGTAAGTTGATTTTTTGGGAGAAATCTATCAGCAGTGGATCTCATGTGTTGATTTAGATCGAAATGAAAAATCTGAATCGTTAAATGTGATTTGTGATGAAGCAATGCTTGTTTGAAATAAATTTTCTGAAAGTTTTTGTGTTTTCAGGGTATTTTGCGTATGTGTGTGTGTATGTCTCTGTGTGGGTGTTGGTGTGTATGTACATGTGTGTAATGTACATGTGTGTAATGTATATGTGTGTAATGTACATGACATTGTATGTATGTGTGTTTAGTAGTATTTCAAGCATACACCGATTCTGGAACAATGTTTCAAAAAATTTCAAAATAGAAACGTTGCTGACAAGAGACCAAAAAAGCTGCGGCTTTAACTGCTTGTACAAGCCCCTCTGGTGAAGCAAGATTTAGAATTTAAAATTTCATCAATAAAACGGTCCATTTCTGATTAATTCCTGGTATTGTGGTAGTCAGAAATAGCCTCAAGGCCAAGAACAAGAGCGGGAAAGACCTGGAGTAAAACCTGGAGTAAGAGCCCAACTCGCAAAATCTGGGAATGAAAGACGCTTCCTAAGCCTGCCAATAATAATTATATACAATTTAACAAACACACTTTCTCTCTCTCTCACTCACATACTTATATATTCAAACACATACATATTATTTACACGCACAAAAGTGAGGTAAAAGTCATTTTGTTCAGAAGTTGGCATTAATTGACAAAATGCACAAAAAAGACCAGGTACAATCAACTTTGCTTAAACTGCAACTTCTTTTCATATCTAGAAAACTTCGGAAACAAATATACATCAAGCAAATCATTAGAACAAGGAAAAAACAATCATGGAAACATAAATACATAATAAACACATGGTCAAAATCGCTATATATTTCTGCAAATGAAATGCCCTTTTCTTTAGTTGACAGTCTCAAAATGCTCAAGTTGAATTCTACAGTGTGCAAATTTATTTTAGCTTTCACATGAAGACAGATGTAGCAATATCTTTGCTTCATACAAATCTTGGCTGTATCAAGTTCAACAAACTAACCTTTTTCTTGAACAAATCTACAGACTGCTACTTTGATATGCAAAGTAGACGGAGCAAACTCTAATATTCTCTCACATGACAAAACTGTCAACATATTGAAGAAACTTTTACAATGAACGGAATAATTATTTTCATAGGCAAGAATACCTGCTACATATACTGAGCCCCAATCATTAAGTATGCATCATCTGAACAATTAATCTGTTTTTGTCGTCTCTCTATAATGTATATTCATCATATAATATTATACATCCCAGATAGCTAATGCTTTGCTACAATATACACGTGTCCTTTGAAACATTGAATATCTTTACTGGCTCCGGAGGCTGTCATTATGTTCACCTTTGTAGGTGTTGGATTACATTATGTAGCAAGTGTTGGAGGGGCTGGTTACCACATGAAGGTGTTTAAGTAAGAATAAACAGAGCAGTAGTTTGTTAGGCTATATCATGCGACATTTACGCATTTGCTTTGCAAATGTTACCTTTCTAGTCTTGAAATGTTTCGGGAATTAAATATACAAACTTGATAACCATATTCTGATGTTCGTTCGGGTCGATGCTGTATAGTTATTGGGTGATGCCAACTAATAACTGCACTTTGTTCAGGTCACTCAGCAATCGTCTGATTTCACCTTTAACCTTTGACCTGTCGTGCAGGGGGTCCTGACCGTCCTGAGTTGTCGCCGGTGCCTCGCAGGCCGTCTCCAAAGCTGTGGTGGAGCAAAAACAAACATTTTTATAATTATGTTGAACTTGTTTGTTTGTTTGTTTATTTATTTGCACAAAAAAATATACATAATACAATAATAATAAATAAAAGAAGGTGCAGGAGGAGGGATAAAGCTTATTTAGCTTATTCTAAGCCCTCCTCCTCTATACTAACCAAAACTAATTATAACTCAAAATTGAAATGAGATTATACATACATACATAAGGAATTGTTTACAAAATAATTCAAGACATAGCCAAAATGATACAATAACAATAATGAAACAATAGTATACATAAATTGAGATGAAAAGAAATTTAAATGAAATGTAGCCATATCACATGGTGTTCTAACTGTTATCACACGGGCTTCCAAACGTTCCATAGAATAATTCGAATGCATTTCCCATGCAATACGAGCGCTGCTTTCGAAATTTCAAATACTGGATTTGGACATTGGAATTGATGCTGTTACAATTTTTTGTTTAGGGACACCAAATTTTCTCAACTTCTGGCATATTTTGCATTGAAATGTGTGTTTTCTTGGGTGGGTATGACATACCGGTGAATAAAATACAACACGGTGTATTCTGCATCTCAATCGGTCCCAGCCCTCCCACCTAGTACATATCAAGTTTACTGATTATGCAAAACAAATAACCAAACAGAAGTCTGACCGATGATGTGCTGTTCCATCATCTCCAGCCGTTTTTCCACGTCGTCCTGCATCTCACAGATGTGGTCCAGCAGGTTCACCTCACACGAGAACGGGGCTACCTGCTCCTGATTGGTCAAGGTGCTGGTCGTCATGGCAACACCGTCAGTCGCCTCCTCTGATTGGCTGGTGGATGGTTCAACTGTTGTGGGCTGAAAAACAAGTACACACAAGTCCTTAGAATAAAACAAGACGTAACACTTTGTCGTTTTGTACAAATGTCATCATGATGTTATTTTTAGTCATTGTATCCTTATTAATTTTTTACAAAGACTAAATAGATACTGAATAGATAAAGGTTTTAAAAAAAGATTGAAACAAAATTAAAAGTCTACGTCCAATTAGTACATTGTACTAATTGTATATCACCATTTGAACTAATTGTATATCACCATTTGAAAAAGGTAACCAAAGGTTATTTCGAAGTACAAAATGTACCATAAAACCACTGACAGTACTCAAAAAAAGAAAAAATAAGAAATCTGAGATACCAAACAATCCGCATCATAATAACTACTGGGTAATCGTATACAAAAATCAAAGAAAGCCGTCAAACCCAACTTGAGTTGCAAACACACAAACATGACCGAAAACAGTAACTTTCCGCAGAAGAATATCTCCTTCCCAGGAGGTAAAAAGTACAACAGTATCAGAACTGTTCCTAACCTGTGGTTGTCTCCATAACCCATGCCCAGACTCCAGTGGAACTCCTGCGGTGTAGTCTGGGCCGTCGGTAGGCAAACTCTCCACTCTGTCTGCAGTCTGGGGGTAGAAGAACAGTCAGGAAGCGTTAAGCCCGTCACACATAGCCGAATGTGGCCTCCCGAACACTGCTGAACTCCCCCTAACTATGGTTAGAAGTAGGTCGGGAGCAAGGTTGGCTGGTGTTCGGCCAGGTTGGCTGAGCCAGCCGAATGTTTCAATATTTTAAAAACATTTGGATATGGACGGGAAGGTCGGTCATGGTTGACTGGTGTTTGGAAGTAGATTAGGGCATTGGCAAATTACACTCAAATTCGATTCAATTCATACAGAACAGTAGGCATGGCCTAAATCTGGTCAGACTGCTCCCGAACTGCAGCCAACCCTGGTCGGCTGGTGTTAGGTTCTGAATGTGTGACAGGAGCTTTAGTTTAGCTTTACTTGTGCCTGAGTCAAATAAATCAATCATCTAGTACATACCTGTGCTAGTGCCCCTGCCATCAGCAATCTCCCCTCCTCCTGTGTCTGTGTCTCCACCCCCAGGTCCTCCAGTCGGCTCTCTGCCACGGTCGGCCGCTCCACCGGCGTACACGGTCGGCTGTACGAGTGGTCGCCCCAGCTGTCACTCAAACTGGACTTACTTGGAGACTCCTCCTTCACCGGGCTCTTCTCCTTCTCAAGACTTGGCGCGACGACTTGCGGCTTCGCTTGTTCTGATGCAAACGTCTTGAACTTCTGCGGTTCAGCTGGACTGGCGCGCTGATTTTCCTTGCCTGATTCGGAGTTTTGACTTACACTAGTAACTGATGGTTGGACGTTTTCTCGTGTTTCACTTCCTGTGATCGACGTACTCTGTTTTTCTGAAGAAGTGACTGGTACTGAGGGTGTGGTCGTTGTTGCGTCTTGCTCGGTTCTTGGACTATCTGACTTAGCCCCCTTCTCTTCTTCGTGCGCTGTGTCTTCCCTCTTTTCTTGGGAAGTCGCCTGGTCTCTCTTTTCTGTGTCGTTTGGTTTTAGTGGACTGTCACTGTGGTCGGAAAGATTTGTGTCCATCGGAATTTGTTCCACAGAAGTATTGGCTTCGCCTTCCACTGCATCTCCATTTACAACCACACCTAGATCCGCCTCGCTACTTTCCTTTGTTCTTGCTTCATTTGTTCCTTCATGAGGTACTGTCTCGTTCTGTCCATCCTCTGTGTCCATGGAGGTGTCTTGAGGAGTTTGGGGTTGTTCTTCCTCCTGTGGTCCATCCTCCTCCTCCTCTTCTTCATCTTCCACCTCCTTCTCCCATCTCCGACTCCACAGGATCAGCTCCGGATGGTCGGACGTTCTGGGGGGAAATAACAAAACTTGTCAACTTGAAAAGTGTACATATTAAAACCTGGAGCTCGAATATGATAGAAAGCTGCCATAATCGGAGATGTTTTTTGTTTTGCCAACATCTACTCATATACCAAACACCATGAAGATCCCTTTCATCCGTGAATAGTTTCATCAGGTTGGTACATCAATGAATAAAGAGATTCTTTTTACACAATCGAGCGTTTTATTCATCCAACATTCACAACTTCTCAAGTTCTACTGTTTAGACGAACACTCACACACACACACACACACAGACACACACACATGCGAACACAATCATACACCCCCCCACACACTGGCACACCACACACATACACAGACACACACACACTAATACACATACACAGTTCACACACACACACACACAGACCCCAAAACATACCCTTCTTGGCACACTCAGGTGCTAACTAATGACTTACTTAGCTATCTGTATCTTCCTCTGTAGACTGTGCAGTGCTGTCTTCACGCCGTACATGTCTCCCATCAGCGTGTGTGTAGCAGCCACGTAGCGCGACGTGTCTTCCTTGGGCGGTTTTGCAAAGGAGAAGCGCGCCATCATACCCTGTTTGAACCAGTCTTGGTCGTGTAGGTAACGTGCACTGAGTCTCTGGCCTGCTTTGGAAAGGAGAATTAAAACATGGTGGCCTCTTCATGACAACAGTGCTAGACTTAGAAGTGTATGGTTTAGAGGCTATATACTTATTCAAAAGAAAAAGTCATGTACAATGTACAAAATAATAAATTTGAACTTCTAAAAGGGTGGGCATTTTTCTATTTTCTATTATAATACTTTTTTAAAAGAATTTTTCAAATAATATTTGTTCAATCTTCCTGACAACTTAGATTTCATATTATGTACTAGGCAACTTTATTTTTGCCCAACTTTTTTTCTTTGTATCAATTTTGGGGTACCCGGAGGATGTTATCCATAATATACTTATCAGTATGGCCTACGTGAGTGTAAAGACAAGAGACAGAATATTAGAAATACCTGTAGAAACTTCTGCAGCATGAGAGAGAGAGACACACACAGACATGCCTTATATCATTACATCACAACACACAGACAAATATTGCAGAATAGGATAGGACAGAGAGAAAGTTCAATTTATACATGTACATGCAATACACAGAGAAACTAGACTAGAAATCATTGAGAATAATCACTTCTAGAGCTGCATACCCATACCGCAAAAGTCCAAAATACGAAATCCCTAGGTACTGGTACTTTTAAGTTACACAACCCTCACGCGACACAAAGGTGACCGAAGTGAGAACTAGGCTCCTGAGGGAACGTAATTAACATGCAACAGATAGGGGCAGCTAGAGTATTGTAGGAAACTACAAATGCAATAATATTATACAAAACAATCCACATGGTTCTGTTTTGTACGTATGGATAAGGCATAAAAATATAAGGCTGCCTAGTTCTGCCCTGTTTTATTTGAATAAAGATTCTTTCAAGTTTATTACTGTTTCCATCATTATAAAAGTTCAGAAGATTATGTTGATTTGACAAATTGTTATAAACTTCTGTTCCAGCACCTGTAACTGTACCTGTACCTGTACCTGATGTAACAGTTACATTTAGGTATGCAGCCCTAATCAGTTATCAGCTGAAATTTGATTAGGAAAGATACAGTGCCTACGTGTACGTTGATGAAGGTAATGAGATACACAAGAAAACTGTTACTAAAAAAAAAAATTATAGATTTATACTGAATTTACAGTAAAGTTTGATGCACCATTCCTTATTGCTGTAGCAACTTTAACTACTCAAATTCCAAGACATTTAGAGTCTTTCCAAATTGTTTACAGTTGTATTAAGAAATTGTATTAATATTGTATCTCTAAGAAGTTGTGTGTCTTTAAGAAGTTGTATCTCTAAGAAGTTGTGTATTGTATCTTTAAGAAGTTGTATATTGTATCTCTAAGAAGTTGTACATTTTGTCTTTTTTAAAAAGTATATTGTACCTCTAAGAAGTTGTGTATTGTGTCTTTAAGAAGCTGCCCTACTAACCTTGCGGGTTGAGACAGGCGAAGCAGACGTACTTCTTGGGGACGGTTTCTTCCGTCAGTCCTACACACATGCCGTGTTGCCAGCACATGCACACCTCACACTGAACAACATAAGAGAAAAAAAATATACGATTATGATCACGGATTTATCTATAATTAAGATTTACCACATTTGTGGAAGGACTGACATAAGTGGTAACTTATCATCTCTTCAAGATGTCAAACCTGACTGTAAAGTTTGAACCACTTACATTGGGAAGGACCCCTGCTCTTTTCAATACGTGTGGTGGGATCTTTCTAACCCAGAACCTTCAGATTTTGGGTCAACAACCCTAACCACAAGACCACCTTATACCGCATCCATAGTCTTAAAGAACTTTTGCAAACTTGATAGTAAGTCATAACAAAAACACTGCTGAATCCATACATGATATTACACCTACACATGTAATGACCTGTCACACCTACATGTAACATTTGCAAATCTAACTGAGTGTAAGCTAATTGTTTAAAGCAGCTAGTGATGATGCCCCAACTGTACTCGGCAGCAGCAAGGTCCACCTTGTTTACAAGTTCCACCTGTCCTTACAGATTCACTGATGAAAGATAGCAGATACTGTCTGAAACCTCTGACTCAACAGGGACATTATTCAGTACTGTTTTTTCATTTCAGAGCACAAAGGAGAGGTGCACAGAAAATATGTTGAGTGCACAACATGAAGTTCGTCTGTGAATAATTTCATCAGGTTTGTAGAACATAGGATATTGGGATTTTCTTGTACACAACCAGGAATGTCTCTTACCTTGCCTACGTTTCGGTGTCTATCTCAGACACCTTTCTCAGAGCTTCTGACTTCAGCCACGTTTGGAATTGTGTTTTCGCCACAAAAGCCCCACCTACTTTGGCTACGTATAGCAGCGAGAAGCAGAACTCCAGTGAAGCGTAAGTAAGGTAAGAGACATTCCTGGTTGTGTACAAGAAAATCCTAATATCCTATGAAACAAAGTAGAATGCCACGCAAACCTAACTACAAACCAATCCTGTTACCTGTATCATGAAGCCATCCTCCTCAGGGTAGTTACACAGACAGTGAACGACTTCATCCTGATTCAGAGTCTCCTTCCCTTCCCGCTCAAACTCCTGGTCCTCCGCTGGGGGCACCTCAGGCTCCGCCTCCTCACCGGTTTCCATGGCAACCTCCTCAGGCTCCTCCTCTCCATCCTCCTCCATGTCAGCGACCATCTCCATGGGAACGTCTGTTTCAAAAGAGTTTCATAAAACGTTTGCAAGCTTTTGTACCAGGGCTCTAGCCAGCTTGAAATTTTTTTCCGACAGCCCAGGTTCATGTTTACTAACTTCTTGGCCTCTGACCTCCAACTTTTGACCTCTACTGAGTTGAACCTTGGAATGGCTAAGACTTTGAGTTATGGACAATGATTTTGTTTTGACATATCAGATTTGTTTCTACTGTATGTTGTCCAATATTGTCTCCTGACTGAATGTAACATGTTCTGTATATGCTGGCCCCCTTGAAGGGGCAATCCAGCTGTCTTGTGATCAAACAAATAAATAAATAAACAAACTGTTTTTATGCCAATGCTAACAAAATTTTTGCAAGACGGGTGAAAGGGCCCTACAACCATCCCCAACAAAGACGGGGGATGCCATAAACTTCCTGCCACTGCTCCTTCAGTATTTCCAGTCCTGCTATTTCTTACCCTCCACAGCTTCGTTCCTCTCCTCCCCTTCTGCAGCCTGACCTTCTCCCGATGTCTGCAGCTTGGGCGGGGCCGAGGCTCGCTTCGTACGCGGAAGTCTCGCCGCAGTCTCTCGATTCTTACTACCCGGAGGTCTCCCCCGGGTCTCGCTGGGATTGCGCGATCGGTTTTCGCTTGGATGTCGGGATCGACTGTCGCTTGGGTGTCTGGAGCGGCTCTCGCTTGGGTTGCGAGGCCTTCCATCGCTGGAGGTTCTAGTACGGCTCTCGCTTGGATGTTTGATTCGACCATCAGCTACAAGGAAAATGTACAGTTTCGTTACATGGTATAATACACACATTATATGCTGCTTGCACAGTAGAGTAAATATTGATAAAAGGGCAGCATTTGAGGTAATAATTTTGATGCCAAACCCCCAATGTTAAAAGAATATTACACACTACTTACAGCAAAAGTCCTACTGGTATTATTTTAGGTATCAAAAGACATTGCTGATTGAAAAATAAAACTATGAGGTAGCATTATCAAATGCATTACGTTTACCTTCACATGGTCTAGACCAACTAACTACTGCTCTTACTAAAACTGTTACACATTCATATATATGGTGACCAGCCCCTCCAACTTGCTACATAATATACAATGTTGTAATCCAACACCATGGGGTGTCTGCTACCTATAATACAGCACCAGTCAGCATGCTGACAGCCATCTCGTCTAGCTCATTAACCTTACATATAATATGTGTTGGGGGAAGAAGAAGAAACTGAGCAAAAACAACATTGTTTCCCTTCTGCAAAGGTACATGTAAATAAAGACAACAGTTCCATTTTCTAGATAAGCTGAGTTTTAAACTTGATCTCCATGAATGAGGGATGGTGATGCTTACTTCCAGATGCATTTCTCTCCTTCTTTCTCTTCAGGACCTTCTCCCTTTTCTCTGGCCGAGTTTCCGGCCCCTCTCCTCCAGATGGGCCAGCTGACAGGTCGTCTTTGTCATGCTGGGAAACAGAGGTTATATTTATTAACCGTCTATTTATTTTATTTTATTCACGTTTCTGGGGATTGGGAAAAAGCAACTGTTATATTGTCAGTGGTATTATTTGCAGGGCTGGAAATACCACCTGCATATGCAGGTTAGAGCAGGTAAAATTGAGGCTGTGCAGGTATTTTTGATGTCTACCTGCACCTAACCTGCACTGGTGCATGTATTGGGTTTATATATACATGTACAACTGTTACAGGTATACATCTATTAGGAATTTTATTAGCTGTATCGACTGTTACCACCTAATGAAGTGTAAAAGAAATAATGGCAATGGTTTCTGAACAGTATTTAGTCTTATCCATACTTACTAAATTCTGAGTGGTGCAGGTAAGATTTATCTGGTGCAGGTAATTCGCAATGTTACCTGCACCAGTGCAGGCATGCAGAAAAAAGTATTCTGAGCCCTGGAGTGCTTTTTCTTGCTATGACCTGCTTGGGATTTGAACCCAGGAACCCAGAAAACATAAGTACCTACCTTGCTCTTCTCATGGTAGTGTTTCTTGTGACAAAGAAGTCCCATCTCTTTGCGGAAGGCCTTCCCACATCCAGCTACTGGACACTTGTACTTGTTATGGTCAAAATCCACGTCCATGTCTTTAGGTGCATTCCCCACCACTATAACAGGATGGACAGATTTTGATTAGCTTAACTGCAGGGCTTGAAATACCTACAGTTTTGTACCTGCATATGCAGGTTAGTGCAGGAAAATTGGAGCTGTACATGTATTTCTGACGTCTACCTGCACCAATAATGTGCTGGGTAAAAATATTGGTAATACTACATGTACATGTATGTAGAAATTTGTTAACTGTACTGATCAGTATTCTAGCTAGCATAGTTTGAGCATAGGGGTCCACCTACACTGTGATTTGGACCCCCTATGCTGTGATTTGGACCTCCTACACTGTGATTTAGTTCCCTATGTAGCCTCACAACCAGCGTAGGAGTGTTTCTTTCTTACCCTTCATAAATCCTTTTAAAACTAACATTCAGCTTAAACTTTAAGTTAGAAACAGGCTATAACACCACTTTAACAAAAAAGTGGTTTTACTAAAATTTGTCCCTCAAAACGCAGGAAATAGTGTCTCAGAGGGTTATGGATTTGAAAATTTTTCCTAAAAAGGATGCCAGACCCTCTACTGTGGTCATGTCTTCTGTACTCTATGCACAGATTTACGCGTGGCAAAATCCTGACAGTATAAAAACTGCATAGGCCTACGAGTGTATGTCAAATTTTCCTGCGTGTAAATCGGCTTGCTTTGACGTACGTAAAGAATGTACGTTCAGATCGTACGCAAGCCCTCAAGGTAACGTACAATCTTGACGTACGTCAAAGCAGGGTGATTTACATGCAGGAAAAATTCAATGTACCGGTACGCAGTTTTGTACACTCGCGTGTGTACACAGTTTTTATTTAGTACAATTCAATGTACCGGTACGCAGTTTTGTACACTCGCGTGTGTACACAGTTTTAGTACAACAGGGTTTTGCCCATGTGTGTAAATCAGGTCAAAGTTGGCCTTCTGTAACTAACTAACCTACGCAGTGAAAAATTCGGGTAAAAACATTGATCGCTACTACTTGTTTTTGAAATAGCAACACATGCTTCGTAGACTTTCAGACTGAAACAAACATCTTTCTTTGATACTCAAATTCAAATTCTACTACTAACAGTAACTGAATTTACCATGAGTATTGTTTACCAGGATGTCTAACCTTCATCAACATATCTTTCTTTCAAGTTGATACTTACATGGTTCTCTGCTGTGCTTCTTGGACTGTTCAGAAAAAAACAACAACACCATATTAGGCAATCAGAGAGCAGAAAAGTGTTCAGGAAAACAAGAACAATTAGACCATATTGGGAAACCAGAGAGCAAAAAAATTGTTCAAGAAAACAAAAACAACACCATTATTAGGAAGCCAGAGAGAAAAAAGTGTTCAGGAAAACAAAAATAACACCATATTGGGAAATCAGAGAGCAAAAAAATGTTCAGGAAAACGAGAACTCCATATTAGGCAATCAGGGCGCATAAAAAACGAGAAAAAACAGTCTTTAACAGTTTTATAAGTCTAACCGGACACCACAAGAAATCATATTTTTTAGGCAAGATGGAGTAAGAATTCCTTTGACATTTTTTCAACAGTACATGTATGCCATGTATTCCACTTAAGAACTGAGAGCTCGGATCAAAGAGATGCAATTTGAAAGTGGTATGATTAACTTTTGGACGTTTTGCTGAAGTGTTGTATACTTAAAGTTTTTATTTGCTGCATTGACTGACCTATGACCTATGAAGTATAAATTCAATGGTTTCTGAATGGTTCTAGTGTGATCCATACTTCCTAAATTCTGAGCTATATCTTTGTTCATATTTTGTCAATGACTTTCATGTATTACATTGGAGCTAACAAAATAATATTAAGGAGACTCAGATGAAGTAAGAAAAAGTAGCATCTACATTTAAAGTTCATAAATTTTGATTCTGACATACAGACTTTTTTCCATTTGATGCTTTAGATGAAAAGGACTCCGATCCTATTAAAATTCATGCAGCTCATACTTGCATTTTTGTAATCTATTGTGAAACATGAAATGTACAAAAAAATGTATATTCAAGCAGCCCTACTCTGTATCTACATGTATGTAAACATTATATCCGGTAACGAAGCAAAAGGCCCAGTACATATTGCGGCGAAAGAGAAAACCTGTGACCATGATGGTGCGAAATAAGGCACTGCTCTACTTCTTACTTGTGGTTTCCAACCATCTACTTCTCGTGTCCGCAGCAGCTTTACGGTGCCCTGACAGCTGTCGCTCAATCGACGTTGGACGGGGTTCAAGAAAGCTTGTCGTCTGTCGCTGCCCTGACAAAAATTGGGCGGGGTCCTCCTGCAGCTGGATTGGATATGAAGGAAGGTACCGCTTCTCCGTGTGTCTCGACGCCATACCAACCGACTTCGACAAAGCCACGCGATCGATCTTCATCAAGCATGTCCGTTCTCCTACCGTTTTGGAGCAGTCTTTCCCCAACAGCCCAGCAGTGCATTTCCTTGGGATCCAAATGTCCAACGTTTCCAGGGTACAGCCAGGGGCTTTCCGAGGTCTCCCATTGGTGCAAGACCTTCACCTTGATGACAACCGCATCTCCAGTCTGGGTACGTATGTCAATGACAATAATGTGTATTTTGGGCTCCTGATAATTAAGCCAAGTGACACACAATTTGGTATGAAGGGAGGGTGGAAAATGTGTTCATGGGCCTTTTTCCACAATTCATCATTTGTTTTTAGTATTGGCTACATGTATATGTTATTTTCAGAAAAAAAAAACATCACAATCTTGGGCTATAATGCTCCCTGATATCATACTACAAGTATTAGCCAAAATTTTATGATGTAAAATTTGGTATAGGAGGTAGATTGTGCTCAAAGTACTGTAACTTTTTTTCACTAATTTCACTCCAAGCCATAAAATTTATTCATTTTTCAATTTTGCCACTATTTTAAAATTTCCTCAAGTCATATGAATCCACAATATCAATTAGACTTAATGTATTTCATGTTTGATTTAACACCACTGCAATAGCAGAAAATATACCTACATTGTAACATGACTGATATATGACTGTTTTACTTAGATTCTCCAAGATGGTGTTTTTGGTGTCTGTTTTCTTTATCTTGATAAATTCAATACTTCAAAAAACTAAAAGTCCCTGCAAACTTAAGATTATTTACTAACAGTAGTTTGTTTTGTTCATCCTCAGAACCTGATACCTTCCTTGGGCTTGAGGTGGTAGTAAAATTGAGCCTTCAAAGGAATGCCATTTCCGTCATATCTCAGCATGCATTCCGCGGCCTACCTCTCCTTGCCTGGTTGATTTTGGGCATGAACCGCCTGCGCTCCATGCCTGTTGATGCCCTACTGCCGCTTACAGCACTGAAGCTTGCCAGCCTTCATACAAACCACATCACCACGATTGACAGCCAAGTCCTGCGTCTGAGTCACAACCAGAGTTTACGTATTACGTTACAAAACAACCAGTTGAAATGTGACGAGAATCTGACCTGGTTCATCTGCAACCTACCAGTCCTGGACTATATTTCTCGTCCTGACTTACTGAAGTGCGCATCCCCTGCCAACCTGAGTGGGATTTTGCTTGGAACCGTGAGGAAGGACATCAGTCAGACCAACACGGACAGGTCACGACAGGGGATCAGGTCGGGGAGATGTGATGAAACGTCCACCACAACAGGTCCATATACCATCCACACGAGTCGGCACAACCACACCACTCCCACAGAGATACCAGACACAAACACCATGCCAGGCTCGGAGTATACAACAGGGATTGACATTGTCACCCTTCTCAGTGGCCCAATCATCACTGAGGAGGATGACACTCAACATGTCCATGCCGTCACCACTGCTGTTGTTGTGCCTCTCCTCCTTGTGTTGGCATCGGGGGTTGTCGTCTACTTGTACGACCACTGTCGTGGCACAGGTCTGGCCCGTCACAACACCCCTGCTGAAACAGATGGAAACTCGGCCAGATTGGGAGCATCGGACAGAGACTCAGTCACAGACAGACGACCAACACCTACTCAAGATCAGACATCAGAGGGCAACGATGACATTGAGCCGTACGCTGTGTCATACATGGATGTGTCCGGGAAAGGGACAAACAGCAAGCTTGCGCCATATGCAACAACTTCTTTTGCTGACATCCAGACAACAGAAGACAACGATCATCATGACATTGAGCCATACGCTGTGTCATACATGGATGTGTCGGGGAAAGGGACAAACAGCAAGCTTTTCCCGTACGCAACAACTTCCTTTGCTCACACCCAGCCAAAAGATTCTGAAGACAACAATGACATTGAGCCGTATGCTGTGTCATACATGGATGTGTCGGGGAAAGGGAAAAACGGCAAGCTTTTCCCGTACGCAACGACCTTAATCAATGAAGACCCAGGCCCACAGCTTCAGCCATACGCAGTGACACAAGATGAAGACCCAGGCCCACAGCTTCAGCCATATGCAGTGACCCACGATGAAGACCCAGGCCCACAGCTTCAGCCATATGCAGTGACCCACGATGAAGACCCAGGCCCACAGCTTCAGCCATATGCAGTGACCCACGATGAAGACCCAGGCCCACAGCTTCAGCCATATGCAGTGACCCACGATGAAGACCCAGGCCCACAGCTTCAGCCATATGCAGTGACCCACGATGAAGACCCAGGCCCACAGCTTCAGCCATATGCAGTGACCCACGATGAAGACCCAGGCCCACAGCTTCAGCCATATGCAGTGACCCACGATGAAGACCCAGGCCCACAGCTTCAGCCATATGCAGTGACCCACGATGAAGACCCAGGCCCACAGCTTCAGCTGAATGCTCAAACCTGCATTGACAACCCAGAGCAAGCTACAAGAGGCCATACAGGGGCAGGTTATACATCACTGACAAATGTCACTAACCAACGGGCAACAAACGTCAAACGACCAGCTACCCAACCAAGGGGCCAGTCACTACCAAAAGAGGCCAACATCAAGTCAAACTATGAGAGAGACTGTCCATCAACGAAAGACGGCAGGGGTCCTTATGGAATGGACAAGGGACAGGAGGTCCCAAGTGTCAGTGGGATGCTGTACAGGAGATGCTCACAGCACACTGGTGCAGCAAAGCACAGCAAATCTAACATGCTGTAGAACACAGCTCATGAACAGCCTGAGAGTGAGTACAGCAACCTCACAATCACATGCTTTAGAACACAACTCACTGATAGCTTGAGATCTAATGCAAGGACAGCACATCATGTGCTACAGCTCATGGACAGCCTAAGAGTGAGTACAGCACACCTCTCAATTACAATGTAACATGCTTTAGAACACATGAACAGCCTAAAAACAATGACATTCACATCTCACACCCTATAGAACACAGCTCATGGACAGCCTGACATCTCGAGTAGGGACAGTGCACCTCGTATGCTACAACACAGGTCATGAACAGCCTGAGACTAGTGAGAGTGAGGACAGCACATCTCACATGCTGTGCAGCATAGCTCAAGGACAGCAAAGAAAAAAAGTTGAAAAAATGAAAATTATACGATTCGAAACAAGAAATGCTTTTGAAAAAAGGAATAGCTGGTATCTATATATATATATTGTATTTTTGTCAGGTGGTACTGGCAAAATAAATTGCACAACTTGAGTACAGCGTCACTTTGTCTTTGTCTTGTTATTTAATTTGAATTTTAAAAAAAAGTGGTTGGGTGGCATAAGTGTGTTGACGATGTGTAACTCAAATAATTGGTCACCTTGGTGACTTGAATTGGACTAATGCTAACAGGACTGGACTTAGATACACACTGCTTATAATTGTAATGTATCATGAGCTCATTCTAACAGAGAAGGGATATTTTGAAAGTTTATTAGCGGTTACGTGCGGGAAAGAATTGCATCACTTCTTGTTCCATTCGGCCAGTCTTTCCCTCCTGACATCTGCTTGGTTTTCATGGTAATGTCTGACACCCAACCACAGAACGAACAAACAAACCACAGAATGGAAAAAAAATCTTTTAAATTGTATATTGGAGTGATTGTCTTTCACCTTTAATTTTTTTATGTCTTTCATTTTTTCTTCTATTATTAAGTCTACCCAAAGGCATGTTGTGTACTATTGTTTTGCTTTTGTCATTCTGCAATTTGCCTTGGGGCATGGATTTGTAAAAATTATCTGGTGTGACTATTATTAAACATAAGTTTCCAACCAAAAGTTCGACCATCATCCAAACATACCCGATCTCGCTGACTCATCCCGAACCCTCTCTTTCTGTGGGGGATCTGTAGCTGTCCTGTTGCCATGGCAACCCCGCCTGCTGCAGACATGTGTGGCCCCTGTAGAAGACCAGTCAGTACGTCCTGACTGGTCATGGGGGGTACGGACGGCGTTGTCTTGGACTTGGAGGAGGAAAGTCGGTTCTTGTTGCGTGTTTGTCGCGCCCGTCGCGTGGCGGGGCGGGGGCGCGTACCGTGAGCGGAGCGGAGGTGTAGGCTCTGGGACGTCGGCGCCATGCTCATCAGGCCTGCGGAGGGAAATATTAAGTTAAAACATGGCAGTGAAAACTAGAGCTGTGTACCTAAACACATTTTAGGTACATGTACAACGATTTTGAAAAGCATTTACTTAGTTTCACTGTGTTGATAAAAGGAAGTAATGTTTGATGAAGTTTGATCTGTAATTTCCAACACAAGAAATTGGACTTACCCAAAGTTTCGACTGTACAACTCAAATCTTAGTCAAGGAATGAGCAATTCATCGCTTCTGTGACTGTCACATTATGTTATGATGACACACGAGGTACTAAATAGGCCATCTACATCAGGGCGTTGCAACCTTCCCTCAACGAAGATGGGAGGCGCCACAGACTTTCCGCAACCTATGATCCACTGCTCACTGAGTCACGTGTGTCATCTGCATAATGTGACGTCATAGAAGCCGTGGATTGCTCATTCATTCCTTGACAAAGACTGGAGATGTACAGTCGAAAATTTGCATTAAAAAAAGTTCAATTCCTTGTGTAGGAAATTAGATCTACAGTTCAAACTTGCTTCATAATGACTTCTACCAACACAGATGAACTTTCAAGAAGTACTAGTAATGGTCTTCACTAAAGTACAGCACAGTAGGACAACAGTGACCTGTAGATAGGAAACAGTATTTGTGACTGAGAAACAAGCAACATCCATGCATGAAAGTGACACACATGAAGTGAAAGCAGTGCCAGAAACAGTTTGAGACTCTCTACTTGTTTCACCCTCTTTCACCCAACTCGTGCTGCAAAGATGGCAAAGTCAGGAAGTATGGGTTAACACAAAGCAAGGAGAGGTTTAAACATTTAAAACGTTGCAGCTCTGAATCTCTTTGCACTATAGGAGTTCAGGAAATGCTACTTTGACAGGATTATTTTGTACATTAATTTTACTTTAAAGGCATCCAATGCAATTTCAGGGCAGCAAAACTGGCTTTTCAAAGTCAATTTTCTGGTCATTCATTAATTTTAAATATAGTAAGTTGATTCAGCCCTATCCATAGCATATCTTTGAGGCAAAAATGCGATGTCACTGACGGAAAACGGTTGCTTGTTTTGTATCGTAGGCTGGTTCTAGCTATTTATTGGTGGTACCCCAGAAATAAAGAGACACATCACGTAGCTTGTTTGGCAGTAAATGTCAATATCAGACATTTGCTTTACCACCCTGAAACTGCATGGGATGCCTTTAAAACTACAACTACAATGAGTAAAACTAAAAAAGATGCAAAAATTGTAATAAGTTGTTGCAAATTCAGAGCAGCAGTTTTTTTCGTAAAAGCTAATTTTAGCCTGTACTCTTTGACTAGCATGTGTGTATTTTACTGTGACTCGTATATAAAACAATCTGACAACTTTCACAGAAGAAAACAGCGTGCCACCGTTAACTAGAATGCAATTTTAACATCACAGACAATGTAGGTATAACACAAGAAACATGCACGATGCAGAACTTGTTCTACAAATACTAGTAAACAACCACAACAAAATGGAAAACAAGCAAACAAAAAATGCCATGCTGAAATCTAATAGTGCAGCTAGGAAAATTTCTGCTGTATTGAGGACAGACATTCTTTTGAAACTAATATGGAGTCTACCAACCTACATACGTACTTGTGCACACTTCCTATGTATGGTAATCAGTAGCAGACAGGTATTATAGCTTCAGGGCATGAATACCAGGTGGTGCGACGGGTTACTTTGGGGTGTTCAGAAGTGGGCGTGTCAGCAGGGTCGTACCACTAGTCTTGCATTTGCGGGGGTGCAAGCATTTTTGTTTAATTTGATGCTTATTGATGCTATACAAACAATTTCAACTGAGTTAGGTTAAGAAAAAGCCAATTTAAAACACTTTCAACCATCCAAATGTATGAAGGACTGGTCAGGAATGTTCCACTAAAAGGTAGGGGTGATGGGTTTTAAGCCAAACAGACTTACATGTATAATCTAAGAAAGAACACCAGAAGTTTTTGAAGTGGCTACATGAATAGGACAGATTGACATGCAAATGCATTTGAAGATATTACTACCAACAGAAAACATGGAATGTAGCGATTGAATAAAAACTTAATAAATGCAATTACAATGGTGTAGTGATTATAAAAATATAAGAAGAATTGCAGTTAAACAATGATCTCTCTTCAATGCACCACACTGGACACCCCTCTTGTCAAAAATGGCTGCTTCCGAAATGCAGCATATTTTCTCCTTCAAAGTCAAATGTATTATCAGTAGTCTGTCCCAATTTTCTCTCCAGGGCAGTGGAACTTTTGGACTTGTCCACTGTGAAATAAGGGGAGGTTTGCATGCAATTGAAGAGAAATATCATCAGACAAGAGGTTATTCTTGGCCACACCAATTTAATTTGCTAGTTCTCGGACTGAAAAACATATACTGCTTAACTTGAGAAACATTTGCAAAGCAAATGCATAATGTCTACCTTCACATGGTCTAGCCTATTACAAACTACTGCTCTGTTTATTCTTACTCAAACATTCATATATTTTATATGATGACCAGCCACTTCAACTCTGTCCTGCAACTAAATACATAATGTATTCCAACATCACAGGGTGACTCCTACAGGCCAGTTACCATGTTGACAGCCCTCTGGTCCAGGTCATTGACCTTATGTACGGAGAAGAAGAAGAAGAAACAGGGCAAAAAGATGTTTTCGTTCTGCTAAGGTAAACATGAAAAAAAGTTTTAGGGAATTAATATTAAGTTTCCCTCTGTTTTCATCTTGTCCTTTTGCTAAAGCTGTATCTACCAATGTCCGAGAACCAAAGAAATAAACTGGTGCGGCCCAAACACACAACAACAAAGCACCTTCATGCGGATTGGGCATGAATCCCGTCATGGAAAGGGGGTAATACGGATGCCCCATCGCAGTGGTGACAGGCATGTATCCCTGCGCCTGGGCCTGCGATGCCTTCAGCATTCGCATGAGGGCGCTTTGGTGTCCCTCTGGGGTGTCCGGTGGCGAGAGGCCGCTGTGAGGCAGCATCCCTACAGCGGGAGGGAAGAGAGGCCATTGTTTCCCACCAATCAGCCCGTTCCTTCCCGACATGCCATTGCATAAGATTTACTGTACAGTACAGACCTCCATTAATTACCTTCCCAGGTGTTTTGAAATTTTCCATGCGGTTTAACTTGTTCATTTCTCATACAAAATTCGCGTAAATCCCGTTTGAATAGCGATTAAAAGTTGCGTAAAAGCCATGTAACATGCGGTTAAAACTCATGCATGTAACCGTGTGCCTGCAATTGCGTGTGGCTATCTATAACGCAGAACCAAACGCACATCTACACACGTTTTACACAAGAAATGAACGCTGTCTAAACGAGAAGTGCATGGCTTATGCCCGCATTTTGCTTCTGATCGCAATTAGCAAGAAGGGTAGTTATTTGAGATCTGTACAGCTTACCTAATAATAATTTCATCTTAATCTTTACAATAACTTTTACTATAAATAATAACCTTTAATTGCAAAATGATGTCCAAAGGCTAATTGCATTGTACAGTATCAAGGCAAAGTAATAGAGTACACAGAACTACTGTCTGATCAACTATAAGGTTCTACATTTACTATTGTAAGGTTCCACAATTTCTTTGAAGGCAGTGGACATCTAACTGTCCTACTTTCTGCATAACGAGTGAGTTAAACAGTGGGTACAAGTTTTTTTCTGAAAAAACTGCACCCCATGGTTTTAGATCTGATTCTCATCATCTTGATTAATCTAAGTCTTTATTCTTTATTTTCAACATTCACTAGCTATGTCAGCGACAAGATACTAATCACAAGCACCTCTTATCATTTCATAGAAGTACTGCAACAAAGGCACTCTGAATCATACTGGAGCCAAGAATGCCAAACACAAACTTCTGGGTACAATTAATTCTTGTTACAGTAGCATCAGAAACACTTCAAAATGAATGATAGCTTGTTCTAAAGAAAATTATCCTGTATGGGTAAAAAAAACAATACATAATTCATCAATGGCTTTCATTACAAGTATACAACCAGGGCTGGAAATCCCACAGGTATATGCAGGTTAGTGCAGGTAAAATTGGAGCTGTGCAGGTATTTCTGATGTCTACCTGCACCTAACCTGCACTGTATTGGGTTTATATAGGTGTATGTGGATTTTTATTTGTGTATTCAATGAACGTTGCCACCTACATTTTGATTGAAGTGTAAAAGAAATAATGACAATGGTGTCTGAACAGTTTTTAGTGTGATCCATACTTCCTAAATTCTGAGTGGTGCAGGTAAAATTTTTCTGGTGCAGGTAATTTTCAATGTTACCTGCACCAGTGCAGGTATGCAGAAAAAAGTATCTCCAGCTATGTACATAGTGGTGGGATATGCCTAAAGACAGTTTACCGGTTACATGTATGCAAAACAAACAAACAAACAAGCGAACAAACAAACGAACAAACAAACAAACAAATAGTGAGACCTACCGGAGGTATGCGGAGGTAGTAAGGCATGTGGGCCTGGAGGTAAGCCCATTCCCATGGGAACAGACACCGGCGGCAGCTGGCCCATACCAAACGATGTCGCAGCGCTGAAGGGTGGTTGGCCGGAGGGACCCAGGAAGGGCGGCTGCCCAAATATGGGAGGGGTAGCAGGCGGAGTCTGGTGGAGGGGTAGGGGGCCTTGGCTGGACAGAGGCATCATGGGATGTGGCATGGTGAAGGGAAGTTGAGGACTGCAAAAAAATTTTAATAAAACTTTTATTGAACAACAATTGTAACAGTATGAGAAGGTTCTTTATTCAACAACTAGGGGTTTTCACATCCAACGTTTCGACGTTTTCACATAGGCTGTAACTATGGTATACTGGTGCTATATCCGACACCCTGTGTTGTTGGGTTACATTATGTACATAGCAAGTTGCCGGACTAAGTTGGCGAGGCTGGTCACCATATATATGAAAATCAATGTGTTTAAGTAAGAATAAACAGAGCAGTAGTTTGTTAGACTAGACCATGTGAAGGTAAACATTATGCATTGCTTTGCAAATGTTACATTTCTAGGTTTAGTACAAATTTTCTAACTTAAGACAGAGGAATGCAGGGTTATGGAAGTGTTTTATACTCACTTAAACATCTGTGGAGAGCTCTGTAGAATGGAGGTTGTCATAGTTACAGGGTTCATGGTTGCCGGGAGACTCATGCCCTCCGTGTGGAAGGGCGAGGGGGCGGCCAGCAGGCTGGAGATCACTGATTGGCCGTGGAGTCCCGTCTCCGTTTCTGACTCTGTACTGGAGTTGTTGCTGGCTTGCGGCTACAGACATATAAAAAAAACTTTATTGACACAAGTACAGGGACTTTTATTAGGTCTATCGCATGAAACATGATAAAAGCACAATACCTTCGGACTCTGAAATGTAGCTTTCTACCTGTGTGTTTTGTATTTTTTTTTTTTTTTTAATGGTGTCGCAGCGACGCTCAGTGCAAGGCCAATTATTTATGGCCACTTCTAGGCATAGAGCTAGAGGTACTGTGTGAGTATAATGAAGTTGAGTCAGGAGATGGTGGTGGACCTTTGTTTTATATATGTTTTGTTTTATATATTTCAGCTGTGGTTTAAAAAATTTTCTTCCCACACATGGTGTATAGGGTGGCACCCATCTAGCTCATCTACATGTAGTTCTTAGCCCTTTGGCCACACAGTTATCCAACTGCAAGTATTGGTATGTCTCAGTCAATTGAACCTGTAACATACCACATGTAAAGCAAGCACTCTAGCTACCCATTATGCTATTGCTGCAGCTGCAGACGTAGAATCACAGAACATTCAGGGTTAGTAAGACATTCAAACTTAGTACTCTGTCTGTATGGAAGTTTGACAGTTACCTTTTTTGCTGGCTTGCCAGTTGCAATCTTGGTCTTGATGGTGCTAGTTCCCATCATAGAAGTCCGAGTGGTTGCTATGTGCTCATCTGTTTTATAGAGAGACACTTTTTATTACAACGTAAAACCCTAATTTACTGAATTAGCTCCATTTCTCTTCAACTGTCCAATCTTCTCAATGTTATCTGCTCAACCAAATCATGTTAAGGATAAAAGGTAGGCTTAGGGTTGAATCTTAAGCCGTTTTGTTTTGGATGGTTATCTTGTGAGTGAAACATTGCAATCATGTGGTGGAATCAGCAAACATCGATGATGCTATACTGTACGGTACTAGTGGTAGTACCCCACGATGATGGCCATTGGCCAAATGTGACCCACTTTGGTGACATCATTGATGGTATATGATTCAGTTGGCAGTTGAAATCCACTTCTCAATACCTTTGACCCCCTTTTCATAAAGTTCAAGGTTCAAAGTGTCACCGTGTCGTACCTGCCCGTGATGTGTGACCTCTGGCCTTCGACAGCGCCGATAGTTTCCCCGCCAGCTTGTCGAGCCGCGCCCGCTTCTCCTGGAACGATCCTTTGGGAGAAGACGACGCTCGCCTCTTCTTGGTGGTGGGACCGCTGTCTGTAAGACATAAAATTGGTGTGTGTGACTTTTGTGTGATGCACTTTAAGAAGTTCATTTTACATTTTGTGTCTACAATGTTTATTGAAGCTACCATACAGATCTCGACTAACTTCCCATCTACACGCATGCAAACCACCATCAAAAGTTGTGCAAAACTGTATATTTCTAAATTAAAATACGTGCAGAAGTTGTGCAAAAGCCGTGCACTTCTTGTTTGAATTGTGTACATTTCTTGTGTAAAATGGGTGTAGATGTTCGTGTAATCGCGTGAGGTTACTAGTATTCATTATAAATAGCCACATGCAATTGCAGCTAATAAGTGCACGTGGTTTACACAGCTCTTGCATGACTTTCAACCACGTGTTACGGAGCTTTTACACAGCTTGCAATTGCAAATTAAATGCGATTTACACGACTTTTGCATAAGAAATACATGTAAACAAGTTTAAATCGCGTATAAAACGCATGGAAAGTTGATTGAGATCTGTAATGTGCAGGTGTAAAAGTGATGATGCTACATGTATGTGTGAAACTACACTACAAACCAATGAATACAGTATTTTAACATTTAGATCTAGTAATATTAGGAATAAACAACTGCACTGCTATACTTGAGCACATCTACATGAAACTGTAACTTCCAGGTGGCAAGTTGGTCTTGTGGTTAGGGTTGTTAACTCAGAATCTGAAGCTTCTGGGTTCGAATCCCTGGAAGGCCCCAGTGTTCTTATTGAAGAGTAGGGATACTTCCATGTGTGAGTGGTTCAAACCTTACAGTCCCACTTACACAGCTTGTACTTACAAAACTGGTGTGTTATGCCTAAAGGTAACGGTTATGCAAAACAAACAAAATAAATAGTATGGAACAAGATGATAGCCTGGGTGCCTGACTGTTGTCAGGGACAGCATATAGGCTAGCTCCTTGACTCCCGGACCAACATGTTCCCAAGAAAATGTTACCATAGACCCCTCAGTTCTGATCATGAGGGGCTGGCCTGTGCAGTGTAGTCTGGTATCCAGGCTAAAAAGGTGAAAGTTCATAGTACATTTGTACAAAATGTTACCATCTGACGACTCATCACTCTGCCTGTGACGCTGCTCGCGGCTCCGCGGTCGCTCGCGACTGCTGGGCCGACTCCCGCTGCTACTGCTGCGACTACGGTCCTTGCTGGACGGACGCCCCTTCCCTGTGCCTGGCCCGGAGTTCTGGGCCTGGGCGAGCGCTGCAAAATCCTGGGAAGACACCAGAAATACACTGGTCATATTGTGGATGTAGTGGGTCATGTTATCTGAAGGTGGCTAGAGTAACAGGCAAAATAACTTTCTGACCAAAACACATTTTGTTGAAAAGTGAGAAGCTAAAAAATGATAAAATACAACAAAAATAACAACTAATTTTCAACAGGTCCACAATTACTAAAATAAAAATGGACTTCATAACAAAATACATGTCCATTCCTCCACATTATTTTATAAACATAGCTTGTGGCCCTGACTTAACTTCCAGTACAAAGTGTTTAAATTATATACTGCTGTATTTGTTAAGTTTCCATATGAAATATAGCTTACTATCTAATGTACCTAATTTTTTCTATTCCTAAATGTTTGCAATATTTTTTTCTGTAAGTAAAGCTTCCCTGTAAAATAATGCTTGCATAAGAGAGCATGTGAAAATTATGGCTTGCAATCTTCAATAATGTAACTGATTTTTTTCTTCTAAAAGTTTAAAATATTTGTCTATATTTGCACAGTAAAACTTCCCTGTAAAATAATGCAATAAGAGAGTACTGTATTTGAAAGTTATGGCTAGCAATCTTCAATGATGCACCTGATTTTTCTTCCATTCCTAAGAGTTCAAACTACATTCCTGTATTTGTAAAGCTTCCCTTTAATTATAATTTGCTAAAAGAGAATAATATTACAGTATATAAATGGCTGATGATATACCTGTCCCTTCATATCATCTGGAATTGGTCGTACATTGATACCTTTCACTGTCTTGTCGATGCCATCATAGAAATGAACCCTGTAGGATGCTGGGAGGGGAGGGCAAGGGTTAAAGGTCAGAGGTGAGAGGTCAAAGGTCTGATCACAAGTGCTCATGGGAAAATTTTTGTAGCAATTATTTTTTTCTCTACAGTTTTATTTGCAGTATTCTTTGTGGTGGTATTGGAGCAATTTTGGAGGAAATATTTTGGTCACAGCTTGGGAGTCGAAACATTTATTGATTCAGGTTAGAATCAATACTGGACGCTGGCATTGTTCCAAAGCAATGACTTATTCAGACCACACCAAATATGTATACGTAGACAATGCTATAAATACATTTTGTTCTATTTGGGTCCCATATCTACCTGAGACTTATAAACATTATATACACATATGCAGCAGTGTATAAAATACTAAATTTTCTAATATTTCAGCTACATTCACCTGTGACAGCCAGCGACAATCACCTTGCCTATAATAAATATGCATATAATAATGTTCATATAACCCTCATACACTACACAAAGTTAAGTTATGTGATTTGTTGCTAACAATAGTTTCATTATACATGTACTTTGTTTTTAATAAGGGATTGTGGCCTACATGTACAAAACTTAACAAGCCACTAGCTAGCCACCTAGGCTTTACTTTGTCACTTCGTAATATCAAGACAGGCCTTGAGTTTCCAGTTATCTGAAGTACAATACATGTCGGTTACAGAACTGGCGACAAAGAATAAACGGTATTTTCCCTGTGCTTGCTTGGCCCATAATACATGACATCTCTTTTCAGTCCTCAAAGCCAGAATTTTTCAAACCACAGTTTTCATTTAAAAAATACACGTATCTTCCAACCACCGCATAACCTATACTGCATGTCCACACAATGCAGCATGTGTAAAATATCTTTCACTCACCATCTACCCTAACTTCCAAAATCTTTGCAGGGTAATATTTGCAGTCGGTCCATCGAGCTAGAACTTCATCTCCAACCTTGTATTGCTGCGGAGCAAAGGAACATGGGTAAAGTTGGGGGATCAATGATAAGGCCAATTAAATCTAATTTGTTGGTTCTCAGATTCAATAAAAAAACAATGCTGAAGTGAAGATTCAACATGAAAACAGAGTCTGTAGGAAAGTCTTCATCCTTTGGCAGACAAAATGTTTCTGGGAGTCACTGTGAATATAGTTATTAGTAGAAAACTTAGAAGCAAATTGTTCCATTTTTCAGATCTTTCTAGTTTCTGTTTTTACCCTTACTTTGTTGCACAATATCCTAACGTAGAGTCATGGCAACACAAAAATCAAGACTTTGGAGAATGGAGTATCTTTGACTTCGTGGTTGAGACAGGAGTATAAACAATGATAGACAGAGCAAAGGTGTGTAGCTGGCATACATTCACAGTATTATTTAGTAAAATCATTCTTTGTTCGAAATAACAAAACGCCGAAGTATCATAGCTGGCTGGATGTGAAGGGGAACATCTAAAAATACAATACAGCAGAGATCTCACCAGGTTGTTTGAGCATAGGAGCCCCTACACTGTGATTTGGACCCCATACCCTGTGATTTGGGCCTCCTACACTGTCTTTCAGCCAGTGTAGGGGTGTTTCTTTTTTTGGGAGAACCTTGTGACCCTTCAAAAATCTTTAAAAGAATTAAGATTTGACTTCAGAATGAAACTATAACAGAAGAAGGAAACATAACTTTACAAAATTTGTCCCTCCATAAGCTGGAAATAGTGTCTCATAGAGGGTTATGAGTTTGACAATACCAGAACCCTAGTGTGGTCTTGTCTTTTGACTTGATGTGCGGTTTGCACTGCAAAAAGTTGTCCTATGTATCTGACCCCTATGCTGTGAAAAATTCTGGTGAGAACCCTCATACAATATAGGTGGTCAGTGACAGGTCACACAATATTGCACAATGTTGTATCTCGAGCACAGAAAGATAATTAAAAGATACACTTCGATTGGGAGTTCCTCACATTTGTTTTAAAAATAAATTATAAGATTTACAGTATTTCTGACTTACAGCTGGTATCTTTATTGGTCCTTCCTTCCGTGTTGTGAGTCGGTCCACCGGTCTGATCCTGTCGCTATCGAAGGTGAGCCACTCGTCGTAGCGATGGTTCCAACCTTCGAAATGTACCAAGATCTCGCGTTCCTCATAGTCTACCTCCTCAATTTTGGCCGGGTACCTGAAAACAGTGAAAATCATTTCCGTGAATAATTTCATCAGGTTGGCAAGAGACTGTATAACTATAGAGAAGGTACTTTATTTGACAACCAGTGAGTTTTCACATCCGACGTTTCGGTATGTCACTGCCTGTCAATATTGCAGCAGCGACACCTAGCTGCAGTACAAATACCAGTCATTGTTGACCTAAAGAAGGTGACAGATGCTCACCAAAATGTCCGAATTAAAAACTTTTTAAGTACTTTTAAATAGAAATTAACACTTTGATATAGGACTAAAATCTCTAAATGTCAATAAGACAAACATTTAGGAATGTTCCGTTGTTATTCATGATGTATTTCAACTTGGGTTTCAAAGTACATAAACAAATACAGTGTTCTAGCCAGCGTCCATCTTGCCGTCACTTGACGAAATTTTGCCGCTCATAACAGGCAAAAATTTTGCCCAATCCATTATCTTTGATGGACAAAAATCAGCATGTAAAGATATGGAAAGAGATGTCATTAAACTAAGCTGAGTCTACCAGCAAAATTTGCCCCTCAAAGTGTGTTTCAGTGGGTCAAGATTTCAGAATTTCCCTTGGGGAGCATGCCCCCCAGAACCCCGTAGAATTGTCATACCACAACGTTTTGCAACTTTGTTGCTCAATATGATGCTACATCAAGCAAAAGTTGAGATGACGGAAAAAAAGTTCAGACTGGCTACAACACTAAACAAATAACTTGTAGTACCATTTCTTCAAGTAGTCCATGGCCTCCATTTTTGCGCCAACTTTCAGCGCAATGCCCGGCCGCATCCATCTCTTGTGGCGAGCTCCAGACCCTGAGCCGCTGTCCGATTTATTCCCGCTCATATCGTGCTGGCTCGATCCGCTAATGGTCCTCGCCTTTGGAGTACGGCGGTCTCTGATTGGCTGAGAGGGGCCAGGCTTGCTCTGGTCGGACAGAGACATCGCTAGTGATACTTCAGCGTCATCAGCGCTTACCTCGTCAATCGGATTTAACTGTCGGTTTACAGGCAACGCATTCACATGCAAATCTGATGCCTTCTGAAAGTTTGCTCCTGATTGGTCAACTGACAGGTACTGAGTTTCATCTGTGGGTCCTGACTGGTTAAATGATTTGGGGACGGTTTGTCCTGTGTTTTCTGATTGGTTGGGTTCGGTCATGTGATCACACCCTTCTCTCTGAAATGAAACCACGGCAAGTTGCTTACAACATTCAAAGCAAATCAACAAAATAATAAAGCAAATAAATAAACAAAGCACAAAACAAAAAAAAAGAGTAAGATTTAGGAAGAACCCATATCAACAGGCCCAATATCATTGATTAATAATTTAATATTAACAATGACACCTGTTAAAGAGTGGGAAAAGTTAAAAACCAATATTACATTCAAAAAGCAAAAAAAACAAAAACACTGGGTATAAAGATACTGCATGTGTGTGTGTGTGTGTGTGTGTGTAAGTGTAAGTATGTCTGCAACAATTATGTGTGTATGCATGTGTTTGTGTGTGCACGTTTACTACATACATCGACGTGTGTGCATGCGTGCAATGTGTGAATGCATGTGTGTCTGTGTGTACATCTATGTGTGTGTGTGTATCTATGGGTGGGTGTGTGCGTGTGTGTGTGTGCATGCATGTTCGTTTCTGTGAGTGTGTGTCCAAGTGGGTGTGCATGTGTGTTTATGTGTTGGTCTGTAGTTGGTGGCAAATTTTTGTTATGCCAACCACTTGTACTTTGTTACTTTTTCGCTAGTTCAACCCATCAGGATCTCATGTTTGATCACCCAGAAATTCCGCAACAACTTCTTATCGAGCACGAGATCGTCTCACATTTGTAGATCGACAACTAAACTAGACTGAACAAGTGTGAACACAACCACGAGAAACGTCCAAACGTGATCATGACGACATTTTTCGAGCTAAGGGACTGTACGATATTTAGCGGGGGGGGAGGGCCGGTCGTCCAGGGGTAGGGTTTAAAATTTTTTCCTAGGCCCTCCCCCCCAGGTCAAAAATTTTTTCCTAGGCCCTCCCCCCCGGCTCAAATTTTTTTCCTAGGCCCTCCCCCCGGCGTGAATTATCTAAAGGAAATTTCGTACGGGGAAGGGGCAGATTTTCGAGCGCCGAAGGCGCGAGCGCTCGCACCGCACGGACAAGGCAAGCGCGCCGAAGGCGCGAGCCGTCGCGCCGCACGAACCAGGCACGAAGCTAGGGGGGGGCCTGCATGCCCTTTTTCGTAAGGCGTAATCAGGGCTTTTTAGTCGCCGTAATTCGTAGGCAGACGTCCCAAAAATCAACGTAATTCGTAATAGTACATTTGCCAAAAAGCGTAAAGGCGTAATCAGCTCTGAGAATTTAACGTAATTCGTAATCGGCGGTGAAAATTTTGCGTAATTCGTAATCACTACCCCCCCCATGCAGGCCCTCCTAGGGGGGTTGGGGGGCATGCTCCCCCCAGAAAATTTTGAAATCTTAACCCTCTAAAACGCTATTTCCTGCATTTTAATGGGTAAATTTTGCTGGTACACCGAGCTAAGTTTATTCCTCTTTTTCGGGCTATATTTCGTCCACGATCTTCTTCCACGTGCTATTTACACAACCGGGAAAACAATATTGTCAGGTTGTTTTCAATTTACTTTGGAAGGACATTCAGAGAGGCAAATAAATGTTGTGACAGTCCTTAGTTCAATCAAAATACCTTGTTTAATGCGTCCACATCCACGCCGAGAAGTTCGAGCGGAACGTGGGGCGGGATCTTTATCGACGACGCATATACGATTTTAAACAAGAAAAAACTACCGTTGTGCGGCTGGGAAGGGTGCGTTATGCCGCGAAAATTAATTAAATGTTCTCTTCAGAAGAGGCTTGGCTGCATTTTTATCGATATCGTTACGAAAACCGCTACGAAACGCGAGTTAGTTTGGTTGTATCGTCGAATTTCGGCTTGGCGCCCGGCTCGACTACCAGCTTTCCCAGAGGGTTGTGGGAGATTTGGGCGAATCCACTAGAATTATAGGGATGCGTACTATTTTAACGTAACATTCTGCCGATTCCACAGGCCGGCAAATCACTACGGTACATGTGAGATTACGTTTTTGAAATTATCAAAACGTCGGAAAGATTCATGGATATTGGAATTTATTTTTTCCTAGGCCCTCCCCCCAGGTAAAATATTTTTTCCTAGGCCCTCCCCCCAGCTCAATTTTTTTTACCTAGGCCCTCCCCCCTCTGACGACCGGCCCTCCCCCCCCGCTAAATATCGTACAGTCCCTAAAATATCAGGGTATTTCTTGCCTTTCCTCACAAATTCGCATCAACATTACGAAACCTCGCAGTTTTAGGCAACATTTGAACAAAGAAGTGGAGAAGATCTCGACCGATTTGACGTGGAATAATACACACAAAAATGAACGATCAAAACAACAACCCACCTCATCGTTTGCCGCCATTTTGTTTGTTCTGACTGGGCCATACCAAATTTTTGGGGAGGATCCTAAATACTAAAAAAGTAAATAAGTCAAGTTTATCAGGATTTGACAGAAAACATGTTCCATTTTACTTTCTCAAACTGTTTTATATTTATTAAAGTTTGTTTGTTTTGATATAGAATCAGCTTTATTTAGTTCTATTCGATTGTCACAGAAGAACACCCCCATTTGGAATCATTTAAAGGCATTTCCAAATAGGGCTTTGGTTGGTCTTCGGGATAAAGCAAAATGTATGTCTGCCATTTCCATAAAATATCTACAAAGATAAGGCAAATCCAAAATAAATCATATAAAATACGTTATAAACCTTATTTAGATATTTAGCAATGGTTAACATTTTGCAGATAAGGTCCTATAATGCCAGATTTTGGGAGATTCCCTATCATATTGAAACAAAAATGCACGGTCCCTGTGGTCCCTAGATGGCGAGCACTAAATCTCGCTTATTCTCGCGAGACTTTTTTTGTCATATGACCCTGACGTGACCAGACGTGACCTCAGGTGCGATTTCTGCGATTTATTTGGAAGACAGACGACAAAACGGTGTGTTTTTCACACTTTTCACATCGTTATAGCGATACATTTTGTACGAACAGGTAGGACAAAACATTTATTTTTCAACTGTGGAAAGTTTCAGGTCAAATTTCAGAATTTGTGTGAAGAAATTCAGATAAAATTATTCAGAACCTGGATAGGATGAAGGGAGGGGGGCGTGAGATTTCCACTGAAGATACGCAAAATTTTGTCTAACAGAAAATATACAAAGGCAGTTCTAATTGTGTGTCTTAGGAGTAATATTTGTGACGTAAATTTATCTGTCTATCATAAAATATATTTACATCCCAAATGCTAACGTTGTTGTTGTTGTTATCCTTGTTTAGAGTCTATTTTTCCGCTAGACGTAGTCTCATGGTGTTGTTTGTCGACTTGGTACTTTCTTATGTCAGGTGTTCTCATGTGCTTGTCCTCAGGTGCTCTGCGCATGTGTGATTTTGGAACTGAGCCTTGTTGCTTAGTCTTCCGCTTCATGCTAACATGCTCTCTAGCTGAAAACAGCTTTTTAGGCAGTAGGCGCTACTGGCCGGGGTTTGTGCTAAAAAATATTATCGGAATTCAGTTCAGTTCACCACTAATTTATAAATACCAAATATATGAAATGGCTACTTGGAAACACTATGGTGTACATGCATAGTATGAATAATGCCGTTATACATGTATATGTAAACTGTAAAGTCAGCGAAATAGCTTTCGGCTAACCTTTCCGGTTAGGCGAAAGAATTACAGAATTAGATTAAAGAATTACCGAACATTCCAAGATGGCGGCGCAGTCTGGTTCAGACTATATTTACAAATTTCGTGATTTGGGCGATTTTGGGGTATTTGAACATCACCAACCCAGCCTGTGGTGAGGAAGATTGCAGGGAAGCTGGGGACACCCGGAAACTGGGATGAAAATGGACCAGCGCAAAGCCAATGGGAAATGTCAGCCTGCGCTGATGCACTTTTCCGTGACTCTGTTGGAAGACACTACATACAACATACAAGCAAAAACATTCTCCCAGAGTAGCCGCAGCTATTGTTATACCAGTCATACATTGATAAGTAAAATTCCAATGAAACAATAGAAAGCCACATGACATTCTCTTGTTGCTTGTGCTTACGTTTTTTTCTTCTTTTTTTTTTTTGTTAACATATTTTTCATTTTCAGACAGAGCGCAATGTCGTCCTACCAGTCTCTGGAAGGCGTGCCGTCATTGGCCAAGCTGGATCGTGCAGAAGAGTTCAAGGGCGCCGGGGGGTTCAGTTTCGCTACTGACCCGCTATCCCAGCGTGCTGCTGATGTCCGAGCACACAGGGTCAACTGGCAGTCCTATCTACAGTAAGTCTAGACACACGTAGACCATCGATTATACTTAAAAAAGTGACAAGGTTGTCTTGTGCTTAGGGTTGTAGACTTAGATATAAAGGTTCTGCGTTCAAACCCCTGACAGGCCCTAATGTTTTGCTCATGAGAGAGGCACTTAACACTTACATGTATGTTTTTCAAAGGTTAGGTATAGCAAGTCGTTCGTTGTAATTTAGCCAGCTGCCGTCGCGTTGCATGCCTGTGAAGCTGGTGTGTTATGCCGAAGGGCAGTTATACCGGCTGTACAGATACAGATACAGAAGCTGATGTGTTACGCAGAAGTGTGGTTATACCCACTATACAGATACAGAAGCTGGTGTGATACGCCGAAGGGCGGTTATACCGGCTATACAGATACAGATATCTACAGTGAGTACAAACACCTGGAGACCATGGATTATACTAAGGAACCTTCTCCCTGCTGCCTTACCCTGTAACCAATACAAACTTGGTGCCAAAAGGCTACTTCAGCAGGGAGTACATGTAGGTTTAGATTTCTAACCCTTTCAAATAACCAGTATCAAATATGTATAGCTCACAGAAGTGATTTTCACCTGGGAATTGTTTAAAACTTGCCGATGAAACATGCAAAAACTGTGTACAATCAGTCAAAATGAAAATAGGGACCCCTACATATGGCAGTCAACACCTGCCTACTTCATAATCATTGATATTTTTTGTTTGTTTATATATTCATGTGGAACATGGATGAAAACACTGTAAATGGTTACCACTTACCAGAATAGAATATGTTGCTAAATGTTAACCCCACCCTCCTCAGGGGCCAGATGATCTCACAGGAAGACTTCCAGTTCATCCGAGAGTTCGACAACGTGTCAGCTGAGAACAGGGAGAAGGTGCTGCAGGACAAGGGCATGCAGGTAGGGGGCACTGTTGTGTCATACTGTTCAGGCTAAAAATGACAACAGATGAGAGTCAGCTTGGTCTCTATTAACCTTCTCTCTGCTGCCTAACCTGGTAAGCAATTGGGAGTTGGTAGCCAAACAGCTACTTCATTGTGGAAAGGGTTAATTGCTATCCTAAGGGTTTTGCCATGTTATAATGGTACCCTGGTTACCAAACCTATTTTAGCTCCCGAGTCCTACATCCTCTCCTATTTGAGAGGATGTAGGACTCGGGAGCTAAAATAGGTTTGGTAAAAGGCTATTATAATGGGGCATTGCCCATCTTCGTTTCTGTAGACCTTACATTGTAGGCCATACAGACGTCGACACTATAGCAGGAGGCTAGTCCACCGGTAGTGGTGTGTGTTCAACTCCCATACTCTTTCCCATAAGGGCTTAGAGCAAAGCAGAGAAAGCAGTTCCTACCATCTTTAAAGTCTTTTGTATGAACACTAAGCAAACACTCCAGGATGCTGTAAGGTCTCTAGACTAACCATGGTTAATTTCATTATTTTCCCATTGTGCAGGCTGTAAAGACATTCCAAAACCTGATGGGGAAGATTTCCAAGGACCAGACTGTGCAGTACATCCTTACTATGGTGGATGACATGCTACAGGTTAGAACACCCCTTTATACAAGTGGAATCTCCCAATGATAATGAGCTTCTTGAATCACAGCCTAAAGTGGCCGCCAAATTGAGTGCTCAAATTTGTTAGTTTTCTTCTTGTCTTGCACAGTTTAGAGGTGTTCAGAAATTCATTTTTTTCCTAGAACTATCAAACTGTCATAGATTATAAAACAGGTTTTGATTTTGAAAGTTTGTAATTTCCTTTTTTTTCAGGAGAAGCACGATCGGGTGAACTTGTTCTTTGACTATGCCAAGAAAATGAAGACTGCACCCTGGTCTCAGTTCATCAACATGCTCAACAGACAGGACCAGTTTGTCATTAACCAGGTTAGTAATGTTAACCAAAACCTATCAATGATTAGTGACTAGTCATTATAATGTGTGTTTTGTTTTGATTTAACACACTAGATTTGACTATACAGATATGTCATACACACACTGAAAATGCATTATGGTATGTATAACTGTGTAACCATGACAACAAAATCATGCATGGTTACCATGGCAACCAACACAAGTATGGTAACCATGGCAACCTGTCTCCATGGTAACTTCCAGTCATGCACACGCAGTAATATAGAAACAAATGATGGTACTTATGGCCATGTAACCATGGCAACCTACACAAGCACAGTAACCATGGCAACCTGTCTCCATGGTAACTTCCAGCCCCAGCCCCAGGTGCCCTGGGCCCAATTCCTGAGCATGCTGAGTAGACCCGACCATTTCACAGTGTTTCAGGTTAGTCGGGTGCCAACTTGGATGTTGGGTGCGCCTAGCTGTTCTCCTCTGGATTCTCCCTCCTTCCCTCGCTCCTGATGGGAGCACCTTGTGATGAGGTTGCCATGGTGATTCAAGAGGGCCTGTTTGTGGCTCTGGGCCAGGTCAAAGTTCAAGCTACAAAACAGCTTCAAAATATACTGCAATACTTTGGTTGTTGTATTTAACATTGAAATCTTAAAGTGAAAATTAAGCCCTCAAAATACTGTATCTAGGCAAGACTAAGTGCTTTTCTTAAACAGAAGAAGCTATTTTCACAATTTTTGCAAACACCCCCAGTATCTTCTGTCAAATTGTTATAATTTTGAAAGGTTACCAAAATTTGAAATACCATAACTTGATATAATTGTTATGGTCTTCAAACAGGCAAAACAATACAAGTCATACAATATGCCCTTGAGTTCCAAACAGGTCAAAGTCCTAGAAAAATTGGATAAGGAAATCTTTATCTCTACCTAATTAGACTAATGATCTGTTTAATTTCCAGACCTGCTCATTCTTACCCGTTGCAGTGGTGTGGATGCTTCTTTTCTCTCTTCACACTTCGAACAAACATGTTCCACATGTAGTTGTGGTAAAGGTTAGCCTTCTCCCTGCTGCCTCACCCTGTAACCAATAGAGAATAGGCAGCCAAACAGCCACTTCAGTATGCTAAAGGTTAAACTACTTTCGAACACAAAGATTGGAGTCATAAAATTTTCCACCAGCCCTGCTGAATTTACAGTACTGTGCCCCCCTCCCCACAGGCGGCCCGGATCATCGCTAAGCTGGCGTGCTGGGGCCGGGAACTGATGGAGGGGTCGGACCTCACCTACTTCTTCACCTGGCTTAAGAACCAGCTGGTCGCCAAGGTAAGGAGGAAAGATCACTTCTTCTTTTGTCATCCTCAACTTGAGGTGTAGCATGATGCCTTAGTAGCTACTAGACAAAGTGCAGTGTAGGTTCGCTACGGCTCGTGTATTTAAGGGTGGCTAATACAAGACGGAGGTTTGCCAGGCCTTCATCTGGGTGATTTGCAGTGAATCTGGGGTGTTTGGGTTCTGGGTCAAAATTCTTACTGTTTTGTTGTTTTTCTTTTGCCATGCAGGACAACGACTACCGTCAGACTGTTGCCGGATGTTTGATGATGATGCTGCGAATTAATGAGTACCGACTGGGCTTCATGCGACTGGATGGGATCAACACGTGAGTCATCTTGCATTATATTATACAAAATAAGCTACTGGATAAATTCTCTGAGGAGTCAGATATTTCAGATAGCATCCACTATCTTTCATCAACAACATCTCAGTCACTGAATGAAAGATAGTGGATAGCTATCTGAAATGTTTGAATCTTAGAGAACGTAATCAGCTGCTTGATTTGCCTTGGCAGAAGGAAACCATATTGTTTTTGCTCTGTTTATTCTTCTTCTCCAAACACATAAAGTTAGTGACCTGGACAGACATCTCTGTCACCATAGTAATTGTTGTTGTAGCAGACACCCTGTGGTGTTAGGTTACAGTATGTAGCAGATAACAGTTGCAGGGGCTGGTCACGATATACATGTACTGTCTAGTATATGAATGTGTTTAAGTGAAGATAAACATTATGCATTTGCTTTGCAAATGCTACCTTTCTAGTTTATTTTTATTACGTAATTTTTTACCTCATTGTCTAGCCTTGATCAACGTAGTTGTCTTGCATATTTGTTTGTGTTTGTAATAAAGATGTTACTTTACCATAGGTTTTTGAACAGCCCAAAATAGCATAATAACAAGCAATGACTTGAAAATATAGACAGTTTTGAATCTGAACAATCTTTCTGATTGGTTGACAGGTTGGTTACCGTGGTAGCAGCCAATAAGATTGGTTTCCAGCTGCAATATCAGATTACATTCTGTATGTGGCTGCTGGCTTTCAATCCAGAGATTGCCATGCAGATGGACAGGTGAGCACCCCTACTTTCTGTCTTTGGTCCAGTCCACACATGCAGTTGGGGCAGTCCATTAAGAGAAATGGGGTACATTTTGTTCATAATTTTAAAAAGTGAGGCAGCAATTAGATAATATTCTGGTCCAGTGATTTAGAATTTATAATCGACATTTTGAAGAAAATATGTTGTAAAACATGAACAGAATTTACTTTTTTGAACACTAGATATATTCTGCTGTATTTTGCAGTCTTGAAATAGGTCGATTTTCGTGCTATGTTTACCCCCTTCAGATATAACGTCATTCCAGTCCTGAGCGACGTATTGAGAGAATCAGTGAAGGAGAAAGTCACTCGTATCGTCCTGGCAACCTTCCGGGTAAGTATTGGTTGTATTGGTTGTATTAGACGCTCTTAATTACACGTGAACTAATGAACCTTTTAATGATTTCATTGTAAACAAAAAAAATTAGAATATAACAATAAATTGAAGATCCATCTTTATAGTGAGCCTCATGGTCATGTGACTTGCATGTTAATCATGTGATGTACATGTGACATACATGCATGAGTCATGTGAAATAAAGTGATGATAGCTTGACCTTGCCGTCTCAGAACCTTCAGATTGTATTGAAGACCATGCTGTAGTCATGTGACGTACATGTACTGATCATGTGATGTACATGTGACATACATGCATGAGTCATGTGATCAACAACCAATGACATCTTTGACTTTTCCCTTACAGAACCTCCTAGAGAAACCCACAGACAGAGAGTGTATCAAAGACCATGCACTAGCCATGATCCAGTGTAAGGTGTTAAAACACCTGGAAGTCCTCGAGGGCCAGAAGTTTGAGGACCCAGACATCACAGAAGACATCGAATTCTTAGAGGAGAAACTTCAGGAGAGCATGCAGGACCTCAGGTAAGAGCTGTGAGAAAGACAGTATTAAAGGTGCTTTAAAGGAGCATGTTGGCAGAATGTACTGTGCCGGCGTGAAACCCGTTTTTTTCAGGGTTTTTGTTGGATGTTTGGTCAAAGTTGCATCAAAATTTTGCCTGTTGCAGATGACATCTCTTCCAACACAACATCTGAAAACTATAGACTATGACCTTACATGAGACAAAGTTCCAAAGTGCTATGCACAATACAATATGGTTTCGCACAGGTGTAGTACGTGAGGTGCAGTAGGTGCAGACTGCTCTAGTGAGAAGTCCTTTATTTTGGGATTCGAACTCCCAACACCTTAGTCCAGGCTACTGTAGAACGGTTAGTCTTCCCAGGTCCTCACTGAAAAGCAGTGACTAGACACTGAGGGAGCCAACCTGGCAAAAGAAAATACATAGTGAACATGCGTTGTTCTGTCCTCCAGCTCCTTCGATGAGTATTCCAGCGAGGTGCGGTCAGGACGACTGGAGTGGAGCCCTGTCCACAAGTCGGAGAAGTTCTGGAGAGAGAACGCCGGCAGACTGAACGAGAAGAACTACGAACTCTTGAAGTGGGTAAAAAAAAGGAGTCCGAGGCTTTTACAACTTAACTGACATTTTAGTCTGTGAATAGCTTAATCAGGTTGGTAACATACTGATAAAGGCAACTGAAAGCAACAAAACATTTGTCAGCAAAGTGTCTAAAACAAACTTAACTTGCAGCCAACATTTTGTCTTCCATTTCACTTTGCAACATTAGAAATCTGTGATCAAAGTTGCTGCTTTTTGCTACTTGCTGTATGCATTTACTTTTTGTTTTCGTGGTGTTCTAATGCAAAAGAATTGACTCCGTGAATGTGTTGTATCTCTATTGTGGTACAGAATTGTTTCAACTGTGAACTTAAAATGCCGCAAACCCCCCCCCCCTCTCTCCCTCATGTAACAAAATAAAACCACCACAAAAGTAAATGCATGACAGGATTTCAACCTGTGAAATGGTGAAACAGTGCCATCGTGGATGCAGATATGAAATTCTTATTGGTAAAAGTTGCTTACTGGACAAATGTCTTCAGGATTTTGATTCGACTGTTGGAGACGTCAAAGGACCCACAGATCCTGGCGGTGGCCTCGCACGACATCGGAGAGTATGTCAGACATCTACCCCGTGGAAAGCAGTGAGTCACGTCCCTTTTCTTAGTTCCTTTCGCGTTTTCTGTTGCAATGGTCGACATTCTTGACCATATTCTTCCATGAGACCTCACCAATTTATTTCCTTGGTTCTCAGACATTTCAAAGTGATATTTTAATCGAAAGCTACATGTGGAGGACAACCTGAAAACAGAGGGGTGGGAGGAAAACTTGCATCTGACTAAATTCACTCCCTGAAACTGTGTACCTAAAATAGGGACTTTCCCCTCAACTGTTTTTATGTTGACCTTCCAATGGACATGTCTATCACAATTATCAGTTCAACCAATGATAACTTGACAATTAGTGGTTCGACCAATGAGGAAGTGGCTACATGTCGGTCAAATATTTGCATTTTTATGTTTTGTCTGAGGTAGGCGGGGCTATAGGAAAGTACCAGCAAATAAAATTGGCGTGGCCTAAGTTACTTAGTATGGTCCTATGTCACTGTTGCCATATCTACCATTGTCTTGAAGCCTACAGCTACATGTAGTCTTTTGATTTTTGGCTGCCTTCTTGGGATGGTTTTTAATCTACTTCTTCTACCCCTTCCTCAGCCTGATAGAGACACTGGGAGGGAAACAGTTAGTGATGCAGCACATGCACCATGAGGACCAGTCTGTCCGGTACCAGGCTCTGCTGGCTGTACAGAAACTCATGGTTCATAACTGGTGAGTAAACCAACAGTTTCTCACAGTACATATGCCTTAGTGTAGAATATATATGGCAGGGTAGAGACTCATCATCTGGGAGAATCTGTGATTCTGCCAGTAGAAACTGCAATATAGGAGTCTGTAAATTTTAAGATATTCGCTTAAGACAGTCAGAACTTTTCAACTTTGATTCATGTCACTTTAGATCAGTGGACTGACTTGAAATTTAGGATTTGTAAATGGGAAACCACCCTAACACATTAACAACATCCTGATTGGAGTCTCTGTGAACAAAGACTCCGATTGGGATCTCTACCGGAGTCTCTACTCTAGACATATAGTATATTATTTATCATAGATACATGTCCAGAATACTCGTGGTACACAACTGGTGAATAAACATTGCCTTGATCAACCATACAACTACAACACGACTTAGCGTACAATATGTATGTTCATGCTGCACTGTACATTTGTAGATACAGACATCTTGATATCATCCTCAGTCTCAACTCTAGCTTCACGTGTCTTTCATGTTCTCTCATTGCTTATCATGCAGTTGACTTGACTACATATAGCACCATTTTGTTGAAACTAATGAAAAGGCAAACATTGTGACTGATTCATTTCTCTTGCTTTTACATTTCAGGGAATACCTGGGAAAACAGCTACAGGCTGCATAGATGTGCAATAAGAACTTCGTCCATGCAGTTAGACATAAAGGGAAAATAATGTTGTATTGGTTCAATGTGCTAGTTGTAATGTATTTTACAGGTGTCTGTGGATGTATATGTATACATGTACCTCGGAGTCAGATTTGTATATGACTGTAGCGCCGATATTGATAAATTAAAGTTAGTTCTACCAAGAAATCAGACCTGTAAGAACGATATCCTGTCATTGGGCAACAGTCTACAAGTAATCTACATAATATATTATGTATTGTTATTGTGTATATAAGTAACAAGACATCCCTAAAATGCACTTATAAAAAATCATGTTATTAAGTGAAAATGTGTATATGGTGTTAGAATGATGTGAAAATTAGATCACGTCAAAGTTAAAATTGCAAATGTTCAATACTGGCATATAGTTGGCAGTAAAGCGTTAGCGTACAGCATCAATAAATTAATAATTAAATCCACCGTATATGTGTACATGTGTGTGTGAGTTCTGTTGTACAATAATACGTAACCGTAACATGAGGGTTACCTGGGTGCCATCATACATGTATTTAGTTTACCAGGGCTTCCATATTCACCCCTTACAAAATATTTTATACATAGTGTAATTTGATATAGAGCCCCTGTAAACTGAATTAGGATGGCACCCACCATAGTCAATGAGGCTTGAGGGTTACTGGTGCCTGGTTACACCAAAGCATCCTGGGCCAACTGTTTGGGTTGGACAGTTATTTTTACAAAAATGATGTTCTGTGTTAACTGGGAGAATGTCACTGGGGTTATCATCAATGAAACACACATCATGAAAACCTTACTATTATAGTGATGAGCCTCAGGAGTTGGAGATGATGTTTATGTTGGGTGTACCTTTTTCTGGGACACCTTGTTTAGCATTAGTCTACTGAATATCCTCCAGCTTATAGAACAGAGGTTCACCAATTGAGAGCATGTACTTGCACAAAATACTACATGTGCCCATGAAGGTTAGACATCCAGGTATTAAAGATCTCAGTCACTGATGAAAGATAGATAGCGGATGCTATCTGAAATGTCTGACTCTCCAGAGAATCCAGTTGATTTATGTTGTATTTTGTATAACACTTCATGGTTTACTGTGCATTCTTTTCCATGTGCAAGAGTTGGATACTCACTGAAATTACCATCCAATACACACATCCATCCATCCACACAAACACATTCACCAACAGAACAACAAAAACAACCCAAGACCAAGATGTGGTTTTCAATTTTTAGACTTTATATAACGCATGTCAGGAGTGCCATTCTTCCTGGTGTTGCCTATTTGCCCTTCTTGGCCTTGATCTTCCTGGAGTAGAACTCGAGTTCCTTCCCTTCGAGAATGTAGCCGTCACATCGTCCGACCTGGCCCGGTCTCGACGCGATACAGGCTGCAGAAACACACAGGAAACAGTTCCTTCAATTGTACAACGTTGTCAACTGTCAGCCTACATAAACTGACAATACAATGTTTTGCTACAGTAACACACAAGAAACATTGCTTCAATTATACAACTTTTCAACTGTTTACCCATGTAAACCAATAATATATTAACCCTTTTTCTAGTTCAGCAGCTATTGCAATTCTTCAAAATGTTTTAATGGTACATTCAGGAGCGTACAAGCTTTCAACAATAATACATGTAGATCAGCTAACACTAACACTTGAGTCAGTACATTTCTTACCAAATTTGTAACTTCACTCTAAGTAGTAGAACGGTTTGTTCATTTTTCTAAGCTTCTGGCTAGCAACATAGTCAACAAAACAAGTCGTTGCCAGATGATAAACTAAAAACAGTTACAGCCGAACTCAAGAAGTTACATAAATCTAAGTCACAGAGTTTGTAGTAAATTTTGCAGCTAAAAATGTCTCTATGTTCAACACAAGGCAAACTAGAGAAGCAGTCAGTGTAACTATGACAACGGTTGGGTCACGTGATGGTTTCCAGTGCTGGAACAGCACAGAACCACCTCTGTACCAGATAGTGTCATCATTCTGCTTGAGGGATCTTCTTTTTATAAACGGTCAACTGTGATCTAATTCAAGCACATCATTATAGCACTAGGAAAGATACTTTTAAAAACACCAAAATATTGCCTAGTAAGAAGATTAGGGCTAAAAAATACCGTTTTCTACAATATATGATTAAAAATAATGCATCTGTATTTTTTTAGCTTCCAAAATAGCAAGTTCTAAATATATCTTTTCTGCAAATTTTCTTTCAAATTGCAAGTGGATATTTCAAGAGCTGAAGAAAAATTTACTTGTGTACAAGAAAACCCCAACAACCTATGATTATGATTTACCAACTTGATGAGACCCAAGGATTCTTAAAATCGTCATGTTTCTTACCGAGCAATCTTCCTTGCATAAACTGTTCCTCAAGGGGTTGGGCGACCTTGGCTTTCTTTTGCCTCTCCCTGTACATCTTCATGACCTTCTTGGACGCCTTTTTGTTTAAGACTGCCTCCTCAGCCTCACTCTGCAAAAGCAAAATTAAATCTTCAAGGAGGAGAAACACACACCATACAGACACAAGATGGCTATTAAAGATACACACTAGAATTTGTATTTTTTTAGTATAATTCATACTTCCTAAATTCTGAGTGGTGCAGGAATGCAGAAAATAGTATTTCAATCCTTGCAGAAGTATTACTCACCAATTTCTGGCCCTTCTTGCGCCCGAGAGGAAGAGCGTAGTGTGCCTCGTACCACTGGCGGAAGGGTGTGCTGTCGATCTGGACGATAGCGCCCTTCACAAGCGTCTTGGTACGAACCAACTCGTTGTTGCTAGCGTTGTACATGACATCGATGACACGGGTCTTACGGGAGATGGCTACAGAAAGAAGAAATATATTAAATCAAGAGCCAGGCTGTTCTGATGTAACAGTTAAGTTGTCCGCCATGATGCACAAGAAAAAAATGCATGGCCCATTCTGTTTCGATAGGCCTATGGTTCAGGGTTGGTAAGTTTCAAGTTCTTCCATTTCTATCGTTAACAGTCAATACCTTCAGTGAATACCTTTAATACAAGTTAAGAAAAACCATTGTTGCAAAATAACAACTTTAAGGGTCCAGCAAAACAACAGTCTAACAGAGGATCAGTGACAAAAATTCTATTTGGACTTGGATTGTCATTTGGCCAAATAAATAAATAAGTAAAAAATGCCTTTTGATATTCTGTAAGTGCTTTACCATCGCCGACTGACAACTTACAATGCTTAGTCTACAGTAAGTGTGTAGGAAAACCTTTCTGAATAGAAAATCCCTCTCCTACCTTCAGAGCCCCAGGAAAAGTTGCCGGTGTCCAAACGCAGTCCACGGAACTTCACATTCCCACCTCTGCATCGTACAAGATGGACACGCTTGGCGCCAAGCTGTGAAGAATAAAGAAACCAATTACTGAAACTTTTTAAATCTTTGAGAAATTGTGTTCGATTTTTAATTTATCTATTTTTTGAAGTTTTGAGTATCTTTTTATTTAGGAACAAGGACTTCTTGGTAAAAATTTCTTACCTTGGTGTTTGCTGGCGGACGACCGAGCTCGTACTTTCTCTTCTTCCTGATTGGGTTACGCCGACCTCCGGTCGCGCGCCTCTTGTGCCAGTTGTCACGGGAGATACCTGTGATTGACAGGACCAATTTTGATTGAAATATACAGTCCAACCTGTCTACAGTGACCACTTAAGTTATGGACTTAAAGAAAATGTGTGAAACGACATGTAGATTCTGTATCTGTATAGCCGGTATAACCACCCTACGGTGTCCTGGCATAACCCACCAACGTCGCAGGCAAGCGGTGCAGCGGCAGCTGGCTATATTACACCAAACAACCAGTTACACCCAATCTTTGCACAGCTAACTGTAAACATGGTTTTAAGCTATCTTGTGAGGATGCCCCTACTGTACTTGGTGGCAGCGAGTTCCACTCTACGATAGTTCTATGGAAAAGTTTTTGAACACCTCAATCCTTGGTTGATAACTCTGGTACTTGACTATGTCTTGTTCTTTTCTGAGCTGGTTTTAGATACTTAGTAGTCTGTACGTCCACCAGTTTATTAGTCATTTTGTACATCATACATAGTCTGGACAATTTTGTTTTCTGTCTTCCAGTGACACCTACTGTAGGTTTGTTTTTATTTCTTTTCTTTCGTGGTTGTTCTTACAGAATCTTGCAGCTTGGTACAGTACCACTTCCAGTTTAGATTGGGCCAATGGGAAAAATAATCTAAGGAACCACCAAAAAGTGGACACAACGGCCAGGTGGTCCTTATGCAGAGGTGGTCACTCGCATATGTAAGTTTGACTGTAAGTTGTTACAGGGTAGGCATACGTATAACGTTACCCCTCCCCTTCTTTGAGTGATATATCAACATCTATATTTTTGACTGTTCACACCGACACAACAAATATACCTAGATAAACAGAATTTCTTGATAACAGGCTGAAATTGTGAAATAAACTGTGTACCAAATGAGACCATTTTATTTCGTACAAAAGTCTGCTAGTTACTTGTGCATGCATCTTTTTTTTTCTGCCATGTTGGTCGGACATCGGTCTAAAATATCGACAGCGGCGACTCTTTAATGGGCTGGGTGCATAAACTAACGGTCCTGTTAGAATTATCAATTGCTTAGACATCAGTTCTTTTAATTTTTGGCTTTATGACGAGTAAAATTATGGCGGATTGTCGGAGATTTTTCAGGTAGACATTTTTCTTTCACTCACCCATGATGGCGGCCGAGCTGGAAAGAGGAAGTCGCAGGGAGTTCTGGGTAAATGTCACTTACTTATTTTGGTGCATTGTGGGATACCTGGCAACCAAACAAACACTTCCGGGTTTTGCAGCTGTGAAGATTTGGAGGCGTTTCTCTTCAATTTTGTCCAAATTTAGCGTGTTTTAAGAGCTTTTGGCTGGTTTGAGAACAAGAACAAATGTACTGATTATTGTGAAGGATATTATTATAGTTTAGACGAATGGCGGAAGACAAAAAGGTAAGCGACAGTTCTTTTTCTAAGACTCTGTTACTAGTTAGAGGGGTAAGGCAGTTCAGATTTAGATATGTTTACTTTACAACGTTGTTGATCTCTTGCAACTTTTTCGAATGTTACTTTATTGTTATTACGTGTGCAGAACTGGCTCAAACTGGTTTCAATTGGAACTGAATAAAAGATAATCTGGTTGGGAACAAAGGCGACTCTAAATCGGATCTAGGCATGCAATTATTGATAGATTTCTGACCCTAATTTGTGACCATTATTTACATGATTAAGAAATCTGTAATCGGCATTCACAGCTGTGGTCTTCGTAAATTACATTCATGGATGGATACTGAGATCAGTAACAGCAAAGCTCATCAGCAGAACATACTGTGCCTGCACGAAACCTGTTCTGTATTGTGCATAGCACTTCGGCAGAACATCTCGTGTAAGGTCGTATTCACGGATTTAAAATGTATTAAAATAGTTTATAGTTTCCAAATGTTCTGTCGGAGAGAAGATATGGTCTGCAACGGCCAAAATTCTAATGCAACATTGACCAAACATTCACCAAAAACCGTGAAAAATCCAGGTTTCGTGCAGGCGCAGTACGTTCTGCCAACGTGCTAGCTAGCTGTATATTAGTATATATATATATATATGATGATGTGACCATACATATACCTAGAAAGCATCCTGTCATAACATTCACTCTTCTTGTCTTGAAGCATGTTATAATATATGTCTTAGTCTTAAAGCTTAGTCTTAAAGCTTTAAGTCTATTTCATATATGTCTATTAACTATGATAAGCATTACTAAACATGGTAACTAAAAATACCTGTATTGTACCTGTCCGCAGGGTTCAAAGGTCACCCTCCCTCCTCTGAAGAAGAAGGGAGACGATGACGGGCCGAAGGAGAAGTTCATTGCGAAGAACTGGCGACAGCTGTCCCCGCGGACGCTGAACAAAATGACGCCACAGGAGAAAAGCAAATATCTAGCTGTAAGTACTGTATAGCTGTGTGTTTCATTTGTTTTTGGTGTGTTTGTTTGTTTGTTTGTTTGCTTGTGTGTCCATAGTTATTTTAATACAGTAGAGTCACAGGAAGTGAGGGGGAAATGGCATAACCACAGACTGACAGGAAGGCCAAATCAGATGTCAAAATGTTCTTCCTGCATGCTGTGAAAAAGTGACAGAGGAATATGCACAGAATCAGCAAGTAATTCACAATAATGAATAAAATAAGAAATTCATAACAATTCTAAAGATCTTGATATCTTGTTTTCATAAGAATCATAGGTACATGTGGGTTGAAAGAGGAGCTGCCATTGGTACAAGTATATGGCTGTTCATAATATGATTTACCCATAACAATGTTGAATATGCAACATGATACTACTTATTGACCTCATGGAACCTTTTAACGATATTGACCTTAATGTTTTCTCTGTAGTACGAGGAGGCCCCAAAGCCCGTACAGGAGGCGCAGGCGTCCACCCTGAAGAGAGTCCGTGACCTTCGCAAGGCACAGAGAAGGTCAGTCAGCTGACTTACCTTTGACCTTAGTAGCATAAAGTGTTGTGCCTTACCAATTTTATATAACATTACTTAGCTAGATAACAATGCATGCACATGTATCTCTTTGCCAAAAAAAACTTCCAGAAAGCACCACTTTGAGCCATAATGGTTTACCACCCCTTGTTCTATTCCAGAGCAAACCCACCTATGTCTATGGATGAATTTGTGGAGAAAGAAAAACACAGCAAACTCATAGGACAACTCAAGTAAGTGGATGTTCCTCCTCACATTAGCATTGTAACAGCTTGGAACAAAAATTTGTCACTTGAAGAACAGTGCATTTTTGTGGATTTGGTGTGATATCTGATGCATGTATTCATGTTTTTTCTCCTTTTTTCAGAGCTGCAGAAGCCAGAAACAGACTTCGGGTGATGCGACTAAGATATCAGAGTAACAGGGTCAGTAGAAGTACACATTACTAATTTAGGAAATACATGTAGATAAATTCTATATACTGTACATCTATATGGGACTTGATTATTAGGGTTACCTGCTCAAATGTACTAGTAGGAATCTAACCTGACATACATTGAATTGGACACCAGTCATACCACTTTTCTCTATATAGTGGTCACATGTCCATATAGTGTTTATTTTGCTCAGTCCCTTGAGTGACCACTATAAACAGTTTTGACTGTACTAGAAAAACAGGTGCACACTACATGACTTAAGTCCAGTTCCTCTAACCCTCCACTACAGGCCCAGGAGGTGAAGCACCTGATTGCGTGCCAGCCCCACTCCTTGAAGGCCCTGAGGTTAGAGGCACTCGTCCCTCCTTACCTGGATAACAACAACCCTGGGGACAAACTAGACAGGATGCAGGTGGGTACAGGTGTCAAGAATGATTGATTGATTGATTGATTGATTGATTGATTGGTTGGTTGATTGATTGATTGATTGATTGATTGATTGATTGATTGATTGATTAGGAAGCTGTAGGGGCAGTCTGACAGTCCACTACTACACAACAACTTGCTACTTCAAAACTCATCAAGCTTCACCTCAATAGAGAATAGCTGCTTTACCTTTATCTTTCTGTATTTCATAATAAAAAATAATTATGAAATATTTTTTTTTAAATCTTGACAGAGAGCACGAGTGGAGGGGATCCTGGAAGATGAGAAAGGGCTGACGACAGTGAGATATCTGGACTACTGAGTCAGGCTGGCAGGGAGTGTAGTGTCTGTCTAGCCAGCCATGATGTGGTGCTGTGGTGCATTACTTACTGTAAATAAGTGTGAATGCAGGAAGTCAACACTACTGATGATCAAACATATAGGGTAAACAGAGCACAGATATATGTATATATTGTGAATACATGTACATTCAAACCTACCCAAGAAGGCCAGGGGACCAAGATAAAGTTGTCTTCTTGGGCAGGTGATCTTCTTGGACAGGTCACTTGAAACTTGCACCTATGGAAAAAATTGCGACCGGGAAAGGTGGTTGTTATGCCCAAGTGGCCACTTGGGCAGGTTTGACTGTAATTACAGATATTGTAAACTATATTTAGTAATGCTATGTACTTATATAGCAGGTGTAAATATCTCCCATTGCTCACACTGATACCCCCCGTTTTCACCTGCTTTTGAGACGATCCATGCAGTATCAAATTACTAGTACCAAGCCATATGTGGATAATCATGAGTTACTATTGGTTGACTCTTCTACAATTTTTATTAATTTACGTAATACATATCTGTGTAGTGTTCGCACATATTTTAAGGTGGTGTCAGTCAACTCTAGTACAATACTCTAATTCAAGATTACTACATATCCAAGTGTGTACCATATGATATTCTGCTAATATTAAACTATTTTCAACATTGTGTTAAGTCTATTTGTGTGTTTGGGCATTGGAGCTATCTGTTTTCTCGAGTCAACTTTTGTAGGTATTTTTGCTCGTTCTGAACGTCTCTCAAATGGAATGATTTTGTTCGTCTGATTTTAATATGAATCTTTATAGTCCCCACAGTTATGATAACTGTTTCCTAAGGGAGCCCAAAATGATTGATTAATTGATCAATGTATTGATTGATTAATTGATTGAAGAAGAGTGATTGATCTACTTAGAGCATTCAACCCTTTGAGCCATCAACAGTAGTAGACCTAAAGTGGTCCACGGAAAACTACAAGAAGCATTCAGACTTGGCAACTGTTCAATAGCAACCAGTAGATACTAGAATAACAATAATTAATAAAAATAACCATAACTAGAAAGCTAACATATATATATGTATATATAATATACGTTAAAACGTATGTTAGCCATATATATATATATATATATATATATATATATATATATATATATATATATATATATATATGGTGACCAGCCCCTCCACCTCTGTTCTGCAACTTGCTACATAATATAACCCAAAACCACAGCATCATGGCAGTTACCATCTGGTCCAATTCATTGACCTTATTTGTTTGAAGAAGATGAAGAGGAAGAAACAGAGCAAAAATGATATGTTTTCCTTCTGCAAAGCCAAACATAATTATGAAACAGCACATGATAAGCAAAACAAAACCCAAGCCAGGACGCCTGCCATGGAGGCTAAACCACGAACACAGCCTGCTAGCACTGAGTGTTTTTCACCTGCATCTGAAGAGCTTTCGAACATGGCCTTTTTACCCCCCATGGTTGACCCCACACTACCTATAACAGTCACTTGAAACAACAAACGCATGCGTTGAAAGTTAATCTTTTGTCTCATTCTCCATTTCGCAAAAGCCTGGAGTTTTCGGATGGATGAATTCTTACAAGATGTGCATTTCCAGCACAGGTGTTAAAACGTATGTTAGCCAGTGTGTACATAGTGCCATTGAACTTGGAAGGGATGAAAGAACAAAGAAAATAGTGAAATGCAAATATTTGAAATCCCTTGCTGCTCCTTGTGGGTTTTTCTCAATCTAGAATATTATCTTGAGTACAACTTTAATTAAGAGAGTATGTTGCTGTGTGTGTAGTGACTGAGTGTGCGTGTGTTTGAGCATGAAGTTAAAATATGTAACTTCATGGTTTGAGTGCGTGTGTTTGTGTCTGTGTGTGTTTGTGTGTGTGTCTGTGTGTTTGTTTATGTGTGTGTGTGTGTGTGTGTGCGTGTGGACTTCGTAGGTTAACGCATCTAATTTATTTAACCCACCAAAATGGCGTCGGTATCTAATACACTATTATCAATTTTGACTCCCCCTGTATAGAACATGATTGGCCGGTGTTCCTTGTTGTAACTAGGGCGGCTGTCCGTGTGAGAAAATGCGGTACGTGTTGACAACAAAGAATCAGTGTGCACACACGTCACGGAGTCTGGCAGTCAAACGCACTCATTCTCTCAAGTAGCACTCTTTAGCGCTTAAGGGGAAAGCCGTTTTCAACCGGGGGATGGCCGCTGAAAATGCTATTTAAAGGCATCCAATGCAATTATAGGGCTGCAAAACAAGAATATTCTGGATGAAGAAATCTGTCTGATATTGACATTTACTGCCATTTCTTTGTACATTTTTGTCATCATTTCCTACTTGAATAGCTTAGAAACAAGCTACATGAGGAGTCCCTTTATTTTTTGGTACCACCAATAAATAGAACCAGCCTACGAAATGAGATAAGCAACTGTTTTCCACCATCGACATCGCATTTTTGCCTCACAGATATCAGTATGCCATGGGATAGGGTTGATTTAACTCACTACATTTTAAAAAATGACCGGAAAATTGATTTTGAAAATTCAGTTTTACTGCCCTGAAAGTCGCTTTTCGTGCCTAATTTCTCCAAGAACGCCAATAGGACATAGACCAATACAAACAGGGCTGCATCTTAAGTCACTCCTTTAATACTTGAAATAGGGGACATTTTCGTTGTGAGAGAGCTAGCCCACTCCTTCATAACAAACGGTCGATCCCCAATACCTTCTTGCTTCATCACGTCCGATGTGTCAGACCAAATGAGGTCCGTGCTCGCCAAATCTATCAACAGGTTGGTGCGATTTTCTATTGATATATGGCGATTTTATAGTGCAACTATCGAGCATACGTTAGATGGTGAACACTCTAGAAGCTAAAAGTAATCGTAACTGCACTAAACGTATTTAGAAACCTTTAGTTTTAAGGCAAAACTGGACAAATACAGTTTGAAAACCGCCCATTAAATACAGGGGACTGGATAACCCACCAGAGTCATCGTATACAAAGAGCGCGGCCCAAACTATAGATAGAATTCTATAGTTCCTACCTGGCCGAAGATTCTACTCTACTTATAGGATTGTTGTTTGGTTGTTGCTCGCCAAACAGATCGCTTGGCTGACGCACATTGTAGCGTATACGTAACGCCCCAGGGCGCTCTCCAATTCTGGGCCACAGAGAGCTTAATAGCCTTGTAGCCAGACCATCGTAGGCTCGTCGGTATCTCTACGGTGCTGAGAGTACTGCCCGCCCGCCCAGGTCCATTAGCGCACGCCAGGACTTTCTACTATTTCAATTAGTAAAAAGCCTACGAAGACGGACAGCAATAGTTAGAAAGGCCAACTGGAAAGATCTAGCATGTCAGGAGAGGCCTATACTGGGGCCGGTAAAACACCCCTAACATGTAACATTTTAGACCAACTGAAAACAGGTCGGAAAATATCGACCGACTGTCCTACTTTTTATGTAGCTATTAGCTTTTAACTATTTGTAGTTTTTGGCAGCTTTTTCGAACGACCGATTTCGGACTGATTGGGCGCGGCTGCTTTCTTCTATATTTTAATAGGAGATTACTGGCTTTTAAGCTAAAGAGGGTGTAACGTTACCTTGGCTTGTAGCCCAGTGAGCTGGTATGAGAGTGCTTGCGCCTGTGTGGTGCTCAGTGCTTGGTTCAAGTCCTGTATATTTATTACCTTCGCCAAGAAGGTTATGCTTTAGATAGCGTTAGTTTGTGCGTGTTAGTGTTAGTGTGTGTGTGTGTTAGTGTGTGTGTGTGTGTGTGTGTGTGTGTGTGTGTGTGTGTGTGTGTGTGTGTGTGTGTGTGTGTGTGTGGTGTGTGTGAATACGATAACTCGAACAAGCTGGGATGGATTGTCTTTTGAGCCCTCTGGCGGCTTGTTATGGTACTGCAACGGAACTTCTGGTTTTAATATCTCGTGATCTGGACATTCTAGGGTTTTTTCCACTTTTGAATTGTACTGTTGACTCCCACTGAGTTGAGCAGGAACAATAATAGTTTACCTTAATATAAAGGCATTAAATTTTTGTCATTAATGTTTTTTTCTCATACAAATGAAAGCGGTTACTCAAACAACTGGATAAAGCAACTGGGCTACTGGATAGATTTTGAAAACTTTATCCAGTTGCTTGAGTAACCAGTTGCTTGAGAAGTTAATTTTTTGTGTATCTCATTACCTGGATATCCGGATGTCTAACCTTCATCGACGCTTTTTTCATCTTTTATATTTTTTAATCGTAGGATTAAAGCTACATTATGTAACATTAGGACGATACAAAAAGTTGATTTTTCTGGTCATTTCTTTACAAAGTAAGTGTTCAATCAACCCCTACTCCATTGCAAATAAGTGTCATTTAGGAAGTGGAGGTGCCAAAATATCACACCTTACAAGTGTGTTTAAAAGCTGGAAATCAAACACGGCTATTAGCCACAAACTGAGTGCGCCTCGTGTGAGCTGATTTAATTTAGCGCCAACCATAAATGTCACAAATGTGAGAAAATTACACAAATACGTTGAAAAATGGAAGTAAATGACAATCACATGAAGCTTTTTCTCAATTTAAACTATTTCAATTTTGGGTGCATTATGCCCCTTAAACTTGTGCAAATACATCTCAGTAAAAATATCAAAATCTATCCATATCGTTGTAAGATGTCCTATGTCCCAAAAAAACAAACCGGTGAACACCGGAAAAAATATCACTTCGTTACCGTCTCATTTTGGAGATAAGAATACAATCTGTCGCTGCCCTATTGACAGTTAATTGGCATATTGTGATCCTCCTAATCCCTAATTATCATCTAACAAAGCGGACTAATATTAATGTTACTCGTACTACGTGTATGAAATAACGTACATTGAATTAGACGACGCTAAAAATGTGTAGTAGCTACCAGACTCCAAATTTCAATTGGGTTGTTGGAAAATATGGAAAATATAAAAAATTGGCCAAATTGTCTGAATGCCAGAGCAGAGGTTTAGGCTTCGGCTTATTTTTGTTGTATTTTTAGGCGTTTTTTATTGGGTTTTCTTTTTTGTACTGCAGTTTTATCGGCCTTTCTTTTTTGTACCTTTTTTTTTGCTCGGGTGGCAAATGGATACTGTCTTGGCAAATGGATACTGCCCTACCAATTTGATACTGTCTTGCCAATTTGATATTGATTTGGAGCCACCAAAAGATCTGATTGGAGATTATATTATTCGCCTCAGAGTCTATTTCGCCAAATTCTAAAGACTACTATTTTCCCAGCAACCCTATTTTAGGAGTGTGGTCGAGAATGAATTATAAAAAATCCATCAATTTTTATAACGTTATAATGTTACAGTATATCTGATTATTATAGTAATCAGTCATCCTTATTTGATAAGCGGATTTTATTAGTAAGTTGTCAGGATTAACAAAGGTGGACCGACAAAGATAGAAGACAGCCTGAAATAGGTTTACTCTCAAAGCAGAAGTTTAGGCTTTGGCTTATTTTTTGGCATTTTTTAGGCTTTTTTATTGGGCTTCCTTATTTTGTACTGTCTTAGCAATTTGATACTGTCTTGCCAATTTGACACTGTCTTGCAGGCACCAAAAGATCTGCTTGGAGATTGAAATGGGTCTACTGAGTGAGCAGCCAGTTGTGTTCGTTCTTGGCTATAGTTATAAGTAAAGCATGCTGATCCAGTATAATCTTTCTCAACTCTCGTGTCGTTAGTTTCTGTTAAAGTTAGATTTGACAGATAAAACCCGGCACAGTTTTAATGTTCATATTCAATTTTCATTAGGTGCATCTCCCCCTCTCTCTCTCTGTATATATATACAATGTATATAACTTATATAAATAATGGCTTATTATTATGTTATATATGATATAGATCTATATATAATGGTTTATTATTACTCCGTGAAGGAGGCATACCTCCTGCAGGAGTATTCGGGTCAGCCGGTTTTTCGTGTTCGCAGCTAAAACTCACGGTTTCCCTTGTTCAATCGGCATGTAATTTTATACGTCGTCTGCAGGCATGCCAGTGATGATGCACGTATATCAATATTTACCGTAGGTGTTTTCGCGGTCAAGATAATATTCAAAAAGCACCCCTACATTTAGGGGCAAATGGGACCGCCCGCGAAAAACCCGTTGTTTTGAATAGCGGGGGGGTCGAGCATCCTTAATGCAGATGCGCGGGGCGGTTTTTAATGCAGACCAGATGCGGACCGTAATGGTTTATGGATGGCCGGAATTGTGAAATGTGTTCGCACGTGAAAGTCATGTTTGTGTACGTTGTATTTCTATGAATTTTGGCATGTGGTGTGCCGTTATGTCCGTGTTGATGCACGTGTCTTTGTTTTCACCGTAGCGGTTTTTATATCGAGGTAAATTTGATATTTCAAAATCACCCCTATTTTTATAATCCTGTGGAATAGGCCGTAGGTTAAGTAGATATGTGGTAGGCGAGGTTCTCTAAGCAGATATTAGGTGGTTGTTGACTTGTTGTGTATATTCGTTTGTGAGTATCTGTTGGGATTGTGACTTATGGTTTGCACCTAAGGTCAGGTCTATTGTCTGGCAAGATGTTAATATCATAGTTGTTCGGTAGAGCTCACACACTGTACTATTTATAGCTTATAATATAGCGACCTGAAATTGGTCGGAGCGCGGAGAATGCGCCAAGATATGTGTTGTTTCCGTGTGCAACTGTGCTAACGTTGCTGTGGTGATCATGTTGTTTTGTTAAGCAGTTGACTTGAGCGGCAAGTGTTAAAATTGTTGACGTGGTTTTAGACTGACCGCCAGTTGCGCAGTTGACTTTGTGTACGTGTCTTTGTTTTTACCGTAGCGGTTATGTGGGACGGTGTTTTCCGTGTGCAACTGTGCTAACCGTTGCTGTTGTAATCATGTTGTTTTGTTAAGCAGTTAACGTTGACTTGAGCGGTACCCGTTTTTTCCGTGTTCGCAGCTAAAACCCACGGTCCCCTTTGTTCAATCGGCATGCAATTTTATACGTCGTCTGCAGGCATGCCAGTACCAATACCACCTCTCAATCTGCAAATTATAAAATTTCACGGAGAATTGTCGCCTATGGCGTCTTGTTATGTTTTATAATGGGTTATTATCGTGTTTTACAATGGTTTATTATTATGTCATATAGTGGTTTATTATTATGTTAGATAGTGTTTTTTATTCGTCACTTTCATACGGTACAGAGTGGCAGGGTTCCTTGTAGGGGCCCTGAATTGATCCGGTGTAACAAGCCCCTATATACCCCACGCCAGAATGTATCCGGGTACTGTTTCGGCCAGGGGGTACAACTTGGCCTGTTACACCGGACGTCACGTTGCTGTGCCGACATCATCGGGAAATATGTTTACGGTGACCGAGAAAACATGCGGCGAGAAGCGGTGGGCAAACACGCCCGGATTGGCGCTTTTAGAGCGGTTCTCTGTTGTGTAGTGATCCGGGAAGCACCGGTACTCGGTCTAGGGCACCAGGTGTATGTTGTCTTCAGTGCGACCCATTACTGCTGTTTCTATCGAGCCATTCTGCCTAAGATTTGCCAAACAAGTTCTAATTTGTGGGATCGTGTGGCGTAGTGGTTTAAAGTGTTTGTCTCAAAACCCATAGGTCCAAGCAATAAATTGGATAAAAGCTGGAAATCCAATATTTTATTCAATAGATGGAGTTAAACTGTTACTCACGACAAAAAGTTCAAGCTCCGAGAAGCTTTCAGATTTCAGATTTTCAATATTTCTAACAAACTGAAGGTCCACGTTTTTGTTACTCTTGTGGAACCAATATTACTCTACGGTTCAGAAACATAGACCCGTTATCTTCAGAATAGTCTGGATGGGACCTATACAGAGCTCCTGCGCAGGGCTCAGAAGATATCTTGGACACAACATGCCACTATCAACACTATTTATGGAGGACTCCCGCGGCTATCTAAAAAGCTCACCCATCGTCGTTTAAGTTTGCTGGACATTGCTATCGAGCCGAGCAAGAGTAGTATCATCCGTCCTCCTGTGGAAACCTAGTGGCAGAGTGCATTCCAGAAGTTTGACTTTCACTGACTCTTTAGCCAGAGACACTGGTATTGATTTTGATTATTTAGAAAAAGCAATGTTAGACAAGCCTCTCTGGAAAGAAATTTGTACTGGCTTGGTTCCGGCTGAGCAGGCCGGCAATAGATTAGGTCCTGGGTTCAAATCTCCTTAAATGCCCCGATGTTGTGTCTTAATGGGAATGGCGCTTTGCATGACGTTCCTCAATTGACCAGGTGGAAATGAGAATACTACTTATAGCTTCGGTTAGGGACGTCCCTCAGTTAAGACGCGCATTTTCTCTTTTCTTGAGAAGCCAGCCAAATCAATACTCCATTGGTTGAAGTAACAGCAACGAAAAACGATTAAATCCCCACTGAGAAGCCTGATTTTTAGGCTAATAGTCTGTGACGTAATCCCCAGGGGAAATCAGTGCAGCTCGTTCTTGTGAAGGACGACCTTGTATGTTCTATATCATACATACCGATCTAGACTGTCTATCATAATAAGGAGTTCAACCAATGGTAGCTAGCATGGCAATTAACGGTTCGACCAATGAGAGAGTGGCCGCATGTCCGTCAAATATATGCATTTTTTAATGTTTTTATTTTGCATGTCGACGTTTTGACGTAGGTGGGCGGAGCTTTCGGATCGGTCTATTACGCGGTTGTATGACCTCTAGACAGTGACTGATGGACAAGAAACAAATGGTTGGAGGGTTTACATTTCGGTGGGGACCTATCGTATCCAGAACCATGGTAGTCTAGTTCTAATATTGCCTGAATGGGTTATGGTTCTGGATAGTCTCCGCATATCCACGAACGACTAGATTTGCCCCAGCTGGCTCGGTTCTGGATACGGTGGACTATTCAGAACCGTGCCTGACCATGGTTCTGGATCAAGCACGGTTCTGGATACAACAGGACCGTTAGAGACGATTATGCGATTATCTCCAAGCAGATGTAGGTGCGGGTCAGTGTTTTACGTCTGTTTTAGGTCTTTTTGAGGGGAGAGAGAAAACGTTGAACACCAGAAAGAGTTTTGAACTATTTCTCAGCCTCCTTTGCTTATATAATGTTTTTGTTTTTCTGATGCCATATCGATTCTCCGTACTCGGTTTCTTGTAGGCCCCGAAAAGCCTGACTTGTAGACTAGGCTAGCCGAGGCTCCTTCGCATACTTCTTAGAGCGGCGGCGTATATTTTTTGGATACGCGATTTTTTCTACACAGGTTATTATTAAAGGTTCTCTAACGCGGCAGAGGGAGTTGTGCCGCGGAGGGACCCGCTTCTATAGCGCGGGCGATACAGGCCCTCTCCGCGAAAGAAACCGCCGCTCTAGCCACTCGTAGAAACAAACGCTGCCCGGCTAGGAGTGACAAGACTAGCCTAGGCCTGCTAATCATGATATGATGAATAAAATAAGACATTCACAGGAACTATGATACATCAGGGAGGTAAGAAATCTTCAATTTCTTGTTACAATAGACACGGGGGTTAGTTTCTACCAGACTCCTTTTCTTCTTTAAAAAAATAATAGAATTTGGCAAAACAGGCTGAATGATTTTCTTGATAAGTTAGCCGGCCATATATATATAGTTACACAGAAATAAATGCAAACTTGTTTCTGGTAGCCTGGTTACCAAACCTATTCTAGCTCCTGAGTCTATATCCTCTCCGCAATTTGCGGGAGCTAAAATAGATCAAAATAGGTTTGGCATGGTAACCAGGCTAGTTTCCACTGGTGACTAACAGGCGTAGGCGTTGTGTTCATTACTTCACTCCCATAGGAGTCATGTAATCTGACGTATCTGTTTCTGTCTCAGTTCCAGAGGTTATTCACCCCGTGTTTATAACATATGTTTATATTTGTTGGATAATCTGTAGGTCACTGACCCTGGGTCACTGGGTTGGTGGTAATACGGGTCACTGACCTCTGGCCATCTTTGGAAAAGATCTAGAGCGAAACTGAAGTGTCAAATTTTGGATATACATGTAAGTCCCACCTGTGTGATTAGTAGATTTACGGAGAGAGAGAGAGTGTGTGTGTGCGTGTGCGTGCGCGCGCGTGTGTGTATGTGTGTGTGTGTGTGTGTGTGTGTGTGTGTGTGTGTGTGTGACTGACTGCATGTGCACTTCTTTAAACGTTTGTAAAGGGGTGAAGTCTGCCATTCCTGATTCCCCTTGTGCCTGTTGTGGCGTATTTTCTTACCTGGAAATATCCTCCCCTCTGCATGAATAGCACGATCTAAACATCTGAGAATAAAACCGTGTGCAGAATTTCGAATATTGTAGACTACTCCAATAACAGAGATGGAAAGCTTAGGCAAGAAAACATAGTAGTAGGGAAGTATTTTGATATTTCTTGTCAACATGGCATTTGTACCCCGGGCACGACATGTATCGGTCCAAAACCAGGTACTTTTGACTGAAATCTGGGCCATCTGACTTTCAAATGGGGAGGGGGCTATTAATAAGACAGTCAGAGACAAATTATACCTAAACCATTTTCGAGACGTTGATAGCATCATTTTCTAAACATCACCCCTCCCCGTAAATAAAATGCTATGGTCCAAAATTAGACGACTCTGACAGAAAACTGAGAGAAAACCGGACTGTCCCACTGCGAGAGGGGGCTGGAATGTATTACGCATCCTGTCATGACAGCATCATTGACAACCAGGGCACATCGCCAGTCTAAACCTACCCCGACAAGAGGCCCTATCACAGGTAGCACCGGCAAAAATACCCTCTCTAATTAGTCTACTGGCAAAGCCTGAGTCTTGTGAAGTATTTTGCCAACATGGTTGTCGTCTCGGCGAAGTGTGCGTATCCTGCGTTCTTGTGTTACTTGATCCATTGTTGATTGAAGTCACCCCTGAGAGGTCGTTGGAGCGAGGGGCCACCCAATGCACCGGTAAGGTAGGGATGGGGAGGGTAGAACAGTGTATTAGGCATGTATGCAGGGATATTTTCTTTCACTTCAAGCATTTTCTGATACATACAGGAACAGCTTTACGCCTATTTGCAGCATTTTGTACATTTCTAGTTAAACATAATACAGTAAGGTTTGACAATGATTCGATGTCTCATGCCATTGATAATTATCTTTATTTTTTTTTTCATTCAGTAATCATATGTGATTTATTCAGTACATTATCCAAAATGTTCACTTACTAAAATATGAACAAAGAGAAACTAACATATACGTATACGGAAAGATGTTAGATGTATGATATTTGATATCAATATATATGTGCTATTTTAACATGCATGGCACAAGTGCAATATTCATAGGTATATACGATTACCATGCAACGCTCGTCTTTCGAAGAATACGTTTTTTTAGACTACGAATTGAGATGCATTAAATACTGTACAGTGCTCGCAGGCACCAATGCAAAATGATAATATCTTTTGGATTGATTAGATTTTTCTGCTGAAGCAATATGCTTGAAGCATCGGTGTATTCTTTTATGTAGCGGCATATTGGGTACAGATCAGATGTGTGGAGGTAACCATGTAAACGATTGAAGTTGAGAGATACAAGAAACCGAACAATTTGTTCATTTCTATTACAAAAAAGCAATTAACTGGATAAATTCTTAGCCTCCTGTAGCTGTGCAGACTTCTAGCGGGGCAGCGTCTGTTTCTAGGAGCGGCTAGAGCGGCGTTTTCTTTTCGGGGGCAGGGCCTTAGATGTATCGGCCAAGAGAGCTGTATCAGCCAAGAGAGCTGTATCGCCCGCGCTTGTTGGAGAGGCGTAACTCCCTCCGCGACATAACTCCCTCTGCCGTATTAGAGAACCTTTGGGCCGTGTAAAAAAAATTGTGTATCAGCCCCCCCCCCCAAAAAAATAATAAACGCGACGCTCCAAGAAGTCTGTGAAGGAGGCTTACAAATTCTCTGAAGTCAGATGTTTCGGCTAGCATCCGCTATCTTTCATCAGTGACTGAGAATGAGTCTGAAGACAAGTGTAACCTGTATATAAATGGTTATCTCATGAATTGGTAAGTTAATGAGGAAAACCATTTTGCTCGCTGAACAGGTGTTAAAAATTGTAAGATCCAAGGGGTTGTGAGAAAATGTAATCTTTTTTGGTTCATAATTTGCGCCGATTTCTTTTGTACTGTATCTTTCTTGTCAATTTTGTTACTCGTAGTGACGAATATTTCCTGAGACATTATCTCAAAATTGACAGGAAATTATCATATCAGGTAAGGTATTGAAGTTGGAGTACATAAGAAACCGAACACTTTGTTCATTATGTTGATAATGATGAACGGTTTGCTGATGAATTCGAATGGTTTGTTGAGATGAAAACACATTACGGCCTCAGGCTGAATCACGAATCATCTTACAGCAAACATGAGCCAATGAAGCCACGATATAAAGCTGAATACAACACGCCATTGAAATAAATTTAAAGCTTAAGTTTACAGTCAAGTATAAAATTTAATTAAGAGAACGATAGCTGTATTCAAACTATGTCACCTAAAATTTGAAACGTACAGCGGTGTACAAACTTTGCACTACGTTTTTTACTTATCAGTTATGTACTTTCCTTACAAATTATCCTTTCTTTCCCTACGTTTGTATGTACCGGCCATGCGCAACTGCTAATAATCCCAGAAATGGGGCTGAGCGGAAAGGCAGAAGAAGAAAAAGAGACCATTCACTGGATTAACACTAGAGTGTCATAAAGGGTTATGAGAAATACAATCTTTGTATAGATTCATAATTCGTGCAGATTTCTTATTCATCGTACAGCGTTTTTTCTGTCAATTTTCATAGGTATATGACAAGTATTTCCACAGAAATTCCCTTGTGGATTTTTGCTGTTCGTTTTCATACACCAAGATGATTCACCACCACGATCGTACCTTACAAAACTTAGTTTCCTAATCCTATTTCGAATTCTATTGGAGCCTGTTTGCTTATTAACGTAAATAATCTCTTGGTAAAACTTATATTTAATGCTGTGCACACTCTTTCCACTTGAGGTTGCGACGACTGAGCGACCAAATATATGTAGACAAAGAACGTTTTTTTACAGTCGCTCGGCGATGGAAAGGGGACTGTTGTATCCAGAACCGTGCTTTATCCAGAATCATGCTCAGGCACGGTTCTGGATAGTCCCCGCATATCCAGAACCGTGCCTGGGGCAAATCTACGTTCTTGGATACGTGGAGACTATCCAGAACCGTCCCTGACCCTAACCAATCCAGGCATAGAACTAGATAGGTACGGTTCTGGATACAATAGGGGTCGTAATGGACCGTCATACCGGCTTATGCAGAAACGCGAATTTCACAATGGCGTCATTTTATACTCATCACCTGCATTCAGAATCAGAATACTGGTATGGAATTCGTTTTTAATCCGCCATTTTGTTTTATCCACATTTTGTTTCTAATCAACATATCTCGGTCGGTAGGAAAATATTTTTGCAATGAATCTCAAAATGTGCGTGTTGGGTCAAACATAATGTGAGTGTTTCTTGCCAGCATAACTCAAGAAGCTATGGGTGGATTGTGGTGGTAGTTGGTATGTGGGTCGGTGTTGGAATGATGATGGTTACGTTCAATTTTGGGCCTCCTAGTGGCTTTTATTGGTTATTGTTGTTTTTCACATTAAAACAAATTATATTCTTGTAAACAATAAAGAAAAATATGCCGCGGAAACCAGAAACCTACCAGTTTTATCGAGGGTTTCCCCTTAATGCGATTAATTATTTATGGCCATGACAATTACTGGTCATTATAACACACATACAAAAGTAACTAAGATCAAACAAAAGAAAAAAAAGCAAATCACCACAGATACACAAGAAAATAAGGAAAACCAACGGACTAACTAACTAACTAAGGAAATAATATAGTCAAATGACATCAAATTTAACAGAAATGAAAGAAAATCAAATTGCATAAATCTACTGATAAATTATTAAGCACAAGGACAGTATAATAGATAAATGCCAAATGTTGTCGCAAATAGGTAAACATAACATTAAAAACTAGGAACACAAACAAGTTAGGAGGTGGTAGTTGGCTTCTCTATCAGGTCCAAAGCTTTCCTTGCTGTATCTGTACATGTTGACAGACTGACTTGCTCCAAGGTCACACACCTGCGGATACTGTCAAGGCATGGCATGACAAACATTCCTCACGGGTCATTCTTAGAAAAGAATGTTCCGTCTTTGTCGGACGATAAGACAACATATTGCATTGTCTTTGTCAACCCAGGCTGTGTTGAGTATATATAGTAAAGTATAAATTCATAAGGAACTTCTTATTTCAAAAGGAAAATTTCAATATTTTTAGGGGGGATTTTTGACTGACAATATCACTGATTTGGTGCTCTGGATTTTGCAAAGGGACTATAGTACTATTTTTTTTCAGTATTAATGCATGCAAAGTTACATATGTACACGCTGCACGGGTTAGTAAGTGTCAATGTGTACTTAAATTTGATATTTGTACCCATCCATAGAAATCCTGATACGGAATGTGATAGACCAGTATATAGTGAATCACGCATATCAACATATTTTTGACATACAATCAGAAATTATATTCGTCGTCTATTATTAGCTCTGTACAAAATGATACATACACGGCTGTACCAAAATGAATATCTCCTTTGAAATTGAAGTTCCTCTGGCAAGGATTGAAATACTATTGTTTGCATACCTGCACTAGTGCACCTAACATTGAAAATGCCTCCACCAGACAAATTGTACTCGCACCACTCAGAATTAAGGATGGATCATACTAAAACTCTTCAGAAACCATTGCCTTTATTTATTTTATGCTTCATAGGCGGTAACAGTCAATACAGCTAATAAAAATCGACATACACATACACATAACTGTTACATGTATACATAAATCCAGTACATGGATCGGTGCAGGTTAGGTGCAGGTAGACATCAGAAATACCTGCACAGCTCCAATTTTACCTGCGCTATTATGTAACCTGCCCTGCACAAAATCCATTCTTTACACACACCTTAAAGCATGCGTATCTTCACTCGCGTGTACCTTTACGCAAGCTGTAATGTGTGCTTAACCCTCAACAGTACACCTTCCCGGACTGATTAATCTGTCCACCTGGGGTCCGCACGGACCCCAAAACAGTTTTTTTGCTAATTTTTAGAAATTATCAGTATGCTACCAGCTAAATTGTTTTGCTGAATCGATGTGTGAACCTCTGTGTCCACATTACGTACAAAAGTCATACATTTTTACCTTTTCCAATTTTTTGGTGAAGAAAAGAAGGAATCAAGAAATACCCGTTTTTTAAAGTTTTTGAGGTTCGTGGGACTGGGGGAGGGGGCTTATTGCCCCCCTCAGAACTCGGGAACGGTATATCGTATGGCCACCAAATTTTCAGAAGATGATGTACTAGTGAAAATTAATCAATACAACAATTTTGATGTCATTATAACGTAGTATGACGTCATTATGACGTCATTCATATTATTTTAATGGCTAAAACCGTTATAGATAGGTTATTCTCTTAAATTTTAATGGTATACAACGCAACTTTAGCAAAAAGTGTTTATGATCAAATGATAAGGTCTGCTAAAGCTTATGTTGCCCTTAGCAACACCAGTGACGTCATACAATGATGTCATACATATTTAATTATCCGCCATCTTGGATCTTGGTTTTGACCAATGGCGTCATCAAATTAGCATAGATTATTAATAAAAATCACATTAAAATAGATAAAATGTTATTAATGTTAGAAGGCATGTGTCACTTATCATAAAAGCCTGAAAATAAAGTAAAGTATAAGAAAAAAAGTAAAGTATAAGAACGCCAGTGTATCTATTACGATCGAGAGCCGGCTGGGGTCCGCGCGGACCCCAAAAGAAAATCAGATACAAAATTTAAAAAAATGGGGGAAACGGAATTTTCTGCACTGTGTTGAGGCACAACTTTGTGGGTGACAATTACCTGAAATTTCAGAAAAAAATCTTTAGAAACAAAAAAAATATTACAGAATATATAGTGCTGGGGTCCGCGCGGACCCCAGGTGTACTGTTTAGGGTTAAAGATAGGCTTTCGTGCAGTGTTGCATATGATATGCAGGTGGTATTTCAAACCCTGACTGTAGGTAATGTAGAAGAAGAAGAACTTTATTCCACAACACTTGTAGTGGGTACAATGTATGGAAACATATAAAGTTGGTGTTGCTGACATTTATCTAACAGTACTAACAGTTCTAAGAGGTAACAGTTCTAAGAAGCTGATCTACTTTTATAGATAACAATAAAGACACTCTAATTATACTACTCCAACTCTAATGATATAACATGCTATTGCGTCAGGAATGTATTACATTGTCTCGTTTTTGCAGAGAGTTGTATATAAACTGGCCTACATAGGTGGATATATGGACAGGGCATGATAATAGCATATTGAATATCTCTGCTTTTGTATGAGGTAGCGTTATATAGGTCTTACATGCAATTATATAGGAAGAGTCAGGATGTATATTCTGTTCGGTGAAGTCTGACTTTTGTCGTCTCGTGCGGTTGACCGTCAGTCAAGGGTGAAATTAAAGGCAGCCACCGAGCAAAGAACTGCACGGATCTTTCTCCTCTGAGGGATAATGGGGGAAAAGACGCGGAACGATACCGTACGGTCTCGGCTCACGTTGATTTTAAAGGGATCATAGTATTATTTATTTATTTACTTATTGAAATTTACCATATTTGTGGAAGGATTGGCATAACAGCTTGGCTATCACCTTGAACTCCTTTAGAATCAATCTTTGTTTTCTCGTAACAGATAAGTACATGTACAGCTTTAAGAATTCTAAGGGAAATGTTTATTAGTATTACCTCGGGGAACGAGATATCCTTCCGCGGGAAGGTATTGTTTTCGGTCGTGTTTGTGTGTTCGCAGCTATAACTCACGGTGGGTTTGACAGATTTCTTTGTTTTTCTGGTATATGATTAGTATTGGGGTCCAGATGTTTCTGTATTTTCAGGTATTGAAATAAAATGATTCGACACTCCTGTGGTGTATGTGGTGTGGTATCGTCTATCAACAGCTGTTGTCCACTGTAGCAGTTAAAGCCGTCTGGGACTAATGAGCTATACCACGCTACTGTCAGGAATGGAGTTTTAAAGCCTGTATTGTGTGTTATAATTGTAATATCACCCATCTTTTAAGTCATGTAGCGTTACTGGTAACATTGCTATTAGTGTGAGTCTGAAATTGTCAGCAGTTGTTGTGAACATTATGCATTATATACTTCCCGGAGGTATGGAATCTCAGATTTCTTGTTCATTGTTTGTTTCAGGTAGGAAGTCGCAGCTCTACTCCTGATGACACCTGTGACATGAAAGCCCGGCCACACTGGTGTGAAATGGTCAGATTCCTCGTGCCAGTTACACGTGCTGATATAGGGGTACCACCGCCGGACACTGACCAGTGAAATCGAAAACACAATCGCTTGATATCCCGTTTCAATCAGCTTAAAGGGGCTACGTGTGTGTCGGTGTAACGGTCAAACTGCCGTGGTAAAATTTTGGATGCACAGGTGCAACACCGGTACCTGACGTAATCACGAACGACGTACTGTTCCACACTGCAGGTATGACAACAGGTGTTATTGTTGGATTGCCGTAGTATAAGTCGGGACGTACATTTAAAACATCTGACATTATTGACGTATCGTTCCACAGTACTGGTGTCGGAACAGGTGTGAAGGTCGTATTCCGGTGGTAGAATTCGGGACGTATAGGTTGAACACCTGACGTGACCTGACGTGTTTCTACGATACACGTGTCGGAACAGGTGTGAAGGTCGTATTGCCGCGATAGAATTCGGGACGTACTGGTTGATAGAACACCTGAAGTGAAAGGAGCACCGTTATACGCTACACATATCGCGGTATTGCCATACTTGGTAAAATTAAGGAGGCACAGGTGAGAGAACACCTGACGTGAATGACGTACGACGCCACATGTATCAGAGCCCGCTGCGACGCTGACAACTTAATTAGCGCCGATTCGCCCACCGTTCGCCCAGAATGTTCCTGTATCACGCTGGGCTCCGCAGCGGCGCATGACCGGCAAGCAGAATTATTTCCAGCGACTGTCAGAACGTGATTGATACGGTGGATGCATTAAAGTTCCCTGTTTTTATTGGGAAACGTTAGAACGCCGCAGTGGTGCGAAACCACGCGTTAGAACAGAAAGATATATCCTGCCTTCGGGTGTGTGAAATAGATTGAAACAGATACATCTTGCTTCCTCAGATGAAGAAGATGAAACCAGGACTGATGAAAGCGCGCTGGTGGTCCCCAGACGACAGGGAATCCTCGCGTCGAGTCGTGTGAAACCCACAGCGGGCTGGAACTCTTCAACGAACGACAACTAGGCGGTGGAACCTTCAGTCTACCGACGTCGCGGGGAAACGGTGTTTCAGTGATCTCAACCGCGCTACTGTTTAACACCAAGGAATCTGATACTAGAATTGTTTAGGACCTGCATCGCAGGATAGCTCTATAAAACAGCTACAGGGGAGGTGATGCCCTTTCTGAAGATAGCGAGGGAAATAGCGTGTCGGTTAACATAGTGTAGATCTAATCGGCCAGAGAATGCGGTCTAGCTTTAGGTGCTCGAAAACCAGAGCTTCAGGTTGTTTAAAACCCTTGTTGCTGTAACTCTGTAAAACGACAACAAAGGCGGAGATCTGGCCCTACTTCTAAAGACAGCGTAGGGAAACGGTGTTTCGAAAGGACAACACAGACAGTACGGGTCTATTTCGACATTGAATCTGGTCTAGCTTCAGGTTGTCTAAAAGCAGGGTTCAGGTTGTCTAAAACCCTTGTTGCTGTAACTCTGTAAAAACGGCAACAAAGGTGGAGATCGGTCCCTCTTTCTAAAGACGGCGTAGGAAATTAACGGTGTTTCGAACGGACAACATAGTACAGACCCTACCGCTGCGTTTTGCCATCCGTGTGTACGTGTGCTCGCGGCGTGGGCGAAATTATTATCACGACCATTCGCCAAATGAGTCAAAGACCCGGATTTGCTCCCACTAATCATTTCCGTCAGAACGTGCCGGTAATCAAGCACAGGCCGACATCAGCAGACTGTCCCTACCTGTAGCGCCGTCTGAACGGGAGACTGACCGGGGAGTACGATACCCATCGATCTGCCGTAAACCCTCCGCCCTTCGTGACTTTACAAGGGCCGCCCGGCTTTAATCAGGCGATCCGATGAGCGCCATCGCCATAACGGATTCTGTCGTGCTTTGTGGTGAGGATTAACCCCACAGGATTAACCCCCAAACTGTCAATCGCCCTGTAATCCGGCAAATCTCCTTTCCTCTCAGATGTTGGTTTATTAGGGTCCAGATGAGGTATTGCGTGTGAGATGAACACTCGGGAGTTCCTTGCTTATCGTAACGAGACAATCTGACAACAAGGCGGGCTCAGCCGGCAATGGGTTACCGTGTCTTCGAGCGTGTATTTCGGTATATGATCGCCAACTATAGAGACAGACAGTTTTGGAAACATCCAATTGATCGGCAGGCTTAACTGACATACGGTATTACAGGCCTGTGTCTCATATTCGGTAAAACCCCGCTCTGGTGATCAACCACAGACAGAACACAACCCACGCAAAGGCACCGCGGACGGTGCGACCGCTCTGCTGACGAGGACATCAACTCATTGTACATTCTCTCAACGTCGCGCGGTGGAGGGACGCAACAGAGACGATATTTATCATTGTAAGGTTTCCTTTTCTCTTTCCAAATAGGGATGTAGATGTAGAACTTGATTTGCCAGGTACATATGCATCCACAAATGAAAGATTGGACCAGACTGATTCGAACACTTTGCTCGTTCTAATTTAAGCATACGAGAAAGACCTCGGAGTTTCCGTTTAAAGGTCCTTGGAAAGACATACGTATTAAAGTACAAAAGGGTCTCCAGGAATAACGTTAGCAAACCCACGCATTGCATGTGTGTAAGACTTAGTCTAGACGTTTATTGCTGGAACCGCGCCATTCCGACGCCTTTGCAATATTTCAACTGCCCTTCGGGCTAACTAATGTCCTGAAACCTTTCAAAATAGGCCAGACTAGGTTAAATCAACAAGGTGGGAGTAGAAGAAAAAAAACGTCATCGTGGAAACGCGTCCAGGAATCAAGATGACCGACATCACTGTGATAGAGTCTACGGACGGAGGCTTTGACAACGTCAACCCCGCCTCCAGTAACAACGTCTCCGATAGGGCGTCCACCGGGACGTCCGGGAACAAGTCTCGGACGTGGGCGAGCATTATCCGGAGGAAGTTCACCGTGTCTCTCGGTTCTCCTCGACTCGAGACTGTGTACCGGGGCTACTTCCGCAGACAGAAGCGGGGATGTCTTCTCTGCGTTTTGTTGATCGCCGTGTTGTACGAGTTAAGAATTCTGGTCATGGACTGCGTATCGTTCTCCTTGGAGAGACTTCCGACCATCGTGTTGTCGGGACTGCTGTTATGTGTTCATGCCGCGTTTTTCGCGCTCTGTAAGGCCGGGAAGTGTTCGAAGAAGTTCGAGGAGAAGGTCCTGCCGTACCTGGTGTGGGGACTGCTGACTGCGCAGGCGCTGACCTACAGCGGGCTCCAGAGGCAGAGACTGACGCCAACTCACTCACTCGAGTGGCAGGTGAGAGAGAATCTTAAGATTGTCCAAGGAAGAAGGTTCAACTTATCTTTTCTTAAGATTGTTCAAGAATATCTAAGAAGGGGAATGCATCACCAATTACCTTGTTTTTTACCTTAATCACTTAGTCAAGATCGAGTGCTTTATTATCTCCATGAAAAATGGAGATATTGTTTTTGATCTGTCTGTCTGTGTGTTTGTGTTTCCGCATATTTGTGGTCAACATAACTTATGAAGGCATTTAAAGATTGTGATGATATTTGGTATGTTAGTAGGTCATAGAAAGACATGATATGGTCAAATATGGGCCTACTGGTGGCTGACCTTGGTACTGCAACTGAACTGTATCTTTGTCCTGGACATGCCATGGTCTTGATTTCTTGGTGACAGATATCGTGTCCTGTCAGGAATAAGTGACATGGGTTTGGTCCCCCTAACAGCTTGTTCCATAGGCGGTAGGCCACCGAGTTTTTGTTGAAATCTACATTGTTTTGTAAACCATTAAAATATATTTTACAACATGACTGTCTTGCGTATGTTATAACATACACCGTCTACTCACTCATTTCGTTGCCATCACAATTCACCGTGAACTCGGTCCGTTGAAAGATTCCCGAGAACCATACACTCAACACATAACACCGTGAATTCGGTCCGTTGAAAGATTCCCGAGAATCATACACTCAACACATAACACATAACACCGTGAACACGGTCCGTTGAAATATTCCCGAGAATCATACACTCAACAAATAACACCGTGAACTGTCGAGGAGAAGGTTGTAAATCGAGTTCGCAGTGTGTGTTGAGTGTATGATTCTCGGGAATCTTGTACGGAGTGCACAGTGTACGTGTGGTGTGTTCAGTTACTCAAGTACGATATAAATAAGGCAACAGCGATCTCAACAAAAACTCGGTGGCCTATCGCCCATGCTTGTTCTGGAACTGCAGGGGAGTTTCCGGTGAAATATTTCAAAGCGGATGAGTCCAGAAAGGAACAACGTATTTTCATCATTTTTGGTATGTAGGTAGCTTAGACAGAGATGTATATAATGAAATACAAATTATGCAAATGAAGACTTAATTTGCATAATTAAGGAGGAAATTGGATAATTGCAATGTTCTACATAATAGGACTTTCATACATGTAATGTGTATAACCTACGGCCGGTGGAAAATCAACAGATACTAATTATGCCAATAAGGACCTAATTTGCATGATTAATGTGAAAATTCTGCCTGTCTCTTCACCTGCTGTTCCTCACAAATCTCACAACGTTGCACCAACTGTACATGTGTCACAGGTGCCAATATTTCAGCTGTTAATGGTGCTGTTCTGCTTTTATTTCAGCTGTTCCTTGCGTTCGTCGTGCTGACCTGCCTGCCTCTCAGCCTGCTGACCTTGCTGTTACTCACGGGTGCCACGGCCTTGGGTCACGCCGTTCTGTGCGGGGCCATGGCGCAGGCGCAGACAGAGTACCTCGGGCTACAGGTGAGTACCCGTATGACTATAAATTTTGAAATATTTGCAGCGTTTTTATTTTCATGTTTTTTTTTCTTTTTGATTTAGGCTGAAGTGATTCAAAAAGTAAAACTGAATTGCCTCAGGATCAGGGCTGTCTCCAGGAGCTGTCCCTCCGCGTGTGGGGAAGGGACTAATATTTCACCCGATTTACTCAATGAAAATTTGCTTCTGACAATCCTTGAAATAACGAGTTCCAAAGGGTTGAAATCCAGATGTCAGATTGAAAATTTAATGGAGTTGCCAGCGGCCGATCTAAAAAAAAAGGGTAGGTTCGGTCGGAAACCGGAAAAATAACATTTTTTCTAGGCCTTAGTCTCCGTATAAGAATAGAGCTGCTTGGCTGAAGACATAAACATCAGATACCAGGGATATATTTCCATTCATCCCGGGCTACAATGTTGATGATTAAGATATGCACGTCATGCAGGGTTTGTGGTTCATAGAATGTTCCTACGTACACCACACAATAGCGGATCATCAACCAAATATTCCCCATTCCGATTTTTATTTTCTCGCAACTGGATATATAGGCTGAAAGGCCTGGATCAGGGCTGAAAATTCATTTTTGGGCATAGGTGCACTGGCGCACCTAGCATAAAAATCTAGTTGCACAGGAAAACGTTTGGGTACACCATATAAATTATAAAGCAGAATGTCAGCAAAACCTGCTACATACTGGTCTGTTTGTACTTGTATGCTAGCTAATGGAGGACATAAAGCACATAGAGCACCTAATTACCTTTGCCAGTAGGTTATGTTTTTGGTAGCGTTTGTATCTGTGTATGTATGTATGTATGTATGTATGTATGTATGTATGTGGTTAAGCACGATAACTCAACAAGGTATATAGATCCCCCCCTGGCGGCTTGTTATGGCACTGCAGTGGAACGTCTGGTTTTGATATCTCGTGATCTGGACATGCTAGGGGTACGATTTTTTTTCCAAATTACTTTTCAGAGCTTGAATCTGAAATTGAATCTGAAATTCTATAACTTAAACAAATAATATAACAAAGGTTTTTAGTGTATTTGATGACACTCAAGTACTACTGTAAAATGGTACCAATGGGCTCCAATGTTATGTGCACAAAAGTGCTTATGCCCCCAGTATTTCGAGCCTTGGCTTGGATAAATGAGTTGAAATGGTGTGTTGTCAATCACTGTACGCTTTTGATAAGGTAAGCTTGTCAGGTATGCATGCCTCGTGCACGATATTTATTAAAGTTTCTACTCCAACCAAATGATGCAACAACCATTTTTGTTATTTGTGGACTTTGTTATATGAAAATAAAAGGACGATGTCATAGGCGTGTTTTCAAGGGAGATTGGAACGTAAGCTTTATAAGATAAGCTTGTCAGGTATGCATGCTTCATGCACGATGTTTATTAATAATTTTCTTCTTCAACCCAATGATGTAACAACCATATTTTTGGTATTTGATGACTTTTGTTAGATGAAAATAAAACGACAATGTTATAGGCGTAATTTCGTAAAGTCTGTGACACATTTAAGGAAAATACTTAATAAAATTCTACTGATAGTGTCTTGCACCTTGGGTGAAATGGACTTTAAGAACACTAAAGTTGGGAGGAGGGCGGTATTTTCCCATTTACTTATATTTATGAATGAATATATAATCACCCTGCTCTTTTCAGAATTCCATGTAAACACTTGTGCCATACTATGAAAGTATTTTTTTGTATATCTATTACTTTTTAGTGAAACAATTACCCCTATGTGTCTTCATGTGTCATTTTACACATTCCCCGCATCTACAAATGTACAGTCCCTGCAGCACTCAACACCCTTATACACAAAACGTACAGTCCCTTATCCTATATTCGCTCCGTCCTTCACCGAATATATCTGCGTGCTCAGCATCCGTCCTCCCCGCTAGTTTTGGTTATAGAACTACTGCTCCCCACAGAGATATATAAATGCATGTATGAAAAGCACGTTTTCTCCTCGCCTCGTCGCAAAATTTAAAGGCATGTATCAGCCGGGGGAATTTGCCCACTCTACCTCCCTGAAAAAGTTTAGGTCATTTGGGCCCAAAATGAAGAAATTGAATCCATTTAACGAAATGACAAGAGGAGGAGGAGAAGAAGAAGAAGAGCAAACACCAGGAAAACAATATATTTCATCCATGCCATGGTATGGAATGAAATATAAAGACTATATATTTAGATATAAAAAATGACGATAGGAAGATGAATGCTACAATGTCTTTTGCTTGTAATTTCAAACGCTTGACCATTTGAAAACATATCTTGTGGCATTATATGGTGTGCATTACTTATTTCACACGTAGCGATAACAAATCAAAAGCAAATCTTACACTAACCAACCGTACACGTAATACTATGTGAAACACCGACGCGATACCCTCAGCCTATTAGATTAATTAGCGAAGCCATTTTAACAATGCTTTGACGGGGCTTTCTCTGAGGTTGCCCTTTCGCCGATCTCCCAAAGCATCCCCTAGGGGCCTGAGTGATTTAGCTTTTCATAAACGTAGATTAGCAAGCCATTTCACCCTGAAAGCCGATTGTATTGGCGGCAGTGCTTTCACATGGCTATTTTTATCTGAAGTTGCCCTTCTACTGATCTCCCAGAGCATTCCCCAAGCGACCTGAGTGATCTAGCTTTCGATAAAGGGATATTTTTGAAACCACATCCAGCACAAATATTGCTGCATGTGTCACTGATACATTTACATTTGTGTGGATAGATGGTTGACGTTTGTGCTGAAAAAATTGATCTTTTTTTCTCATTTTTCAAATCAAATTTTGCTTCGTTACAGCTTATCAGCAACGGCCTTCTCTACGCATGCGCCCTAACATTGGGAATGATCTTCTACCTGTTGGTGGACCGGAAGTACCGGAAGTCGTTCCTGGACACCAGGTCATCACTGGAGGTCAAAGTTCATCTCCAGGAACAGACGCAGCATCAGGTAATTGTGACTGTCGCGAAATATTAATTTTTAAAATATCTAGAAGGTAACATTTACAAAGCAAATTCATAATGCTTACCTCCACATGATCTAGCTGCAATGTAGCCTAACAAACTACTGCTCTGTTTATTCTTACTCAAATACATCACATATAAGGTGACCAGCCCTTCAACTCTGTCCTGCCATAATGTAATCCAACACCACAGGGTGTTTGCTACAGAACCAGATACCATGGTGATAGCCGTCTGGTTCAGGTCATTGACCTTATGTTTTTGGAGAATAAGAAGTAGAAGAAACAGAGCAAAAACAGTATGTTTTCCTTCTGCCAAGGTAAACATAAATATGCTACCTCTGGGTAATTTCCAATACACTACAGGCAGCTAATATAGCATCATGAATGTTTAAGACTATTATTGCTACATGATGCCTTCTCATTTTACGATCCATTTTACTAACCTTTACCCAACACACCTGTCCTTGGTGCTGAATGGACTTTCTCTACGAACACCAAAAATTTTAAAGCCTTGCGACTTTGCCGTGTACTGCAGGAGCAGCTGTTGATGTCCATCTTGCCACGTCACGTGGCGGAGGACATGCGGAGGGGCATGAGCAGGAAGGACACCGAGGACAGACAGTTCCAGCAGATGTACATCAAACGGCACGAAAACGTCAGGTAGGAGACCATCAAACGTCACGAAAACGTCTGGTATGAGACCACCTAACGTCACGAAACGTCACGATTTGAGTATATCATGAACAAAGGCCAAACAAACAAACAAACAAACAAACAAACAAACAAACAAACAAACAAACGTTCTTACACAGTAATTGACATGGACATTACAGCCAATGAGATCTTTGACAAACGCTATATAGTTTTTACATCATAGGCACGGTCTCATTTGTTTTCCTAGCCTGCTGTCCAGTCTATCGTGGTTTGGGTGGGCTCCCTTCGGGTATGTAGACGTTCTCCGCCGCTCAGATCAACTAGACTCCCCCGGTAGGTTTTGTACGATATCGCGGGTGGGCTAATCAACTCAGTACGCCGTGCAAAACTCCTACCAGGGAGCCTAGTTGAGCTGGGCGTCAGGGAACTATTTCAAGCCCGAGGAGAGCCCGTCCAAACCACGATAGACTGGACACCAACCTTTCTCTTTCCCAACGTAACTTTCTGTTCTCGTTCCCAGTATCCTGTTCGCGGACATTGTTGGTTTCACGGCCATCTCCACCACGGTGTCGGCCCAGGAACTCGTCAAGATCCTCAACGAACTGTTCGCGAGCTTCGACAAACTTGCCGACGTAAGGAAAGGTCCATTGACCTAAAGATTAACCAAGATGTATCATAATCAGTTAATAATTAGTGGTTGTAGATAACTTCTGAAAATCCTTGAAATAACGTTTTAAAGGGTTTGAAATTAGATATCACATCGAAAATTTAATGGGCTTGCCAGCGGTCGACCGAAAAAATGCTAGAGTCGGCGGGGTTTTGCTAGGGTCGGTCGGGATACGTTCTGCAGCGTCCTTCTTTCAGTCATTTGATGGATTTTTGCCATTCATAATGTACAAATGCCCCCGGACGCCTCAAGGATTGTGCTCCACATGATGTTACGTCAATCAAATTTGACCTGCCGACAAAAAAAATCAGGCTGGCCAGAACACTTCCGGAAATACAGCATTTTTTCCTAGGCCTTAGGTTCACAACCACAAATGTGAAGCTAGTGGTGTTTTACTTATGCCCTGATAACACAGATCAACAACCAGCTGCGTATTAAGATCCTGGGGGACTGCTACTACTGCATCTGTGGCGTCCCTGTGCCCAGAAAGGACCACGCAGTCTGCAGTATAAACATGGGGCTGGACATGGTAGACGCCATAGCGTAAGTACATGCCACTGCACGAAAAGTTGGATTTACCAATGGTAGTAAATGCCAGTAAAGTCGGGTAATGTTTACTTTGTAAACAGTAAGACAGTAAATAAAAGTCACGTCCGGTAATTTTCAATTTAACTTGACTTTTATCTACTACCATTTGAAATCCATTATACTGTTTACTGCTTAGGAGATAAAACATACAGAGCAAGCTTGTTGTATCCAGAACCGGGCTTTATCCAGAATCATAGTCAGGCACGGTTCTGGATAGTTCACGCGTATCGTGCCTGGGGCAAATTCTGATCTGGGATATGCGGAGACTATCGATCCAGAAACGTGCCTGATCCTAACCCTAACCCATTCAGGCGCAGAACTAGGTAGGCACGGCTCTGCATGCGATTAAGCCCATCAAAAGCTGTGAAACCATTTTATGTACTTGTGAAGATATCGGCGTCGTATTCAAGCAAATGTGGGCATCAAATGTGTGACACAATTATTCTTATAACTGTACATGTTCGACATCTGTTCTCGCAGGCAAGTGCGAGAGAAAACGAGATCTCCGGTGGACATGCGCGTTGGGATCCACACGGGCGCGGTTTTGGCGGGAGTTTTGGGCCAGAAGCGGTGGCAGTTCGACGTCTGGTCCACCGACGTCACACTGGCCAACCAGATGGAGTCCGGAGGGATGCCTGGGTACGTGATTTTCATTTTTTAAGTTTTGAAAGAAATACTTTCATTTATTCATAAGAAGAATATAGTTTACATTCATAAGAAGAATATAAGAAGAATACAGTACATAAAACATACACAGCACAATCTTACAGTTTAGACAAAACGAACCTGTAGGTTTTCTTCTTAACAATGTTGAGGAAGCTTTTATTTCGTGTTTTGCCTGTGTGACCTACTTTCATCGTTTGGTTTTTATACTAATCGCTCTTCATTTTGTTATCCTGCCATCAATCCATCGTATAATTCCTTAGTCCTTAATGATTTATTCATCATCACAGATTAGCACTATGTTTATCCTGTAATCTTTCCAAGTATTAGTTGTTAATCCCATACTTAGTAAGCGGCTTTGTATGCATAATCCTCATCAGTAGAAAAAATGCCTGAAAGGTCATGTAATTGTAATTGTAGAAGCAGTACTACAAACGTGATATGAAGCATCATCATTGTTAAAGGCGTCTAGCTTTTGCTACGTGACACAATAGAACACATTCGATGCAACATAATCCATACAACGCATTCGATGGAACACATTCGATGCAACACTACATGCAACACATTCGATGAAAGACATTCAACAGAACACATGCAACGCACTCGATAAAACACACTCGATGGAACACATTCAATAGAATTCTTCTTCTGACATAAGGTCAATGACTTGGACCAGACACCTGTCACCATGGCAACTGGTGCTGTAGCAGACACCCAGTGGTGTTGGGTTACATTATGTAACAAGTTGCAGGATCTAGGACAGAGTTGTAAGGGCTGCTCACTGGTCAGCATGTATATGAATGTGTTTGAGTAAGAGTAGATAGAGCAGCAGTTTGTTTGCCATGTGAAGGTAAACATTATGCATTCGCTTTATTGAAAATGGTACCTTTCTAGTTTTATCTTGTCGTTCTGTCTATGTGTGTGTGCGTGTCTGTTTGCCTGTCTGTCTGTGAAAGTAAACACATGTTGTTTCCCGTCCTGCAGGAGAGTTCACATCTCCAAGGCGACGCACGACTGTCTGAACGGCGAGTTCGAGGTGGAGGAAGGGAACGGGGCTTCCCGGAACGACTACCTCAAGTCACGTGGTATCAAAACATTCCTGATCAAACGGAGAACGGAGAAAAGGGTAGGAACATTCATAGCAAGCTATCGTCATTTACTGGCCTTATTTTACTAGTTATGTTACTGGGCATAATCAATTTTTCACTTTAAAATGGTGCTTTGACTTACATGTACAGATTAGTTGGATAAAATGAATACAGTGTATATGAAGGTTGGAAAATAAAGTTATGAAACAACCTAAAAAGGAATTATCTGGCCAACGTTATAGTAATCCCTCAGCTACCTTCCACAGTTCCTGACTGTACTCTACTACTCCTTGCCGCTTGGTGGCGTTGCGACAAGGATGCGGTCCTAAACGTTACGACCGCCATGCACCAAGTGGCAAGGAGTAGTAGAGTCCATTCAGGCCCTGGGGTAGTTGGGAAGTTACTGAAACCTCGAGCAGGTAACTTTTCTAATCATGTTGTGTTAAGACACATATTTTCGATTGACCCGATTAAGTTATTTGTGGAATATTATGAAGGTGTTTTGCTTTATTCTGTCTTCATTCATGTCTGACCAAGGATCTGGCGGCTCCTTTCGCGCGGAAGGCCGCCTGGAGTAGCGTAGTGATAAAAAATGGCGCCGTCAAGAAAGTGGTGGGTCAGGTAGAAAGTAGCAGAACACAGTATTAATGGGCGACCCCGGGGTCTATGACACGGGTATAGAAAGTAGTGCGGACAAAATTCTTGAAGACTGGGTAGAAAGTCTAATGTAGCGTCAGTCAGGTATAAATTGTACTGGGTGGTAAAGGACTATTTCGGCTTTGGCACTGTATGATTTGGATTGTGACGGTTTACCAGTTTGGGTATAAATGCGCCACATTACGTAACTGGCTTTCAGGGTGAGTCGGTTGCAGTTCATTTGAATTCCGCAGGGCGCTATTCAAAGACGGCGTCAAAAGCCGTTACACACATAGTTTTTTTTTTCAAATATTTTGTAGGTTGTGCGCCTTAAACTTTAACATATTCCTTTTTCGTATTTCTCCAGTGCACCTTACTATAATTTTTACCGCGTCGAAGTGATCACCTTGGGGTCCTTAGAAATCTCCATAGGGCGAAAACTGTGTTCTGCTACTAGAACGGGAGAAACGTGTCGTGTCAAGCATGTGAACAGTGCGCATGTGCAGTTGCTAATTCTGTAACCCAGTCACTGCCTTGGTTAATGTGGAGAGACAACTGCAAGCAGTGCAGTTTTTTTTTCGTATTGCACGCATTGTATTTTATGTCGATATGCAGAAAATGGCTGCACAACAATCTTAAGTGGTTAGCATGTATATACAGAGAAGAGAACATGCCATTTTTCATATCTATAGTCGTTGTATTAGTATCGGGATGTTTGCTTGTGTTTCAATGAAAGCTTTAAGAGACTTTTGCAATAACTGAAACGACCCAAATGAAGAGACACCGACAATATGCCAAAATATCTTGGCTTATGTGTTTTGTAATACCATGTATGTGTAAGGATATATGCCCATGGATTTATTACTGTAACAACTGTATATGTATATGGATTTGTTAGGACTTCAACCTGTATCTTGTTGTCTGACCCTGACCTCTTCCCTCAAGACCTCAATGAAAAGCGGCCAGCAGGCCAATTTGAGTATTTTATGAATAAACAGAGGCTCAAAGAAAACGAACAAAAGGTTTACCAAACGATACTTTGTTGCAGGACGACGGGAAGAAGCCGACAGCAAGGCTGTGCTTCCAGCGCTTGGCCATCCGGGCACTCAGAAACGAGCAAGAGATCAACAACCTGGTCAGAAAAACACTGGAGGAGCAGGATTATAAAGCGTGAGATAGAGCTTCATTCATGTGTGCCGTGTGCAAGATGTGGGCAGTGTGCAAATTATGGGTCGTGTACAAAGCGTGAGTGGCACAACTGTAATGTGCGTGCCGTGTGCAAAATGCGAGCAGTGTGTAAAGTATGGGCCGTGTGCAAAGTGTGAAAAGAGAGAAAGATTGGTTAAGACTAATCATTCACAAGTTTCTTGTCGCTCATAGGATTGACGGAAAGGTCAACCCCGTGACCTTGAGATTCAAGGACGCCGAACTGGAGCAGAAGTTTGGGAAGGAGCGAGAGAAGCAGTGTGCGGTCTGCCTGGTCGCCTTTGCCGTGATCCTGGTGTTCTGCTTCTTGGTCCAGATCACAGTCATTGCACGGTAAACTTTCATTCGATTTCGTCATTCACTCATTCACAACTTATAACCCCATCAAAAATGTTCGGAAACTTAACTTCGATCAATCATATCTCCGTTTTCACTTTATCAATCTATTGTATTATATTAATTATGTTTACATATTGCTTTTGCTCTGTTACTTCTTCTCCAAACAAATAACGTCAATGACCTGGACGAGACGGCTGTCACCATGATAAATGGATCAATGATGCTGTAGCAAACACCCTGTGGTGTTGGAATACATTATATAGCAATGGCAGGACAGAGTTGGAGAGACTGGTCACCATATATATGAATGTGTTTGAGTAAGAATAAACTGAACAGTAGTTTGTTAAGACCATGTGTAGGTGAAAATTATGCATTTTCTTAGAAAATGTTACCTTTCTAGTTGGAAGGCCCATTCATTGCCCTTTACAAAGATGCAAACAAGCTTAAGCATGTTGTGATATTTTTCAAAATGTTATTCACTGTTTTCACAGGACCATTATGGCTGTTGTCGCCTTCGCCATCTGCCTGGTGGGTATCGTCTCCATGGTGATCGTGACGTCAGCCACTATTTTCCACATGGTAGGTACACGTCTTGAGTACTAGTTGTAAAAAGTTTAACTTTAGATCCTTGTAACTTGTTGACCCTATGTAATTACGATGTTTTTTAAAATTTGTGTCAATTCTATGTATATTTAACCATACTTTCTTCCCAGGGCAAGCCCTTAATAATAGCTTCAAGCTAGTTGGGCTGCCCTGGCTGTGTTGTACCAGCCGAACCAATAAACAAATAAACAAACTTTAGATCCAACATAGCCAAAAAATGGCACTTATCCTAATTCATTACTTCTCACTCCAGTCTTTTCAAGGAAAATACTCCTTACTATGTCTTGCCAAATTGTCTATTGATAATGGACGACAATAAGGATGTCACGTTGCCTAATATCTTGTACAGAACTTCCCTGCGATGTTAGTGAGAGTGTCCGCTTGGCTAGACGGTAACAGGTACATCCGCAACACCTGGACACTCGTTGCCGTTACCATGGTGATCACAGGGATACTCATCAACACGGTCAGTAGTGCCCTGTTTCCGCTTCCTTTTTATTGTCACAAGCTTGCACCGCCCTTGGTTTCATAAAAGTCTTTTAGCAGCTAGATTGACTTGAATGGTTGATGTTTCAATGAAATTCAGTGTACGCCTGAGCTACTACCCACTAATTAGTACACCAGTATGGTAGCATATGCACCAAGGAGATTCACTTATCTTGGACACCAACATGGCGGTGGACTCAGTGATTACGATTCACGTAAATGCAAATTAGACACCAATATGGGGTGTATTCATTGATGAAGATTCACGCAAATGCAAATTGAGCACCGATATGGCAGTGGAGTCATTGATGACGATTCAAATAAATGCAAATTAGACACTAATATGGTGGTGTATTCATTGATGAAGATTCACGCAAATACAAATTCGACACCAACATGGCGGTGGATTCATTGACGAAGATTCACGTAAATGCAATTTAGACACCAATATGGCGGTGGATTCACCGGTGAATACACTCTTTAAACTCCTGCATAATTCTCCGTTTGACGTTTTTATTGTGCCTTTTCAGATGTCCTGTGATGTGACGGGGCCCGTCCTCTCCTCACCTCCGCTGGACAGACTTGACGTCAGCTGTCCTTACACACAGTATTTCGTCTTCGCAATAGTCCTGGTGCTTTCTGGACTCACTATGCAGGTATTTACTAGCCACGATTACTGAGTGCGATTTAACAGCTCTGTAGCATAACGCAAACGCAAACACCCACTACACTTATCGACAAGAGCAGGTATTACGTGTAGTGTGCGCTGGTCAAATTACACCATTCTAAAATCAATATACATTTGGCCTTTACATGGTTGGGTGAAGGGCTAGATGGTCCACCCTGTTGTCGTAAAAAACTTGCAACAGAAACTTCTTGCACTGCAAGAAACGTTGGATTTATCAATGGTAGTAAATGCCAGTAAAGTCTGGTAATGTTTACGTACAAATTGTATAAAGTGCCTGACTTAACAACAGTAGTGAATAAAAGTCAAGTCTTGTATATATCATTTACAGCAATTGTTAAGTCCAAAATTACCGTACTTGACTTTTATCTACTACCATCTTCAAGTCCGGTACTGTTTACAAAGTAAACATTACCCGGCTTTACTGGTATTTATTACAATTGGTAAATCCAACTTTTCGTGCAATGATAATGTTGTAAAACATACTGCAATATTGGATGGCCTAGCTGCCTAGATTCTATGAATGAGCATTGTGCATTCTTGTACATTTTAGAGTCAAGAAATGGTTTGCATAACTCAAATTTGTGCAATGTTCCACAGATGCACATCAGTCACGTGACCAAGTTTCTGACGATGTGCGTCATCACCACTGTCACGTGCCTTGTCAGCTTCGTTCTGGAAAATGGCGGACTCGGAACATCAAGAAGTGTCAATCAGAACTTCACGGGAAAGTAGGTCTCCCCTCTTAATATCAATAGTACTAGTCTTTGTTTAGATGTAACATAATGAGAAGGAGACAAGGTGTGTAAAGAAAAACAGATATTTTGAATGCGACGAGAACAATGGTGATGCAAATCACGTATATGTCAGGATAGAGACTCTGATCTGGTAGATTCGGCAATTCTACCGGTAGAGATCCCAATCGGAGTCCCTGCTGGTACAATCTGCGATTCATGTTCAGTATCGTACATTTAGGTTTTATGGCAAAAACAGACTATTGAAATGATATCAATAGCTAGAAGTGATGTGCTTGAATGTTTAACTTTTAGGATATGTTGGGCAATGTTAGTTATAGCAATAGACCTTATCCTCTCTGAGATCCCGATCGGAGTTTCTGTTGACAGAGACTGCGATCGGGATCTCCGCCAGCAGAATCGCCGATTCTACTAGATAGGCGTCTCTACCCTGACATATCAGCCTGAAACAAAGACATTCATTTTTAATTTACAAAATGAATCTCAACTCTCCCCTTCTTTAATTCTCCAGCTCAACGGACAGCCCGGATCCCGTTCCTCCTGCCGCCCAGCTCTGCGTCAGCCTGTCAGTCATCACCATCTGTCTCCTACTCATCTGCAGACAGGTAGGGACGGGGATATTTTTGCACACGACACTAATTTGCACACGGTACACACATTATTGCACACGACACGCCACTCTTTTTGCACTCCGGCGTCATTAACTTGTGCGTCGCTCATAACATGCATGTGCTCGTACCAAAACACGGTTGGACACAGGGTACCTTTTTCACACACCATCGCTGTGTGGCAAAGGTACAGGGAACACCATCTCATTTTTAAAACAAACCTTAGCTTATGGTAAAGATGAAGAAAGATGAATATTTATCGCTTCTTGCTTTATGTTTTATTTACAGATGGAAAGTGCGACACGGCTTCTCTTCCTGTGGAAGATGGAGGTGAGTACTGGTAACTTTTGTTTGAAACATACTCGTGTGTTTCTGAGGGCAAGTCATATAGTGACAACCTTTGGCTGCATTTCAGAACAATGTGTGGATAGCTTACTTTCATCTTATATGATTGTTTAGACCACTAAGCAGCGTGAAGAGGTCGGGCAGATCAGGAAACAGAACGAGGACCTTGTGAACAACATCCTTCCTCCTCACGTGTCCACGCACTTCATCGGGGTCAAGCGGAAAGACGAGGTACGCGCGACTTTACTTACATGCTGATAATGCTATATCCTCCACCACGCCACTGTTAAGACCGTTCCAGTCCCTTACTGTTCTTGTTCATACCTAAAAGAATGTAAAATTATACATATGCTATATGTTATTTGGAGGCATCTACAGTTGAAACATTTGTGTCACGTGCCTCTGCCAATCACCCACTGTTACACACGGCCCTTATGGTACCCAACCCAGGCTACGGACTTAGGACTTCGAGACTGGATTATGGATATGGTATGAGTTATTGTTCATGTGCGGGAGTGTATACAGAGCACAACCGTGGACAACAGCAGCGCACTTCCAACATTCCGGTATTATCATTAACATGATTGTGGGCATCAACGAGAAGAAGAAGCATGCTGTTCCAAGTAGGAAGAAGTACAATGTATATCATTAGCGACAAAAAAGACTAATGAAAAGCTTATTTTGTTCCAGGAGCTGTACAGCCAGTCCTATGACGAAGTCGGTGTGCTGTTCGCCTCCATCCCGAATTTCTCCGACTTCTACACGGAGGAGAGCGTCAATAACTCCGGCATCGAATGTCTGAGATTCCTCAACGAAATCATCTACGACTTCGACGCGGTAAGGAGTTGTAAAAAACTAGTCTTATACGGCTCTTATACTTCACTAATGACTTGAAATCAGTCGTTTCACCTGCTATCTAGTGTGGACGATAACTGCAAACTTTCAATTAATAAAACGACTCTTTTTACGCAACCAAGTGTTTTATTCAGCCGATATTGCGGTGACCGTCTGTCACCTTCTGACCGTCTTTCACCTTTCCCAGGGTAATTCTGACTGGTTTACGAATTCGGAATTGCCCTGGGGAAGGCCAGGTGACAGACAGTCACCGAAACGTCGGCTGAATAAAACACTTGGTTTCGTTAAAAAAAAAGAGTCCTTTTATTCAGCGACTTACCAACCTGATGAAACTGATGAAGGATGCAGACTTTCACATTTGAAATATGAAAACGCTATTGCAACAGCCATTCGACTTTCTGAATGTATACGTTGGTTTTCGTCAAAATGATCCCATCATTCGATGCAGGAGAACCTAACGTTCGGTTAGTGTAGTAAGAGTCCCTCGCTAGTGGTACTAGTTGCAGTATCATTTTGTTACGGGGAGATGCATATTCCTTTAGAGCTATGTGTTTGGATTACGGTTAGGTCATTTGGTCTTCGTCACAACAAAGTCAACAAGTTTTAGATTATATCAACAAGTTTTTGATTATAGTTACTGTACTTCAGTGTTTATATTTTCTTATCTTACAGCTCCTGAGCAAACCGAAGTTCCGCAGCATCACCAAGATCAAAACCATCGGCAGCTGCTACATGGCCGCCTCGGGACTCAACCCTGACGACAACATGGCACATGTAGGTTTATCAGACAAGATTTATCATGTTGTTGCCTGTCCTTGGTACTGAAAACATGTTAGTTCTCTAGATCTTCTTCACAACTTCCATAGAGAACTCCATTTCCTTTCTACTCACAGATAGGAAAAAGGTATAGGATAGTCGAGACACATTGTCCCTGTCCTTGGTACTGAAAACAAGCTAGTTCTCGTCTCCACAACTTCCATTGAGAACTCTTTTTCCTCTATACTCACAGATAGGAAAAAGATATAGGATAGTCACGGCACATTGTCCCTGTCCTTGGTACTGAAAACATGCTAGTTCTCGTCTCCTTAACTTCCATTGAGAACTCTTTTTCCTCTATACTCACAGATAGGAAAAAGGTATAGGATAGTCATGACACCTTGTCCCTGTCCTTGGTACTGAAAACAAGCTAGTTCTCGTCTCCACAACTTCCATTGAGAACTCTTTTTCCTCTATACTCACAGATAGGAAAAAGGTATAGGATAGTCATGACACCTTGTCCCTGTCCTTGGTACTGAAAACATGCTAGTTCTCGTCTCCTTAACTTCCATTGAGAACTCCATTATCTGTTTACTCAAATCAAAGATAGCACATGGAACCCTGTTCCTGTCCTTGGTACTGAAAACAATCTTACTCCGTACATAGCCTGTGCAATATCCTGGAGAGTTCATGGTGTGTAGAACCTTGAATCAGGGTGGTCGTGGGTTCAATCCAATTAAAATTGTACATACTGCTTTCCTTGCTAAACACTCAGCACTCGTGAGAAAGAATATAGGAGTTGTAAACACACCACTACTGTAGAGGCCTGTGTTGACCGAGGTCTATAAGAACCTACACACCAAAAGGTGTAAGAAGAGTTTTTCTTACTTTTGTCTGACTTACTCCATACAGAGCCCTGATCGACTGGTAAGATTGCAGCACCTAGCGGATCTGGCCGACTTTGCACTCGCTCTAAAGGAGGCCCTCATGAACATCAACTACCAGTCCTTCAACAACTTCCTCTTGAGAATAGGTGTGTACATTTTTTTCATAACCTGTGTCACCTTTGGCATTGACACTGAGGTTACGTTTTCGATGCTGTTTGTTTGTTTTTGTGAACAGCATCATACCAGAAGCTAAGAATTACTTTTTATGATATGTGGTGGGTACAAGGCAGGTGTTGGAAAAATTAACGAAGAGCACGTTTGATCATTTTTAAAACTTTATTCCTGTTTTACCAGTCCATGAAGTTTCATTGAAAAATATTCATGTTTGATTATTTGACACTCCCCGTTGTATTATTTAAAAAAAAATGCGTAGTCCATATGGGGTCAAAGGTTCAAGGTCAGATAGCCGGATCAAAGCTACCACTCTGCAACGGCTATCATGTCAAAATGTCACTACTTTTCAAAAACCACAAGGAACATTTCAGGTGTTCATGTGGCACCAATATGTAAAATTTTGGGTTCTGGCCCATGGCCTTCACGGACACATCATTGTCTCTTTTTGCAGGTATCCACCAAGGCTCTGTAGTGGCGGGAGTTATCGGGGCCAGAAAGCCTCACTATGACATCTGGGGGAACACCGTTAACGTGGCGAGTCGGATGGAGAGTACGGGACAACCTGGGCAGATACAGGTACAGACCGAGAGATGTTGGAATTTTAACCCATTATTTCAAATTTTTACTCTAAGTTGTAAGTAACATGAAAAAGACGAACAAACAATAAAGAACATTAGAAAAGTAATATTTGCAAAGAAAATGCATAATGTTTACCTTCACATGGTCTAGCCTAACAAACTACTGCTCTGTTTATTCTTCCTCAAACGCATTCATATATACTAATATATGGTGACCAGCCCCTCCAGCTATGTCCTGCTACATAATGTAACCTAACACCATAGGGTGTCTTCTACAGCACTAGTTACCATGGTGACAGCTGCCTAATTGTTAAGTCAGGCTTTTGTCAAATAGTTGTCTGTTTATTGTGTAGGTTGTTGAAGAAACGAGCCACCTTCTCAAGGAGTTCGGATTCAAATTGGAACAGCGAGGGGTCGTCAAGGTCAAGGGCAAAGGTGAGCTAATGACGTACTTCCTGAAAGGACGGGAGAAACCGGAAGTCAGCAACATGAGCCTTCCCAACGTGGTTGATTGACACATCATCGCAACTAGTACTCGTGCCATGAGCTGTGATTGGTCGAATATGAACTGGTTGGTCAAGCTCTGACCAATAGAAAATGTGCAGATATATTTATTTACATGTATGTCGTCATTATTGTAGACACGTGACCTGCGCCTTGAGTGTCGTTCTGACAAATAATCCAGACTTAATAATAAAAAAAATCTGACGTAATCTAAGACATTAGAACACAGTATTACACTGAAGAAAATACTTTTAACTTGATGTTCACTTGATTTGGTTTTGCAATAAAGTGTGATACTACCAGGATGAAGCCGAAGATTTTTTAACACTAGAAGTGTCAAGTTGCTTTATGTTTAATCGTAATAAAATCTTAAGGAAACTCTGTGTTTTTAAAAGAACGGGTAATATGCACATTATAACGGATATTTGCAAACCATGGCTACAGAACACTAGACCAACATTCTAGCGCCCTCTAGCGGATTCACGTATCTGCAGCAGGTGGAGGGGACGAGTTTGTGAGTTGTAAGCTGGATACGAGCTCGTCTGACGTAATCAGTTCGCCGCCATTTTAGAAAATAACGTCTGCTATGCGGAAACCATCCGGGCGAAAACAGCAGATTGGGTAAAGTATGGCGTTTAAAACCATTGTTTCCAACAGAAATGTGTTATTTTCTGTTTACACGTTTACGAAATTCACGATCAGCTGTCTCAGATTTACCTTATTTGGTCAGACTTTCTCTTGAGACGACACATTTTCAAACATCGCGCCATTTTGGGGGAGTTGGGCAGCTGTTACACATGGAAGTTGAAAAGTTTTCAGTACCAAGGACGCTAATATCGATCCTAGTTTCATTTTTGTTTGTATATAACTGTTACAACTTGTCATAGCCAGCTATTTTTGAGGTCCGATTTACATGTATGTAGTTAGATGTAGATAAACGGATACATGAATAAATGCTTTGTGAAAGAGTCTGCCGGACTAGTATCGGCCGTACCAGCCATGAGAGGCACTGCGCAGTAAGAACCACGGAGAGTGACTGCAGAAGCTGTAGGCCGTCTCCCTAGACGAAAAGAGCCCAAGAACACGTCTGCGGCTAATTGAACAAGCATGTCATCCGAACGTAAACTAAGTTGCGCCACCTTCCACCAGGACTTCCTTAAGGGGGTTAGGATGGTAGAATTCTGCAAAAATATGGTCTGACGGGCCAGTGGAGTGGGTCCATCTCTAGGGTTTCATTTCGGTTTTGTGCTATCTTTTTATGGTTGGTTGGGCTTTTATGTAGGTTTTAATATCCGGTCTTTTATGTACCCAATCAAATGCGTGCGTCATCTATATGCCCTTAGGAAAGTCCATGTGCCTTTGTTGTGTCAGGAAGGTAAGGGGAGGGGGGTAGACAGATACAAAATTGAAACCATAAAAAAGGTCCTTCGTAAAATTTTGAAGATGCAATGCCCTTGCGTGTTTACCACACTTCTACGACAGCAATTTGTTTATAGTTGAGCCCGATGATTGGTTGTGATAAGGTTGGAAAGGGGATTGGATTCTGATTGATCGGAAATATGTAGTTTCTTAATTGGTAACACGTAATATAACCTGCTCTAATAACGTCAGATGATGGGGGACTAAGATGATCAATTGGATATGATTAAGGCTGATATAAATTATCCACCCACAGGGCTTAAAATCCCACCTGCATATGCAGGTTAGTGCAGGTAAAATTGGAGCTGAGCAGGTATTTCTGATGTCTACCTGCACAGGTCCATGTACTGGGTTTATATATACAATCATGTAGGTGTATGTTGGTTTTTATTTGCTGCATTGACTGTACTGTTACCATCTATGAAGTATAAAAGAAATAATGGCAATATTAATGGTTTCTGATCAGTTTTTAGTATGATTCATACTATCTAAATTCTGAGTGGTGCAGGTAAAATTTGTCTGGTGCAGGTAATTTTCAATGTTACCTGCACCAGTACAGGTATGCAGAAAAAAGGATTTCGAGCCCTGGTCCATAATGATACAGCTCATCTACGCAGTAATTACGGCGCATCCTCATACACTGTTCAACCTTGCGGTGCCCTTCTGATTGACAGCCCGGTCAGACGACACAAAGGCTCTGATGACGTAGTCTTCAAACTCCCGCGTTTATTTTGTCCTCCAGGTAAGAGCAAGGCCCCCTAAGGCCCACCGGACATGATTAATTAAACAAACCAAAGAAAATATTTCACCTGGCGTTTGAGTGGAGTTGGGATGGGCATTCCATTTTTTCTTCTTAATCCATATTTTCATATTGACATTTGTCTTCGTCCGCATTGATATGGATAAAATATACATTTTGTATTTTTCCTAAGTAAAGAGCGTCCATTACATATTTCTGTTTCTTTCTAAACATCTCTTCGTGGTCTGCCTTTAGCATCTCTTTAACTCCATACATGTAGTATCCTAAACCCATCGTCGGGTCTTCGGTCCTGCACTTGTTCTGTTTCAACTCATCAGGGAAAGTTAAGGGAAGGATATGGCGTCTTGTCCCTGTGTATAGTAGCTCGCCTGTGCAACTCTCGTAGACGAATTCGTCGTAAAGGAGGACATACCAAGCGCTTTTCTAACGGCATGGCAAGGTAAGAACCTTTCGGTTCTGGTTTCTAGGGTTACTGTTATACAGTTCTGAACCATACACTTGCTACATAGTATGATCTGTAAGCACAAGCGTTTGTATCTCTGTGCTTTCTAACAAATATAGACTCTGACCATTCCTATCACAACAACCTAATGGCCGATACAATACTCTCTTGTGTACTGTCTTGTTATCAGATCTAGATATGGAAAGAGCACAGTTTTAAAACTGTTGTATAAATGTCATTGTGTACGGCAGACAAAGGTTTAAGGTCTCTACAATTGTCATTTTTAGAAAAGGTTGTATATATGTTACTTTAAAATATGCAATCTATGTGTGTTTTTTAACCTTATGCATGCTGCCTAACCCCGTAACCAATAGAGAATTGGTAGCCTTCAGTGTGCTAAGGTTAAGGAACGTGTTCAGTTCATAGAAACAGGCACCGCAAAAAAAAAAACATTCTTTACACACACCTTAAAGCATGCGTAAAGGTTCCGTTTCTTCACTTGTATGTGTCTTTACGCATACTTTATGGTGTGCTTATAGGGTTTCGTGTTGTGAGGAAGGGAAGCTAGCATTATAGCTGGAGGCAATGACGTCATAGTGTGTGGATGAAATATCACGTAGGCAAAATCGTCAACAGCCAAAGATCTAGCCAAATGCCTAGGTCTAATCTCCAAGCAGATTTTTCAGTGGCTGCAAGACAGTATCAAATTGGCAAGACAGTATCATTGGCAGGGCAGTATTCATTTACCACCCGAAGGCTGGTGTAAGAAAAAAAAGATACCGGTACAATCGCGTACACCCGATAAAAACGCGTCAAAAGTAAAATGAAACATAAACCTCTGCTTGGAGGGTAGTTTAAATTGTGTATGTGGTATGGCTGACAACTAAGCAACTAAAACATGCGTATGAATTTGTCGTCAAGTAAGGTAATTACTGACACACATAGTATTTATTTTTAAGTCCTGGCTACTTGAAATGTAGATATCTGTTTGATCTGTACGTTTGCTGAGTGACGTAAGCATCACTGGGCCACAGAGTAAAACATGCGAATCAACATGATTGTTTAATAGATTTCATAATCAAAACGTAAGATGCAGATAACATTGTGTGTCGGGACGCTGTTCCTTGGGTGGTAGGGAACGTATCAAAAGCTTTCTTTAAATCTCCTATGACAACCATGGTTGGGAGAAGGTCGGGAGCAAGGTCGACTGTGGTTGGCTAGTGTTCGGCGAGGTTGGTTTAATACTGTTCAGCTGCGCCAGCCGAATGTTTCAAAATGTTAAAACACTTGGAAGTGGACGGTTTTCCCAATGACACAAGCGTTAAGAATCCTGTCTATAGTGACCACCTGTCCACATAGACCAGATTGTATCGGACCCCTGGGTGGTCTTCTTGAGTAGTTTTGACTGTACATGTATAAAGCCACGTTGCACCTCTGTTCGGGTAGGGGTTTATGACTAAGACTGCTGTTGACATTTTGGCAGGGGAGCTTTGTACACAGCGAAAGAGGGGGGATGTTTGTCGAACAAATAAACCCAACAGCTCACACTTAGAAACTGCCGGTGTGTATTCACGTAAAGACATCTAATACAATTTCAGGGCGGTAAAACAAAAATAATCATGATGAGGAAATCTGTCTGATATTGACATTTGCTGCCATTTCGGAGCACATTTTCGTCATCATTTCATACCTGAAGTATTTGAAAAAGCCCCCAAACAAGCTACATGAGGAGTCCCTGTATTTTTTGGTGCCACCAGTAAATAGCTAGAACCAGCCTACGATACGAAACAAGCAACCGTTTTCCGTCAGCGACATCATATTTTGCCTCACAGATGTCAGTATGCTATGAGATAGGGTTGATTCAACTGGCTACAAAAATGGCCAGAAAATCGACTTTGTGACCCTTGATTTTTTAACTGGAATATGATGCACGATGCAAAAGGTGGTATGATTTGAAAAAAAACACACCACAAAACGTGAAAAAATCGTTCTTTTTCTATGAAATTCGTTGAGTGATCTGTCAAATATTTGGTCGCTCGCCGCCTCTACTAGTGCAATGGGGGTGTCACTTCTTGACAAGTCCCGTGTTTGCGGGATGGAGAAACATTTACCCTGAAGTGTTTGCGTTTGTTTGGCAAGGTGTGACCGTTGTTAACTGTTAACATCCTGTCATAATACACGTCAATGGAACGTACAGGAGTTTTACCAGGTGTTACTGTCACAAAAACATGACGAATTAATGGGTCAAGTGTTGTCACATTCCTCGAACGATTTTTTATTGTCGTAGGCCCACCAGAACCGACCGTCTATAAAGATATACGACAACTACCTTTCTGTCACAGGGCAACTGAATACGAACGATACAACTGTGGCTGTTACACTATATGTATAGCATTCTATTTGCTATCGTACGAGCATCGTACGACGAATATGACCCAAGGCTTGGTCATATTCAATGGAGGATTATTTTAGTAAAATTTTTTTTCCTGAAAATTTTTCTTAGATTTTTTTTGTAAAACTTTAACACCTTTTTTTTCGAAAATTTTGTAAATATTTTTTGGGTAAAAGTTTGTAAAATAAAAAAAAAAATTAAAAAAATCCACCGAGGCCATGACAGAAACGGCCGTCGACAAGGATTCATGTCAACCTTTTCAGTCACAAGGTAGCACAATTTTTCCGCGTCTGTCACACAAATGCCTTTAATTCGCTGTTTTAAACCTATCGTACCAAGAATGTGGCCATCCACCTGCAATCCGTGTCAGTCCATTTTGTTTAACATAGATATGCTAGGCTTACAAACTATTGATTGCCATTATTTGAATTGAAGGCAAAGCACGCAAATCAAATATTCCATTGTGTGTCTAGTGACATCTCTATGGGATAAAACCACAAACATCATTAGTATTTTAGTCCACCTTTAAAGGCAAACAAAGCAATTTCAGGGCAGTAAAACTTGATTTTTAAAGTCATTTTCTGGTTATTCTTTAATGTGATTAGTTAAATCAACCCTATCCCATAGCATACTGATATCTGTGAGACAAAAATGCAATGTCGCTGATGGAAAACGGTTGCTTGTTCGTATGGTAGGCTGGTTCTTGCTATTTATTGGTAGCATCAATAGATAAATTGACTCGTAGCTTGTTTCTGGGCTATTTCAAACGCTTCAAGTATGAAATGATGACAAAAATATGCCAAGAAATGACAGTAAATGTCAATATCAGACAGATTTTCTCATCCAGAATATTTTTGTTGTACCGCCCTGAAATTGTATTGGGTGCCTTTAAACCAACGCAATAAAATGGAGATCTTACAACAGGTTAACACCATGAAATCCATAGAGACTGTCTGCTATATAGTAGAACAAAAACACATTCAAGTATTTTGGTAGTAGAATCCTAAATGTATTGTCACCACAAAGTAGGTACAAATGCCAGTTGTCAACCCAGGACCTTTTAGATTTGCTCATCAAACATTTATGTTGACAAATGATGTACTGTATGTATAACTGAAGGTCGCATGGGCAAGCTCTCCGTTTGTTTTTGTGTGGAGACAGCAGGGCTCGAAATCCCTTTTTCTGCATACCTGCACTGGTGCAGGTAACATTGAAAATCACCTGCACCAGACAAGTTTTACCTGCACCACTCAGAAGTATGGATCATATTTAAAACTGTTCAGAAACCATTGCCATTATTTCTTTTACACTTCATAGGTGGTAACAGTCACTGGAGCAAATAAAAATCCACATATACCTACATGTGTACATAAATCCAGTACATGGACCAGTGCAGGTTAGGTGCACATAGACATCAGAAATACCCGCACAGCTCCAATTTTACCTGCACTAACGTCAGAAACGTGAGATATGCAGGTGGGATTTCCAGCCCTGTAGACATAATATTTGACAGGAAATGCCTTATAGATTTGACAGGAACTTGATGACGTATAGGTTTGTCAATGTATAGGTATTTTGTCCCAATCTCATCGTACTTTGGCGCCATTGTTTCTTTACGGCGCGGTGACATTCCTCGTCGGTCGTCGTATACGATTTTGATGTCTTAGAATTTTTAAGCAGGCTGTGACAGAACTAACCACCGACAAGGATCAAGGTAGCATTTTCTGTCACATGACAGCTGAATTTCAACGGTACAACACAGCCACGATTGTTCCAAGAATGCCTTCACAGTTTGGGATCGTACGACGGTTGCACGATGAACGTGACCGACCCCTTACTCACTGAATCCTATGAAAACATTCTTAGAAGAGTCGTTTGTTTCTTAGCTTTCAAAGCTGCATTATGTAACATTAGGACGATACAAAAAGTAAATTTTCTGGTCATTACTTTACAAACTACGTTGAATCAATCCTACTCCATTGCATTCAGGAAGTGGAGGTGCCAAAAAATGACTCCTTACTAGTGTGTTTCAAAGCTGGGAACACAGCTGTCAGCCATGTTTGTTTACATTCTGGTAGTTTGTGGTGGTGCCACAAAATGAGTGCGCCTACTGTGGGTTGTTTTAGCGCCAGACATAGATGTCAGAAATGTGAGATAATTGCAGTATTTGATAAAAAGTGGAAGTAAATGACAATCACATGAGGATTTTTTTTAATTAGAATATTTCAATTTTTGATGCAAAAAACGCGTTGGCATCTTTATGTTAAGTTGGTAAATTTTATTCTTTTGCTGACTACAAGTTTGATAGCGTGAAAAACAAATCTAGTTTTTCTCCACATTCCCATCAAATCATCCTCAGCGGGACCAGTCAGTACAGAGTAACGCGATTAGTTATTAATGGTATCGAAGATGATAATCGTGTCATCACCAAGACGAAGCTTTATACACTACATTGTCCTGTCATAAATGTCTAGGTCATCTCGGGTCAAATAAATAATAGATCTGGCTTGCACACTGAGCTTTGAAAACACAGTTACTATCGCTTTGATTTTGGTTATTGAAGCTATACGTCTTTCACATTTAAGCAAATAAAGGCAAACGTTATAATGAAATAACAAATTGAATCTTTGGAAAGATATGATTATTTTCTTTTTTATATAAACTAAGTTTGATTTTAACGCATTCCTATATATCACAAGTGAGAGACTCATGTCTCTATCAGCCTCCACCAGGCTTCAGCGATGGCCGGAAAAGTACAAATTGTCCAAATAGACAGATAACATGCCGGGGGAGTTTCAGAGTGGCTTAACTGTACTCCTTTAGCGGACTAACTCCTCTGTCATGTTATCTGTCTATTTGGCCAATTTCTACTCTTTCCAGTCGCTTCTGAAGCCTGGTAGAGGCTAGTCTCTATAAATTATCCCGTGATTTGTATATGTGAGGCTTTATCGTTTCATGATTCTTTGTACTTCTATCACATTCATATCTGACAATGGCAGACCACATCACCGTAGTCTTTCTGGGAACTGTTTTGTTTGTGCAGCCAGCCGGGACTGACGTGTTGTTTCATCTCCACCGATGTCCTCGGTGTTCTTCTCATCCGGTCCTTTGATCAGTCATGAATTCTAATTGGTTCCATCTGTAACTGACAGATTCAAACGTAGCTTACTCAAGATGGGGGAGGGGGTTGTTATAGGTGTTGTCTTGAGTCACACGTAGCTAATGTTTGCTTCGCATAACCGGTATACGTACCTGTATCTGTATAGCCAGTATAACCGCCCCTCGGCGTACCACACCAGCTTCGCAGGCACGCGGCGCGGAGGCAGCTGGCTACATTACACCGAAAGACCTGCTGTTACACCTAGCCTTTGCACATCTAACTCTAAACATTGTTTAAAACTCTCTAGTGATGACGCCACTCCTGTTGGTGGCAGCGAGTTGCACTCTAGGTCTACGCTTATTAGTTCTAGGAAAAAACGAGGCAGATCGCCTTTAGGCATAACACAACAGTTTTGTACAGAGGGTACAAGCTGTAAGGTTTGATGCACTCACACCGGGTGAGTTAAATTTGAGTCAAATCTAATTCGACTTCCGACTACGCCCCGACATACTCTCGAACACCAGCCAACCATGGCCGAACCTCCCGTCCACGCCCGAATGTTTTAAACATTTTGAAACATTCGGCTGGCGCAGCCGAACAGTAGCCAAACTCGCCGAACATGCACCAAACAAAACCAGCCGACCTTCGTCCAGACCTACTCCATACCATGGTTAGGAGAGTTCGGCAGTGTTCGGGAGGCCATATTCGGCTATGTGTGACAGCTAGGGGCTTCAAGGAACCTTGGGAACCAAGGAACCTCAAGGAACCAATGCACTTATCCTGAAGAGTAGGGGTATGCTTGGTTGCTTGCCCCTACGTAGGCTGGCTACTTCAAAAAGCCTCATCAAGCAAAAATTATTGCGCATATCGGTGTAACATATCAGGCTGGCAGGCATGCGCTGGACAAAGCGGCTGCTATATTACATGGTAAGTCTTATCGTTCAAACTCCGGATGTGCCAAACGTTGTTTGGAACGTTTGATATGGGAGCTCTGGATTATTACTGAGATCGCAGCGAGATACTGGCGGAAGTGCTAGCGGGTTTAATACCGTTTGCATCCAGGATATGTTGGATATGATCTTATCATCTAACTTGAAAGGTAACATTTGCACAGCAAATGCATTATGTTTACCTTCACATGGTCTAACTAACAAACTACTGCTCTGTTTATTCTTCTTTGGATCAAACGCATGTATATGGTGACCAGCCCCGCAGTCTGTCCTGCAACTTGCAACGTAATGTTTATCTAGTATTCACAGATGTGAAATCTATTAGCTTCCTTCCCAAACTGTTCTCTGTAAGACAGTCTAAAAGCCACCCTTCTATTCTACCTTAATACAAATCATTTTAGGAAGGGGAAAATATATAATAGAAAGCCAACAAAAATGGTTCGCCATGCCTGATACCATCACGTTGTAAGTTAAGAAAAAAAATCCTGCTTCCGGTCAGTTCTTCGATACGACCTGTAGGTCTCAGTAGTTAGAGGGGAAGAACTTTCATAGCAATTCTGTCTTCCTGTGTAGTACTGAGCTTGTGTGGGCATCAACGTCGTCAAGTTGTGTGAGATTTCCCTTCACAATCCCCGGGCGTCTGAGTCATTCTAACGCTATCTCCGGCTAGCGGAAGCGAGTCCAGCATATCTAGGCACCCCACCATTTCATTGAAAGACCTTCTGAATCAGTATTTCCATGACATGGCAGTTTTTTTCTCAAGCCCCCGTCACACGAGAGGCAGAATTAGCCAGAATATCACCAGAAAAATTTGGTATATTCCTGACAATTCAAAGTGTATTTTGAAAAAAATTGGAGTGTATGTCAAATATTCGGGCCCACTTTGGTTCTCTCTTATTAAATGCGATCAGAATGTTTCGAACGCTGTTGGAATGCTGTAGGAATATTCGGAATGGAGTCATACTGCAGTTAGAATAGAATGCTGTAGGAATGATAGCATTCTGCATACTGCAGTTAGGATACACGTTGAATGCCGTTCGATATTTTGCCACTTCAAATTCACCTCTAAAGTTTTGAACATGCTCAAAGCCTTCGGGTGGTCCACAAGAATAGGCAAAACTATTTGGAATGTAGTGAGAATTTCTAGAATGCACTTCAAATATCCAGGAGTATACAAAGAATTTTCATTCAGACGGCATTCCGGTTCATTCTGCCTCTTGAGTGAGGAGAATAAAACGCTATCTCCGGTTAGAGGAAGCGAGTCCCCTGTATAGGCACCCCACTATTCCATTGAAAGGTCTTCTGAATGAGCATTTCCAACAGTACATGACAGTTTTTTCCTAATTGCACTCTAAATTGGGCAGTAGTAACAAAAGCGCCCCGTCTCGTCTCGTATACCAATCATATAGAATGAAGCACACCGCTAACGACCTTCGGCCGAATTTGTTGAGAAGGTCACCGAATTTCGAAATCACCAGAAGTTCGAGCGTATTTTTTGCTTGATAATAAATGTACGCTGCAAGGTGGAAAGGTGGTCTTGTGGTTAGCGTTGTTGACTCAGAATCCGAAGGTTCTGGGTTCGAATCCCTGACAGGCCTCAATGTTGTGTCCTTGTGTCAAATGGGAAAGCCATGCCACCTCATTCGACTTATGTGAAAATAAGTACCCAGCTTCGGTTAGGGAGGCACTTTCGGATAGGACGTAAAGCTGGAGGTGCTGTGTTTGAGGAGGACCACACCTCGAGCATATTTATTAATTAGGATGTTAACTTTTATTCTATATCTCTTATGTTCAATATATATAATATATTCTTATGGTCTATGTTCAAAAGTTGTTGCTGTATATTCCACATACCATGTACGATTGTCGTGCAATAAAGTTTTTCTTCTTATCAGTACATCCCAAACGATCCTAAAAGAAAAAGCCTTTAACTGTGAATGCCTGCTGAGCTCTGACTGTTGTGATTGGCTACCCCCACTGAGACAAAGCATCTCTGGTACAAGTACACGTAATAATGCAGATAAACTTGAAGTTCTATATTGCCGCACTGTCCGTTACAAGAACCCATCAATACCTTACCTCGTCGAACTGTTGAACACTAATTAATCAATACACTACATGTTCTCAGATTCACTTATCAGTTACGTCTACCGTATATTGTACAAAGTATGACCTAACGGCACAGAGGTCTCCTTTTATGTCAGAACTTATATTGAATGTATGATATACTGTATTTGATTATGAATGGGCATTTGCTTCAACGGTGCCTATCATAGATATTAGATCATTTGTAATTCTTAAGTGGATAATGTATAAGTAGACCATTTTGTCAGTAATGTATAAGTAGACCATTTTAACACAATTCAGACTCTGTCAGCGAGTTGTTGTAATAAAGATTGTATTGTATTGAATTGGACTGTGATGGTGATAAAATTTCAAACATATGTTGGAAGCTGCCGTACCTTCCCATGAGCACGGCACTCCGTCATTCCTTCCGGACGCGAAGTGAAACATTTATGAGTGGCGCTCCGGCGTTGCCATGGATACGGGTGCAACTGGGAAGTCGCCCATTCACCATGACGTCATGACGGGGCCTCTGAAACCCACATGGGACTCGTTAAGAATCGTTTGAAAAGAAGCGGTAGTTATCATCAGTGAGCGGAAACAGCCGTAAGGCCACAGCACGTCAATTTTATGGATGACATCATCCACAGACGCAAAATTACTGCACTTGTGTAATAGGTTTAGTGCAGTCTAAAACATCGCCATTCCGTGTACATGGACATCTTTCTGCAGCTGTTCCTCTTGTACGGCCACTAGGCCTCGATAATCTACTCTGATTTCTGTAAACAATATTCCTACATTTTCAAATTTTGAGATCATAAACCTTGTTAAACAAGAATTGAGGCGACAAAACATGATATCACAACCAACAAGTCTTTTATTCCTGTATTCAACAGTATAACCTGTCCTTGTAGATGTGTATACATCTCGATTAACTAGAACAATCGTAGAAAAGAGCTTGTCGTACCATCACAGTGGCAGATACTACACTGGGTATTCATATGCGATGGAACACATTAGGCTGTTAACACTTGCCATCAAACGCGAGCATTGTGCCTCAAGTTTGCTGGATCATTAATGGTCTCTGAACCGAAAGACCTTTATGACATATCATTTGCTCATTTTCGGCATGTTGACCACCGTCAGAAGGCAATAAAATTTCTTGTTTTTTTCCCCCAAATCAGGCGAAAATTAATGCGCATGCGGATGACATCCATAAAAATTACTTGACGTGGCTTAATCACATATTATATGAAAGATGAAGACAGCTACTCCCCTGAGAACGACTGCAAGCTTTTAAATTTGGGAGAGCTTAATTGCACCGTAGATACGAAGGTCATACAACGGACGTATGACAACGGGCAATGACACATGTAGTTTTATATGATGGTTAGACATGAACTTAAAAGAAACGTGTATTATGTACATATTGAAACGTTTACTAAAAACATTATTCAAACTTATCACATTTGTGTAAGAATTCACATAACAGGTGACTATCAGAATTCTTAAGATGTAAACACAGAGACCAGGCTGTAAGGTTTGAACCACTCACATTGGGAAGGGCACCTACTCTTTTCGATAAGTGTAGTGGGATCTTTAATGTGCTTGAGGTGTGGCTCTCCTCAAACACGGGACCTTTGGCTTTACGTCCCAACTGAGAGGACGTCTCTAGCCGTAGCTAGGTACTCATTTTCACCTGAGTCTATGGAGAAAACAGGTGTAAAGTGCCTTTCCCAAGGACACAGGACTGGGGCCAGCTAGGAATTCGAACCTAGAACCTTTAGATTCAAAAACACTAACCACAAAACCGCCCTTTGTCACGTCAACACTGATGTAAACTGTAGTGGTTCTGTACATAAAGTTTCAATACAGCAACCGTGATTCAGATACGTCATGTTTCCACGTTCTGTTCTGTCCTTATTTTCACCCCTTGGGTCTATTTAAAACCGCTCTATTTTCTGTCCACGTTAATTCAGATTTACGGGCTGTCTGGTGCAAAGAAAGAAACGCTTTCTTGTTCCCGTGAACAATGCTTTTGTGAGATGACAATGTGGCGTGAGATTCCTTCAGGTGTAAGTTGCCTAATGACACAGGTAAAGGGACAGAACAGGTGGAATTGTAAAGCCCATGTCACACATAGCCGAAAATGGCCTCCCAATCATAGTTGGGAGTAGGTCGGGAGCAAGGTCAGCTGTGGTGTTGGATTACATCATGTAACAAGTGTCAGGACAGAGTAGGAGGGGCTGGTCACCATTTGCCGGTGTTTGACGAGGTTGGCTACTGTTCGGCTGCACTAGCCGAATGTTTGAAAATGTTTAGAACACTCGTGAGTGGACGGGAGGTTGGGCCATGGTTGGGGACTGGTTGGCTAGTGGTTGGGTTAGTAGTGGTCGGGGTGTAGTTGACAATCAAATTTGAGTCAAATTTAAATCAAATACGATTCCATTCGTATCAAAAATTAGGCGTGGCCTAAATCTAGTCAGACTCCTCCCGAACTTCAGCCAACCTTGGTTGGTTGGTGGTCGGGGGAAGGTTCTGAATGTGTGACACGGGCTTAAGGGATGTAACATTTTAGGTAACCACTGTATTTCTAGTCGATATCAGGCTTCTCAATGGACTGGAAAAAAAATATCAAAAATTGAGGAAAGTAGAAAAATATTGGCGCAATAGCGTTAAGGATTGTCAGGCATATTCCACACCGAACCCGGTGGGTAGCGACCACCGTATAGTAACTAACTACCACAGTAAAACTTCTCAGATCATCCAAATATGCAGCCTTAAAGAAATTATTCTGGATAGCGTTTTCAAAATTTGCTGAATCGCTTTCAGCCTAAATCTAAAAAGAAATGAAAATAAAAAAAGGGAATCGCTACCTACTGACCGTTAATTTACATGTACCTCCATGAAAAATGGAGGTATTGTTTTTTGTTTGTCTGTGTGTGTGTGTGTGTGTGTGTGTGTGTGTGTGTGTGTGTGTGTGTGTGTGTGTGTGTGTGTGTTTGTCTGTCTGTGTTCCCGCAGTTGAAGTCACAGTTGAGGAGTTCAAAGCCGTGTTACCCCAAGGTCAGATTGTCATCAATCTGAAGACACTATAGTTAGCCGAATTCTGTTTCCTTGTATGTTTCTTGAGCCGCCGTGTTGCCCCCAAAGTCAGGTTTGTTTTCAATCACAGCTGCAGTTGAAAAAACGTTGCCAAAGGATGATAAAGGACTTTCACCTACAACATATATGCCACTTGAGTTGAGAAAACCATAAATCAAAATAGTTTTTGTTAATTACAACCTGTTTTCCTTAATCAATGACAGAAATAATAAAAAAAAAAAAAATATCTGCAAAAGCTCTAAATATTTTGCGGAGGTATGAGGTCTCCTAATTCTTATCTAAATTTTGTGAAGACTGAAACCGGAAACATAACATTTATTTTTCTAGGCCTTATGACCCCAGACCATTTAGGTCCTATGTTGTGGGTACGTTTGCAACATGAATGTATAAACTTCTAACAACACTTCCAAAAGCCACATGTATGCTCACTAAACATGTAGGCTAATTGGGATTAACAAAAGTAACGTCAGTCAAACAACGCTGAATATTTACACATCTGTCTGACCGACTGCAGTAATATGAAATCATTTCTAAAAATACACTTTGTCTCGCGCCAGCCAAAAACGTTTTTATATTGTATAAGTGTCATAGACGTGTGTAACATGCACGTATAACAGGCATTGAATCGCTAAATGTGGACAAACATGCATTGTTTCGCACGTAAGAATCAACGTGTGTGAATAATGGGCTATCTTTGTCTTTACAGCCCCTGACCTTTCGCGAGAGGCAACAGCGACAATGAAACTATTGACGACGGCGGCGCTTTGCAGAAGTGAATAGGCAGTGCTTGGTGTTTCTAGAACTCGCAACGGAGATTCAGCGTGCTCCTATGGGGTTTATCTGCTGCTAGTGGGCGGTAGATAGTGCCTGAGTCAGTGTTGTAACCGCAGCTATAAAAGCAGACTCATACTTCACACGTACCAACGATTTAAGCCAGGCAGCACAGTCTTTCTGCACGCAACGGTAAGTTCCCATCACTTATACATACTCCCGTTTCACCAGAGGCTGCGAACACTGAGCGGCCACAAATTTGACATAGCTTAAAGAATTTGATATGTAAAGAGCGAGTGTTGTATGTTTTTTGCCTTTCAAATCATACTAAATATCGTGCATTATACTAGTATTCAAATTATAAAATGACGGGTCATGCAAATCTAATATTTTGGTCGCTCAAGAGTCGCTCAGTGATCGCTGCCTTCTGGAAAGTGGATTTTAAAGGCACGCAAAGTGATGTCAGGGCAGTAAAACTGGATTTTTAAAGTCAGTTTTCTGGTAATTTTTTTAATGTAAGTTGAATCAACCCTCTCTCATATCACACTGATATCTGTGAGGCAAAAATGCGATGTCGCTGACAGAAAACGGTTGTGGCACCAAAAAATAAAGGGAATCCTCACATAGGTAGTTTCTGGGCTATTTCAAACGCTTCAAGAATGAAATAATGACAAAAATGTGCCAAGAAGTGGCAGTAAAGTTCAATATCAGACAGATTTCCTCATCCAGAATATTTTTCTTTATTTTGCTGCCATAAAATCGCATTGGATACCTTTAAGCGCATTGACTGAAGCAGTGATTTTGAACATCACACATTTGGCAGACTACAGTACGAAGACTATCTAGCAATGCTGAGTTATAACGTGGATCTACAAGAGCTATTGGGGACAAGGTGATGTTAGAAATATCTTACAGAAACATCTGTGCAGGCTTTACTTTCGACCGTTGGCTGAAGTAGTGAAATGAAACATTACATATTGGAGAGAAATCACCGCGTCTTTGTGCCAAGATTATCTAGCGATGTTGAGTTATTGTGTAGATCTACAAGAGCTATTTAAGTATAGTAGAATATTCGGCCCGGAAGAAATCGTAAAATTCCAGTTGGGGCCGCTTTTTAGTTGATGGAAGTCGCAGGTGACTGTGGGTTATACAGTGCTCTGTAGTTGTACGCCACTGGGTGGGTTTCTGTATGTATTTGTCTGGTTTTGCTTTGAAGGTATCTACATTGCAAACAAATCTACTACTGTTTATTCTTACTCAAACACATTCATATCATATGTTGACCAACCCCTCCAACTCCGATCTACCATTGCTACATAATGTAATCCAGAATTAGGCCTAGGAAAAATAATGTTGCGTTTCAGAAAAAAAATAAGAAAAAAAAGAGAATCCCTACCTACCAACCTTTCAGTCCTTTAAAAATGGTGTTGGTAGGTAGGGATTCTCTTTTTTTCTTCTTTTTTTTAGGTTTCTGTTACAGTGATCCAACAAGTACAATTGAACAATGTAAAACTGAAATGCCTCAGGACCAGGGCTGTCCCCAGGACCCGTCCTTCTATTTATTTCTGGGGAAGGGAAATATATTTCACCCGATTTATTCAATAAAATGTGCTTCTGAAAATGAGTAAAATAACGTTTCAGAGCATTTGAAATTCAGATGTTGGATCGAAAATTTACTGGCCTTGCCAGCGGTCGACCAAAGCAACAGCTAGCGCCGGTAGCCTTTGCTAGGGTCGGCCGGAAAACCGGTAACACAAGGTTTTTTCCTAGGCCTCAGAAGTTGGAATCGCCCATGCAAGTAAACACCTGTGACCAGAGACGACAGCTGCACAGTTTTGAGCATGAGGCTAACGTTGGTTAAGCACGACTCCCATTAAGTACTACCATTGAACTAATCACACACCAGCACACACGGGCCTAAGGCAGGAAGTTACAATTCCGGTAGCTCAATGCCTTTATATAACTCAATGCCTCCATCGTATACTTGTCTAAATTCATTACTACAAGAACTTTATTGCTCGACAATAGTGCATGGTACAATTAACAATACTGCAGACTAATCTATTCTACAGTTATACCTACAAAATGTTATCGATAACAGTATATGAATTACAATATAGTTATGTATGAATGATTTGGTCTCGCTTTTGGAATGAAGTATAAAGAAATTGACCTATGTAGGTGGATATAGGAACGTAAACATGACAACAATACATGGAAACTAAGTTTTTCTTCGTAGTCATAGTCTGTATCAGTGTATCTTTCTCTTTACTGTAAGTAGGACAAGTCATTACGAAATGAAATTCATCTTCAATATTTTCATTACATCTGGGACCGTGACAGTCTCTGAGTGTTGGGGTGTCGACCCTTTTCAATTTCAAGACAATGTGCGCTGATTTTCAGCGACGCTGGTACAACCTATCTGTCCATTCCTTGCTTTCCCCACACAGCCGGTGAGGCAGTTAGTATGATCCACCCACAGCTCAGTAATAAATAAATACTGCGTAAAGTGTTTGATAAGAGAGGGAAGCTGGCGTGAATCACCGTGATTCGTGTCCCCGGAACACTAGGTGGGCAAGTGTACACTATAAGGCCACAGCAAGTAATTTTCATGGATGACATCAGCGCGCGCATTAATTTTCTCCTGATTAAAAAAAAGAAAGGTCTGTTGCCTTCCGACGATGGTCAACATGCCAAAAATGGGCAAAGATGTCGTAAATGTCTATCAGTTCAGAGACCATCAGGGATCCAGCAAACTTGAAGCACGTACAATTGCTCGTGTTTGAAGGCAAGTGTTGACAGTCTAAGATGTCCATCGCACGCGTACGAATACCCAGTGTAGTAGCTGCCCATGATGGTGCGACAAGCTCTTTTCTACAATTGTCCTATTTAATTGGGATGTATACACATCTACAAGGACAGGTAATACTGTTGAATACAGGAATAACAGACCAGTTGGTTGTGATATCATGTTTTATGGCCTCATTTCTTGTTTCACAAGGTTTATGATCTGAAAATTTGAAAATGTAGAAATCTCGCCCATCGCATTAGATGTGGAGTTTGCGGAGGATATCATCCATAAAATATACTTGCCGTGGCCTAACTTACTCCGATGTACGTACTAAGAAGTGACCATGTCACGACTGTTAGGTTGCAGTGGTCTGATTCAGCACGTACTCTTAGCTCATTTGTCAGACGTAATATGTAATGTGGACATTTTCCTGATATCGTTTTGAGTGTCAGTTGACATCTTGAAGAGACTCAGAAGTCCTAGATTCCAGTGGTCTTTGTTCAGGACCAGCCTCCTGCTCAGACGTCGACAGCGTTTGTTTCTACGAGCAGCTACAGCTACGTTTTTTTTGGGGGGGCCGGGTCCTGTTCGGGGGGAGAGCTGTATCCAGACAGAGAGATCTGTATTCTAGCGGGGCAGCGTTTGTTTCTACGAGCGGCTAGAGCGGCGGTTTCTTTTCGGGGGGAGGGCCTTGTTCAGGGAGAGTTGTATCCACGGAGAGAGCTGTATCTCCCTGCTGTATCGGTTGACATCTTGAAGAGGCCCAGACGTCTTATGTTCTAGTGGTCTTATTCAGGACGTACTTCTAGCTGATTTTCAGACGTCATATATAATGTAGACATTTTGCAGATAGCCTTGAGTGCCGACTGACATCTTGAAGAGGCTCAGACATATTAGGTTCCAGTCTTCTTATTCAGGACGTACTTCTAGATGAGTTTCATTCGTAGAAGGGCCCAAGGTTGATTTTAACTCTAAGTTTAAAAAAACATCCGTGGACCCGGCCGTTCCTAAAAATGGACCCGGCCGTTCCTAAAAAAGAGTCCAGCAGCCGTAGGGGCCCCACGGGGCCACGCACAAAAGTTGAGAAAAACAGCCCGTAAACTACCCGGCGGGGCCCCCTTTTCCAATTGTGACCTAAGCATATTAGCAAGGCTGGAAAAGAAGATGTATTTGTACATAGCACAACACAACACCGACGGGCTTTGTTTCTTTGAAGGGTCGAAGTAACAAAGCCATATATAATGTCTCCGTATAGTTATGCAGATGTAACACAATACTCCGTACCTATGTCTGGAACTTTTCAAACTGCTAGAAATCCAACACTTCGTGACAAAGACAAATGAAACATTTAAAAGCTTAGGTCTGTCAGAATCATTATGTTTATCTTCGCAAAAGGAAAACATGTTGTTTTTGCTCTGTTTCTTCTTCTTTTTCTTCTTCTCCTTCTCCAAACACAATGACCTGGACCAGACGTCTGTCACCATGGTAACTGGTGCCGTAGCAGACACCCTGTGGTGCTGGGTTACATTATGTAGCAGGACAGAGCTGGAGGGGCTGGTCACCATGTACTAGTATATGAATGTGCTTAAGTAAGAATAAACAGAGCAGTAGTTTGTTAGGCTAGTCTATGTGAAGGTAAACACTATGCATCTGCTTTGCAAATGTTACCTTTCTAGCTCAAACTAGTTTTTCCACTGTCTGTATATCGCCAGTCCGCTAAAACAGTTTTAAGTCGTTTGCCATACATATAGATCTTTGATCTTCTTATTATATATAATCTTCTTACTCCAGGCACCTGCCAATGTAAAGCTGCTGGTAATGTATTATGAGTAAAGGAGAGGGGGGCTAACAAGTCGGCATAACGTACTGCGCATGTGCGAAACCCGGATTTTTCACGGTTTTTGTGGAATTGGTCAATGTTGCATCGAAAATTTGCCCGTTGCAGACGATATATTTTCTGATACAACATTTGAAAGCTAATACAACATTGAAAACTATAGACGGGATGTCATTCTTAAATACGCGAATACGACCTTGAACGGCACGTTCTACCGAAGTGCTATGCACAATACGTCGTTTGGCGTAATGATTAGCGTTGGCCCAGAACCCAGAGGTACTGAGTTCGAATCCCTGACATGCCTCGGGAAAGGCATTTTCTTCACTCAGGTGAAAATAAGTACCTAGTACCTAGTACTCAGGTGTTAATAAGTACCGGTTAGGGACGCTCCTCTTTAAAAGGAGGTCCCGTGTTTGAGAGAGGCACACCTCAAGCTCGCTAAAGAACCCACCACACTTATCAAAAAGTGTAGGTGTGAGTGGTTCAAACCTTACAGTCCAATGGACGCACCTGGGGTACGTGAGGTCACCTGAGGAGACCTACGCAAGCATCAGTAATCCCCGAAGCATACAGATTTAAGATATCCAGGTGTTCAAGGCATTCTTGGAAAGCCTCGACAACACCGTTCTTTTAATGTAGCGGAGTTAGAGTACATGTTGGACTTATGACTGTTGGCGCTACATTTTAATGCAACTTCTGAGTCAGAATCTTGATATGCAGCAAGGGACGTCACTGGTTTCCGGTGCTTTTCGCACTGATCTCCCTCTTGGCCTGACGTATGAAGCGTAGGTACATGTGACGAGTCCAACCTGGACAGCAGCACTTAACCCACATTAACTCGGTAGCAACAGCAACGCTCACAACTCCCCCAGGTAGCCTGAGTACAGCGTTAAACACCACGGTTATATCCAGAACAGTGCTTTGTCCAGAACCATTTTCATTCACGATTCTAGGTAGTTCACGCGTATCCAGAATCGTGCCTGGGATAAATATACGTTCTTGGATTCGCAAAGACTATCCAGAACCATGTATAATCTTAACCCCAACCCATTCAGGCATAGAACTACGTAGACACGGGTCTAGACACTATAGCACATGTACAGTGTCCTGAAAAAGATGTCCTTGGTACTGAAAACCAGGTAGTACTTTACAGTTATTGGAGAGCAGCATTTGGGTATTTCTAGGGTACAAGATTCTTTCGTGGGTAAAGAATCAGAGACAAAAGAATCTACAGCACACAAAAAACAACAGGACGAATCCTTCAAGAAAGACTAATATAGCGCTGGTACATGTGATAAGTCAAACACTTAACTCACATTATCTCAGTAGCAACAATTCCCCCAGGTAGCCTAAGTGCAGAGTTAAACACCACGGTTCTATCTAGAACCTTGCTTTAGCAAGAACCATGCTCACACGACTTCGCATCGGGACCTGTCGATTAAATCAATTTAGTCCCTAGTCTTGCTTGTATCTGCGGGTGTGGATGTGAAAGCGTCGTGCATTTTCTATCACACTTCCCTTTATACAACCAGCAACGATTGACCCCTCTCAGCAATCTACAGAACCTAATAGGCTCCATCTTTTATTTGCACAACTTGCCTGAACAAGCCAGTATGAACCGATTACTTAGTGGTTCACCTTTCGTGTGTCCAGAAACAAATAGAAATATTTTGACTTTGACCCAAACCTATACTGTCGACACTAAACGATTTATATTTGACTAAACGTTTAAAACTGCCTACGGAAAACCATTCAATTTCACAATATAATGATCCATTGTTTTACATGTTATCTTTATATTTTGGAACGCCCATCTGTTGTTTTGTTGATTGTATTGTTTTTTGTCAGTGGTGAGGCCAAAATAAGCAAAGGCTACAGTTGCTCATCACTGTGTCTTGCACTTTTTTATGTTATTCAATAGAAAAATGCTCAGGCACGGTTCTGAATAGTCCACGCGTATCCAGAAACGGGCCTGGGATAAATATTGTTACGTTCTTGGATACGCGGAGACTATCCAGAACCGTTCCTTAGCCTAACCCTAGCCCATTCTGGCATAGAACTAGACAGGCACGGTTCTGGGTACGATAGCACTATGAGAGCACCTGTCCTTGGTGCTGAAAGCCAGGTAGTACTTTGCAATTAGATGGCAAGGTTCTTTTGTGGGTAACAGAATGAGAGACAAGTGTCTCCACAGGCCCAAAATAAGCCGAAAAACTTCTTCAAGGAAGACAAATATAGATTGTGTGGTTTCCGGTGCTTTACAATTGTGGGAGAACGGCATTTGGATAGTTCTAGATAGGTTACAGAGTGAGAGACATACAGAATAAGCCGGAAAAGTCCCGGAAGGAAGCCTGATATAGATCTTATAGCTTTCGGTGCATTAAGTAATATTTGAGTATTTCTACAGTTACTGTAGTAGATGTAGGTGGTAATAACCCGAAAAAGTTTTTTTAAGGAAACCTAATATAGATTTTTATGTTTTCCGGTGCTTTTCGCGTTATCGCGTCATATTTGCGTATTTCTCCAGTGGTAGATGTAGGTAATAAGTCAGAAAGGTCCTGCAAGGAAGCCTGTTATACATTTTATATCTTCCGGTACTTTTCACGTTATATTTGGGTATTCCTACAGTAGTAGATGAAATGTTACTTTTGTGGGTAACAGAGTGACAGACAAGTGTCTGTACAGTACAAAATAAGCTGTAAAAGTCATGGAAGGAAGCTTAATATAGATTTGATGGCTTCCGGTGCTTTTCGCGTTATCGCGTCATAGTTGAGTATTTTTACAGTAGTAGATGAAGGCGATAACCCGGAAAAGTTCTGCAAGGAAGCCTAATATAGATTTTATGGTTTCCGGTGCTTTTCGCGTTATCTGTCTCTTGACGTATGAGGCGCGGGTACTCGTTGGTGATAAGCCGGACATGGACAGGAGCACTTAGCTCACATCTCTCAGCCGATTTGTCACGGGCAATGTTGCACGGAACGTGGGCCACGTCCGGACAAGTTAGAGTTGCTAATCGGTAACGGTGCAGTCACATTCATCGTAGGTTGTTGTACAATGGTGATGTCGCAGTATATTCAACCAGGCTGTGATTTGCCCCAGGCACGGATCTGGATACGTTTGGACTATCCAGAACCGTAAGCAGTGAGCATGGTTTTGGATAAAGCACGGTTACCGGTTCTGGATACAACAGCGCCGCTGGTCAGTGCGTTAGAGTGACCAGGTACCAGCTCGTCAAGGGAGAATGAAGCCACATAGACGGAGGGGGAATTTTTGGACGCATCTATCTTCACCGTATTTAAAAAAAGTTGTCGCAAATTTCTATCTGTACTTCCAACTTGGAGTAATTTATTTATTTCTTTTTAAAATCTGAAAGGGGTCGAGTGGCCGAGTTGCTAGGCTAGCAGACATGAGGTCGAGAGGTCCCGGGCTCAATCCCTGGCATTCCTGGCCAGACGTTGTGTCCTTGGGAAAGACACTTTACACGACTTTCCTCACTCCACCCAGGTGTAAAACAGTACCTGACTTCGGTTGGGGAGGTAAAAGGCAGTGAAAGGAGAGGGATGGGCTCTGCCTTCCAATACCGTGCCCTAGACACTGGATTAACAACCCACTGGCTCTACAGCTTGACAAAAGAACCACTTTTACCTTTCTTTACCTTTTTTTGCGGTGATCATGAAGACCGATGCGTGCAAGAATGTCTTCCACTGCACAAAAAGTTGGATTTACTAATGGTAGGAAATGTCAGTAAAGTCAGGTAATTTTTATTTTAAAAACAGTAGCGGACTTTACAGTGGTAGGAAATAAAAGTCAAGTCCGGTGATTTTATTTCCTGCCTGCGCTCTGTGTGTTTGAATTTTATTTACTGCCGTCGTTGAGTCCGATATTAGCGGACCTGACTTTTATTCACTATATTGTAAAGTCTGGTACTGTTTTCAAAGTAAACATTACTGAACTTTACTGGCATTTGCTATTAATTACTACCATTGGTATATCCAACGTTTCATGCAGTCTTCCAGTCTATTGAATCAACCTTACTCTATTGCAAATAAATGTCATTCAGGAAGTCGAGGTGCCAAAATATTACACCATACGAGAGTGTTAAAAAGTTGGAAACACAACTGTTAACCATGTTTGTTTACATTCTGGTATTTTGTGGTGGTGCCAGAAAATGAGTGCGCCTCGTGTGGGCTGTTTTAACGCCAGCCATTAATGTCAGAAATGTGAGATAATTGCACAAATATGTTAAAAAGCGGATCTAAATTACAATCACATAAAGATTTCTTCTAATTAAAATATATAAAATGTGCATAAAAATTAGAAAAAAAATTTTTTTTTTTTTAAAGAATTTTGGTGAAAAAAGGTGCAAAAATGTTACATAATGCCCCTTTAATATTTGCTACCTGAATATCGTTATAGAACGTGATGAGGTTACTATGCAAAGAAATTACAATGAACTTTACTTAACAAATCTCACCAAGCCTTTAACAACAAACAGATCTGAACTGGTTTTCACGCTACGCACATCAGGCATAGTCTTACGCAACATATGCTACATGTCACTTATGCTTGGTTATAATTCTTAACATCCTTGATCGGCTTAAATGTTTTTACTTGCTGCGATGCACCATTACTTAGGTAAACCTACCGGTTATACCCACTTAAAACAGCAGGAACTACTGGGCTTTCCTCTGACTCGTGTAAAAACCCGCGGAGATTTGTTTCGCCATCAGGGGATAAAATGCTTAGTATGTCCTTAGGCCTAACAAAATAAATGTTGTGTTTCCTATTACAGTCCAGAAAAAAATAGGGTCGGTAGGTAGGGATTCCCTTTTTTTTTTTTTTTTTTTTTTAGTCAAAGCCCGGACAATGAACGTATGATCTGTTTGTACTACACAGAAAATTGGTGTAAACAGAAACTAAACAGATCGTAAAATTCTTTGTTTGTATATACCGTATTTCTTCTAATAAAGGACGCACTTTTTTGACATTTCAACTCTCAAGTAGGGGGTTCAGATCAAAGCCAAAGTCGGGGTGCGCACTTTATTCAGGTTTTTCCCCGAGAAAAATCGGGAGGCAAGCCAGCAGTCGGTCATTGCGCGCTATGGTAGCGGCCGACAAGCAATAATTCATTCATGTTTACAAGGCAGAGACGTTACGTATAATTTGATCACATATGCGTATATTGTTGAGTATTAAAAGGTATTGTTGTTAAATTGATATAAAAATAATATTATGAGACACCGAATTGCGATGAACGCTGGCTGCGTCGTACCGCCCGACAAAAATTTTAGCGTGCAGAAGCAAGAACGCCGGGTCGTGCAAAATTTCCCCACGCCGCTATTAAACGCGGCAAGAATTCCTGAGGAAGCATACGGCTGAAACGCCGGTACATCGTGCGAATCCACCAATATTTTGAACAAAACCATAATCACCGGTATCTGAAATGTTACAGGATTTTCTTTAGCGGTAGTTTTGTTTCTTGTTTTGGTCAATAAAACTACGTGAATTCAAACCCACGCTGATCTGGGCACGTAAACTTCCGGGTAGATTGGGCGTCAAAATTACGCAAATTACTCCATAAATCCGCAAAGAAATATCTAGTTTCCCCAAAGATTCTTTGGAATGTGCATTTCTTCACTAGAATTTCGTTATGTAGTCGTAGAAACAGCATTTTTGGCGCGTATTTTGAAACAAAGAAAATTGTTTACACGCCCGTAGCCACACTTTGTGAATTGCCGCCCGCGCTGCGCGGTGAAGCATCGACCAATCGGAGGCGCGTACCGCGGTCACGTTATGCAATATTTGCATATGACCTCGAGGTCATGCAGGCACGTCAGCCGCGCCGGCTGACGCGCGCGGCACAACAAACACATTTTCAGCGCCGTATTTTTTAGAAAATAAATGCCGGGACACGAACGATTATTTTTGAAAATGTATTTTACAAGTTCATCTGGTCGGCCCAAAAAAGGCTAGGGTCGGGGGGTTTTTCATAGGGTCGGTCGGGTAACCGGAAACACAACATTTTTTTTCCTAGGCCCTACTCCTCATGTGGTAAGGACTTGTACACGCGATGGGACTGGTTCAACGCAGTACTGAGGTTTTGGTGTCGTTCTTTCTTTCATTGGAGTTTGGTACGGCACACAGCAGCATGGAAACGAAAACTCATGACCACATTCAAATATCCGCCGTGACCCGACAAATCCCCATCATGAAAGTTCATTGGAGTCGATAAATTACATAATGATAAACTGTTCTCCAACTCAAGGAATTTTCTATTGAATCACTAGGACTTCATCAGCTATCTGACCCGGGACCGGGCCGGGGGGCGGTACCGACTTTCGAGGAACTTTGACCCAGTGCTGACGTCACACGTGCGGAAAAATCACGTGTCTACAGCATTTGGGTCAGATAGCTGATGAAGACCGAGAGATTCAGTCGAAAATTTCGGTGAGTAAAATTCTTGTTGGAGGACAGTTTATTTCTTATTATCTAAATTGCTTCCTAGTTCACCTTAACCACAGCATCTGCCAAAGCAAACCCACCAACTTCACGTGGGAGGATGTCACTGAGTTTTTAAAGGTTGTTGAAAACCCCCTCCCACTTGAAATTTGTGGGTTTGCTTTATCCGAACTAGGAAGCGATTTATATGGTCATGGTTGATTCCACCACCTCTTACCTCCCCAACTGAAGTCCGGTACCCATTTTACACCTGGATGGAGTGGGAAGTGAGTGTGTAAAGTGTTTTTACCTCCCCATTTTACACCTCTTTGTACATCGATTCTACGCCCCCTACATATGGTCCAACCGCCGTTGGACTGCTCTTGTTCAAACCTAGAGAGGTGTAGATCCAACTACTTTACATTGACGCCGGCATTACGTCTACAGTTCGCAGTCACATCTAATGCACTAGAAGCAAATAAGCAGCTGTGCCCTTTTTCCATACTCATGTTAAACGAAGCGTTGTGCTAATCGTCTCTTAAAAAGAAAATAAGACGGAATCCAGTCTTAATCTTCAACGTCCTTCGTTTCACACGTCTTACACGTTTGGGTGGTTTTGTCCTTGCGACGCCTAATCTTACCTATGTTGGCAAACCCCCGGTGTGACGGGACAAGGTAACTCCAATCTCTTCTTAGAGAGCACTTGTGTTTGCAGAGAGTTTCTGGCAGTAGGGAGTCCCAAAGCATCGACCTAGACTGTACAGTGGACGTTTTCTGTATCTATGTAGCTGATATAACCATAGCCTGGGTGCCTTTGAAGCCATGTAACACATTCAGAACCTTCCCCCGACCACCAACCAACCAAAGTTGGCTAAAGTTTGGTAGTAGTCTGACCAGATTTAGGACACGCCTACCCTTCGATACGAATCGAAACAAATTTGAGTTAAATTTGAGTCAAATTTGACTGCCAACCACACCCCGACCTACTCCCTAACACCAGGCAACCACCAGGCAACCCTGGCCGAACCACCCGTCCACATCCGAATTTTTTTAAACATTTTAAAACTTTCGCTGGCGCATCCGAACAGTAGCCGTCCTCGCCGAACACCAGCCAACCACAGCCGACCCTCCTCCCGACCTACTCCTAACTATGGTTGGGGTGAGTTCGGCAGTGTTCGGGGGGCCATAGTCGGCTATGTGTGACAGGGGCTTTAAGTTTAATACACCCTCTCGGTTGCTTCCCTGCCAAAGGACATGAAGGAAAGTGACAGCGTACTAAAGTTAAAAGGGCTGACACCCAGGTTGTATAACTGCCCTTCGGAGTAACACACCAGTTTTAGAAATGCTCTTTTAAAAAGTTTCAGGCGTTACTAAAAGGTCAACGCACTTACTGCCACGTGGATTTAAAAGCAGAATCCATACAAAAGGTGAACATCTGGTATATAATACGGTAGCTTATCATTTACGTAAATGATAAGCTTATATATATAGACGTCAAGGACTTGTGAATTTCAAGCTTGTTGTATATATGTACTGGTGCGTGGACGCTATGTTGCATCTCTTGGTCTTAACCGTTAGAGTTCTTGAGCCAGTTGACAGTGCCCTATGTGGAGACAGAGATAGAGTCCGCATCTTTCAGACTTCGGTAAGTCTTGGTCTATTCTGTCCCAGTTTAAAGGGGCATAATGTAACATTTTTGGCACCAAGAATGAACTATTGGTACGGAAGAACTCATCGTCTGATTGTAATTTACCTCCACTTTTCAACATATTTTTGCAATTATCTCACATTTCTGACATTTATGGTTGGCGATAAAGCAGCCCAAACGAGACATACTCTTTTTGTGGCACCACCACAAAATACCAGAATGTAAACAAATATGGCTGACAGCTGTGTTTCTAGGTTTTAAATACATTCGTATGGTGTAATATTTGGCACCACCACGTCCTGAATGACACATATTTGCAATGGAGTAGGGTTGATTCAACTGACTTTGTAAAGAAATGACCAAAAAAATTATTCTTTTTGTATACTGGAATGCGTCGGAAGTTCTCGGAACTACGTGGGGATTTTTTGAATGACGAAAACAATTCCTTCATGCTTCCAAGAGATCAACCACCTCTTAGGGTAAGTGCGGGCCCTGCTTTGTTTTCCTGAATAATGACATATGCAGACTTACAGATGGCCTGAATGCTACACAATCGGTGAAGCGGGCGCTATTGTTCAAGCCTCGTGAAGAAGCTGTTATTGGTACTTTTGTAGCAACTTGCCAAGCTATTAATTAATGAACCAGTGTATCCATTATTCGTTGTAACAAGCCACTTCGCAGGTACTTAACCTCTGCCTATTAGTTGCAATCTCTACATGCAATGGACTGGTCCATTTGGCATCAAATGTTGATAAGTCTGAAACGTCAAGCCCATGCTGTTTTTTTCGGGGCCAGTTAGGTACTTGTAGAAAGACAAGCTTGTATTACCCAAGTGATGCTGTCCAGTAATTGTAAATTTCTACCTGGTTTTCAGTACCAAGGACAGGCACTGCTGGAACAGAGTACTGTTTAACACATTACCGCTAATACATGTCCTTGGTACTGAAAGTATGGAAGTACTGCTAGTAGCATGCTTTACATTATACAGCACGTCAGCAGAACATACTGCGCCTGCGCGAAGCCCGTAATGTATTGTGCATAGCACTTGAGCAGAATGTCTAGTGTAAAGTCGATTCTGCGGATATTTTTTTAAATGAACAACATAAAAACGTACAGTACACAGTGGTAGGCAACTGTAGCTGATTGCTAATCTTAGCCCCACCACTGACAAAGAAAAGTACATACAATGGCAAACCATAATAACAAAACAGCAACAAGTAACATAACAGCAAATAACAAAGCAGCGTATCTAAGGATGACATCCAGTATATAATTTTCAAATGTTGTGTCAGAAAAGACATCGTCTGCAACGGGCAAAATTCTGATGCAACTTTGACCAAACAACCCCCCAAAAACGTGAAAAATCTGGGTTTCGCGCAGGCGTAGTAACATTATGTGCAAACCACCTACAGGCAGGTCATAAGTTCAAGTTACCCATTCGGAGCTTCGAAGTTAGCGGACACGAGATCGAGAGGTCATGGCATTCCTGACTAGACGTTGTGTCCTTGAGAAAGGTACTTTACACGACTTTCCTTACTCCAGGTGTAAAATGGGGTGGATTAACAACCCACTGCCGCTAGGGCCTGGGAAAGGTTATACATGTAGGGCTACCTTTACCTTTCTTACCACCCGCTAGAAGGGCAATATCGTGTGATAACGGCACAGCAACGCAACGTAGGGGTTGGGTACATGGCAACAGCTGTCATATTTGCGTAGGAAGGTGTCTCTCGTCTCTTCAGTTCACATGCTGATAAATGTATGTGGGGGAGAGCGCATGTTCCCCTTACTGTTTCACAGGAAACCGACGATAATATGTGCACGTAGGTGTCATATTCGTGATAGGTCGTCGTACGATGTTAGTGTCCTGGGATTTTTAATGCTTAGCGCAAATTGCGAAAAGAGGCCCCGCAAAGTAGTTTACAGGTTGTTTTTACACTATTGGAGGTGGCTGCCAGGCTCTTTTAGGGCACGGCCGGGCGCGGTGACAAGAAAAAACGCTGTGATAAGCCCGACAGTTCCCCTCCCGGTGTCCGGCAGTTTACCGGGCCAATATGTTTACATCACTGATCAGCTGCACAGAACGACATCTCATTCGATCCCCGGATGGAATGAAGTGGTCAAGGAATACCATAGTGCTGCTAGGGATGCTTTTACATTGTGGCGTGAAAATGGTCGTCCTAAACACGGTGCCATTTGGGAACTACTGCGAACCTCTAGGGCGAAATTTAAATACGCACTCAGACAATGCCGTCGTGACGAAGCCAAATTTCGAGCTGACTCACTGGCAAAGAACTTACATAAGGGGGGAAGTAAGGGCTTTTGGTCGGCCCTTCGCTCCCAAAATGGCACTAGATCTAGTTTACCCTGTACAGTAGAAGGCCACTCTGGAGCGGCTGATATTTCTAATATGTGGAAAAATCATTATAGTACTTTGCTGAATTCTGTAAATTCCACGGCACATAAGGATTTTGTAAACAGCTCTGTCGTCTCAGGTGTTACTGAAAATTCTGGTATGTTCGTATCGGTAGAGGAGGTAGCCGATGTAATTAACTCGCTGTCCAATGGGAAAGCGTGTGACGTCGATGGTATTGCTGCGGAGCACCTGAAGTATGCAGGGCCCCGGCTGGCTACATTACTGTCACTATTGTTCTCTGCTGTGCTCCGGCATGGGTGTATTCCTTCCAGGCTTCTCAATATCGTTTTGATTCCCATTATTAAAAATCAAAATGGTAATGTAACAGATAAAGACAACTATCGACCAATTGCGGTCTCCAGCCCGATTTGTAAAGTTCTGGAATCACTGCTCTTACAACGCCTAGAGGAACACCTTCATAGCCCGGAGAATCAGTTTGGTTTTAAGAAACAACACGGTACTGATATGTGTGTATTTGTACTGAAAGAGGTAATTCGCTACTACCAGAAACGTGGCTCTCCTGTATTTGTATGCTTCCTCGACGCTACTAAAGCATTCGATCGTGTGAACCACTGGACACTCTTTAAAAAATTAATCGATAGGAAGATACCAATGTACCTAGTTCGATTACTTGTAAGTTGGTATAACACCTTATCATTTAGAGTTCGTTGGGGCACTACCCTATCTGATAAATTTTCTGCAAGCAATGGTGTTACACAGGGGAGCTTACTGTCCCCCTTTCTGTTTAACGTGTATATATCCGACCTTAGTATTGAGTTAAATTCTAGTGGAGTTGGTTGTCATATAGGCAACACCATTGTAAATCATCTTCTATATGCTGATGACCTATGTGTTATCTGTCCATCTGTAAAAGGTCTGCAAAAACTTATCTCAATTTGTGAAAATTTTGGTGCGGTTAACTGTATCCTATTTAGCGAGAAGAAAACCAAATGTATGTATTTCCCATGTGTTAAATTCCGTCTGTTAAGTGCGCCACCCTCTGTTAGACTCTATGGTACAAACATACAATATGTTTCATCTTTCAACTACTTAGGTAACCATTTAACCCCCAACCTGTCTGATGATGAGTCTATCCGGTCTCACATCAGAGGCTTTTATACAAGAGCTAACTCTTTGGTTCGAAAATTTAAGTTTGCATCTGCTGAAGTTAAGCGCACTTTGTTTAATGCATACTGCTCTTCCATGTACTGTGCCCAGTTGTGGTCTCAATACTCGCTGGGCACAATTCGTAAATTACGAGTAGCATACAACAATGCTTTTAGAATTTTGTTTGCTTACGGTAAATATGATAGTGCTAGCCACATGTTTGTAACAGCTGCAGTTGACACTTTTGAAGCCCGCAGGAGAATATTAACACATTCCTTTGTCACACGCCTCCTCAGCTCAAACAACGGCTTCATAAAACTTGTAATTCATTCTGATTCATTCTTTCTCAGCCACTTCTGGAAACATTACGTCAACCTGGTATTCAAACAGTCCACACTTTAAACTTCCATTACCACTGTTTTTTAACTTTACTTTACATATTAACTGTATTTATGTTTGTACACCTGTATTCGTTTTTTAAAATTTTATGTAGTGATATGGGCCCTGTGCCTGCAATAAAGAATTGAATTGAATTGATTTCCCGGGTGCCCACCGGAACACCTCAGGACCCCTACAGGGTAGCGCCACTGTGGGTTAGCGCTAAGGAATTTTGTAAAAATGTAAACGAGGTTTTAATTATGACCACGACAGCCGGTGTCGTCCCGACTTCAGAGCCCGGCCGGGGGCTACACCCCGTACGGCATCGGTGTAATTGTGCCCTAAGCATTAGCAGGCTGTGACAATTCCAACGGCCGACTAGGATCTATAAGACAGCCTTTTCGGTAACAAGACAGCTGGATTTTGTAAGTACGACACATGCACGACTAACCCTAAAATGCCATACAGTTTTACAATCGAACGACGATCGTACAATGAACGTGACCAGGACCTGACTCGCCTCGCTAACATTGAACCCAACAGGTACAACGGCAAACCTCTCGATTTTATTACACCAATTTATCACGTTATGGACACAAAATATATCAGAAGAACAAATACACTCAAATTACACTTACTGGCTAGAATTTATTGCGTTTTAGAATAAAATGATTGTATTTGCTTTTTGGATAAGGGAAAAGCCAGATATTACCGTGAAGGGGGATGAATTAAAATTTTTGTGCATTTTGAATTATAACAATAATTTTGTGGTTAGTTGTCTTTAACACTGCACGGATTTGTAACTTTAAGCACGCCTTAAAGCTTGCGTAAAGAAGACACACGATTGAAGAAGCGGAATCTTTACGTATGCTTTAATCTGTGAATGGATGTTGTGCAGTGTAAAATAGTCGTATCAATCCATAAATGTCCTTCTAATATACACATCTATCTCCCAATATTCACGTCTTTCTAAGGGTTGATCCTATTCCGTACATAATGCTGTCTGCATCTGCATTGTATTGTATCGTATAACGTGTATATGTCACAGGGGAGACTGGAATCTATGGGAAAATGGAATTAAGGTTTTTTAATGATTGTTTCTAACCCTAAAATATACTGCATACTACTCACTAGTTTTTGAAGTTGCAGACTAAGGTTACTGTCACTAGCGTCAAACGCACCAGCTTCACAGGCACGTGCACCTGACGGCAGCTGACTATATTACACCGAACGACCTGTCACACCTAACCTTTGCCCATCTAAGTCCAGGCGTGGTTTAAAGCTATCTAGTAACGGATTCCCTATTGTACATGGCGGCAGCGAGTTCCACTCTACCATAATTCTAAGCCTTAAATTTGCCTGGTCGCTAATTCTACTCATACGCAAAAGGTGAGTTGTGATACGACGTGGTAGGAGCTGTATACGTCACTAACTGGAAAGCGTATACCGAGTCTCCATAAGCGATATGACCTTAAAAGGTTTGTTCGTAGTGTGGGTATACAGGTGGGGGATTACATAGCGAATACCTGCTGCACTGCCAAGCTGTAGGTAGTGAATATCACTGTAACGCCATGTACTGCTAGGTTATGTGGAAATGTTAAAGACATCCAATACAGTTTCAGGGCACCAAAACAAAAATATTCTGGACGAGAATATCTGTCTGATATTGACATTTACTGCCATTTCGTAGCACATTTTTGTCATGATTTCATACTTGAAGCGTTTAAAATAGCCCCAAAACGAGCTACGTGAGGAGTCTCTTTATTTTTGGTGCCACCAATAAATAGCTAGAACCAGCCTACGGTATGAAACAAGCAACCGTTTTCCGTCAGCGACATTTCATTTATGTCTCACAGATATCAGTATGCTATGGGACAGGGTTGATTCAACTAATCAAAAATGACCAGAAAATTGACTTTGAAAATCCTGAAATTGCATTGGATGCATTTAGAGCACAGAAGATCAAGATTCAATTTCTTTAAGTTAAAACTTGGGTGTCACGTGCTTTTGACGACGCCAGACGCCTTGATTTTGCAAATGGTTCTGCAGAAAATCGCGAATACCTGTTTCCATGCTGTAGCTATTGGATATCACTGTTACGTCATGTACTGCCATGGTTATGCGGAAATGCATGATCACTGAAGGCCAAGGTTCAATTGCTTTAATGCTTGCTTGTACGTCGCGTTGCACGCCAGACGCCTTGAGTTTAAAAATGGCCCTGCAGAAAATTGCAGTTTTCTCTGTTTTTCCAGAAGAAAAGGGGACAATTCCATGTCGTTATGTGTATCTAAAAGTCTTTATTGGAGAACTGTTGGGGCAATATATGCTCACTTTTGTGGCATTATTCTTTTTGTGTTAGCCTACACCGGGCCTTCCTAAGGGGTTTAGGATAGTAGAATTCGGCAAAAATAGGGTCTGACTGGCCAGGGAAGTGGGTCCACCCTGGGAGTGGGTCCACCTACAACTGTGCGGTGGCCAAACTCCCCTGGCCAATTCTTCTCCCTATTTGGCCAAATTTTACAGTTTTTGAACCCGCGTTGTTAGTCTGGTGGAGACTACCATTGTGTAGCTTTGTGCTATTTGTTTTCAATAGAATTGGGCATATAACCACCCCGTTACTTGAGCGGTTTGCTCGAAGACCCTCCCGATTCATGTAATATCCTGTCTACATACCTCACCTCTCGTGTCCGTACTTAAGGACACAGGAGTCAGACAAATCCATTTTTTCTTGAAATAGCATTTTGCAATCTCATAAGACAATCGTTTTGTTTACATACATGTCTTGGTATATACATTATGCATGTAATGTGCCTTCTGAATAGTAATACTTGCTCTGTCTGCAACACAAAACTGGTGGGTGGTATGCTTTATGTCATTTTCTTTCTACATTGTATTCTGTACAATTTTGTTACGCTAGATGCTCATGTGCATATACATTTTTTTATCAACATAGACAAAAACAAGGACATTGTGGCACTACACTCATGTTACACACTTATTTTATAACGCCACATCCACACATAACAAAACAATACTGATCATGACTTCCACAATGCACCCCTCCCCAAGATTGTAGTTTGGTAGTAACTATTTACGCACGATATATTTATGTAAAGGAGTAATGCATGGAGTTTTGTGACTTCTATATCTATTTGACGGACGTGTACCTCAGTCAAATAGAGCTACATGTAGAAGCGCGTAGTGCCTTCGATGTATGTTTGTGTTAGTAGTAAGATGAAAATTGTCATCATGATGTATTGTGGGGGTATACATTTTGGTCTGAAGTGCTCAGTACTAATTTACCCATAACTACTTTTTTGTTGTGGAAACAAATAGATATCACTAAGTATATCACTTAGTAATGATGATAATATGTATTTAATAAAATAGGCCCAAAGGTTAATTACAGTAGATGAATATAGATATACAGGGTATATAAGAAACAAGAAATGCTTTTTAAAAAAGCTGGTCGGGGGGCAAGAATAGCTGGTTGGGTGGCGTAAGCGTGATGGCGATGTGTGACTGAAATGATTGGTCAATTTGGAGACTTCAATTGAATTGGACAAATGCTAATAAGACTGGACTTAGGTCCCCAATTGTAATGTATAATGAACACTTTCTAACGGAGAAGATATATTTTTGTAAAGTTTAGTAGCGGTTACGTGCGGTAAAAAATTGCGTCACTTCTTGTTTCATTCGGCCAGTCTTTCCCTCCTGACATCTGCTTGGTTTTCATTCATATGTTAATATATACTCCCGCAATGTTCTACTTCTACTAATCTAACGAAGCTCCCTTTTTTACTTCAGGAAACGTCACTGTTGGCGACTCCACAAGACAACAATGAAACTCCCCTATATGAAAAATTAATCTCCTTTGAGTACACAAGGGTTATGAAATAAGAGGAACAATCTCGCAAGCTGTATTGTGAACGGATCTTTGGTTGGAGCGTGGTTGTATGGTTTTTAATAAACGCACACATGTCGACGTGTGACGGGTCCAGTCAAAACAGAACGTCCTCTCAGACAGCCTTTCCAGGCGGCGGTTGCGTGCCGGCGTCACGAGAGGATGCGAGAGACTTGGGAGTATTTTACATAGATTCACGTCCAACGCCGTTGCCTGGCGACCAATCAGTCACCCTCACGGGGACTACGTCAGAATCAGACGATCGAATGCGCTCGGGAGGTATCACCTCGCACCTTGTTCCTTCGGCGGATTGCGGGGAGAGCAAAAACATCACGACTTTGGAAAGCACAAGGCCCAGCGAGAAAGGCCACGGACGCGGCCAGCTTAACGGGCTTTCTGGAACGGAAAGTGCGAGCTTATCGCAAGGTGCGAATGGAGGAAAAATCCCCCTAAGTGAAAATTCAAAAACCAACTGTGGCGTCTTGCCAAACGGTAACTCCGAAGGACATTGTATCACCCCGTTGGATACAGTGGCGAGGGATGATACTGCACCAAAACATCCTCAACGCGCAGCCTCAAATCTGATATATGTCGAGACAGACACGGAGAATCATTCTGGTGAAACACGTTTAGGGTGTGAGGCTGGTGGAGAGTCAGAGACAATTGAAGCCCACGCCAACTCTGGCGTCACTTCCGCTAATACGGAATCAGGTCTTCAGCAAACGTGCAATCAAGCCGTGGGATCGGACGGTGGGACGACAAACTTCTACCATAGCAACGGTTGTCATGACAACGTTGCAGGGTTGTCAACCAGCCCTCGAGGCTCGGTAAGGGACAGGAGGCAGGCTTACAAGTTGCAAGGCAGATCGAGCCCGAGTCCGAATGATATCGAGGCCGCGGCCGGGCACAGCTTTTTTCGGGACAGCAGTGAGGTTGGGCCCAAAGGGAGTTCTGACCCACCTCGGTTGAAACAGGAGATTGAAACAGTTCACCCAAAAGTAAAATGTGAAGATCACGCAAATAAAGATCATTCTGACAACAGCTGCTTACAGAGAACTAAAGTGGCGAACGTTTCTGCCAAAGAGATAGATACATACAAACCATCTGACTCGAACTGTTCAGGACAAATCAACCGAAATCCGACTTGTCATGTCCCGTTAGGTTTATTAGAGCAGCCTGGCCAACTCTGGCCACAAGACGTGCGAGAGCTCCGTAGGAAAGGAGCGTGGCATCTACGCAAGCTTCGCACAAACTCCGTGGATAGTGACAAAAGTACCCGCACCGCGGACACAAGAGAAGGGTCTCCACACAAAGACAGCTCCGCTAGAACCACGGGCAGCGAAAGTTTACCAGAATTCGACATAAGGGCAGGAGCCGGAAAACTGAAACATGAAGAAACTGTCAAGGACGGAGAGATTCCTATTTCTAAATCGAGACATGAAATGATTAGAGACGTATCAATTAACAGTTGGAGCCAGGTAGTCATTCAGGAGGAGGAGTCGGAGTGTTCCCAGTCTCCTTTGCTCGAATCGCCCGCGTCGTCCTTACATCCGGGCTCCGGGGTCGCGCCTGCGCAGAGCCATCCCTCCTGGAGGCATGACAGCCTTGCATCGGAGCCGTACGACCGGCTGAAGTGGGACGACTCGCGGCATGGAAGCGCCACCTCCGAGCAGCTGTCGCTGAGGTGGGACTCCCGGCAGGAGAGCGTAGCGTCCACCGGGCCGCTCTTCAGCGGCTGGGCGGAGGACTCGACCAGTTCTCGCGGGGAGGAGACGGACACCGTCCCGGAGCTGATCACCATGGGGCGCAAGGCGGTGAAGAGTAAACTCCTCTGGCACACCGCGCTGACTAGACTCACACAGGAGATGCAGGTGAGTACAGCAGGTTTATTAAACAAATTATCTTGTATTTAAATCACAATTATCATTAGTACATACTAATTGTATATTTGTATATGTATTGTTACCATTGCTTCATTTATACACCTCGGTTTCTGTTGAACAGGCGTTCCAGTTTCTGATACATGTATCGTTTTCTTTATTTTTGTTTTGTCGTTGAAGTTGATATAAGCCATTTCGCTTGAGTGCGACAACGCTGCGTACCGTGGTGTTTTAAATGTTGAAAAAAAACAAGAGTCAAGAGCAGGCATGAGTAGGAGGCAACTCCATGATATTTTCTGTTTACGAAATTTTTATAGTTAACTCTGGATAATAGTTCATCTGGAAGAATTTTTTACAGTCTTCAACTTGTCTTTTTCCCTCGATATTTGAGGGGAACGAAATCAACGAGGAAAATGGAAGAAATCATGGGAAGCGTCCACAACGGAATTAATTGACACTCGGTCCTGAAACAGATTTTATTTCTTTCAGCCGCAAAACTCCTCCATTGTCCTAACATTTGGATCATCAAATGCAAATCATCTTCTCTCAATCTTGCGTGCCCTCTAATTTAAGCAGTTACTGTCTACCTCTCGAAGACATGAAATTATTAATACCACATATTTCATCATGTTTTAAGATTTGAAATCAACACCACGTAAAAGCAAAGCTTCGTGTGTAGCCGCCCTAGCCTGGGTGGCATCCTCCGTAGATTCCGCCGACTCCCTATTGTTGCTACCACAGCCAGCGACAACAGGGAGCCGACGGTAACTACGGAGGATGCCACCCAGGCCATCGCCTCCCGCTGCTAGATGTTTGTAACCCCATAGCCTCCATTTCAGAACCCGCCAGACTTTTTAACGACGCGCAGTTTTCTGGCAGCTACCATTGTCAGATTGCTAGCCGAGGTCTAATGGCCTTTAGAGCAAAATTTCAGAACTCGGTATACAATAGGCTGTTCCCAAAAAATGTGGAGGGGGGTGGAAGATTTGCTCAAATCCTACCCTGGTTCCAATCCAGATTTGTTCAAACCATATCCAATTCCAACATATATAGTTGAGAGCCCCATACGTAGCTTTAAAACACTTGGTGGCGACTGCAACAAAGAATGATACCATCCGGAAGAGACGAAAACACTCATCTCCAGCCAAACCTACCATTACCGTTATAAGGTTAAATGGAACTATATGTTTTGGATATCCCCATCTTCACCCAGCATGTAACACACTGCTGTTATCGTATCCAGCACCGTGCCTATCTAGTCCTGAATGTCAGAGGTAGGATCAGGCACGGTTCTGGATAGTTCCAAGAGCGTAGATTTGTCCCAGGCACGGTTCTGAATACGCGTGGACTATCTATTGTATCAAGAACCGTGCCTATCTAGTTCTATGCAGGAATGGGTTAGGGATAGGATCAGGCACGGTTCTGGGGAGTCTCCGCGTATCCAAGAGCGTGGATTTTCCCCAGGCACGGTTTTGAATACGCGTGGACCATCTATTGTATCCAGAACCGTGCCTATCTTGTTCTATGCCTGAACGGGTTAGGGTTGGATCAGGTACGGTTCTGGATAGTTCCCGCGCTTATCCAAGAGCGTATAGATTTGCCCCAGGTCCGGTTCTGAATACGCGTGGACTATTAGTATCCAGAATCGTGCCTGAGCATGGTTCTGGATAAAGCATGATTCTGGATAGTCTCCGCGTATCCAAGAACGTAGATTTGTCCCAGGCACGGTTCTGAATACGCGTGGACTATCCAAGAACCGTGCCTGAGCATGATTCTGGATCAAACACGGCTCTAGATACAACATCTGCCCTTTACTAAAATCATGCCTAATACCACAGCCAGGCAGACAGACAGAGAGCTTGTGTACGGTTCAACTTGCACAAAGGGAATGCCCTGAGGGAAAAGTATTCAGACGAGACGGTTTTGTTTTTATGGTTTTGTGCGATTTTCGCGTGGGTGGAATGTTTCACTCGCCGAGGATTTCACCCGAACAGTACAATTCGTCTGCAAATGTCATGGATGGATTAAGTTTTTTTTATTCTACATAACCACTTAGGATAAAGATCACGGTATTTTCACTCTTTCTATCGTATTATCCACGCCATCTTTACGTACACCTCCATTCCCTCCAACCACGAAATAAAACCACCGCGAAAATAAATAAATGCACAGTATTCTCCCAGCGCACAGAAAGGTCTGACGGAGACTAGAAACTTCTATAGATGGTATGACCAGATGGGTCCCTTTCTATAATGCTCTTATTGCACGCCATGTAGTCTGTCACTTCCATATGCTTTGCATTTTAGTATTATGCTTCTTGAACATAAAAAGGTTAAAGAAATGGTGATGCTGCCAGCTGGAGAACAAATGAAATATTGTGTTTTAATAGAAAGGTTTAGACCCAATTGGATCTGTTTTCTATGTCTTTTCTTTCGCTGGTGGGGAAAATATTAAAATAGCAACAAGCAGTGATGTACAGCACGCGGCTTGGCACAGGTACAACGGCATTACGTTGTAAGACACTGCTCTTGTCTTATCGCCGTGTCTGAATGAGTTGGGCTTGTTGTATCCAAAACCGTGATTTATCTAGAACCATGTTCAAGCAGGGTTTTGGATTGTCCAGGCGTATCCTATCCAGAACCGTGCCGTATCCTAACCCTAGCCCATTCAAGCAATAAATAGGCACGGTTATGGATGGTCATAGCGTATCCAGAACCGTGCCTGGACGCAAATCGTTCTTGAATACACGGAGACTATCCAGAACCGTGCCGGATCCTAACCCCAACCCATCCAGGAACTAGATAGGCACGGTTCTGGATAATCCAAGCGTATCCAGAACCGTGCCTGGAAGCAAAGCTACGTTCTTGGATACGCGAGAACTATCCAGAACCGTGTCTGGTCCTGACCCGTTAATGCACTGAATAGGCATGATTCTGAAAGTCAAAGTGTGTCCAGAACCGTGCCTGGAGGCAAATCTACGATCTTGGATATACGCGTGGAGACTATATCCAGAACCGTGCCTGACCCTAACCCTAACCCATTCAGAACTAGATAGGCATGGTTCTGGATAAGATTAAGGCTCAGACACGTTTGTCCAAAATAGCAACATTTGTAGCATGTATACCACCACGTACACCAGCAATGTCAATACTACTCAACATGCCATTATTTACCTATGCATTTCAGTCATCCAATTGGCACTTACAACAATATATGACTTCTTACGTCCAATGTTGTTTCTGCGCTATTGAACTAAAGAAAAGAGCAAATATAATAAAACACACGCCAAATGGACGACGGTCTTTTGGGTATATTTGTCTTCTTACCACTCTCTGTTTTCTGCGAACGGAATTTAGCAATAAAGTTGAAACTTCACCACTCTTTACCGGATCTGAATAGATTTTATTGAAATTGGTCTCCCAGCAATGTTCGACCATGATAAAGCACGTCGCGACATACGTGCTAGAGAAGGTATTGTACAAGAGCGTCCACAATTAATATTTGTTCAGTAATACTGTACTGTAAGTACCTTATTGGCGCCACACGTGTGTTATTTGTGCGTGTTTGGGTTGGGAGTGGTGAAGTGGTTGACCTGGCTGTCCGGTCGCGAGAGTGAACGTTGTCCAAGGCTTAGTGCCAATCGCTGTGACGAACAGTTTTGTAGTGACGTTATTGCATCCAGAATCGTGCCTATCTAGTTTTATGCCTCATACAAGTAGCTTGCTAGAGTTCATGACCACTGTGTCTTGCACTTTGTAATGTTGATTAATGAATAAGAAAAATAAAAGAAATAGAAGAAATACACATTGATTTAGCTTAAGAAAACTTGCAATATGCCATTTTATTAAATCGCTACAGAAAGATGGGACGGTGGTTTCGCCAAGTAAGAAGATTTCAGTTAGCGGTGAATACATACAGGTAGGTCTGCTGTTATTCGATAGTCAATGTTCACTGTGTTTGTATCGTTCAAACAGTTAGATAAGGCGTCTTTTGTCTTAAGACTATTGCCGTAAAACCATGGTGGCCATACGGCTGAAAATATGCATATTGTCAGCCGTATGGCCACCATGGTTTTACGGCAACAAACGTATCGAAGACTTCTGTAAAGCACAGAATATCCATTTTGTCATCAATTTAGATTAACTATATTTTTGTCTACATGTATATTCAAGAAAGGTTTTTGAAATATGCTGGTACCCATCTTCCCGAATTGGTTAATACGTTATCCAAAATTCTCTGACGTCATTTATCGGCGGCTTGATGGAAGACCTAATAGGGTTGACCTGAGATGGCAGTGTGAAAATGACTAATTCCTGGAAAATGACCTAATAAGGCTGTATGACAATGATTAACTCCCGGAAATCAACAAAGACAAATTTGTTGACATAATTGCTGTGTGAAAACGATGAATTCCTGGGCCAGTAAAATTACCTAATAAGGCTGTGTGAAAACGATATATTCCAGGAAAATGACCTTAAAAAGCTGTATGAAAACGGTTGATTTCAGGAAATCAACAAGAAGATCTCCACTTGCACTACCAGCTTCCCGGCAACAAAAGTTCACCCTGATGTCGAGAGCACGGAAGGAGTGAGTGAGGGAAGAGCTGGTGAAAAAAACGGCGTCTCCAACCCGCCAAATTTCTTCAACCACGTCGGTTACATCTACCGTGGTGTCATCATACCTACCTTAAACAATGCATTTAACTCGGAAGAGCTAGAGACTCTCTACCAGCACTACTTTCTCAGGCAGCGCCAGAAATCGCTTATTTTTTTGAACTTTATCGACATTGTGAACTTTATTGTCACGTTCCTGTTTTACGCTGTCTTCATAAAAGACAGGTTTACACTAGCGAAGCAGATTCTGTTTCCCATTTTTGTTCTGTGCGAAATCATCGTCTGCGCGCTGGTGAAGTGGAGAAGGGGCTTCGCGCGAGGATACATGCGGTACGCCGGCCTGTTCACATGGCTGATGCTGACGCTGGAGGCCGTGTTACTCCAGGTGGACACAGGCGGTAGCCGTCCGCCGACCTTCCAGGACGGCCTGTGGCAGGGCTTGTTTACGGTGTTGGTGACGTACACAATGGTACCCTTCCCACTGGGGTGGGCCATTCCGGCAGGGGTGATGACTTCGCTGCTACACCTGGTCTGCCAGGCGTCCTTGGTCAAAGCAGCGCCGGCGGGAACTTTCGCAAGACAGGTGAGTCCAAAGTCTTCATTATGACAAGTGGATGGATGGATGGATGGATGGATGGATGGATGGATGGATGGATGGATGGATGGATGGATGGATGGATGGATGGATGGACGGACGGATGGATGGATGGACGGATGGATGGATGGGTGGGTGGGTGGGTGGGTGGGTGGGTGGTTGGGTGGATGGATGGATAGAGTTATTATGATGATGAGGATAACTCATAAAAAGTCACGTCAGCTATTGCAGAGACGCTGCCAACGGGTGCTTGCCGAACATTTTTACCAGAAACAAGAGTGTTTTCGTAGTTCAAGGTTCGTGTGCTGAAGAACACTCCTATTCGCCTCTACGATCCTTTCCCTTACCGAATATTCTAAGAACATATCAGAGGAGCTAACCGAAGTTAGAACGGGGTGGGTACCAGGCTACAATTTGCGTGCTTCAGACAAACAATCAGACGTCTCATTGTGTCCTTCGCAGCTAGCTATGGCCTTGGTCCTTTCGATTGCAAGCTATTTTATTTTTCAATTTCGATAGGATTCTGTAGTCCTGTGGGTTTTATTTATAGTTTGCGTGGATTGTCCTGTTGTGAATGGGGCTTACGTGAGGCTACTAATGACCAAGTGAAACCAATGGCTACTAATGACCAAGTAGAACTACTAACGACGTAATCAGGCCCAGGGATGCTTCAAGAGCTTGCCTAGTGCAGGTTCCCCCTTTGTTATTGCACTGTAATCGTGTTGTAACGTTTTGTTGTTGATTGCCTGGCTTTTTGACAGAAGCGACACGTACACCCCTAGCTGTCAGATCTAGAGAAGCCAGGCAGTCGTTATTTAGGATCTTCCACCGAAGCATTTGTTTCTACTTGGAAGAGTTGCACTTACAAACCAAAATGTAGAGAAACACGACCAGTAGACAATTAGATTTTTTTAATGCTGAGGTCACATTTCCAAACCGGGGCCCGGCCGGGCTGTTTCGATTAACGAAAAATCAACAATCTATAACAAGAATATACGCAAATTGTGTTCATGATTAGTTCTTTCACCTTTTTGTGTTACTTATCATACTTTTTGTTACCGCAAACTGCCCGCCCGGGCCTCGGGTTAGATTGTGACCTTAGCAATAGTCTAGGCCATTGGTGAAAAATATGTAACTACAATATTGTTCAGTCGGTGATAAAAGCTTGAAACTTGGCATGCTAAAGCCCGGGTATACATTCAACATTTTCAGGGGTGGACACATTGCAAATGCATGTTTCGTGGCTGATCTTTGATTTTTCGTTGCTATTTTCAGTCCCAAAATTTATATTATGGGCTCTTGCGTCATTATTTTGAGAGACGAATGGCCTGAAATTTGGTATGGGATTTGTAATGTTGAAGTTAAAATACCGTCCATGTTTGCATAAATATATTAAGCTGCACTATAATCTTGGTTTATTTTGTTTTTGTAATATCGCTCGATCTGATTCCATGGTTCACATCTAACCTTTTCCGCTCGTCCACTTTACTTAAGTCCCAGCAAACCGTAATCCTCTGGACTTTGGGAGCATTTTGTAACCATGGCAACGGGGCTAAGGTAGCGCCGTTTGACGTCACTGAAAGTGGGGCCTCTGGCCAAATATGGCGGGGAACAGGTGTACATGAAATTGGTTGATCGTCGAGAGATATTTTCATTGCTGCGTAGGAAACAATTTTATTGTTATTGTCTCTCGTTTTCACACAAAGCGATACAGATTTAGAAAATCTTTTTACTGAGGCTACAACGATGTAATTTCTGCCTATGTAATATTCTTGTCAAACCAGAATGAAATTCACAATAATCACGCAAAATAAGATTGGGAAACAAAAACATGACTTTGGATTCATTCCTCAAGTTAACCGACATCTATCACACCGCAGTCGTCCATCAGTAAGACATCTGGAGCCGCATAGTTCCCGTTTAGAACTTTTATTCAGCCTGTCATTTTGGCCTGTGTATACTCGAAGAAGCCCACAGGGCGAAACCGGTCGTGACAGGCTGAATAAAAGTTCTAAACGGGAACTATGCGGCTCCAGATGTCTTACTGAGGGACGACTGCGGTGTGATAGATGTCAGTTAGCTTGAGGAATGAATCCACTCTACTTTAAGATGCATGAAGAGTGTTTTCCTTCGATAGCTCACTGTTAGGCCCGCTAGCTTTCCATTAGGGCGGTGTTGTATCCAGAACCGTTCTTTATCCAGAACCATGCTCAGGTACGCTTCTGGATAGTCCACGTGTATCTAGAGCCGTGCCTGGAGCAAATCTATGTTCTTGGATACGTTCTATCCAGAACCGTGCATGAATCCTACCCCTAACCCATTCAGGCATAGAACTAGATAGGCACGGTTCTGGATACGATAGGCGGCGATCGCTCAAGATATGCTGAATGAATAAATGAAGGACCGATTTGTTTTACTTTTCGCGTGTTTTCATGTCTTTTAAGCATACTTTTATATCTTGAATCATATTCCAATAATGAAATCAAGGCTCACACAAATCGCAATTTGGTCGCCGTACGGTCCCCCTAGTGAAAAGGGGGCCGTGTTATGAAGATTTTACTGTACTTTTGCTGTGTGGATGTCACGTTTGGGTCTACGTGCTCGATGCAAGCAAGGAGGTTATTCCCTATAACCTCTTAGATACGATACAAGGAACTCGATACAGGAAAGCCCCTCTATCGTTAAGGACAGCCTTAAGTGGAGTATTATGTGCGGGATGATCTGGCAAGCGTTTATCCAGAAGATCCATTAAATGTTGTTTATACAAGGCTATGCAGCGTGCTTTTGGTTGGTTGTAGCCGGAAGTTCTTAATTGTTCTGAATGCTAACTAGGAGTAGTCACAAGTGATTTTGACAGTTTGACACGCAAACACACGTGTAAATCCTGTTGTCACGGATGAAAATGAAAGAAAAAGATATACTTTGTAGTCTTGGTTGTTTGTTTTATTAGGATCTCATTAGTTTTACATAAATTGAACACTATTCTTCCTGGAGTCCGGAACCGTGGGTGATTTGCTAAATGATTTGCTAAATGCTAAATGCAAGAAAAGGGGCGGAAAAGAAAAGGTACAAAAGGGAGGCACAACAGCTTAAGAATGCATAGCTAGAAGAAAACGGTCAAAACATTTCAGCCACCGAGAATCTGGTTGTACGAAAGCCTAAGTGGGAGCAGTCACAAGTGTTTTTGACAGCTACACGTGCTTAAATGTCTCTATAGATGAAAGAAAAAGGACGGGAAAGAAAAGGTACAAAAGAGGAGGCATAAAAGCCCATGGATGCATATGTAGACTAGAAAAATCAAAAGATTTCAGCCACCAAGAGTCTGATTGTACGAAAGCCTAAGTAGGAGCAGTCAAAAGGGTTTTTGACAGTTACACGTGCACGTTCCCAAATGCTTTTACAGTAGCCGCTATATCAGGCTTCAGAAACGGCTGGTAAGACTAGAAATTTGCCAAATAGACAGGGAAGTTGTTCCGCTAAAGGAACACAGTTTGAGGCTCCAGTCACAAGTGTTCTTGGCAGATACACGTGCTCAAATGTTGTCATAGATGTAAGGAAAGAGAGAGGAAAGATACCCCAAAAGCCTCTATCAAAAGGCCAACCTTAAGCGGAGTATTATTTACTAGTATGTACGGTAGTATCTGGCAGCCGTAAATCCAGAAGGTGCATCATATGTTTATCCACGGCCTTGTTGTTTGTATAAGCCTTGGCGTTATTTTCTTTACTGTAGTAAGAACACGCTTATTGTAAACAGCAGGTTACGTAAAAGTAGCCACACATCCCACCAAAAAAATCCTTAGATAAGTGAATAAGACAAGACAAAGCTATTTTTGGGAGGTTCTGAAGAAGGATGTGTTTTAAGTTGCTTCTGTACATCGTTAAGTATCCCTGGTAATCCTCCTAGGCTTAGTCCATGCTCGGCCACATGGATCACTGTGTTGTTTACCGTCCACTAATGTGTGTGATCTCACACTGCATTTACGTCACTGGCAGCAGCGCATGGATCACTCGCGTTTGTATATTTACAAGAAGATTGGAATATTCGTGAATATTCGTATATGAAAATACTTTACATCTGGAACCGCATGTTACCTATGTATGTCACAATTGCTTTCTGTGTGGGACTGCATTGCTAACAGTAACACCTAACTCCATTGCACAGTAAACCAGTCATATTAGTCCTGATGACAGGCGGTCATCGAAACGTCGGCTCTTGTTTAACAAGTGGTTGTGAATAAAGAACTTTGCTGTTTAGCTATTCAAGATTTGAATATTGTTACCAAAGAGAACAAGCCAAAAAGCATCAAAGGAAAACCACAAGTTCCTTTAAAGTCGACTATTCAATCCATAATCTCTAATTATTCAGTAAAGGAGGTCAGTGACCTCAAACGGAATATTGTAATCAGTTGTGCAGTTTAACTGTTTGCTAAGATCATGTTATGTTTTCATCATTTCATCTTCGTTTTTAATTTTTTTATCGTCACATTTTGTCTCCATTTACGGAGGTTTTGTTTTCGGTACGTTTGTCTGTTTGCTTGTGTGTCCGTGGCTATTTGAATACAGTAGAGTGACAGAAAGTGAGGAGAAGTGGAATAACAGCGAACTAACAGGAAGGTTGTATTGGGGTCATAGTCTCCCGGTAGGCTGCAAGAAAGTAAATGGTACAAATGTTCAATTTACCTCGTTTTCTGTCTTCAGTTCCCTACTAAATTTCATGCCTGTTGCCTTACGGAAGCCAGAGGGAAAATGCGTATACAGAGTCAGCGAGAAATAATGAATAAAACAAAAAAGTGCTCAAAATTCTAAATATTTTAAGGAGGTTTAAGATCTTTGATTTCTTGTTGCCCCTGCAGCTGGTGGCAAACCTGCTGCTGTACGTGTGCGTGAACCTTGCGGGCCTCTACACTAACTACCTGACTGATCGGGCGCAGAGACTGGCCTTCCTGGAGACACGGAGGTGCATCGAGTGTCGGGTTAAGATCGAGAAGGAGAACCAGAGACAGGTTAGACTGTCCACATGTCATCTTTTTACTTCGCCCTAAGGGGAAAGGCTTTGAAAAGGTATGTCTGTCTAGCCTCCTTCGCAGACGTCTTGTAGCGGCGGCGTTTATTGTTTTGAGGGGATCGCTGATACGCGATTTTTTTTACACGGGCTAACGTTCTTTTATGAGGCAGAGGGAGTTGTGCCGCGGAGGGAGTTACGCATCTCCAACAACCTAGCGCGGACGATATCGATACAGCTCTCACCGCGGATGTATCTCTCCCTACGAACAAGGCCCTCCCTCCGAAAAGAAGTCACCGCTCTAGCCACTGAAACAAACACTGCCCGCTAGAAGTCTGCGCAGAAGGCTATGCCTGTTTTTGTTTTAGGTAGCCTACTTAGTAGGCTCCACGAGTCGGGCTTTTTGAGGCCTATAACGTAAATATTCAGTTCTCGTTACTTGGTTTCTTGTGCGCTGCCTTCGTAGAAACCGAGTACCAAGAATGCCATCAGACAAATGCACATTGTAAAATCCCCAAAAGCCCGCCTCGTAGAACCTGCTAAGGAAGCTAGTTTTAGGGCACACCCCAGGTCTTTCTTGGTACTAGATGATCACAAATAACTGAACGTTCCTACTGTCGACAGGAGAGACTTCTGCTGTCCATTCTGCCACGGTTCGTTGCCTTGGAGATGATCAACGATCTGTCCAATGAGGTGGAAGATGACGAGGTTCAGCACCAACAGTTCAGAACAGTTTACATCCACAGATATGAGAACGTCAGGTACTGTATTTATCTAATTTATTTATTTATGTACTGTAGGGAAGGAATGCCCTATTACCTCTGTGTAGCACGTCGGCAGAACGTACTGCACCTGCGCAAAACCCGTAATGTACAAATGTATTGTGCATAGCACTTTGGCAGAACGTCTCATATAAGGTTGTACTAGAGCATATAAGGTTGGCAGCCTGTCTGTAGTTTTCAGATGTTGTGTAGGAAAAGATATCGTATGCAACGGGAAAAATTTTGATGCAACGTTGACCAAACATCCAATGAAAAACGTGAAAAATCAAGGTTTTGCGCAGGCGCAGTACGTTCTGCCGACGTGCTCCTCTGTGTACAGATCTACTAGAGGTTTCGTTTTCAGGGTGCTTGTCTCGTTTGTTTGCTTGTGTTATTTGAATAGAGTAGAGTGACTGATACTGAGGGGGAAATTTTGTAACCACAGACTGACAGGAAGGTTGAATTGGAGGTCAAAATGGTTTCCTCCAGGCTGGGAGGAAGTGAATTGTATGAAAGCTACCTCATTTTTTGTCTTCGTTTTCTTTCGCTATGTTCATGTTTGTTGCCTTATGGAAGTCAGTGGGAAAATGCATATACTTGATCAGCTAAAAATTCACATTAATGAATAAAACAAGAAATTCATTCACAATTCTAAATGACCCTTAAATACTTCATATGGAGGTTGATTTGTCTCATTTAGATAAGCTTAATATCCATCAACTGTACGTTGCATTGAACTTTAAACCCCATGGTTTGTCAAATATCTTTATTTTCTACTGTTTGTAACGGTCCGCCCAATTTTTCTGACCAAACAGCTGCGTTACTATTTTTTGTTCGTACCGCCATCTTGAATCCACCTGTTACCATGTTACCATATGGTTGTATTTCCCAGCATCCTGTTCGCGGACATCCGGGGCTTCACGGACTGGTCGGCACGTTCCACAGCACAGGAGGTCGTGAAGACACTGAACGAGCTTTTCGCGCGGTTTGACAAGCTAGCAAAGGTAAATTACTTACTTATCCTCTTCATCCCTTGTGAAACACAAGGCCATGACTATTTCCTTCCATCTGTGTCTGTCCTTGGCCACCTTCTTTAATGATCGCCAAGATAATCCCATGGACGCCAGGTAAAGCCACACCAATTTAGTTTCTCGGTTCCGGAATTCTCCACCCGTTTCATTTAATTCTGATTGAAAAAAAAGAAAAATTAAATAATAGGGTTATATGTACCATTCAGAATATGAATCAATATCAAAACGTTATCTTTTACTAACCATAAAAGAAGGTCCTTGCCTTGCTGCTCATTGCAGTTTTGCCGTAGGTGGTTCTGCACTGTTCTTTAGAAGATCCATTATGCTCAGTACCAGATAAGACCTTTAAGCCTTTTTCTCAGATAGAGTCAATATGTCCTTTGAAATGGGTTATTTGCTTCATAGCCTTGAAGTGTGCCAGCTACATCTTTTGTATCTTCTCTTGACCTTGCTTCAGGATTAACCTCTTTAGAGTTCAGCTGAGTTCAGTTAGAACGATCCTTAAAAGGCTCTACAAGTCTGGCTTTTTGGGGGAGGGCCGGGGGTTTAGAGTGTGTTTTTGTTGATGGCACATCACTTTAATGTACTCGGTTTTTTATACGCCGCCTTCGTAGAAACCGGGATCTGATATGCCTGCCGAGGTTACTTTAGGTTTCTGTTGCCTTGACTGACATTTTGGGACAGTTCTTCTCTACCGAGTTTGATGTTGCGCTTCTCTAGCCACATTTCTCATCCTCAAAACAAGTGTTTAAGGAGAGACCTTTTAAATTAGGGGATAAAGATTATGGAAAAGGTCAAACTATTCGTTAATGAACATAATTGGTTATTCATGGTTCCTTAAGTCAAATCTTTGTGTCCGAAAATAGACATTTATTATAATTTCGTAGCGCAACACTGATGAATTGTCATGTTGATGTTAGTTTACCTAATCGTGTTATTTGGTGTTTTCATCTTTGTTTTGTTTGTTTGTTTTCGTTTTCAGGAAAACAACTGTCTGAGAATCAAGATGCTTGGAGACTGTTACTTCTGCGTGGCAGGCTTACCAGACCCGCGGCCTGATCATGCGCACTGCTGTGTAGAGATGGGCCTACAAATCATCAAGGTCATCAGGTCCGTATTTCAAGGTCATCTTGAGAATTTTATCTCAGAGAAGTGGGTTGTACCATCACAGTGCTTTGTGAATCAATTCAGTAAACCTTGATAAGGATTTGACTTATTAACTGACTGTTGTGACAACCGATACAAGATTAATTTTTACCCCATTTAATGTTTTGTAATTGTTAATGGACAGAAAAGCAGGAAGTTCTGATGACGCAGCTCTTTCTTTAATCTACAGGAGAGTCCGAGATTCGAGGAGGGTTGACCTGGACATGCGCATTGGCATTCACTCCGGGTCCGTACTCTGCGGCGTTCTGGGCCTGCGCAAGTGGCAGTTCGATGCCTGGTCCAATGATGTGGATCTGGCCAATCAGATGGAGTCTAGCGGGCTGCCTGGGTAGGTCAACGTTTGTAAGAGGAGATCCCATTAGACAGAAAATTGTGTTTGTAAAAGGAGCTTTCATTGGACAGAAAAATCACGTTTGTAAGAGAAGGTCTCGTTGGACGGACAATAATGTTTGTAAGAGGAGTTTGAGCTTTTTTTTGACAAAAAATTATGTATGTTACGAGTAGCCAAATCTTGGCCCATCAATGTGACTTATATGGGACAGAATCCAAATCTAAAAGCGAAAGTCCATTTTATTTCCTTTTTCGTCTCGAATTTTGACATTCTAAGAGTTAAAACTCTTGAAAGAGAAGCTGTTGAGCATCTTATTGTAGTCCACGCTATCAATGACTAGGCTTTTGGCCGGGCTGCCGGTGACGTGGCTTTTAGCCGCGCTGTCGGTGACGAGTGAGGCTTTCAGCCGCGCTGTCGGTGGCGATGGGGGCTTTTAGCCTCGCTGTCGGTGACGAGTGAGGCTTCTAGCCTCGCTGTCGGTGACGAGGGAGCTTTTAGTCGCGCTGTCAGTGACGAGGGAGGCTTAAGCTTCTAGCTGCGCTGTCGGTGACGAGGGTGCTTTTAGCCGAGGTGTCGGTGACGATGGAGGCGTTTAGCCGCGCTGTCGGTGACGAGAGAGCTTTTAGCGGCGCCGTCGGTGACGAGGGAGGCTTCTAGCCGCGCTGTCGGTGATGAGACTTTTGTCCGTATTGTCGGAAACGAGGCTTTCAGCCGCGTTTGTACCAAAAGTTCTAAGCCGGTGTGGAGTCCTGTTTTAAAATCATTCATGTCTGAAAACCCTAGTATAACATGCTCAACAGCTTCAACATTTTTGGCTCTTGCTTATTTACTTAGGCCTACTGCCCATCATTGGCTCTTAGAATTTCAAAATTCCAGACGAAACAAAGTCAAAACTGGACTATGAATGGGATCGTCTTCGGAAGTGACCGTTCTTGTAAGAGGCGTCAATTTTTTTTTTTTGAAAAGTCCATTTTGGACTGGGGTATTCTTGGATTTGTCATTTTTTCCCATGTTTTATCATGCCTACCCCAGGAGAATCCACGTCTCCGAAACCACCCGAAGGTGCCTTGGGTCGGATTACGAGTTCGAGGACTACAGCGGTGGTGAGCGGTCCAAGTTACTCCGGGAGAAGGGCATGCGGTCTTACCTCATCAAGGCCATCGACGAGGGGCTTCTGAAGCCGACCTCCAATACTGAGGTTGGTAACTTATGTAATTACGTCATACCTGGACCGTGACAACGTTCGATACGGGTGTTCCGACCCGTGTGATAACTTGGGTTATATCATACCTGGGCCGTGATAACGTTCGATACGGATGTTCCGGCCGGTGTGATAACTTGGGTTATGTCATACCTGGGCCGTGATAACGTTCGATACGGGTGTTCCGGCCCGTGTGATATTTTGGGTTATATCGATTACTTGGGCCGTGATAACGTTCGACACAGATATTCCGGCCAATAACTTGGGTGATGCCTATTACCTGGGCTGTTATAACGTTCGATACAAATGTTCCGGCCCGTGTGATAACTAGCGTTATATCATACCTGGGTCGTGATAACGTTCGATACTGGTGTTCCGATCCGTGTGAAAACTTGGGTTATGTCAATTACTTGGGCCGTTATAACGTGCGATACTGTTGTTCCGGCCCGTGTGATAACTAGCGTTATGTCATACCTGGGTCGTGATAACGTTCGATACTGGTGTTCTGGCCCTTGTGATAATATAACTTGTGTTATTACATGGGCTTTTAACGGTAACATATCACACGGGCTTTCAAAAGATCCATAGAATAACTTGAGGACATTTCATGGGCTTTCAAAAGTTGGAATGCCGGATTCGGAAGTTGGAATATATATGTTATAGCGACAACAAAATAAGGGTTTTCTTAATCTTTTCTTTCTAAATGATCTCCACGTCTGACAGCTGTCTCCCGCCAAGGTCCGCCCGTCCGTCCACACCCAGGACAGCATCTCCAGTATCGCCTCCTCCATCCAGCGGGACTTCCGGGGTCGAACCTTCTCCATGACGCCCTCTGAATCCTCCTGGAGCGCTGAGATGCCGTTTTCCAACATCCTAGGGTTTAAGAGCAACAGGGTAAGATAGAACAAGGAGGTATTGAACCTCCTTGGATAGAACACAGGAAAACATATTGTTTCTGCTCTTTTTCTTCTGTGGTATTGGGTTACATTATGTAGCAAGTTGCAGGACAGAGTTGGAGGGGCTGGTCACTATATATAAAATTGATATGCCATAAGAAAAAAGCGCATTATAAAAGCTCCAAAAAGCTCCAGTCGTGGAACCTACTAAAGAGGCTAGCTTCGATCTTTCTTAGCTAGCCCCCTGTGTAGACTTTCTAGCGCCCAGCGTTTGTTTCTACGAGCACGGTGTTTTTTGTCGGGGAAGAGCTGTGTATATAGTCTAGAGGGAGAGCTGTGTCGGCACAGGAGGCTAGACCTTTCTACCGTATCATTGAATCCTTCTTACCATCCCAGCACGGGTCATTCTCCGTCCACGGTACCCTGGCCCTCCTGCCCTACGGGCTGGCCAAGTGTCTGCCCGTGAAGCGCGGGGTGAGCGAGGAGGTCCACCGCCTCATCGAACACTCCATCGAGGTCAGGTCAAGCGACAGGATGAGCAAAGAACACATCTCCAAGGCAACGCTCAGATTCAAGGACCCGGATGTAGAGGAGAAGGTAAAGTCGTTTGTTTTACAGTAACTGTTCTGTTTCGATATATACGTCGTGACAATTTTGTTTTGTCAGGACGTGGCCACATACGTCGTGCGATCGTCAAACCATCGTAATTTGAGGACATTATTGGGATAGTCTTGCATGTGTCCTATGGCATCATTTCCGTGTCAAAAATACGGACGTTAAAAACGTAACGTTTTCGGGTCAAAACGTCACGTATTTTGGTCAATACGTTACGTATGCTAGGTGAACGTTCACGTATGACATAACGTTCGGATACGTTACGTACGCGTGGTTCTGCAATTTCCGTGTCAAAAATACGGACGTAAAAAACGTCACGTTTTTAAGTCAATACGTCACGTACATTTCATCTATATGTTAACGTAACGTTGGTTATGTTAACGTAACGCTCGTTATGTTATGTTGACATAACGTAGGTTATGTTATGTTGACGTAACGTAGGTTATGTTATGTTATGTTAACGTAACGTAGGTTATGTTATGTTAACGTAACGTAGGTTATGTTTACGTAACGTTTTTTATGTTCAAGGTTAACGTTGCTTATGTTAACGTAACGTAGGTTATGTTATGTTAACGTAACGTAGGTTATGTTCACGTAGCGTTGACATAACGTCTATACGTTCACGTAACTTTGACATAACGTATGTACGTAGATTATGTTATAGTATTTAATGTTAACGTAACGTATTGCGCTAACGTGGGTGTACGTTTCTTACGTTAACGTAACGTTTATGTTATCGTACGTTTTTGTCAACGTAACGTATGTCATGTATAACGTTATGTACCGCAAAAATACATACGTCACACTACGCAGTAGTGAACGTGCCGAATTTTGTTAAGAAATTGATAACCCTTTCCTTTGCTAATGGTTCCGTCCATTTCAACCGTCAGGTCGTGTTCTGGTGACGTCATCAATTCATGTTGTGTTTGGCAAAGGCCCCATAACCGCTGGCCGTATAAAGTAGTACGGACAAACTTCTTAGAGGCTGGTTTGATAGAGTTGACCATGAGTAAACTAATTGCTGTGTGGTATAGAAATATATCTGATACGTCTGCTTTGTTTTTGACATTTTCTTGTTTGTGTACACATGTAATTTTAAATGAGTGAGTGCATGCTGCAGTTTAGTTCATATCCGCAGGGCGTCGTTTAAAGTCAATTGCAAACAAGCCAAGCAAACTTTAATGCACAACAACTGTAACAGATGCACTATACGGCAAGTTCTTGAGCAGTTCTAATCATCAAGACTAATATTTATGCAATGGCCTCGAATCAAAAATGCTATATAAAAGCTTTGTTCTGCTACATGAAATAATGTCGTCATCAGTTTACGTTGTGGCTGGCTGGGTATGAACGTAAAATGATGTCGTCATCTGTTTACGTTGTCGCTTGCTGGGCATGAACGTAAAATGATGTCGTCATCAGTTTACGTTGTCGCTTGCTGGACATGAACGTAAAAACGATGTCGTCATCAGTTTACTTTGTGGCTGGCTTGAGGAGCTAAGTAACGGTCACAAGCAAACCTACAGTACAGCTTATATATCGTTTTCTGTAAGTTTTTTATTTACAAGAAAATAATACAACATCGTTGCCCAATGCTCGCAAGCTGTGAATACCACAGCCAACTTGCCAGACATGGTGGCCGTGGGGGGTCAGTCACAGTCTGTAACCCCCTTCCTCCTCCCCCATCTATTAATGATATAAAGGAATGCTTGTTTCGCAAAAGGAGATATAACCTTCTTGATATATATATTCATATTGGGATTGATATGTGGGCGCGGTTTTGTTTCTGTATGCGGCAAGGAGGTTTTTTTTATTAATTAATTTTTAAACCTTCTGTGTTGCTACAAGGGAAATTACACATCACACTGTCAACACTGTGACAGACAATATTTTAGACCACACAGCATGACGGTCTTTACACCTTCTGTTGTGTGTGTATTCGCTTTGCGACCCATAAAACTGCCACACCTATTTCACAACAATAACACCAGTGCATAACAGAAGCAGTACGGTTGATGATTTCTCCTACAGCTGGGCAAATGAAAAAGTATTCGTACTTTTTCGGTTTATTCCTGTATACATGTATATACCTGAATGTTCAGAGTGTGACTTAGAAATTCTATCATGGCCAGACTGCCCGGGCATGATATAATCTAACCCCCCCTCACTTCCGGGTCCTCCTCCGTAACGCCTAATTACAACTGAAATACTTTTATCTCCATCGTGAACCTGTATGTGTGCTTGAGATAAGCCTGACTGCCACTCAGAATTCCATCTTTTTACCGACATCAAACTGCTTTGCGCTTGACACACCTCACGGAGGACCAAAGCCCAAAACCCTACCTCTGCTTGGAGAGTAACTCTTTGGGCCGGCTGGGTTGTGTTTCACGGGAAAGTTGTTTGGCGACCCGCTGTTCTCTGGCGTCACAGTTAGATGTTTGGGTACTCCGTGAGGTGTGTCAAGCGCAAAGCAGTTTGATGTCGGTAAAAAAGATGGAATTCGGAGTGGCAGTAAGGCTTATCTCAAGCACACAAACAGGTTCACGATGGAGATAAAAGTATTTCAGTTGTAATTAGGCGTTACGGAGGAGGACCCGGAAGTGAGGGGGGGGGTTAGATTATATCATGCCCGGGCAGTCTGGCCATGATAGAATTTCTAAGTCACACTCTGAACATTCAGGTATATACATGTATACAGGAATAAACCGAAAAAGTACGAATACTTTTTCATTTGCCCAGCTGTAGGAGAAATCATCAACCGTACTGCTTCTGTTATGCACTGGTGTTATTGTTGTGAAATAGGTGTGGCAGTTTTATGGGTCGCAAAGCGAATACACACACAACAGAAGGTGTAAAGACCGTCATGCTGAGTGGTCTAAAATATTGTCTGTCACAGTGTTGACAGTGTGATGTGTAATTTCCCTTGTAGCAACACAGAAGGTTTAAAAATCAATTAATAAAAAAAACCTCCTTCCCGCATACAGAAACAAAACCGCGCCCACATATCAATCCCAATATGAATATATATATCAAGAAGGTTATATCTCCTTTTGCGAAACAAGCATTCCTTTATATCATTAATAGATGGGGGAGGAGGAAGGGGGTTACAGACTGTGACTGACCCCCCACGGCCACCATGTCTGGCAAGTTGGCTGTGGTATTCACAGCTTGCAAGCATTGGGCAACGATGTTGTATTATTTTCTTGTAAATAAAAAACTTACAGAAAACGATATATAAGCTGTACTGTAGGTTTGCTGGTGACCGTTACTTAGCTCCTCAAGCCAGCCACAAAGTAAACTGATGACGACATCGTTTTTACGTTCATGTCCAGCAAGCGACAACGTAAACTGATGACGACATCATTTTACGTTCATGCCCAGCAAGCGACAACGTAAACAGATGACGACATCATTTTACGTTCATACCCAGCCAGCCACAACGTAAACTGATGACGACATTATTTCATGTAGCAGAACAAAGCTTTTATATAGCATTTTTGATTCGAGGCCATTGCATAAATATTAGTCTTGATGATTAGAACTGCTCAAGAACTTGCCGTATAGTGCATCTGTTACAGTTGTTGTGCATTAAAGTTTGCTTGGCTTGTTTGCAATTGACTTTAAACGACGCCCTGCGGATATGAACTAAACTGCAGCATGCACTCACTCATTTAAAATTACATGTGTACACAAACAAGAAAATGTCAAAAACAAAGCAGACGTATCAGATATATTTCTATACCACACAGCAATTAGTTTACTCATGGTCAACTCTATCAAACCAGCCTCTAAGAAGTTTGTCCGTACTACTTTATACGGCCAGCGGTTATGGGGCCTTTGCCAAACACAACATGAATTGATGACGTCACCAGAACACGACCTGACGGTTAAAATGGACGGAACCATTAGCAAAGGAAAGGGTTATCAATTTCTTAACAAAATTCGGCACGTTCACTACTGCGTAGTGCGACATATGTATTTTTGCGGTACATAACGTTATACATGACATACGTTACGTTGACAAAAACGTACGATAACATAAACGTTACGTTAACGTAAGAAACGTACACCCACGTTAGCGCAATACGTTACGTTAACATTAAATACTATAACATAACCTACGTACATACGTTATGTCAAAGTTACGTGAACGTATAGACGTTATGTCAACGTTACGTGAACATAACCTACGTTACGTTAACATAACATAACCTACGTTACGTTAACATAAGCAACGTTACCCTTGAACATAGAAAACGTTACGTGAACATAACCTACGTTACGTTAACATAACATAACCTACGTTACGTTAACATAACATAACATAACCTACGTTACGTCAACATAACATAACCTACGTTATGTCAACATAACATAACGAGCGTTACGTTAACATAACCAACGTTACGTTAACATAAAGATGAAATGTACGTGACGTATTGACTTAAAAACGTGACGTTTTTTTACGTCCGTATTTTTGACACGGAAATTGCAGAACCACGCGTACGTAACGTATCCGAACGTTATGTCATACGTAAACGTTCACCTAGCCTACGTAACGTATTGACCAAAATACGTGACGTTTTGACCCGAAAACGTTACGTTTTTAACGTCCGTATTTTTGACACGGAAATGATGCCATATGTGTCCTGCAAACTTCAGCTGTCTTGTAAACAATGTTATAGAAAAGCTGTCTTAGATCCTTGTCGGTTCTGCCGTAGCCTAGTACGCTTGAAAATTCTACGACATCAAAATCGTACGACGACCTACGGTGACTGTGCCCGCGCCGGGATCCCACGTGTTATCTTGTAGTAAGTCAAGTCAGTCATCTTGAAGTTAGGGATGCGGATAAATGTAAACGTATACGCATTACACTTGTTCCTGCCACGATTGTTCACTATTGAAGTTTGCAAGGAATTCTGCCTTTCTTCGTACAAGGCGTTCTCAATACATTTTTTTCGCTCCCTTGTCCTGCAGTACCACCAGTTAAGAGATGAAGTCATCAAGTCCAACATCTCCTGTGCCTTTGTCATCTTGGTCTTCATCTCCTTCGTTCAGCTCTGTATAACCCCAAGGTATCTACATGTGCATAGCTCTAATTAAAAACAAACAGTAAAGCCTAGCGAAAAATTACTGTTCTCCAACTCACCGGAATTTTCGACCGAATCGCCCGGTCTTTATCACCTTTTTACCAAAGTGCTATAGACACGTGTGACGTCAGCACTAGTTCAAAGTTCGTCGGAAGTCGGTACCGCCCCCTGTCTAGTTGAATTATGAATCTATCATGTGTAAATAAAATAAAAAATATCCTGCCCCACAGAACGTACGTGTTGGCGATCGTTCTGCTCATGTCGCTGTTTGTCTACGTCATCGTCTTCATCATCTTCATGGCGGAGGAGTTCAAGCGGTGCTCCCGGCGCATGCGCCAGCTCTCCTGCTGGTTCCACGAGACTCTGGTGGCCCGGAACAGTCTCGTGGTCTGCGCGATCGCCGTCAACTTCATGGCGCCCATTTCAAACATGGTAAGAACTGAAACTTGTACGTATTGTCAGGAAGTGTACAGCATATAACGTAATTAATTTAACTATCATTTTTCCGGCACAACAAAACTGCAGCTGATCATCCTTTCGGTCTTCTTCGGTAAAAGGCTTTCCCATCACTTGCCACCATGACGTCATGAAGGTGACGTCAGCTATGGGTCAAAGGTGCCTGGAAGTCTGCATCGTCCCCCGGTTTCTCAATTTGATGGGCTCCATCACACTACATAACGCGATTACGTAACCAAGTAGTTTCATACCTGTGTGAAATTGTGCAAGTCATAAATAGCTGCCCACTGCCGATTTGTATTGACTTGTTGACATTGACAGTTTAGAAATGTTTCTCTGGCATTGTGTTCTGCTGTCATACATATAAAAAATGATTAACTGCACAAGTGTTACCCGTTGAATTTCCAGTTCATATGTGACGTCAGCACGCCATCAAACGTGACGGAGACCGTGATCAATCCTGATAGTCTGCAGTGCCACTTCCCGCAGGTAGGTGCCACTTATCGTTCCCGTGTATACGACATTGTTCTCTTCCTGCTCTGTTGCCTTGAAGTTTTCAAACAAGCTAGGCATAAAAGTAAGACATAGGGATTCACTAGGCTCTATAGTTATGTTTACCTTGAAGTTCGCAGAAGGAAAAATGTATTGTTTTTGCTCTGTTTCTTCTTCTCCAAACGAATAAGGTCAATGACCTGGACCAGACAGCTGTCACCATGGTAACTGGCGCTGTAGCAGATACCCAGTGGTGTTGGATCATGTATATGGCAATAGCAGGACAGAGTTGGGGGCTGGTCACCATATATATGGATGTGATTGAGTTAGAATAACAGGAGCAGTAGTTTGTTAGGCTAGCCCATGTGAAGGGAAACATTATGCATTTGCTTTGCAAATTATGTCAGCACTGCCTATAAATATGTAAATGACGTGTGTAAACCGTGTGAAAAACAACATTTTAGTGTTCCACGGTGTCACTAAGAGACAACGTAGGCTTGCATAAGCCATATATATTACATAAAGCTATGTAGAGTGCGGGTATAATACCGTGAAGATATGGCTGCATAGATCAACTATATCTCTTTATTTTCCGTCAGAAAAAAAGTAAGCACTTAAACTTAAAGGTTTACTGCTAGTTTTACACTCACTTAGCTATTACGCATTTCGTGGCCTCCATCCGGGAAAGCTTTTAGCTAGCAAAGTTGATGTTGTTTTAGGCCAGTTGGAGGGATATCTGGTCCCATAAAAGCATCATATGTTCTCAATCCTTTAACGGCCTACTCGTATGTGGTGAATCTGATAATGCCAAGCCATCGCTTTTCGAAGATTTCGCAAAGCCATTTGACCGATATTGGTATAGGTCATGTCGACCGCCCTGATATCGAATAGTACGAAAAAGCTTACAGGCTTTTTGCTTGAGTGATTTTTGTTTTGTAATTAGATATTTTCTAAGCCAAGTCGCCTTTTTCGAGAGATTTCACTGAGCTGTTTAACCGAATTTTGTAGGTCATTTTGACCGCCTGTACGACAAAGCATAATGGCTTAATAGATTTTTTTAAACAACTTTATTCACATTAACAACACATCGTACAGAAAGTATGGTAAAACATAATAATACATAAAAACAAATATGAATTGTGTCACGTTACAGGGATCACAATGAAGATTGTCGTTTAACATTTGATTCTATAGCCTTATCTAATCTGTATCTAAAAATGTTAAGTTTGGTTTTTCAACATCTATACAGTAGTGAAGGTTTTTTACTTTATAAAAACTAAATATCTAAATGTTATTTTACTTCATACGGATAGTACAGATTCGTCACTTTTTTAAAGATCTTGCTAAGCTGTTTGTACGATGCTGAAAGGTCATGTTGACCGCCCCATTTACGATTTCAAGGACAAATTTAAAGCTTAAAAGCTTTTTGATTGAACGATTTCATGGCTGCCATCAGCCCTTTTCCACGACGTATGGCTTTATACTGGCTTCATGGATATCCTACACGTAGTGCTATTTATTTTTCCACGTTGTGGGCGTCAATTTGGTGTCACTGACCGAAAATCTTGATAATCTGCCCTTTGAGTGGCGAAGTAGGCCAATCTGTGGTTAAGTAGGGTATCAGAAACCTAGACTCTGGGGATTATGTAGATTTCTAGCAGCCCACTCGTATAAGGCTTCTGAAAATGAGAGTATCTGGCTTTTTTTCAAGGCACAAAATTAATGTTATTTACTTAAGTGGCAAGGCGGTCTTGTGGTTAGGGTTGTTAACTCATAATCTGAAGGTTCGGGGTTCGAAAACCCTGGCAGGCCCCACAGTTGTGTTCTTGGGAAAGGCACAGAGAAAAATGCAAGTTGCGATGTTATAAAGGTAATTCTTTAACACCCCTTACATATACATGGAATTTTGCATTTTTTTTGTGTGTGCACAGGGCAAGTAAAACAGCACACCTATGGTAATGTACCAAAAATCATCGCCATCAGCCACATAACGTTTTGCATACTTGTTTTTCCAGTACTTTTTCTTGTGCGGAAGCCTTGGGTTCTGCACATGCGCAGTGTTCCTGCACCTGAACTTCCTGGTGAAGCTGTCTGCAGTACTGACGATGGCCCTGGTGGAGGCGCTACTAATACAGGTGTCACACGGCGTGCTCTTCTCCAGATACGATCAGCTCATGTACCAGTCAAACGGGTGAGGGTCCTAAGATTGTGTTGTATCCAGGGCGTTCTATAGATTCATGTCATCGAGTGTATTCTATACATTCTACGGAGATTGCGTTCTATAGATTGTTTTCTATCGAGTGTGTTCTATAGAGTATGTTCTATAGATTGTGATATATCGAGCGTGTTCTATATAATTTATTGTGTTCAGTAGATTGCGTTCTGTACATTTCGTTCTATAGAGTGTGTTTTATAGAGTGTGTTTTATAGAGTGATTTCTATAGACTGTATTCTATCCGTTCTATGCAGTGGAGACGGGGCGTTGGTGGAGCTGACGTGGGTGACTGTTGTTGCCATGGTGATGTTTCTGTTAGCAGTCTTCTACCACGGTAGACAGGTGTGCCTTTTGTACATGTATGGCATTTCGTAACGAAAAGCAGTCTGACTTTATGCTTGTCACGAATCCTCAAAGAGTGCAGTTTAAGTATTACTATGAAATCTGTGTAAACATTCATGTGTTGTGATTTTTAAATATGCCCTATGCATATGTTTATTATAATTTCTCAAGTTGTATTGTTTTTTCCTCAGCTGGAAACAAACGCCAGACTAGACTTTCTATGGAAGCTACAGGTAAGTCAACTTGAACACAGCAACTATGGAGAATGCATGCCATAATGCAACGTTGTAAATTGTGGTTAATTTCTTCCGTGAATAATTTTATCAGGTTGGCAAGAGACTATCTGTATAAGATGTTTCTTTATTCAACAACCGGTGGGTTTTTACATTTGACGTTTGGGTGACCGTCTGTCATCTTCTTCAGAGCAACAATGACTGGTTGTTATAAAGCAAGTTTAAACTAACTTCCAACACAAGAAATTGTCGACTGTACAAACACCAGTCTTTGCCAAGGAATGAGCAATCCACCTTCTGTGACATCACGTTATAATTATGCAGATGACACATGTGACTCGGTGAGCGGTGGATCATGGGTTGCAGAAAGTCTGTGGCGTCCCCCGTCTTTGTTGAGGGATAGTTACACTGTCTTGATGTAGATGGTCTCTATAATACCTTGTGTCTGGTTCCGTGTCAAAGATTCTTACTTTGTCCAATGAGACAGAGTGTCAGGCGATTCTATGTGTTTTTTTTTCTTATTTATTTATTATGTATGTTGTATTCCTTTTTACAGAGTAAACAGGAGTTGGACGACATGAGTGACCTGAGAGAACACAACAAGCAGCTGCTGCAGAACATCCTCCCCGAGCACGTTGCACAGTACTACATGGAGAGGGAACGGGAGGACGAGGTCAGTACCACAGAATCTGCGTATACCTAGTTACTTCCGGGACGGAAGTATTGTTTTGGAGGTGCTAATGTTATGATGGGTTTGAATGTTTGGATTCTAGACTTGGAAGGATGGTGTAATAGTCCATTCTGTGACGTTATTCATCCAGGGGTATTTTTAGATGATCATACCACTGCATGAAATCTCATATTTAAGCACACATTAAAGCAGGCGTAAAGGTACCATTTTTCAATCGACTGAAGTAACGGAATCTTTACGCATCGGATCATCGGATATCATGCAATACAGTTGACAGGCGTTGGTGGAAGATTGATACGAGAAAAGGTAAAAGGTCTCAGGAGCCAGCCGGCGTGGGGGAATTGCATACGAGGATTGCATACTTCCAGGGAGGCTGAAATCTCCGATTTCCTGTTGTTCTAGTGGTCAATGATTAGCAAGTGCGCTTTAGATCACATTTGGTGTTCCTATTAACATGACCAAAGTCTTTGAATTATTACCCCGTAGTAAAATACGAGACGGTTGTGATCCGACATGTTAGGCTACAGGCTACGGTCGGTGGGTTTCTGTCGGTCGGGAACCGGAAACACTACATTTTACCCTACGCCTAAGCAATAAGTGATAGAATATCCGCACACACTGCCAGCGCCAGGATAGACACAAGCCCGAGGGACACCACGATTTCCTCGGTACCGCTGTTGCCACTTTGGGCTGGGGCCCGACGGTCGTTGTGTCCCGTCAGAACGTGAGTGTTACACCTGTCGTCCGTGCAGCACAGTTTGCACACCTGTAAGAAAAGATAGAGGATAGTTTGAATACTTTATTAACTCTATTAGCTCTCATAGAAAGCAGTCATATGTACTATAATGTAGCTAAGAGAAATATGGAGGCAACTCTGGTCGTTAACTTGCATTCGGGAGTAGGTCAGCGAGTGGTTGGCAGTCAAATTTGACTCAAGTTTAACTCAAACTCGATTCGTAAAAAAAGGTAGGCGTGGCCTAATTCTGGTCAGACTGCTCCCCAACTTAAGCCGACCCTGGTTGGCTGGTGATTGAGGGAAGGTTCTGAATGTGTGACAGAGGCTTGATGAGCGGGGGCCTTACCTTTTCCTGCCCGTCGGCTGTCATGCAGATCTCGTACTCCCAGTAGTCGGTACAGGACGGCTGGCAGCTCCGCTTGTACGACACGTTCTGCCCCTCTCCGATCCGTTCCACCTGAAGGGAAACATAGAATAGACCGTGTTGCATGTTATTTGTGTGGTATGATAGAACACAGCAGATTTCTATAATTTCCTAATTGATTATGCAAATTAGATCCTTATTTGCATAAGGGCCATCAAGTTATATGTCAAGCATCACGTACGCTACCTACAAACCAAAAATTACGACAATCCATCAACCGGTTCTTGAGTTATCCACCTTTAGATATTTTTAACAAAAGGCCCTGCAATTCTAGAACAAGCTGCTAGGGAGTCCAAACTCACGTCGATTCTTGTCAACTACAAGCGCTATCTACCATTCCAAATTCGTGATCCTAGCAAGTCAAGATCACGAGATATCAAAACCGGAAGCTCCGCTGCTGTAACACAACAAGCTGCCAGGTGGTCCAAAATCTTATCATTCCCAGGTCTCACCAAGACCGACCTACTAAATATCAAAACAATCCATCCACGCCTTCTCGAGTTATCGTATTTACACACACACACACACGCACGAACGAACGCAACCGAAAACATAAGCTTCTTGGCGAATGTTAAAAAAACCGTTAGAATTGTAAATTCTTATTCTAAGACTTGTACAAATTATGAATACCCAGCATGCTTCGTCCTCCTGGCACTCCATGGCAGATCCCCCTATACCATTTCCCGTCATGCATTGCCGCGACCTTCCCTCACAGTTGTAACACATGGTGATGTCTGGACCTGAAGCGGACAGAAAGTATGAAAATCATTCTCGAAATCTAAATCTAATCTCTAATCATCTGCTTACATTGCACTAAGAAGGTAGCACGAAAATGCCGGTAAAGTCGGGCAATGTTTACTTTGTAAACAGTACCAATCTTTACAATGCTAGTAAACAAAATTCAAGTCTGGTAATTTCAACTCATAGAATTGTTTACACCTAGAGTCCGGTCAGTCACTCTTGTCTTCTTCAATAGACTGACCCAGTAAGACATGTCATGTCGCTTCTCTTAATTGTCAACACTGGGTCAAAGGTAACACAAAGTGTTCTTTCTCACCTTCAGTGTACATTGTCGAGTTGTCCGAAGCAGCTGTGGTAACTATGTTCGGTCGCAAGGTGGAGCTTCTGTGGAGCGTAGTTCTCCCAGTTGTCAGCCCGCCCCTTGCTGTGGTGACTCCACCAGCACCGGTCACTGCAACAACGCAAGATCTGTGTTTATCACATGATAACGTTATATCACTAGTTCTGCGTCTGAAATGACGACATGAACAGCGTTCAAATGTTGCATGAGATTTGAAGTTCCATTCAAGTCCCACAAGTTTTCAAGCTGCGCGCACTACATAGTTGATCTACTCACTCCGGGATAGACCCCTACTTCCTCAAATACGGGGCCTACAGCTTTACATGCCGTCCGAGAGGACGTCGCCAATTAGTTAACCGAAGGAAGGTTTTCTGTCACCGAGACAGTGTGTCACCGATGTCACTGATCCTTCTTATTCGTTTAGTGTTTGAGTCGCGTCAGGGCTTGGTCACATTCCTGTCGTACGATCATTCTTGGGGATGATCGTGGATGTGTGTCGCACAAGATCCAGTTTTCTTGTTACTGAAAAGGCTGCCTTAGATCCTTGTCTGTAGTTGGTTCTGACTCATAGCCTGCTTGAAAATCCTACGACATCAAAATCGTATGACGGCCTACGACGAATGTGACCACGTGGTTAATAACAATATAACCAGAACTCACCCATTGCCTGTGCTGTAGGCACACTAGTTGGGCAGCTCGTCACACCACTGTCCGGGGAGAAACAGTGTCCAATCTCCGGACACGCCAGAGAATCGGGTGGACACAGGCTCCACTCCACCGTGTAACCGTGTCCGACGGGCTGGGAGCTCGGGGTGAAGGCCAGGCTCATGGTCTGGCCGCCCTCGGCGCCGATCGGGATGGGGCCGCCCTGGTCTCCACATTTGGTGGTGCTCGCTACCTCTCCGTTGCTGTCAGTGGTTGTGATCTGTGAGAGTGTACGTGTTGTTACATACTCAAGAAATAAGTTGATACACCCGCACTACTTTCTTATCATCAGGCATAAGTAACCGCCACCTAAGTACTCGTCATCAGGCACAATTTATGTACTAGTACCTAAGGCAGCTTGGATCGCATACTGTAAGTCCGCGGCACATGGCTTGAGAAGTTCACAATAAACATGGAGTAAGCTCATCCAAGGACGTTCAACCGAAGGACAAGGACGTTCAACGTCCTTGGCTCATCTATCTGTATATCTTAATGCTACAAAGTTAGATAACCAGACATAACAAGTGTAATCGGCGTAACGAGATTTATTCAACGGGATGTAAAAATGTAGCACAAACGCCCAACATTCAAGTAATAAAAAGACGACAAGGATAAGGCAGCATTTTCCTGTTAACTGTAGACTGCTGAGCCTTGTACGGCACTTGCACGACTATATATATCCCAAGAATGTTTGCGATCGTACGACAATTGTACCTCAATGTTCCCAGCGTTGCAAGAGACGCCGAAGGGGCCTGTAAAGCTGGCGAGGAGGACGGGGTAGCGTCCGTCCGACTCAGGAGCCGCGGTCAGGGACCAGCTACAGGCCATCCCGTTGATGTAGAAGTCTGGGTAGTTCGGAGTAGTCAGATTGCCGGCTTCTGCGATGTTCTGGACGTGGCTTAGGCACCCTGTGAGAAAAACATGTTTTGGAATACCACGAAGTAAAATGCATGTTGTATTCTAAAACGTGATCCATTCTAAAATATGAGTTACGTAATCACGCAGTGTTTTGGTTCTAAACTAAATCCTAATCTTAACACATACATGCACATACATACAGATAAATAAAAATAAACAAGGCTTACTTGGCAGGCACAAAATGGGGTTCCTGATGACCCACTGTACACAGGACTCTTTATGCTTGACAGTGTAGTCGGCGCCGGCCACGTTACGGAACATTCCATATTGTGGTCCAGCTTTGCCGAGATTTGGAATGCCTGTTGTATTCCAAAAGGTGGTCCATTCTAAAGCATGTTTTGGAATAACACGTTTTGCAACATTATACCTGCGTTGCTGAAGGCTGCGTAAGCCCCCTGACCCTGCGACAAACACTCTTCACTCTCGTCTGCCCTGTCGTTGCAATCCTGGGTCAGGTCGCATTTCCTGGACTGGTTGATGCAGGTGGCGCCATAGTCACAGGAGAACAACTCCGGTAGGCACTCCGCGGACCATTCCAGGTCAAAACCCTCGCCGCCAACGCTGCTGTCGGACCTGATGAATGCGCGAGAGAGTGCGAGACTTTACGAGAATGGGCGAGATTGCACGAGAATGTACGTTAATGGGCCATATCAAATCAAACAAAGAAAGTCGTTCCAAAAAATGTTCTTACAATCCCTTACTGCAGTGGCAAAAATAGATACTTCTACTTTTTTTAAAATTGGCATACATGTTATTTAACTGGCACAGATCTACCCGAACGATTTTCAAAGGTACCCAAAGTGATTTCAGGGCAGTAAAACTGGATTTTTAAATTCAATTCACTGGTCCTTTTTGTAATTTGTAATAAGTCAAATCAACCCTATCCCATAGCATACTGATATCTGTGAGGGAAAAAGGCTATGTCGCTGGTAAGGCAAAAATGCGATATCGCTGACGGAAAACGGTTGCTTGTTTTGTATAGTACCCTGGTTTTATCTATCTATTGGTGGTACCAACAAATAAACGGAATTCCTCACGTAGCTTGTTTTTGGGCTATTTCAAACGCTTCAAGTATAAAATTATGACGCCAATGTGCTACGAAATGGCAGTAAATGTCAATATCGGGCAGATTTTCTCATCCGGAATATTTTTGGTTTTGCCTCCCCGAAATTGCATTCGATGCCTTTAATGATTAAAGAGGCATACCTGAAGTTGATTAGCACGTTGTTGCCTGTACTGGTCACCGAGTTTGGGATTGAGGTACCGCAAACCTTGGCCAGGGTAGGGGCGCTGGTCTGGGAGCCGTCACGAACCTAGTAAGAGTCATGGGGGAAACGCACCTGGTTGACACACTTTCGATCCACCATATTCTATTCTTCATAGGCCCAGTGTGACGCCAAGTTTCTACTCCGTCACATTTCTGCTCGTCGGGGTACTGCGCGTGCCTGGACTTTAGGGCTGGCTAGTGTTAGTGTTATAGTTATAGTTAGGGTTAGGGTTAGGGTTAGGGTTAAATTAGGGTTAGGGTTAGGGTTAGAGTTGGGGTCATTGTTCGGACTAGGGTTAGACTTACTCTCCAAGCAGAGGTTAGGGTTTTGATTGGGCTTATTTTTGGCGTGTTTTTAGGCTTTTTTATCGGGCTTTCTTTTTTCACTGAAATTTTTTTTATGGGTTGGGATAAAAAAAATTCAGTGAAAAAAGAAATCCCGATAAAAAAGCCTAAAAACACGGCAAAAATAAGCCCAAAACCCAAACCTCTGCTTGGAGAGTAGGATCGGGGTTAGGGTTAGGTTTAGTCTCCACATCACGACCAACCCCCTCCCACCCCATGTCTCATGCAGGTATATTGGAAACCCCCAAGCTTGTGTTGGGGGACATTAATTTGGCAGGGGCAGAAATTTGGCTTCACACCGGTCACATTTGTCGGTTGTATGATCATCGTACGGTCGAAAACAAAGAGCAAAAATATCGTTTTGGGTGGCCGAGCGGTGCACGTGGGTTTGTTCCTGTTTGTCCAGACAGAGTAGGTGGACTGCACATGGGTGACGGACAGAATGTCAGACGGATTGACAGACAGAATTTCCTAATGATAGTTCCTGCCTATTTCTTGCCTTAATTGCCTTACCTGCACGTAGTCATAGCTACACTGTGTTTGTTGCTCTATGTCCAACGCATTGAAGACTATGACGATCCGTGTACCTTCTTCAGCCATGACCCACCACCTAGCGGAAAACATTGGAAGAGCAGCCAATACGTCATCAGCTTGTAAATTGTATTAGTCTAGCACTTCCAGCTATATGTTCCGTTTTATTTGCATATGTCCCATTTTACAGTCTTTAACATTCTGAGCCTCGTGTGGGTTGTTTTAGGTCCAACCATAAATGTCAGAAATATGAGATAATTGCGCAAATATGTTGAAAACTGGAAGTAAATTACAATCACATGATGATTTTTTTCAATTAAAATATTTCAATTTTTGGTGCAAAAATGTTACATAATGCCCCTTTAAATACGCGAATACGACCTTAAACGAGACGATCTGCCGACGTGCTTTATGCACAATACATTACTAGTTTCACACAGGCGCCGTACGTTCTGCCGATGTGCTAAGTGACAGGACAATTCTCAACGCAAAAAGGTACAGGACACAGTGGTGAACAACTCTGACGGGTGCTAATGTTAGCCTCACCACAGAAAAAAAGAAAATATAACTGACAGAGACTAATACAAGTTCTATAACGAATAACATTACAGCTTAAAGGTTGGGCAGCCCGAGATGCAAAGACAACATGTATAACAAGATCATGGTATATTTTGTAAAATTGTAAAATTGAATGGTTTTAAACGAAGGCAGGTTCAGTCAAGTGTAAATCGTTTTGTATCGACAGTATTATGCTTGGGTCAAAATCAAAATATCTATGTTACTTTCTGGGCACAAGAAAGGTGCCCAGAAAGTAACTAGGATGCTTCCGAAAATAATTTCAACAGGTTGGTAGAACATAGGATATTGGGATTTTCTTATACACAGCCAGGGATTCCTACCTTGCTTACGTTTCGATGTCTATCAGACACCTTCCTCTGACACCTTTCTCAGAGCTTCTGACTGGAGTACTGCCTTGTGAAGCTCTGAGGAAGGTGTCTGATAGACACGTAAGCAAGGTAGGAATCCCTGGCTGTGTATAAGAAAATCCCAATATCCTAACTATGATGTTGTTTACTCACGCGCAGGCAGAGTTAGGTGGGTACATGGCCGGATACCTAGGGCTCGATATGGTACCTGATCTACCCTGCACTACCACGTATCCCCCGTCCTCTCGGCCGCATCCTGTACAACAATGGTACACACACACACATGTACAAATATAAACACAACAATTGTACAAGGTTTGTGTCTGTTTGTCCGGACAGAGTAGGTTGACAGCTCGTGGATGACGGACAGCATGTCAGACAGATTGACAGACAGAATGTCAAAAGGTCAGACGCAGGAAATGGGAGAGTAGGTTGACAGCACGTGGGTGAGAAAGATTGACAGACTGACAAGAAGTCAAAAAGTCAGACACAGGAAATTGTGGGGGGCACAACAAGCAGAGGTGAGCAATCACCTGCTTTGCCTCCCCCTCCATTTTTCCAATGGAGAAGTCAAATAAAGAAATAAAGAAACATAACTACAGTTCCATAAGGCTAATCTACCTGATACAAGAGTGTGTAGTAAATTGGGATGAGAATGGGCTTTTACAATTATTGGAGGGATTTCTAACGTCTAGACGTTCTTAGATATATTTTCCTATGTATACAATGTCACATGTCATTATCAACTTAAATTTTGCAAATATATATCAGGGTAGAGACTCCGATCTGGTAGAATCAGCGATTCTACCGGTAGAGATCCCGATCGGAGTCTGTTGACAGAGACTCTGATCAGGATGTTGTTAATGTGTTAGGGTGGTTTCCCATTTACAAATCGTAAAGTTCAAGTCAATCCATTGATCTAAAGTGACATGAATAAACGTTGAAAACTTCTTACTGTCTTTTAAGTGAATTTTAAAAAATTTACAGACTCCAATTGGGATCTCTGCCGGTAGAATCGCCGATCCTACCAGATCGGAGTCGCTACCCTGACATATATATGTACATTATATACATATCACGTACGTTTAAATGTATAAGATTGAGTACAGCGCAACATCATCAACAACAACAACAAACGCTATTGCTACTACGATATAAGAGATGAATTCCTAACCTTGCTCCAGGTTTGCACTGGTTTGGCCCTCTGTAGTTGTTAGTTCCGTAGGTTGGTGTTCGACCACACACGCAATCATCCAGGTCCCGGAGCAAAGGGTTGATGCGTTTGTTATGAAAAACAAAATGTCACTTTTTTTTATATGTAAGTAGTTTATAATTATTTGAAAGTTCATGCCCGAGGACAACATGGAACAATGTATAGAAAGAGTATACACAGACAGTGCCAGGTGACAATGGTGACAAGTGGAACAAGTGACTATTCTAAGAACTGCTACGGAATACAATATAAGGTTTTGGAAGCAGTGGAAGACAAAGTGTCCCACTTTTTCTGCAATGAGTGGGTTTGAGAGGTTAACAGGGTTGTAGCTTTTTTTTCGTCAGTAAACGTTTGGAAATTGTGGTGAGTTTTGGTGGCTTCTTTACATAGCTGGTTTTACATCTTTCCTGATCGTTGGAAATTTGTCGGTGACCGGCAAGCATCAACCGATCTCGTAAAACCACACGATTATCGAGAAAACTCCAACCGATTGTCCTTTTGCGTGACGGGTGTTAAATGGACATTACATGTAACATTTTTGCATCAAAAATATTTTAATTGAAAAAAAATCTCCATGTGATTGTAATTTACTTCCACTTTTCAACATATTTGTGCAATTATCTGGGGGGGGGCTCGTAAGTCGTCATATGTTGGCACCTCCACTTACTGAATGACACTTACTTGCAATGGAGTAGGGTTGATTCAACTTACTTTGTAAAGAAATGACCAGAAAATTTACTTTTACCTCACCACTGACAATGAAGAATACAATCAGCAAAACAACAGATGGGCGTTCCAAGATACAAAGATAACATGAAAAAAATGGATAATTGTATTTTGAAATTGAATGGTTTTCCGTAGGCAGTTTTAAACGTTTAGCCAACTATATATCGTTTAGTGCCGACAATATAGGTTAGTTTCTAGACTCAAAAAAGGTGAACCCCCAAGTAATAGGTTCATACTGGCTTGTTCAGACAAGTTGTGCAAATCAAAGATAACGCCTACAAGCTAGGTTCTGTAGATTGCTGAGAAGGGTCACTCTTTGCTGGTTGTATACAGGCTAGGGAAGTGTGATAGAAAATGCACGACACTTTCGCATCGGTACTCACAGAAACAAGCAATTGCAAGACTAGGGACTAAATTACCATCATTTCCCAATAGAATTACGAGTTCGAGTTCAGGTTTAAAAAGATTGCTGTCATGATCAAGCTTTGATTTTGGCCAGGTATTTCATTTCGCCCTCAGGCCATTTCGTCCTTAACGTTGATTATGTTTTTCTCATTGACTGCATGTAGACTTGGTGTTGACGTTGGAATAAGATCTTAGATTAGAATGCTAGCTAAGGGAAAACGCCCAGGGCACTAATTTTGAAGCGGTTGGCTGAAGAGAATGCAGTACAACTCACCTGCGCAACGCCTCAACGCGAGGACGACCGCAAAAAAGAAGAATCCACCTCCCTGCATGACAAAAATCGTGTCCGCAAAAGTCTAAGAAGTCATCAGTTACGTTTAGCAAAGGGCCGGGGTACGATTGTGAGCACGTCTGACGGTCTGTTAGGTTTCTTTCCTGGTTTGAAGAGTTTTGACGTCGCTTTAAATCTTATTAGTTGCTAGGAAAACGGAATCTTGGTATCCAGGGGTTTGTTACAAAGTAAAGTGGATATTGGAGATTAGTCATAATAAGTAGATTTTCTCATTTGCAACAGTAGTTTTTTTGTCGTGGGTGTTTTCCCAGGTTAAGATACAGGTTGATTGGTTTAGGGGCATTAGTGTTCCTAATAAAGCATGAGACAGGCCCCATTGTTAACGTCCCATTTGTCTTGGGCGCTATTCTTTCCACCTTATTAAAACTAGTGTTGTTGTTGTTGTTGTTGTAGGTCATCCTCCTTAACAGGTGAAGCATGATGCCTTTTCTAGTAGTTATACTACAGATATATGCGGCTTCACTACGGCTCGCGTATATAGCTAGGGGTGATGATGTAAATCACCGTGTGGCTGATACGAGACAGGGATTTGCCAGGCCTCCGTCTGGGTGATTTGTAGTGAATCGCCAACTTCCAGATAGTAATACTTGGACCATTGCACACCGTCCCCTACTCTTTTTCTTGTGGTGTTTTTTTTAACGTGCGTGCCGTGTGGCTCTCCCCATTTAACGTCCTATCCGAGGGACGTCCCAAACCGAGCTAGGTATTCATTTCCACCCAGAGGAAAGTGGTTAGAAGTGGGCACAAGATCGGTTACATGGCAGGATTCGAACCCGGGATCTCTTGGTTCTGAGCCGAACACTCTGCCATTGCGTCACACGACCTCACGACCCCACGCTAATAGTAAAAATTGTCTGTTTTTTGTTTGTTTTGTTTTTTACAAAGATAGAGGGGATATTTCTTCTGTTGACGTCATCTCGGTCTTCTAAACATCCGGTTGGACAAGATTGTACCAGGTCGACTGTTGCTTTTGTTAACCGGTTAAAAAATCGCCAACCCCATATATGGTGTACCTAACACATAACCTTCTCGACGAAGGTAATAACATGGTAACGATACAGCGTGGCTTCAACGGTGTATCTTTCCTGACCACGTCACAGCATCGTGTTGTTCGGTCCACATTACATACACCCGGTGGTCCCTAACGTATTTCCCTGTCAAAACCAATCATGACTTAGCCGGTAAAATCCCTTCAGCATGTAAATCAATTAATTTTTTTGACCACCAACCGGGTTGTTGTTATTCAATTACCCGGGCAGTCTAATGAACTCCTGTTGTGTAACGTGAGACAGGTCTGGGTGAAGAAACACAGGCCCCGTTCAAACCAAGTCACTTTGAGCGCGATTCGGGTAAACCACATTCCTCACATCTGGTCCACGTGCCATACGTTCCTTCTAAACCGTGCCCGAGCACGATTCGCCTAAACTACATTCACTGTTGTTTGATGAAAACACGCAAAGTAGCGTGTTATCAATGTCAGAGGTCAACGACCTGTTAATTAGCTGGTGTCCTGCCAGAGGCAGTTAAGCTCGTCCTAGAATGGGCACATTATTCGGGCATTACTGCTCTTTAACTTGCTGCCACGTAGATTTTGGCATTGCATATAACTACAGAAATATCACCCCGTAATCCATGACCGGGTCAATATGCGCAGTAAACCAGTGAAACCACATTGCGTTCAGACGCAAATCGCGATCCAGTCAAGGCGGTTCGAAACTACCTCCAGATGTGGTTTGGGATCGAGGCGCTTTCAATGCGTTCAGATGGAGCCACATGAATCCTGAATCCGTGCAAACCACATCGAAAGCGCTTTGAGAGACTTGGTTTGAACAGGGCCACACACGAAGCTTGTGGCGCGTCCGTTTAAGGCCCCAGTCGCACATAGCCTCCCGAACGCTGGCCGAACCATGGTTAGGAGTAGGGTCGGCTGTGCACATGGTTGGCTGGGGTTCGGTGATGTCGGCTGCGCCAGCCGAATGTTGTAAAATGTTTAAAACATTCGGGTGTGGACGGGAGGTTCATCAAAGTTTCGCTGGTGGTTGGCTAGTGTTCGGGAGTAGTCAAATATGACTCAAATTAGATTTCATACGTATAGAAAGGTAGGCATGGCCTACATCTGGTCAGACTGTACATAGCATTACTTCCCGGAGGTTTAGAATCTCAGATTTCCTTTAGTTAGTATTTGTGCTCGTTTTTTGAAGAGTGAATTGTGCAATAGATAGGACCTAAAACTCAAGAAGATTATAATATAATAACCATATAATAACCACCTTCCTTGCTTGCTAACAGGAGCTGTATTCCGAAGATTACGACAACGTGGCCGTCATGTTCGCCTCCATTCCGAACTTTGCCGAGTTCTACTCACAAACCTTCCACCAGGGGATCGAGTGCCTTCGCCTCCTCAACGAGATCATCGCAGATTTTGATGAGGTAGACACACGCGTACCTGTTACGAATTTGAGGTTGTTTAAAGTGCCTATGGCACTAGAATACAACATTCTCTTACCATCTGCAACAAAAATTAAGTCTAACTCAATGAACATGAAGATGTACACCACACATACACCCTTTGATGGTATTGAACATTGAACCATAAAGAATCATACTTAACTTCCTGCTCAGGTTAGCTTTTGATTCCTGCCACCAGGCAATTCAATTAAACTAGCGGTGACGTCACAGTGACCGTGGCAGCTGGTTTGGAACCTGTCGAAAATATTATTTGGGGAACCAAACAGTGCTTAATTAATTATCGTGCTTACATATAGCAAACAAAGCAAGTGAAAACACTTTGTGATAACAATAAGTGAGCACTGTTTGCTTCTCAAAATCATATTTTTGGCCAGGTTCTGGACCGGCTGCCATGTCCACTCTGACGTCACCACCGGGATAGCTAACGTACAACTTCATTACTTTAAAATGCTAGGCAATTTTGCAAACACTACTTTGTTCTCTTAATTTAGCTGCTCGGAGAGAAGAGATTTGCGGAAATTGAAAAGATAAAAAGTATCGGCAGTACTTACATGGCGGTGTCTGGACTCAACAACAAGAACAAGGTGAGAATATGATTTAAATGGTCACCTTTGCATAGTATTTAGCTCCGTGTACGGATGTTTTATTTTCAGTGGTCTGTATGTGTGTTTGTATTTCCGTAGTTATTTCCACATGCTGGGTACGTCACAGGCCCTGACAGGAAATTAGGTCAAAGGTCCCAGAAAAGGTTATCCCATCTCCTGTATTCAACTTACTACTAAATACATGCCCTATATGAAAGCCAGTGGGAAATGCATAGACAGAATCAGCGAGAAATTCACAAAACAAATTCGCAAAGTTTCTAACTATTTCACGTAGGTGTGAGGTCTTCGATTTCTTGTTTTCAATGGCTAGCGTTAGGTATCAAATATGCAACACTTATGCCTGTTTTTTTGCCATAAACATAACATAACACGCAACTGTGTCCACCTCAGGAGTGCAGTGACAAGTACAGCCACCTGGTGGCGCTCGCGGACTACGCGCTGGCCATGCAGCAAGTCCTGGAGGACATCAACACACATTCCTTCAACGACTTCAGGCTCAAGATAGGTAAAGCATAGCACTGGAATATATAGATAGTTGCATGTCAGTGTATGTTTCCACACTGCAGTTTCTATGTTTCGCCAAAGGGGGTGAAGTCTCAGCTGATTTCCTTGTTCTTGGTGTTCTGTCCTGCCCACCCAGGTCTAACCCATGGCCCGGCCGTTGCCGGAGTGATCGGCGCTCGGAAACCACAGTACGACATCTGGGGTAAAACCGTCAACCTGGCCAGTAGGATGGACAGCAGTGGAGTCACAGGCAAAATACAGGTCGGTATTAAAGGAAAAACAACTTTACAATATGTGGAAGACCTTTGAGTCAGTGCTCATTAAAAAAAAACTTTCAAGCGATCTGTCAAATTTTGGACACTCATGATCAACGGTCGATCTCGCGTTTGTTGCATCCCAATTATCATCAAACAGTGTTTCACACGCTATAGAGCACTGAAAATGAAACCCAATACACGTGTTCTTGCCATATCATCAAATTGATAATAAGGTACTATCAAAACAGGTTATAGGTAAAAAAAGACAGGTGACTTTGGGCAGTAAGTGGATATTATTTACTGTATGTTGTATATTGAAATTTCAGGCGTGGAAAAGAGGAAACGATAGTTGTTTTGTTTTTTTCAACCGGGTCCTTGATTTTAAAATATCGATGAGTCGATGAGGGTTAGACATTCAGGTAATCAGATACGGAAGAAAACAGTTATTCAAGCAACTGGACGAATTTTGAAAACGTCAGACGTTTCAAGTAGCATCCACTACTTTCCGTCAGTCAATCTATCCAGTTGCTTGACGAACAGTTTTTGTGTGTGTGTGTGGATAACTATGTTCCTGTTACAGGTGCCGCAGGAGACATACGCAATCCTGGTCACCCGAGGGTTCAAGTTCGAGTGCAGAGGCGACATCCACGTCAAGGGGTTCGAGGATAAAATCCGGACTTATTTCCTGGTCGGTAAGGACAAATGCTACAGCAGGTTATCCGGAATTCCGGTTTCCGGGCTGAAGAGAAGCGGTGCGGCCCACACGACTCTGGCTACCATAGTGTGCGGGCTGGTTCGGTCTAAACATGCTCAAGCCAAGCGGAGTCTGGAAAACGAGAAACGAAAAGCGGAAGAGAAAAGCAGACACTCCGCGCCCATCATCACAACAGACTCGCCCGTCTATAACGGTCATACCAGATTACCCAACATTCCCCACGGTCACGTGACGAAACCCACGCTCAACCTGCCGCAGGGCACGCCGGGATTACAAATGACTCCTCTTCCGCCAATCAGAAGAAAGCCCGGCGTTGTGGAGATCACGACTTCTGGAGTATAATCCATTTCTGTGTTGTGACTCTTGAAACGTGACTGATGATTTTGGTAGCTATAACTGTCTTTGATACAAAGTTCGTCATCATGAATTCGACGGCATAGACCTCATACAGCTCGTCGGCAGAATGCACTGCACCTGCGCGAAACCTGTAATGTATTTTGCATAGCACTTTACAAGAACGTCTCTTTTAAGGTCGTATTCGCGTATTTAAGGATGACAACCCGCCTATAGTTTTCCAATGGTGTGTCGTAAAAGTTATTGTCTGCAATGGGCAAATTTCTTATGCAACGTTGACCAAACATCCAAGGAAAACCGTGAAAAATCCGAATTTCGCGCAGGCGCACTGCGTTCTGCCAACGTGCTGCCTCATACAAACTTGAGCAAGACTTAGTGCAGACTCTCCAAGCAGATGTTGGGATGGAAGATCGAAACTTTTCTCACTACTGGGCTTCTCTGACAGTTTATCACCCATATTCAATATATAGAATCTATGGACTGTTGAAACGTTCAACTGATTTTACCCTTTAGCACACTCAAGTACTTATTTTGCTACCAGTTTGCTATCGATTACAGGGTTAAGCAGCAGGGAGAAGGTTAATCATGAGCCAAATGTTACCTAATCGCGTTAGGGCGAGGGACCGTCAGAGAAGCCCAGTAGTGAGAAAACGTTACCCAACATCTGCTTGGAAGTTGTTTGTACGTCCGAAAATAATTTCATCAAAACGTTAAAGTTTTCTTTGACACAACCAATAAAGTGATGAACCGGGACGAGGGGGGATACAAACGTAGCCAAGTTTCTGATTGTGTTCTCACCGCAAAAGCACCACCTACATCGGCTACATATTAGCCTGGTTACCAAACCTATTTTAACCGTCGAGTCACTTTTGTCCTCTCCGCTAAAGAGGCTCGGCAGCTAAAATAGGTTTGGTAACCAGATTACAACTTTATTGGTTGTGTAAAAGAAAACTCCAATGTCGTAGTTACTAGTACTGTTATAATGAATACAGCATGTCTGACTATTGGGGCCTTATTGCAAACAGGACTACAATAAACCTTGCCATCACATGTTCATGTCAAGCCAGAACTCACATTCTATTGAATCGCACTTAATTCCGTGAGTCCACGAAATATTCAAATTCGTAATTTGTATAAAGCTACTGAAAATGTACAAACAGAGCTTTGCTGGTTGTTTATCTTTCTACGTGCATTGTTTGTTGGACATGTGTGTGCTTGAACGAGCTATGTGCAATAAAACAGAAGCTTATTTTACTTGGTCTGATGTCGTCTGCTTGTATCTTCTTTATACGCACTAGAATCAGTATTTTCAGGTATTGAAATAACATAACTGGACACCCCTGTGCAGCATCAAACAAAATCGGTTCTTGTTTGATGTAATTAATTGAATTCGGTAGGGGAAAAGATGACCTGAGAAACGTGTGTATACCTTGAAATGCATTCTTAAAAATGCTGCATGTCGGATGATCTTGAGGGACCAACACCGCACTGGTGAAACTGAAGTTGACACAGGTTAATTTCTAAGCGTTCGTGAATTAAATATCTACCCGTTAAGTAAACTGATCAGGTATTGTCATGACTAATTCATAATACTATATGAGGTGATGAGGAATAAGTATTACTTATCCCATGAAATGTTAGAACTTTATGGAGAAGTCTACCATAGTTTCACACAGGTGATACGAAGATAGCAATCGTGTGAGATAGGAAAGCTTACATAACAATAAAAGGACAGTAAACATTACTAGTTTGTGTGCAGTATACGGTAAAGCGTTGCCATTTTCGATCGATTCGAGGCCGAATTGCATTTCAAATGGATTTAAATTTTGTTTTCTGTTTTCAATACCCTACGACAGAATGCCTTTAGCCCTGATAAAAGGAAATAACTCTTTGATGAGAAGTTGTTTGATCCTTCGCCATTAGTTTGATACGATCTGCCTTTCAACCAACAACAAAAAAAGTGTGCAGTGATTGGTCTGCGTTGCAGGCAGTAACATCATCCATTGGTGTTTCAAAAACATTGCGTTGTGTGTTATTTTTCTAGCTTGAAAATTCTTCTGTGTTGGTATAAATTCTTCCAAGTCAGGTTTATTGTGTCTGAGAAGTACAGTTATGTTTTTGTCGGCTAACATATAACTGAAAAAAAGAAGATTTTTTAAATTGAAATATCTCAAATCTTGGTGCAAAAATGTTAAATAATGCATCTTGAAGACAAAACACGCCAGTTTGATAAGTTACGTTTATATTAAACTCTCATACCACCAGTTGAGGTAAGTTGTAAGGCAGGAACTCCCTGTCCTGAAAACATTACTGTTTGATGTATGTCGCATAACAGTTCAATCAACGGTAAGTTATATATATATATATATGTATCAGGCTCATAGCACCAGTCGGACAATCCTCGGTTTGGTCACTTTCCTTTTATTTCTCAACCTTCTCTTAACAACCGCCTTCTCTGATTGGTTCCTCCCTTCCGACCTTTTTTATAGTTTCCCTCTAATCGGCGCCCTCTACCATTTTCTACCCATGTATGGGGTCTTTTACCACAACATACAGCAGCGTACATGTACGTTATTCAAATGTCATCCATTAGTGGTGTGAATAAACATACTACTACCTCATTGATTTGAAGAAACAATAACATTAAATACAAGACTTACAAATACGTGTTGATCTTGTATTCATAAAATTGTGGTCTTTTAGAAAATAACAACTAATTCTGGGGTTCACTTCCCCTTTCAATACCTCATCATCCATTAGTAGTGTCACACGGTATAAACATACTACTGCCTGGAATCGAATAAGCAACATTAAAATACAATGATTAACAAAAACGTGTTACAAAATACAACCATATCGTCAACGATAATAATGACTGTTAATGAAATAGTTATAACCACAGTTGTTGCAACAATTATTGTAGGACAAAAAGGAAAAACCACTACCGGTATTACTGATGGAAAGGTCACATTCATTTCGAAAAACTGTGATTACGACTGTTTCAAAATGTAGACGACCGTTATTTACATGTATCAGCCTGTGTTACGATCTCTCGCTGTCAGAGGCTGATTAGGTCTCCTCTCCGGGAGATTAGGACCATACGTCTTTAACTCAAGAGGACAATTCTCAGAACTACCAAAAGCAGCTCAAGATTCTTTTCCACTATGAAAACTCAGTCAAACAAAGAGCTCAGAATTCTCTCTTAGGATAAATACCAGTCATCACAGCCTCCAACACCATAGTAACAAAACTCTGGCAAGTCCATATTAGCATATACACATAACTCATGATCAACAGGATTAAGATGTTCCCTCCTCTCCTACCTTAGAGGAGTTGGCCATCAAGTTTCTAGAGGCCTGCTCAAGGCGTGATGTTGTCAGGCTAGTCTTTCAAATTTGTGCAGTACTTTGCTCTGCTACATCTCAAACTTAGATTGTCTACATATTACACAGAATGATAAACACTCACTCCCTGTTCTTGGTTGGCCAATGATTACTATAAGAACAATAACAGTTAAATCCAGAATCTGAACTTATATACAGACGTCATAATATAAGCAATGAGAGGTTGAAGCACGTAAACTTATCTTTCCAGAACTTTTAAGACCCCCAAACACCAACTTTGGCAAATAAAAGATCTCTACAATGGTCCTTCAATGATCTCAAGGACCAATTACTATGTTTTTTTTGTCACGCATCGGCTGCCCAATAGTCTCCTTACTGTCAAAATGTAGATTTAATTATGGGGTTTCCGCATTTTCGTACAGAGAATTTACTTGGGAGGCAGTAGGCTCAGTGGAATGATAAATATTTACAGCATCCAAGGATTCAGTAGTGGCCTGATCATGAAACTGGCCCTGCCCTGTCTGATCATGTTGGTTTTCGTACAGAGAATTCATATTTGAGGCAGTAGGCTTTGTGCCATAAGATATATTTCCCGCATCCAAGGATTCAGTGATGGCCTGAGACTGGCACTGCCCTGTCTGATCATGACCACTGGCCATTACAGTAGCTGTGGTGTTTGTGTTGGATTCAGTGATGGCCTGAGACTGACCCTGCCCTGTGTGATTGTGAACACTGGTCATTACAGTAGCTGTGGTGTTTGTGTTGAATTCAGTGATGGCCTGAGGCTCACCCTGCCCTGTCTGATTGTGAACACTGGGAGATATAGGGTCCTTTGGTAGTGTTCGCTCATCTGCGTAGAAAGCATGTGACTTTAAGGCAGATAGCACTTCATCATGTAATAGATCCCCAGCTTTTAGGGATTTCAAGTTAGACTGAGACCGACCATTCCCTGTCTTCTTCTGACCACTGATAGATGTTGGGTTCTTTGCATACATAGTATTTGACTTTAAGGCAGCTAGCACTTCATCATGTGATAGATCCCCAACTTTTAGAGATTGAGTGTTAGCCTGGGACTGACCCTGGCTTGTCTGGTCATCATGATGGTTGTCAATATCTTCATACTGGTGATCATCACCACTGGCCATTACAGTATTTGTGTCGCTACCAACAATATTGGGAGTGAGTCCTAATGGAGGATGCTTGGTCTTCCTTTTGTACCACGCTGTAATAATGATGGTGACAATCAGAACAATGCCAAATACCGGACCACAGACAGCGCCAATGAGAACAGATAGGGGGAGACTGAAAGCAGATTCATTAAAACTGCTGCTTTCTGGTTTGTCTGGGGTGATTGCAAGGGGTGAAGTTAGTGTTAGCATCGTTGGGCTTGGTTTGCCTGCGGCGTATGGTGTTGAGACAGCATTGCGTTTGAAGTACCAGTGATGGCGAGAGCTGACTGTAATACTGTAACAGTTGTTAGAACTTTCTGATTGGCTAATAAGGGGCTGTGTGACAGAGCCTACAGGACGTGCTGTTGGGTTTGTATTGCTTTCTGTGTTGCACCCTGAAGATAAGCATTGGATATCAACAGTTAGTGTTGACATGTTTGGCTTTTCACATATCATTTCTTCAAGATTGACATATTTAAGCCTCTTTCCTTGGAGATTTTTGGGTTCGGTACATATTAGTTGGTCTTTTAATGAGGGAAATTCAGTCGTATTCAGTCTGAAGGGAATCATTTTACAGTCACACTTCCAGGGGTTTCCGTAAAGTTTAATGTTGATAGATGGAAACAAACCATAATCTGAAGGGTAAATGGCAGACATCTTGTTTGACCGAAGATTCAAATTTTGTAGCCGTGATATATTTGCAAATGCACCAGGCTGAATTGTATTTATTTGGTTGTACTGCAGACATAACGTTTTGAGCTGGGGTAGATTTGCAAATGTACCTGCTTGAAGCTTTGTTATCTTGTTGTGGTGCAGAACCAACTTTTCGAGCCTAGGTAGATTTACAAATGTACCTGCCTGAATCTTTCTTATATTGCTGTTATCCAGCGTCAACGTTTTAAGCTGGTGCAGAGTTGCAAATGTACCTGCCCGAACCGTTGTTATCTGGTTTTCGTTCAGGAACAACGTTTCGAGCTGGGATAGATTTGCAAGTGTATCAGACTGAAGTACAGTTATCCTGTTGGAGTGCAAATGCAAAACTTGTAGCCGAGATAGATTTGCAAATGTACCTGTCTGAATCTTTGTTATCCAGTTGTGATTCAACTGCAACATTTCGAGCTTGGTTAGATTTGCAAGTGTACTGGGATGAATGTTGCTTACTTTGTTGAAGTTTAAAACTAACCCGCCTAGCTGGAGTAGATTTGTGAATGTTGCAGGATGGATATTTGTTATTTGGTTTCTACTTAAGTCCAAAATCTGAAGATAAGGTAGATTAGGAAAACAATCAACAACGCTAATACAATTTGACCCCAAATACAACCCAACCAAATCCCTGTACCGTAACAGCTCAGACTGATTTACAGCTGTAATAAGATTACTTCCCAAAAACAACTCAGTGATAGATGTTGGGAGGTATTGAGGGATATTGGTGAGTAGTTTGAGTGAGCAGCGGCAGGGTACCGATGGTTTACAGCTGCAGTAAGGGCGTCTGGCGGATGGCATGTTGAGCTCCTCCAGGATGATGAGAAGGAAAACCAGCATGTGTCGCAGCTTTCTTCCCATGGTGTCCTCCCTCCTAAACAAACAGGAACATCCTGTGTAAAGGCAACTTGATGTCTTTGGATCTCGAATGTAAAAATAAAGATAACTAGAGTTCTACGACCTCATACCTTCGCCAAATGAGGTTACCTTTATGACTGACGAATTATGGATTTCCCCTAATTATGCAAATAAGACCCTCATTTGAATGAATTACATCAGTTGATCATATTCTCCACCCAATGGCAGTGTAATCTTAACAAAGAAGGCTATTCTAACATTTCCTCATAAATTATGCAAATGAGGTCCTGATCCGACTAAGTTATGTTAAATGATGTTCACCTCCAGTCAACGTCGAAATGCGCTAGTATGAAATTGCCAGCATCAACCACTATGGAATTATAGTATTTTCTCATTAATTATGCAAATCAGGTCTTCATTTACATAATTAATATATGGCGATGTTCCTCTCAGTCTTAATTACACATGTCACAAGGGTGAATAGTCCTATCATGGAAGGTAGCTGAATTATAGAATTCCCTCATTAATTATGCAAATTGAATGCTAATTTGCCTAATTGTCATCTAATCATGTCAAGCATCACTTAAGCTACCTACATACCAAATATCAAGACGATCGGTCAACCGGTTATTGAGTTATCCTACTTTAAACATTTTCATACAAACGCTCCTGCAGTTCCAGAGCAGGCCGCTAGGGGGCCCAAACTTCACTTCTTCCTGAGCACAAGAGCTACCTACCATCCAAAATTCATGATCCTAGCATGTCCAGATCACGAGATATCAAAACCGGAAGTTCCGCTGCAGTACCATGACAAGCCGCCAGGGGGCCCAAAATCTAATCATTTCGAGGTCTCATCAAAACCTACCCACTTACCAAATATCAAGATAATCCATCAAAGCCTTCTCAAGTTATGCTGTTAACACACAGACACACAGACACACGGCCACGAAAGCATAACCTTCTTGGCGAAGTTAATAATTAACTATGGGGCCGTCACATTGCGCGAAAATCGATCGGCCGACGAGTCGGCGAGCTCTAAACGACATTTACGGCAGTAGTACGCCCGATGTTTTGTCGAGCATCGCGCGAATTTTCGGGATCGCCGGCGATTTTTCGGAGTCGGCCGAAGCTCGCTGACACGAGAAACGTGTTTTTTATATAATGCCTGCGTCACATTGCCGACAAGCTTCGGCCGTATTTGTTGATCGCCGAAAGGTTGCCCGATTTTGAGATCGACCGAGGATCGCACGTATTTTTGGCAATGTGACGGCCCCTTTATGAAACCAAAAGTTGTTTAAAACAAGTTATATAAAGAAAATGATTCCATCTACCCTTGTCAACAGTCGGAAATGACACAAACTTCTACCCAAACCTGTGCTTGGAGAATTAAATCCTAACTATCATTAAGGCATAGAAAATTGTCAACATAACAGCTATTTCATTCAATGTCTATCCACTGGTAGAGACGGACCTTTCAAGGCAGTCAGAATAGCTTCAGTTCAGGCGCTTTCTGGGCAGGAACTCATGTAGAATGCCTCCGGCACCGGCTTGTAGGCTGCGTCCTTCGGTAGCTGATCCTTTATGCCGTGTGACAAACAACGCGAGAATAGTTTTACGTACATCATGTGATGTTAATTGTCTGAAGCTGGCTATTTGAATAATATTAACATTCATGATTCTGACGAAAATTATCATCATTATGCAGATCTCGAGATACACGTTTAGTTGTTTTTGTCATCCTCAATATTAATATCAAGGTTGTTTACTCTGACGTTTCCATAATTCTATTTGCACCCTCTAAATATAATATCTCTTAAACATTTCTCTGCTTATTTGTGAAATATCATTACAGTCATTATAGTACCCGGCCGTGTTTCTTAGTCACTCTGCCCTAAATAATGCATGTGGCTGAAGCTAGTCATTTAAATATTGATATTAATGTTGTTAACTGCTGAGGTTTGCACCTTACAGAAAAAGAAATCAACAGAAGAATAGAAAATGTAACATTTCTCTTTAAAGAGTCATCCACCTTTTAAATATCTAAAATATTATTGCAAATGTTAACATTATAGGACTGTGTTTCGCAGTCACGTTCGTCTAAATAATGCAACTAGAAACCCCTGTTAAAGCCACACCAATTTTATTTGTTGCTTCTCGGATTTTTTCAGAAAAAATATGAAGCGACAGGGCGAAAAAAAAATAAAAATAAAAACAGGCCTGGGCATCCTATTATAGCCCCAAATGCTAGAATAGGTGCCATGAAGTCAACACAAAAGACTGGGTTAAAATTTAAACAATGAACTTTGAACTTTTAATCAAACCACTGCATTCAATTTGGTAGATGTAACAACTGTAACAATTTGGAAGAAAATTACTTTCTTCAACTGTTGGAGGCAAAAATATGTGCGTTGATTCAGAACCAGAATTATTTTCTTTTTTTTTTGCAAGTCAGAAAAAAATGAAGAGGCGAATCCGAGAAGCAACAAATAAATTGGTGTGGCCTTAAGTCGTTAATAACTTGTTTGAAGTCGTGTGTGAATTATGATTATATTTCCACAATCCTGAAAACATTTTATACAGACTGTGGCCTGGCACGGCAAAATGGTCCATCTGAATTTTCTGGTTTGGACAGAATTTGTCGCAGAAGTATGGCCTCACAAAAAAGTATCAGGGTGCAGCACCCCTGCTTGCCTCTTCAGGATTAACCTTATCTCCAAGTGGATGTTGAGTAGAAAATTATGTTAAGTGGTTCCTGGAGGCTGGGCTTTTCTGACAGCTATCCACCCTTACAAACAGTAAACAAATGTCAATTTTCCATTCCAACATCTGCTCGGAGAATTAAACCCAGACAAGTTGTCTATGCATACAGTTACCTGAAAACTGTATCCACTTGTAGAAAAAGACCATTCAAGCAAGTCAAATACCTTCGTGTTGGCACTTTCCGGACAGGAGCTCGCGCGTAGAGTGCCTTAAGCAACGGTTGCTGTTGTTCTTGTAGGGTGCGTCCTTCGGTAGCTGATCCGTAATGCCGTGTGACAAACAACCTAGCATACGTCTTACGTACGTGGTGATGTTAATTGTCTGAGGCCGGCTATTTCAATAATATTAACATTCATGCGCTTACGACGAAAATCGTAATGATGATTCAGGTCTTGTGATACAAGAGTGATAGACTTTTTTTCAAACCTTTACGTCTAGTAGAAGCAAAATGAAAAGTAGGATTTTATGTCCAGTTTGCATAGCAAAAGGTCGTGTTTCTGCAACTAAAACAGTCAATGTAGATTTTAAAAATCGTAATGTGATGTGCGACATTTTTCGCACTCACACACTAAGCTTTGGTGATTTATCTCACAAACGTAATATTTTAGGTATTATTTGAGTATCTAAAAGGCAATAAACACAATTTATGGTATAAAAAATGAAGCATCAACAGATGTATTTAAAGTTTTGTAGTAGGCAGCCTTTCATTTCTGTGATAGATGTAGTCATGTATAGTTGAATAATGAATATGCCGATTGTGCATCTCAAATGCTCACATTCTTGTTTCTAATTCTAAAGGTTAACTTAGAGAAAAAAGATATATAATTATTGCATTTTTTGCAAACTAGACAAATTGAATACATACTAAAGGTCTCCGCCCTTGAAGCGTCGCCAAAAATTTACTCTAAAAAGAAAAAAGAAAAATTGGCTAAAAATTACATATAATTATCCAAACATGTCCAGATACATGTATAGGTCATGGCCTGTGTACATGTGCATTTTTGGTTCATGCCCTGTGTACATGTACATGTACACTGCCATACATTGTACCATATACGACTGTATGTTAAGTTTTCTACTCACCATTAAAATCTATTAAAAGCTTCCCTATCACCAGATCAACTAACTAATTCACCAGCTAACTAACAATTCACCCAACAAACAAACAAACAAACAAACAAATAAACGAGCTCACAACCAACATGAAAACAAACTGGTCCCAGTCCAGTTTCCATCAGATGACCGAGGTTTCTTTCTGGTCCAGTTTTCATCATGATCAGACGACCGAGAGTTCTTCTCAATCCAATTTCCATCAGACGACCGAGGGTTCTTCTCAATCCAGTCTTCATCAGACGACCGAGGGTTCTTCTCAATCCAGTTTCCGTCAGAAGACCGAGAGTTCTTCTCAATCCAGTTTCCGTCAGACTACCAAAAGTTCTTCTCAATCCAGTTTCCGTCAGACTACCGAGAGTTCTTCTCAATCCAGTTTCCATCAGACTACTAAAAGTTCTTCTCAATCCAGTTTCCGTCAGACTACCAAAAGTTCTTCTCAATCCAGTTTCCGTCAGACTACCAAAAGTTCTTCTCAATCCAGTTTCCGTCAGACTACCAAAAGTTCTTCTCAATCCAGTTTCCGTCAGACGACCGAGAGTTCTTCTCAATCCAGTTTCCATCAGACGACCGAGGTTCAATCCCGGTCCAGTTTCCTTCAGACGACCGAGGGCTCTTCCCGGTCCAGTTTCCAGCCGAACTCGTGCATTTCCACCAGCTGACACAGGCAGGCGCCCTGCTGGGTGTGTCGGCGGGACCAGCGGGGCTGCGGCAGCTTCCTTGTGACCAGGAGCCGGACGTACAGGTCACTGTACTTCAGCAGCAGGGCCTCGGCTTCAGCCTGGAGGAGGGGGGGGGGGGGGTGTTTGAATCATTAGGTTGTGTTGGTTGCTTCCGGATTCCATCAATTGTTCCTTACAGAGGGGAGGGCAACAGCCTAGCAAATTTTATATGATCATATTGTTTAAACTACCAACATTCATCGTGGAAGAGTATATCAAGTTTATCATGAAAAAAATCGCCCAACTATGATCAGGCATAATCTGTATTATAACATTTAAACAGAATTTAAAATTCCGTTACCTTCTATAAAAAAAGTGGGAGGGAAGTAACTAAGTCTTGCCTCTTGGGCATTCAGCGCTTCAAAGTGGACTTTGCTTGGCCGGCATGGTCTCTCGGGCTTGGATTTCTGCTTCTACCGAATCTGTGCGGCTTCCACAATCACTACAAACATGCCAATATGTAGATATTTAACAGAGAAGTGAAATTATTGACAGAGAAGAAGTTCCTCTAAAAGTTTACTCTAAAAAGAAAAAAGAAAAATTGGCTAAAAATTACATATAATTATCCAAACATGTCCAGATACATGTATAGGTCATGGCCTGTGTACATGTGCATTTTTGGTTCATGCCCTGTGTACATGTACATGTACACTGCCATACATTGTACCATATACGACTGTATGTTAAGTTTTCTACTCACCATTAAAATCTATTAAAAGCTTCCCTATCACCAGATCAACTAACTAATTCACCAGCTAACTAACAATTCACCCAACAAACAAACAAACAAACAAACAAATAAACGAGCTCACAACCAACATGAAAACAAACTGGTCCCAGTCCAGTTTCCATCAGATGACCGAGGTTTCTTTCTGGTCCAGTTTTCATCATGATCAGACGACCGAGAGTTCTTCTCAATCCAATTTCCATCAGACGACCGAGGGTTCTTCTCAATCCAGTCTTCATCAGACGACCGAGGGTTCTTCTCAATCCAGTTTCCGTCAGAAGACCGAGAGTTCTTCTCAATCCAGTTTCCATCAGACTACCAAAAGTTCTTCTCAATCCAGTTTCCGTCAGACTACCAAAAGTTCTTCTCAATCCAGTTTCCGTCAGACTACCAAAAGTTCTTCTCAATCCAGTTTCCGTCAGACTACCGAGAGTTCTTCTCAATCCAGTTTCCATCAGACTACCAAAAGTTCTTCTCAATCCAGTTTCCGTCAGACTACCAAAAGTTCTTCTCAATCCAGTTTCCGTCAGACTACCAAAAGTTCTTCTCAATCCAGTTTCCGTCAGACTACCAAAAGTTCTTCTCAATCCAGTTTCCGTCAGACTACCGAGAGTTCTTCTCAATCCAGTTTCCATCAGACTACCAAAAGTTCTTCTCAATCCAGTTTCCGTCAGACTACCAAAAGTTCTTCTCAATCCAGTTTCCGTCAGACTACCAAAAGTTCTTCTCAATCCAGTTTCCGTCAGACTACCAAAAGTTCTTCTCAATCCAGTTTCCGTCAGACGACCGAGAGTTCTTCTCAATCCAGTTTCCATCAGACGACCGAGGTTCAATCCCGGTCCAGTTTCCTTCAGACGACCGAGGGCTCTTCCCGGTCCAGTTTCCAGCCGAACTCGTGCATTTCCACCAGCTGACACAGGCAGGCGCCCTGCTGGGTGTGTCGGCGGGACCAGCGGGGCTGCGGCAGCTTCCTTGTGACCAGGAGCCGGACGTACAGGTCACTGTACTTCAGCAGCAGGGCCTCGGCTTCAGCCTGGAGGAGGGGGGGGGGGTGTTTGAATCATTAGATACTGAGGGCTTGGTAATTAGATTTAGGGTGCATCCACGATTTTGGAACCTTCAACAACTATCTCTCTCTCTCTACCTTATCCCTGGTTACTTCCGGGTACGAAAGTATTGTTTGGGGTGGGTTTGTCTGAAGATTTGTGTGTATTCTTGTCCGAACAGATTAGGTTGACAGCACGTGAGGGGAGAAAGATTGGCAGGCAGAATGACACAGACAGGAAATGAGGTCAAGGTGAAGGTCTCAGAATCTGGCCAGAAGCCTGCAGGAATTTGCGGTCGACATATGGGGGAATTCAGGAAGCCGAGGATTACATGGGCTACACCTTTCAACCACGCACAGTTTCTGTCCTTTATATAGTCCCGATTACAGTACGTCATACAATCTCTTCCACTAAATTCACGGAAACCCGAAATACGAATCCCAAGTCTGGCATCTCTTATTTCTCTTTGTGGTATGAAAAACCCTGTGTGGTTGCAATATGTCCACGTTGAGAGTCTAAATATTATGTACCTGTTGCAGAAAATGGAAAAACCTGTCCCTGAATTATGAGACATGTCTCAAGGGAGCATACCTTGAGTTCTGGCATGCGGGATGTTGGTGAGGAGTTGTCTCCAGTGTTGAGTACGTCTCCACTACTTTCTTCTGACAGTAGAGGGGCAGCAGCATCCACCTCTATTGGTACCGAACCAGACGAAGCACCTTCACACTCCTTGCAAAGAAAAGGGTATGTGAATTATTATAATTAGGTGCCAAGGTGGCCGTGTGGTAAGGGTCTTCGAATCCTTACCAGGCCACTGCGTTTACCCTTTGGGAAAGGCACTTTACACCACTTTCCAAACTTGACTCGAAAATGAGTACCTAGCTTCAGTTAGGGACGTCCTCTTGGATAGGACGTAAAGTCAGTCAGCCTTCACCTTGAGCACGTTAAAGATCCCACCAAACGTATTGAAAAAAGTAGGAGTAATACCCTCCATTTTGGGAGTGACATATCTCAGGAACCTTAAACCCAAATAGCGTAATATCCCACACATTAGCTATAGGTAAAAATGACGTTAAGAATACGTAGAAGCAATTGGTGACTCCCTGGGGATTACTCCAGTTCTGCAGAAATCTGGGAACAAAAGCCAGAATTCTGGTTAGGTCTGACAGAATTTTGGTAAAGTGCATCAGTCCATCCTGGTGTGAGTGGATCTAACTTTACAGTCCGTCTCAAGATTGACATATTGAAAAGGTCACATTAGCTTAACATTAAAGAAAAAGGCACAGCTCGAAAGAGAAAATGTACAAAAAAAATCAAAAGGAGCATAATACATACAAGAAGTCATCATCTAAAATGATAAAGATACTTCGATACTAATTGTATTGAATGCTCAGACTAGGTTGACTAATGCATACAAGGAAACATGTAATAAAATGCATTGAACAGAACATACAGTTATATGCTGTATCCGTTATGATATACAGAACTCTTTCCAAATAAGGCCGCCATTTTGAAGTGTACTCTCGCGAGAGCACATACATTCTGACAGGAACGCGCGTGATTACATGTCAGTGGACTTGAAAAGTCTAATTCATTAGTAATATCGCCTACCAATGAGGGTGAGTCTGATGTGGTCCTCGCCATAAGGTCCCCCAGTATTTGCATCTATGCAAAACATGATTGCATTAGGAAATACAAATTATGCTGAATTAGTTTTCAACAAATTAGAATCAAGAGATGTACGTATCTGAAGAAATCATGACATAACTCACAAGTCAGCCACCTAAAAACAATACTTCCAGAAAGCAAATTACTATCTACTTATCAGAGAATGAAAACAAATACCCTTACCAAACAAGGTCCAGTTTCATAGTACACAAAATGAAGCTAGTGGCAGAGGTAAGGTCACAACAGTGCAGTACAAGTTCCAGTGCGAAATTCTTGAAATCTAACATGGAAAGACATTTCCAAATTTGCTAACATATACATGGATTTTGGTCCATGTAAAATGAAAAATCCCAATTTCCTATACGTTCTACCAACCTGATGAAATTATTTTCGGATGCGCATTGAAATGCTCATAGAAAAGGATACAACTGGTTTGGCGTAACAAGACCATTCGTCTGTCACACTCGCAAACAAGTGGTACTTCATCAGGATGGCGTTCACCTCGACCACTTTCCGCCTCATCGCTCTGTTCATCTGAAGAGCAAGAAATATATATGGGGATAAGTATTGTGAAATCTGAAGATTCTGTTATTAAATCTTAATATACACAAAACAAGAAATCAGAAATCTCCCATGTCGACCACTAATTCCTGCTGGCTCCCTGCCAAATGCTGAGACCTTCACGTTCTTCGGTACACAGATTTCCCGAGTTATAAATTCACTTCCTGTCATTCTGCCTGTCAATCTTCCCGACCCTCGTGCAGTCAAACTACTCTGTCCAGACAAATAGATACACAAACCCACAGTTCAGCTATCCAAAACAATACTTGCGCATCCGGCACGTGCTGCGCCAAATTAAAGGTTAACCTCCCTATCAATCAAGTAACCAAATATCCACGTCAAGTAAAATATTCACGTCAAGTAACCAAATATCCCGCAACGGTCTCGACGCATGCTGGACAAGCATACACACAAACCCACAGTCAAACCCACCCAAAACAATACCTTTGTACCTGGAGGCAATAAAGTAAATCAAATTCGGAGTATAACCGGTATATAACCTGAATAAAAGAGACCCTAATTATATTTAACATCAGAATGAGTAACATTCCTACGGCGGTTTAACACGGTGTTCATGAAGCGCCAACTAGTAACGGTTCGCGGCACTGCAACTCTCTCCCCTGCAACAATCAGACTGCATCAGACCGTGACACGGTTTAATTTAGAGTGCCCCCCAGTGAAGGGTGAAGGTACTGCAACCACTGGCCTCCACCCGATAAGACATCAAAGACACACACATGACGTAATTATTACCTTGTAACGTGATATGTAGCGAGATGGAAAGGCCACGAGTAGAATCAGCCCGATGGGTACAAAGGCTCTTGCTGCAACAGTGTTATCCAAGCCACCGAAGTAGAGCATTAGAATGAACATACACCAAAAATAGAGCACACCCATTCCAGCAGTCATCGTGCACCAAAAGCACCAGTCGCTGAAGCAGCACGTGTGGTAGCCCATCTTGCCAGTCTCCATCACTTTGTCGATCACCGTTAAGTACTCGTTTCTTGGAATCTGAAAGTTGACATTTTATCGCAAGATCAGTAAGGAGACAGAATTGACCATTGAACTTTCATCAAAGTTTATTTCCTAAAACTACATCCCTATGGAACAATATTACTTGAGAATGCTTCCGAAATAGGTACAAAACTGTACAACCTTAAACGTTTCAAGTCTATTTAGGTAAACAAACATCTGTCTTCACAGTCCATTGTTGTAACCCAAAACATGTGAGTGGTTCTTATGAGCCTTGTTTTGAGGTGAAACTTGAAGTAACTAAAAAAAAATTGACGGAGCGTTCAGCCCGTGTCACACGTTCAGAACCTTTCCCCAACCACCAACTAACCGAAGTTGGCCGGAGTTCGGGAGCAGTCTGACCAGATTTAGGCCACGCCTGCCTTTCAATAGGAATCAAATCGAATTTGAGTTAAATTTGAGTAAAATTTGAGTAAAATTTGACCCCAGAACACGTCCCAAACACTCCCGAACAATAGCCAACCACCAGCCCAACTGAACTGTACATGTGTTTTGGCTAGATAAGTAAAGACTATAAATTTAAAGCTATGTGTTGAAACACTTGTACCCATACATGTATTCCTTTGGACATCAGCTCGGTAGGGACAATCTGGTCGTCAAACCGAGTGCAGGGTCGACAGCATGCGCACGTTGCCTCGATCTTATGCACATGCTCGCCGTTGATATAGTCTGTAAAACATTGTGTTATCCAAGTGCAAAAATTGAGTGTACGTGTTCATGACACTATGTGTGAGCGCCATCTAGCAGGATACAATGAAACTACATGTTGGAAGCTAGCTTTTCGCTTTCAATAGAAACTGGTAACAGCGCGATGACCTCTAATTCCTTTTGGCTCCCAGGCCAGATTCTGAGACCTTTGAGCTCCTGTGATTCTGTCTATTCCTACCCGCGTGCTGTCAACCTTCTCTGTCCGGACAACAGATACACAAACCTGCAGCCCAGCCACCCAAAACAATACTTCCGTACCTGGAAGTTATGGAAACAAAGATTCAAGAACATATTGTACACTTACTTGAATTATAGGTGAATGTTGAGAAGGAGTTCGATTGGTTACTTGGATCATCCGAAGTGGATTCTAAGCGGCATCAACAAAGTTAAACTAGATAAACAAACAAACAAGTTATTGAATAACTAGGTGGAGATGTACATATATATATATATATATATATATATATATATTCACGCTATTTCCCGTGCTTTCTGTTAATGTTAGTCTTTTAAGAGTCTTTTTGCAGTCCTTTCAAATTCAATGAAACATTTTTACTCAACAAGGACTCCCTGAGTTGTCTCTAAAACATTTATTACTAAATGCGTTCCAAAAGACTTTGGATCTGTAATTCGTGTACCTTTCAGCGCACCGATGAATTTGTCCAAGAAGTATGGCGTCCATTCTTCCAGGTACGTCATGTGTTGGACAAACTCAGGCAGGTCGCACTCGCGGAGCATGACAGGAATGACTAACTTCTCCCCCTCGCTCAGGTGTCTGCGCATGACCATCTGCATCTCGTACGTGCACCACCTGCTGGCCACGAAGTCTCGCGAGAGTACGAAGACGGTCTTACGGCTCCTCTGGATGGAGCGGACGATGTTTTCGATGATGGGCATGCCGGGAGTGAAATCACGCTCGTGGAAACAACACCTGAATCCGAATTCAGCTGATTCGAGCTTCTGGATTATATCTTTTACCCATGGTGCATCAGCGTTGCTGTAGCAGAAGAACACATGGTACTTCTCGTGTTGGCCGAGAGGGGGCGCTACTCCAACTTGCGCCCTTCCATCGTTGCTGCTGTTGCTAGCGCTGTCTGTATCGTCCTCACTATCGGCTGGGGAATGGCAGTCTTCCCCGCTCCCTCTGATCTGTCCTGACATGACAAACTGCATACAAAGATGCGTTATCAACATTTGCATATATAATTGCATGCATTTGCATACATTATCAAAATTGCATGCATGACTACATTCATGCGTGAATTATGTTACTCAATAGTGACCTTTCACGATCACATGCACTTAGCAGCTGCCAAACTACCATATATTATGGTCTCAGCCTGTACTCACCATACTACTACTTAATGTTTATAATGTTTCGATCTTCGTATGTGTGTTCACAGCTATAACTCATGGAGGGTTTGACAGATATTTAACAAATTTGTTTGATTTTCGGTATGGTTAGTTATTGGGGTCCACATGATCATGCGGTTTGTTTTTTCATTGCATCTGTATTTTCAGGTATTGAAATAAAATATTTCTAAACCCCAGTGCGGTATGTAGTGTGGTTTCGTCTATCATCAACAGTTGTGTCAACTGTAGCCCTTGTGGGCTGTACCACATTACCACACTACTTTAAGGAGTGGAAATCAATGACAATGAAAAAGAACAGTTCCTGAAAATAGTGAAACGTAATATTCATTCAATATTAGGCATTATTCAATGAACAAAGACGACGTTTGGACCGTGAAAAAATTCTAATGTTAAGGAACATCGAATCTTGCAAATCATCCTTCCATGGATCCAGTTCTTTATTTCTGCAGAACTGCTTGCAGAGAGCAAGAACTTAAAGGATGATTTGCAAGATTCGACAACGTCGACGTTCCCTAACATCAGATGAGTGTATTTTTTTCCAAACGTCTTTGTTCATTGAATAGTGCTTATACTACGTTTGACTATTTTCAGGAACTGTTGTACTTCATTGTCGTTGGTTTGATGTTAAGCCTGTAAATTGTGATATCACCCACCTTTTATTTAAGTTATGTAGCGTTAGACTACTGGTAACATTTTGTTAATGTGATGTCTGAAATTGTCAGTAGTCGTTGTGAACATTATGCATTATATACTTCCCAGAGGTTTGGAAACTTATATTTGTTGTTCTTGAAGGAGTTTGCACAAAGCAGTAGACAGGCCAGGTAGACAGCCCAGCCTTTTCCGTAAACCCGACTCCTTCCACTCGCTGGCGCATGGCCAGAGAAAAAATGAGCCAGCCAGTGTAAGAGCCCGTAGCAAATCGGATGGCACCCAGGATAGGCACTACTATAATAGATTTATCTTTAAGTTACTGAAAGAATTGCCTCACTTTAACGACATAACGTTATATCCATCTACATCATGTTTGAACTGACTAAAATCACGTACCTCATGTTCGGTCGAAACCTGTTTGGTTTCTATCCTGGTTTCGGTCTAATCAAGGACGTTCAACGTCCTTGGTCTAATATAAGATTTCGTCTTGTCTCTACCTGAAGCACCCGTAATATGCAATTCTATATATGTTTACACTACCAGCATTTACCTGCATCTAAACAGATCTCTCTAACATCATCTAGTATAATGCATACATGGGGATACTACACTACAATCGCAAGTGCAAACTGAAGCCATGGCATGGAGGAGGACAGTGTTGGTTGCGCTTCCATCAATTGTTCCTTACAGAGGGGAGGGCAACAGCCTAGCAAATTTTATATGATCATATTGTTTAAACTACCAACATTCATCGTGGAAGAGTATATTAAGTTTATCATGAAAAAAATCGTCCAACTATGATCAGGCATAATCTGTATTATAACATTTGAACAGAATTTAAACTTCCGTTACCTTCTATAAAAAAGTGGGAGGGAAGTAAGTCTTGCCTCTTGGGCATTCAGCGCTTCAAAGTGGGCTTTGCTTGGCCGGCATGGTCTCTCGGGCCTGGATTTCTGCTTCTACCGAATCTGTGCGGCTTACACAAGCACTACAAACATGCCAATAAGTAGATATATAACAGAGAAGTGAAATTATTGACAGAGAAGAAGTTCCTAGGATTCAGTTCTGGTTTCGATTGTGAACCCGGACGTGTGCTGCGGTTCAAGGTTGCGCATGCGTCCTGGAGTGATCGTCATCAGCTAAGGTCATTGACATTCTAGCTTTGATTTGAATGTCTGTTCTGGAATGTTCACGTATTACACTGAAAACACTAATTCAATTTTATCATGATTTGAAAAAAAGAACACCCAAACGTTGATTTTGAACATACATTTTACTAATCTCACTTTAACTTACCGACTAAAATCACGTACCTTATGTTGGGTCCAAACATGTTTGGCTTCGGTCCTGGTTTCGGTCTGAGATTTTGTTTTGTCTCTACCTGAAGCACCTGTTATGCGATACGTTTTCACTACTAACTTTTATCGTAGGTTAGAGTATAACTTAATCATGAAAAATAAACAATCGTCTAACTATGATCAGGCACATAACATATCTGCATAACATTTTAACAGACTTCAAAATTACGTTACCTTCTAAAGAAAGACGGAAGTATGTCTTGCCTCTTAGGTGGCAGCATTCAGCGCTTCAGACTACCGGGCTTTGCTTGGCCGCGTGGTCTTTTGAGCTTGGACCTTTGATTTCGCTTCTATCGGACACGTACGGCTTACACAATCACTATAGTGAGAAGTGAACTTCTTGATAGAGAAGAGTTTCCTCGGTTTCGGTCAAACTGAAGGGTTATTTCAGCAACGAAAGGAAAAAGGGGAATAGTGTGTGGTCACTGTGGTGATGTTTTCAATATTAGTGCCGCGTTTAGTCTGCTTTTAATCATCATTTGTTAGTTGCTTATTTAGTGCACAAGATTAAACTTATAAATGGATATACTTTGAATCAGAAAGCACTTTTTGCAAAGCTCTCCATCTTGTTTCTTAGCCTAAAAACGATACAAAGCACTAGTAATATGCATTGAACCATGCTTTGGTTCTAGCAACGAGCTTGATCACCGTTTAGTGCATGGGTTTTGTAACAAGTGCAATAAGTAGTAGAAACCAAGGAGGTTTAAAATCAATTTGATTTTAAACCTGCTTGGTAGAAACTGATGAAAGGGGAAACACATGAATAGATGGTGTATATTATACTATATATTATGTTTGTTTGTATGTACTGTACAACTTAACTCAAGAAGTTGTGAACGGTGGTGCATGATATCAAAACATGGGCAGTAAAGATAGGGAGGCCAGTGGGTGAGGTTCAGGACTCAGGAAAAATTGCTATTTTTTACACCCTCTCGGTGCGCGGTAGGCGAGTTTGTAATTAATATGGCGTCGCGTGTAACTAAGTAGAACCAAAGCAGTGCGTCCTGAGATGGTGTGTATGTTACAGTAGCACATTTCATAATAAACTTCTTTACTTGGCGAAGGCATGTGTTCCCCGAACTCTAATTTGTCAATATTTCTTAAATCTTAATGTTCACGAAACCAATAAACTGTTCAGTCACTAATTATAACACTAATTATAAACTAAACGTGAAGTGAATTATAACACAATAAAGACTGGAAGACATAGGTGTCGGTGATTCAATATTTTAATGTTTTTAAGTATTCTTTGGCATATCATATGTATGGTACTTTTGCAGTGCAGAAATTATCTGCCACAAACACTAGTACTGTAAGATAAAAAAACTAAAATACAAAACATTTCGATTGTAACTATTATAGACACATATAGACATTTTACAACCTGTACAGTCTATGTTACAAACTTTAAGAGAACATTAGTCTATACATTTAAAGCACTCAGAAAAGAAACTCAACTACAACTTGCTACATAGTAATTGATATTCCAAACAAGTGTAAAGGGATACAAATTAATCAAGATGTTGACAGTCAGACTTTAATTTGGCCATGTCTTGACTAGAACTTATATAATAATGTCTGATAAATGCTTCGATACTATTTCATATTCCATTCGATCTGATCAGTAGAATTTGCAAAACATTGGGCATGAGAGACAATTTTTTTGATTTAGAAAGTACATAATTGTACAAAGTTTAATCAAGGTTTAATACAATCTCTACATGTACCGGTAGTAGCAATTGGCAACATAGACTGAACAAATTGGCCTTGCAGCAAAAACTGAATTGTGCCAATACTTACAATGTTTAACTTATACAATAAAATCTATGCAGTACTTCACTAGTAAGCTTTCAAATTGGCAGTTTCATTTTTTTCTACATCATTACTTTTTATTGTCGCTATTAAATGAATGGGCAAGACTGCATCTACATACAAAACAAGTGTAGACAAAAAAAATGCAACATAAAATTCTAAAATAAATTATTGCACAGCTCAATATAGTACATACATTTCGAGTGCAAGAAGTTATCGTGAATATGTACAAGTATGGCAAGGGTACATGGGACTGTGGCAATACTGGACTGCACCATTACGTGATGAGGGGTGTTGTTTATTCCCCGAGTGGCTCGAAGCTTGGTGGTTTTGGCTTCCTGGGGCTAGTTGGCATCTGAGATGCAACAAAAAAGGAGAAAAAGACAGGTAATCACATGACAATATTTTAAAAGAGTACGTCATAAGAAAGCATGTTTAAAACATTGTTATTTGTTATGATAGTTTATTTGTGGGTTGAGCACAAGAGCTGAATTTCTATGATATGGTACATTTGATATGGTGAACTGTGATGTGTTTTTAATGTATTTGAACATGTTTTATTGAACCCAATTATTGACTTTGAACCATGTGTAATCTTTTATGTGTCGAATTGTTGGTAACACCTCAAACTTGTAAGAACATTACACAATTCAGACTTTTGTCTGCGTGTTCCTTGAGTTAAGATAGATTGATTGATTAATTGATTGATTGAAAAATTGATTGATTGATTGATTGGTTGATTGTACATGTATGTGAGTCAATCAACCAATCTTCTGCAGGCACATGGCAGCTGTAGCCAGTTCTATGAGTGTGAGTGGGTCACAAAAAAGAAGTGCACAAATTGAATAAGAGTTTAATACACAAACAAACAAACAAACAAACAAACAAACAGACAAACAAACCCACCTGGTTGTCCCCACGTAGTTTCCATCTCTCTAACAGCACTTCTGTCTGGTCCACTGACCCCTGACCTCTAGCTGGGAGGAGCCCCTCTGGTTGCCGTGGGAACATGGAATGTGTGAGTTCCGCCATGCTCTGTAGAACATCGTTGCTTAATGCAGACTTGATGTTTCTGCTGACCACGGGCTGCAAGGGGAAAAACGGGGCAATCAGAGATGGCAGACTTCACCCCCTACCCAGACTGCTTTGCAACCTGTCCAGACCCATGGACAAAAATAGCAGCACTCCTAAGGATGTACATGTATTACAATGCTGTACAGTGAAAACTGACTGTTACCATGGCCATGGTGTTGGAGACTGTGATGACTGGCTTCCACAGTGACAGATAATCCAGAGCTCCCATTGGACTGATTTTGATAGTAAAAAAAGAATTCTGAACTCTTATTTGTAGTTGTGGGAAAGGTTCTCTCGAGTTAGAGGTGTGATGACTGGTTTCCATAGTGACAGGGAATCCAGAGCTCTGATTGGACTGATTTTTATAGTGATAAAGAATTCCAAACTCCTATTGGTAGTTCTGGGAATGGGAATGGTTCTCCTGAGTTAGAAGAGATGTATGGCCACAAGCTCTCTGGGAGGAGGCCCAATCAGCCCCTGACAGTAAGAGATATTGTTAGGCTGAGGGCTAGGGTAGGCTATGATTTTATTCTATAATTTCCTACCTGTCTGCCAGGCCTGGACAGCACGTTGTCCTTGGCCGTGTCTTTCCCGCTGGAACTCCCGCTGCCCATGCGGTCTACGGACGGGAGGCGCTGGTCTGGCCGTGTCGTGAGTCTGACCCTGATGACCTGGTTCTGGTCAGCAGTAGCTCGAGGAGACACGCCAGCCCTGGGGGAGAGACAATGGCAAAAATGTCAGTGCATCATGTTTTTACATCAATGGAAGTTAGACATCCAGGTAAAGGGTTACCAAGATAATAGTTACTCATTGACAGGCAACTGCATGAATAGATATTGAAAATGGTCAGACGTTCCAGGTAGCATCCACTGCCTATCATCAGTGACTGGAAAGTTGATGAAAGGTGACAAAAAGTAGTGGATGCTACCTGAAACATTTGATCATTTTCAAAATCTATCCAGTTGCTTTAGTAACTGTTACCTTAGTGCAACATTATTATTTTTTTTTTGCTGGTTTGTATGTTTTGCATAACCCATAAACTGGCACTTTTATAGAACGTAGAAGCTGCGTAAGACCAGACTGTAAGGTATGATCCACTCACACCAGGAAGGACCCCTGCTCTTTACTAACATTGACCTAACCTTTCTTCAAAATAATGAATAGATGGCACATTCTTGCATGGAAGTGGTTACAAATTTCATTTGCTAACTTTCCGAATTACGTCGATGGTGGTTATACATGCAGAGAATGAGACGCGAGAAAACGATTACTCAAGCAACTGGATTAGATTTTAAAAACTGTCAGCTAGCAACAAAGTAGTTGGATAGTACTTGAAATGTCTGACAGTTTTCAAAATCTATCCAGTTGCTTGAGTGACTATTTTATTGTGTCCTCCCTATAGAAAAAGAAACAAGTACATTGTGCCATTGACCAGTCATGTAGATGTAGTACCTTCTTCCATGGGTAGGTGGCCTTGCTGCAAGGCCCTCCCCCCACTGTTGAGGGAAGATGTCTCGTTGGTAGGGGCTCTTCAGGTCAGCCATGGGGATCTTAAACCTCTGGTTCTCTGAGTCATCACTGCTCACACTGAACTCACTGTGACAAGGAAACAGAAAGGGAAACATGATGACTACTATATAATGATATACCTTTAAATGAAACATGTTCTGTTATAGGCATCCAATGCAATTCCAGGGGAAAAAAATATTCTGGATGAGGAAATCTGTCTGATATTGACATATACTGCCACTTCTTAGCACATTTTTGTCATCATTTCATACTACATTTGAAATAGTGCCAAAACAAGCTACGTGAGGAGTCCCATCGTTTTTTTGGTACCACCAATAAATAGCTAGAACCAACCTACAGTGCGAGACATGCAACGGTTTTATGTCAGCAACATCGCATTTTTGCCTCACAGATATCAGTATGCCATGGGATAGGGTTGATTCTAGTTACTACATTTAAAAATTGACTTTGAAAATCTAGTTTTACTGCCCTGCAATTGCTTTAAAATTTGTTTCTCATTAACAAATTAACCTGTTGAATGGTTTGTTGATAACTAACAGACCTGTCTTAATTGAATGTTTATTTCTATAACTAACTGACCTGTCTTCGTTGTTGAAAGGTTTGTTGACGGGGTAGGCCGCCTGGTTCAGTCTGGGTTCCACGGCCCTGATCTCAGGTCCAATGTGCACCAGCTGTTCTGCCTGGAGCGACACGGGCGGCATGGAACCTGGCAACAGAACAGAAAAGTGTCTTAACCTTCTTCCTGCTGCCTAACCCTGTTAACAATAGAGAATTGGTGGCCAAATGACTACTTCAGTGTGCTACAGGTTAAATTCGCCCATGATTGTATTTCTTTTCATTCTGACAACTGGAGAATACCTATCAAATACACATCATCCTACATGTACATTGTGTACCACCAGCAAACAACATTACATAGCACTATTGACAAATATGCATCTTTAGTCCTCTTTGTGCATCTTTATGATAATTGTGTTTGTTTAAAGCTTCTGCATCTTGGATAAAGTTTCTGTGAATACATTATACAATATGTTCAAGGTTTCAGCATTGAGGTTGGCAATAAACTACATCTGCATTGTGACAGGCTAGTCTTGTGCATGTCCCAACAGTGCATGTCTGAAGGTGTGACAGATGTCCTGTGTGTTTATGTGTGTGTGTGTGTTTGTGTGTGAACACAATAACCTGTATGTGTGTAGCTGTGTTTAAACACATCAGGCTGTCCTGACAGTGCCAGTCTGAAGGTGTTACGGATGTCCTGTGTGTGTTTATGTGTGTGTGTATGTGTGAGACTGTATATGTGTATGTATGTGTGTGAACACACTAACCTGCATGTGTGTAGCTGTGTTTAAACACATCAGGCTGTCCCGACAGTGCCAGTCTGAAGGTGTTTCGGATGTCCTGTGAACTTTTCTGCTTCTGTGCCTGCACCGCTCGACTCATAGACATCCAGGACTGGAAGCGCTTGTAGTTGTCCTCATCAGCATACTGTATAAAACAGAGGAAAGATACTAGTATTCTAGATCAGATATTGGGATTTTCTTATAACAACCAATAATTCTCTTACCTTGCTTATGTTTTGATGTCTATCAGACACCTTCCTCAGAGCTTCTGACTGGAGTACTGTTTCTTGCCACTATATGTATCTGATGTAAGTCAACCCCAGTGATGAACCAGGACGAGGCAGCATACATACTTAGCCACGTTTGGGGTTGTGTTCTCGCCACAAAAGCGCCACCTACTTTGAATACATACAGCAGTGAAAAGCAGAACTCCAGTCAGGAGCTTTGAGGAAGGTGCCTGATAGACATTAACATGCAAGCAAGGTGATAGATGTTACTGGTTGTGTAAAAGAAAATCCCAATACTTGATGATCTATATAGAGTCCATTCCGCGTTACCGTGCGGGTGTTTGCTCCCATTGTTTTGAAATGTTTGTAACTATTTCTAATAGAATTTCATAGTTTGCAAACTTTTCGAAATTGGTTTTAACTTTGTAAACAGTTTTCCTAAATCAGAAAACATTCGAAACACTCTAGAAGCCATGGACGATGTTCCGAAAGAATTCTAATAAAAGACTTCGCGGGAATACCATTTTTTCGAAATTTTTCGAAATGTTTGTAATTGCCTAAATGATCTGTGAAATCGGTAATCCACCCTTGCCCGATTACAGCCCCAAATACAAAGGACATAGAAAGAACGGGGGGGGGCATCCCGTGGCGATCGTAATCCGCCCGACTGCCGCTCTCCGCGACCAGCGGTAATGTAAACAAACATATAACTAGTTATATACCGTATTTCTTCTATTAAAGGACGCGGATTTGTATCGTATCGAAGGACCAGATATCGAACGGTTTAATTTCTACTAGGCTATTCAAATATGAACTTGTAAAATACATTTTCAAAAATAATAAACGCTCGTGTCCCGGTATTTATCTCCTGAAATACGGCGCTGAATGTTTGTTGTGCCGCACGCACCAGTCGGCCGGCGTGTCTGCTCCCGAGAGCTCCCGAGGGATACTAGTATGCAAATATTACATAACGTGACCGCGATACGCGCCTCCGATTGGTTGATATTTCAGCCGGCAGTGCCGGCGGTAATTCACAAAGCGAACCGACGCGCGTGTAAACAGTATTCTTTGTTAAAAAATATGCGCCAAAATGCTGTTTCCGCGAACACAGAACGATGTTTTAGTGAAGAAATGCACAATTCAAAGAATCTTTGGGCAAAATATATATTTCTTTGCGGATTTATGGAGTCTTTTGCGTAATTTTGACGCTCAAGTTTCCGTGACGAGATCAGCGTGGGTTTGATTTCACCACGTAGTTTTACCGATCAAAACAAGAAACAAAACTCCCGCTAAAGAAAATCCTGTAACATTTCAGATCCCAGCGATTATGTTTTTGATCAAAATATTTGTGGATTCGCACGACGTACCGGCGTTTCAGCCGTATGCTTCCTCAGGAATTCCTGTCACAAGCGGCATGGGGATGCACGGCACGTAGCGACATCTGACAGGCTTCGAGTGCGGCAAACTTGATGTACTCTCTCGCGGCCAAACTCCCCTGGCGTCGTATGTCTCTATTTTGGCCAATTTCTACTCCTTCCATCCGCCTCCCGAAGCCTGGTAGGAAATTTCTTCAGTAAAGATCTTGCCCCCGAAACGAAATTTCCTGTCGCCACCGCATGCGGTGGTCCGACTTTACACTGGCGGCTTCCGCCAAAACAAAGCCACTAAAATAGACAGCGCAACTTGGCACCCTCGTTTATGGGGGCAATTGTGAAAATCTTTTGTTGCAAATAATTCGAAAATTTTCGAATACTGAGTGACTTGAATGCATAATTCAAAGATTTTAGAAATAAAGAGCTTTGTTCGTATTTACTTTTGAAATATTGCCCACATGTTGTAACAATTTTGAAAATGTTCGATTTTCTGCTGATAATTATTTGAAAGGTTTAGAATCAATGGTCTTTAATTTGAAGTAGTTCGAAAGTATTACAAACATGGAGCAAACACCCGCACGGTAACGCGGAATGGACTCTACCAACCTGATGACATTATTTTCGGAATTATTCTAGGTCACTCTACAATTTCTTGCCATGTAACTGCCAAATTACTACAGTCAATGATAAAAGATTGAACAGCAATTGAGCAACAATGGTTTTTGACAGATTTATCTATGATTTTTATGAACTTACATAAACGTTAGCAGTCTGTTGTCTGTCGTCTGGTCTAGTCTTCTCCTTCTCCTCTACTCTCTATTTGGGGAAAATGACAAGTATGGTTAATACTATATCGAGAACTCAATGTTACAGGCCAGGTAGTCTAGGACATCCTGCAAAACTGCATCTTCTCTTTTAATGTGTGTAATTAACCTTCACTCTGCTACCTAACCAATTGGTGCTGAACAGCTACCTTAGCAGGCTAAAGGTTAAAATGACATTTGGAAACGATTAAGAAGAAACTATTTAGCACGTGGTACTGGCTTCAAAGATACATTTGTTTTAACAGAAAAAAAATGATTTCAATGTGCAATTTCAGCACCAAGGACAGGGAATTTTTGTGTTGAAAGTTTTTTTTTTGACCTATGATTTCAATGTGCATTTCTCTTGCAATTTCAGAACCAAGGACAGGGAAATTTTGTGTTGAAATTTTTTTTACCTATGATTTCAATGTGCATTTCTCTTGCAATTTCAGCACCAAGGACAGGGAAATTTTGTGTTGAAATTTTTTTTACCTATGATTTCAATGTGCATTTCTCTTGCAATTTCAGCACCAAGGACAGGGAAATTTTGTGTTGAAATTTTTTTTACCTATGATTTCAATGTGCATTTCTCTTGCAATTTCAGCACCAAGGACAGGGAAATTTTGTGTTGAAATTTTTTTTACCTATGATTTCAATGTGCATTTCTCTTGCAATTTCAGAACCAAGGACAGGGAAATTTTGTGTTGAAATTTTTTTTACCTATGATTTCAATGTGTATTTCTCTTGCAATTTCAGCACCAAGGACAGGGAAATTTTGTGTTGAAATTTTTTTTGACCTATGATTTCAATGTGCGTTTCTCTTACAATTTCAGCACCAAGGACAGGGAAATTTTGTGTTGAAAGTTTTTTTTTTACCTATGATTTCAATGTGCTTTTCTCTTGCAATTTCAGAACCAAGGACAGGGAAATTTTGTGTTGAAATTTTTTTTTTTCACCTATGATTTCAATGTGCTTTTCTCTTGCAATTTCAGAACCAAGGACAGGGAAATTTTGACTTGAAAAAATATTTTTTCTGCTAGCCCCATGACGAAATATAGCTGGAAATGAAAATATTCAAAGTGACAACTTGTTTTTTCCTGTTGAATGTTTGGTGTTTTAAACTTCTTAACAAACCACATGTGTGCCTTGTGTGATAGGTGCAAAGTGCAAAGCCTTATTCCCTTACAATTGCACCATTTAGACCTTAAGACTACATCCTTAACCCCTTTGTTAGCACCTGGAACTAACCACTAACTAACTAACTCACACATGTCCAAACACCAGAGGGATAGCACTGTTGTCTCAGAAACTTCCGCAGCCTGAGAGCAGCCTTTTGTTTTTCTAGCGACTATAGGGAAGATGAAATGGCGGGAAAATAAAGCAGCAGAAGTACATATGTAGGGAGTCAAATCCTGCACACAAGGTCAGGGTATTATATACATTCTGTTGTTAAAGGTTACAGAGATTTTAGTTTTCTAGAGATTTTATCTGACAGGTTTTAGGGCCACAACAACTTAAAGTTGGTTCTCAGACATTTACTGTATCATGTAAGATTTGTCTGGCCCTGACCTCTTCCCTCCTGACCTCAATGAAAAGCAGCCAGCAGGCCGATTTGAGTATTTCATGAATAAACAAAGGCTCAAACAAACAAACAAACAATCTTCCATCCCACCTTCTGTGCCCTTTCCTGCAGTCTCTCCTGAGAGAAGATGGGGATTCCGTGGTTACTCCTGTTGGCGTAGCGATTCACGAAGGGCGGATACCTCGGGATCTTCACGTTCGTGGAGGGCGGGGTCTGAAAACACAGAAGAGAAGAAGCAAAAATCCCTGTCAGTACAAAAAGTAGTCAAACCTGTTTATAGAGACCACTCAAATGACATGTAGGAAATCATTCACAGTAGATAAGTGGTCACTATAGACAGGATTCTTATTAATGATGCTTGAGATAACGAAAAAAATCATCTAAGGTACCATCAAAAAGTGGTCAGGAAAGCCAGGTGGTCATTATGTAGTCACCTGTACATAACTAGTTTGACTGCAAAAGGTATTTTAGAAAATAATCTTGAAGCAGACTTGGAAAAAAAACTGCCATACCCGATTATTAGCTATCTAATAGCCATGGCTGCTTATTGGCTGCTCACTTTCAAAATCTAAACATTTGAAAATTTAGCACCAGCCAATAAACAATCAGCTATTAGATGACTAATACTCACGGCACAGCCAGAGCAGAAAGCAGCCCCACATTCGCACACAGCAGGTTCAGCGCAACAATCTTGAGCAGCATATTCGTATGCTGCGTTTTCAGGCCATGTTGTAGCATCCCATTCATAGCCTGAATATTCCTTCCAATGCAGATGACAATCTTTTACATCCTCTTCTTTCTTTCCAGAATACTCAATGACATCCCTGCTTGTTGCAGGCTTGTGTTTGTCCACAGTATAAACATCTGATGAAGGGAAACTTGCAGCTTGTATTCCAACAGATTTACTTTGGGCTCCTAAACTATGAACAGGTCTTGAACCTTCTTTCAGTCTTACAACTGATTTTGTATCTTTTGTGTCAGGTCTCGACATCTTGGCTGTTTCTGCAGGTTGCAAAGGCTCTGTGACTGAACCACAAATAGGTCTTGAGCTAATCTTCAGTCTCAAATCTGTTCTTGAATCTTTCTTGTCACGACTTGACTTCTTGGCTGGTTGCAAAGGCAGCGAAGGCTCTATTTGTGTTGCTGCATCTTCCCAGTGATGAGTTTGGAACTTTCCATCCAAGGTATTTGGGTTTGAAGTCGGGTACAAACATTCCTCATAACCAAGAAGCTCTTGGGTTGTCAGAGGACACAGTGCGAGTATTTCTGCCGTGTTCGGAGGTACAGGAGGAACTGCTGGTGATTGGTTGTTTTCCCTGCTCTTAGACTGCCCTGTAGATCTTTCCTGAGAAGCTACAGGTTGACCTTTAAGGATAAAAGGTTGTGAATGCTTCTTCTTCTTCTTGTAGACACCTTGGTTTTGTTGTGAAGAGTTCCTCAAGACTGTAGGAGCTGCACCTTGGGCAATGTTGACTTGTTTCTCCCTAGTTGAAGCACTTTGTCCTGACTCTGAGTCCTCCATGCTTCCACTTTCCCCACTTGTGGAAGAGACCTTGGAAGACGTCTGCACGTCTTCTTGCAAAACGTCTTCATGATCCTCTTGAGACGTAGGCAGCCCATCTGGGTCTTTTCTGGAGACTTTCTCTTCTTTTGCCTGATGATTAGAGTTCAGTACCACTCCAAGATGCCTTCTGCCAAGACATCTCAAGTTTTGCACCTCATCACAAGTGAAAAGAGAAGGAGACGATGGAGTCATCCTGAGCTTCCGGGTATCCGGTCTTTTATCCAGCCAATCAGAGACATCTATCTTCTGCCCTGACCAATCAGGAGCTTGGAACTTGCTGTCCTTCTTCTTCATCTTCTTGAATGGGTAGCAGTTAAGCTCATAGGGAGATTTGATTGGCTTGCGATCATGTGACCAGTACTTCAGCGGCTGATGATCACGTGATTTTCGACAGTGGGTGCACGCTTCTCTCGATGACATCCGTGAATGTCCCCTGCTACAGACGACTCGGGAATTGGGGTAGATTTCTAGATGGACAGGCTCGAGGTAGATACATTCCCGTTCAGTTTTCCTCTGGAAGTTTCTCAGATCGGGTATATCTTGATACTTTGTCTTTGGAATCTTCTTGGTTTTGTCCTTTAAAATTTGTTTTTTTGATTAGAAACTGTAGTCATGTGAGAAAACAACACTGCCTTTGGTATTCATCATTAATATTGCAAGGGTTTAAAAACTGTCTAAAATAAAAATTACTACCTTTCTGCAGTTTGAAGAAACAAGAACAGTCATTTTTCTTCAAAAGAAGCAAGAAAATTAGATTGCATTCAGCATTCTGTGAATAGTTTCATCAGGTTGGTTAATCGATGGTTTTAGAAGTTCTTTCTTTCAACCAAAATTGTTCTTATCTGTCAATGTTTCAGAAGTCCTTCTGCTACCTTCTTCCTTCATCAGGGCAATACCGACTGGAGCTACTTTCCTATCTACATAATTGCCCTGAGTGAGGAAGGTACCTGTAGCAGCAAAACAACCAAAACATATGCAGGCAAGAACAGTCTTAGTTGTGTGAAAGAGCTTCACCTAACCCCGCAACCAATTAAAGAGAGACTTGGTAGCCAAACAGTTACTTCTGCGTCATGCTAAAGATTAATGTGGTAGTCTAAGGTTATCCAGCAAAATTATGAGAGTTGGGGGTACATTCTGTACTGAAGAACAAATGCTCACTCAGAGGAATTTTAAGTCATTACCGTTGTCTTGTTGCGTTTCTGCTTCTCCTCCACGTTGTTCATGGCCGGTAGGGCGGACAGGGACTTGGTTCTCTTCTGTTTCTTCTTTTTCTTCTTCCTCTTGGGAGGATCCTTCATCTCAGGTTCTGACTCACTGTCAGAGTCTTCACTTGTGCTGTAATGAAAAAAAATTGCTTGTAAATATTGTGACTTGACTCTGTTATTGAGTGGACACTCCTACATGTAACTTGTCATGTGTACATGGTTTTGAATGAAACATGGTCTTATCAAATTCTATTTTAAGAAATAGTTAAGATTAAGAATGTTTTAAGAAACTCAACAATCAACTGTAACAAAGTATGTAATTCAGTCTTCATACAACAACATACTACATGTATAAATTCATGCATATTCGACACTTACTCGGATTCTGATAAAGTTTTTGTGACTTCCAGCTGTTCCAGTAACCGGATACACCCCTCAATGGTCTCTGTTGACATGGCTTCAATCATCTTATTCACATCCACCTTTCCCTTCTCATCCTTGTACTCTGGACTCTCCAGCAGGTGGGCAGGGAGCACAGCTTTTGGAGCAGCCCTGGATTTCTTCTCCTTCCCCGGCTTGGTTGACTTGGTGTTGGATTTGCTGGTTTCTCTGTCACTACTGGACGATGGTTTGCTGGATGGTTTCTCTTCTGGAAGGACATATAAATGGAGACAAGATTATAAGTACAACATGTAGCATAAGTACAATATAGCACAACACTATCAAAGAAAAATGCTGGCAGAAGTATTTTTTTATTACATGATAGCTACTGGTATTTCTAAATCATATTTACTTAGTACCCTACTTTTCAAGAACTATTAAACAGACTGAGGTATCACACACTAAGGCTTTTAATTCATAAAGTATGGTATGCTGGTAAAAAGAAAAAGGTAAACATTACACAGCATTTTCATAAGACACAAAAAAGTCATAAGTCATAACACCTCAGAGTCTTTTCTTCTGGAAAAGTCCATATCCTTAGAAAACTACCTGACGTTACCTGACTCTGAATCACTTTCCTCATCCTCCGACTCCTCCACAACTTTAGACAAAGGCCTGATTTGAACCACTTTGTGTAATCCAGTACATGCATGTGTTAGGAAAGCATTTAGGAAAAGCAAGAGAAGATTTCAGATTGTTAGTGAGAATATCACATGAAGCCTGGGCTTTTCATACTCACTAGCCACAAAAAGGTAAATTTTAACCTTCTCCCTGCTACCTAACCCTGCAACCATGCATTAGATAACCAAATGGCTACACGTACTTCTGAATCAGTGTGCTAACAGTTAAAAGCAGTCATCCTCTAATGAGATACATGTACTAGTACGTGTACATGTAAGGCTGGACAATTTTTCACGTAATTACTATATACTGGCTGTAGCTTAAGTAATAATGAAATGCAGCTCATCATGGCTCATTCTTTCAGCCAAACACACTGGCTCACCCTTACCCTTCTGAATAAGTGTTAAGGTTTTACACCTTAGAATCAAAGAAATGTGCACTGTAATATGTTGCATTGTTTTTTTTCTTCTAGATACTGATACTGTGCATCTTTTCGGCTAGGTTGATGAAATTGTGAAGTGTGGCAAATATCCGCTGTGAATCACAATGCACCCTACCTCTAGATCTCTCTGGTTGAATTTCAACATCATCAAACATGTTATCTAAGTCTGGACACATCTCAGTAGTACTGTGTTCTACATGAAGACCCAGGTAAAATGCAGGACTTTCCTCCACTTCCACAGGTATTTGTGCTTCAGGAAGTACATTTTCAGTACACTCTTCCTCACTTCCAATTTGTATGGCTTTTGTCCATGATGTAAGCATGCAAGAGGCCAAGTTTATAAGCAAAGATTGATGTGGCGGAACAAGAATTGCATATGAAAAGCGGCAAACGGAAATTAAGAAATCTGGTGAACATGATGCAATATACGTACCACAGTTTGTTGTTTCCGCTTCGTCATATTCAGTACTTTCTTCCTCTGAGCGTTGATAGTGCATGACAGGTTTTGGGACAGACCCTACGTCTACTGACACTGGTTCTAGTCCCATTTATGCGGCATGCAATATTTAAGATCATATTTAAAATGACAAAATACAACCAACTACACACAAAAGTGCAGGGCTATGTTAGCGATTAATAGTATTCGTTTAAACCACACAAATTTAAATCGTTGGTTCTTGGAATTTAGAAAAAAATGCTGAACAGAAATAACAACATGAAAACAGAGTCTAAAAGCCAGGTTTATGTCGTAAACACACAGTTTCAAGAAGTGAATATGGTGATTTAAGTTTTCCTTCCAGCCGTCAGTTTTTATTTTATCCTCCAACTAAACTTTAAGTCAAAAATGTTCAAGAACCAAAGAAATAAATTGGTGTAGCCATAGCATCTACAAGTATTCGGTTCTAGCTGTGAACAAATGTTGGTGGAGAAAACTTGATGAGGTCGTTCACCTTTGTCTTTCTCCTCTTCATCGCTGAGTTCTTCGTTGTCGCTGATGTTCTCGTGAAGTTCTGGCTCATTGGCCGGCATCATGTCGCGTTTCTGCAAGATCATGTGGGTGATGTGCCGCGTCAGGTCCAGGATCATCGCTGACTGTTTACTGTAAAAAAAGCAGAGGTAAAGGTTACTATGCAGCAGTGCCCCCTATTGGTCTGTTGTATAACTGCAGTATCATGTGCATGATGTGCTGTGTCATTTTCTATATTCGTTGACGTAACTTTTATTCATTAACAAACTTTCAGGAAAACTGAGAATGAAACAATGTTCAAATAAAAAGGGCCAAAGTCAGTTGGTACCTCTTGTTCTCCTTGGCTTTGACATAGTCGAGGACCACTTCACAAAACGTCTTGCCGATGTCTTGGAAGTCCTTAATGTTGAAGTGCCTTGGAGGTCCACTATAAAAAAAAAGAACATGCTTCAGGTAAGCAAACGTGACTACAAACAAATGAGGCATATTTCACATGCTATATCGAGAGGATTGTAGTTGTCCACGCAGTGTTTGCCATGTGTCTTGTACAACCTCACTCACAATGTGCAATGTGCCAATTTCTACATTATCTATCCCAGCTTGAGTCTGTAACTTTCACCAGCTTTGTCTTTTTTGGCCTCTACCAAGCTTGAGGGCACGGCTGGAAATAGTAGAAATTGGCCAAATAGAGAGAGATGACACGCCGAGGGAGTTAGCCATCCAGTTTACAGTTTGCCGGCCCCACAAGCCTGTAGAATATCGCTATGTTCTTTGAAGTCCACTAATCGCTTTCTAATAGGTGCCAAGTAGCTAAATGATCCTTTTATTGCTCTGCGACCGGACCGTGACAGAACCGACAGGAGCGACGGCGACCGTGTAACATGTGACAGGAAGTGTCAAAAGTCACCAGGAAATTTCAAATAACGGTCAAGTCGGTCCGGTCAGTGTTTAGTTTGATGACAGTATATATATAGTCCGAGCCCACGAGCCAGTATACTAGAGCCAGTGTACGATGAACCGCGTTTTCCGTGTTGGAAGAGATGTTTTCGACTACGGCGCGTTGCGACAGGGGCAGGCAGATGCTGTTTTGGGTAATTGGCCGGGACGTGTTCGTCGGGCTACCGACCAGAGCTGGCAAGACGTTTTGTTATCAGGCAGTTCGTTTGGTCCAACTTTATAGGCAAAATTGCCGATAAATTTACGAAAGCGTGGGGAAAATATCTATTATGTTTGCCGCCTTCTCTCGTCCTGCACCAGATAACCGCACAACAACGCAACTATCGAATAACCGTGTCATCATTTTTCTTCAAGGTATTGAAAAAAAGGTATTGAAAAAATATTTCCGCTGTAGAAATTAAGACTGGATTAGTTATATCGTTATAGTTATCACTATTTTTGCTAAATTATCTTGATAATAAGGAACAGACACTCTCGAATATGCGTTTTGATGCAACGCGTAATTTGACCTTTGGCCTGAAGAAGCCGCCAGTCTGCCGGACGCGCCCCATCGCGCGTTAATTAATTTACGGCTTAAATGATCTGAACTCCGAAGCTACTGTCTTTGTACAGAAAATGAGCGGATTAGTTTTATTGCCTTTCAAGTCAGCGATATTCCACAGGCTTGTGGGGCCGGCAAACTGTAAACTGGATGGCTAACTCCCTCGGCGTGTCATCTCTCTCTATTTGGCCATTTCTACTATTTCCAGCTGTGCCCTCAAGCTTGGTAGAGGCTATGTCTTTTTAACTGCTGTGCATTAATTACTTACCAAGCAGATGTTGAATGCAAAGACAACATTTTCTACTACCAGGCAAGAATCCTGCACAATTCAGTTCTTCAGTGTGATGAAAGAACTTTCTGCATCCTGTGTTCTGTGCACATATTGTCCAAACACCATAATTCTGCTTCTAAAGATTCGCTATTATTTCATGCAAACCTATCCAGTGCTGTTGGGTGAGCTACATGTATGGCCCCAGATAAACTCTAACCTTTGACCTGTCTTGACCTCAGGTTCCTTCTGGACCCTGAAATTTGCCTTCCTCTTTTTTAAAACACTGGCAGCAGTAGGGGGTTAAAGTATACATGATTAGTTATAGATCTTAGTACTCTAAATTCTATATATTATGTGAAAGAAGCAAAGGTGCATTCTCTTCTCTCAAGAACTTAACCTCTATGGAATAGGGCACTTAGAGTTGACAGACTTCATCCCCTTACCCATCCTGCTTTGCAACCTTTCCATTCCAACTGACAAAAACAGCAGCAAACAGGATGTTAGGCAATGCTCCATTGTGTTAGCATTGCAAATAGCAAAACCATGCAAACAGGTAGATACAAAAATAGACAATAGTTCAATCCATATGAGTCAATGGTTAAAGGGGGGCAAAACTAATTTTTTTTTAGTCCACTGCAGTATAATAAATATACCACAAAGTACAATTCTTACTTGTTTTACATTAGTCCATGACAGATTAGCGTTGTTACACCATTTCAAACTCGCACCTTTAATCTAATTTAATCGGCGAGGTCTCACGACCTTTGACCCTTGTGACGTTAGTGTGCAGGATACTAGTGCTGTGAGATGCGTGGTGGCTGCACACTGACGTCACAAGGGTCAAAGGACGTGAGACCTCACCGATTAAATTAGATTAAAGGTGCGAGTTTGAAATGGTGTAACAACGCTAATCTGTCATGGACTAATGTAAAACAAGTAAGAATTGTACTTTGTGGTATATTTATTACACTGCAGTGGACTAAAAAAAATTTAGTTTTGCCCCCTTTAATCACATAAATACAAAAAGCAGCTCCCTCTAGCAGAATTGTAGAGAACTGCAGCAGCCCCCACCTGCCTAACTTCTCTGTGCCACAGAAGGTGGCCTCCATGGTGAAACTGTTCATGATGCCAGTTCTCCACATCACCACACGACCCGTAGACTCCTTGCACTTCTTGATCTGGAACTTGCAGCCACCGAACGCAAACTTGTCTGGAGCCTTTTTTTGTGGGGAAAAAAGCAAGAATGTTCACATGTGCATATTAAGTTGTACTTAACAACACAAACTGACATTAAATTTTCTGGAACACTTTTAAGATGCAGGTCAGCTTCTTTTGGCTGTAGCCATGTCCATGCACCAATTTTGTACTTTGGTATCATAATAAACAGCAACATGCATAAGAAAACAGTAACTGTTACTCAAGCAACTGAATATATTTTTTGTGTATCCCATTACCTGGATGTCTAACCTTCATTGACATAAACAGGAACATGGGGAGGTTAAAACATCAAGCACCAGAACTTTGATACCTCCTTGGAAAATGCAAGGGGAATCAAAACTAATTTCTTTTGGATGATGCCTACCTAGCACCAAGGACAGGGTAACTACTTAACAGGCACCTACGTTTCAGCACCAGGGACATGTATAACAGAAAAATTTTCTTACAATTTCATCTATAGTATACTTACTCAGAGCAAAAGAGCTTCTTCAATGTGCTATATATTAAGCATTCTAAACAGTACAGTCTATCTAACCACATGACAGTTACTGCATTACCTTCTGTGCCATGAGCCAGGGGAAGAGTCTCTCGTTGATGAAGACCTCGGCCCCGTCCAGTCCCATCCTGCCCTGGATGGAGTTACACCCGTACATGAACACGTTTGGCTTCCTACTGTGGCCGTGCAGGTCACAGTACACAATGATCTGGGGGGGCAAAAGGTACACAGTAATCAGAGATGGCAGACTTCACCCCCATTGAACACACACATACATTCATACACATTTATAGCACAATTTTAAAGGTTTGTTCCCAATTTTGCTTGAAGAAAGGTAATTGAAAGTATTTTGCCCACTCATTAGTTTATTGGGAGGTTATAGGTCACTGGCCAGGATTTATGACACCTCAGGGCAGCCGAGTGGATAAGGCAAGTGGACATGAGATCGAAAGGCCACAGGTTCGATTCCTTGCATTCCTGGCAAGACATTGTGTCCTTAGAAAAGGCATGTTACACGACTTTCCTCACTCCACCCAGGTGCAAAATAGGTACCTGACTTCAGTTGGGGAGGTAAAAGGTGGTGGAAGGAGAGGGATGGGCTTTGCCTTCCAATACGGTGCCTTAGACACAGTGGATTAACAACCCACTGTCCCTCCAGCCTCAAAAAAACTATTTTACAGCACACAACACTCACCTCATGCTCTCTCTTGAAGTTCTCTGTCATCTCCTTGATGCAGTACACAGTGGGGAAGATCTCCTTACGAGGGTTGCGGTAGTTCCGGTTCAGGTCCCGCGCTGCAAGCGAGCAGCGATAGTTCCCCACGATCACGCCATCAGGGTTCAGCATCGGCACAATCTTGAAGATGAAGTTCTGTCTCAACTCCTGAACAAAAACATCCGTAAGATTCAGCAAATTAAAGGGGCAGTATGTAACATTTTTGCACCAAATTTTCATGTGATTGTAATTTACTTCCACTTTTCAACATATTTGAATGTGCATTTACCTTATTACATTTCTGACATTTATGGTTGGCGCTAAATCAGCCCACATGAGGCAGACTCAGTTTGTGGCACCACCACAAAATACCAGAATGTAAACAAACATGGCTGACAGTTGTGTTTCCAACTTTTAAACACACTTATAAGGCGTCATATGTTGGCACCTCCACTTCCTGAATGACACTTATTTGCAAAGGAGTAGGGTTGATTCAACTCACTTTGTAAAGAAATGACCAGAAAATTGACTTTTTGTATCATCTTAATGTTACATAATGCAGCTTTAATATGTTTATCATCTGACAATATAGCCTGTGTTACACAATCTCTCTCTGTCAGGGACTGAATGGGCCTTCTTCCTGTGTGCTTGTGGTCATACACCTCTAACTCAAGAGAACCATTCCCGTTACCAGAACTACCAATAGGACCTCAGGATTCTTTATATGAAAATCAGTCCAATAGGAGCTCACTTTAAAAATCTCAGGATTCTCTGTTTCTTCTGCAACAACTCATCACAGCATTCAACACTATGGTGTAAGGACTGTACCATGTTGAAAAGAGGAGTGTTACCTTGGCAGTTTCTGACTCCCCCGTGAGAAAGTCCAGTAGTCCTTTCATCATCCATGATGCCTGAGTCTCCCCGGGGTGGACCCGTGCTGACACCACCACGCCCTTCTTACCACGGTGGCACGCCTGACGCAGGTTCAACTTTGACTCCTCATCTGGAATAGAAAATAATAAATTATAATGGTGTAATAAGAAGGGTTAACCTGACACACACGATGTACAATGTACAGTTCAGTGTACGTCGATACGGGCTATAGTAGTGTGGTATAGCCCATTAGTCCCACACAGCTTAACTCCTACAGTGGACAACAGCTGTTAATAGATGATACCACGCCACATACAGCACGGGGGTGTCAAATTATTTTATACCAGAAAATACAGATACAATGAAAAGAAACAAACTGCATCATTTAGACCCAAAGAACTAAATTAAATCATATATTGAAAATCAAAGAAATCCATCAAACCCACCGTCAGTTATAGCTGCGAACACACAAACATGAGCCAAAACAGTACATGTACCTTCCCTGGAGGTACATTTATAAATTAAAGTATCATGGATCATACACAGAGTTGCATTAACTTTAAAAAATATCTTCTCACCTGGGAATTCGGTTATAGTGAGCAGGAAGCAGCTGTTGCCGGCCCGAGTCTCGCACAAGACGTCCCTCCTCACGTGCCTTCCCGTCTCCTCGTTATTGCACAGGTCGTCCAGGTGTTCCTTGAGGTCCGTGTAGGTGTAGGGGTAGCAGTGTGCCAGGTAGTATGTGTCTTCTTCATATGGGAATTCCTGAAAAAATTAATTATCATTTATCAGTGTGCTGAAGGTTAATCAACGATTCAGCACCAAGGACAGAGCCTGCTCTACTTGTTCATGAAGAGTCAACATTTCACACAGAGTAGAACTCACTCATTTTTACCAACTAAAGTACTAGGGGGATGTTGACTAAATGGCTTAAAGTTTAAACAATGACTGCATGGACCTAGATGTACATGTACAAAGGTTAGGTGTGAAAGGTCATTCAGTATAAATAAATACTACCAGCTGCTGCCAAGCCAAGTGCCTGCAAAGCTGATGTGTTATGCCAAAGGACAGTTGGTTTTAATTCTGGGGCAACACACACAATTCCCAACAAAGTCATCTTGTATCTTGCATCTTGACAGTTATACTGTTTACTGTATACAATACAGATTGATATAACATTATACATGAACACAATGTAGGACAAAGACTAACAGAAGAAGAGCGATTGAAAAAAAAAAGTAGTTCTTACCATCTGCCACTCCAGACAGAAGTAGTTGATGTCTGGTTGTAAGAGTGGATTCCTGCTGGTGTTGTAGAACTGGTAGTAACTGCAAACAAACAAAAGATACACAAAGTGTTACTAGAAATCATCTTACACAGTAAGCTATACTAACTTCCAAAAAGCAACAAAAATTGACTCCTCTCGCTGTCAACTTGGATGCTGCAACACATTATATTTCAAATACACAATATTGTGAAACAGTCATGGTAACTACATGTTGTAGTAAGAACTTTCACAGCTGATCATTAACTAATAATCAAATTTGTTTGGCCCAGAGGGAGGGGATATTGTGAATGAAATACTAACAGCAACAAATGTACAGATACCTCTTGTCAATAAAGAGTAGAGAACAAATCTTACCTAATTTAGTGAAATGAAATATTATAGAGTATTACCTAATATGGTGCCCAGATCTGTGCCAGCCTATCGTCCTGTCTCTTGCCATTCTCTCAGAATACACTAGGGGGCGCATGCCTGAGGATTGAGGACAGCAAAACAAATTCACCTCATACATGTACATGCAATACACTATCAGCCACATCTATGAAAGGTTCATTTAATTTTTTTCAAGAGTCTGAATTAATAATTCCAGTTCACTCCTCTGATAGCATCTAGTAAGAAGAATATGACTTTCCTGAGTTTGACTTGAATGTCAAAATTCACAGTCGGTTGTTGCAGATGACTTTAAGGACTTTTTAAAGACTAGTAGGCAACCTCACCGACCAACTCCCAAACACAGATGACCTTGGTCATGGTCTGGAGAAGGTCAAGAGGCCATGGTCGACTATGTGTGACTGGTGATATCAACGGAGGTGACTAACCATAAGAATCCTAAACAACTCCATTCTGCAATCAGAGAAGACTCAGGGACAACTTACCATAATTGTAGAGACTGTCCCTCTTGAGCAGGTTGACTATCTGGAACTTGTAGGTGATTCCAGGCAGGGCGTTCTGTACCCTGAAGTAGAACCACTGGGTGTGTCTGGACGTGTACAGGTCTGTCTTCAACACTAACTCATACTCATACTGCCCTCTGGAAATAACAAAACAGAACGTAATTCTATACTACATCATATCGTACAGATCTCAAATAACTTCTAAGTGCGTGCAAATCGCGATCAAAAGGTGTGCAAAACGTGAACAAAAGCAGCGCATTTTTCAATTAAAATTTATGCAAAAGCCGTGCAATCGCGTTCATTTATCGGGTAAAATGTGTACATGCGTTATACAATACTTTTTGTTTTGTAGCCACATGTAATTGCAGCTAATTAGTGCACAGTACAGTTTTCATGGCTTTTTTGCACAAGTTTTAACCAGAATCTGCAACTTTGAGGTAATAACAGTTGCATGTACTTTGGTTGGTTAACTGTCAAAATCAAAAGCAACTAGATTCTGATTCTCAATGACAAACAAATTAATATACAGTCCTTTAGGAACAATCTGTATATTACAGTGCACTATACATGCCTTTACAATTACATGTACGTGACTGTGCATATTATGATATTTGAGATTGTTGAGATATTTGAGCTACAAAGGCAATACGGGTTGTAGAGTCAAGATTTTGAATATTAACTAAATTTTAACTACTAATGTGTTGAGATAACTTACATTCTTCTTGCCTGCCTAAGGTTCCCTGATTCGAATCTGGACTCGAACGAGAGGCTAGGGCAGCAACCCTCCGGCACGTTGTGAGGTACTTGTCCCTTCGCCATCCTCTCGCTGTCAAACACGACGACCTTCCCCCGCCACTGGCGCGGGAACCGCGATGGATCATTGTCGTTAATCGTTCGGTGCTGGAAAACTGAACACAGGCAACTCTTTAGTATCAAAGACATTGAGATAATATGAACATAATGAATTGGATGTATTACATTTGCAAAAGACAAAAAATGCAGTATAGAAAATAAAGAAAACAAGAAAGACGGAAGCGATGTTTGAGCCATCCATCCATCCATCCATCCATCCATCCATCCATTCATCCATCCATCCATCCATCCATCCATCCATCCATCCATCCAACCAACCAACCAACCAACCAACCAACCAATAAACCAACAAACCAACAAACAAACCAATCAAAGTTTGTTTCACACATTATTATCTTTACCAACATGTAGTCCATACTCATATTCAAAATTAGATTATATTATGTTGTTAAACATGAATATGCATATATATGGACTCAGAGTACAAAAAGAAACAAGAGAAAAGGCTCACTTTTATGGTTTGACCACAAAGGTTCTACTTTTTTATGCTCTGTCTCTATAAACTTGGGTGTCTCTATGCGCGGCCCATAGTAGTGAGGGGGCCAAAACGGGCCATGGGGCCAAAATTTCTGGAAAGTCGACTTCGAGTTGTCGCTTTTATGTGGAAACAGATCGTCCCGCGCCAATTCTGTTTTCTCCTCTTCTCCGTAAAATCTAGTCTGTTCCTGATTGTCGGTATCCAACATTCCTTGCCAGAACGTGCTGTCTGCGCTGTTGTTAAACTCATCGTAGTTTGACATTGTCTGCGATCTCACGCTAGGGAGCTTCCCTGAGTTTTCTGTCCGGTCCGATTCCTCGTCTTCCGAGGAAGAACTGTTCCCGTATCCGTTCTTGGCTGGGTGCTGCGGAGAGGAACGCGGCGTCCTCGCGCTGAAGGTTGTCGTGTTGCTATCGTGGAGGCTTCCATACGGGCTGGCGGCCGCGGCAGTCTCTGCACGATGAACCCTCATGTGGAAGGCACAGGTGCACATCTTCTGCTGTAAGGTGTTACGGAAGAATTCTCAATTAGTAAACTATTCATTTATTACATGATTAAGGACTCGTGTACATTAATATTTACATTGTACTACGTTACATACATGTACACATTGTGAGATACAATATAAGTCCCAGATCTGCTGAGGGAATATAGCATTGCCATGTACTAAAACCACAATTAGAACCTTATGCTAGAGTCATGTTTTGTGCAAAAATTATCCAACACCTACATGTAATATTACCACTGGAAGGAACGCTCAGTTAGTGAAATACATTGTCTGGTGATGTCGTTATGAGATACAATTACTAAAAACACTTTGTAGCCTTGTGCTAGAATTACAATCATTACCAATTAAAATTAGGCTATAAAAAGAGAATTTTGGACAATTTTTCTAGCTATTAATGATGTGCAGTTATGGCAAACATACATAGCATTTAATATGGTAATATATACTATGGAATACACGTACTAGGATGATCACACATTACTAAAAGTATCTAATACCAAATTTCCATCCCATATGATAAGCTTAACCTTCTCCCTGCTGCCCTAAACTACAGTAACATGTAACCAAATACAAACTTGGGGCAAAAAAGACGACCTCCCTCAGTAGGAAAAATGTTGAATATGCCACTGGACAGTCTGACAACTCTGTCGAACAACTGTGTTCCTCCTACCTACATGTACCTCCCTAGCTTATATATACTCAGTCATGTGTAAATTTATACACAGATTACTTTACTGGAAATTATGGTCTGAGCCTGAGCAGCTGATTCAACACCCCAAACTTAAACAGGTCCTTAGTCAGAAAAACAGCTAATTTAACTTCTCTTTGTTCATAGTGTGCAGTTTACGTTGATAAATGTTTTGTAATATAACCTTTCTATATGCACTTCCTATGATTCAATTTGTGATATAGCCTGCAAGATGTCCCATGGAAAAAAAATTACAAATGAAACTAGGCTAGTTTACATTGATTAATGTTAAGTAATATAGACTTTATTACATACACTTCCTATCATTTAATTTCTTATACTGCAGAAACCTAGGCTAGATACAGTTCCAGTTTTTGTATATTTGTATCTATATATAGTGTTCTGAATAGGTTGTGGTCATAATTTTTGTGTGGCAGATAGATTTTGGGTTCGGGAAAAAGCTGTTTAAGTTTACAGGACCAACAGCCTGAGGGAATGTTTAACACAAAGCTAGGCTGTGTACCAAGTCACTCATCATTACCTGAGTACACAGAAGTCAGTTATAGCTGCAGTGTTAGCCCTTTTCATGTAAATGTACCCTTTCCCAAACTTGTCTAGTGTTTTGCAGCACATTATAAACACTTTTGTTAACTCTTGTATACAAACTACACAATGTACAGACTGTGGATTACGTACTGTAGCATTTAACCATTTAACAGAATAATAAACATACAAAGTACATTGTACCTCACACAATCCTCTCAGTATCTCACACACCCCTGGTAAATGTACCGCCATGACCAAATTTTCCCTCACAATACGGCTTTCCTGCGTAATATTTCCCAGTTGCCTGGTGAGCTGCTGCAGTTGCTCAAGCTCCTAAGCGACTGTGATCTGTTGTTAAGTTCCTCCCACGGGAAGCATTTTGTGCCAATGTTTAGAATTTAGAAAACAGCTGTACACGTATAGCTGTGACTTCGATGCCCAAGACTGGGTATAACTCCAGTGCATCCACAGTCAAAAATTAGGGGCACAGCTCCAATTTCGTGTTGTAAGTTGAACGTTTAGACCTTCAGAAAACACCTGTCCACGTACAGGTTAGTGCAGGTGTTAATTTGGCGCTCGAGAGGGGATAGCGTGTTGTGGTGTTCGTCATGGTAAGTTGTTGCTGAACATTGTCTACCATTGGACCAGGAAGCAGGTTTACAAGGGCAGAATAGCTTCCATGCAATACTTCACCTTTGACAGATATATGCATTAATGTTTACTACAACTTTTAGCGACCTTAAACTAAAGTGAGGTCAACAGACTATTACTAAGTCTGGTTACCAGAGTGTTCTAGGCAGCATCCGTCTTTCCGTCATTTGACAGAATTTTGCTGCTCAAGATGGACAAAAATTTTGCCCAATCCGTCATCTTTGACAGACAAAAATTGGTGTGTAAAGATATGGAAGCACCAAGCTTAGTCTACCAGCAAAATTTGCCCCACAAAATTCAGGAAATAGCGTTTCAGAGGGTGTTGTCATTTTTAACTCTGGGTTCACTGGACAGGTGCACCTGGATATTTGTGTACGGTACCTCCCCCTACTTTTCACAAAGCAAACAATTCCTCTTGCCCTATATCTGAAGTTTCTGACAAGAGCAATAGTCTGACAAACTGGTCTCAAAACATAGGACTAGCCTGTGAAAACCTTGCCAGGAATTTTTGCAGTAACGGTTAAGCTTTACAAAGTTGCAAGAAATCTGCAAATACAACTCAAAGCAAGCTTTACGTAGTATGTCAGATGCCTGCTAAGCCAGAAAATGCAATTCAAACCCCGACTTCTGCCATCAGATACCTGACGATGTTGACATCTTGCCTGTACAGCAAGACTTGGAAGTTGTACAGCCATGGACGACGCTCGGATGGCTCCAGAAACAGACACCACAAAGTCAGGTTTGTATCACAACCGATCTTATTACACTGTACAACAGTTTGACGTCAGGGTCGTAGCAGCAAAACAATGTTGCTATGTTCCTGACAGTACCTTGTAGTTTCACTGTGTTTCTAATCTGCTATTTGAATGTAAGGCGTAACTGCCTACTGTTGTGCTTTGCCCTGTAGAGTACACATGGCCCGGTGGTGGGCCATTGAGTCTGTCAGGGTTAGCGTACAAAATGTCACGTTCTGTCTACGCCAACTGTGACAGCATGCTTTGATACCGACCTATGTCCTTTTTTTGTGTGACCCGGTATTAGCCACAACACAGAAATGGTTAAATCGAAGATATAAGTCCTTACACAAACATACATATACTACTGTATATAACAATGCTTGTATGTCTTGTTACTTGCATTATTTTAACTAATTTATACTATCAGAGACATGCTAATTAGTACTTACAATGATCTCTAGATTTCAATGTGGCAGTCCTTACATGTATTCCTTCCAGTTTTCAGGTTCAGTCCAGTCATTTTCTAACTACAATATCTTGATTTTTAATAGAGTTATGAATTGCCCTTTGTAATATCAATGCCCTGCAAAGTATACATAGTTGTACAATTATTTAGAAGTCATCAGATGTACAGGTAGCTGCATCTACCACGTAGAACTCTCCATTGAAATTAATATTCAAGACTGTACAAAAGATAGTTATTACGCTTTCCACATATCTAACATAATGTCCCATGCTTGTTGCACCTCGCACTAGTGGAGCTGAAAGTAGTCTCCGTGTAACAGCTGGTGAGAGAAAGCTGTCACATAGCAACCAACCAAAACAAAGATGGCAGGCTCGCGACATTACGACAGATTGACTATACGTACCGTATGCCATGGTGTTAAGTGAACAATGCAATATGGTAAATATTTCAGACTAAGTGTAGACTCAACTAACAATCTGAACTTTAAAAGGACATTCAAGAACAGAATGTTAGATTGGATAATGTACTCTGTCAGTAACATTTTTGGAGGGGATAATATACTATTAGGTAGTACAACATGTACATAATACAGGAGTCAAAATACAGTTTTGTTCAGGTAACGCTGCATTCGGATCTAAGGGAAAAGTTTCTGAGTCCTAGAATTAAATCTTTAATTATACCTAAAATCCAGCTACGTACTATACATGGAAATTGCAAGGGTCTGACACTTTTCAAAACATGAATCTAACATATTTTAGATAATTTAGTCCATTCATAATCAACTTACTGTAAAAAGCCCCAAAAGCTGCAAGTAACACTTCCTGTGACAGAACCAGGAGCTCGAAAAAATCCAGCATAACCAAAACTGACAGGCTTTGATTGAATGACAAGCCTAAGTGTGGGTGGGCTATGCTTCTAAATTGCTGTTTGCCTTATGATAACTACTACATACAAACTGCTGTTAAAAATTAACAAACGTTTAAAATCAGTGACAAACCTGCAACCGGGGAGCCCATTTCAATCTCCGCATCCTGACAACACTTGGAACACTTCTTAAAGACACTGCTACTTAAAGACACTGCGAATCCACCACTGAATCCTTATAATCCGTTTTAGTCTTTTGGCTCAACCAAAAAACAACACCAACACAATGGTATCAGGATGCTCTCTGCCACTTGTGTTGTTTTTTGGACACAAGGAATTTCTGCTGAGGAGTTACCAAAATAAGTACAATGTGCAAGAAAAACTCCTGTCCGAGAAGAGCTTTGTATGGGAAAAGGTCGGATGGTGTTTTAATTCTATGGATCCCCTCTTTTCAGGGGTGTCTTGCTGAGGGCACTTGTTTTTAATAGAAATGGTCTGACCCGTAAATAAGGCACAGTTTATGACAATCATGCTCTTTGTTTAGAGATACACCTAAAGATACATGACTGTACAATTGGTGGTCACATTTGAGAGAGAGCACTGATAACGATTGTTGCCACTAAAGACACACTTCACCCTATACATTTATGGTACACAGAGCGATATTTTCCATGTCTACATGTATATCTGCCTAGTCAATTCTTTTGTACTTCGTTAGCCACCAAAAGTGACACCAAATTATCCACACAATCATGAAAATATTGTAAGACATACAGTAACTGTTATCAATAATATTTTGTAAATCTGAAAAAAACTATATGTACATGTAAGACTATCCTTGTACTTAATTGTTGTTCAATAGTTGTTGCCATACATTGTACCATGTACATGTACGATTGTCGAGCAAAATTTCATTAATTTCAATCATTATGACGACTGTGACCACACCCTAAAGCAACAATATAAAAACACAAAATCTTACTGCACTGCAAGACTTAGGATTAAAACTTGGACTCAAAAACTTTCCTTCACAATGTATGGTATTATTAATATCCAGACTTCACATGTATTTGTTTAATCTAAAAAGAAAAATGAAAACATGATTGACATTACCGGATTCTGAGAGCCCCAGCCAAAAGCCTAGTCCATTCTCTATGGGAAACTGGCTCATATCAAGCTCTCACAGCTACATCTGCGATTTAAAAACCCTCTCAAACCAACACGAGAAAAAGAAAACATACATTACATTCCACTTATCCTAAGCACTGGAAAAGTCCACACTGCCCAGAGTGTTAGCAAGAGCAGCCACTTAGTAAAGCACATTAACACTGTACTTGACCATGACTTTTAGTACAAGGTTGTACTTAAGCCAGTTCCAGTGTTTTCTGTGCAAGCTGTTCCTTCAAACAGAAAGGACTTGAGTTTCCTGGTAATTTGAGCCTTTCCTGATCGTGAGTTCGGGTTACTTTAATTTGCAGGATATACATGTAGCTGTTGGTAATGCATATTATAGTTATGCATACTAAGAATGTTTGTTATAAGATACATTACCACATGGCCTTGCAGTTTCTATGACAAGAAAACAGTTACACAGGTTGCCTTTATACAATGTACATACAATATACAGTGATAATAGTTTGTAGAGTAAGTGATGATATTGGCATTAAAGATTTTCACTAATAGTATGTTATAGTGTACATTTATTGTTTTGTCCCTACATGACATTGTATGAAATTGAAAAACAACATGCCAGGAGTTTAAAATGAAAAAAAAATTGACCTAGATAGAGAAATGCTCCTGGCCAAATATAACAAAACCAGAATTTGACAGTAACAATGAAAGAAGTCCGAAGTTATTCAAATTTCAATATTCAATCTTACATAGGCCTTGCATCTTACATTACTTTGAAAATAGACAATACAGTGACCCAAATACAGAACAAAAGTCTACATGACTTGTACTTCCTGTGTTTAAGCGTCCACAAACCACTGGAACACAAAATTTATAATCTCAACACTTCCTGGAGGTACATGTACAAGTAAAGTGGACAATACAATACAATGTACTATATTATGAACCAGACACACAGCAACAACACTGGACATAATCCTAGGACTGATAAAATATTCATAATGTTAACGCCACTTGCAGGTCAAGCCAGTATCCTTCTTTGACTTTACAAAGAATTGTACAAAAAATTTAAGTTTGTACATTGTGCTGAGTCACCATAGGTACAGGTACAGGTACAATGTACATAAAATCATTAACATTAAATTATACAATGTGACAGTGTGTAGCTGATGATTTCAGATTTGGGTTGGAAGATTTCAAATGTACACAGGTCAAATACATATTCTTTAAGATCTTTTCACAACTTCTTAAATGGAATATTTTCTTAGGATTAAGATTACTTCTGCAGAATCTATTCATAAATGGGTGCAAGTAAACCACAACATTGCTTTATTTTGGCCCGACATGACCCAAATGTTACATGGACGTTACCATAAAGCGTTTGTTTACCCATCAAATATGCGTCGGGACTATATATCACTTGGAGTGCCATACAATGGGCAGTCATTAAGGAATATGTCAAGATTCAAGAACAATTCATACTTATCTACCCCAATTTGATGACAATGTTTGCAAAATTTGACTGATATTGGGTGCACTTTAGCAAAGATCATGTAAGAAAAGTTCAATAAAAATTCTTTAAACACGTAACGTAACATAGCTGGAATTTTTTCTAGTCAACAGGTTGTTGGAGATTTGGTTTTGTACCTAGAACCTGCTAAAGATTCTGTGAGTATTCCTTTTAAGTTTGACATTGAGGGAACAATTATATTTGTCATTTTACCTTTCTCTAGAACAAATTAAAAGCTAACAAATCTCCCCATTGTTATAAGGATATCATTGTGTGACTTAGAATCTGAAGGTTCTGAGTTTGAATCCCTGGCAGGCCCCACTGTTGTGTCCTTGAAAAAGGCACTTTACACCAGTCCTATTTCCTCACTTGATTCAGGTGAAAATGAGGACCTAGCTTTAGTTAGGAATGTCCTCTCAGATGGGACATAAAGCGGTCCTGTGTTTAAGGAGAGGCACACCTCGAGCATGTTAAAAATCCCACCGCACTTATCGAAAAGAATAGGGGTCCTTCCCGGTGTGAATGGTTCAAACTTTACAGTCTGGTCTTACACAGCTTGCACTTTCTGTACAAAACTGTGTAGTGGACCAGGTGTGTTACACCTAAAGGCAGTTTACTGGTTATGTAAAACAATAAACAGACATGTTTGCAAAATTTGACTGATGATCATGATATGGGGTGTACTCTAAATTCTTCACATAGTTGGATCAACAGGTGGTTGCAGTTTTAGTTTTGTACCAAGAACATGTTATCTAAATTCTCTCAAGTAATTCCTCAGTCTCAGGTTTAATGTTCGAGAATCAACATTTTACTGTCAACTTTTTCTAGAAAAAAATTGAAAGAAATCTACCCCTGGACCAACTTGAAGGATATGTTTGTAAAATTTGACTGATATGGGGTGTACGTTGAATTCTTTATATAGTTGAATCAACATGTGGTTGGAGTTTTGGTTTTGTACCTAGAACTTGTTACGATCTTGACTATTCCTTTCAAGTTTGAAATTGAGGGAAGAATATTCTCCATTAAACTTTGTCTAGAACAAAACAAAATAGCAAATCTAACCCAATTTTAATGACATGTTTGCAAAATATGACTGATATGGGGTGTCATGTACTATTGTACTTTAAATTTTGACATAGTTGAATCAACAGGTGGTTGGAATTTTGGTTTTGTACCTACATATTATGTAGAACCGGTGATACATAATTCCTTACAAGTTTCAATATTCTCCTTTCAACTTTGCCTAGAAAAAAAAAGCTACAGGTCTACCCCAATTTGCAGGACATGTTTGCAAAATTTATTGGACTGATATGAGGGTACTTCTAATTCTTGACATAGTTGGATCAACAGGTGGTTGGAGTTTTGGTTTTGTACCTAGAACCTTCTATAATGATCCTCTGAATATTCCTTTCAAGTTTGATATTGAGGTAACAATTTTTCTTCCAATTTTCTCTAGAACAAAAAAGAATAGCAAATCTACCCCAATATGAAGGACCTGTTTGCCAAATTTGACCGATATGGGGTGAACTTTTAATTTTTTACATAGTTGGATCAACAGGTCGTTGGAGATTTGGTTGTGTACCTAGAACCTGCTTTGATTCTCTGACTCCTCAGTCTCAAGTTTGATATTCAAGGATCAACTTTCACCTTTTTCTAGAACAAATTGTCCTTGAAGTCAAGAAGCCTATTCATGTTTTGGAAGTATGTATTGAACAAGGAACAAGGAGAGGCTGTGTCATATACATTGTATAACACTACAGAAGTCATGTACATGTAAGCACCCAATTTATATACAGGTTACACTTGTCATTATTCTTAGTCACTGATGAAAGATGGTATCTGAAACATCTGACTCTTCAGAGAATTTATCCAGTTGCTTGATTTATGTTGTATTATGTAATGCTCTACCTCGACGTCCAACCTTCATTGACGTATCACTTAGCACTAGTCTGGCATGCTGCCTAAGTCGGCATAGTAACCCAAACATCACAGTATTATTATCACATAATCGTCACACTTATCAATTAATTTGTTAACACAATTCTGCAGGCAATGTTTGGACTATACTTGCGAGCGAGCAAACCTGGCACTTTGTTGCCATAGCAACAGAATTGATACAGGTGGCTGTTTGTTCCGTACGTTGCAATTGGGCCACCAAGTTCTCCTTAGTAAGGAAGTTGCTATGATAAGGTACAATGTTGTACTGTACTGTGCATACATTGTTTTCAGGTTAGGTCTGTAACCTTGTAACCTGGGCAGGGGTTTTCAACTTTTCTGTAACTAAACGGTGCGTAGATGTGCGTTTAAGGACTGAAAAACATCAAATATGGTAAAAACTGCGTACTTTAATATGTGGTAATTTTGGAGCTTAAATGGACAGATTGCGGAAAGTCTTCCGGTTTTGCTCCACTTTTATAAGACTTGGGAAAACCACCTGTTAGAGATGTTTGGATTTGTTATTATATCATTATGAATACAATATCTAACGCTTAGTCTAGTGAATGTGGTGATATTTTAGGGCCAAACTGTACAGACTGTATAAAGGTCTTTGGTTTTGTTCCACTTTTATAAGAGTTACAAACACCACCTATTAGAGTGATGTTTGCATTTCTTGTTATCTGGAATCTCGAATATTTTAGATATTAATCATATAACTGTCGTCACATGCAACGGTTGCCTCCATTAGGAGTTATGCCAAGGTCAGACAGCCCTACAATATCATGTTCCGACACCACTGGTTAGGGTTGTTGGAATATAGGTTGACTTGTTAGAACATAGGGGTTTAACTACATGACTGTACATAATGATTGTGGATTTAAAACTTGACAAGGGGAGGGGCATCCCTCAACAAAGACGGGGGGGGGGAAGCCACAGACTTTGTAGGAAACCAACACTAGTAGACTAGACTAGCGTATAACTGTACAAATCATGTAAGTTACAATTACAGTAACTGCTTTATTAATTTATTTAGCAATGTTCAAGCAAGCTGTTGAATGGTTAAAACTGCAGCAAGATTTGTTATGGACTAACACCAAAATATCTGTGGGACCACAACATAAAAACTCTTTCAGACTGTTCCACAATAGTCTCAAAGAGACGATTAAAAAGAACAAGCTGCCATGTACATGTAGCACCAACAGGTAGGCAAACACAAACTTTGGAAAAATGCCATCACACTAAATATTCCATCATGTTCCTTAAATATGACAACAAATCTCAAGACTTCATAGGACTCCTTCATGTACATCTTCATCAGACCTCCTTCTATGTTTTCTAGTGGCCACAATTTAGCCATTTTTCATAAACCAAAAGGCATGCCTAACACAAACTTTGGAAACATGCCACCATGCTAAATAGGCAACAAGCTCTAATTCCATTATTATGTCCCTTAAAAATGAGAACAAATATTAGACTTTATGAGACTTATTCTGTTAAATCCTAACCTCACCTTTCCTTCCATGTTCTCTAGCCACCATTTAGCCATTTTGCACCTCTGAGTGTTTGTCGTAGCAAAACTGAAGCCATGTACAATGTACATATAAACCAACACAAACTTTGGAAACATGCCGCCACACCACACAGGCAACAACTAATAATTCCATTATGTTCCTTAAAACTGACAAGAAATATTTTATGAGACTTCTAGAGAGAAAGTTTCTTACCTTTCCTTCCATGTTTTCTAGCCACCATTTAGCCATGAGTAACCAGCAAGTGTTTGGTGTTACAACAAAACAGCTCTGCAATCCTCGCTACCCGCTCTTCTAAATCACCGAGGACCAACTGCCAACAAACACTTTCCACGCTCGAATCTTGTAAATCCTGGTCGGCTAACCTAATAATTCACCCTCAGCAACCGCAGGTAACTAAACAGGCTGTCATAAGGGGGACAATAGAAGGCATGGCCTGGCACACTGGGGGCAGGAATAATTAAATTACTCGGGTCAGGCGTCCACTTTCCCAAAACCTGGCTGCCGTTTTCCCACTGATTGTTTTGTCTGAGAACGGAAATTACAACGGAGTATCTGCGGGGGTTCTATATTTTCGGAAACACGGCACGTCTACTGGATAATAAGGAGCTTTATGCCACAATAATCTGATTACTATGAATGTTTTAAGATATGCCATTCACAATTTGTCTCTATTCAAGAAAAATGCAAATGTACAACCAAGTTAACAAGATAAGATTATGATGTATTTCTAAAGGCTGTTTTCTTAAGGTACATGTATGTCCTTTATATGTAAGAAGTGGTCAGTATTCTTTTTTTAAGAAAGAGTGCCCAAAATCTTTCAAATTATCGTATGTTTTTGTTAATTACATGTACATGTAGCCCAGAGCTGAGAATATAAAATTTAATTCAAAAAATAAAGGAGTCAGACCTTTTTGTTCATCTGTTGTGACATGTACATTCTATGGATAGAAAATCTGGAAAGTTTTATTAATAACATTTAAGGGACTTTATAGTTAATAAACATTCATATGGTAATATATACACTTTGCGAAACATTGTTTATGGCCCGAGACTTAAAAACAGGTTTCAGAGTCCACCTAGCCGGCTATTCTTGGTGCTACATTAAATTACAATTTGTCAGTTGACAAAAAAAGAACCAGACAGCTTTCTCTGGCACTGTTTTCTTGCAGCTGTGATAGTTTGGTATTGTAGCACAGCAACAAAATGTCAACTTTAGTCTGGGACATAATCTGGTACAGGTTAAACACTGAAAATTACCTGCACCAGACAAGTTTTATACCTGCACCACTCAAAATTTAGGAAGTATGGATCATACTAATAAAACAGTTCAGATTAACCATTGCCAGTATTTCTTTTATGCTTCATTAGTTGTAACTGAGTCAATACAGCTAAATGAAAATCCACATGCACCTATTTGTGTATAAACCCAATAAATAGACCAATGCAGGTTAGGTGCAGGTTACATCAGAAATACCTGCACAGCTCCAATTTTACCTGCACAAACCTGCATAATTATGCAGGTGGTATTTCCAGCCCTGTGACATACATGTAGGTGTGTGTGCATGTACAAGGTACAGTAAAAGGTAAACAACTCGTTAAGGGAAACTTGGTATGGCAAATGTAGCAGCAGTGACATCCATAAAGTCACGACTTTCCAACTGTAAGTTAAAGAGTTTATTGTTTTTTAGCTGAATGTTTTGAAATCGTTCTGTCTAGAACAATGGGTGTGTGTAAAATGTGCTTGTACTGAATGATTGTATAGCTGTAACAGTAACTAAAAGTAAACAACCCGTTAAGTGAAATTTTGTAGCAGTAGTGACATCAATGAAACTTATGACGTATGAGGAAGAGTTTAGTAGTTTTTGTTTGCTGAAAGTTTGGAAATTATTCTGTGTTTGCTGAGGGTGAAACCTTTCTTAACCAAGTACAATTAGGACCTGATTTACACCAAGGCAAAAACCTGATGGTACAAATACTGCGTACGTCTAATTTTTCCTTTGACGTATGTCAGATCATACGCTAGCCCTCAAGGTAACGTACCATCAAAACATACATTCTTGATGTAAGTCAAAGCAGGCCAATTTACACGCAGGAAAATTTCAACATACAGTTTTCATACCATCAGGTTTTTACCCTCGTGTATAAATTGGGTCTAGGTCTGACATTTAGGTTGTAAAACAATTTCAGATTGTTATACAGTAATGTAAACTACATGTACATGTATATAAGGCCAGAACAACCAAATCACCAAAATTCTTTTAAGATTACACCCTCTTTCCATTAGGAGGCCTGCTGAGCAAATATTTGACAGATCGCTGACAAAATTTCATAGACAAAGAACAATTATTAATAATTATTTTGTTGTCTTTTAAATCATACTTTTACATCTTGCATCATACATGTATTCCAATTATGAAATCAAGGGTCACACAAATCCAATTTTGATCACTGAACGATCGCTAAATTCTAGTGGAAAGGGGGGCCTTAGGTCAAAGCATCATGGGGCCTTGTGGTTAGGGTTGTTTATTCAGAGTCTTAATGTTCTGGGTTTGAATCCCGGGCGTGTTAAGATAGAGGTTAAAGTTTGTTGGGTTTAGGTCTGCTTATCGACTTGTGTGTTTGAATGGCAAACACTCCATGTGTGGATTGTTGGTCCATGGAGGAGCCTTTAGTTAATCTGGGAACATGTGGCCATGACATTTAGCAATCAGATAAACACTGTCGGACAAGTTTCAAGGATACTAATTTAGATTGGAACAGGTGGACTAATATGATTACTTCACCCCAAGGAACTAATTAATATTGTTTTGAGCTTCTTTGTCTGTCTGTCTGTCTATCTGTCAGTCAGTCTGTCTGTCTGTCTGTCTGTCTGTCTGTCTGTCTGTCTGTCTGTGTCCATTTCGAGGATTCACAATGTAGACAAATTAAATGCAAATGTAGACAAATTGAATTGCCATACAATGTACACCCTCTATCTGGGAACTTTATTACTTGAAGCCATACTATTTCTTCAAAAGGTCACAACTTCCCCATCCAACATCTGCTTGGAGAATAGCAAAGAAGAGTCCAAAAACTAGTGAGACAGGATTATTAAAACTCCATAAATCAAGACAGTTAACAGTACAGTTGCAAAACAATGTGTTAAGTCTGGGGCATTTATAACAAAAAAAATGTTTTCTTGTGTGGAGAATTGAATGCTTGAGGAGAGCCATTTATTAATATGTTCTAGCAGATCTTTTGGGGGCAAAATCAACTGACAAGACAGTATGAGTATCCAATAGGCAAGAAATTATCTAATAGGCAAGACAGTAGCGTAGCGTGCGTAGTCCAGTGGTTAGCGACCCTGCCTCTGGACTAAGAGGTTGGGAGTTCGAGTCCCGGCTGTTGTCGCTCACCCGACATGCACGCTACTGGAGAGGGTCGCAGTCCTTAGGACGGGACGTTAAGCCGTGGTCCACTGTTCATTGTGCTTGTCGAAAAGAGCTAGGGGAATTTCCCCGGTACAATGAACCTGTAAATACTGTACATAGCGTCTGTCTTCTCTGTTACGACCAGTGTAAGATTAGCTCTTCAGTGAGCTAAAACTGGATCGAGATCACTTTCCTTACAGTATCCATAGGCAAGACAGTATTCAATGGGCAAGACAGTATCCAATAGGCAAGACAATATCCAATAGGCAAGACAGTATCCAATAGGCAATATCCAATAGGCAAGACAGTATCCAATAGGCAAAACACTATCCAATAGAACTTCATTAGAAGTGAAGACAGTATTCAACTGGCCAGTGTCTTGGATAATGTCTTGCAGCTTAGTTACGACTTTGCCACTGAAACTAGTGAAAGGTCTAGATCTGCTTGGAAGTCGAGTCACAGATCAGCACAGCACAAAACAGCCAAGTTACGCCTTCCTATGATTCACTAGTTACAATGTATATAGTATTTTCTTAGAACAAACGAACTACCGTAGTACATTCAACTCATTTGAATGACTCCTTGCACAGATGTTGGAGTTTTTATCTCTACGATCTTTTATCTTGTCATGCCTGATGGCAGAAGCTAATTGGACAGTAAGCCTATAATCAAGTCTCAATAAACAGTCTATAAATGTCCTAAGATGGCTGTTTGGGAGAAAAACTTAAGCTTAGGAGAGAACAGTGTAGACTGCAGAGGTCTAATGAATCTAATAGTAATACTTAGTAATACATGTCATTGATTGAATGTACTTTTCTGACTTTCTATCAATAGCCTGTTTTGCTACTTGTTTTAAATATTAGTGGCATCTCGATGAAGGTTAGACATACACAAGAAACATTTTGTGAACAGCCAACAGTTGGCATTTTTTAAACACAAAAAAAAACAGTAAACACAAAAACCAGTGAACAAAAGGGTCAAATAAGGTCAAATGAGGAATCACAATGAACAGTTGAGCTACTCTTCTACTGGTCGTGACTGAGTCACAGACATTACAAAATGTATGTGCAGCATAATTTTACAGATCCATTATAAAAATGGGAAATTCCCAGTACAAGTACAAATGAACACATGGACCACGGCTTAACAATTCCTGTCTTATAAGGACTACGACCCTTTCCAGTAGCGTGCATGTCGAGTGAGCGACATGGCCGGGATTCAAACTCATGACCTCTTGGTCCGGAGGCAGGGTCACTATTAAGTAACCACTGGACTATGCATGCTTCTGGGACTACTTTGAAATGAACTATGCTCAGGCCATACCTCTGGGCGTGATGCATCCTTTTCAGCTTCCCCCTCCATAATTACAGTACAAAGTACTGATTCCTATATCTTATTTTTCCCAAATGTAAGACAGAAATTCTGTCGATGCTGGTTCCCACAACCTGCCGAAATATACCTATTCATAGAGGGCGTTGCCATAGAAACAGTGGCATGATGTAGAAACCAGCTGGCAGTAGCCATGGCAACGAGAAGATTGCCAGAAATCCAGCCAGATTACAGGGCTGTGTTGTCGAGGAGAGTAATTCCAGTCTTTTTAAGAACCCGGCAATGTTTGCCTAGTTAGCACCTTCTAGACACCAAATGTAGTTTTGATGTCTGGAGCAGGAACAATCTTACAATACTAAATATTTTGTTCATATTCAGATTTATAAAATGACAGGTGGAGAGTATATTATGAGTAAACTCATGCATTAAGTTTTGGGTTACCAATACAATCATGCATGCACACTGGAAACTGTTGACTAAGTTTTGACTAACAAAATCTGAACATTTTTCAGAAATTATGAGGGCTGTTCCTGAGAAAAAAATACCACTTGGGGTCAAATACAGTCAGGTGGGGGGGGAGTCCATTTGAAATCTCCAAGCAGATGTTAGGGTGGAAGATTTTACTATTTTCCGACTGCCGGGCTTCTCTGACAGCGGCTAACCCCAACTGTTAAAAAATTTATGATCTTCCACCTCAACATCTGCTTGGAGATTTGGAAGAGGCCATTGCCAACCAAAGATGATAGTATGTGTCAATTTCCAATGATGGTGTAAGGTGTTATGCTGAGCATAAATGTATTCTGAGGTGTACATTATACAGCATATTGTATTGGAAGCTCCCTCTATCATTGCGATTTATATTACAGCCTTTAGGACTGACTAGTCAGAACATGCAACTTTCAAAATTGAAAGACATCACTGATAAAAAAGGAAGAGTCTATAAGCATACAGACTTTGGTTACATTTTAGATGTACACAAATATTAGATTTAACAAAGTTACGTAATACCAGAAATCTTTTCATAATAACTAAAACCTTAGCCCCAAAGAAACTAAAAAGAGAGAATGACTGAAACTCTTTTCCAAACTACAAATTTAAAGATTATAACTCAAACACTCCTACAGATTATATTCTTTACATTCAAGAGTTAGCTAAATAATAACACCACTGACAGATTACTTCAACTTTAGCAGTCACAGTAGAGGATATATTGTACCTGTCGTCCGGGTTACCGATGTACGTGACCAAAAAAACGGCTGAATTTTGTTTGCTTGTGACCGAGTCTTTGCCGCAGCCTTCGCTAATTAGCTCAACTCCACAGTAAGGCTGAGCCTGTCAAGGAGGCAGGGGAAAATGACAAAGCAGGAGCGGTTAAGGCTGTTGGAACAGGAAAACACTCCAGAGACAGAGGAGTGTGGCCACTTGTCAAGTCAATGGACCAAACCAAACAAACTACAGGGGTGAGTGGGTAAATATTACCCTGAGTCGATCATACTATTCTACATTCTAGTTCGCAAGAAAACTGGCTTAAACATGTCAAAGTGACAACCCCAACTAATAAATCTCTTGTACAAGCTGAAATATTTCTTTCCAACACTGAAAACAAAACAGTACCAACCTCAAGGTAAAGACAACATCATTACACTCCCGTGGACTCAACAGAGTGAATCGATCCATGCACTCTTGACTGTACCACATATCATCAAAGAAAGAGTCAAGAACAATGTTTACTATAATCTAGCATATTAAAGCACAGTGACTGTAGTTATATAAAGATTTCCTACATAATACAGAACATATTTGTGGAAATTTTGTCTTTTCAAAACAAACGCTGTCTACTGAATATTTAAAACAAGACTGTTAAGTGCTATGATAGCGATGGTGTGATCAAGCACCCGGTCTGCCACTCCAGACAAACACTCCAATCTTCAAAAGAGCGGGGAAAAGCGACGCTAACCGTTAAGTACAGATCTGTCATGCACCGATGCCGGGCTGTCAACAACCAAAACAATAAATCAAAGATCCAAAACCTTTTTGTGAATTTCTTGCTTTAGTCATTATTGTGAATTTCTCACTGATTCTACATGTATCTCGGCATTTCTCTGCTGCTGGCTCCCATAATGCGACAGGCATGCACACATAGTGGAACTTGAAGACAGGATTTGAGATACATGTAACGTTTCAGGGACCTTTGACCTAACTTCCTGTCAGTATCCCCGACATGCCTCAGCAAGTGGAAATAACTAGTACGAAAACACAAGCAAACACACAAAAAGACACACCAATAACCAAGGAGATTCTACAAAAACCAAGTTTCTGTAAAATAGAGTTAGCCAACCACCCAATAGCTTGAAGTGGACTGAGAAAAAAAAACAGTCAGATAATAATAGGCAATGACATATTATACCAAACTATTTGTTTTCATGATAAAAAGGAGGCATGATATTATACATGTACAGAAAATGTATCATACAATGTCATGTACATGTAAGCAAGAAGGTTAAAAATCAAAATGTAAGTCTTAGAGTAGGCTGTGTGCCTATAACTGTAATACAATATGCAGTTGCTGTACTGTACAGAGATCTCGAATAACTTCCCAACCTCCCATCTACATGGGTACAAAACGTGATTAAAAGCCATGCATTTCTCGATTAAAACACGTGCAAATTTTGCAATTCCTGTTTAAATCGCGTGTGGTTATGCATTACAGATAGCCACACGTGATTTTAGCTAATAAGTGCACGCGGTTTACACGGCTTTTGCACAAGTTTTAACTGCGTGTTACATGTACATCAGGCTTCTGATCGTGATTTAAACATGATTTACACGACTTCTGCAGGAGAAATAAATAAGTTAAAACCACAATTTTGTAAAATGCGTGGGGAGGGAAGTTAACCGAGATCTGTATTGTACCAGTCATATACATGTCTGTATTATTTATTGTCATTTGCTATGTTTGATTATTTGATTAGTTTGTTTCACTTTGTTTAACTTTCATTGAATTCCATGTTGTCCTATGTGTATGTCTTGTTGGGCTACCTTGGAAATCAGTCTATCAGAGACTGAAGGTACCACCCAACCGTTTTTAAGATTAATAAATAAATAAATAAATATACCTGTGAATTGATAATTGTAGATGGCAGCAAAACAAGCTCCAAGGCTTGTTGCTCCACCCAGGGGCTTAAAGTGTTCTGCTGAAGCTGCTCAGGACTTGTTCTGAATTAGCAGACAATGTGCTGAAGCCTCCAGCTGGTCAGGTGTTGGATTGTAGCCAGCTCCAGGAGTGGCACTTGTCATGCTACAACATGCCAAGAGGTATTTGAAACAATGTCCCATCTATTAGTAACTAGTACATTTTTATATACCTGTCAGGTACTTTTTTATAAGGATGTATCATTTACTATCAAACTTACTAAGTCTTGTTTGTTGAATTTTTACCTTCACTGCACAAACCAGAGGTTGCGTGTTTGAGGAGAGCGACACCTCAAGCATTTTAACGGCATCCAATGCAATTTAAGGCCTGGCAAAATGAAAAATATTCTGGATGAGGAAATCTGTCTCAATGATATTGATAGTTATTGTCATTTTTTAGCACACTTTCATCATCATTTCATACTTGAAGTGTTTGAAATAGCCCAGAAACAAGCTACATGAGGAGCCCCTATATTTTTTGATACCACCAATAAATAGCTAGAACCAGCCTAATATATGAAACAAGCAACCGTTTTCCATCAGCAACATCACCTTTTTTGCCTCTGAGTCAGATATCAGTATGCTAATAGGGTTGATTCAACATTAAGTTTACTTACAATAATACTACATTTTAAAAGGGACCAGAAAATTGACTTTGAAAATCCAGTTTTACTGCACTGAAATCGCTTTGGGTGCCTTTAAGACACATTAATTGGATACTGTGATTTATAGCCTAATAATTGTTATAGATAGGGTCAAACTCACAGCTGCCTTTTAAAAGCTCTTGGTCAAAGTTAATGGATAACAGATCGATAATAGCAACCTTTTTATTGCACCATAACAACCTCTAAGTAAACGGTGATACATCCTGCATTAGGGCTTTGTTATAGCTTTTTTGATATCGTACAATAACATGCCCTAAATTTGCTCATCATAAATTTTGTAGACGGGTATAGTAAGGGTACTGAAAGGTTGGTAGGACTTGAAATACTTTTTTCTGCACATGCACGACTATAGTTTTTTTTATCAGATTGGGTGAGCACATCGGCAGAATGTAACTGCATCTCCACGAAACCCTTTATGTATTGTGCATAGCACTTTAGCAGAACGTCTTGTTTAAGGTCGTATTCACATTAAACTTTTTTAAGGATAACATCCCATCTATAGTTTTTAAATGTTGTGTCAAAAAAGATTATGACCGTCTGCAAGGGGCAAAATTCTGATGCAATGTTGATCAAATTATGTATAATTATCCAAAACCACGAAAACCCTGGGTTTTATGCAGGCGCAGTTTGTTCTGCCAACGTGTTGGTTGGGTGCAGTTTATGGAGCCCCAATTCGACCAAAAAGTGACCTTGCAATTTTACAAATAAGAGGGAAAAAGTATTTCGAGCCCTGGCCAAACTTCTTATTTTGCACATCATAAATTTTGTAGTAGAATCGTTATGACATTGCTACAATTGTACTAAAAGGTTTTGCATTAGGGAAAACATCACAGTTACCTCCCACTTGAATGTGCATATTTGCAAATTATGGTATAAACGTGCCAAGTTCGCAGTGTTGAGTGGTAGTTAAACGTATCCGACCAGCCGTATGGCAGCTGTGTACATAAGACTTGATCCTGAACCTGTTATACATGACTGTACATTACCCCACAAGGTGTACATTTCCCTGTAAACATTGTATCACATTTTGCTTAGTGCAAAAAGGGCAGGTTTTAATATGAATTGTGTTGTATAAAAGTACACATACATGTAAGTATAGCACTGAGTAGTACAGTCAAACTTTCCTCACTCCACCCTGATGTAAAATGGGTACTTGAGTTGGGGAGGTAAAAGGCGGTAGAAGGAGAGGGATGGGCTCCACCTTCCAATACCGTGCCTTAGACACTGCCTGAAAAAAAGCTACAGAACTACCTTTACCTTTAAGTTACCTTTACCAAACCTGTCTATACGAATGTAGATGTAAGCGACCACTGAAAATGGTCACAGTAGACAGGTGGTTACTATAGACAGGATTCTTACTAGTGTTTGGGTCAGTCACTGTGGGAAAAAGAGAAAATAATCTAACGGACCACCGAAAGTGACCAGGTGGTCTTTATGCACAGGTGGTCACTAGCACAAGTTTGCCTCTACATCTGACTATAATATTTAATAAAAATGTTAAAATACAAAAAGTTAAGACAGCTTCAATGATAATAACTTAGTCCCATCAGAAAATACCACACAGATAGTCCCATCAGAAAATACCAAACAGAAAATCTACCTATAAAAACAATTGCCATTTACATTATACATTGTAATGTAAGATTTTTAAAAAATAGCCATCTACTTTTAACCTTCTCCCTGCTGCCTAACCCATAACCAGTATAGAGAATTGGTAGCCAAATACTTCATCAGTGTTCTAAAGGTTAAGAACAATTAAGTGAAGAGGACACTCACCTGATTCACTTGGGTATGGTCCATGTCGGACGTTCGAGAGTCCCACGAAGACAGATTCATCGCGCATAGACAATGTTATGTACCATGTATAATGGACCTCCCATTTGTAGGTTTCCAAATTTGGGTAGAGGTGAGCAAGTGCTTTCTATGACAAGTAGTTTTTACTACAATGCTAAGCCTTGTTTTATTCTCACTGTGACTTGCAAATTTAGTATCTTGAAAAACCCATCGAAAAATGTCAAAATTGGTATACAGCCAGGCCAGGAAAAAAACATAATTTTGTAAGTGAGAATTATCATGTAAATTTGTTTTTAGATTTGGCTAAAATTTTCACTCTCTCCAGCCGAGAAAGGTTTGCAGGCCAAAAAAAGACAGTCGACCCTTCCAAAGTTTGAATCATAACAGAATTTTTCGCCAACTGTGTTGTCTAATCCTTGTGCACACACCATGTACACTGCAACCGGACTTCACACAATTCATACTGCATAATCCATCAAGGACAAAGTTCACGATAATACTGCAAGTTTGATTAAATGTGGAACTACAAATACAAGCTAATGCTTACACGATAAATTGACCAAAGCTGCAATGTACAAAAATCTACAATGTGTACAGGTCCTCATTAAAAATCTTAAACACATAATTATGAAGTTTAGCATATTCAACAACTATGCACAAATTTCTTTCATACACAATCATACATGTACACATACTACTATTCTTCCAACTAAAGTCTAGAGACAAACACAATTTCCAATTATCCGACTACTGTCAAACCACAATTCATCAACTCAAACATCCCCTGAAGTAGTAACTTTCATACAACCATGTTTTCTTCAAATGGAATGCACAATCATTCCAAAACGCTGTACCCATTCAATCCATTCAGACAGTGAAGAGATAAAGGCCACACCAATTAAACTTGCTGGTTTTCAGGTGTAAGAAAAACGTAATTTTAAATGAAAACCCGAGTCTGAAGTCTGTGGTTCAACAAAGTTTTCCTCCCAGTGGCTGTTCTTACTTTGAACTCTTCAATTTTTTGCTTGATTTGTGTTCTAAGATATTGTGTGGCTTCACATTCAACTTGGCAACAAACAAACTAACAAACAAACTCACTGTAACTTGACAGCAGTTCGTAATACTCCGGTACAGCTTGCAAATGCTGTGTCTTGTAAAGCATCACTCCGATTTTCGAAGGCCAGAATGGTCCGTCCTTACTCAGCACCACTCCATACTTGTCCACATACGTTCCATCTTTCCTCCTCCGTATCCTCGAACCATCCCGTAACCGTCCTGTTACGAACGCGTTGAGGAGGTTGGTCTTACGGTAGCCATTGTATGTTACCACACGAGTTTCTGGCGGCAACCACCCATTGTCTTCTTGGTCCTTCCACGTGGTCGTGTACACAGAGTTCCAACTTCCCTGGATGTGGTTCAAGCACCCGGAAAAGTTGTGTAGACGCGGAAAAAGCGTGTGTCCCGGATCGACGGCGAAATTCACGTCAGACATCCTGCGTTCTTTTCCCCATGACATGGTGGTCACACTTGTGCGTTGTTGTCACCACATGACACTTTCGCTTGACGGAGGAGATAATAATGAGGTCCGATTGCGGCCAGTTTTAATTACCTGCATACCAGCTGGATTTAACAGTAGCCCTTGATCGATTCACATGCCATAAATATTTCCCAGGCACTGCAGATGGCAAGACAGAAGCAAATGGCAAAGCCAGACGAACCTTCTCGATTCTATGCACCACGCATAAAGTGAGTATAAATTTTTCCAGTTTATACCAGTAGATGAATGCCCAGTGTCACAATTCAAGTCATACGCCAGTTTTCGTAAACATCAACATAAAACCGGTTGATGTATGGACAAGTTTGACCTCTTTGCCGCCAATAGTTACCTCCATTCTCGGTAGTCGCGGCAACAGCTCCAACGACGTGTAATAAGTCACCAAAGGTCAGATCCCACAAGTCGACTAATGCACGAGTTTGAAACTTCAATTCAACTTGGTCTCACTCCCTTTTCGTCGCGTTAAGTTGACATCAAACAGTAACTCCCTCCACAGTTTCTACGATGCAGCATTCCACGGTTACTCTGCGAAGACAAAAGCCAGCTGTAGTTCCCAGGCAATTGCTCACACACTGACCTCTGCTTGTACCTTAGGGGTTGGTGGGGAGGGGGGCAGATAGAACATATAAATGAGGTAAAGAGTAACACCCACTTCATGTATGTATGTACCCAAGGATAAATCTGACAGTTCACTAAGGTGAAGAATTGGTGCACACAATACGGCAAACAAAAATAGCCCTAGCAACAACGTCCGCTGTCCACTGGTCCAGCGAACTCTTTCTATAGAACTGGTTGCCATGGTGACGGGGAAAACTGATGGGAAATTGATGACCTTGCAAGGTGACAAAGGTCACTCATTAGACACGGCCAGCTTACAGATTTGGATGGTGTGATAAGATGGGGTGGGCTTAATTGATCTCCAAACAGAAGTTGGGAGTCAGTGAAGATTGCAACCTTACAATGTACATTTCCTCACTGGCCTCTTTGGCTGGAAGTTGTGTGCGATAAAAAAAAAGACATGAAAAAAATCTACATGTAATGACCTTTGTCCCCAATATCTGCTTAGGAAATGGAAACTGCATACTGCAAGGCCTTTTGTAATAAATAAATTAAATGTTTAAATTTGCTTTAGTTTCTTATAAAAAAACTATTTACAAAAATAGATTTCAGAAACTTCAGAAACAGTAGGGTGTGTTCACTGATCAACAGTTAACAATTTGTTAATGTTAATATGATAAGCACAGATCAGCACTAAATACATATTATTGTACATTTAAAAAAGCTTCCACTATATGTACATGTAAATCTTCTGACCTAAAAATTATGACGAAAAAAATGTAAAAAAGCTTCCATTACATCTAAACTAGTATCTTCTGACCTAAAAATTATGACCAAAAAAACATCTCACCCATCCAAATGTATCACGAGTCTTGAACAAAAAACTTCCTGGCACACAAAATCTGACAGAATTCAGGATGTCAAAGCAAAGACACACCCAGACTTTAAAATCCTGAGAGCATAGCTATGAGCACTCCACTCAACAATACAAACTGACAAATAACTCTCTTCAACTCAATTATCAAAGCCTCTATGGTGTCAAAAATCAATGAAGATCAAAAAAGGCCTTAGAGCACACTCGATTAAAAAATACCGAACAGGAGCTTGATGAATTTTCTGGAATGTTACATAAAGGGCAATGATTTTATGTGGAAACAGGATCTCTCATGTTATATAAGGATCTCCATTGATACAGGACATAATTGTTTAATCATTGACTATACTAATAAACGCAATAAGGTCTGCACCAAAATTGGGTAAGTGTACAGATGCACCTAGAGTTAGGACTAGGGGTGGGTGCTGGTTTGACATGATCAGGTCCAAGTCCAGATCCAGGCCCAGAGGATCTGGTCCAGGTCTGAACCTGAACCTGCATGTACATCGAGTACAGGTCTCTGTGAGTGCTACAAATTAATGTTTATACAAATTTTTGGAGACGATATTAGCCATTTTCAAGTTTAATTACTAGCATTATGTCAATCTAATTTGATTCAGGGTTACGTTTTTTAGCTTTTATGGCCAGATTACCTAATGTAAGATGTCTAATATACTATTAGATATTTGTAGTTTGTTACGAGTCCAAAAAAGAATCGGTTCACGATGTTTAAGTCTTTTGGACTCGGTTCATGAATCATATGTTATTCTGAGTCGGACCTGGTCCAGCCAAACCAGTACCCACCCCTAGTTAGGACTCAAAAATAAACCTTTTCTGGGAGTTTTCTGCTTGACAGTGGAACAAAAAAGTATCCAAAAAAACCTTCACAATTAACAGAATGATGAAGAAGTAAAAAACAAAAGAACATGTTACGTACTGAATGCTAGGTAGCCTTCGCAAAGTGCTCTTACTACAACCCGACTTCTCCACTTCAAGCCAATCCCTGAGAGCGAATTTCGAATGAATGGGGGGATGGAAAAATTAGCGCAGATTATAACAACAAAGACCCAAGAGGTGAAAGGCAAGAGTCGCTCTAATAAAAACAGGATTTCAACTTTAGCCGTACAAGTGGGCTTGTGTGTGTTGCCATGGCAACAAAGCCAGGTGGGACACCCATGGCTGGTAGACGGGTACCGAGCAGCCAACACAACGGCGACGCTTCGCTCTGGTTTCAAAATATTCGTCTGAAATTTCTGATTTTTAGGGCTACAGTTCTTAACGTTATTTGGGTGTATCGAAAACATTTCACCACTTTTGTGATGAAGCATCTATTGGTATTTTAAACACGTCGAGGGCTTGCTTTGGTTTCAAAACATCTGTTTAAAATTTCAGATTTTAGCATTACAATCATGTATATTATCTGTCACTAAGTTGGAAAACTTTTTGTGTAAGAGTGTAAGTAAGATAAAATCTTCAATGAAGTAATAAAAAAAGTATCTATAGCTGATAGGTACACTAAGAAATGATGTTGGTGTTGAAATGAAAAAAGTATAATACGCAAAAAAGCTGGCTTGAATTAGATTTAGATTTCAAAGCTCTGTAAAAATCAAGTTTCAGAAGCTACTTTATGCTAACATAAATATGCCATTCATCAAATTAGTACCAATAAGCTCCAAAAAGACTTTGCAACAACACCACAGCTGCACTAAATGTTCCCCTGAAATTGTGTTCAAAACAAATTTGCCATTTGCTCAGCACTTAAGAAGTCCACTCCACCTTCACCTTCAAGTCTTAACCACTTGAAAACTTAAGATGGTAAGTGAAAACCTTATACTTCTTTGGGGAAAATAAGGTCAGTCTTCCTTAATTTGAGGCCTTTCCCATATAACAATCAAGAAGAAATGTTGAGTCTTCTTTTTCAAAGCTGTTGTGTTATGCTGAAGGGTGGTTTTACCAGATATAACACAGTGTAATTGTATGTATTTTATTCATGTCTTACCCACCCGAGAAAACATACATTTCAATGCGAAATGTGCCAAAATTTGAGAAAATTTGGCGTCCCTAAAAGCAAAGAATTGTAACAACATCAAGTCCAATGTCCACATCCGGTATTTAAATTTTCGAAAGCCACGCTTGCAGTGCACATTCGTTGAAAGTTCTGGAAGCCCATGTGATAACCATATTTAGAACCCCATGTGATATGGCTTATCACACGGGCCGGAACACCCATATCAAACGTTATCGCAGCCCAGCTACATGTACATGTATGACATAAATATAAGATACAACAAAAATCTAAACAGTCACTCTCAATACACTGTACATTACTCTCTTTACTGAAGAAACTGGTGTGAGCTTATGAACTGTTGAATACTGTAACAGTATTGAGAAATAGCCTGTCTGAGAGTTTCTTGAATAAAAAAAACAACTGGAAAAATACCAAGTGAAAGAGTCAAACCTGCAATGTCAGTCTCCATCAAACCCATTCTCCAAACAGAGGTTGACTGGGAAAATTGTGTCCTTCTTCTATGTACCGTTTTCTGATAGCCGGCCCTATCGGTGGCCTATGGGATACTGTCTTGCCTGTTGGTTCTGATTTTGATCTGCTCAGAGATTACAACAAGTCTACATTCTTTGATTCACTTTCTAGAGTGACTAAGAACCAAGAAAACTGTTGCCAAAACAGCAGACATGTTTAAGAGTACTTGACAAAAGTACAGGTAAAACAAACTCTTTGGCATCACTGTAACAACATCTTTAAAAAATCAATGCAACAACAACAATGTAACTGAAACTTCTTGCTCTAAAAAGGCGACCATTTTCAGCCATCCTTTTCTACCATTTTCGAAAGGGTCGCTCAAGAAGAAATGAAAATTGACCAATATGCTTCGGTAAGGACCCCTGTCGAGGTAAAGACATTATAGAGGGATTACATGGCAAGCTGCATCTTTGCAAGCGAGGGGTTCTTGTGTTGACATGTTTGTCTTCCCTTGATTAAGTAGACCACACCACGTCAATAGAGAAGTAACAGTCTGTAATCCGACACTTAAAGCCCCCTTCCCACTGGAGACTGTTGAGCAACAAGAAAATGTATGTCTCTTGCTTTATAAATTATGATCCATGATATGACTGCAAGACAACAAAACACACAAATCTCAAAATACTTTTTTTCATCTGATTCACTACAATTCAGTCAATGGTCGCTGCCTCGGTGAAATTATATTTTGTAACAGGACTTCTACTTTATACAGGACCTGTGTGTGATTATTTTATACATACAAGATATGCATCAGCATATTGTACCAAGTATAGAAATTAGGTAATTATATACTAAGAGAGGCAAGACTGTCATCACTGTAGATTGTGGATAAGGCTGACTAGAGTGAGAAGTACAAAGAGGAGTGGCCCTCTGGCTTAAGAGGATTTTGTGGAATTTGTTTACCTGTCAATTAGAAGAGTGATTGGATCTGGAGCAGGCTCAGAGGTTTAGACCAGCGCTGGTTTGGAGAAAAGTTTAAGACCTGCGACGGAAGAATTTTTTGCCAATGACAATTTAATTAATTGTTTGGGAAAATGATTGATTGATTGATTGATTGATTGATTGATTGACTGACTGATTGATTGATTTTCAGAACTTTAAGAAAATACAAGAAACTATGTCAAGACAAAAGAGAAAGTTAACTTAAAAAGAAATTAGAAATTTAGGTAACATTTGTATATATGGTGACTAGCCCCTCCAACTCTGTCCGCAACTTTACTACATAATATAATCCAACACCACAGGGGGTGTGCTACAGTACCAGTTACCATGGTGACTGCGATCTGGTCCAGGTCATTGACCTTTTTTGTTCCTTGGAGAGGAGTAATAAACGGAGCAAAAACATTATGTTTTCCTCCTGCGAAGGTAAACATAAAGAAAATGATCACAAACTTAAATCTGAATGCAAAGTGTCAGACGTGTATACTGTACAAGTCTGACAAAAGCATTTCATTTTACATTGCTTTAGTGGTATAAGTGCTGCCCACTCTTTTTTACATGACATTGCTTTCAGACAAAATTTTTATTGTGAACAGGACAGAAACAAAGAACAGCATTGCAGTGGCCCCTCCTCTAAGCCAATTAGGTGGTGGCTGAGAACCTCGTTATCGTTAAGTGGAAAGTCACACAAAGAGAAAGTGGTTTACAGGTCCCCACCGTGACCCTACTTGACCCCTGGAATGTTAATTAAGAGTTTTTCTGAGTTACCGTTGAACCGTGATGTTGGTGTTCTGCTCTAGTGGATCTCAGAGGGGGTTATGAGTCATCAGAGGCTCATCAAGGGGTTGGTGAAAGAGTTGTTATTACAGGTACGTGACAGGTGCAAGGCTGAGGACACATGGGGGATTCCAGTATCCGTCTTCAAGGGTGAAAAAAATTGTCAGTAGCTGCTGGATATCCAGACTTCTTTGATTGTTCCTCGCCAATTTTTGCTATATCCTGACTGGCTGTTCAAGTTTCAAGGTGGCATCCGATTGATTAATTTAATTGTTGAATGTTCTGGGTAAAGTTTGGTTGGTTGGTCCTGCATCAAGCTGCATGCGGATTGGTTGGCATAGAGACTGTGATGCATTCTGATTGGTCAGTCCTCCATCCAGATACTCACTGATAGGTTGGTCCATCTTTAAGTATTTTTATCAAGTAGTTCCAAGCTCTATGGTAACCATAGTTGGAAGTTTCCTTTTTTCATTCATTCATTAATTCATTCATTCATTTGTTCATTCATTCATCCATCCATTTTGTCATTCATTCATTCACTTTTTCACAACACATTCCAAAGTTACAGCTCACAAAATGCTTTAGAATCACTGTCTATATCATAACCAACTGTCCATCATCAATTTGACAAGAAAAACAGAAAAGACTGAAAGCAAAAATGCAGGAAAGAGAGAATTATACAAGCAATGACTCTTTCATTCATACATTCCAATACTTACAGTCCTTTGCAGACATGAGTTTTTCTGGCTCCAGGGGTGATACACTAATGAAGCGGGGGGTGGGCAGCAGGGGACCGTGCTCCGATGGCCAGAAGGGGCCGTCTCGTGTCACGATGATGCCGTTTCTGTCCATGTAGATGCCACTCTTTATTCTACAGGAAAGAGGACAATTCTGCATCAAATGTGAAATTTCCCATTTTTAACTTTCCACCTGTCTCCCAACAGAGTGAAGTGCTGTTTTTTTTCACTTGTCTGTCTGTGTGTCTGAGTTTTTGCAATTACAGACATACTCAATGCAATATTGCCATATGTGTACATCTACAGTGTTGCTAATTTTGTCTTTGGGACTGGAATGGTTACAAAGAAGTATGGGGGATGAAGTCTGCCATCTCCAACTGCCTTGTAACATGTTGAACTGTATTGAGCATTATGGAAACTTCTTAATATCATCTCATAATATGCTGACGAAAGTTAAACGCTTCAATACCATACTTAGTATGTAGCATGTCTAGCCACCTCCTCACTGAATGGATTGGTCGAATACCAACACTAACAGTATATCTCGACAGTGTTCTAGCCAGCATTCATCTTTCCATCATTTCACGGAATTTTTCCCAATCCATTATCTTTGACGGAAAAAATCGGCGTGATAAGATATGGAAAGAGATGCCATTAAGCCAAGCTTAGTCTACCAGCAAAATTTGCCCCCCAAAATGCAGGAAATAGCGTATCATAGGGTGAAAAGATTTCAAAATTTTCCTGGGCAAGCATGCCCCCGGACCACCATAGGATTGTCGCGCCTGTGGTGCTCGACATGATGTTACATCAACCAAAACTGATATGACGGATAAAAATTTCAGGCTGGCTAGAACACTGTGTCTCGACCATACCAAGTAGTGAAACAGGGGTGTCCCACCTTGTCAAGTGCTTGGAGTGTCCGCCCGTCATTAGTAGTTGTTTGAAGCCGTTCCTTGTGTAACCCTTGAACATCTCGATCCTTATTGCACGGGGAGACAGATGTAAACTCGGAGACGGCTGATAGTACTCGGACACTTCCTTCTCTTTCTCCTCCTCCAAAGCTTTCTTCTCTTCCTTCTTTTCCTCTGCTTCCTCTGCCAGTGCCTCTTCAATACTTCTCTCCAGTCCAAAGACACCTGAAAAAAAGGCCCCTGTTTAGAAATGGTTTCTTCCAAGCAGATGGGATAGACTTGTTCTAACTAGAAGCTGCCGGGCAAATTCACTCGGAAAATAGGGATGTCTTCCTCGTTGCAATCTGTCTTTAAGTTAGTTTATACATGTATACAAATTGAAGGGTTAGCAGAGTTTTTGTTGATGTTGCAGTGAATAAAAATATGCAGTGAAAAATAAAGGATACCAAATAAAGCAAAGAACTATACCAAATGATAAAATATCACAAATCAGACAGCAAACAAACAAAATGAATATCAATAATAAGAAGAAACAAATAAACAAATAAATCAAACAAATAAACAAAAAAATATTACTGTTATGAAGAAATGGCTAACAAAACATATCAGTCAAATCATGAAATAAAAATTTAAGACAGTTACGATAATCAAACAATGCAATCCAACAAACAACAAAAAGAAACTCCTGTTAGAAAGAAAATGCTAACGAAAACATAATTCAAATCATAAAACAAAAATAAAACCGACCTGGATACTCATCATAATTAGATCTCTGTAAGCGTTGGAAACGTTGTAGTGCGATATGGAGAGGTTTTCTCCGGTGTCGAGCCTTGGCGCGGATTTCTGTGGCTGCCTTGTCCACCCTGCTGAACTCATCCTCCTTGTCTTCATCATCTGAAGATGGAACCAGGTCAACTGGGTATCATGGTACTTAGCTTACCGGTATTTTAATATAATATTGAACTTCATCCTACCTCAAACTGATACTATCAGAGTATAATCAAGAAGCATAAACATTTCCAAAAGACAGATAAATTGGTCTTCTTTGTGGCACTGTAAGTGAGTCTTAAGTTAAGAAGAAGTCAACTACAGCCTCCATTTTTATAACACACAACATTTAGGACGATCAAAGCCTTACCTTTGTTTTTCCCATGGTTACCGTCGCCCTGGCAACCATCGCCGTCCTTCACTTTGTCCTGATCTTCATCGTCAGACAGTGTTCCCCACAAGTTCTGGAGTTTCTTTCGCGCTTTCTCGTGGTTCCGGCGAATGCGGATGAGAGGGGGTGTGTCCAGAGCTTCCCTCACCTGCCGGTCCAGGTCTTCTTCCAGCCGATGTCTTAAAGAAACACTCCATTCCTCACCTGCTAGAGATAGATTAAACAAAAAGGACAGTGTTACAACTTTCCCTTTTTAAGAAACCATCTAAATCATGACCTGAATTTTACAAAATAACAAAAAGCAAAAGCTCCACATAACAAAGAGAGATGGCAGACTTCACCCCCTTATTCATACTGCCTTGCGGCCCTTCTGATCCCACAGACAAACATAGCAGCACTAATGTACATGTATGGCAGTGCTGTAGTGTGTACTTTAAAAAGTAAAGAAATGCACACACACTGAAGACAGACACACACACCCACTACACTGTATTTACACTCACTTTGGTGAAGTAAAAAGTCCTTTTTCTCAACTAAGAGGAAAACAAACCCACCTTTGGAGTTTCGTAGTCCAGCTGCCTTTTCTTCTGAGAACCTCACCACTTCGTTAGAAATCTTGGGGTCAAGGTTCAAGGACAGTCTTCTCTCCAACACTCCGACCTTTTCGTTCCCCTCTGTCGGTGCGGAGTGTTCTCGAAGCGACTTCCTTGAATACTCATCGCCTAGAAACGACGATTTCGCCGTGGAGTTCGGCTGGAAGTACAGTTGCCGTGGAGACAGGTTGTCCCCAAAGGGGAAAACTTCGCGACTGTCCTCGTCAGACAGACCATCTTCTACGCGTGGTCGTTGGAACATGGTCATTGCCATGGCAACGGAGCGACGATGCTGATTGGTCACGAGGTGGCAAGTCTCTCTCGCATACTATTAGTGGAGGCAAGGATTGTATTCCAAGCTGCAGTTCCACAGTCAGCTGATAGAGGTCTCTTCTCATCACAGATTTGTACGTAGATTTTCAATGTAAAATCCAACAGGTGGCTGTTGCTGCAGTACCTTATCTGGAAGATAGGTGGTGCTTTCTGACATGCTTGAGAATTTCCTCTAGCTGTTAATCTTGTTCCTCAATTGGCTGTCCTGTACATAACAAAAGAAACCAAAAGTTAGGACTATTCATGGATAAGAATATATTTTAAGCAAAAAATGTAAAATATTCTTACATAAACTTTTTTTTACAAAGACAGAATACCTTTTAAATCTACATTTGTCATTAGAAACTAAAAGGACTGGATGTGTCAATCCAATAAACTTCTTTCACCGCACATGTACTCAATGCCAACAAGCTACAACAACCATTATTACCACACTGTGCATTATCACAAAATGTGATCCTTCCTCCTGCAGTAATACAGCAGACCACTAGGGGGCTCTGCTGCATGGTTACAGGTGGTTGCCACAACAGTTGGTAAAATGCTGAAGCCAGCAGCTTCGCCATGGTTCATTTAGCAAGCACAATAACCGCCCTACATCTAGTCTGAGTTCAACTCGGTCAAGTTACTGAGTAACTCAGTTCATTTAACCAGCGATCCTGCCACTCGCTCGATTACAAAATTAGATTTTCTACAGAAAAGTAAAGTTTTCCGGTTCCCTTTCCTTCCACCATATAGCAACTTCCCATTGGAAGTTTCAGAACAACATTATAGTTACATACAGATTTTACAGTGATATGTCATGTGTATGTCAGGGTGGAGACTCCGATCTGGTAGAATCTACTGGCGATTCTACTGGCAGAGATCTGGATAGGAGTCTCTGTCAACAGAAACTCTGATCAATTCTTCCGGCAAAAAGGATGAGGTCTATTGCAATACATGTAACCAAGGAGTCCACTTCAACCTCCTTGATGTAACTTAACATTGCCCAACATATCCTAAAAGCTAAACATTCAATCACATTACTGGTAGCTACTGATAACATTTAAAAATAGTCTGTGCTTGCCATAAAACCTAAATATCTTTTAATGTTGTGCATGTACGATACTGAACATGAATCGCAGATTGTACCAGCAGAGACTCTGATCAGGATCTCTACCAGCAGAGACTCCGATCGGAGTTTCTGTTGCCATTCTACCAGATCAGAGTCTCTGTCCTGACATATATCTGTACTGTATGTCACATATGGAAAAATGTTGATACTCATTTAAAAACACTTCTAGACTTGATGTAGATAAGAGTTACCCCCAAAACAAATACAGCATTGTTAGAAGGAAAAGGCTTGATCTCCTAAAAAAAAAATGTTGTGATATTCTCTTGCTTTTATTTGAAAACACTTCGATATGTGGGTCATATTTAAATCCTAACCAAGACGAACACAGCACTGTAACAAGAGAAAGCCTGATCTAATTTAATCCCAGACATCCTTTCCGATAAAGCCACATTGTTGAGAAGAATTCCCTTCCTGATTTAATTAGGGCCCAGGGCAGAAGTTAAAAGTCTTTTTGTGTTCAGGTATTGTGCACAACTTACTTCAGATTAAATCAGGGGGCATTTTCCTTACACTAAATTGGCTTTGAGTTCTTAACAGTGTGTAGGGGAGACCTCTGTGAAATAAAAGCGTCCCCAATGGAGGAACGCTGGTTAAAATGCCCACTTTGGACGCCTGTCCGTTTGGGATGGCTGCCCGTCCCTGGCTGCAAATGGGAATAAAAAATGCCTAACAAATGGCAAAAATGACTTAAATGCCTGCCTGCTATCAGAAACGTAAATTTTATGTTTCAACTGCCATCCGGGCCTGTGACAGGAGTCACTCACCTATGTCACTTTCAAAACTTTGAATACCGGATTCAAACGTAGGAATTGATGTTGTTACAATTATTTGTTTAGAGACAGCAAATTTTCTCAATTTATAGCACATTTTGCATTGAACTGTGTGTCTTTCCGGGTGGGTATGACATAAAAAGAATACTACTCAGTATATTTCATATCACCCAAGGTACCAGCCCGACTGCGGGTTAGATCGCCCGATGGCCATATAGTATTCTATATCATGTATCCTACCACATACCTGATACAAATAGAAGAGCTGGATTCAAAAAGACATGTCTGTAAGATTCCTTGCTTCTACAGTATCCTATAATATTCCACTCTGATATCTTTCAGCCCATCAGTCAGTGTAGTAGACCAGTATAGCACCAAGATCTACTCCGCAACTGTACAGTTGTAAAGTTAGTACAAAACCTGAAACCTGAGCCATTCGAGGTCTCCCGTTAATCCTGTATCCAAGCTGCTGTAGCACGATGGGCAAACACCTGTATTCATCTAGACACAGTTCTCATCCTTGCTGTACTAACTTCTCATCACAAGTATCATCCGTACCCCACTTTAAAGAAGTGAACTCTTCCAACAGCATGCAACCTTATTGGAAATGGATGGTGCCATATCTGTTGAGGGGTGGACGGCCTATTGTTTAGTTGTACCATCCAGCATCACTTTGTTAACCCACTCACCTATGTCACTCGTTGACCGGAAGCTATTCAGTTTTTGCGTTGACCGAAAAACTTTACGCCGAAGAGCGGCAACAGCGAATAAACAAAGCGTGAACAGGTGTTTACAGACGTTTTTATCCTCCCGTCATCTCATGACGGCCTTACGTCAATTCTGATGAAAGTCAAACTCCTTCTTTGAGACCCTTCCTTCATAGGTATTCTATTGATATATAAAGGGGATCTAAGAGATGATTCAAAGTATTAGCTGGATCCATAAATTGTTGATATAATTCTAACATTCATGTAATGTATCAGAAAAACAAAATGTTTGGAGTAAGGATTTGTCCTCATGGCCTTTCAGTAGATGTAATTAAAGTTAAATATTCCGTAATCCGTTCTCAAATATAAACTGGCTGACACTGTTTCAGCATAGCCAATATGTCTGGTAGGAAAGCTTTAATATACTTAGTAGCCCAAGCATTAAGGAACTTGATCAAACAAGCGTCTTCAAAGGATCTATTTGAATTAGAATTCTATACCAGGAGGACAGGAATCAACAGATTAAACCTCAAATTACATTTAGTTCAATGAACCGGGTTTTTAAACAAACCTACAGCATCATACAGAGTCATATTTACAGGAGGAAATGGCTGCAAAACTCAAAATCCTTTTTTCTGCATACCTACACTGGTGCAGGTGACATTGATATTGAAAATTACCTACACCAGACAAATTTTACCTTCACCACTCTGAGATATTTGTTACAACCTGAGACAATTGATCAGTAATAGGAAACATACATACAATATACATGTACAAGCTTTTATAGGTATAGCAAATACAATTGCAAGTTTTCACACCCTACCCATACTGCTTTGCAACCCTTCCAGTCCCACAGAAAAAACAGCAGCATTAAGAATGTGGCATTGAGTATATTTTGGAAATTGTAGAAACATACACAGATACACAAATATAAACACATTCAATTACATACACACACACACACACAAATTATACATACATGTAGATTTTGTAAACACACACATATACATACACGCAAGCAAATACTTCACTCACTTGTTAAAAAAGTACAACCAATAAGAGAGGTACAACTGGACATGTAGGAATGCTGGTCAATGAAAAATGGACATATTGAGGAAAGAGTCACTCCACAAGTTGCTACCATTAGGTTCAAGTTCAAAGCTGACTCTGACCTGAAAGTCTAGACTGCCTGAAGTGCACTTGAGGTTTAAAGACACGGCTACAATATCACACTTTAAAGTATTTAAAGGTACAACTGTGCACACTGTAACACTGGGGGCTGGCAGTGCCCCAACTCTCATTAAAACTCTTCATACAGAATACTGTACCTGACTTTTCAAAAAATTGTAAAGGGAATTCAAACTAATGCAACAACTTCCTTTCACACAGAACTACATGTACTAGTTGTACTTGTATTGCTCTTTACATGTCAAAATACTGTTCTGGTCTGAGTACAATGTATCTATATTTTTCCTGAGTACAAGGCTGTCATCAAGGAAGGTTGTGCAGACATATATGCAAAATCTATCAATTTTTATGACTCTGACTATGGAAGTACATGTACCTACTATAGCTGGTACATATACATGTACATTCATATGCATGCCCTCAATCTATCTATACTTGCCTATCCATTTACAATAAAATACATGTAGTACTAATAGTATTATATACTAGGCACTCATAAATCTTACTAAAATGTATTTTTCAGGTGGTGCCTGACAATAGGGCACCTGTATCTTACCTGTCGGACCTGGTGAGCTGATATCTGAGTGTGTGGGAGAGTAGGCAGGTGAGAAGACAGGTATGTAACCTTACTGTTACACCTGAATGTCCACTTTGAACTTTGCTCAATACAAGGGACAAACCACTATACACCTTAAGGGGGTGCAAAATGACAAATACAGTCATAGCAACCACCTTTTCCCGGTGGAAATATTTTCCATACACACAAGCAACCTGTCAAAGAAAGCCACCTGTCAATAAGCAAGAAGACCGGTTACCTCGGCCCCCTGGGTGGCTTTTTATGCAGCTTTGACTGAATCCAGTTCATGGCATAGTATCTTTTTTTCTGAACTTATCTCTTTGCCTTTCAGTCCATGAAAAAAAACAATACTTTGAGAATGTTCAGCAAGATAAGACAGCAGAAATACCTGCACAACTCAGCATGCTGTAATGTATTGTGCAAATATTCAATATTTAAGGATGACATCCTGTCTACAGTTTTCAAATATTGTGTCGGAAAAGATATCATCTGCAACAAGGGAAATACTGATGCAACGTTGACCAAACAATCAACGAAAACCATGAAAAATCCGGGTTTCATGCAGGTGTAGTACATTAGATGTGCTACACAACTCCAATTTTACCTGCACTTACACCTTAGTGTAGCAATGTGTTTTAGGAGACTGTCTCCTGTGAAGTTGTCATAACTGTCACCACACAGGCCACATCTGTAACTGATTACACCTCAATAAAGCAACTAGACCAGTGTCTGAGAACACAGTTCTAGCAGGCAGCCAGAGAGTCCACACGTCTCTTCTTATAGTCTCCCTCCTTTATTGCATCCCTACATTGGGATTTCAAGTCCTTTTCAAAGAATTAGCCATGCAAGAGATGCGTTTTCTATACCGATATCCCAATTTCGAAGGAGAATTTACTAGGCCTACGTGCAGAAACTAAAGGGGGCCACCAAGGGTCACTTGAGTCCTCAGGCAATTGTCACTCTGATTGTCGACTGACAGTCATAAATCACTAAAGCTGTGCTGCCACCCGTTCTACAAACAACACTTACTGATGACAACGGTCAATTGGGCTCTTGTCACTTTTTTATTTGGGCCTATCCACATACCAACATTGCATTGGGTACAGCATGAGTTAAGTACCTATATGTATAATTATGTAGCTGTCAGACTGTTCCTTTCATGAAAAATAGAGGTATTATTTTTGGCCTGTGTGTGTTTGTGTGTCTGTGTGTGTCCGTGTTTCTGGTCAGCATAACTTAAAAAGGTCTGCATGGATTGTGATGATATTTGGTATGTGGGTAGGTCTTGGGAAGACAAGGGTCAAGGTCAATTTTGAGCCTCCTGGCGGCTGTCCTTGGTACTGCAGCAGAACTTCCGGTTTATATATCTGTTGTCTGGGACTTGATGCTAGGGTCTTGATATTTCAAATTAATGGCAGATAGCTTTCATGTCAGGAAAAAGTGGTGTAGGATTGGTCTCCCAGGAAAGCAGCTTGTTCTGGAACTGTAGGGAGGGTTTGATTCAAATGTTTTCAAACAGGAACGAAATTTACAAATTAAAAAGCTCTAAATATTTCATGGAGATATGAGGTCTCGGAACTCTTGTTTGGTTTCAGAAAAAGGAATGGCAAGGTGAGAAACAAAGCACAGGCCAGTGCAAGTGGTCACACTTCATTAGGGCCTAAAATCCCCTAGTTAGTGCAGCCTGGCATTGTTTCAATAGATATAAATGGGAGGGTGGGGCAGAACTAATTACCGTGACAGAAAACATCAGTACTGTCTCTTCTGTCACTAATGGGTTCCACGCTTTTCATTAGCTAGGATGCCAGACTGTTTCCCAGGCCTCTGCTCAAGGGCCAACATGCCCCCAGGGAAATTTTGCAACATAGTAGTTTACAGTACAGTCAGGCCCCTAGAAGCTAATATCCATTTGGTGGCTGCAAAGACAGTATCAAGTTGTCCAGGCAGTATCCATTTGCCTGTGGTAAAGATACCAGTACAAAAAAGAAAGCCTGATGAAAATGCATAAAAATGCATAAAAAATAAGCCAAAGCCTAAATATAAACCTCTGCTTGGAGAGTGCCTACTAAGAACATGTACCTAGAAGCTTGATGGCCAACACCTTTGAGTCAGGAGACTTGAGAACATCTTAATCCTGTTGACTTATGCATATGTGCCAACTTGGACCAATTACTTTATATTAACTTGTCAGACTGAGAACTGCCTATTACCATAGTTTTGGAGGCTGTGATGACTGGCTTCCATGTGATGACAGAAAATCCAGAGCTCCCATTGGCCTGATTTTCATAATGATAAAGAATCCTGAGCTCCTATTAGTAGTTCTAAAAATGGGAACGGTTCTCTCAAGTTAGAGATGTGTGGCCACAAGCTCTCCCCGAGGAGACCCAATCAGCCCCTGACAGCGAGAGATTATATAACACAGACTATTAAACACTGTAACACCAGTGACCACCATGCCAACAAAAACTTCCAGGTTAACATCCCAAACTGTCTATCAGTTGGTGATAAAACAGCTCAAACACGTCCACACATTATCATACCTCTGTAGGGGGTGATAGATTACGACGGACACAGACAGCACTTCACCTGTTTACACCTGACAGGTAAACACTTCCCACGTACCAGGTGAGATGGCCAGGTGACAGGTGTTTATACATTGTACACATCTTCATACACAACCGAGATCTTTTGGCAGAAAAGATGTTTTCTTTTTCTTTAGTTTAGAGGCATCTTCAAGGCAATTTCAGGGTGGCATTTAACGAAAAATATTCTGGGTGAGGAAATCCGTCTGATATTGACATTTACTGCCATCTCTTAGCACATTTTTGTCATCATTTCATACTTGAAGCGTTTGAAATCTGCCCCAAAATAAGGAGTCCCTTTTTTTTGGTACCATCAGCAAATAGATAGAACCAGCCTATGATACGAAACAAGCGACCGTTTTCCATCAGCGACATCGCATTTTTGCCTCACAGATATCAGTATGCTATGGGATAGCATTGATTGAATTTACTTCATTAAAAAATGACCAGAAAACTGACTTTGAAAATCCAGTTTTGCCACCCTAAAATTGCATTGGATGCCTTTAATATAACATCCTGTAGTGTACAATAGCCTGGATTTTAGACAAAGTCAATGACTACAATAGGCGCTAAAGCTCTATATAGTAACGTCTACTAACATAATTACGCCAAGTCGTGTATATCTGCCACCATGAGAAAAAATAAGGAGATCTCCAAAGCAACATCTCCCAGATGCACTCCTGTGCACTCAAAGTGGCAGATACATGTAACCTAGCAAATCACTCGGCAATCAATGACTGACAGCTACCAAGTTTTAAGAGTTCTTGCAACTAAATTACGTAGCGTGAAGAGGGTAGTGATACATGTACGTATCTTAAAAGACTGGAAGCCACATGTACAGCCAGGCCACCGTATCTGACAGTGACTTTTGTATATAAGTCTGACAAAAAAGGATTATACAAGAACAATGGTTAAAAAAAGTGAGGGTTATGAAACTTTTGTCTCCCCAAACAATAAAGTTTACAAACGAAAGTTTTCCACAAATGTTATATACAATGTAAGAATTGCCCCCAGAAGTCTGCTATGTACACAAACATGTCGACTTGGACTTCATTGTCAGTACAGTTTCTAACCTCAGGCTACCTAGCAATGTATACAACAAACAGGTATGCAGTTAATTACATTCTAACTGTGCAAGGCTAGGATAGAATGCAACTAACAGGTAGGTTCCAGTAACATTCGTCGTACGAACGCAAACTGAATGCATTCTTGGGATAGCTGTACATGCGTCGTACATGCGTCGTACACTCGCGGAATTCATCTGTTTTCTTACGGAAAAGGCTGCCTTAGATCCCTGTCAGTGGTTGGTTTTGTCACAGCCTGCTTGAAAATTCTACAACATCAAAATTGTACGACAACCTACAACTATTTGACTGTGCCGTAACATTGCACAAACAGCATGGGTGACAAGTGTCATAGACCACCGGTAATCCTTCTGAAGCAAAATTGCAGCTTAACAGTTAGAACTTTGTACCTTACTTAAGGCTGGCATAACAATAATGAGGAGAGGGCTCTAGAAGCAATATTTCTTATGCCCCACCCTCAGAAGAATGTGAATAAAATAAATGTTTCAGAACCAGTGTCCAAATAAGCACAACTATGACCAATTTAAAAAGTGTCAAACTAAAAGGGGGATGTAGAAATGAATGTAAAAATGAATTAACATATGGCTTACAAATGCCCCCCCCCCTTAAATCTATAACTCATATATAGAATAAGAAGAGTACAGGTTACACTTGCACCTGATTTACACATGCAGGCAAAACCCTGATGTACGAAAACTGCATATGTTTAAATTTTTCCTGCGAGTAAATCAGCCTGCTTTGACGTCAAGAAAGTACGTTCAGATTTTAAGCCAACCCTCGAGGTAACGTACGATCTGAAGTACAGTCCATTCTTAACTTACGTCAAAGCGATTTACACACAGGAAAAATTCGACATATGCAGTTTTCGTACACTGGCATGTGTAGGCAGTTTTGGTAGTGTCAGGTTTTTGCCCATGTCTAAGTCACTCCAAAAACTGCAGACTTACATGTACTCTTACCTACCTTACTAGTCTTTCTTTCTTTTTACATACATGCAGCTCCATTCAAACTTGTTTATGTTAGTTCTAGACAGCTTGAATTGTTACGTTCACTCGGGCATGTGTAACCAAATTTTTGGCAGTCACAGTCCAAAACTCACCGAACTATGTTATAATCTCTGTCGTTCCACGTACCTTTACCTACAGGAGTACAGTAGCCAGACAGTTACAGGTAGGGTCCAAAGCATTTTGATGTCTGTACAGAAGTTGGGTTTGCATAAACAAGGTGTCAAAGCTTGGCACGGTGTTGGTCTGTTGGACTGTACGTTTACACAACCTATCTATGGTACTGATAAGGGACCAACCGAACAGTAGGGGCAAACCATTGATGACCATGGGTGGGGGCTACATGGGAAAAATTTCTACATTAACTATCATACTTTTGGTAAACTAATGACCATTGCAATTTGATAGTAAACATGACATTATACCAGAATGAAAACAGAATTTTTACCTTCACTTGAAAGTTCATCTGTGTTGGTTGAAGTCATTCTAAGGTTCGAACCACTGTAATTTCCAATACAAAAGAATGGACTTACATTTGTTCTTCGTTCTTCCAGTTTAGTCTTTAAGAACACTGCACCATCTTCAATCTTAAAAATGAAGTAAACTTGAACATTTTTCTACACCCACTTGAGAAAATTTATGACGGAATAGTCTAGCAATCACAAGACTAAATACTATTATCTTTTTTTACAATAACATGAAAATTTACAATATTTACCACATAATAACACTTACTGGAAGTCTTGGCTACTGTGTTATTCAAACAATGGGATGTTTATTCAAATAGAGGGTGTTTACCTGAACTACATCATGTACCAACTGTTAGTGAACTTTCAGGGACAAACCATGATTGTTGCGGGGTGGGGCAGATTGTATCAAAATGGACAAAAAATTCATGTAAAATAAGGCCACATCAATTTAATTTGTTTGTTCTCGGATTTTTCTGAAAAAATATGAATTGCCAGGGAAATAAAAAAAAAAACAGGCCCAGGCATGCTGTGATATCCCCAAATCATATGCTATGGTAAGAGCCATGAAGTCAACATACCAGGCTGGTTTAAAATTTAAACAAATTGAATCAAACCACTGCATTGATATATGGAAAAACTGTAAGAACTAGGGAGAAAAGGAGTTTCTTGAACTGTTGGTGCCATCAAATATGAGCATTTTGGAGTTAATGCAGAACCAGAATTTTGTTTTCAAAATCAGAAAAAATGAAGCAGGCGAATCTGAGAACCAACAGATAATATCGGTGTGGCCTAAGGTACACATGTAAAGGTTGTTAATCCACTGTGTCTAGGGCACAGTATTGGAAGGTGGAGCCCATCCCTCTCCTTCCACTGTCTTTTAACTCCCAAAGGTTGGGTACCCACTTTACACCTGGGTGGAGTGAGGAAAGTGGTGTTAAGTGCCTTGTTCCTGTAAATTCTAACTTGGCCACTTACCCAACTACACAATGCATAGTCTAAATGTACCCTTTCAAAACAACTCACAATCAGTGCTGTATGTACATTGTATATCCTGACGCCAACAAGACAGCCATAACAAAACGTTCCAAACTACAGCCTTAATACAGCACAAACTACTTTGTTGCTCTTTTGTATAACCAAGGGCACAGTCCTAGGAACAGATCAATGAAGCTTGCAATTAATTCAGATAAAATGTACTAAAGCAGTGCTAATGTATATCCTTATTGGGGCTAATGGCTGTACCAGCACACCTGTGTTTGCACCTGTATTAAGGAATGTCAGGACTTTATAAACGTTGGTTTTACTACTGTGAAATCAATGTACTTGTTGGTAGGCAAGAGTTTTAAGGGGTTCTTTTATTATTGTCTTGGTATGACATATTTTGCCACAAAGGTACTGTATAAGACGTTGAGAAATTACTAAGTTTGAACAAAAACTGCAAGACTAAATGCTTACGAGTGGAATCAATTTATAATGTACTTATTGGTAGTCAAGAGTTTTAAGGGTTTCTTTTAACATTGTCTTGATGGTATTTTGCCAAGAATGTATAAGACCTTGAAAAATTACTACATTTGAACGAAAACTAGACTAAATGTGTAGTATATGATCTGTTTATAAGAATAAAGAGGCTTCTCTCACATACATAACTTAATTTTTAACAATACAAACATTTTAAACATACTTAATACTAGTTTGAAGCATATCAGAAAAAAAACCACATTCCTAGCAAAAGCACAAATTAATCCACGGGAAGCAACCCTCTGTCAAATTGAGGATTATAAAACATTTAGTCACCTTTGCAAAGGAATCTTATCTAAATTACTCCGTACACTCCCAGATACAGAACGCTTGATTGTAGCCATGCATGGCAAGCAAAACTACATGTACTATATAAGAGTCAATGTATGGCATTCAACAATCAAGAACGAAACCTCAAAGTTTTGAATCATGCCTAATTACATATATCTGTCACAGTAACTTGATTTGTAACCGCAAGGAGTCTTTTTCTTTCCTGTGATAATTTCTTGACCCTTGTTGACCTTTAGCCTCCGAAGTGCGATGGCGAATTTGGACAAGCAAGCTTTCTAAGCTGCCTATGGTGACTCAAAGAAACTTACAATAATAAAAGACAACAATAATTGCTGTAATTAAAGCTAGAAAAGCCGCATTACATGTATCAAGTAATGTACTTTAAAAACAGGGAGTTCTATTAAACAATTTGCCTTCAAACAGAAATGCTTGTCCAAATTCTGCACAATAGCGTCTACCAGTGTTCTAGCCAGCCTGAAATTTTTTTCCGTCATCTCAAGTTTGTTTGACGTAACATCATGCTGATTGTCAAATGTCGAAGACACGAGGGGACAATCCTAGGAGGTCCGAAAATTTTGAAATCTTGACCCTCTGAAACACTTGCTGCATTTTGCTGCTATTTGCTGCATTTGAGGGGCAAATTTTGCTGACAGACTAAGCTAATAGTTTAATGGCACTCTTTCAATTTCTTTACACGCTGATTTTTGTCCTTCAAAGATGACGGATTGGGCAAAATTTTTGTCCGTCATGAGTGGCAACATTCCGTCACAAAAAGACAGATGCTGGCTAGAAGTTGAACACTGGTGTCTACAAATTACATTCTCATTACACACGACAGGTGTAGCAGGCGGCAGTTACAATAATGAAACGTTTCTGCTTTCTTCCTCATTAACTTTAATCAATGGAAATTAGGTCAGACCGAGCAGGACACACAACACATGACAGGTATCCAGGTGTGTGCGTGACTTTGTAAACTGTTGCTAGGCAACGGCATTGATGGTATAAGGTGGTAAAGTTTTTGTAGAGCATCTCTTCACTCAACGTGCCATAACTTCATTTCTCATCTACAGTTAAACCTGTCTACATTTGAATGGTGACTACTCAAGTCAAAGAATGTGACAAAAACAGTCAGAGTGGACAGGTCACTATAGACAGGATTCTTAATGCTTCGCATTGCTTGTGTCAATGGAAAAAATTATAAAGGGACCACCAAAAAGTGGCCAGGTGGTCCTTATGTAGAGGTGGTCACTTGTACAGGCTTGACTGTACAATGTCATGTAGTTTATGATGAAAATTACCAGTTAATCACTTTTCAATATCTGAGAATTCTGTTTAAAAAAACTGTTTTTTCACTGTCTATGAAGAAAAATTTGCCTTCTAACTATTTTGTTTAGTATGTTTATTTCCAAAAATATTCCAAAAAGACTTTTATATATTAGCCAGTATCAACCACTACCAGTCACTTTAAGTTTTAACCAAGGATTGAACCTCCTTGCTTTAACCCTGCAAGTGTTATGTAACCAATTCTGACCCTCATGCTCTGCCCTGACAACATTTGGAGGGTTAAAGGATTAACCATTAACTAACTTGGCCAACTAGCTAGAAAATCTCTTCACTCTATAGCTATACATAGTCACTCAAAATTCTTTGCAAACATTCCACAAAGCCTAGGTGATCCACCATTCAAATTCCTAA